>CM057456.1:675320000-676795000 GCA_016271365.2 Neoceratodus forsteri | reverse complement strand
AGGCTGTAGATGTGCACCCAGGTGCACAGCAGCCTGGTAGCCTTGGTAGACTAGAGGTACCCCCTTTCCATCCCAAATCTAGCCAACTCCATCCCTGAAGAGCTCCATAGTGTAGTGCCTCCTCCCCCAGACCCGACTGCAACAACGGAAACCATGGTCCATATCCATAGTCTAGAGGACACCCATCCACCACCCCTGTACACAGACATCCACTCCCCATGACTGGCACTGCCCTCCACAACCTGCCATGGCCAGCCATTGACTGCACTTGACCCAGGCTGGGTACCTGTACTCTGGAATGACCCAACTGTCTATACCGTGCATTGGGGCACCATGCCAGCTGCAGATCCACCAGTGTATGCAGCTGCTTGTATGTCCCAGGCAAATTGAAGATGGAATATACATATCTCCAATACATGCCTTTTCAATGCTGTATCTTCCTGCTGTCATACACCACTGCAAGTCCACACTCTCCCCTATTCCCCTGCGTAACATGCCACCCTCTGGACTTCTGAAGTATCCCGGGTGCTGCGGGGTGCGGTATCCTGTAATGCCATTTGCAATGTATACTTCAGGCTTTAGATAGTTCATCCACAGTTCCCCAATTGTACAAATGAATGGGAGATTGGCTGTAACATACCTGTTTTGAGACCTGTGTGAGCAGGTACAGCATTGGCCGTCACCCACACTAAGCAGTGCAATGGCACCAGGATGATAGATCTGCATGCGATTGCCTGAGGAGTATGGCCACTGGGTGTTATCACCCACACACAGCTCATGCCTATGTATAACACATTCTAGCATCATACTGTGAGTGCTCTGCCACCTGCCGATAGAGTGGTACTATCCCATTACTGAGCCAGTAGTCATAATGGGATGGGATGGGGCAAGGAAGGGGCTGTCTGTGCACCATTGAGGGGGAGTGGGGGCCACTACACTGTGGACATGGACTGTGGGTGTATTCAGGTGCAATTAGGGATGGCATTGTGGCCCCTACAATATGGAACCGATAGAGCCTGGACTCCGGTATGATCGGGGCTGGTGGAATGGGTGGGGGGTGTCACTATGCCACCAGAGACTTCAGGGCCTGTCCCACATGGGAGCGATCGGGGTCAGGGCTTGGGGGAGAGAGCTGCTCTGGTGTGTTCATCTCTATGCCAACATGCAAATGAGCATACATAAGGCCCCTTTGCACCCTGCATGCTCAATTAGTTCATTTGCATTCCATGGCTGAATATTGCCCACGTGGGCTGTGGTGCATGCTGATATGTGCCACACACTCCCCCTGGAAGGTATTCAGTTGAGGTCACCCTGGATGTACCTGACTTGGTGGCTGCCTGTACTGCGACTCCCATCCAGGGTCACATTTTCAACAGGAACAATGAAGCTCGCTAGGATGAAGAGCAAAGTCACATGTTTACTGCGTGACAAAAGGGATTAACTCCCTTTGAAATTGCATTGTTTGCTGCAGTAACTCTACTGCAGAATTCTACAGTACTGCACTTCATCCTGGTGGCTTCACTGTATGCACACCCTGTACCGGAGGTGCATTCTCTTTGAGTATTGTATCAGTGCCGACCGGTGCACCCTCTTTGTACAATCCATCTTTCTGCTCGTGCATCGATCCAGCACTTAATATATCCCCACAGATGTAAAATATTGTTTTCAGTGTGTTCTTATTTTATACAATGTAGCATAATATTGTGTAGATGTAGAGCCCCACTGAAAATAAGATATCATTTCTTCTGTGAACTAGCCAGACTAAATATATGGCAATTTGCAGGCATATTCTAGGAAAACACATTGTAAAAATGTGTAAAAGGAAAACTAAATTGAAGCTGCTTCTCTACATATCTACATTGCACAAATTCATTAGAAATAATGGCTAAAAGCACCCAAAAGCTCTCCAGAGCCATATGGGCTCTGACCAGAATTTGTTTATAAGGTAATGCTTAATGCACCTAGCTTACGCTATGGAAGCTGGCTTATCTATACCAGCTTCAGCACTTCTTGGTACATGGGCTTTGCCCTTTCCTAAATCCTGCTTGATACTGCCTGATCCTCACATATTCTCCACTCCAAGTGTCACATATCAGTTATCCAGTTCTATCCCATGAGTTATAAATTATCCAACACATTTCTCTGGTTAAGTCTGTAATATAATCTATGCCTGCCAAGTGTTGTTGTTGAACTGTACTGAATGTCTTGTCCCTATTCCATCACACAATTGTATCCTGCAACTGTATAACTGAAACTTTCTCTGTAAACTGTTCAACTGAACCTCAATCTACTGTATTGCTGTAATTGTGCTCAGCTTTGTTCTACTGTTTTCCTCGTATATGTAACTCTTGATAACCTGTGAGTTATCTCCCACAGTACCCCCACCCCTTGGCCACACCGGGAGAAGAGCAGCTTTTTGCTCAGTGTGCCATCCTGGTGAAACAATTTCAATAAATAAATAAATAATGAAATGAGGACAGCATCTGCACACAGTAGTTAGCAGGACATGATGGAAAAAAGGGCAAAAATGAAAAAGATGTTAGAATTAAGCCAGGATGTCACACACACACACATAGACACACACACACACACACACACACACACACACACACCTAAGCAACTGTCTGATGACAAAATAAATAAAATGAATTAATGACCAGTACTGCAACTACTTTAACTGTCAATCCTCTCAAATAATATTGTGGCACTGTTTAGGCATATGGATGACTAACTTGGTCAAATGTACAGTAGTGTAATGAGGTAAAAGCACTGTTATTCCATTACCTTCATTTGAAACATGACTCTCACCTCAGTCCTATAGCTAACCATGATCAGAAAAAACTATGCTTTGTTGTTGACAGACAGCTAGCTTGCATTACAGTGAGAGCCGCAGTGCGTCCATCATGGCATCAAGGGACATGCTCATCCCTTGCCTGCTTGTTCGTGACACAAACTACCGCTGTCTCTGTCAGCATGACTACATTGTGAATGAGCAACCACAAAGCAGCAGAAAAAAGGGATCACTGATGGTCTGCTCAGAAAGAAGACTTCAATTAGAAAACAGTTGTATCGCTATGTTTTAAAAAAAAGTTCACCATGGTATTCAAATGACAGACTGACACAGTTTGCATGTGATCACATTTTATTTCAATTAAATAAAACAACTACTGGCTGACAGAGTCTCTTTCATGAGACTTGCCAGAACTCTGCAACCAGAGAGGCCTTGCATTGTGCTGTTCTCTCTCTCTCTCTAGCCACCAACCCACCATAGAGCCCTACCAAATCCTCTTCTAGCAACCTGTAGCATCTAACTCCTCCTGGGCAGAGTTTAGATACTGTACATTCCCAGAGTAGTGTGAGACAGCTGGCACTGTATTTGGTCCTAGTGTACCTGGTCTGTAAATATCAACGCACTTCACTCTCCAGTGATCTCAATAGCAGCGCGTACAAGCATGACTGTACAAATTCATTAAAAAGTATCAGATTTGCTATTCTATTCAAAGATATACCCTTTTTTCACAAAATAGCATTTGGACTACTTAGTGGGGTCTATTTTCTTATTTTCATTAAAATTTAATGTAATAAAGTGCTGAATAATTTTATCTGGATTTGAGTACTGTAAAAACAAGGCGTAGCAATATGTATTGCATTTTAAAAGCAGTGTTGGGTAAGTTACTTTTTCCTATTACTTTTAGAAACTTGTTCCAGAAAGCTCTGTGCAGTCACTAGCAAGAATGGAGAAGCACTGGAAAAGTAATACACCTTACAGTTATATTTACTTATATATTTTTATACACAAGAAATATGTAACTGTAACTGATTACATTTATTTGAAAGTAACTAGTATCTAACCTACTACTTTCAAAAAATATAATCTGCTGTAGTTATTTATTATTTTTGTATTTTTTTTGTATATACAGAAATAAGTAACTATAAATATAAGGTGCATTACTTTGTCTAGTACTTCTCCATCCTTGCTAGTCATAGCTTAATCTGGTTCAAGGTCAGTCGGCATTCATCTGTATCCCCCTCCCCCGGGTCGTGCCTGAACATAGGCAGAATTTGTCTAGTGCACTTACCGGGTCAACAAAAAAAAACTAAAACCTAAACTGCACAGAGCTTCCAAGCTTCCAGGAACAAGTTTCCAAATGTAACAGAAAGTAATAGAAAAAGTAACTTACCCAACACTGTTTAAAAGCACAGGCATATATTGCTCAAAGGAAACATTCAATCAGATACTAAAAGTGTAGTTTCATTCTGGGAGCCCAGTACTGGCCAGATTTTCTAAACATAAGCAATAAACAGGGAAGGTCCTGTAATATGGGTATGGTTTTAGAAAGAGAACATGTGCTCAAACTGAATCTCTGGGCATGAGGACAAACATCTCAAGTAGTTAAAGCTGGATGATGGTTAGGTTAGATTTTTTTTTCCAAGTTCTGCAGAATTCAGAAAAAAGCATGAGGCAAGGCAAAGAATGGAGAAGGTCCTATAATATGGGCATGGTTTTAGAAAAAGATCAGATGCTCAAACTGAATCTCCTGGCTTGAGGACAAACACGGCAAGTAGCTAAAGCTGGTTATTATTAAGTGGGTTTGATTTCAAGTTCTGCTGAATTCAGAAAAAAAAGCATGAGGCAGGGCATGTCGAAATCTAAAGACTCCTGTTTGGCCATAGAAACAGCACCATCCACATCCGTTCTCTCTTTGTCTGAAGAGGAACTGGGTACTCTGTGGTATATTTATTCCAAACATGGGAATTGCTGAATTGAATAATTTGATACTTATATGTCTTGAAAATACATTTACAAATGTTCTGATATGCAGTACTGAGTATTGTTAAAAGTGTCAGAATAATATATACTTCCAAAATGTGGGAAACAGCAAACAGAACTAGTGTTATGTGCCCCTAACACTTGGTGAGGGGGGGGGATTGATTACCTTGAAAACTGTCATCCCATCTGAACAGCATTTAGTCTGTAAAAGAAGTATTCATTTTCTTATCTGTAGTTAAACAGGCAATGTTCTGTTCTTGATGTGATAGTAAACAGAAAACAAAAAGGAAAAATGTTGCTGGAGATATGCTGTGTTTGAAAAGTTAGGAATCCCAACCCCTTTTCAGCTACTAAAATATGAAGGTTTTCTGCCAGTGATAACATTTGATTAAACAAAGTAAAACGTAGAGCTGCCACACACGTCATTTCAATAACTACCTGCTGTTTAAATAACTTTGTTTTGGATTTTATAAACTGCTATCATAGCCCAAGTAAGTGATCAGAATTAAAAGGATGGACAGTCCCAGCTGCTGGAGATGCACTGATAGGGCATAGACATTGATTTTATTTTTAATCCATTTGAACAGAGGCTCCTGCAATGACTCTTTGATTTGCCAGACTGGGTGAATCAAAGGCGCATGGGGGGAGGGCGTGTGATGCTACCGCACCCCGACCTTCTCAGGGAAATAAACAAATGCCCTTTTGAAGCCGTGGTCTTTTTGCAGCACCTCCATCTAAGAAATAAAATGCCCCTTTGAAGCTGCTGACATGAGCAATGTTTGCACACAATCAGCTCTCCTCCTCCCCTGCCTTAGAGCGCTTACTTCAGCCTGGAAACAAAGCGTGACTGGAGGAGAGCTGATAAACACTCTTCTGAAGCTGCCATGGCCAGCGGTGGGTTAGAATATCAGCAATTAGTCTGCACCTCTTGTTTTGAGTAAGCAGCAGTGTTGGTGATGGCTAATATTGTCCTATCCAGTGATGGTGCCTCAGTGATTCTGACCGTTTTGAAGGATCACTGTCTGCTCCATGCAGCCTGCAGTTTAAATGAATCTGATAGTGCAGTGGTGGGCAACCTGCAGCCCAAGGGCCGCATGCAGCCCCCAGAGGTTGACCTGCAGCCTCTGCATCCATCCCATAATATAACTTATAATGCTGTTTATAACTTTCAATGCTGTTTCCAATCATTTAAATAACATTTATGGCATTCTAATGTATCATTTCTGCTTGATACTGTGGTAAATGGGGACTTGTAGGGGTCTTGCAGCCCTCAGGAGTGTTTGGGGGCTGCATTTGTTGCCCTCTGGTTATCTTAGGTTGCCCAGCACTGTGATAGTATAACATTAGTAGCTCAAGGAGCCCTGGCCCATTATTCATGCCATTTACAGAAAAAAGTCAACTTCACCAACCAGAACTTCATGAATTCCAGTTTATTCGCAAAGCTTCACCAATACCTAAATTTCGCACATTGTCTTTGTTCAATAGCCTGTATGAAATATAAACCCTTTGTGGTTCTTACTTGCAGTACAGTACTCATTGTACAATTAAGGTACTGGTCACACTGGTTTCATTTTTGCCATTTTGGGTGCCTGTCTGAACTACAGTAGCATCTGACTCCTCCTAATCAGAGTTTAGATACATTCCCGGAGTTGTGTGAGACAGCTGGCACTGTATTTTGTCCTAGTATACCTGGTCTATAAATATCAGAGCACTTCAATCTCCAGTGATCTCATTAGCAGCGTGTACAAGCATTAATGTACAAATTCATTACAAAGTGTCAGATTTGCTGTTCTATTCAAAGATATACCCTTTTTTCACAAAACAGCATTTGGGCTACTTACTGGGCTATGTTTTCTTATTTCTGTTAAATCTAATGGAAAAAAAACATTGAATAATTTTGTCTGGAATTGAGTATTGTAAAAACAGGGCAGAACAAAACGTATTGCATTTTAAAGGTGCAGACATAAATTACCCAAAGGAAACAGTTCCATGTTAAAATCGCGACCGCATAATAGCGCCATAAAAAAATGGCTAATTCAAAACGGTGACTGTCAACTTAGCGATCAAGCACAATAGCGCTGCATATGTAGCTAAAGCATCAAAATAGTGCCAGGATATGAACTCCACCCCCAGTAGTCACAACCCTGACCCCTACAGTTTTGGCACTGCCACACTGTCATTCAGCAATCACAGAAATGCACTGCTCCCCACCATCCAACAGTTACAGCACTACTCCATTCCTACCCCTAACCCATCTCCCAACAATCACAACACTGACCCACCACCCCAACAGTTGCAGCATTGACAGTCAAGCAGTGCCCCAATGCTTCCTCCGCTGTTACACTGCTGAACTTTTCATCCCAACTGTCAACACACAAACATTTAACTCTACAATATTCAGAGTACACCTCCAGCAGCTGGGTGATGTCTTACCTTACTGAATGCTATAATTATGTAGCACTGTTGTGGGGAGAGTGGGGAAAAGCATGACTTCCATCCAACCTCTATCTGGCTAATGGTCTGGCACTTCTCTGCGTCTACGATGGCATGCCGCTGTCAAATTGCCTGCCTAGCCTGCTTGAGGTCCACCTTCTTTGTTTGCTGCCTCTTGCTGTGAGGGTTTTCAGGAGCCTTACTCTCCATGTGTAATTGCTAATTTGGAAGTCGTGATATTTGTTAACTGAATGGCAACTTCAGTCGCTTTTATGGCATATGCGCAGTTATGTTTTGTCACCGATCTTGTGTTCACTTTTGTTTAGTCACTGTTTTATCAGTCGCTATTTTAAAGTCGTGATTATCACAGGATACCAAGGAAACATTCAATCTAATGCTGAAAGGGTAGTTTCATTCTGGGAGCCTGGTACTGGCCAGATTTTCTCAACATAGGCAAAGAATGGGGAAGGTCCTATAACAAAGGCATGGTTGTGGAAAGAGAACAACTGCTCAAACTGAATCTCTGGGCATGAGGACGGACATCACAAATAGCTAAAGCTGGCTGATAAGTGGGTTAGAATTCAACTTCTTCTGAATTCAGATATAAAAGGCATGAAGCATGGCATGTTGAAATCTAAAGTCTCCTGTCTCATCATAGAAACAGCACCAGCCACATCCATCTTTACCTGGGCCCCCCTAGGTTTAAACTTTATGGAGAAAGGCACTTGCAGCCCTGTGGCTGTGGGATCTTAAGAACAAAGCCTGTTTCTGAGGAATTTGGGGGGCTTGGGGCTGGTTGCCATAGCTCCAGGCCAGCTGAAGGGATGCAGATTTCAGTCTCAGTGGATCGTCCCTTGTTCTATGTATGTGTGGGTGGTGGTGGCACAGAAGGAGAGACACTCTGTGTGTGTGTGTGTATGTGATAGTATGTGATCAAGAGACAGAAAAAGAAAGTGTGATTAATTTTTGGGGCTGGAATTGTGGCACTATCAGGGAAGCCGTGCAAGCTTAACTGCTCCATTTCTTGGCCACATGTTCCATGTTTTAATGGTAGCTGTTGAAGGGACATGCTCCTAAACCTTTCTTATTGTCTGCCAGCTGCCTTTTACAGCATGTGTAATCATACAGCAAAGAGATCGGCAAAGCCACTGTAGTTTCTTAATTACACTACGATAAACTGACAGTACAAATCAGTCCTGTAACTTGTCAAATGTTCTCAAACTGCAAAGGGAGTTGCCGAAGTTGGCTCCTACTAAATTATTCAAAATTAATTCAATTTCATAGTACAGTACTTCAAGAGACTTGCTAAAACTGTACCACTGGAGAGGCTTTGTGCTGTCTCTCTCCCCTTGTTTGTCTTCTCTTCCACTACCCATTGTTCATCCCATCTTTGCAGGCCATTTTCCACTCTCCCCTCCACTCCCTTTTATTCCTGCTGCTTGCCCTGTGGGTGTCTGTCCTGTCCACTGGCGGTGCTCCTGCTCCCACTTCGATTGTGGCTGGTATGGAAGTTGGTTGGTTTGTTTGATTTGAAAATAATGCACACTGTGTGGAGAAAGAGGAGAGACAGAGGGAGAGACTTGCTCCATTTGGGATTCTGTGCTGCGAGAATGGACAGAGCTCTGTGCCAGGGAATGGAAACCTGCAGAGAACCACAAGGTGCAGGGTTTACTGCATGCCATGCCTCTCCCTTTCAGTGACGGTTGTTCATTTTCAAGCTACTTTTCTAGTCCTCCCAAAAGGACTGCAGGGCTACACCCATGCAGTCCTAGAAAGTGCTGTATAGTTTTCTTTTCAACTGAAATCAGCTGTAAAATACTAGTGCCAGGCTGCGAAGATGGGGAATTTAAAAACAAAACTGTGAGGTGCAGTATTCCAATATCCAGAGGCTTGGAGGTGTATCTCCCTCTCTCTCTCTCTCTCTCTCTCTCTCTCTCTGAAAGGGGAAACAGTGACAAATTCAGGGGACAGTGGGACACTGCAGGATGCTGAGCAGACAGCTGCTCTCTCTCTCTCTCATTCTCATGCTCTCCTTTACTTGTTCTCTCTCTCTGTCTGCTGTTGGAATGCTCCCTTGGATTCTGCACCCACTGAAGCCCTAGAAAGATAATGTTCAGGATGCTAAGCAGGCAGCTGTTCTCCTCTCTCTCTCTCTCTCTCTCGCTCTCTCTCTCTTATTTTCTCAATCTCCAACTTCCCTTTACTTGTTCTCTCTCTCTCTCTCCCTCTCCTGCTGAAACATAGAAACATAGACTTTGATGGCAAATAAGGACCGCTTGGCCCATCTAGTCTGCCAATTTCCTTACCTACAGGATAGGCTGCAAATCCTAGTTAACCAACAGCCTATTTCTTCCTACCCCCAACAAGAATTGCCTTATGTCTGTCCCATGCATTCTTGAATTCTTCCACAGTTTTAGACCCCACAACCTCCTCAGGGAGGCTGTTCCATGCATCCACTACCTCTCTGTGAAATAATACTTCCTCACATTGCCCTGAAACGCCCCTTCTATCTTTAAATTGTGTCCCTTGTTCTTGCACGCCTCTTTTCTGAAAGATGCTAGCCTCTTGACTTTGTTGATTCCACTGAGGTACTTAAAAGTTTCTATCATGTCTCCCCTACCTTCTTTCCTCAAGGGTATACATATTAAGCTCCTTTAGTCTCTCCTCATATGGCTTCTCTTGCAGACCCTGCACCATTTTAGTTGCCTTCCTCTGGACTGCCTCTATCCTGTCTATGTCCTTCCGGAGAAGGGGTCTCCAGAACTGGATACAGTACTCCAGATGGGGTCTCACCAACTGTTTGTACAGATGGATAACAACTTCCTGTTTTCTGCTGCTGATGCCTCTCCCTATACATCCCAGTATACCTCCAGCCCTCCCTACTGCCTTCTCACATTGCTTGCTAACCTTAAGGTCATCTGATATGATTACCCCCAGGTCCATTTCCTTTTTTGTTGCGTTACTACCTCCCCACCCATTGTGTATTCTTCCCCTGGGTTCTTGTTTCACAGGTACATTATTTTGCACTTCTTTGCATTGAATCCTAGCTGCCATACTTCTGACCATTCCTCCAACCTTGCCAAGTCCCTTTTCATCCTTTCCACGCCTCCTTGTTTATCAACCCTGTTGCAGATTTCTGTGTCATCTGCAAAGAGGCATACTTTTCCTTCCAGTCCCTCTGCAATGTCACTGATGAAGACATTGAAAAGGACTGGACCCAATACTGAACCCTGCGGTACCCCACTAGTAACCCCTCTTTCTTCAGAGTGGACTCCATTTACAATTACCTTCTGTGTCCTGTTGTGCAGCCAATGTTTTACCCAGTCTACCACCCTGGGACCCACTCCCAGGCTGGTTAATTTGACTATTAATCTTTTGTGTGGGACTGTGTCAAATGCCTTGCTAAAGTCTAGGTAGGCCATGTCCACAGCCCCTCCCTGGTCTACTACTTTGATCACCCAGTCAAAGAAATCTATTAGATTTGTCTGACATGACCTTCCTGCTGTGAACCCATGCTGATTTGTGTCCTGAGCCCCACTGGAATGCTGCCTTGGATTTTGCACCTACTGAAGCCCTAGAAAGATAATGTGTAGGACACTAAGCAGACAGTTGCTCTCTCTCTCTCTCTTTCTCTCTCTCCCCCTCTCTTTCTTATTCTCCCACTTCCCTTTACTTGTTTTCTCTTTCTCTCTCTCTCTGCTGGAATGCTGCCTTGGATTCCACACCCACTTACACCCTAGAAAAATAGTGCAAGGCACAGAGTTCCAGAGATGCAACCATGGAAGTAACTTTTGTCACTTCATCATGTTGTGCATTCACAAGGAATGTGGGTGTGGCTGGAGTTCTTTTCTGTAGCAATAGGTCTGCAGGGCTACACCCACTGCAGCCCTAAAAAACAAGTAGAATCCAACAGAAATATCATGTTCCAGCCCTGTGGCATTATGGGGCATGAGGCACACTTTAGCAAAAGGGAATAGGTACTAGAGAGACAGACACCTCAGATCCAGATCAAAAATAGTATGGACTATTTTAAGACCTTGGTGATAAGAACTGAGAAGTAAGTTCAGTTGAGAATGTTTCTGTTTTTATACTTCCTTTCATTTAAAACCCTGTGTATTTTGAATTTCCTATTGTTTTCTATATTTTCCTATGTGTTGTCTGTATATCATTTAAAGTTTTCCTTTTCAATTTTTAACCCTGATCGTTTAAAGAGTGAATGGCCCATGTTCGCAAGTGACCAGAACAATAAAACAAATTATAGAGACAAAAATAGAAATTAAGTACAATATAAACTTAATATAAAATGTACAATAGATGGATAATAACATAGAAACGTAGACAGTGTTAGCAGATGGGGACTGTTTTGGTCCATCTAGTCTGCTCTTTTAATTTTAAGTAATCCCCCCCCCCACATCATTTCAATTTTCTGTGTGTAATGATTCCTTTCTGTTTATCCCATACATTTTTGAATTCTTTCACTGTTTTGGTCCCCACTACCTCTGCTGGAAGGCAGTTCCATTTGGCCACCACTCTCTCAGTGAAGAAGAACTTTCTCAAGTTGCCCCTGAGTTTGCCTCTTCACAATTTCATATTGTGGCCTCTGGTCTTGGCTTGGCTGTGTAACAGAAAGAGGTCAAGCATCTCTATTTTAGTCATACCTTGGAGAAAATCATATCTCCAATTTTCTTCCGCTGTTCCAGGGAGTACATATTTAACTCCCTCAGATCTTTTTGTAAGCCTTTTGGTGCTGTCCCTGCACCATCTTTGTCACTGTCCACTGGACCACCTCAAATTGTTCTATGTCTTTTTTAAGGTGCGCTCTCCAGAACCGAACATGGTACTTGAGATGGGGTCTTAAAAGAGACGGTAAAGTGGCATCACCACCTCCCTCTTCCTGCTAGTGACACCACTTCCTATACATCTCAACATTCCACCTGCCCTTAACACTGCCTTCTTGCACTATTTGGCCAACTTCAAGTCAGTAGTTATTATAACCCCCAGTTCTCTCTCCTGCTTAGTGGCTGCCAGCTTCCCCCCTCACCATTTCATACTGTATAATAGGGTTACATTTTCCCAAGTGCATCACTTTGCACTTTTTTGCATTGAACTTCAACTGCTAGGTTTTTTACCATTCATCCAGTTTTGTTAAATCTGACAATATTCTGTTTACTTCATCAGGGGTGTCCACCCTGTTGCATATCTCTGTGTCATCCACAAACAGGCACACCTTGCCTTCCAGCTCCTCTGCTATATCACTTATGAGAAGGTTGAAAAGGACTGATCCAACATTGACCCCTGTGGCACCCTGCTCATCACCTCCTTTTCAGCTGACAGACTCCCATTTACCACAACCCTCTATGTCCTACACCCAACCAATTTTGTACCCAATTTACAAGCCTGTACCCATCTCCCATGTTGCCTAATTTGTTTAGTAGTCTCCTGTGTGGAACTGAGTTGAAGACCTTGATGAAATCCAGGTAGGCCATGTCTACTGCACCCCCCTCCCCCCGATCCAGCACCCTTGTCACATAGAAAAAGAAATCTTTCAGTTTTTTGTTAGGCAGGACTTGCCTGCCATGAAGCCATGTTGCTTCAGATCTTGCAGTTCTCCTGGTTCAAATAATTCTACTAGTCTTTCCTTCAGTAGGGCCTCCATTAATTTACCTACTATTGAGGTGAGGCTCACCAGTCTGTAGTTTCCTGCAAGTTCCTTGCTTCTGCTTGTGTGCAGTGGGTGTGCAGTGGGACAAGATTTGCTCTTCTCCAGTCCTTAGGAACTACAGCTTGTTCTAGTGAATTGGAGAATAATTTTGCTAGGGGTTCTGCAAGTACCTCCCTTTTCTTGGTACTCTGGGGTGAATTCCATCTTTTCCCATCACTTTGTCTGTCTTTAGTTTCTCCATCTCCTTCAGAACTCTGTCCATAGTGAGTGGGCATGTATCCATTTCTTCTCCAAGGTTGTTTTTTCTGTTCTTCTTTGGACCGTCACTGTTTGCTTCCTTTGTGAACACCAGGCAAAAATAATCATTTAGTATGTCTTCCTTCTCATAAATAATATAAGAATATAAAATCAGGCATAGCAAGTACAGTCAGCATGATCATGCAACCACTTTGTTCAATTCTGTAAATATTTAAACATTTTATACTTAATTGTTTGTATGCTTATTTATTTTACCATGAAGGTGGACTGGATCAAAGATCCATTTCTAGCCATGAATGGGGAGACTGGTACACAACAGGTAAGCAATAAGACATGACAGGATGTGCATTATGTTGAAATAATTGCATGCCTCAGGTGCATTGTTGTGGAATGAGGCCCAGCTGAGTGCTGTTAAATGCATCTGAGAAGTGCAATTATTGCACCATAATTGCACACCCTGGAGTGTCTTACCGCTGTTATAAAATGGTATTTAAATGTTTGAATTAAAATAAATGAAAGTAAGAAGAAAGTATTTTAAAAAGATAAAAACTGGACCTTTTATTGAACTATGCTTCACTTTTAACTCTGAATACAAGAAACAGTCCTCATTCTGGTAGCTGGGTGGGGGAAGGGTAGCTAAAAACAATAAAACATTATGAAAACCATATGTGGCACACCATTATTCTAAGAAAAAATCTTACTTTGCCTTTTAAATCAATACAAGTATTGTATTTTAATCAAAATGTGTTCAAAACTGATTCTGCCAGGTTTGCTTTTTTTTTGTGGGGAGGTGATAGATTTCACAGAAAACATCCATATACAATTCATATGTATGTACTATGGCATACCATTAGCACGGTGACAGCATTACAGCATGATCAAGTTGTCACCACAAAAAGGGCAAGAGTGACTGGGTTGATCTTGATTTTAGATCACCTCGCACTCATGCCGTGTTGGGCATCTATACAATTTCTGTGCCACTCATGGCATGCCAAACCCAGAGGAGCTTATATATATTTTTAGGGGTGCAGTGGGCAAAGCCTCCTGCAAAACCTGACTGTTTCCTGGGATGGTGCGTTGGAGCTCCACATCCCGGGAGAAGTAATGCCTGGCATGGTAATACTTAGTGGCATGTTGCTGTCGCTGTAATTGATGTTGGCACAGTAACTGTCACACTCACATGGGTGAACCATGTGCTATTATGAACTTCAGGAATGTGTTTGAGCAGTTTGGGTCTGCCTCTGCAACTGTTTCCCCACCTTTTCACTTTGTTTATGAAGTATTATTGCTTACTTTCTTCATCCTGTTATATTTTTCTGTCATTCCTAACATTCAACATATGGAATGCTAATCATGGAATACAGGGATTCAAAATTCTGCTCAGTTCCTTAGTCAGAATGTTCATCTCCTAACATGCTGTATACACACACACACACCTCTTGTAGAGCCAGAGACCCAATTATATCACTGTCAATGCAACCAGAAGAGATTACCCTGATAAGCAGGTAAAGATAATAGGAGGATATTTCACTTTCAGCAAAGAAATGCTTGTAATGAAAACTATGAACAATATTTAAATGTTTACACTTTGTTTATTTTAGTAAGGAGAGTGTGATGATCAGGGAAACAATATTTAATTCATGTTTTTTTTTATTTAGGGTAGTTTTATTTTGGGGCCCAGTTGAAGGTTTTTATTATGTAAGGGTAGCCATGTTTGTGATGGAAGATCACTTCTGGCTGTAAGGGAACTCATGAAACATCAGTTCTGGTTGTAGGGGGACTGATTTGCTCATTGTGTGATGTGGCTACTAACGATTCCAGTCAGGTTTAGAACCAGCATGACCATGAATTATGCTCTATTATACAATGGCAGGAAAGAATGCTGGACTCCGATTGGTCCGTCTGGGATGGGACCTGGGATGTTATCTCAGCATAACATCCTGGCTGTAGTCCCAGCAGAATCAGGACCCCATTAAAAGTAAAAAAGTAAAAAAAAAAAAAATCCGCAGTCATCTCTTGCTTCCCACTCCCATGCAAACTGTAAGCCGCAGTTCCGATCGGCTTCACACAATTCAATAAAATGGAGCTATAACACATTCCCCCAAACAAAGTTGTCATCTATTATTTAAAAAACCAAAAGAATAAAACAAATCCAAAATGAAAGTCGTCTTCCTGATCGGCTTCGCAGCAGCCCCTGATCTTTCCCTGCTATCAGCCTCGGCAACAGTATGATCGGCTTCATTTCCATACTCCTCCATTATTCTTTTTTTTCTATAGAACCAGTCTTTCCCATCCCCCCCCCAACAAGCAACTGACAGTGGCAACAGCGGGTGCTCAGCAACAGTGTCAATGATGGAGCAGGAGCTCCAAACACTGGTCGCTGACTCAAAATGCCGTGCTTGCTGTCCATTTATGCAAAAAGCCATAGCCAAGAAAAAACACAAACAGCAGGACCAATAGACTTACTGATAAGTTCTGGAGCAGAAAGTCTCTCAGTCCCCTCAAGTCAGTCTCCCCATCAGACCCCTTTCTGAATTGTGGCTTTCTGCTCCTGAAACAGCTCAGCTCAAGTACAGGACTACAGACGGGGGTGAATGAAATACAGAAAACTGTGTCTGGCTGTATAAATGTGTTAGAGGGCATATGCAAACAATAGAGGAAGTCTACTTTTTTTAACACATAATATGTACACCTACACAGCAAGAAACTAATGCAAAAAACATTTTTGCATATACTTTTTTAATGTTTTTAAATTTTTATTCATACAAACCATTGTATAATGAGAATAATGCACTCCAGGGTGGGTGTTATGCTGGGATAACACCCTGTCTAGGGTGCTAGATGCCCTCAGCCTGCAACCTTGGGCCCAACCACACAAGGTGGGATGTTATCCCAGCATAACACCCACCCTGTCATGCATTATTCCTTTAATAATGCACAGTCACCCTGACTGGTTTTACCCAAATTAAAGTTATTTGATTTTTAGACCCATTTTATAAGTATAAACAATACATGCTAAGAATGCACGTCAAATATATGATAAACACTACATAAGTATCAATTAATTGTACAAAATGCATATAATTACACAAAATATGACATAGGTTTTTACATTTTCTAACAGATGCATATCATCAGGTATCATAAAAGCAACTGGAAATAGACAGTATTTTCAAAATATTTCACAAATTCTTTTTGAAACTGCTTATGATGCTTGAACAAAAGTAGATCACATCAAGTCATATTAAAAATTAATCAGTTGGGGGCGCGGCTTGGACGCCGATGATACTGGCCACTTAGACCGATGGCTCTACCCCCAGCTTGCTGAATCTGTGTTGATGTGCTGATATCCAGGGATTTCTACCTCCCCAATGGTGATTGAATGGACTTGTAGACTCCACTCCTAGTGCGACATGGGTTTTGTTGCATCTCTCTGTCTGGTAAATTGCATTACTGAGCCGGCTACCGCATGACCTGCTCCTACATCATACAGGCCCTGCAGCACCGTGCTAAAGTTGTGGACACAACACTCCTTCTCGTGTCAGATTTACTGATGAGTCTGGCACTGTAAAGTGCCGTTTATAGCCAAGGGACATTCAGTGGAGCAATTCTCAATCCCAAGTTTACAGAATAATTTTAAGAAACCCAATAACTTGAGAATGGCCTCATACAATTGGGAGACATATAGTTCAGGGACACCCACTAAAGATGCTAGTCCCCCAGACCTCAATGCCTCATTACAACACATTACTTCAATTTTGGAAACCTTATTAGTGAGAGTTGACTCAATTTCAGAAATATTATCTGGGACTATAGCTCAGGTATGAGTGCTCAGTGACAAGCTAAATGTTGCTGAGCAGTGTACAGATGAGTTAGAAGCTGGCCACGCAAAAATTCTTCGACGGATACAGGAGCACGAGAAAAAATTAGCAGTGCTCTGGAAAAGAGCAGAAGACCAAGAAAATAGGGGGATGCACAACAATATTAGGATCCTTGGCATTCCTGAGGGTGCCGAAGGCCAAAACCCTGAACGATTCTTGAATGAAGAGATCCCCAAAATGCTATGGGATAGGTGGCACGGATCTGTTGAAATGGAGAGAGCTCACCACGTTCCCAGTGGTCCTCATCCACTGTGGTCCACACCCAGGCCCATTATAGCATGTCTTCTGCGCTACTCTACTAAGGAGAGAATCCTGAGAGTGGCTCGTGACATAGGAGACATGACGTGGCAAGGGGCTAGAATCTCACTGTTCAGAGACTTTATGGCACAGACAGCTGCTCGACGAAAAGCCTTTTTGGCCCTCAAGAAAATGCTGGCAGAATGTGGTTTTAAATATGGGTTTTGGAACCTAATTTACCTTTATGTATCTAAAGAAGGCAGGGACATTGTAGCAGAGAGCCCTCAAGAGATTGTAGAGTGGGCATCCAGGCATTGGCCGCATCTGTCACTGCACACTACACCTTCCAGGAAGCTTTGGACCACAGGACCACAAACAAGGGAAAGAAGGAACCCCTCCTTCAGAGAGGGCTGCAGGGAGGCACTTCATTTCAGCAGGATGGTGCAGCATCCCAATACTCCCACCAGGTCTCCATCATATGCTGAATGGGCTGGAATAGATAATAATGTGGTAAGTGGCCAGTCAGTGCTGCATCCTCCCCCTCCACTACCCAGGTGCAGAGTGCCCCAGATGTCCTGAATACACCAGCGCTCGGTCAGCAAGCAGGGATCTCCTACTAAGAGCCCAGGGAAAGCTCTGCTGGCAAAGCAGACCAAAGATGATTTCTCGGAGACTTGTTACCAAGCAGAACAGGATATTCCTGATGAAATACTTATGGAGGTCGCAGAACTCACAACCTGAGTGGACTCTGCAAGCAACATAGTAGACAGTCAGGACCTCTCTCAACTCCCAGTGAGACCAGGACTGTTAACTTTCACAGCGGCTTTATCTCAAGACGCCACTTGTGTATTAAAATCGGCTGGGCCTGAAGGGCAAGCACTGAAGGACTGATTATAATAAGTCTGCTTACTGTCTTATTTTCCATGGTTACTATGGACAGCAGGGAAATATCCCTGGGAGAGGAAGCCTTGGAGTCCTCCCTTCCATGGAGTCAGATGGACCTGGGATTGTAAAAATTCAGACCCGAAGGCTTCTTCTTAGCTAGGAAGTTAAATCCACCCCTCTATTTTATAGCCTGTTCCTCCTTCACTGTAATGGTGCGCCCAATTCTTGGCCGGCACTGTGGGCTGGATGTGGGCATTGTAGGAATGCAGTTTCTTCTGCCCTGCCTCCTATGTCAATGGACGACTTCTAGGTCATACCGACACTATTGACAATGGCCATAGCCTGAGAGTTTACAGCATTAGAATCACCCCCTCCCCCCCTTAAACCCCACTATTTTTCACTGGAAATCTATCTCAGGTTGCATAGCTGGGGATGGAGTAGTAAGTTGTGTGCTAGTCTCATCTCCATTTTCCCCATGCAGGTGAAGCATTAGCATGGCTGAGTGCACCTCCTCGATTGAGCAGAGGTTTGCACCTCGCTTACACACAAATTCACCTTTAGATTAAAACTTGTTTACTTACATATAGTCTGTTTAGTTTTACTGTTCAAAAGATTGTAATAATGTATCCCCTTTGGGGGTGCAGAAACTGTTTTTTGATTACTGTGCCTTAACTTGTTTGTTCTATTTCTACACCAGGCTAATTCAGTTATACCTAGTTCTTGGACAACCTCCTTTCTCCTCCTATGCAACTGCTCTTCTCTCTCCTGATCCTGGTAAATTACCTACTCCTGATTCTCTATCTTTTCTGGATTCTGGTGGTGAGTATCTATACTGTCTGTACAAATTTGGAACAACCATACAAAATACCAGCGTATGTTTAACACTAGTCTCTTGGAACGCGAAGGGACTAATCCACCCGGTTAAGCATGCTGTGGTTCTTAAGCATCTACACTCCTTGCAGGTGGATATTGTACTACTCCAGGAGATTCATCTCACTGCAAGAACTGTAGCATGGCTTAAAAGAAACCTGGGTGAGTAATGTGATAACTAGCTTGGCATCAACCAAGTCTAGGGGAGTGGCTATTTTGGGTCAGAAAAACTCCCCCGGGGTGCAGGAGCAGACACTCTCTGACACACAGGGCTGATGGATAGTGGTCCATTTTTCACACCCCGGAGGCTGAGTAGTATTGGGGAATATGTATGGGCCCAACATCAATGACCCCAAAACTATCATGGACCTAAATAAGGCAGTGGACACCCTAGCTGACGGGCACCCACAAATTCCAATTATACTCGGTGGAGGCTTTAACTGTACCATCAACATTTTCTTAGACAAGTCTAAGCCTACTCCTCAAACACATCCAAAGGTAGTAACAGCACTACAAGGGGTCATGACAGAGTGGGGAATGACTGATGTGTGGTGCTGAGACCACCTGACAGGGCGTGACTTCTTTTTTTCTTCAGTACATGCCACATATAGCAGGATTGACTACTGGCTTGCTAATGCCTCTGCAGCCTGCAACATTACTAGTACTAGAATTCATGATATTCTGGTCTCAGACTATGTCCCTGTGTCTTGCCTGTATACTCCTCAGGGCTGTAACAGGTCAGGAAAGAGATGGCGATGTAACCCCATATTGCTCGGAGAACCACAGTTTCAAACCATGGTATGGGACATGGCTAGGGACTACTTCTCACTGAATTGGGCTGCAGACACCTCAGCAGCCACAGTGTGGGAGGCTTTTAAAGCCATATTGAGAAGCCAAAGTATTGCCTACTTGGAACACAAGAATAAGTTCAGGAAAGTGGAGCTAAATGATTTGCAGGTCAACCTATCCTCATTGGAAACCAGCTTTAGAAATACTACTGCCCAGTCACCTGACCAGGTCCTCCTCCGGGAGATTGTTGGATTGAAGTATTGTATTAAAAATATACTGCATCATAAGCTGAGTGGGCCCTGATTAGATCCAAACACTCATACTGGGAAGGGGGAGACAAAGGGGGCAAGCTTCTGGCCTTTCAGCTAAGGAAGCAGCAAGTGGTATCCCGTATCCATGCCTTAAGAAATGTGAATGGATCGGTGGTCGCAAACCCTAAAAAAGTGAATGAATGCATGCGGCACTTCTACCAGCAAGCATACCAATTTCATATCTCTAGATCCCAACCAACTAAAAGGTCGGCTTGCCAACTTCTGCACTTTAGCTAAATCCCCCCAAATTCCCGATGATGTTAAAGGCCTACTGGATAAGCCCTTCACCGAAGCAGAACTTCAGACGGTGCTTCACCAACTAGCTAAAGGTAAATCACCTGGCCCAGACGGTATGACCAGAGAATTATATCAGGTCATGAGTACAGAGATCAGTGCCCCTCTCCTCTCGGTGCTACAAGAGGCTCATGTGACAGGCTCCCTTCCCCCTACCATGTAGGAGGCACTGATTACTCTATTACCAAAGAAATCAGATGATCCTTTCAGTTGTGCCAATTACCATCCAATTTCTTTAATCTCAGTTGATAATAAAATTGTTACTAAAATGCTTGCCACCCCTGCTGATGGAGGCTATCCCACATATTGCCCATCCCTCACTAGCCGGTTTTACCAAGGGAAGGGTGGCGGTGGACTGCATCAGGCTGGTTTTGGATGTGAAGTGGCTGGCTTTACAATCTAACAGCCCAATGGCAGCAATGGCAGTAGACTTTTCTAAAGCCTTTGATTCAGTGGAGTGGCCATACCTTCATGATATACTCCGGCTTTATGGGTTCGGTTCGTATTTCAGACAATGGGTCAGTGTGCTATATAACACCCCTGTTGCGAGGATCCTAACCAACCAGAATATTTCCCCACCCTTTCCTCTGCAGCAGGGTACGCAGCAGGGATGCTCGCTATCCACTCTGCTCTTCCTGGTGGCTCTGGATCCACTAACCTGGAAACTACAGGCCACAGAAGGCATTACAGGCATACAGGTTGGCCAGCAAGTGTATCTAACAGCCTTGTATGCAGATGACCTGCTCTTAACATTGGACCGTCCGAAAGAATCCCTTTCCGCTATCTTAGATGCTCTGGGCGAATCTGCACAACTGTCAGGGTTACATATTAACCAGAAGAAGACCAGTGTTGCCCCCCTCAACAAAGCCTGTACGAACTCCTGTACACAAGGCCCGGACCTGACCTGGGCCCTACATAGTTTCACGTACCTGGGTATGACCATTCCATTCTCTTGGAAACTCCTAGAAAGTGAAAATTTTAGCCCTCTATTACCCTTATTAATGATCGAGGTAAGTCATTGGCACCCCCTCAACCTGTGTCTATTAGGTAACGTGGCTATGGTTAGAATGATGTTACTCCCCAGAGTTGCATATCTCCTTAATAATCTCCCTATTGCCTTGTCAAGTAATTTGTTCCATCCCTTAGACAAACTGATATCTTTCTTTCTCTGGGAAAGTAAGACACCCAGATGGAGCCATAGTAAAATGCGGGCCCACTGGACTAAAGGCAGTCTGGGACTTCCGTGGCTGCAGGGTTACCACTGGTCTTATATCGCGGCACAAGCCACTAAATGGTTCATCCACTTTTTACTCCCACAAGCCCCATGGGTCCAATTAGAGTCTCAACTATTGCAACATGCCCCACCGTATACCCTGCTACTCAACACCTCCACCAAGGTAAAAGCCTCACCCTGAGCATGATCGAGACTAGAAAAGCATGGCATAGGCTTATGGCAGCATCAAACACTCTGAAAGGGACATGCTCCATGCCCTTTCGGTACATGGCACTATGGAGGAACCAATCTCTCACCATAGGCTATGAGTCTCTGAACTGGTAGACCTGGGAAAATACGGGGACACACCTCGTTCAAAACCTGTACATGCCAAACTCATCTACATCAATGTCTTTCGAGCAGCTTCAGGCCCGGTATTCCCTACAACATAAAGATTTTTGGAGGTGCCGGCAATTCCGTAGTGTGGTGCTGTCAGTCGGTGGGACTCAACTGACAGACCCCAAATGGCACTGGATCTCTCAGTTACACCTGGCTGCATCCTCTTGAGGGTTAATGGAACGATTTTACAACACATGGCACGAGGCACCAGCCAGACCATACAGAATCGAGCAGAGATATATGAAGCAAGGATCTCCAAACCCCCATCTCTCCCGAAGCATGTTTCCATTGTCTGCACCTAGCTCACTCCACCTACAAGGATGCTCGAAGTCAACTAATACAACTCAAAATCCTTCTCAGGTGGTATTGCATGCCAGCAGTCCTCCACACATGGGGCATTCTTCCACATGCAAAGTGCTGGAGATGCCAATATGGCCCAGCAAACCTTCTCCACATATTATGGGTTTGTCCAGCCTTGATTTCTTTCTGGTCTGCCATTGCAATGGATTGCTTCAGGATACTAGGCCTACCTGTGGACATTTCTGATCCTCTTATACTGTTGGGTGACTCTGCCTCAGTGGTCCACCTGCCTAAACCACTTCAGAAATGACTATTAGTAGCCCTTCTAGAAGCAAAGAGGCTCTTGCTATTATCTTGGAAATGGGTGTCTCCCCCACCTATCTCCCTCTGGCTCCCTCTGGCATTCGGCCTTGACTAGGTTGGCAACCTATGAGAGACTCACATATGTCAGCAAAGGGAAACCTACCGAATATCATCAGAAATGGGGTGCATACCTCAACTCTTCGTCATGCAAGATCCCTCCTCCCCCCTGGAACAATCCTCTGGAGAAAGGTGGCTGCTGTGCCTTAGGGTTGGATACAGAATGGTTTCCTTCAGAATACCATGGGTTGATGACTAAGCAACTATCATATTTTTGTCTCTCACATACCTTTTCTCACCTCTTAGGTCCTTTCTCTCCTTTCTATAGCTCACTACCACTCTTTGGTGTCTCTAATACTCTAATAATGATTATTATCCACACTTGAATTAGAGAAGTGGGGTAATTTAGACTGCAGAAGAGTTGGTTGCCTTAAGTTTCTCCTTCCCCTGTCCTTCCTACAAGCCTTAGATGTGGTCAGCTTAGGTAGTGTCCAATCCTTCTCTTCTGTTTTGGATGAGAACTGTTATCTTAATCAGTTAGAGAAAAGTTAACTTGGTTTACTTAAGATTTGCCATTATGTAAAGCAAACATATGCACAACTGTTAAGATGTGATTATATTGAATAAATAAAAAGTATTCTATGAAAAAAAAATTAATCAGTTAATAGCTGAATTTACTGCAAGGAGCCGGCAACTATTTTCTGTGGTGTAGAATGAAGTTTTAAACCCCTTTCAGAATACTTTGCTCCATGTTATAACATACAAAACTGTAAATATTTTGTGACTGTGGCTGTTTAAAAATATACGAATGTATGCAAAGTAAAATAGCAACACAGTAACTCTAAGTAACACAGGCCACAGCTAGCTCCTATGCCCTAAGAAGCAACAACTTCATCATGCTCAAGGTGCCTAAAGTCAACACCCGGCAAGGGAGGTCTGCAATCAGCTATTCTCTAGCTATGGCATGGAATACTTTACACAAGTCCCTGAAGCCGATCAATCTTATACCTCTAGCATCCTTTAAACAGCTTTGCATAAGTCTTTTCTCAGAGAAATGCAACTGCTACCACAAGCTCTAGTCTATTCACATTCCTTACCCTCCCCCTTCCAGACAACCATCATAATTTGCAACTCATTTCCCATTACTTATCCCCACAATTCTCCCTCCCAGGCAGCCCTCATTTTATGGTACTTCAGTTCCCTATAACCTTATCTACACTGATCTTGCTACCCCTGACTATAATCTTCTCCCACTAATTCCTGGTCCTTACCCCAGCCCTTATTACTCCCTTACACCTCCTAGTATTAGCCCCAGCCCCTGTCCGAGTCCTCTGTACTCTCCCTTCCATGTCTTTTACCAGAGGCTGTGATCACCATTTTCTCAGTCACTCAAAGACTGTGTCTCCTTGTCTGCATTGGCTTGCCCTGGAACTTGGAAATTTTTGGATGCCTTATGTTGAGTGTATGCCTTGATTCCTCCACTGGGATATGTATATACTATATTATCTAGTGTATTTTTCATATGTCCTACCTTGTCCTGTTATGTTTTAATCAACTTCTGTCTTTTGATTATGTATATAAAATTGTTTTAAATGTATCTGTTTATGTACCAGCTATTGAACCTTGACCTTATCGGGTCCATCTTGCAAATGAGCTCTGCTCAATGATGTTCACCTGAATAAATAAAGATTTGATTGATTGATTGATTGATTGATTGATTGATTGAAATTAAAATTGGCTCTTCAAGACATTGAATCTTCTTTTGTGCACCTGACCACAGACATGTGGATGAGGTCTCAAGCCACTGATTATTATATGTGCATCATAGCACATTGGGTGTCACAATTGTCTTCAAACACCACCACAAGCAACAGTGTACAATAAGGAAGACAAAGAATGGCAGCTCTTTGTGTTTACACCTTTGGTAAGCATCCCATCACTGAACATATTTTAGAAGTGTTGTGTGCCAAAATGTCTGAGTGGATAGAGGCCCTGGGACTCAATACTGAATTTGTAGTTTCAGACAATGGCACCAATATTGGTAGTGTATTGAAATGTGGAGGTTTACTCAAATTCTATGCTTTGCACACTCATTAAATCTGTTAGTATGAGCTTTCCTGTCCAGTGACAGCAGCATAGTAACATTAGTGGGAAGTGCAAAGAAAATCTACGGCCATTTTAGTCACTCTGTAAAATCATGTGGTGTCTTGGCTGACCTGCAGAAAAAAAAGACTTGTCAATACAGCAACTAAAACAAGATGTTCTGTCAATATAGAACTCAACATTTTACATTTGTGAGAGACTTCTCACAAGAAAGAAGGCCTTCTGTGGAAATACCATGGAGGATAATGTTGGAGATGGTATTGTGCTAAATTCTTTCCAGAGTGGCTTCCTGGAGCACCTTACATTACTCTTGACTCTCTTTAAGGAAGCAATTTGACAGATTAGCAAAGAGAATGCTACTCTAAATCAGGTTATTCCCAACATAAATGTATTGAACAAGGAAGACAGGAGGCTGCATAGAGGTTGTGAACAAAAGGAAACAAATTTGGTGTATCCTTTACGGATCAACTAATACAGCAATTCCAAAATTGGCAGAAGACTTCATAATACCATGACAGACAAAAATGTGATTCTTTCCACTCTTCTTGACCCTCTATTTAAGTTGCAACAGCTGCCTTCTTCAGATGTTGGTGACTCTTATCTTGAATATGAAAACATGCTGATTTCATCAATTGCACAGGAAAAGGAAGGAACTGTATTTGATAATACATGTGAATCATATGATGTGAATAGACTTGTTGTATGTGTTTTTTCAATTTGGGAACCCAGGTGGAGTGTAATTTGTTTATCCAGAAAGTTAAAAATACAGCAATGAATTGCTGGATGTCTCGGGTAGAGGGCAGGACCAAGGGGGCAACACAAAGGACAAAGCCTATGTGCACATATGGCCATCATGAGTGCCAGTCCCCATGGTCATCAGGTCCCACACCATGCAGATTCCCACCAGCCTGATGATTGACAGGTAGTGATGGGGATGGGGACTGGCATGTGGGCTCCATGACTGGAGTAGGTGGCGATTAGGACCAAACAACTCTATAAAAAAAATATATACCATACTTGTCTGTGCAAGGCCACCATAAGTATGAGCCCCTGCAGTCCTGGAGTCCTGCACCATGTGGATCCTCACCGGGTTGACAGGGAGAGCGGTGACAAGGCTGAGGACTGGCAGGTGGGCCTCATGGCAGGAGTAGGAGTTATTATTGTTACGTGCACCAATTTCAGCCATACTGCTGATGTTGGCCACATGTTCCACTTCCATTAGAGACTCTGATTCAGAATCCATCTTTTGGGGTTCAACTTATTTACTTAATTAGTGGTTTTAGTTCAGATTCAGATATGGACAACAAAGAGTCTGAGATGTGACACCTCCCTTTCAAAATACGTGAGGCACTATATGACCTAGCAGTAGTTCAGTCACAGAGATGTACAACACAGAGTCTGAGATGAGACACCCGCGCCTTCAAAATCCGTATGGCACTGTGACTTAGTAGTAGATGAGGCATAAGGATGGGAAACACAGAGTCTACAACAGTATGACCTTGAAGTTAAAGAAGGCCCTGCCATCAAACATTCAAGGTGCAAATCAAACTTTCAAAGCCATATAGAAATTACCCATAGGATACCACTTCATACTTTCTTTTGAAATGTGGGCACTTGAAGGGCTTCAGGTGACACTTTGGGAAACATGTATACTGAATTTCAAGTTTATATCAGAAAAAAATTTTAAAGTTATATCTTGTTTAGTGTGGTGCCAGTGGAGCAAAACATTGGTGACCTGGAGATAGCTTACCTTGTTTCCTTCACAAATACCACACTGAAATTAAGCTTGAAAGCTACATTATGCTTTTTTTAGAAACCTGGGCATATGGGGGGCTTCAGGGGACATCTTGAGGAACCTTTATACTGAATTCCTAGTTTATTCCACAAAAAACTCAAACGTTGTAAACTTTTCCTGTGAGGTGCTAGTGAAGCAAAGTCATTGGCGGCCTGGATACAATTTACCTTTCCTCCTTCACAGACACCACACAGAAATTACCGTTGAAAACAACTTCACTCTTTTTTGAATTTTTCTGCACACACACACACACACACACACACACACACACACACACACACACACACACTCACACACGCACACACACACCTGTCTTCTTTCAATGCAACATCCCAAATGTGCTCGATACACTGTTTCCTAGGGATGTCCTGTGATGTCTTTGGGATGAGACGTTAGACCGAGGTCCCATCTGCCTGGATTGGTGGTAGTTCAGGTGGATGTTAAAGATCCCATGGCACTTATCGAAAAGAGTAGGGGAGTATTTTATTGAATAAACACACAGGCCCAGATATTCAAAAGAGTTGAGCCATGCGCAATAGGGTTGTGCCTGCGCAAGTCCGAAAATGCGCCATTCTGCGATATTCAGCAGGAGGTAGTTGCACCCCCAAATCACACTGAGCAACAGCGCAATGATAATTAATGCATACGCAACTGAAGGGGGAGGAACCATGCATAAATGGCACAGTGTGATATTTAACAACATGCGCCATGCACAATAGGGGAGCAAGCAGAAGTTACACCATAGCGGAAATGAGCCAAAATAAAAGAGAGAGGTGCAAGAACGCTACAGGGAAGCCACATGAGAGCCAACAATAGCAGGGGAAACTGGGCAGCAGGGAAACACAGGGCCAGGCAGGAAAGGGCACCTGGAAGCAACAGGCACATGGGAAGGTGTGGGGAGACAGTGCAGAAGGGGGAAGTACACCACACAGCAGTGAGGCCACCACAGGCAGGTGTTCTCAGTGCAGGGGAAGTAGCAGCCAGGACAGCGGGGGGAATACAGAAACAGCTGCCAGAGGGGGTGAACACAAGCCAGGGACATGGCCAGTGCCACCTTCCAGATGGAGGCCGTAATGAAGGGGTGAGAACGGGGGCAGCAGCGGATCTTGGCCATGGAAGGGCCTGTTGGCGGTATGCCCCCAATAGGCAGTACAGAGCCTGCAGTAGCTTTGAGTTGTACAGAGATTGTGGGCCAGTACCGCCTGAATTGGGCAATTCTGAGGTGGCTCTGTGAGCTGTGCAGTGATGTGATGCAGACACCCACATGACGGAGCCATGCCCTGTCAGTGGAGGCCAAAAGCTTGCATGTGTTTGCTCACCATGGGTACCTTCCAGCGACCAACTGGGGACACCACAGGCATAACCCACAGGCCACGTCATGCCACCTCACCCAATTCCTCAGCACACTGCTGCCACATACTGTGGAGTACATCCATTTCCCCAGCACACTGGTGGAGCGCACAGCAAACATACAGGAGTTCTACAGGGCAGCATGTATGCCTGGCATGCTAGGGGCAATAGACTGCACCCATGTGGCCATTCGCATCACCCGGCCTCCAGGGGCCACATACAACTCGGTAAGGGCTGCCAGCATCAACTGCCAGGTGGTGTGCGATGCCAGGGGGTGCATAATCAGTGTCTGTGCCATGCACCCTGGGGAAGCACATAATGCCTTCATCTGGCACCAGTCGGCACTGTGCCACAGATTCGAGAGTGGGGATAGCCCCACTGGCCACCTAGTGGGTGAGTATGCAAACCACATGGACAATCATAGGTCCTGGGTGGGCATGGTCAGAGGTGACATCGGTAGTGGCCTACATGGCCCGGGGGCAGGGCAATGCTAATCACCAAACTAACCTCCACCCTCTACACACAGGTGACAGTGGATACCCACTCCATCCCTGGCTGCTCACACCCTACCGGCGGCCCGCGACCCCATAGCAGCAAAGCTACAATGAGGCACACACCACCACACGTAATGTCATTGAGCAGGTGTTCAGGATTCTGAAGGCACATTTCTGTTGCCTGGACACCTCCAGTGGTGCCCTACAGTACAGCCCCTCAAAGGCCTGTGGGCTATTCCTGGTCTGTTGCATCCTGCACAACATGGCCAATGAATGTGAGATAGCCATACAGGTCAAAGAGGGGGACAGCGATGGGGACGATGAGGTCGCCGGTGACAATGGTGATGGGCAGCCCCCCCCCCTTGGGCAACGGGACCTCTGACTGCTCTGGCTGGCACAGCTGCAGTGGGACACCATCACGGAGGAGCACTTCAGCCAACCCAGGTAAGTCATGGGGCCCTGTGCAACCAACAGTGGCTAAGGCAAAACCGACAAACACACATGGACACACACCAGGGGTGCATTCCGTCAAGGTAAGTGGCTGAGCATGGAACCACACACACAACCAGGGATGGGTGAGATCTAACATGCCACGTGGATGGTCACACACACACACATGCACACACACACAACACACCAGACATGCAAAAAGGGTAGGAGGCACACCAACCCAGAATGCCACCCCTAGTCACACACATATCCACAGACCACCACACCCACTGCCTGTCCATGTGCATGTGTCAGATGCTGAGCACCATTGCACATTGGTGTACAGCACAATGCAGGCATCATCATGCACATGCAACTGTGGACAGCAGCCAGAAGGGTGTGCAGATGGACTGTGTGTCCACATGCAGGGCCGGGTACCCACCCATGCAATGCCTGCTGAAAGACACAATGCACACAGGGCAGCACCAGACAATAGCCACTTTGGGAGACAGGTCAATTACACGACACAGTGCCCTGGCCAGCACTAATGCGTGGGTGGCCCCACCAAGACCCACCAGCACTGACAGGCTGCCCACTGGCCTCCTGGGGCGGCACTGATGGTCCCCCAGGGGTTCCACTTCGTGAACATGATTGTGCTCGCGCAGGGGTCTGCAGCACACCAAACATGCCTGCGCCAGGCATGCTCAGGATGCCCACAGCTGAACCCGGTGTCGACAGGGAGGGTGTCACATGATGCTGGGAATGGGGAGTGGACAGTGCTCTGCATGGTGTCTGCGATGCATGGGCACATGACTGTGTGCCCATTGTGGCCATGACAGTAGTTAATGCCTGTGTCTGCCTATCAGTGGCAGTGGTCACATCGTCCCACAACTGGTCCATCCCTGCCAAGATCAGAGTGGTGTCTCTGCTGTGATGCTCCTCTGCCCACTCCAGAGCCATATGCAGTGCATCCACTGACTTCGCAAGCCGCATCTGCTGGTGGACTGATGCTTGAAGTAGGCAGGTGTGCTCATCCAAGAGGTCATCTGTCTCCTCGGCATCCTGTCCCTCAGGGTGTGCATGGCCCTGATGCTCAGCACCCCTTGAGGGTGGGTGCTGCACACCAGGACCAGGTCTGGGCATGTCCACAGGTGGTGCACAGATGCCGCCCCTTGACCCTGTACCCCCCAAGCCCATTGGCTGACTGCTGATGCTGCCTCTCCAGCTGCCGCTCCCCAGGGCTCACTGGTGCCGCCGTAGTGGCCTCAACAGTCCCACTGTCCTGTACACACACCAGTGCTGCCCCACTGGTGCTGACAGGCACAGGCTGGGACTGTGATGACACGCAGGCCTCCACGGCAGCACCACCCACAGCCATGGACGCGATGTTTCCTGCGGTGTGGCCATCCCATGGCACACACGTGTCACTGCCCATGCCGTTAGAGACATCATCATCGGTGATGGACCCGGCACCGACCTGAGTCACAGCATTCCAGCATCCATGGATGCTGGCATGCTGGGGCACAGGCAGGGCCTCGTCCACACCTGTTCCAACAACATCAGAGTGGACAGCCAGGTGGGCCCACTGTCGCACTGAGCCATGTATACCTGTGGAGGTGGATGGGCCCTCCTCCATCTCCATCTGACTGTCCTCAGTGGACAGGCCCACCACTGCTGACCCATGCAGATGCTCAGGATCTGTAAGGGAAAACAAAGTCATGTTATTGCATGTGACCTACCCTGCCCCCCCATAGACAGACCATGACTTACCATGCAGTGAAGGGCTACCACCCGTCTGGAAACCACCACCCAGAACACCCTCACTGGCACAACACTGCATGCTTCCAGCAACCCTCTCCTCCTGTAGGATCAGGTGTACCACCTCCGGCTGTCCCCCACCTGTCGCAGCTCGTGCTGCCCTGATAGCATCCACCTTCTCCTTTATCCTCCTCCTGTCTGTGCCCATCTTCTTCTTGCACTCCTGCTCAGAGTGCTGGTGGCTGCCATGCAGGTTAACTGCATGTGCCACCTCCTCCCATGCAGCAGCATGGGCCTGAGGTGTTCCCTGCCATCTGCTGAGAAGTGGCTTTTGATCCAGGTAGGTCTCAAACAGGGCATCGGTCTTGGCCTTGGTGAAATTAGGCCTCCTCCTCCTCCTCCTCCTCCCACCACTGTGTTCCTCCTCTCCCACAACTCACTCGGTCATTATTTAGCCTGTAAGAATGACAGTTGTTACCTGTGACTGTGCAGTCCCATGCATTTTCCAAAATCCACAGTCCACACTCCCAAACAGCATGCAACTCACCAATAGACTGCAGTAACTGACTATGGCCAGTGCTGTCCAATGTCGCACTTTTATAGTGCAACCCATGCAAATGAGGTGAGGCGCAACTTTAAGTGGATGCAAATTGCAGTGCTGCACCATTGAATGGCTGATTAGCTGTTTTGCCTATGACAACTGAATATCGTGCTGTTGCACTTTGCTCAATTGTGTTGAACGTGTTGAGCCAAGGGCGCAGTTCTGTGACATGCGCAGTACACACGTCACTGTGCATGCCCGGGTTGCTGACGCAGGGGTCTGCTGCGCTGTTGACGTGCTGTGCACGGGAAGCAATGCAGGGCACAGCCACCATTGTGCCAGTGGCGCTACAGTGATGTTCACCTATATGGCGCTCTGACACTGGGCCATCATGGGCGCACTGAGGCAACAGCGCAGCAGGCCACTACTGGAGGTAGCACACAGGCATCCAATTGCACTTCATGCATTGAGTTCCAATGGCACTGTGCCTGTCCATGCACCAGAGCCCCTTGACCCTGTGCCCAACCTTTGCCCCTGAGGCGGCATGGGTGCACCACTATCGCACTGTTCGGTGACAGTGTGATAGGGAATGGCAACGCTGTACCGAGCAGCATCTGCATGTGGTGGAGCCACACTGCACAGCGCCATTTTGGCTGACTGAGCTAGTAGAATGGCGTGGAGAAGGGCTGCACAGTGGAGCCAAGTAGAACTGGCCAACCTAGTGGCCATAGTAGAGCCACTCTATGGACCACTGTTTGGGGAGGCACCCCTGGAGAGGTCCAGGAGCCAGGTGTGGGAGAAGGTGGCCACTGCACTGGAGGAGACCACAGAAAGGGATCAGACAGTGGAACAGTGCTGCCACAGGTATGGCGACCTGTGGAGGAGGGAACCAGACCTGCTTGCCCACCTGCGGGCACGTGCCAGGAGGGGCACAGTGCCACAGCCAGGTTGATGTTACATCCACACACTTTTATCTTCCATATGGGTATCACAGTTGTATGTGTCCAGCACATGGTGGAGGGACTGTCTGGTGTTGGCTGTGGCGGTGTTATCAGGGTGTGGGGTGGGTGGATCTGGCTGGGTGGGAGTGCACACACCTATGGGCAAGGGGACTTTGCTACAGGATTGTACTGATGTTCCTCTCTCCATGTTTTCACCACAGGGCCGGAGGAGCAATGTCTAGCCCGTGAGATGCGGTGCCACCAGAAGGACAGGGATGCTAGGAGAGGCAATGGTCCACAGCGCCCGAGGGACTGGCCCAATGAAAGTGAGTGCCATACCTCCATGATTACTATTGCATGCTGTGTATCAGTGTGGGCAGTGGGGCATGGCCACCATCCATTGACACCACTGCCATGCACACAACTTGTTACAGTCAGCACTGTCCAGTGGCACTGCATGTCTTGGAGTGCGTTGATGCTGGTCCATGCGTGCACTGGGTACATGGCTGTGCCACTGCCTTCGCACCACATAGACATGTCACTAAACGGCCATGGTGGTGCTGTGCATGACTTGGCCAGTGGGTGTGTGCAGTGTTCCGCATGGCTGTATGCACCTGGGTAGGCAGGTCTTGTGGACGTGATCACTGTGAGTGGTCACACACCATCACAGAGGCATGTCCCATGGCCATATGCCATACACAGTGGGTGGGCTGTATGGGGCTGTGCATTCACACCTATTGACTGTGCTCCCTTGTCCTAGGTGTCCGACAACTGATGGAGATTTGGAAGGCATTGAGGGAGATCCTGAATGTGGCAAGGGCTTTGTTGGAGAACCTACAATGGATCGACCAGCTTGGGGTCCGCAGGAGGCACCAGAGGTGGAGCATCCAGAGAGGGGAGCAGGGCTCCCATTAACCATCTCTCTGCCCCTGATATCCCCTACCCCCCTGGACCCACCCTCACACCCCTCCTTTCCTGTCCCATTTGTTCACCCCTGCCCCTTACCCACTCCCACCTTTTTTTGGCCCTCCCCAACTTTGTATATAGTATTGTAAATAGTTCATTTTGATATTGTTTTTGAATACAGATCTTTTTACATGAATACTGTGGTGGTCTCTGATTTGCAGCGGGCTATAGGTGCTCAGCTGCAGTGGTGTGCATGGTGTCAGGGGTGGTGCAGTCATGGGTGTGTGTGTGTCTGTGGGGAGGTGACTATGGTGTGGGGTAGCTATCAGTCAATGTCTATGGTGTGTGTGTTGTGCCTTGTGCACTTGATGACTGTATGCAGTGGTCCATGGTGCATGCTCTGTGTCCATGGCACCCCTGTGAGCCCGTCCATGGCCTGTGCAGCTGACATTAATGCATGTCTGTGACCTGCACGGTTTGCTGGCATGTCAGTGGTGGCTGTCCATGCAGGGCAACCACTGTACCCATCACAATGCTGGGTTGCTTCCTGTCACTGGTGTGGTGCATGTCTGCCTTGGGTGACACTGTGGCCTCCACAGTTGTTGACACACTTCCATGCTGTGACTTGAGTGTGTTGCAGGGGATGTGCACCACTGTCTGTGACTTATGCTTCGGGCAAACGATGGTGACGTACAGGTCCACAGTGCCTTTACAGGGTGGCTGCCACTCCTGTGCCATGGAGGACTGCAGGTTGTGTGTACACAGTTTGCATGGGCCCATGCTGGGGGCTTGGTTGCCCCACTACTGCATCCCTGTGTTGTTGTGCCCTTGGGTGTGGGTGGGTGTCTGTCCATGCACTGTGTGGTATCAGGTGTGGTGCATGCTTCCATGCACCACTGTGGGTGTCAGCACTGGCTGTTGTGGCCAGTGCTGGGTTGGGGTGTGTCCTTGGGAGAGTGTGCAGGGTGCTGTACCACTGGTGGTGGTGTCCGGGGCATGCCCTGTCCCGTGTGGGGTACCTCATGTGCCGACGCATGGTCAGTCTCTCAGCTGTACCCCAGGGGGCCTGTGCATGGTGACACTGTGTATGCCATTGTTGCATTGCTGTGTGCTGCCACCCACTAATGGGTGCTCATGGTGGGGCTGCCTTGCATGGGTCTGTGGTGCACAGGGTTGCATTGTCACAGTGGGGGTGGTGGCACACATGGGGTTTCCTGCAGTGGTGGACGCTGCTCCTGGGAAGGGTGTCTGGGGGTCATGGTGCAGGGTGTGATCTGCATTGGGGGGATGGTGTGGCATGGGGTGGTCAGCCCTCCTTGTGTACCAGTCACAGCTTGCCAGGGGGTGTGATGGGGTGCCATGGCCAAGCTGTGGGTTGGATGCTTGTCTCCATGGGCCAGTGGTTATTCCAGCCCTCCCCCAATTGTGCAGTGCATGGCGTGTGGGGGGATGATGTCTGTTCTGCTGTGTGTTCCTCTGCCCATCTGTGGCATGGGTGGTGGGTCCCTACCTCCCTGGTTGTGCAGTTGCATTGCCACCCTGCTGCTGAGGGGGCATCCCTGGTTGCGCTATGGTGTCTCTGGACTGCTCAGCTGAACATCCCTTGTTGTGCTTTGGCGCATCAGATCTGCTCAGCTTCCCCTCCCTAGTTGCGCTATCGCACAGGCGGTGCAATATTCAGTCGTCAGCTGTAGGTGCATGTTGGCCGGCTCAGTTTTTGAAAATCACGCCTCTTGCACATGGGCGCAATGGACTTGCGCTTGCTCCTGCTATTGCCCACTTTTTGGGCGTAGTTTGAATATCTGGGCCACAAAATACATAACACGCCATTTCTTTACATAACATTCTCTGCTTACATACAATTCTGAATATTTTCTCTTATTGTTCAGTTGTCTTCCGTAATTTTGTATTTTACAAAAATTCTTGTCACCCATCTCTTTTTCCATTCAGTATACTGTAGTATTTTTTTTTCAAAATTACACTGTTTGTCCAATTCATATTCTACTGCTAACATTGTTCTCTCTGGGTCCTTATCTATTTGTTGCAGAACATATTTACACCTAGTCTGCCATAATACATATGTGATACAAACGAAAATGAAATGGATCATATCTGCATTAAATCCTCGAATCTTCCTTGTAAACCCACCTACTACTTCTACATGTCACCTGTTTCCATCTATCCTCTTCCCATCGTATAGATAATCTGTCCCAAAATTCTTTTACAAATGGACATTGAATCAAAAAGTGTTCCATTGTCTCTTCTGTTGCAACACATGTCTGTCATGGGCAAACCTCTCCTTCTGAGCTTTATGTTTCGCATTTCCTTTCACATTTAAATGCCTGTGTCCACACAACCATACAGTATCCCACATTTTCAGAGGTGTGAATTTATCCTGCAAGGTTTTTAACACTTCATCTTTGTTTCTTTCTGTAATCCCACTAAAGGAAATGTTTATCATAGATCCTTGTTCTTGAATGTATTGACAGATGTATTTTCTAGGTTTATTTACTATCTGGCCTGCTTCTAGTTTTCATCTCCTTATTTTGGATATAATGGGTCTAAAATATATTGGTCCATTACGAATGTAAGAGATCAGACTTTTCCTTTCTTTCCAGGCTTTCACACCTGGTGCTAGCAATTTGTTTGCAAACAGGGTCCATATTTTTTGGGTTGTTTTTTCAGGGTCTATTATATTCTTCTCAAAATAGATACTAAAAAAAGGCTATAGGGTTTATTAGATTCACTCCACCTTTACTAATAAGTTGATAAAGTACCTCAATTTTATTGGGTTCAGCCTACTTCCCCACATGGTTTGAAATGCTAAGCTAAGGAGAGATGGTTCCAAAACTGCAGGAATCAGGTACACCACACTTAAATATGTAAATACAGGTAAAAATAGTGTCTTTACTATTTGCACTTTCTTTTTTTTAAATTGTTGCCACCCTTTCCAAAACTGCACCTTCTTTCTGGCTTCTGCTAGCTTCCCTTCCCAATTTAATTTCCATTATCTCCCCTTCCAAAAGTTATTTCTAGGACTGTAAATGGGTCCTCTGATACTTTTATCCCTCCTATCTCCTGAATTAGATCTGTTTTCATACTTAATGGGTACACTGTACTTTTACTCAGACTCACTTTTGCTCCTGCAATTTGTGAGAAACTCTCTATGTTTTCCATTGCCTTTTGGCCTGATTGTATATCTGATACACATATGCATAAATCATCTGCATAGGCTGACGTCTTCACGTGCGCTCTCTGTTTTTCTGTTTGTACTCCTTTCACTCGGTCATCTTGCTGAATTATTTTTAGCAACAGGTCTATACTAAAAACATATAGTAAGGGGCTTAGTGGACAGCCCTGCCTTACCCCCCTTTCTATTTTTATGTAAGAGCCCAGATGTCCATTTATCAGAGGTAATGAGGTTGCTGCTGCATACATCATCATGATCCATGTATAGAATATTTTTGGGACCCCATATTTTTCCAGGACTACCTCTATAAACTTATGTGACACCTTGTCGAATGCCTTCTCCTGATCCAATGACATAATATACCCTGTGATTTCCTCTTCTTTTCCTTGTTCCACCATTTCCCTTATTAAAAACAGATTATCAGTAATGGATCTACCTGTAATTGAACATGTTTGAGATGTTGATATTGTAATGGGGGCTACTGCCATCAATCTTTTACCTAAAATTTTCATCAGAATTTTTAAGTCTGAATTTAGCAGGCTCAATGGCCTCCAGTTCCTAAGGTCCTCTCTGTCATTCTTTTTATGTATAAAAACTTGTACTGCTATCCCCATATGAAAATCCATTTTGTTATACAACAATATCCAATTAAATACTTCTACTAATATGTCAATTAGAATATTATCAAACTTTTTATAAAATTCTGACAGTAACCCATCTATCGCCGGTGCAGTATAATTTTTTTAAGTTTTAATAGCCTGTTTCACCTCTGTCTTAATAATGGGCTATATTAACCCACTCTTCTCATTATCTGGTATATTAGGTATATCCAAATCTCTAATCAGTGCCTTCATTTTATTGTCATCACTGTGACTAGGGGCATACATTTGTTTTAAAAAAGTGTGCACTTTTTGTCTTATTTCTGGCATAGTATTTACTGTCTTCCCAGTAGCTGTTTTTAATGTATTCATTGTTCTATTTTCTACTCTTTTACTACTACTATCAAAAACATCTCCTAAACCCATCTTACCAGTTGAGCAGATTTTATGCTCTATTAACATTAATGTAGCTCTAGTATACTGTAGTACTTCCATTTCATTCTTGACCTTCTTAATTTTTTCAGTCAAATTGACCCACTCTGTATTTATTCTACTATATAATTTAGCTAACTGGGTTCTAAGGGTAAGGTACTTTTTATACTGTGTCATCTTTCTTTCTGAAGCTAATTTTATACATTCTTCTTTTATAATATTTTTTGTTTCCACCCACCAATAACTTAAGTCTTCTACTAAATCTACCACTGACATACATGCTAAAAATATTTCTTTTATTTGTATATATAGCTGTTGATCTTCCAGTAAAGGGACATTACATTTCCAGTAATTCTTCCCTTGTGTTTTATTTGGTTGGACTCCTACTGTGCTTACTACCATCACATGCTCTATTGTTTCTACTGGTATGGTCAAAGAGTTCTGCACATGTAACAATTTTGATACAAAAATGAAGTCTATTCTTGTTGACAGCTTTCCTTTAAAGTATGTATGCCCTCCCTTCGAATGAATGCTTCTATAAGTATCCCTCAAATTACTTTGTAACACTATTTTGTTTAAACAGTTTGAATCACAAAAATTATTATCTGTACAGACACCTCTGTCCTGATTTGATAGTACACAGTTAAAATCACCACCCCATATAATGTATTTTGCTGTGAAAAGGTACAGTTTGATTAGGTTAAATAATTCCACCCTTTCTTTTTTTCTAGATGGGACATACATGTTAATTGCCCTCCGTGCACAATTTCCATACATAAAGTCTATTAATAAAGCCCTTCCTGCAGATATATCTATCAACTTGATCACTTTATACTTATCTCCTGAGAACAAGATTCCTACCCCATCATATTGTTCAGTTCTAAAAGAAACAAGCATTTGTCAATGCCGAATGTTTGCTTGCTGGCATTGGCAGTGGTAGTGTAGAAGTTACAGAGCTGCGTAATAGGAATGACAGTGAAGTACTGAACTGAAGCCAACCCCACCACCACCCTGCAGAGAGTGACAGGCATTGGGGTGTGCGTTTGGGATGTCAGGCATAACGGCCACGCCATTTTACCACACCCCACCTTGCAGACACTGACAAGTGTCACGGTGTTCCTTGGGGTCTTTGGCCCTTATGCGCACCCCATTTCATTAGGAAATATGGTGAGATGGGTGCAAGATAGGAGAATGGGGTGAAGTTTGGGGCCGAAGAGTCCAAGGCATACCTTGATGCCTGTCACTGACTGCAGGGTGTGGAATGGTATGAGCATCACAGGCAAGAATCCCAAGTCACACCCCTGATGCCTGTCATTCTCTACAGGGTTGGGCGTTATGGTTGGAAACCCTAATACCTCAGGCATTCATTGGTATTTTCACTCCAAATTTTCAACATTTTTTTTTGTGACCCCACCTCATGAACAGGGGGAATATCAGTTTGTTAGCCAAAAGCTGCTTATGCACAGTGACTACGGCATTTAGCACCACAGGTGCAAAAACATTCCAAACAGGATGTAAAAAATGACAGCTGTATTGTTCATGGGGAGGTGTAAAAAATGGCAATGTTGCAAATCTGTAAAAAAATTTTAAAAAAATGGTGAAGTCACGAGCATACATAGAAACTGTGCAACGCACACCCGTAATATAATTAGGTTGGGGAATTTTTACAGCAGATTGTCAACTCAGGCATTTTGGTGCCTCCGATCATGAACTTGGTCACTGTGATTTTCTTTATCTGTGCCGAACAATGATTTCCCACGGCGACCACGCATCTCTGCACTGAAAGTGTGGAAACACACTTCAGCCATGTTGTGAAAAATGACAGTTGTACTGTTCATAAGGAAGTGTGGAAAAATGGCACAGGTGAAAATCTGGACTGAAAATATTACAAAGTCATGAACTAGCGAGGGTGCGTGGAAACTGGGCAATGCTCATTTGTAACACAGTCATTTTATGGACTTTTGTCACCAAATTTTCAACATAGCCATTTTAAGACCTCTGCTCATGAACAGTGTAACTGTGATTTTCTTAATCTGTCCTAAACATTGTTTTCGCACACCAACAGCACCATTGTGCGCTACATGTGTGAAAACACATTTTGAAGTGACATATGAAAATTGCAGCTGTACTGTTCATAAGGAAGTGTAATAAAATGGCAATGTTGAAAAATCTGGAATGAAAATATTAAATTTGGAAACTTACGAGCATGCATAGGAACTGTGCAACGCACTCGTAATACAGTCATTTTAGAATTTTTCACCAAATTTTCAACCTAGCCATTTTAGACCTCTGCTCATAAACAGTGTCACTGTGATTTTCTTAATTTGTCCCGTACATTGATTTCGCACACCGACTGCGCCACTGTGCGCTACATGGGCGGAAACATGTTTTGAGATGTGAAAAATGACAGCTGTACTGCTCATAAGAAGGTGTGGTAAAATGGCAATGTTGAAAATCTGGAGTGAAAATATAGAAAATTCATGAACTTACAAGCATGCGTAGGAACTGTACAACGCACGGTCGTAAAACAGTAATGTTTTGGAATTTTTTCATCAAATTTTCAACATAGCCATTTTAAGACCTTTGCTACAATGAACAGTGTCACTGTGATTTTCTTAATTTATCCCATACATTGATTTCACACACCGACTGCGCCATTGTGCGTTACATGGGTGGAAACACATTTTGGGTGAGATGTGAAAAATGGCAGCTGTGCTACTCATAAGAAGGTGTGATAAAATGGCAATGTTGAAAATCTGGAATGAAAATATTGAAAATTTGAGACCTTACAAGCGTGCTTAGGAACTGCGGAACGCACGCTCGTAAAACAGTCATTTTTAGGATTTTTTCACCAAATTTTCAACATAACCATTTTAAGACCTCTGCTCATGAACAGTGTCACTGTGATTTTTGTAATTTGTCCATACATTGATTTCGCACACCACTGCGCCATTGTGCACTACATGGCGGAAACACATTTTGGGTCAGATGAAAAATGACAGCTGTGCTACCATAAGAAGGTCTGGTAAATGGCAATGTTGAAAATTTGGAGGAAAATATTGAAAATTCACGAACTTATGAGCCTGCATAGAACTGCACAATGCACGCCAGAAACAGTCATTGTTTGATTTGATACCACCTTGTTATGTGACCTTCATGAATGATTCGCTGTCATGGTGTTGGTCCAGGCCTGAAGGGTGATTTCACCCAGTGACTGCACAGTGACTGTGAAATCACTCGGCCCGGCACAACGCCATGACAGTGACATCATTCAGAGAAGGTCCCAAAACCCCATGTTGAAAATTTGCAAAAATTCACAAAATACCTGGAGATATGCAATAGTTGAACCTCCATCTAGCCCATTATACAGCTTACCGCATTTCCTCAATTCGCGGTCGGCTTTGAAGAGTGCAGACGTGTTCCCGGTCCACCAAAGATCGTCACCGGAGTCCGGAGGTAAGTATGGGGTGAGGGGTGTGGGAAGCTGGATGCACAGTGGGTGGGTGCGGGTTGTGAGGAGGCTGGGAGACGTGCCGTGGGACCATTTTTTCTTTACAGGGTAAAAAAAAAGAACTACGAGGGACGTTTGCCACGCTGGGGTGGGCTCCCAGTGTGGCACAAGGATGGTTGGGGGGACATTCAGCCGACGGGGGATTGGGCACCCCCATCAGCCAAAGTATGGATTGCCACGCTGGAGTGGGCTCTCAGCGTGGCACTTAGTACTGGGCAGGGGGTGTGGGGGTTGGGACAGTGGAGCCGATGGGGATTGGGCTCCCTGTCGGCTATATCATTGCCACGCTGGGGTGGGCACCCAGCATGACATTTTCTAAGGCTTTGGGGAGGGGGCATGCAGCACAGCCGACGGGATTAAACTCATCGCTATTCGGGTGTTTGCGTGGGGGGCAGCACCACCTGCCTGGCGTGTGTGTGTGTGTGTGGGGGGGAGCTGCACATGAGCAGGCGATATCTTATCGCTGCTCACTCAAGCGTAGCTCCCCCTTTGAACTGTATGCCACTGCATTTTGGAGCTTGTCATAGATAGCTCCAGCATACATTGGCTTACAGGGGCTGTGCCTGCCAACACACTGACTGAATTGGAGGAGGAGGTGACAAACCTCAGAAATCTCGGATGATGGCACTATGTTTCTTGCACATGCGTGCAAGCAAACATAAAAAAGGAGGGTCCTCCACACCACTGTTTTTTTATTGTTTGCTCCAGGTACACTGTGTTTAATCTGGTGTCCTGAAGGAAACAAAGATCCACTTTACTATCTTTTAATATAGATAATGTGACTAGTCTTCTCCTTGCATTTCTAATGCTGTTGACATTCAAGGTTGCAATTTTGAGTGTAGGTGTGGAGGACATTATTTAAAAAAGAAAAGAAAAGACATTCTCCTACTTTTACAGTTTCTTTCTTCCACTTCTTGTCCTGACCCCTAGTCTCTTCGGCCTTACCACCTCCTTGTTTTTATTCCCCTGATTCCGAGGTTACAATAGGTTGTGACGATGACTCCGATTCTCCTCCAGGTTCCGATTCCAAAATATCCTCCTTCAAACATTCATATTTATTGGATAAAGTAATGACCTCTACTGGTGATGAGGGCTTTGCTAACTTTGATTTGGGCCTAGCTTGTCTTAGCCCTCTTTTCTTTGATACTTTTTTCATTTCAGGTGGGAGCATTACATTCCCCTCCATTTGACTCACTTTTTCCTGCTCTGCCCCTTGTTCCCTGTGTTCTGCACTATCTTCTCCTGTTTCCTGCACTATCTCAATTTCAGGTACTGTAGTATGGGCCTCTGATGACTCTCTAGCTTGTAAGTCATTTTCTTCATTGTTATTATTTGTCTCCCTTTCTCTTCTTTCCTGTTCCTCTTCTCTTGTTTGTCTACTTGTTTCTTTATTCCTCTCTATGTCTTTTTTCTGGGCTTCCGTGACTAAAGTGTCCTGACAAGGTTGGTCCGACCTGTTATGAGTAGCCCTGGGACATGTGTGAAATGCATGTCCTGTCTCCTCACATAGGTTACATTTTAAAACCCCTTGACAGTCTGAACTTGAATGCCCAAATTCTAAACACAAATTGCATTTCAGTCTGTCACATCCTACACTTAAATGTCTATATGAACCACGTTTGAAGCACATCCTGGGCTGACCAGGGTAAAAACAATGCCCTCGCTCCCTTCCAATAAACAAACTGCTAGGAAGGTGCACTGAGCCCTGATTATTATGTCTCAGCCTCACCCTGTATTTCCATCCCCCCGTCCAGAAGTGTTCAGAGTCAAAAATGAGTTGTGGAGAATTCAATATTTCACATTTCTGCTGTAGCCAATAAGTGATATCATGCACTGCTACAGTTTCATCTTCAAACTATATTGTCATATTTTTTATCTCTGGTTTAGTTAGTGGAATAACTCTAAACGGGATCCACAACTCAGAATACCTTAATTTGTCATACTGTGTCCAAAATTGCTCTAATCCCTGAGGTGTTTTAAAACTTATATCATACATATTTCCCCTTCCCCCACATGTATCAAGGCATATACCTAATTGGAAAAAACAAACAGAGACTCTTTAATCAATTTTTCCCCAATATACACCCTATCTGGTGTCTCTTCAAGTCCTTCTATATATTGTATTCCGACTGCATTTCGTCTTTGGGTGGGTGAGGGTTGAGAAAAAAAAGCGGTCTCTCTTTCTGAATCTCTCCCAGTTATTTTTTGCTGTTTCTTGAGGTGTGGGCCCACTTTCTTCCTGTTGCTCCTCTGTGTCCATTTGCTCCCTCCAAATGGGGTTCCTATTACTAGTTCCTTCATCAGAATCATCAGAATTCCTAGTATCAGAAGGTGAGATTCTTTGTGCCTGTGGAAATGCTCCAGTATCCCCTTCTGAAAATTGTACATCTTCAGCATTCTGTTCTACATCTGATTCCATTATAAAAGCTTGTTCAGGCATAGAATGTGCTACTGTTCTATTTTTTCCAGTCCTGGAAAGGAGCTATGTTTAGGGTCAGGATTCCACTGGCCCATTTCAGATCTTTTCCACCCTGCATCTTTTAGTGAGGATTCAAGTGCTGCTGACATTTTTATACTTGGCACAACATTTTGCACACTTAAGTCTTCCCTCCCTTTCCTTATCCCCAACTTTTGTCCAGCATTTATACTGTCTTTTGTTCCTGACACAGGTTCTTTTGAGAGACTTACTGTTTTTTGTTTGTCCTGTTGCCAAGTGTTCTCCAGTTGTTCTGCAGGGCGTTTTGGTGTTGTGTCAGGTTCCTTTCCACCAGCTACTCGCACACTCTTTGATGTTAGTGCATCATCATTTGAACCCTCAGTTAGGCTCACCAGTCCTGTCAAAGCTTTCTGCAGTTGCTCCTGAGGCTTATCGCTGTTTGTTTCTTGTACCTGCTCACTCTCCACTGCCACCTCTCGTATTAGTTCTGCATCCATCTCTGTTTCAGACATTTGTAACACTGATTCAACCATACCCCGTGTTTTTACCAGTTCCTTCAGCCATTGTCTCTCTTTCTTCTCCTTTGCATTGTCTGATAAAACATCATGATTTTCATTTTCTATAACGCTGCCTTGTCCAGACCATGAAGCATTTTTGATTTCCTCTGCTGGACCTGTAGGGAAGGAGATCTGCTTCCCTATAGGTACACCAGCCAAATGATTCTGTGAAGATTCCTCATCCATGGGTGCTCACAAGTCCACACCACTGCCACATCATCACTTCCTCCTCAGTTGCAGTCTGGCTCCAAACTGAGCTCCTCCACTCCACAGGAAGTCAAGCCACCTGCTGGCAGAGTAGGGGAAATTTTTATTTTGAATAAACAAAAGCAAAGCATATCAAAACAGTGTTACTTCACACAAAACAAAACCCGAAAATATAACAGTGTTAACTAAATAATTCTGCCTTATAAAACTCGTCTCATACAAAAGGAAAAAAATATTCAAACACAACTTAGGAAAGGAACCCCCCTCCCAAAAAAAAACCTTTTTTTTTCTCAAGTCTGTAAGGAGGGTAAAACATACTAAATAGTGTTATCACATCCCTAATGGAAAAAAAAAATAAAATACATAATCTTCCAACCTACCCAATTTACATGTTTCCAAAGATTTGCACCTATGTTAATCCCTAGTGTTCTAATTTCATAAGCATATAATGCATCCAATTCATCCTGTATATGAAAGAAAATTTCTTGCATAGTATGAATCTTATTTTGTAAGATCCTCAAACACCGTGCTTGCCAAATATGCCATTTAAGGCAAGCCAGTATAACATATACCGTACTTCTTTGCCATTTACACCACACCTGTGGGAGTTGGCCTAATATCAAGATATTATATGTAATAGACTCAAACAGTGGTTCACCCCACCAAAGTGCCAGTGCTGACCAAAAGAATTTGGTGTGTAACAGTCAAAATATAAATGTTGTATCATCTCCAACTGTCCCTGACAAAAAACTTCTGGACAAACCCTATCACATATTTGTTTGTGCTTTTTGGTTAGCTTTCACATTCAATTTCTGATGAGCGCACAACCAAACCACATCTCGCATTTTCTCCGGTATTCTGGGCTCAATTATACTGGCTAGCAAAAAGGACGTATCTATAGCAACAGAGACAGAAAAAAGAGGTTCCTCAAAATAACACATAGAAACAATATAATTATAAAAGGACTTCCTCTCATGTGTCACAAACCAACTTAATTCTATTTTCCATAAGCAAATATATTTAAGTGTATATTGCACATATAGAGGAAGCTGTTTTTATATAGGGTGCCATTTACCTCGACCCCAAGCTGCCAGAAAAGGGGCTCCCCATAGGGACATGCACATAGTACCTGTAGCAGTGTTTTCCAACAAAAGAGGTCGAATAGAGGAATAGAAAAAAATTCCCCAAAAAATGCACAATTGGGTGTATCATACCCAAGCCTCCTTCTTTCCAGGGTCTGTAGGTGTGTGCTCTCTTCACTGGGTTCAAGTGACTACCCCACAATAACTAAAAAAAAAGACCCATAATTTTAGCATGCATACCAAAAGGCAAAGGAAAAATATGAGACAGATAAAGAAAATGAGGGGCTATGTAGGATTTTAACAAAAAAATACATTTCTTTCTTGTCATTTTCCATGATTGCCACTTTTTAACTTTTGAAAGAGCAGTATCATAAATTCCATCCCAATTGCTATTTACTGAATCATGAGAACAAAAAAAAAACCCCGAGAAATGTCACTTTTGTAGTGATTTCTGGTATGTCAAACAATTTGGCACCTGGAGCACGGCCTAAAGGTAACAAAAAACATTTGGACGTATTAATTGAAATACCGGTGCCCAATTGTATGGAATGAAAAAAAGTCAAAATATGTGTCCCAGAATCTACATCCACAATAGAGCAAATACAATCATCTGCATATGCTAAAATCTTTGAAAAACAATAACTCTCAGAGGATACAATGGCATGAACCTGGGTATCCCTTTCAATATATCTCAGTAAAGGGTCCAAAACAAAAACAAACAAAAGCGGACTCGACGGGCAGCCCTAACTCCTATCCGATAAGGGACCGGAACTCCCAAATGACCATTAACCAAGGGTGTTACCATTGCCGATCTAGAAAGGGTTTTAAGTAAATTTAAAAAAGAAGATGGTATACCATAATATGCTAAGACATTCCAAAGATAATTATGTCTTAAAGCATCAAAAGCTTTTTCTAAATCTAAAGCTAGAAGGTAACCCGTTAGTTTTTGCTGCAGACCTTGTTCTATTAATTCCCTAATAAAAATTAAATTCTGGGAAATATTCCTACCCAAAATGGCACATGTTTGAGTAGAAATCAACAATTTTTTTGAAACAGCTAATAGTCGGTTGTTGAAAATAATAGCTACAATTTTGTAATCAGAGGTTAGTAGACTTAAAGGCCTCCAATTCTGTAATTCTGTAGGGTCCCCTTTTTTTACAAACAAAAAATAGGACCCCATTTCCCATACTAAGGGTAACTCTTTGTTCCTCCCAAATCGCTTGGAAAATGATCATCAGCCATTGTGCAATAGTATCTCCATATTTTTTATAAAATAGGTTTGGCAATCCATCCCCACCAGGTTTAGTATGAGATGATAAGTGACCAATTGCTTGTTTAATTTCAACTAAAGAAAAAGGAGCCCCAATTGCTGCAATTTCCGAATCCATAAGTGACTGTATGTCTAGGGTGTAGTAAAAGGAAACAGGAGATGCTAAACCAAGAGTAGAAAAGGTTTTTACAACATACTCTTGTACTATATTCCTAATCTGTAGAGTATCATCAACCAAAGATCCGACTGATGATTTTAAAGAGGTCATATACAAAGGTGGTAAATCTTGACTAGATAAATCAAGAGGATTCACCATCTCTCTAGTACCCGTAATCAAATATTTCTGTTGACTCCTATATTGTTTTTCTCTGTCGTGGAGAAAGGCTATCATTTTGTCCTTGAGAACCAAAAAATCTTGTCTCTGTGCATTCTTTGAGGAAACTGCCTTTGATAAGAGGGCCATATACCGTGCTCTATACCCCAAATATGTGAGATAGGCATCTCAAGCTCTATGTCTTGAAAAGTGCAAAAAAATACATTTTAAATCCTGTTCCGTGTCCTCCCACCAATCCAGTGGACTCTCATATAGAAAACAAATATCTGATCTTAAGGAAAAAAAATGTAACTGTGCCGACAGAGTGACATCCTGTAAAAGGGATGTATTTAACTTCCAAAACCCCCATCCCAAATTAAGCTTTTGATAAGTTCCGGGAGTAAATTTAACAATTAAATGATCAGAGGTTTCTAAGGGCAACATCATAACTGAAGTACAAGAAAGTATCTGAGATAGAAACCAAAAATCTATCCTAGTAGAGATTGATCCTTTATGGAAAGTGTGCTCTGTCTTTTGGTGTAGCGTGTTATAGGGGTTCACCAAATTGTTTGTTCTTAAAACAAACAACAAAGCAATCGTGTCACAAAATAATTTTTTAGTCTTATGGCCCCAATCACTATCTGTTAAACCACAGTTAAAGTCACCTCCCCAAACCACTAACTTTGAGGTATGTAGACATGGGGAAATCCATTTAAATAAAGCTGCTCTATCAGCTTTAGACTGGGGAGCATAAATATTTAAAAGTCTGTAAATGCAATGAGAAACAACAATATCCATTAGCATAACTCTACCAGGCACTATATCCAAAAGCTGTAATACTTTGATAGACATGCTGGAAAAATATAAAATCCCTAAGCCATCACATACTTCTTCTCCTGGTGATCAAAAAGAAAGACCCCAGCGCCAATCCTGACTTGCATTTTTAATGCATGCCAAGGAATTTAACCTGGTATCCTGTAAAAAAATAATTGAACCCGGATGATTACTGAGACTGGCAAAAGTAAGGCGTCTCCTTAATGGAGACTTTACACTATTAACATTAATAGTAAGAAAAGAAATATCCATTGCCAGAACAGATTAGAAAAGGGAGGGAGAAAAAAAATAAACCCCAAACATAAAATCAAATTTCACTTCCGTTTTTTCTGTTTTTTTGTTTTGAGCTTATCCTTAATCTCAGAATCCTGGACATGTTTAGGGAGTGAGGAGGCAATGGACGAGAAATCCGAATCTGCCTCTTCTTCCTCACCATCAGGGTCTTGTAAAGGGGCCAAAGGGTTTGTCAGAGAGGGGCATTCTGCTTCCGAAAAAAAAGGTGGAACCCCTGAACTTATTCTGGATGCTTTTGATCTAGTGACCCGTTGAAAGGGAATATCAGTCAAAGCCCCAGGAGGGGGCATACAAAAGGGCTCCTGAGCAGTTGGGGACACTGCAGGTAAATCAGTAACTGTAGGCCCCAATCCTGGCTGCTTATTAGATTTTATCAGGGGCAAAGGGTCGGAAACCAAAATTCCAATCTGTTCTACATCAATAGAAGATGGAGGGGCCAAGGCACTGGTATCCATTTCATCAAGGATCGAGATGTGAGATACCACTCCCCCAGTTATGCTAGGAGCAGGGTCTGTGGCTGCATTCTGAGCTTCAGAGTTGTCTAACAAATCCAGCAACCTTTGTCGTTCTTTTTGTGCATTTGTGACAAAAACATCCTGTTCAGCCCTGCGGGTAGTGTCAGCTTGCTTATGTGATGCCCAAGGACATGTATGAAAAGTGTGTCCCTTTTCCTCACACAAATTACATTTCATGGGGTTTCTACAGCGTGCTCCTATATGCCCCAAATCACCACACAAACCACATTTTTGTTGGTCACATACATTGCTCAAATTACCTAAACCCTCGCACTTATAATAGGCTCTGGGCTGCCCCGGATAAAAAAGAACCCCTCTATCCCAGACCAAAAAAAAACAATTTGGCAAGTGCTTGGTTAAACCATTCTCAAGACGTAAATCAATTAGATATCTCCAGCCCCCTGTCCAGAGATGTTCATCATCAAGAATGGGTTCTGGGGGACTTTTAATTTAACAATGTTGCTGCAACCAGTAGGTAATGTCTGCAACGTTCACTCCTTCATTTTGAAATGAAACAGTAATTTTCTTAGTGACTGGTTTAGTCGAAGGAATAGCTAAGAAAGATTTCCACAAGGGTGTGTGTTTCAAAGCTAGATATTGCTTCCAAAATCTGTCCAAACCTGCTGGATGTTTATAACTGACATCAAAAACTGAATCTCCTGGCATATGAATCAGTGCATAAATCTCATAGGTGTAAAACCTCATACTATTTTTCAGTAAGTCACGACCAATAAAAAGTCTGTTAGGGATCTCAACCTGTGGTCCCCTAAATTTCAAACGAACAGTATTTCATCTTGCAGCAGGTTCATTTCCTAGTCCTAAAGTGGCTGGAAACAGGTGCCTTGAAATGTTACCTTGCCACACAGAAGGACCCACATTTTTACCAGGCTCAGGCATTGGCCCCGGTAACGGGGAAACAATTTTATCGGGGGAGACTTCATGGGGGAAGGGAGGTTCATGAGGCCGTCTTAATACACCCTCTTCCAGATCCCTTATGTGATCCATCATATCAGGACCAGTACTTTTAGGAAAAGGGTCTGATGTAGTTAAAGATGTTTGACCCAAAGGAATACTGGGAACCAAAGAATCCGATGAAGGCAAGGAAGTTTCAAAAGTCTGTAAATTTGCATCCCAGGATTTTCCACCTGGGGATTTGACCCACCCTGCAGCCTCCAGGGCCAATGCCACCCATGAAGGAGAAACCAGAGCCTCTACAGACCCTGTATGTGCAATGTTTAGATTTGGGGGGGTTCCGATTCCTGTAAGAGTGAAATCTTCATGTCTGAAACACAGGAGGGAACAATTAGATCTTTAAAACTACCCGTAGGGGTTTGAGCAACAAATGTCATGGAATTAAGTTCCACAGAAGGGTTTTCAGGTGAGACTGAGGTCCCCTCTGTAGTTGCTGCAGAAGTCAGAAAATGCATATCCTTATTAGCTGAAGGAGAAGACTCACCTATTGCTTGTAAAGGTGGAGATTCATAATCCAATGTGTCTGTAATGTTTATTTCTTTATCTGAAGCTCCGGTAACCTAAAGGGAACAGTTTGAGTCCAGCGGGGGCTCTCCACTTATTTCCGTTTCCTGGTTATGCGTAACCATCAAACCTGAACGACGTTGTTCCAACTCTAGTAAAGCATTCCACCTTGCACAATACGTCTGCTCCACATTGTTAAGCTGTTCCTGTATGTTATCCTCATCTCTTAGTGCTTTTTTTCTGTCTTCCATTTCGACCTCCATTGCAGCCAAAGAAACTGCCGCCTGTGCAGCACCTCCTTCCGAGGTAGGTTGCATCCTAAGCTTGTAGTGCCTCTGATAGCTGAGGAGGAGAGCGGCTCCTCAGCCCTCCGCACTTCCTTCTCCATAGGTGTCCGTAAGTATTCTGGCAAATGTTCCCACCAACAGCGCACTCCAGAGTAGGGGAATTTCCCCAGTGTCCTGGCCAAATTTCCTTCATTCACTAAAAATACCACCAACAGCTTAATCTGGTTCAAGGTCAGTTGGCATTCATCTGTATCCCCCTTCCCCAGGTCGTGCCTGAAAATAGGCAGGATTTGTCTAGTGCACTTACCCGGTCAACAAAAACTAAATAAATAAATAAATACATATCTGACACAGGATTAGCTGGAACATGAGTCAATCATAGAACAAAGACCCTCATTTTCTGGCTCCCCTTGGCACCCCAGTATCATGAGTGTTTGCCTTTGTTGGTCATGTGATAGTCCAGGGGCTTGGGAGCATTCATTAGATATCAGGGAAAAAACACTTTTTAAAAAAAAAATTTGCTCCTTGCCCTGCCTTCTTTAGTGACTTGCATGCAGTACTGGTGGTAATAGTGTTATTTCTGGACCAGATCACACTTCTGAACCGAGCCAACTCGGAAACTCTGGTCGAGCCATGAAAGACTTGGTATTCCCAGTCAGAGCAAAGTCAGCCCAGTCCAGGGAGGTTCAAAAGTACAGCAGAGCTAGTCCACCCATCCCTAGTTACAACTTCTTTGCAGTGCTAGTGAAGCAAAGGCTTAGCAGCCTGGGGACATTTTACCTTTTTTTCCTTCACAGATATTGCACATAAATTACCCTCACAAACCACTTTACATTTATTTCTAGAAATCTGGGCACTTTAGGGGGCTTCAGGAGACACCCTTGGGAACATGTATGCTGAATTTCAAGTTTATGCCACAAGAAATTCTAAAACTGTAATTTCTTCTGTGTGGTGCTTGTGAAAAAGACATTGGCAGCCTGAAGACAGCTGATCATTTTTTCTTCACAGACAAAACACAAAAATCAACTTCAAAAACCACTTTACACTTCTTTTTAGAAATCTGGGAACTTGGGAGAGCTTCAGGGGACACCTTGGGGAGCAATGAGCCTGGGTATTTTGGGAACTGTAAATAAATAAATACACAAAAACAATGAAAACACACAAGAGTGTTACCATTCTATCTTTCTTGTATTGCTTATTATAACAGGAGCAGGAAAATTCCTGCATCCTGACTGGTTGTTAACTGTGCATTGAATCCATTCAGTGCACAGTTAAAAACCAGTACTAAAACAGAGGACCACAGTGAAAAAAAAAATCATGGGGCCCTCAAAACAGTCACTGTTTCAAAGCTGTCATTGTTCCCCCAGTGTTAGCATGAAAGCATTGTTGAGTAAAAGCTGTGCAGTATACTGTACATATCTGGCAACAGTTTTGTACCTGTATTTTACCAGTAAATGCCATCTCTACACATATTTGATAGTTAAAATGAAGTAAGAAAATGTATTTACAAACTCATCCTGTTCTTTCACATGATGATCACACTCCTGCTCTCAGAGAAAGGCTGCTTCCATTCTATCTGCTGTCAATAGATGCCGCAAGTAAAACCCGAGTATGTGCCCCTGTTCCTGCTGCTCTGACAAAACAAGCTCCAATTTGAAACACCCTATTCAGCTAAACTAACTGAACAGTTTTCAAATGGGCAGAAGGAGTATGAATCAATATCGGAGGCCTGTGCAGACTTTATTAATAGGGTACTAATTCAGGTTGATGGGAGCTCAAAGATGGTCCTTTCCATTCAAAGACCACTACCACCATGCTGGCAGATGAAAACACCAATGCAGAGCAAGACACACTTAGTAACCACATCCCTGGAACAAGCGGTGGCTCTCCTGCAGCAATTCAGACACTAATAGACTAGACCTGAGCACTAGACAATTCCTGAGAACATTGCAGCTGGAGATCCTGGAGGTGCAAATTAGTTTTTTGGGGGGGCAGCTCTGAACCTTGCTGAATTATGGCAGGCTGGAATGGGGAGAGCCACTGATACAAAAGAAAGCAGTTTTTTCCATGCTAGGGGATACAGATGATGAGCCAATGGCTTTTTGCACCTGGTACATAGTGAGATCCTAAGTGGAGGGGTTGAATGGTCCATTGGGCCCCCCCTCACTGAAAGGGTTTTTTCCCCACTAGTTGCATCTGAAAAATGTTAAAGACTTACTCACCGAAACACTGGAGGGGGGAAGGTGGGGGAGAGAAAAAGGGGAAAATAAGTGGGGACTGGAGGATGTATACATAATAATAAGGGGACTGAGTTGCCTAGAGGTGTGCCCAGAGTAAACGAAAGGGGGGAGAACCCCACATCTTCATGTAGAGGCACAAAGGGGGAGGCCCAGGGGCTGGAAACAAGCCTGCAACATTAAGGAAAAGGGGATGGGGAAAAGGAGCATGGGAGGGAGGGGAGGGAGAATAGAGAAAAGCTATAGATGCTCCTCAGCTAGGCCATATGGGAAAATGCCACGAAAGAAAAGGGGAATGAAGGAGATAGGTAAAACAAGGGATAACCTGAAGACTAGGGGATCCTAATTAGCCAAGCAGATTATATGCTGGCAAGAAACCTTAGTTAGAAACATCCAGGGTCCAGGGCTGGCCCTGAGTGGGGTGAATTGCTCCACACTGGGAGGGAGAGGAAACAATGTGGGGAAAGAGGGACAGAGACTGTCACCAAAAGAAGCATACAGTGTGGAAAGGATATAAAGTTTCACATCCATGTCATAGCCATCACTGAAATGAAATTCAAGAAGCTTGGGGAGGGTGGGTTGTCATTAGGGAAGTGAGGTCACCAACCACCTTGCTTCTGACTGGGTTACCAAGCCCACGGACACCCTGATTATGTACAGGATCCATATAGGGGGTCTTTCATATTTGCCTTATTCTAGGCTGGTTATCCAGGTTTGAGGGAGGGAAGATGGGAGGGACCCAGAATAAACTAGAGGAGGAGGAGGATGCTGGAGAGATGGAGGACTTAGAAAGGAAACAGGATACTGCTACCTTAGTGTTCTTGTCACACGAGGTCTGGGACATCCTAGTCTCAAATGAGGCTCAACACAAGAAAGAAGTTGATAAGACCTCTTGCACAGGTGAAGACCTATTATTAGGGGTTCATACACCTGGGCAAAAGAGGTGGACAAATAGCACCACCTGTTTTTTGGAAGTCAAGTTACGACAATTTGGGAAACCAGTTTCAGTTTGGTTAAAGTGTTTAATTAAAGTTGCACACACCCATGTTGGGGCAAACGTTATGGTGAATGAAACCCCTAGTTGTGTTCAAGAAAAAACAAAAATTAAAACAATACAAAAGAGGCAGGTGTGGGGGTGGGGGGCAGATGAAAGATGGCGAAGATATGGAAAGCAAAAAACCAAAAAAATATAAGGAAGGTAATGGGCTTAGAAACCGCCATGTATATAGAAGCCATGCGAGAAAGGCCACACCAAGAAATGAGGAAAAAGGGGGATGCCACCCCACCTTGGTGGGGAAGAGACTCCCATGGATAAGACAGGAACGTTGAATACACCAGTAAAGATTCTCTCCTAAAACATAAACGGATTGAATAATCCTACAAAAAGGTCTAGGTTAAGACAGTATCTCAGAAAGAACCCTGCAGATGTATATTTTATAAAAGAAACCCACTTATCAGAGACAGAGCATAAGAAATGGAAATGTGGGACAAGATGTGAAGTATATGCATCCTCCCACCCTAGTGGGAAGAAATGGGACTGCAATAATAATCCCATTAGCAATCCAGCTGTAAGTGCCTAAAACATATTCAGACCCTCAGGGAGGTATGTTATACTGCAAGGTAACATGTATGAACAGGAAGTAACTCTGGTTAATGCCTACCTCCCCTGTGGGGCTTCTCTCCCAATGATCAGAACCATTTTGGGGAAGTTAATGGACCTATTGGAGGGTCAACTAATAATGGGAAGGGACTTTAACATGTTAATGGCATTGGATCGCAACATAACCAACCCTTCCAGGCAGAGATCCACGCAAGCAAGGAAATTCCTAAAGCACAACCTAGAACAATTAGGGGTAATAGATATGTGGAGAAAACTATACCACACACAGAGGTCCAACACCTTCTATTCAGGAAAATATCAGAGCCACTCATGCACTGATTATTTTTTGTGACATGCAAACATTTCACAGCAATAAGGGACATTTCTTATGGCCCTAAAACACTGTCTGACCACCACTGTCTGCTATTAAAATTGGATATGGGCAAGAGGCAGAAAACATCCTTCTGGTGACTCAATTTACCATCACTAAAAGACAACAATTGTTTGACATTAATGAAAGAAAGAATTCCTCAAATACTTAAAGAAAATACAACCAGTTTCAGAAGCGATATTGTAGGATACAGTAAAGACAGTTGCTGGGGGGAGGTGATAACTTTTGCCTCAAAGGAAAAAAGGGAAATGGAACAGAGATACAATTATCTTTCCCAGCAGTTACAGACATACTAGATGCTTTATACAGAGGGGGATAAAGAGGTATACTGTATATGAAAACCAGAGAGGCCAAACAAGAAATACAAAAGATAATAGACTACAAAGTCCAACAAGCTTTGGCCTACTTGAAACAGACCCAATAACACAGAGGGACAAGGGACACAATAGCCCTGTCAAGAAAAATAAGGGCCCAGAGACAGAAAGCTACAATTTTAAAATTAAGAGACCCTCTAATAAATCAGCTTACTCATGAAGTTGACAGGATTCGAGCTATTTTTAAACCATACTATTAACATTTATATACAGAGGAACCAAATCAAAGTCAGGGGACAGAAAAATATTCCTAGACCAAGTCCAGATTCCTAAACTATCAGAGCTACAAAAGCAGACCCTAGAAACACCCATATCCATTGAGGAAATTAGATGCTAGATAAAGAAGGTTAAGAACCAAAAATGCCCAGGCCCGGATGGCTATACAATGGAATGGTACAAAGCATTCCAGTCACTTTTGCTCTCCCAGATGCTTTAAATATTTTGGGAGGTGGCAGAAGGAGAGGTTGCCGCACCTCTATCCTGGGAATATGCCACAATCTCAGTGTTGCATAAACAAGGGAAGGACCACGCTGACCCAGCAGCTTATCATCCAATTTCAATTCTAAACATTGATTATAAATGATATATGGCAATTTGAGCCCAGAGGCTGGAGAAAGTGTTACCATTCCAAATACACTTGGACTAGTCAAAGTTTATTAGAAACAGACACGCTAGGGACAATATAAGGAGGACCCTGTTGTTGATGGAACATGTTCAAAACAGAAAAAGTTCCAACTGCCTTGATTAGTTTGGGCGCTGAAAAGGCATTTAACAGGGTTTCATGGGACAACTTGTGGGATGCCCTAAAGGCCTTCAATTTCCCAAATGTCTTGCTCAACTGGTTGCAGCACATATATAAAGGCCCAAAGGCTTATATCCAAGTGCATGGGTCACTCTCATCACCCAAAACCCTACAAAGGGGAACGAGACAGGGCTGCCCTCTCTCTCTATCCGCTCCTCTGTGCCTTATATATGGAACCTTTGGCATGGACCATTCAAGGAGCTAGAGGCGGTGACAGATTTGAGGATTACTGAGGACAGGCTACTGGAAGGGCTGAGGGCACTGAGGGTGGACAAGACACCTGGGCCAGATGTAGAGATGGGCAAAGTGGCCCCAATTCACTCCACAAAGTGATTCACGGAGTGAAGGTGACTTCGTTGAGTGCTCCGCAACACGAAGCGGAGTACTTTGCATTATAATGGGTAACGCGAAGTCCATTGAAAACAATGACTTTGTGTTACTCCGCCTTCCCAAACCACTACTCCACCAATTCTTAAGGTGAAGTGCATTGAAGACAATGTACTTCACCTCACTTCGCCTTGTTTTTAAGCTCAAAAGACAAATTTTGCAGTGATTCATGGGATTTCAGCTCACATGAGCTCTAGATTGTTCTGCACAGCCTCAGTTTGGGGTAGTGTGTGTAGAAAGCTGTAGGAGACAATCTGCTCTGCGAGCTCTCTGTGATTCAAACCTTCTAAAAGCTGCTAAAAAGCCTTTTTGAGTCATTTTTTTTGCTGAAACTTTAGTTCATCGATCATAGGAAACCCTCCTGTGGACACATCATCGAGCGTTTATTGTTTGTGTGTGGATTTTGAATGTTAATGTACAACATTCAGTCTGTGTACTGAAAGACAGTGGAAGTGTGCTTTAGGGGAGGGGCGTATCTGTGGTGTAAGTAGATGAACTTGGAGAAAAAGACAGTGCTTTCTGTTTTGGTGATATTTTTCTTGTATAACTATGTTAATGTACACACAGTAATATTTTCAATAATTCTTGCCATTTTTTTGCTGATTGTTGTGGTGCAGCAGTGCATAATTTTAGTTTGTTTAAAATATGTGGTTATATTACTGAAGCTTTCAATGTGCTATGCATTACTTGTGTGTGTGTGTGTGTGTGTGTGAGTAAGTATGTGATGTGTGTCATCAAATCAGACACCTTTTATTGTGCCACATAATAATTTCAGCAATGTGAACCTGCTATCCATTGCAGCTGTGTGATTTTTGTACTTCTTTGTGGTATCTTTACTGGTACTAGTAATAGTGACTGTTACTGCAGCAGTGCAGTACACTGCCGCCCCAACCTACAAATGTATTCTTTTCCAGATTTGAATTTCTGATGGTGAGCGCTGGTTAGGTGTTGTGCCTTTGCATCTGCATCTCTTCAGTGCACAGCGCAATCTTAATCTGTCTGTGCATTTGCATCTCTTTAGGGTCCAATCTCCATCTGTAACTTAAGTCACAGTTGTTTCTTTGGCTACCCTTCAGAGTACTGGACAGCTGTGGTTCATAATTCTGCATGAACATTGTACTCACTAATATGCATTTTTAAGTCAGGACCAACATCATGAGTCATTCGTGCTACAAATCAAGTTCTTCATCATCACGGTCCCCAATGCAGTCACAAATCATGATTCACAATCATGTCACGAATCACAAAAATCATTTTTTGACTAGTTACTTGGATATATTGTAAGCATGTTTTGTAGTATCTCTCCAGGCTTCACCACTCCGCCATTGTACTCATTAATGAGCATTTTTAAGTCAGGGAGTTTGTGCTACAGCTCATCAGGAAAGTACAGCTGTAGGCATTTGCGTTCCCAATTCAGTTCCATATTGGTTATCTCACACCGTCAACACTGAGTCACATTCTTCATCATCATGGTCACAAATGCAGTCACAAATCACTATTCATGATCATGTCATGAATCACAACATTAATTTTTTTACTAGTTACTTGGATATATTGTAAGCATGTTTTGTAGTATCTCCCGGCTTCACCACTCCACCATTGTACTCATTAATAAGCGTTTTTAAGTTGAGGAGTTTTGTGCTACATCTCATCGGGGAAGTACAGCCATAGGCATTCGTGTTCCTTCCCATACAGCATGTGAGTTACAGTACTGTAAGTAGTGGTGGGCTAAGTGGCCCAATTTGCTCCATGAAGTGATTCACTGAGTAACGTGGAATCTGCAGAGAACTCCACAATGTGAAGCGGAGTACTTTGCTTCATAATGAGGAAAGTGAAGTCCATTGAAACCAATGACTTTGCATTATTCTGCCTTCCCCAAACCACTTCTCCACCAATTTTAAGGCTAAGTACATTGAAATCAATGTAATTTACCTCATTTCACCTTGTAATTGAGCTCCAAATTAAATTCTGCAGTTATTCATTGGATTGCAGGTCACATGGGCTCTAGATTGCTTGGCACAGCCTCAGTTCTGGCCTGGGTAGTGTGTGTGCAGTGGTAGCTGGAGACAGTTTGCTCTCAGAGCTCTGCAATTCAGAACCTCTAAAAGCTGTTTAAAAAGCCTTTTTGAGTAATATTTTTTGATCAAAATTTAGTACATCGATGGTAGGAAACCCTTCTGTGCTCATATCGAGTGTTTATTGTTTGTGTGTGGATTTTGAATGTTAATTTAGAAAAGTCAGTCTGTGTACTGTGAAGTGTGCTTTGGGGAGGGGTGTATCTGTGGTGTAGGTAGATTAACTGGGAGAAAAAGGCAATCTTTCTGCTTGGTTATATTTTTCTTGTATAACTGTGTTAATGTATACACAGTAATATTTTCAGTAATTCTTGACATTTATTTGCTGATTTGCTGTGGTGCAGCAGTGTATAATTTCGGTTTGTTTAAAACATTTGGTTATATTACAAAAGGTTTTTAATTTGCTACGCATTACTTGTAGTGTTTATGAGTGTGTGTGTGATACATGCCATTAAATCAGACACCTTTGATTGTGTTACAGAGTAATGCAGCAGTGTGAACCTGCTATTCACTGCACCTGCATGAATTTTTCATGCTGCTTTGTGGTACCTTTACTGGTAGTGGATTGTTACTGCCATGCACTAATCCCCTAATTGGCAAAATGTATTCCATTCCAAATTTGGATTTGTGACTTGTGAGCACTGGTTAGGTGTTGTTGTGCCTTTTCATATGCATCCCTTGAGTGTGCAATGCAATCTTAATCTGTCTGTGCATTTGCATGGCACCATTAATTCTGGGAGACTGCATTTCTTGTTACGCTCTCATTTCACTTTGTCAGCACTGGGGAATTTTTCTGGACACAAGACAGTAGCATTTTGGGAATGTACATTAATTCTGGTGACTCTGTGTGTGACCTGACCACTGCACATAACTGAGTGCTCCATTAATTCTGCGAGACTTTGCATTTCTTGTTGCACTCTCATTTCACTTCATCAGCACTGGGAAGTTTACTGGACACAAGACAGTAGCACTTTGGGGATGCACACCATTCTGGTGACTGTGTGGGTGGGATGCTGCCAATATTGTTGTCACTCCACCTTACTTTGTGTTTAAGGCAGAATAGCAATGTGAAGTAATAATAACAAGGCAAAGTGAGCCTTTCCTATGGGCACTATGTGTAGTGAAGTGACAACGTGAAGTGGCCACTTCGCGTTTACTTCACCAGTGGATTTTAAATTCACTGCATCTCTAGCCAGACGGCATTCACCCTAGGGTTCTCAAGGAGCTGGTTGAGGTCCTGGCAGGGCCATTGGCTGACCTGTTCAATACCTCTCTGGACACAGGATGTGCACCACAGGACTGGAGGATGGCCCATGTGGTGCCCATCCACAAAGGTGTCCCAAAGGATGAACCAGGAAACTACAGGCTAGTGAGTCTCACAACGATTGTGGGGAAGCTCATGGAGACAATCCTGAAAGACAGGCTAGTGACCCATTTGGAGGACAGTGGACTCCAGGATGAGCATCAGCATGGGTTTGTCTCAGGCAGATTCTGCCAGACCAACATCATGGAGTACTATGATTGGGTGACAAGAGAATTAGACAAGGGCCATGCAGTGAATGTGCTGTATTTGGACTTCAGCAAAGCCTTTGACTCTGTGCCAGATGGGAGGCTAGGGGGAAAGCTGGAATCTGTGGGAGTGGGGGAAAAGATGGTGAAATGGATGAAGAATTGGCTAAAGGGTAGGCAGCAGAGGGTGGTAGTGGGAGGGGAACTCTCAGCACCGAGGGCAGTAACGAGTGGGGTAATGCAGGGATTGGTGATGGGCCCAGTGTTGTTCAGGTTATTCATAGCTGCTATCTGTCATGGGATCTGAAATAAGATCAGTCTGTTTGCAGATGACACCAAAATGAGGGCAGTGGTCAATAACATTGAGGGATGGAAGGGGCTGCAGAACGACCTGACTAAACTGCAGGAATGGTCAGAAACATGGCAGCTGGGATTCAATGCCAAGAAGTGCAAGGTAATGCATTTAAGAGCAAAGAACCAGGGGAGGGACTATCTGCTGGGAGGGGTACAGATGGGAAGCACAGTGGAGGAAAAGTACCTAGGGATACTTATAACAGGGAGCATGAATAACTCTGCTCAGTGTAGGAAGGTGGCAGCAAAGACTAGCAAGATGGTGTGGCGCATAGTGAGGGGAGTCTCCACCAGAAGTAGTGAGGTAATCCTCCCCCTGTACAGGTCACTGGTCAGGCTGCACCTGGAGTACTAAGTGCAGTTCTGACACCTGTACCTGAAGAAGGACACTGGATTGTTGGAGAGGGTGCAGTGTAGAGCAACAAAAATGATCCAGGGATTGGAGGGCAAGCCCTACGAGGAAAGGCTGAGTGAGCTAGGTATGTACTCCTTGGAGGAGAGGAGGGATGAGGGGACATGATTGAGACCTTTAAGTACTTCAAAGGGATAAACAAGACTCAAACAGAGGGGATCTTCCAATGAAGAAGAGGAAGGGACACAAGAGGGCACAGTCTCAGACTGGAGGGAGGAGGATACAGAAAGGATATAAGGAGATAGTTCTTCATGGAAAGGGTGGTAGGCAAGTGGAAGGCTCTACCACAGGAGGTAGTGGCCTGCAAAATGGTGGGCAGTTTCAAGAAGAGATGGGACAGGGTGAGGGTAAATCTAAGGAGGAGAGGAGTGGGAGAGCCAACTATAATATGAGGGGCTAGCACAATCTAGCAGACTTGACAGACCATGAGGCCTATTTCTGCTGGCGTTTTTGTATGTTTCTAAGGTATCACTGTACGCAGACAATGTCCTGCTAACAGTTTTAAACCCTGAGCAATCTGTCCCAGTTCTATGTGCAATATTACAACAGTTTGAATGGGTGGTGGGATTCAAACTAAACAATAATAAAACAGAGGTACTAACACTAAACTTTAACCCATCCAATATAAACAAAATACTAAAATATAAACAGTGCAAAACAAAATTAAAATATTTAGTGACTACAATACTAGGAGAACTTCAAGACCTGGAGTTGCTAAATTATGAGTCACTCATGGTAACCATCAAATATGACTTGGACAGATGGGAAAAGTATCTTCTGACCTTCTTCCAATGAATGGAAGCAATCCGAATGAACATGTTGCCACGGTTACTATACTTATTCTAAATTATCCCTAATTCCCCATCAAATTTTTGTTTTAAATCATGATCTAAAATGATTTCTGCATTCCTGTGGAAAGGGTAGAGACCCAGAATAAGGCTCTCAGTTCTCCAATCACCAGTAACTTTGGGGGGGGGGTCAATTTGCCAAATATTTAACTGTATGCCAAAGCAGCTTTAGCCTAGATAGTGATAAGATGGTTAACCGCTATTTACCCCCTTGGAAAAAAAACTTAATTTAACCTCAGTGATCTCTATGATATCCAACCAAAAATGTGTGCATCTCCCACTTTAACATCGGCCCTCAGCCTGTTTACCAAACTAACAAAGCATACATTGAAGGTTTGGTACCAACTTAAAAATAATGCAAAAATCAAAGGGGTGTTTTATTTTTGCAGAATATTAATGGTGGACAAGGAGTTCCTCCTGGCCTAAATGGAGGCAGCTGGAACTCTTTCAGATTTATCAGTTTTTAGATAACAATGGATTTGTTCCCTTTGAATGATTGCAAAATGAGTTTGGGCACACAGAACAAGAACATTACAGATACCTGTAGGTCAAGACTTATATCCTGCAATAAGAAAAACAACTCACCCATTTGCCTAACCCCTGGTACAATTGTTAACAATAGTTCTAGATGCATAAAAAAACCAAAACAAATGTGGGGGCATTTGATTGGAAATATATATGAAGCACTTAGGGAGCAGCTGGCAGACTCCACACATTCTATAATGGACAGTTGGAACAGAGATCTGAATACAGAACTCTGCTCTGAGACATGGCAACAACAAGCTGTCCCCACAATTAAAATCACAGCAATCAACATCTGAAGGGAGCATGCCTGGAAGTGTAGAATCTGTTTTTTTCACACACCAGTGGTGCTTGCCAAGTACCACCCACAAACATGGGAACTGTTGGAGGGGATGCGGTTTTCACCCAGTGGGCCAAGTCCACATATTTTGATTATGTACCCTAATAGGCCCATATTGAGCAGATATCACAATGGAAATAGAGGAAGTGATGGGGCCCCAGTAGAACTTACACCTAATTTAACTCTTTTTGTCCATCCTGGGAGAAAACAAACAAACAAACAAGAATAGATCCAATGCTATTGATACTTTCATTAGCAGCCAAAAAGGCAATCACCAGAAGATGGATGATGCCCAAAATTCCAACAATCCTAGAGTGGAGAAACAGTTCATGAGATAATATACAATGGAGACATTTACAGCAACACTGCATGATAGGGTAGAGTCTATACAACCCAGAGGGCGGAAATGAGTGTTTCACATGGCTCGGGAGGATGCAGACTTCGTCCCATAGGAGATTTCAGAATATGCAGGAGAGGTGGTGACAGAAAGAGGATGCAAGGCAGGGTCACTCCCAGCAAGCATCTCAAACGGTAGATGGTAACAGCCAAAGAGACCTTTCTGTAAAACAATAGAGATGGGGGAAAGAAGAAGATCAGAAATTTATAGCAACTACACTCCTAACTACTCTAGAAACTGTTAAAACTGTTAACTTCCAAGAGGGCTAAAACAAGTGCATGCAGTGATAAATAAATATTTATGACTAAATGTATATGCAAATGTATAAACAATACTGAATTGTACTGTAACTTTTGTTTCTTCTAATAAAAAATGTCAAATACAAAAAAATAGAAAATATGTAATTTGTCAACTCTTCTACTGTAGCTTAGCAAAATACTACCATGATTTATCATCAAGAGTTCAGAAGTCCTGTATAGTGTCATTTTAAAATTTAATTCTGTTATTTACTGTAAGCCCACAGTTAATACTCCACAGTCTTGTATTCTATGGCTGAAAGGCTTTCCATTTGTTGACAAGCCATTTCAGCTCTTCTGGGGTCCCCGCTGTTCTTACAATGGGAGTACTTGTTGGGTTCTGCATCTGGTGGGACCTAGGCTGCTTTTTGCTTTGGGGGGGGGGGTCCTTGGTTGCTTGGTTATCCAGTGGGGTCCTTGGTTGCTGGATCATCTGTGGGCTCTTTGGTTTGTGGTTACTCTGGGGTGTACATGGTGGCCTGTTTAAGTGGGGCTGTTGTTTGCAATGCACCTAAGGACCTCCACTTTCTTCCCATCTACCAGCTGTAAGTCCATGGTTCTGATCTCCTCCTGCAAGCAAAAAAAAGTTCAGTTGTGCATGCAGCATACAGTATGTACAGTACAATAGATATACAGTAGGTTAATACAGTACATGCTAGAGATTCAGCTAAAATTAATGGAACTCAACTTCTAGTTAAAAAAGAATACAATAGATTTCTTGCATTATGTCAGTAAAGTTTGACTCATAAGTCTGACAGTGCCTTCCAATGGGAAACTGCAAACCTTTTTTTAGATTTTTATAAAGAAATAACAAGTTCTACCTCCCAAATACTATATATTCAATAGAAATATGTGATTTTGATAACATGTGATCATTTGTTACAATTTAGCAAGTGACAGTTTTTTCATAACCAGATTTTACGGGAATTAAAAAAGAGAAGCCAATTACTGTTTAAAAAAATGTAACATCATACAGATGCACCACAATAGTGCAAACATATAAAAGGCAAATGTTTTTGCTGAATTATCTATTTCTCTTGCAAAAAGATTGAACAATGTAGTTAGTTTCTCACAGAAATACATACGGCTCTTGAGTAGTTGGCAGTTTCTGACATCACAGTACTGTACCAGCATTCTATTGAATTCTTTTTTCTTAAGCAGAGTGAAAAGCAAAGGTGAAACCCCACTTTTTACTGTACAAATAGTTTATTACAATAGTAGGATGTAATTACCAAGTCATCAAAATATTGTACTATAAATAAAATAGTCAGTTTTCTATTTGTTTGAAGTAAACACCTGGGGCTTGATTTTCAGCTGGGCCCTTAGATTGACGCAAGCTGCAGCAAAGAGCAACTTGGGTCGAAGCCTGGTGTGGCATGGACCCTGCACCTTATTTTCATACAGGAGGGGTCCCTGCACCAAACTCCTCACAGATGCCTCAACTGCTCCCATGCACCAAAGAAATGGCACATGGTAGGGGTTTGGCAGAGGTAGTCCAAGCACATCTGCATCATGAGTGAGGGCCAGGTAGACGGTTATGTATCAGGCACATACAGCCATCAGAACCAGAGTACAAGGGAAAGTACTGTTTTCCTCTATGAGGATATCATTTTTATGATGAAACGGATAACAATATACCCATTAAGCTGATATGGGAGAAAGAATGCCAAGAGCAGTTGCCTTTGTTTCCTAAAAATCGTATATTTATATGATTTATTTTTTTCTATAACCTATGAAAGGTATGAAAAATTTAGACTACACAAAACATCCAAATAATATAAAATTATCTTCCCTGGAATCAAGATGGACAAGAGGGGACTTATTGTTCTCATATGATATAATACAAGATGCTGAATTAATGATCTCCCTTAACATAGATTTCAAACAAGACCAAAAACAAACCATAGGCCACCCCCATGTCTAAAAGGAAAATAAGTCAGAACAGAGAAAAAGAAGTTTTATTTCACACAGAGAGTGGTGGACATATGGAACAGCCTTCCCATTGAGATTGTGGCTAGTGAGAATAAGGATATGTTTAAACAAAGATTGGATGAATTCATGGCCTCAAAACCAATGATCAAGTACTAACACTGATATATTGGGAGGGCAGTTCACATGGGCTTACAGTCTTTATCTGCTCTAACCTTCTAATAAACTGTAGTAAAACTATTAGGACTCAAAAAAGTGGAACATGTATTTTTCAAACTTTATGTGACCTAAATTAGGCCTCAATGATGCATTACTGCACTTTACTCATATTTTTATGGCTACATACCAAGAGTGGTACTGATGTATAGCAAATGGGAGGAGGACAAAGAAAAAGGGGGTTTGGCGGCATTGCAGGTTACCAAATGCATCACGTAAGGATTAAGCCAAGAGAAAGCATGGGTCTACTGTGGAATTAATCCATGGTTGGGGGGGGTTGGACCCAGTAGCGGCTCTAGCCACAAATGGTTACCAGGGCACAGCTGGGGCACAACAGATGGCAGCCAGGGCACTGATATATTTTTACCATAGGGGAAGCTCTGCACCACATGGGGCACCCACTGGGGCACAGCATTTTTTTACCGGGGCACGTGCCCTGGTGGGCCCTGGTGTAGAGCCGCCACTGGTTGGACCATGAGGCTGAAGGCCGAGTGGGTCCAACCAACCAACCAACCATGGATTAATTCCACTGTAGACCCATCCTTTTGAGTGGCTTAATCCGCTTGTAACATGGCAATAAGTGTATGACTAGTAGTCTTTGAATAAATGAATAAAATCACACTGATTTACTTTCAGAATACTGTATGTTGAACTGTTAAACATGATGTACATATACTTGAAAACAACTGGAACACACCTATTGGAAATATTGTGGCTGCTATTTCACTTTTGTTAAAATAACTTTCATTACAAGCTTTAAGCTTTCTAACATCAAAACATATTTTACAACTTTTCAAAAACTTGCAATTCACTTTCTATTCTAGGTGCTTTGATTTTCCTCTCTATGTATTAGAAGATATGGGCTGCACTGCATGATGGGAGTGTGCTATGGTACATTTTAGTTTTCTTCCTGCAGTTCCTTTGCAGACCAGTAGGTGGCAGTCAAACAATCCTAGTAGTACAAGCACCGTTTCTCCAAATGTACTAAATTAAGCCAATCTGAAAAACACTTTATTGAACAACTACTATTTTGCAGAATATTATTTTCACTTTTTTTCCCCTCTAAACTATCTAACTCAGCAGGACATAGAACAACATAACGTTTACTGCTTTCACCTTTCAATTACTTGTTTTGACTACTATTATTAGTCTGTTTCTTTGATTTCTTTTTGTTTCTCTCGATGTATTTTTCTTTTCACCCATAGAAGTATCTTCTCTCTTTAATTTTGCTTTGTTTATCTCAATGTCTGTTATTTTTGCTTTCGGTTATAGACGCTGCATGCTCATCTTTACCACTGTGTATTCACAAAGAAAAGGCTAGGACAGGTGATGTTATTCAGTCATCCACAATGCATTGCACCCACAGTTGCTTAGAAAGCAGTAGATCAGAAGGGATGGTAACAGTATGTAACTGTTCACTTCTGCAGAAATATTGTTGCAGCATAATTAACAGTACATGTGGAGTTTAAATGTACAATCTTTAGTAACTCATGAACTTCTGTCGCAGTTACAACATAGAACAATCTTGAAAATGTCAAAAATCCTGTGCCAAGAAAAATCTTAGCAAATATAAGCAGGGACAACTATACACTGCAAACTATTTGCATATTGTTTTTTTTTGCTTGTATACTGCTTCTTGCCTGTAGTGGATTACCAAGGTATTACATCACAAACCATGATCTACTATGGTATTAGACCATGGTTTCTACTGTACCACATGGTGTGTTTGCACCTATCTGAGTGTTTCATTTCGTTTTTCTTTTTTATGCCATGTTACAAAAATGTTTACTCCATGCTCCACCAAGTGAGTGGAGTTGAAGCACATACAGTATGCAGGAATCAGTTTGCTTTCTCTCTCTCTCTCTCTCTCTCTCTCTCTCTGTCTTTCTTTCTCTCTCCCTCCTTCTCCCCTGTGCACTTTTTTCCTTTCCTCCTTCAAAACCACCAACAGAGATTCAAAACCAGCCCTCACCCTGCTGCAGCAGAAACAGTGATGTTCTTTTCACCCTCCTGTATTGATGCGTGTGTGCTGCACCTTTTCACTTGCAAAGACCCAATTGATTGTGTCCTCCTGTTGTCCATGGTCCCAGCAACAGTACGCCCTGCCAGCAGTTGCTGTGTGCTCTGACCTCCTCTGGAGTGTGCCTCTGGTGTCCCCTGTCCCAGCAACAGTATGTCCATCTCTCAAGCATGTCTCTGGTTCCAGTATGTCCCACAATGTGTTCAAAGGTAAGCTTTTCAGAACAATCATTCTTAGCCAAGCAAGCTGCAGCACTGATTGCACATTGTTCCAGCAGTGACACATTCAGTGCAAATAAAGTAGCAACTGCCTTGGTGGGTTGAGCATCCAGTCCCACCTTTCAGCATGTCTTCCCCTCCCTGGTGATCTTGGGCCATGAACACAGAGCTGAGAGGAGGAACAGCTTACATAGAAGAGCCCCAGAAAGTAAGAGAGGAAGGATCGTGCCGAAGTTTAGGAATGGAGGGGTGTACTCAGTTCCTGTAGCCCATGAGAAGAAGTTCAAAGTAGGCTTCATGGAGTTCCAGTAGTCATGTGGGGCAGTGAGCCATAAGGACACAGTGCAGCTGATTACTGATGGCCTGAAGGGAGGAGGAGGTGGATTCAGGGGAGGAGGTGGTGGGGCAGTAAGTGGGGCAGCACCCTGAGCAATAAGGGCACTCCTCCTCCTCTGGAGGTATTGTGGACATGGGCTACCCCCCCCAAACAGAATGCCTTCTACTGCAAGCTGTCCTCTACAATGCACTGGAGAGGTCCTGTGGCTGGGCATTTATCTACCATACCTACTTGTAAGTACCCACCTACCGACACCATTCCCTGCAAAAAAAGTGCCATGAATCAGGCAGTCCAACTACTAAAATACTATACAACCTGAAAAACAACTATCCATGTCAATTGTATAAACCTCTGAAAAAAAATACCCACATATCTGGTAATTAAAATAGCCATCCTCCTCCAGAAAAACTGCCCATTATATGATGAATTATCAGATATGAAATTCACATGCTGCTTAATTATGTGCTAGTCTTATAACAAAACCAAAAGAGGTCATTGATCTTTTTATAGTGACTCAATATGTGCCTTGGCAACTTGCTGAAGTCATCTAAATAAGGTGAATGCCCTGTGTTTCACATAAAGATTATGTTATTTGGTATTTTATCTTGCTCCTTTCCTTTCCCTCGTACACTCCCCCGCTCCCCCCCCACCAACCTTATTTCCTTTTTTTGTTCAGTGTTAGCACTGTGAAAATATGGGTTTATACCTAGGTGCATATCATTGTACTGAAGTAGTACTTAGCTACTTTGTCATTTGCACACTTAGCATTTTTGTACTTTATGTATAACACTTTACGTGAAGTTACACAGAGGCTCGGATATTCAGAAGTGTTGCGAATGGCGCAACAGTGTTGCACCATGCACAACCCACTGATGTGCCACAGCGTGATATTGAAACATGGATTGTACCTGGCACAAATCCCAATATGCCAGAGCGAATCAGTAATGTATGCGGTGCAGGTGGGGAAGGGTGCCCATGCATACTCCGCACATACCGATAGTTAGCCCGGGATGTGCTGAGCCCATGCATCACAATCCCTACTTGCGCTGCACACAGGTGAGCCAAAAAAAAAAGGAACAACAGCTGGTCACCCACAGGTGAGCTGCCGTAGTGCAGGGCGCAACACAGCAGCTGCCACCTGTGGGTGGCCACCCAAGCTCCGGGTGCACCTGGAGGCGCCCCCCATGCCCGATCGCGGGCATACGCAGAAAAAGGATTCTCCAAAATCCCTGGTGGTCCAGTGGACCACTCGCAGCCCAATCGCGGGTTGAAGTATAATATAATATACGTCCTATATCCCTGGTAGTCCAGTGGACCGCTGGCAGCCTGATCGCAGGCTGAACTTAAAATAAAAGAGGTCCAATAGCCCTGGTGGTCCAGTGGACCACTCGCAGCCCAATTGCGGGCTGAAGTTAAAATAAATGAAGTCCAGTATCCCTGGTGGTCCAGTGGACCACTCACAGCGCGATCACGGGCTGAAGTTAAAATAAATGAAGTCCAATATCCCCGGTGGTCCAGTGGACAGCTTGCAACCCGATCCCGGGCATATGTTGTAAAAAGTAGAGGTCCAATAACCCTGGTGGTCCAGCGGTACCCCCCTCCTCACCTGCCCATTGAGCCCCATTGCCCCACTCTGACGCCCCCAGTTAGTGGCGGGCGGCAGCACCCCACCCGCCTGCTGCCCCACCACCCACCCACTGACAATATATGGAAGGGATGTACACCCATTGGTCCTCAGCATGAGCCAATGGGCATGCAGTCCTTACCATACTACACAATCCAGATATGTGAATGGATCCATTCTTAGTAAAAAGCTACTGCTAAATGCAAAAAATACCAAGGCTATGCTCTTTTCACCATCTAGCACTAGGGCCTACTCTGTTGCTGCTGGTACTTTTTCTCCCATAACCGTTCTTCTAGGCGAAGATCTTGAGTTCATGCCTAAATTCAAATATCTGGGTATATGGCTGGACAACAAACTCTCCTTTGCGGAGCACACAGAAGAACTGATGAAAAAGCTTAGACAGAGGCTTGGCCTCTTCTTCAGAATTAAACACCTTCTGACCACAGACACAAGAAGACAGCTTGTTCAATCAACTTTCCTCTCACTAATCGACTACACTGACATTATCTATGGCCAATGCTCCATCTCACACCTTGCAAAACTGGATGTCCTGTACCATAGAGCATTAAGATGTATAACTAGTTTCCCATCCTCCACTCATCACTGCTCTCTATACGCAGCCATAGGGTGGCCATCCCTTCAATACAGGTGGCGTAGAAATGTAGCACTTTGGACATTCCGAGCCCTTACTAACAAACTCCCAGATTACTTTGTTGCCTGCCTCCCCTTGAGGCCAGTCACTACCTATGCCCTAAGAAGCCACTCACTAATTTCCCTAAAAAGCCCTAGGATTAGTGCCCATTTTGGTAGGGCTGCCATAAGCCACGCCTTGCCCACAATCTGGAACAGGGCACATAGAATTCTGAGACTCAGCTATCCTGTCAGTTTTGCCCTGAGTTTGCCCTGTTTAGGACCCTCTATGACAAAACGTTCGCTGAGACCTGTAAGTGTTTCCATAGTTCCTAGTAGTTCTGCTGACGGTCCACTCCCTATTCTTACCACATTCAGCCATGAACATAGTTCCTTCCTTCCCTATCATAACTAAGTTCACTAGTCAGCCGCCACATTGGCCCTCGGCACCCATGGCACCACTTCCCCCATACTACTCTCCTCTCATCACCCACTTAAGTAGAAGTTACAGACCTCATTATGGGCCCCTCAGTAGCATAGGATTCTCACCCAAGTATGTTAAACGGTCACTGAGGGCTGAAATGCAAAGAATTGTACCTTCCAATAGTGGTTTGATTAAGAATGAATAATTATGATACCTCAAATTCTGTATCCATGAAGGCTGTATATACCACAATAATGTTGTGTGATGCATATATGTTCCCATGAGAACACCTGGAATGTTTACCCTGCGCTAACCACTTTTCTGTAATTTTACTTTTATCTCTTCACACATTTTGTGTTCTGTACCTTAACCTATGTATGTATAACTATCTTTGACAATAGCAGGTCCATCTTGTAAATGAGCTTGCTCAATGGTGATCGCCTGGATAAGTAAAGATTTTGATTGATTGATTGATTGGTTGAATCAGCAGGCCTTTTTTACTATGCTTTTTGGAGAAAAAAATATATTGAACTACAGCAAACACACACACACACACACACACACACTTTGTACACACCAACCTCATGGCCACAACGTTCAATATAAATATTGCAATCTAATATGTTATAAAACAAAGAAACTGTTTATGACAGTGAACACAGTGAAGTTCAGTTTACAGTAGATTTCCTTTAAATGTTTCTTATCATAAATTGTGTATTCTGGATAGCACAGGGGAAATGTTACATCTCATTCTCTTAAGGATCTTCATTTTACACACTTTTGCACTGTATTTACTCAGGATGTCCCAGGTTAGATGCAATAGCTTGTTTTCAGTGGGGTCATGATTTTACCTATTTTGTAATGTACTTTTTCAGGGTAGCCTAGTCCAGATGTAAAATATTGTTTTCAGTGTGTTCTGATTTTACGCTGCATAATATTGTGTAGATGTAGATCTACACTGAAAATAAGATGCTATGTATTCTGTGAACTATCCAGGCTAAATATATAACAATCAGTAGGCATATTCTAGGAAAATACATTGTAAAAATGTATAAAAAGATGGCCACATTGAAATTGCCTCTCAGCAGATCTGCATTGTGCAAATTCATTAGAAATAATGGGTAAAAGCATTCCAAAAGTTCTCCACAGCCACATCGGCTCTGATCAGAGTTTATTTTTCTGTGGGAGAAGCCTTGCCACTGTCTTCACTAGTTGGGCCATTTGTACTGTATTGCTGTGACTGTACTCTCCTATGAAGGATTTTTTGGCTGGCTCACTTGGTGGCAGTGGGTGAGCAGTAGTAGCATCTGTCTGTTTGCATTTCTACTGGACTTCACAAATATCTAAAGACCCGGGCACTGGAAACTGTAAAATGTGGACTCAGTTTCACTATTGTTCTATTATTGTATTCTGGATGAGTGGGGTTGTATGCATGGTTAGTAGTTTGTATAAATGTTTGTTTGGGGTTGAATGAGTTTAGGATTGCTGGGAAGTTGCGTAAATGCATCAATTGTTTTGGCAGCTTGCTGGGGTTCAGTGGTCAGCTTATTGACCACTCCCTCAAGCACTACTTAAACTGGCTGAAGCCACACCTCAGCACCCTAGCCACTTTCTTTTGCAGTTGCTGTGGCTGTACATGCTTGTGTTTACTCCTGAATTATCCATTGCAATCTTGGTTTGCTTTGGTTCAGGTTTGTGTACTGCATTTTACGTAGGCTTGTAAACTGACAGTGCACTTTATCTCTTCTGGTATGGTGTTCGACTGGCTGCGGTTGGCCTCCTGTGCTTTACCTCTCCTTGAAACACCCATCTTTTCACGTAAGTAGAATTTGGAGGTTTTGTTCATTAAATGTGATAGGGTGCATAGACCTTTGATACAGACAATGAGAACACAGCAGCTCTTTTGATGTGGAAGTTAATGGAAATTCTGCTGAGTCTTCCTGCATACACCATGGAGTCTTGTATTTCCATCTGCATGTCTGATTTTTAGCATCCAGAGCTGCATGTTTATTAAATAAGCCTTTTATAATGCATTAAATACTTAAAAAGCTTTTTCTTTCACTACTCTTATTTAGAACACAGTCACATTCAGTTGCATGCTCAGTTTTATGAAATCAAGTTGGACCTTCTTGTGTAACATTCCTTCTAACTGCAACAGACCAGGATTTGTTTCCTATTAAGCTTGGGTCAGAGCCAGAGTTCTGTACTGCAGCACTAATTCACTAGTGTAACACATCGACCAACCAAAATGCTGCCATCTAGCTAATCAGTTTAAAAACACTAAAACCCCTTGCTGTAAATATTACAACAGGAACTGCCTCTAGTTTAACCTGATGTCTTCACAAACAGTAACTGTACAAGTTACTCTGCCTGCTTTGTTCAGGTTGCAGTTCATGGCAGTACAGAGACTCACTCAGCAGATGTCTGGGACAGGCCTCATATGAACATGCAAACATGAAAATGCCAGCAAAAGAAGCCCTAAAGGTCTGCCATGTCTGCTCTGTGGAAATCATACACATTCCTTACATGTTACAGTGTACCTCACACCTATCACCCTAACTTTCCCTTTTATCCCATTCTCTTTTAAATCACCAACTGAATTGTGATTGACTACCCCCTATGGCAGTGCATTACACCCAGGGCCCCTGGTGTTCTGTGGCAGAATTTTCTGATTTCTGCGGCAGGGCTCCTTGACTTCTGCGGCAGCATTTTCTGATTTCTGCAGCATGATTTATTAATTTCTCTGGCAGAATGCAGTCCTGTCATTGGCTAAATATGATGTGATGACATCATATGCTGAGCATAGAGGAGGGGCTTCAGGATAAACGAGGTGGGAAAGAAAGCCTGACACTACGGAAAAACAGTATATTTATATGAAAATTCACCAAAAACAATGAATTCTGCGGCACTATATATATTCTGCGGCATGATGCAAATTCTGTGGCAAATTCTGCAACTGCAGAATCGCAGAATTCCATGGGCCTTGATTACACCTTGCATGACCTTCTCAGTGAATATGTGTGCCCTGGCCTAAGTCCTGTACCCTCCTGTTAGTGTATAGCTCTGTGTTTGGGAGGGCTATGTAAGCAAATGAGAAATGGGAGGCGGGTGGTGAGGTTGCATGCTGTGGTGTAAAGTTTAGCTGATGTGGGTTAATGACCGGGGATGTAGGATCCTGACTCTCCTGTTCTTTTCCCTCCATTCTACTACGTGAGATTTGTCTCACTCTTTCCTTTTGCTTCCTTAATGGTGGCAAAGGATCCCACTTCATTGCTCCAGCTTGCAGAAGATAACACTCTTCAGTTTCCTTTTATTCATCACAACTATGTGCTGGGGGGTGCAGGGTGAGGTGGTGAGTGGCAGATGGAATGCTGTTGCCCACTTAATCAGCAGGAAGGGAGATCTCTCCTCTCCATCCCCCATATCAGATCCCTATGAGCTCAGGGCAGCTTTGGGGGGGGCTCAGAGCATTATTATCTACCGTTGGTTAATCCTCACCCCCCTCATCCTATGTAGGAGGTGGCAGGGGTGGTCAATGCTACCAGTCCATGGCTGTCCTGCAGGCAGCAGCTCCCTCCTGTTTTCTGTTGGGAGTGTTAAGGTTATATCCCTGGTTCCCCACATCATCAAGTAGCTGGGTGGTGCAGCTTTTTTTTTCCTGAAGGCTGTTGTAACTCCAGAACTAAGCATGATCGGATAGAATCCTGAATCCAGAAAGAGAAGCGTCTGGAACGGTCAATAATCTTAAATATTTAATCTTTAACCCCATTAGGCCACTGTGATAGGGCTAGAAGAAAGCCTACACTTCCATTCTGTACACATGTAACTGAGTCACAGTGCAGATGGTACAGGTGTTACTTTCTTGGTTACTACCCCTGCTCTTCACCTGTGGGAGCCAAGCAAGGTTGAAGGGCTTGGGTTCATTAAGCTACTCACCACAGGAGTTTAGTTCAGAGAGAAAATAATAGGGCTAGAATGATATTTCCATCCAGAGAGAGGAAATAAAGGGCCTGCTGAGCAGTACAATACTGACCTTTGGGGTGCAGTACCAACCTGCCTCCCCAACAACTTTCATATACTACCCTGGAACCCACTAATATCACCACCCACACTTCAGTTGCACTTTCAAACTTCTTTGCACCATTTCAAACAACAGCAGCAGTTTTCTGTCTGACAAGCCAGTACTCACATGTCCTACACCAAGGAATGCAGATACTGCAGGGTGGGTGATGTCACAGCAGCAGACAGATGGTGTCTGGGCCAGTCTAGGCCTGATCTCTGCATTGCAGTTCTTTTCCCTCTTTTTATTTTATTTTTATTTATTTTATTTAAACAGCAGTTTGGAAAAGCTTTGAGCCATAAGCTCATTTACAAAGGTACCTTGTCACAGTAAGACAAACGAAAATACACAGTATAACAGTACAACACAGTATGACAGTAACTTAAGACATAGATACAAACAAGCTGGTACAGGTAGGATTGATGCAAACAATACCAGAGTTATGTTGTCCTTAGCAGCTTAGTAGTAAGCTTTGTCATAAGTATTGAGTACGGCTTTGACTAATGGCAATTACAGCATCGGGTGTTAATAAGGTGGTTACGTAGGAAGTTTTGAAGCGATATAGTTGGAGCTTCGGAGATGGAGGGCAGTGTGTTGAACCAGGAGGGGCCTAAAGCTGAAGGCTCTTTGGCGTGAGGTCCTAGCTCTAGGGATAACAAAGAAGTTTTCCCAGAGGTCCAGTATGAACTAGTGGGACAGAGCGGCGTATGGTGGTGGTCAATCCTGGTGGGATAGCCCAAGGAGGTCTTTTTGTGAGGGTACAGGTCAGATATTTGAGGCGCTCGTCAAGATCAAGTACCAGTGCTTTAGCGTACAGTAGACAGGTGTGTGTCAGTCTAGGTGCCCAGTAATTAACCTGCAGGGCCTTGTTCAGAGTAGTGAATTTATGGAGTGCGGTCTGATCAGCAGCACCATACACCGGCAGTCCATAGTCCACTAGGGACAGGATAGAGGAGGTGACTGCGAGTCGAAGAGCCTCTGGGGGGAGGCAGTGTTTATACCGATGTAAGATGACCAATCGGATATTAGTGGCAGTGGCTAGGGCAGCGATGTGTCCATGGAAGGAGAGGGAGGGGTCAAAATGGATCCTTAGGTATTTATAGGAGCAAACTTGTTCGAGTGGGAAAGAGAACCAAGAGTGAATGAGGAGTTTGAAGTTGCAGGACTTGTTTTGAGGATGAGTGAAGGACATGGTTTTTGTTTTTTTAAGATTTATCACCAATCTATGTTCCTTGAACCAGCCCTCGGCTTCGCGAAGGACTTCTGCAGGAGTCCTGGAGGCAATAGGGTTAGACTCTGAGGCAAGATGACTGCATCATCAGCGTACAATAGAATGTTCCCAGCAAGAGCATGGAAGGGTGTTAAGGTAAAGGGAGAATAGTAAGGGGCCCAGAATGGAGCCCTGGGGAACCCAGAAAAGATGGGACAGATGTCTGAGTAAGTCCCATTAATTTTACACACTGTGAGTGGTCAGACAGATAACTGGTGCACCAGGAGATAGGCCTAGCAGCAAAACCAGAGAGACTAAGGGCATCAAGAAGGAGGGGTGGGAGACAGTGTGAAGCTTTCGAGAGGTCAATGAAGACAGCACCAGCCAGAGAACCAGTGTCTAAGGAGGAGTGGAGAAAGTTGGAGAACTCTAGGAGGGCCGTGCTGGTACTGTGGCCTGCTCGGAAGCCATGCTGCTCAGGACATAGGACATTGTAGGTGGAAAGGTAGTCAGAGATTTGAGAGGCCACCACTTTTTCCAATGCCTTGGAGAGAGGAGAGAGAATGGAGATTGGTCGATAGTTTCCAGCCACAGTCCTATCACCACCTTTAAAGATAGGGGTGACAGTGGCAAATTTCCAGGAAGTTGGAACCTTCCCTTGGCAAAGAGAGTGGTTGATGAGGCATGTGATTGGGGTAAGGACTGTGTCTAAGACCAGCCATAGGATACATGGATCCAGGGTGTCACTGCCTGTACTATTACTCTTGAGGGCAGTGACAAGGTGCGGCCTAAGTTCTTGGGCAGAAACACGGTGGAGGAGAAAATAAGGCGAGAAAGATTTACGGCAGGTGCTGGGGTGGAGGGTCAAAAAATTTGTAGGGAGGATAGGGCTAAGGTCAGTGAATGAGGTGTTGAGGTGATTGGCTATGAGGGCTGGGTCTGAGGAGATCACACCATTAATGTTGATCTGGGTGGGTGGGGGGAGGAGTGTGCAGTCCCATTTAACTGTTTAATGTTATCCCAGAAGGTTCTGGGGTTCCCCCATGAGGCAGTGAGTGAGAACCGATAGTGCTCAGACTTGGCCTTTCTGATGGCCCAAGTGCACTTGTTTCGGGCGGCAGCATATAACCGCCTGTCATTGGGCCATCCAGTCTCAATGGCATGGTGCCATAGGTTGTCTCTATGTTTGAGTTGGTGGATCAAAGCTGGGATTACCCAGGAGGCATTCTGCCTTTTAGAACGGCGGGTCAACATTGGGGCAAAGATATCACAGGCATTATTAAAGTTTGGGTAAGAAGGAGAGCTGTGTCAATGTCAGGAGTTGCCTGTATAGGAGACCAGTCAATTTGGGACAGAAGTTCCTTAAGTTTTATCAGTCCACCAGGTATTAGGCACACACGGCATGTGGACTGTGCTATGGGTTTGGGGACTGAGGATGACCAGTGGAATAGAATGGGGAGTGATCACTGAGAGAGTCTGGGAGGACTTGTACATTGGGATCCGATTAGGGCGGTTGGTGAGTACCACATCAAGCAGGGTACTGGAGCCTCTCTTAGGGTTAGTCCGGTAGGGTGGGTAACTAGTTGCGTTAGGTCTATTGCAGAAAAGGAGTCTCGGGTAGAGGAGCAGGAGGGGCTGAGCCAGTTGACATTTAAGTCACCCACCAGAATTTGATCAGCGGAAGGAGGTAGTGAGGTAAGGTATTCTGTAAGAGAGGCAATGGCCTGTGTTTGGTCCCTGGGGGGCACGTATGCAGGAGTCAGATAAAGGGATCCCTTTAAAGGGTCAGGGGTTAGTTTCAGTGTAAGCGCCTGGGCCCTGGAGTCAAGGATGGGAGCAGGCAGGGCTAGTACGGGGAGAGATTCCTTGACATAAATAGCGCAGCCGCCGCCCTGCCTCCCAACACGGTCGGACCGGAAGAGGGTGAAACCAGGAAGGGAGACTAGGGAGTCAGGGGAGGATTTTGACAGCCAAGTCTCAACCAGAGCGATGACATCAGGGTTAATTGATGTGACCAGGCATTGTAGTGAGTCAAACTTTTTTAGGAGGCTACAGATATTCATGGAGACCATGCATAGGCCTGTGGTGCAAGTCGGGGAGCTCCTGGGAACCGGGCCAGGGTTTGGATGAATGTTCCCTGACAGGAGTAGTAGCATGACTAACACCCTGGCTGGGAGATGGTGAGAGGTTTTCCTACGATTGACTTGGGGGAGGGGAGGCTAGGGGCAGGGGTGGGCAGGGGTGGTACAGGAAGGAAGGCAAGAATAAGAAGACACCCAGATGTGCCTGAGGTGGAGAAAGCTAGGGGAGGGCAGGGAGGACTGAGACACAGAGGTCCCAAGGGCAGGAGAGCAGGTTCAGGAACAAGGGAGGGAGGGTGCCAGGGCACAGTGCGGAGTAGCAGATGGGTAAGTGGGTAAGTGCACTGCTAGTGGGGATACGCACAGGCAGAGCATGAGGCAGGGCCAATACATTGTGGTGAGCAAGATCCCAGAGAAGTAGTGCTGTACAGGTAGGAGTAGGAAGTAACGAGGGAGCATAGGTCCCTCTAGTGGCCAGCAAGTATAACCTGCAAATGGGAAAGTGGGGAGATAGGTTCTGGGCAACAGGGCGCTGATGTCACCGGATGTGATGTCACAGGGGTGGATCCTTAAATTGACAGCCCCCTGGGTGGGAGGTGGTTGGGGTAGTCGGGCGGCGGGCACCGCCGGCTAGCAACCCCTGCAGGCATCCAGACGAAGAGAAGAGGCTCTCTTTACCTCGAAAGTTATCAGGCTGGAAATTCGGCTTCCTCAGGTGAGCTGCTTGTGTTGCTTCTGTTGCTTGATTGTCCCGAGTGCCTAGCTTGGGGGGCGGGGGGACTGCCTATGTCTTTTGGTCAGCTAGTGGCTGTGTGACAAGTATAGAAGGGCCAAGACCTATGAGCTACCCCACCTCACCCCAGTGGGCACTTACTCAATCAAGGGTACAAATATCTAGAGACAAACTCCTAACTGCCTACTCCCTTGAACAAACCAGACAGGGCAGAACCACTTCTTCTCACCTCTGATATCAGCAGTCTGCAGAAGGCTTTTGCAGATTCAGTCTCTCACACCAATGCAGACTTCACAGCACCTCTACTCAGCCTGGGTGGAAGTTCCAGTAACTAGATTCGCTCACACCAGGATTTCTGGCTCTGAGGTCAGGCTAGGCCCTCAGCTCTTTTTCTCAGTACTGTTGTTGTCTCCATCCATTCGAAAAGGACTGATCTGATCTCCTCCTGTACTAGAAGAAGGGTTCAGCTCAGCTCCCTCCTTGCTTGGTATCTAATTGGCTGTTCTGACTTGTATTTCATGCTCTGACTCCCTCAGTGGCTGCAAAAGGGCACCAAGTACTTTGTTGCTGTTCTTCTCAAGTGTCTGTGCTCTTTCTGGTACCCCTTGCATTCGCCTTGGTTGATCATGGCGATCAAGGATCACAAGATGATGACGCCAATCTACTTACATTAAGTTCAAGGCCTGGCTACTGTTTCACACAGGATAACTTGCTGCTAGCTGCTACTTTTAAATTTACAACAGTTAATCCAACTGGGATTATAACCTGGATAGTCTATAACAATGTCAGCAGTCTTTCTGGTTCAGCTTTGGGTGGAGGGGCACCCCTTTTCTCGATGGCGTACAACAAGATAACATGTGGGCAACAAGAAAAACTCTTCTACTGACCTGCAGCACCAGTTTCAGCTGGACGATGCAAGTGTCAATGGTAGACCCACCTTGAGCCACTGGTGGGGTTCGATAGGAAAGCCACACCATTGGGGGGCAGTTATATAAATGGTGGGTCCTTCACTCACCTCTGGCTTAGTCAGGGTTATAGTATACTTTGCAGACTTGGTCATACCTAGTGATGAAATAGGTACTTGTATCTCTTCAGTTTTCTTTTTTAGTTCAGATTATGGAACCACTTTTGTTGGACCCTCATTTCTACCTGATAGTGTGGCTTTAACACAGCCATTGCTGTAGTTTAATTGTTTGTAGTAAGTTGTTACTGGAATACTGTTTTATTCATTGTTACCTAGTGTTTTTGTTCTGAGGTGCCTTGCCACCACTCATACTCTAGCTCTGATCTCTCCCTGATCACTTTGCAATGGTGGATGGCAAGGTGGGTTGGCTGCTGAGGTTGGTATCATGAAACATGAAGGGGCATAATCACCCAGTCAGGAGAAATAAGCTCCTACATCATCTGAAGTTCTTTTGGGCTGATGTGACACTGCTCCAGGTGACACACCTCACCAGACAGACCTGGTTATGCAAAGGTTGGGTGAGGCAGATTCTGCATAGCTCTGCAGCTAACAAAACCAAGGGAGTGGTGGTGCTTCTATGTAAATCTCTACCATGAGCTGTAGACAAGGAGCAAACAGACACTCGGCGGGGACGGGGTTGAGTGGCAGCAGTTCTGGCACACCCCAGGGGGAAGATAATACTGTAGTAGCTAATGTATATGCACCTAACGTGGACAGAAACATTACATAGAATTTGACGGCAGATAAGGACTGCTTGGCCCACCCAGCCTGCCCATTTCCCAACCTAATGGATAAGCTGCAGATCCTAGTTAACCAGCAGCCTACTACTTCCTACCCCCCCTAGAATTGCCTTAAGACTGTCCCATGCATGCTTGAATTCCACCACTGTTTTTGACTCCACAACCTCCTCCGGAAGGCCGTTCCATGCATCCACAACCCTCTCTGTAAAAAAATACTTCCTTAAATTACCTCTGAGCCCACCATCTTCAAATTGTGCCCCCTTGTTCTTGCACATCTCTTTTTTTGAAAGATGCTACCCTCTTGGACTTTGTTGATTCCCTTGAGGTACTTGAAAGTTTCTATCATGTCCTCCCTCTCCCTCCTTTCCTTGAGGCTATACATATTATGCTCCTTAAATCTCTCTTCACATGTCTTCCGGTGCAGACCCTGCACCATTTTAGTTGCCCTCCTCTGGACAGCTTCCATCCTGTCTATGTCTTTGTGGAGAATGGGTCTCCAGAACTGCATGCTGTACTCCAGATGGGGTCTCACAAGCTGTCTGTACAGAGGGATAATAATTTCCTGTTTTCTACTGGTGATGCCTCTCCCTATGCATCCCAGTATTCCCACCAGCCCTCCTTGCTGACCTCTCACATTGCTTGCCCACCTTTAGGTCATCTGATATGACTACCCCCAGGTCCCTTTCCATTTTTGTTGTTGTTAGTATCTCACCCTCCATTGTGTACTCTTCCCCTGGGTTTTTGTTTCCCAGGTGCATTACCTTGCACTTCTTAGCATTGAATCTAAGCTGCCATACATCTGACCATTCCTCTAACCTTGCCAAGTCCTTCTCATCCTTTCCACCTACCTTGTGCATCAACTCTGTTGCAGATCTTTGTGTCATCTGCAAAGAGACATACTTTCCTTCAGTCCCTTTGCAATGTAACATAAAGACATTGAAGAGGACTGGTCCTAATCCTGAACCTACGGTACCCACTAGTAACCCCCTTTTTCAGAGTGGACTCCATTTACTATTACTCTCTGTGTCCTATTCTCCAGCCAATTCTTTACCCAGGCTGTCATCTTGGGACCCACTTCCAGGCTGGCTAACTTGTATATTAATCTTTTGTGTGGGACTGTGTCAAATGCTTTGCTAAAGTCTAGGTAGGCCATGTCCATAGCACCTCCCTGATCTACTACTTTGGTCACCCAGTCAAAGAAATCTATCAGATTTGTCTGGCATGACCTTCCTGCTGTGAATCCATGCTGCCTTGGGTCCTGTGCCCCTCTGACCTCTAGATACTCAACAATTCTTTCCTTCAGAAGTGATTCCATCATTTTCCCTACCACTGAGGTTAAACTAACAGGTCTGTAGTTTCCTGCTTCTGCCTTGCTCCCACTTTTGTGAAGGGGAATCACATCTGCCCTCCTCCAGTCCTCAGGTACCACCCCATCCTCCCATGATTTGTTAAAGAGGGTAGTCAGTGGTGTCACTAGTTCTACCCTTAGTTCTTTTAGAATTCTGGGATGAATCCCACCAGGCCCCATTGCTTTGTCCACCTTCAGTTTTAACAGTCCTTTCAGAACCCTTTCTTCTGTAAATGGGCTGGTATCAACTTCTGTATCCAGAGTGTTTCTACTGTTTGTTTTAGGTACCTCCCCCTCTTCCTTTGTAAATACTGAGCAAAAATATTTGTTTAGTATCTGCCTTTTCACAGTCACCCTCTGCTCACCCTCCCTCCCCTTTATTAAGCCTCACTATCCCTCCCTTGGTCTTCCTTCACTCCCTGATGTACCTATGAAAGGTCTGATCCCCCTTCTTAACTGAGTTGGCTATCTTTTCCTCAGTTTGGGCCTTTGCTGTTCTGTCTGCCTTCCCAGCTTCCTTTTGCTTTAACTGATACAGTTCTCTGTCCTGCTCCTTCTGTGATTCCTTGTACTTCCTGATGCTTTCTTTTCTCTTGAACCTTCACTGTCACTTCCTTTGAGAACCATAGTGGTTTCTTACATCATTTGTTTTGTTTATTTGCTTCACACAAAGGCTTGTTACCTCTGTGATGACAGTTTTATTATTCTCCATTGTTCTTCCACCCTCCTTCCTGCCCATTTGCTAGTGCATTCCTTAGACACTCACCATTTGGCAATGTCAGCCTCCTAAAGTCCAGTACTTTTGCCTTTGTTTGGCTTGACTCTATTGCTGTGTTTATTGTGAACCATACTGTTAAGGTCACTAGTTCCCAGATGGCTACCCACTTCACATCTGTGATCCTCTCTTCATCTCCATTTGAGAGAACCAGGTCTAAGATTGCTCCCTCTCAAGTGGGCTCCAATACTAGTTGTCTAAGGCATGCCCCCTGTAGGGCATCTCGAATAACCCCACTCTTCAAAGTGGCTGCTGCAACTGCACTCAGTTAACGTCTGGCATATTCAGATCACCCATCAGCAATATCTCCTTTTCTGCCACTCTAAGTGTACTTTCTATCATTTCCTTGTCCATTTCCTCCCCTGAGAGAGTCTGTATCTAACCCTGTGCAGATTGTGGTGCCATTGCCGGTCTCCAAATTTACCACAGTGCTTCTTCTCTCCTCCTGTTTGCCTTTTGTTCTGTTGCTTTGATTCCTTCCCTTATGTAAAGCTTCTCCTCCTCCTCTATTACCCTCCCTGTCCCTCCTGTAGATAGTGTATCCTGGTATGTTCACGTCCCAGTCATGGTTTTGTGTGTACCATGTTTCTGTGACTGACACGATATCCAGATGTTCCTCCTCCATCAAGGCCACTAATTCAAGAAGCTTGTTACTCAGACTACGGGCATTGGTACTCATTGCTCTCCATTTTTTGATGGCTTTACCTTCTGTTGCAGCATCCCCCACTGACCTTTCTACCTCGGTCTTTTCTCATTTAGTACCCTGTTTTGTAGGGAGAGGCTGGGATTTTCCTGCTGCTTATCAATGCCTCCCCCATTGACTAGTTTAAAAGCTTGCCAATGAAGCATTTAAACCGATTGCTCAAAAGACTTGTTCCTTCCTGGACAGATGCAGACCATCCTGCCAGTATAGGCTGGTGTCCCTCCAGGTGGAACCCCAGTCCCCAATGAAGCCAAACCCCTGTGCTCCACACCATTTTTTCAACCATTTATTAAACTGCATGGTGCAAAGTACCCTCGTCTCACTCATGCCATTGTCAGGCAGCACCTCTGAGAAGGATACTGTGTGTGATACTTGTCATAGGCCCCTCCCCAATTCTGCAAAGTCCTTCTGCACTGCTCTAATCTCATGATGAGCCAAGTCATTTGTCCCTAGGTGGACAATGACATCCAGCTCAGACTCCTGTGCAGCTCTTCTCGTGATTATGAGGATGCGCTTCCTGTCCCTCCAATCCATGGTACCAGGCAGGCACCTTACTTCAGTTTTCCCTGCTCCCCCCAGTTCTAGCCCCTTAATAATTGAGTCCCCACCAGGAGCTGCTTCCTTTCCTTGTGGTGTCCTCTGCCTCCTTCCTGTGGGCCTCCCTTGTGGCAGTTGTCCTCAGCCTCCTTAGTCTCCTCTGTGGGCGCATCCATAGGGGAGCTATGCTCCCCCAGAATGGGATAGCTTATTTTTAACCCCAGCTGAGTCAAACCATTGCAAATGTGAGGGATGAGGCTCCTACCCACATCATTAGGGGGTGTTGTTTATTTGGTGCTTGACCCCTTTTTCAAATGGTCCAAGGTACTAGAAGCAGTAGTAGTAGTAGCAGCAGTAGTAGTAGCAGTAGCAGTAGTAGCAGCAGCAGCAGTAGCAGTATCAGTAATAGTAGTAGCAGCAGTAGCAGTAGCAGTTGCAGTAGCAGTAGTAGTAGTAGTAGTAGAAGATTTTATTTCTTGTGGGTACCCTTCCCCATAGGCTCAGGGTGCCCTTACAAAATATAAAATAAACAGCAAAGATACGTATACAAAACCTATAATGCAATAAATTTAAATAACAATAAATAACAATCAATAAAATTTATGTTAATAAACCTCAACTGCTTGTTTGTCACGCTAGATAAGTTTCTCAGACCCCAAAGACCTGTTGAAAATGGAACGATTTTAGGTTCCTTTTAAATATCTCAAAGGAGGGTGCCTCCCGGAGGTACCTCGGCAAAGAACTCCAAAGGACTGGGGTGGTCACTTCAAAAGCTAGGCCCCTGGAGGATTTCAGTCTTGCTCTGGAGACCTCTAGGAGGATTTCTCCCACTGATCAAAGAGAGCGACTAATGGTGTAGGGATACAGAAGCTCCTTCAGCTAGCCTGGACCCAATCCATGCAGGGCCTTATAAGTCAAAAGGCCTATTTTAAAGGAGATGTGTCAGTGCACAGGCAGCCAGTGCAGTTCGCACAGCACAGACATAATATGACTAGACCTAGAAAGGCCTATCAATAGCCAGGCCGCGGCATTCTGCAGCAGCTGCAGGCATTGCATCGCGCCTCCTCTGACCCCGAGGTAGAGTGCGTTACAGTAGTCAAGCCTCAAGGTGACAAACACATGCACTAGTGTGGCCAGATCACCAGGAGCGATAAGGAATCTAATTCAGGTGATGTTACGGAGATGGTAAAAGCCAGCCCAGACAGCAACTGACACTTGAGCATCAAGTGTCAGCTCGCTCTCCAGAGCAATATCCAAATTCTTCACCTTAGGGGAGGCCTCTAGTTCAGTCAGACCATTAAAAAGCCCAGAACCTTCCCCAGAGAGCCCCATTCCTCCCCTTCGACTCAGATCAATCACCAATACTTCAGTCTTCCTCAGGTTGAACCCCAGCCAGTTTGACAATGTCTAAGTCCAGATCTTGGAAAAGTACTTGTTCAGCATGTTGACTGTGTCAGATCTTCCAGGAGTAAAGGACAGGTAGAGCTGAGTATCATCAGTATAGCAATGAAGGCCCAGCTTATACTGCTTTATGACCTCACTCAGGGGTAGCATGTGCACTGCGAACAACATAGGCTAGAAGACAGAACCTTGGGGATCTCCACAGCACAGGGCCTTCAGACTTGAGGAATAATTCCCCAACACCATCCTCTGGGACTTGTCCCAGAGAAAGGACTCAAACCAGCTGATGATGTTGCTGGTGAGTCCAACATATTCCCTCAGCCTGTCCAACAACACCCCATGGTTAACAGTGTCAAATGCTGATGAGAGACTGAGGATGTTGAGAACTGATCGCTCTCCTCTATCCTTCGCCATGAACAGGTAATTCAACACTCTTACTAACATGGTCTCCATGCTGTGTATTACCCTAAACCTGGACTGGAACAACTCATAAATCTGGTAGTCTGTGAGGTGACTCTCAAGCTGCTCTGCTGCCACCTTCATTAGAACCTTCCCTAAAATGGGAAGGTTTGAGATAGGTTGATAATTTGCCAAGGTGTCAGGGTCCAAATATGTTTTTTTCAGCAGGGGCTTCACCAGAGTCTGTTTAAGGGACTCAGGGAAAACCCATGTCACTAAGGAACTCCCAACAATCTTGGCAAAAACTGGGCCCAGAACTCCAGTGCAATCAACCAGTAATCACATCAGGCCCAGGTCCAGGTTGCAGAATGTTGGTTTAAGCACTGCGATCACCCCACAGATATCCACCATCATCACCAGTTGGAACTCTCCCAAGGGGGACCAAGTGAGCCCACCCACATGAGGCCCACCATTGTTGGATGATGGTGCCTGGAGAAATGCCAGCCCTGACAGGGGACACTCTGTCTGAGAAGAACAGAGCAAACACCTAACATGTTTGAACTGAAAAAGCTCTAATGGGTTCCAGACAAGCCAAATGTAATAGCCTGTCTACAACCCAAAAGAGCCGAGCTGGTCGATTCTTCCCATCTGCAATCATGTTGGACACAAAAGCTGCCTTTTTATGGGTGATTGCATTCTGATACTCATCGTAATGAGACATCAGAACCAGCCTGTCCTCCCCAGTCCTTATCTACCTCTAATGCCTCTCTAACCTCTGCCCCCTTCTTTTCAATACCCTGAGCTCTCCATCAGAGCATGGTGAGCCAAAACGTGAAACTAGTGGGCGTACATAAATAGGCGCCACACAATCCAGAACCTCCGTGACCACATTATTATAGGCTGCCACGGTGGCAGTGGTGACAGACAGCAAACCTAGAGCTAGAGCAGCACTGAATTGGTATCCAGTGAAGATAGCAACTCTAAATGAGTGCCTGTCAAAACAGCAACTCATTTACTGAGCTATCCCTGTTGGGCTACCCTGTAAGGGTACCGACCCTATGCGCCACAACTGTAGAGGAGGGCAACCAGAAGGGGAGGGATACGTATGGAAAGGGGAGGGATAGGAAGAGGGTTTGTCTGGGGTAGTGTGCCTGTTGCAACCAAACTAGCCATGTGGTGTGGTGGTGAGGATGGCTAGCTCTGGTGCAGCAGGTACTGAGTTTGGGGCTGGGGACCAGAGGGAGAAAGTTTTGCTGCTATCTGCTGCTGCTGTGTTTATTTCTGTTTATTTTGGAGTGTCGCCCCCTCCCTGACATGCACCCCCCTGGAGTTGGTAATCCTTAATCGGGGGGTGCAGGGGCATGGGGGGATTGCAGGCCCCCTGCATACACACTTAGCTTACTTGCCGGAATTCTTTTTTCCAATTTGCTTTTCGGGCGATATACACTCATTATTTTGCAACTGCTGTTATAACGTAGAACCCACTGAATCTGCTCATGTCAAAATGGGGCCTAACAGGTGTGTGCCACCAGGACAACTTCACAGATTGTGATAATACATTTTACTCCAGGTGTCTGCATCTCACATAGCGGCTTCAGTTACTGACTGGCAAGTGCAATGGAGATAACTGGACTGGAGGAACTCACAACTGATTCAATGGTCATTTCAGACCCCACCCCATCACCATTTCTTTTGAACCAGCAAGTATTTGCCTCACTTCCTCTGGGTGATGGTGTAATCCCATACTAATGCATGAACCTACATTCAAGGACTGGGTAACCAAAGAGGTGGAACTGTGTTTTAGTGCCAACTCTTCCCCAGAGGTCTCAGCAGAAGTGATATGAGAATCCTATGTAATGATTTACTTTGTATGGTTCTGTCTTTACAATGTTTAAAAAATGTGTAATAAACTTTAAATTGAAAAAAAAAAAAGAAGTGATATGAGAATCCTTCAAGACATACCCAAGGAGCTGGCTGATCTACTTAGTGGCTCAGAAAGGAAAAGCAATGTTAAAATGAATGAGCTCTAGCAGACCCTGGTTCAGCAGGAATCCCAGCTCAAAGTAGCTACAGCCATTAGGAAACCACAGATTGCAAGGATCACTAGTCTCCACTACATTACCACACTGCTATACTGGTAGGCAAATTTCACCTACTCTGGTGAAAGCAACATTTTTTGGAGTCAGGAGTCAGGGAGAAAGGAGGCAGGCTGTTAGCATATAAGTTGCAGAATCAGCAGACTAAGTCCCAAATTGCTCTATGCAGGCCAGATAGAGCAATTACACCACATACATCCAAAGTCACCTCAGTTATGCTGGAGTTTTATAATGAGTTATGTTCCTCTCAGCATGGTGGCCAACCCCCCAGTGCAGAGCTTCTTAGGGGACACTTAGCTCTCGACAATACCCAAACACGTTAAGGTGTCCCTCAAGGCTCCATCATTGAGTCACAACTGAGAAATTCCCTGGAGAAATTGGTTAAAGGGAAGTTCCCAGGCAGGAACAGGTTCTTTATTGACCAATTAGCACCAGAGTTGATAATAGCCCCACTTCTACTGCACTGCAGTAAGTTCAGTTTGAGAACATACTCCGCCAATCATGGGGAAGGTGATTGCTCATCCACCTCCTAAAACGTTCAATGAATCCTAAGTCTATGCCAACTATCAGTCTATTTCACAGAGCTCAACAGACACCTAGAACATTGCCACGGTGCTTGCCACATGGCTAGAGGCTGCCCTTCTCTTTTTCATACACCACACATAGACAGGGTTCTTGAAGTGTAGAAAAGGAGCATAAAATATCAGCAGTGCTCAACCTAGTGTAGCATGCATGGATCGGGGAACACTCATTGTTTCTATGGTGGTTAACATCAGGAAAGCCTTGAACTCAGTCAAATGGAACTACCTGCAAAAGGTTTTGGAGTCCTTTTGATTCAGTTGATCCTTTAGGGGGTGGATCTCTATGCTGTACCAGAAGCCCACATTAGTTGTCATGACCAACAGAATCATGTTGTCTCTCATCATGCTGAAGACAGTCATATATCAAGAATGCCCCCTTTCCTCTCCTCTTCCTCCATGTCCAGGAACCACTTATAGTAATTTAGTAGAAAGCTGCTGGATGCAGTTGAAGTGCAAGGGATTTCATGTGGTTCACACCAGCTATCTGATAAACACCTACGCCGATGATCGTCTCACCCTTTCACATCCTAGAACCTCCCTACCCCTAGTCATGGTTCTGTCAACTCTCTCCCATATGTCAGGTCTGGTGGTAAATTGAAATAAGACCACTTTACCCCCCCTCAACAAGAAGTGCACCAGGTCATGTTGTGAGGATCTGTAGACAGATTGGGAGGGGGTGGTTTCAAGTATTTGGGGATGAAGATAACCACTAAATAATCTGATATGGTGACCACCAACACCTCTCCACTAATCACGGAACTGGAGCATGAAACCATCAAGTGGTTAAAACTGAACTTCACTGCATGGGAAAGAATAAGAATGTTAGATTGTCTGCACTACCTATATTTTTCAATGTCTTCTGTAACTTTCCACTGACTATAAAGAATATATTTGTCAGTAAGGTGGATCAAATTCTGGGTAAACCCTCTAGAATGACCAGGGAAAAGCTCAGCATGCACTTAAGCAAAGGAGGCTTAGGTCTGCCATGGTTCAGAGGACATACCTTAACATGACCCTGCTGTCACTCGTTCCTCCCCCTACCATGACAATGGCCTCTTGCTGGCTTACCCTACCCACCCCCCAACCCCTTTTTATCCCCTTACCTCGAATTTTTGAGCATCTCTGTATAAATGCCTACATGCTTATCTGGCCTGGCAATTACCCCAAGTTTGTTTGGTACAGACTGTGAGCCTTTAAATGTTTTTTAATGTATTTTTATTGTGTATCTAGCTTGTCCTGTTTCCTGCATTGTATTTACCTTATTACTGTATCGTCCCATCTATGTGACATGGAACTTTTGTAAATGAGTCTCTGACTCAAAGATATTTTCTGAATTCTGAACAAATAAAATACCACATGACATGACATGATCGGTCATATCAATGGGTGTGGTTGGAATCTTTCTTGGCACAGATACTCTGTCTCAGTCTTCTTTTGGAGGCATCTTCCCCGATATCTCACAAATCCAATCAGAAGAGAAATTGACAGTATGGGATAAATGCATGGCCCAGACTTCTGTCATGATCCTCCTGCCCCCTCTTTCATTCCTCTGGCTTAACTTTTTGATAACAGTTGGAAATCAGAATATTTTGTAGAGGGACTGGGACAGGCAAGGGATATGAGTCCTGGCAGTTACCTGGGTCCTTTGCACTTATTTATTTCCAAATATTGAAGTGCAAGTTTAACCTTCCCTGACCATCAGGCATGAGAGACCTGATGTATTAGTAGAATTCAGGGTGGCATGGGACAAGGAACTGGGGAAGTAAATTCCCCAGGAGATACTAGAATACTGAATGGTAGTGGCACATCATGCCTGTTGGGACACAAGGGTAAGCTGATCCAGGTGAATATCCTACACAGATGTACAAGACCTCCTTAACCTGGTGGGTCCGGTGGTGCTGAGGATTGAGGCGCTGGATGCTGCACATGCATGACGGCGACCCAGGTTCAGAGACAGACTCGGGTCATTGGGGGTTGGCAGGGGAGGGAGGGAATGGATTGAGCATCTGGAGAACTGATCTTCCTCTCTGGGGTGGGTACTGGGGCTCCCGTCATTCACCAATGGCCCCTGATGGAGATCGGGAGCCCTGCAGAAGCATTGCTGATGTTAGGGGGCAGAGCGGCATGGGACGTCAGCACATTGCTGCTTGGATGTCATTGCATGTCCATGATCCAAAGGGAGCAACACTGAAGAAAAACCCTGGTGGACCAGAGGAGGCAAAGGAGACCCTGGGGACCAATGCCCACATCCTGCTGCTGGACCAACCCTTCACCGGAACTCCTGGCCCCCCCAGCCCAGGACCATCCCCTCTAATTTCATAAAGGCTGCCAGGTAGGTGAGGCAGGGTGTTCTGCGGGGCTGGATGAGTCTGTGGGACAGGGGAGAGAGACCAGTAGGAGTGTAGTTTCAGGCTGGGAGTAGAGGAAGAGGTTATGTGGTTACTCCAGAGAGATGCCTCAGTTCCTCCGAAACAAAAATAGAGTTCACAAAAATAGACCTCCTTAACCTTGCAGAAAATTGGTGCTCTGCCACAGGCCCAGTACAGGAGGTGTTCTCAACAGGATACCGGTCTGTTGCAGATATTATGGGAATGCTCACTGTTCAAGGCATTTTTAAATGGGATTAAGGAAGGCTGTGTCAGGGTTTTAGTGTCTGACATTCCCTTTGGTCCTGAGCTTATCTTACTGGGAGACATTTCAGCTCTGACCCGAGCTCTGCAAATTTATGACACAAGGCTAGGGAGAGTGTGGGGATGTGCTCCATTATACTCTATGAGTGGCACCTTTTTGAACATTTTTTATATTATAATGGTCATTTGGTGATAAAATGTGATCACTGGTCGACTAACAAGGGCCTTGTTAGTTGTCCAGTGCCCATGTTTATCACCAAATGGACATTATAATATAAAAAATTTAAAGTGTGCCACCCACAGAGTATACGCGACTATCCCTCTGCCTAGCATTGTGTTATAATTTGCAAAGCACAGGACAGAGCATGGGTGGCATCAGAAACCAGGAAGACCCTGTGACCCAGTATTTCTAATTTTATGAGTGTTATAATTTTTTACTAAAGTATTATTTTCATCAAGCTGTACATTAAGATCAGCCCCATGAGGTACAGCACTTATATATCAGGTGCAGGGGCTGAGGCTGGTAAGTCTCTTTATGCATACATTTTACATCAGTCAACAAAAGGGCACACTTGGTAATCCTTTCAGCTTCTGAGCCTCTATTGGGTCCCTTCTAAACCCCAAGGCTAACAAACAAATAACGCAACTTATATCTGCCTGGGGTCTGATCACTTACCCTGCTATGACTGCGGATACAGTACTTTCAACACTATATTTACTGATCTTACCTCCTACATCAGCAATCTCTCACCTCCCTCCAGCCTCCCACTTGCCAGAATAGCAAACCACACTGCTCCCCTTCCTCCACCAATATCGCCACTCCACCCGCATTTTATTTTAGGATCACTGGTCAGAGTGTCACCACAAAACTCTTAAAGATACTTCCGGCTAGAGGAAGTCCTGGCAGCGATGGACTGTATCCCACCTTCCAGAAACTACTTTCCCCAGTTATTGTTAAACCCTTAACTTACATTTTGAACCTTGTCCTCTCAACATCCACTGTGCCCAACTCTTGGAAGCATGCTCTTGTGATACCAATATTTAAATCTGGTAACCCCCTCACCCCCAAAAAACTATAGACCCATCTCCCTCCCCCTATATTTGAGTAAGTTACTTGAAAAATTGTCCATGGCCAATTGTATGAACATCTAGAAAAATATGACCTCCTGTTTCACCTCTAATATGGTGTACGCAAACACCATAGCACCTCCTCCACGTTAGCCTTCTTCTCCAACCACATCCTTAGACATATGGATGCAGGCAAAGCTACAGGTGCTGTATTTGTGAATCAATCGAAAGACTTTCAACCTTATAGACTACCACTTTCTCCATTTCACCCTGCTGAATTTTGGCTGCTCCTTGGATACTGCTTCATCATTCTGTAGTTATCTCTCCAACAGGTCCCAGTCCGTTGTGATAAGTAATGACCCATCAGCCTCCCTACCTAGCTACACTGGAGTACCCCAAGGCTCCATACTTGGACCATTACTTTTCTCCTTCTTTACAAATGCTCTCCCCACCAAAAGCATCAACTGTAAGGCACTCCTCTATGCTGATGGCCTAGTCATCTACCATAATGAAAAATCCCTGGAATCCATCTCGTCCACCCTCTCACTAAACTATGATGCTATGCAGAAATGGTTTCTCTTCAGAAAACTTCTTGTAAATGAGAGAAAGACAAAAGTCATGCTCTTCGGCTCTAAGCCTTTCCTTGCAAAGGTATCCAAATCAGACTCCTCCCTCCTTGTTAGCACCACAGCAGGCCTCCCTCTAGAAACTATCCCCCTCTTCAAGTACCTAGGTGTGACACTTGGCCCTCCCCCACTTTCAGCAAGCACATAAACATTACTGTGAAGAAAATCCATCAAAAGCTAGGTGCAGCCTATCACCTCAGTCAATATCTGTCCTCCAAGGCTCACCTAGCTATTGTGCAAGGAAACCTACTGCTGCTATTAGACTATTGCTACCCTGTCTATTCCTCTGTGTTCTCTTCACTAATATCTTGTCTAACTACTACATATAATTTCATCTGTCTCTTTGTTCTTCAAGCTTCTCTCTCCACCCACCACTGCAAGCTCTACCTGTCCCTAGGATGACTCAGACTACAGGGCCACTTCAACTATGCCACGGGCTGCCTAGTAGAAAACTCACTCAGGAACTACCAGCTATCTCCCTACTCCTCACTGCTCACAGATAGGGTGGCCTCTCAGAACCTCAGGGTTTCCTCTACTCCGCCATTGGAAGTTCCTCGTATATCTTCTGTAATGGGAAGCAAAGCCCTCTCTGTCTCTGCCCCCACCCTGTGGAACAAACTACTGCTGTCTATTCACTCATACCCCTCTCACCAGTCTTTTGAAACAACCCTAAGAGCCTGGCTTCTGATGGAGTACACCTGTAACTGTCATATAAGATACACAAGAGACCGTAAGCCATCCTAGTGTTGCTCAGGGGGGTTGATGCCTCCTGCCCCCTTTTCTGTCCACATCTTTGATCTCTCCCCATTCCCTGAACCCTTAGCACTGTTTACTGTCTTTATCCTGCCCTGCTCTCCTATCCTATTAAGTCTCCTGAATGTCAGTCCTTACTTATACTGTTAGTTTGTATTAAAGGATACCTACATATATGTTAGCTTGACCTAAAGGGTGCTATAGCCTATGGCCTTGTCAATCTAATGTACTGTTGCTATTACTATATCATATATTTTATACTTTCTGTGACTGTTTGCTTAGTTTGTATTTACTCATGCCATGTACTGACCTCTTAAAGAGGTGTGCCATGTTTGTGGCCAGGGTCGTGGCTGAAAATGGTCCTTTGGATCAGCTCACTTACCTGGTCACCAAAGACATAAATAAATAAATAAATAAATAAAGATGAGGGCCTTGTCACCTCACAAATTTTTGTCAGCTTAGCCAAAGCTTTTGATACTGTTCATTCTACTGGACAAGCTCAAGGCAGCTGCACACTTTGCCTCTTCAGTTGGTGGTTCTGCTCCTACTTGAGGTCAGGTCATAAGCTGTCCATGTTGGAGACTTACCCTTCCCCCCACTCCCAGTCAGCTGATGCTTTCCCCAGTGGTCAGTCTTTGGCCCCATTTTTTACTCCATTTTTCTAAATGAGCTCCCCATTGCCAGCTCCTCTGTGTCCATTCATATGTATGCAGATGATATGGTTCTCTTTACCTCTTGCCCCTCTGCCTCTGACCTCACAAACCAGCTCCAACTGAACTTTAACAACCTCCAACACTGGTTCCGAGAAAATCAGTTATCCATCAATGCAAATAAAATGGTTTCTACAACCTTTGGCATCAGGCAGAAGCTTGATAAAGTCTCCCCCTTACTTCCTTTCATACCCTTGATGGTGTAGCTTTTGAAGATGTCTCCTTCAAGTACCTCGGGTTCTAGTTAGACAACCACCTTGATTTTTCTGTACATGTTGAATAAATCCACAAGAAGCTCCACCCCACACTTGGTTCACTTTAAAGAAATAATATATACTGTACAGTTCACTTCCTGTTAATGAGAAATCCTCTTTCCATTTTTGACTATGGAGACAGTGCTGCTGCCAAGTCCACTTTAGCTAGACTGGACCCCCTCTTTCATTCCTTCCTTCTATCAGTTTATCCTTGACAAAGCCCTTTGTACTCAACACTGTTCTTTATATACCTCTCTCTCCTTCTCTTCTCTTGATGCCAGGTGTCTTTCCCACTGTATCTCCTTTATGTCCAGATTTTGGCTTCCTCCCCTTGTATCTTGCCTCTCTCCTGTCTACCTCTTGCTCCCTTCACAATGCTTGTGTTCACTCTTTTGCTCTCTGTCTCTCTCACCAATGAAATCTGTTGCCTGCCAAGCAGCATTCTCATTCTGCCTCCCTAAAATTATGGCTTCTTGCCCCATTCCATTTGCCCTACTCCCTTCCTTCTCTTCTCACTCTTAAAACTTTATTCTGTAATTTCAGTACTCATTCTAGAACTGTTTCTGTACTATGGTGGACTTCTGTGATCAGCCTTCCTCCCTTTATTGACACTAGTTTTTTATTTCCTGCTCCCTGAAGGAAGCAGTGGTGGCACCAGTGTTGAAGAAGGTTTCTTTGGACCCAGACTCACTAGCCAACTACAGACCTATCTTGAACCTTCCCTTTGTCGGGAAGGTAATTGAGAAAGTGGTGGCTGCCCAGCTAGACAACCATTTGTCCATCCATAACATCTACAACCCTCTTCAATCAGGTTTTTGAAAGAGGCATAGCACCAAGACTGCACTGGTTCAGGTGCTCAATGATCTCTTGATGGCGAGAGACCATAAAAAACGGTCCATTTTGGTTCTATTGGATTTGTCAGCAGCATTCGACACCGTAGACCATGGGGTGTTGCTTGAGCACCTGAGATGCTTCTGTGGGCTGTCAGGTCTGGTTCACAGGTGGTTTACCTCCTTCCTCACAGGTAGAACTCAGAGGGTGGTGTCGGGGGTATTTTCCTCTGATCCTACCTCTCTGTCCTGTGGGGTGCCTCAGGGCTCTGTGCTGTCCCCCATGTTGTTTGCAGTTGATATGCTTCCCCTCGGAGACATTATAAGACAATATGGGCTGGAGTTTCATTGCTATGCTGATGATACCCAGCTCTATCTGTCTTTTGCACCTGACCAGAATGGAGTACTCTTGGTGTTTAACAACTGCCTCAGTGAGATCCAGGGTTGGATGAGGTCCAGCTGGTTGAAGTTGAATTCTGGGAAGATGGAGGTGATGGTTGTGGATCCCGGCCACTGGATTGGGGGGTGGGGAGCAGACTATCCCTCAGGTTTATTCTTGGGGGATGTCGAGCTCCCTATCTCCAAACAGGTGCGCGACCTAGGAGTGATCCTTGCAGTTCGGCTGACATTGCGTGCACAGGTGTTGGCGGTTGTTAAGGTATCCTTTTACCATCTGAGGAGCATCGCTAGGATCAAGCACCTTGTTCCGTCTGGTGACCTGCCTATGCTGATCCACGTCTTTGTGACCTCGCATTGGGACTACTGTAACTCCCTTTACTTTGGGCTTCCAAGGGTTGATATCCGTTGCTTGCAGCTAGTGCAGAACTCAGCAGCCCGGTTGTTAATGGGGATTCCTCATTCCTCCCACATTACACCGGTGCTGCAGGATGTGCACTGGCTGCCGGTTCAGTGGTGGATCATCTTTAAAGTTGGTTTACTGACATATAAAGCCCTACACGGTTTGGGCCCTGACTACCTGAAAGATCTTCCGGTCCCTTACTTTCCGGAGTGACCACTCCGCTCAGCCAACGAGGGGTTGCTAGAGATTCCGAGGGCAGTTTTAAAATCTTCCGGCGCCCGAGCTTTTATGTTCGTGGTGCCGACCCTCTGGAATTCTCTATACCCCGTTGGATTAGGGAGTGCATGACTGTGGGGGGTTTTAAACAAGGACTGAAGTCCTTTTTATGGAAAAAGGCTTTCGGAGATGGTTATGACATGGACTGATACTGTTGACTTTATTGTTGATTTTAACGTTTTTATGATGTTTTAATACAATGTTATCTTATTGTAATGCACCTTGATTTTAGAAAGGCACAATAAAAATAAAGATTATTATTATATTATTATTATTATTTATTTCTTAGAGTCTAGGATTACAATTACCTTTGAGCAAAGCCTCTTTTACAAAGGCTCCACTTTAGGATGAGAACAAACAAGCAAGACATTAATTATTACAAGATTACAGGTTACAGTTGTATCATTACATGAGTACATACAGATTAGGTGGTACGAGGGGCATGCAGAAGACAGGGATAACACTAAAAATGAGAACTTGGTGAGACACGAGAAGAAGATGCTGCCAGAGGCAATTGTCAAAAGACACAGGAAGTGCAAGTGGAAAGTGCAAGTAGGAGGAGGAGGGGAAAGGTAGACTGGGAGAGTAGTGGGGTGGATGAGAAAAGAACAAGTGCCAAATAGGGAACAGCAGGTTAGAGAAGACAGTCACATGTGCTAGAGGCAGGAGAGGAATAGGCAGAGGTTTGATTTGAATGGGCCTAGCTTAGGTACAGAGTTTAGCCCCAGCTCTCCCCATTTCATCAGTCACTACTCCATAATCCTCACATTATTGTGTTGTTGTTTACAGTTTAATGTTCTTTTTCCTGTTTTGTAATTTACTGTGTGATAATTTACTTATGGCAATTTTATTCTGAAAGTGTTTTCTTGTGATTTGTATAGTTTGTTTTATTGATTTCAATATTACTGTACAGAGAATTTTGTATGAGCAGTCATACACAACAAGGATATTCTTGTATTGAGAGGTTTCCTTGGTAACAGATGAGAGGTGTTCTGTTACCAAGGAAACCTCAAGATACAAAAATATCCTTGTTTGTGTATGATTGCTCATACACAATCTTTTATAGTGTATGGGCAGTCACAGCACAGAACATCACACAAAACCTGCTAGTGAAGACAATGGAGAATAGACATTTTAACATTTTTTTTTTTAACTGACAGAATGTGCTGCAGATGTTTTTGCAAGTTTAGGTTTAAAAGAAACAAACTTCCAGCTTAACTAGATAGAGGAAAGCAACTATGTGGCAGCATTCCAAGTTGTTCTGCTATAGTAGTGACATCACTACTGCAGCAGAACAATATAATGATGTCACAACTGCAGCAGAACAGACATAACAGTATAGGACCACCTTGAAAATGAGCTTGCTCAATGGTGTTTATGCCTGGTAAAATAAAGTGATTGATTGATTGATGTGGTATGGGCTTATTGTTGATGGAAACTAGTGGCTTTCGAAATCTTGTTGTAGGATAGTTCAGAGGTCAAAAAAGTTGTTGTACTATTGTTCTGACGTCACATCGATAGTACAACAACTTTTTAGCTTTGATCTGCCTTCTGATTGGCTCACTCCACCAAGTTCAATGGAAAAAACTATGCGAACATGGCAGCTGAAGTTTAGCGAGCTCCGAGTAGTTGACATTGCTTATTTTAACATGAGATGCTATCATCGCTCCGTGTCACAAAAGCAAACTTTTTAAAATTTTATTTAAAAAAATTATCATTGCCGATGCTGGAGTGAGCAGGAGCAGGAGAAGCTGAACAAGTGGCAGCAGAAGCAGGGAGAAGCAGGAGTGAGTGGGAGCTGGGCAAATCTGGAGCAAGTGGCAACAGGAGCGGGGAGAAGCTGGAGTGAGCCGCATGAGGTAAAACAATCAAAATGAGCCCTAACTATATATTATACAAAACAGTGGATGGGTGACCATCCCACAACTAAGGCTGTTTCCCTCTCGGGAGTTGACAACATCAGGAAGACCTCTCGAGCTTCACTCTCAAGGTCTCTATGCTGTCATCAGCCCCCTTGAGGGAAACATAGCCTTGTTGTGGACGGTCACCCATCCACTATTCTATATTTCCATGCATGAAATTCCATGCATAACAGCATTCCACCACGCACTATAAATAAATAAGCTAACAAATAAAATAACAAGATAACTAAATAAATAAATACAAATCCAGTTCATATGCCTGATGGTGGAGTGCTGCAGATAGAACAGTGTGTGTGCTTGTCTTGCTTCATCTGTTTCTGCATGCTGCTGTGTTTTCTGGATTGCATGTTTAAAATATGCTACAGATAGGAATTACTGGCTTGTAATATTTCATCCTTCAAGTTGTGAATTTACTGTGGTAAATATTAACCCAACAGCTATATGGACATTTTTGATGTATCAATTGTTTTTTAATCGCTCATGTTAAAAAGGAAACAGAAAGTTCAGTGTGAATATTTTTCCATACTTTGTTATATTGCATTTTGAGCCACATTCATTTTCCTTATGTTGTGATTCATATTTTTTATCTGTCAGTTTGCAGTCCCCATGCATTGTAGGTAAGGCAGAATGTTCCCTGCTAAATGTTATGAAGTATCTCTCAGCTGTACTGTTCCTCCATAATCTCTCTTCCCGCTGCTGGCAGTCAGTGCACTCAGTACTGAAAACACCCACACTCATTCCAACCTTTTGCTGCAGTCTGTACTCAGTTTATTGCAAAGATGAGGACTGTATAATCAGAGCTACCACTCTCTGCTCTGAGCAACAGTACCACCTACTGGGAATTTAAGAAAAATTGAACTGTACTTTTCAAAAGTTTTCTAATTCATCATTTCATCTATTTTTTCTTTGCTGTCTCCATCTCCTTCACTACATTTATTTAATAAATTAAAGAATTATGTAATATTGTCATACAATGTGCTAACAATGGATTATTTCCTAGACTGATATAAAAACAAATGTTATATTTTAGTTTTAATAACATTATTTAGTTCAATTTATTTTAATCTACAATATTTTCACAGGGAAATTGTTATCATTGTAATAAAGCACTTATAAGACATACGAGTCATTATAAGATTTAGCCATTTCTACACGAGATATGGATAAATCCCAAAATGGTTCATATCCTGTTGTGCTTTATTTCTTAAATTAGGATTATGAGCATATAACAGTTTCTTAAAGATAGGATAGTCTGTGACTCAGGGCAAATGGTATTGCACATATCTACATCCATTATCCAGGTTAACTGGCTCAGATGCATTCAGGTATTCTGGCGGACTGGAAAGCATACTATTCTCACATCTCCCGTATGTGTCATTTATTTGATGTGCAATCTAGTGACAAACCAACAGATGTCAGCAGAGAGTATGAGGCGCATATTAATAATACATGCAGGCTATAGAAGAATAAAAGGGAATATGGGGGAAGCATTTCACTCAAGGGGTGAGACTGTGGAATATGCTGCCACAGGAGGCTGTAGAAGCGGTGTGATAAATTTAATTAGGTTTTATTGGGAAGGAATTTACCTGGATAAAAGATTTGAACACAGAAACATAAATTCTGTCTGCAGAAACCCATCCAGTCTGCCCCTTATCCCTGCCTTTTCCTTCACTACTGACCCCAGTTGGTCATAGGTGTCATTCCTTCCCCTCCCATTCCTCTACCTAATACAGTATGCCCCTGTGCTTATCTCATGTATGCTTGAAGCTTTCCACAATATTTTCCCCCCAATACCTCTTCTGGCAGGCTTTTCCAATCATCCACCACAGTTTCCATGAAGTATTATTTCTACACATCTCTAGTAAACTTCCCTCCTTTTAGATCATTGCATGCACCCTTGTTCTAGTGTCTTTCTTTCTCTGAAAATGAATAGGCTGCCCAACACATTGCAGCAGCCATCCCTTTTTCTGGAGGCCCCCATCCCCACCATGGCCAAATGGCTAGAGGCTGCCAGAATCCAGCCCCGGGGAGTGGTCAGCAGCCTCTGGACATAGGCTAGGATAGGTCAGCTAGCCTCTCTGAGGGGAGGTCCAAGGGGATGAGAAGAATATAACTAGCTGGCTGCCCAAGCTTCAGCCTTCTTGTTCTTCCACTGCTCAGATCAACAACTCCTGCTCCCAGACATTGGACTCAGGTAAGGAAGCTGGGGCCTGGGGGAAGGTGGCCTCCTGGTAACAGCTAGGCTTCTGCTTGGCCCAGTGGTCTGGAGCCTGAGTAACAAGCATTGGTAATAAAAAAGAAAAAAAAATAATTTTCTGGCTGCCTGAGTGACCAGGCCTGTGTTAACAGGCAGAGGCTAACTGGCCCTTCACAGCCAATAGCACTCCTTCGCGTGAAGGGACCGATGCTTCCATAGGACAGGGGTTATGACCCTGCACCAGGAGCTGGGGTTGGGTTCCTAGCTGTATGGTGAGATTGCTCCCTCTCTCGACTCCCCTCCCCATGTTGTTCCACGTTCTGCAGGGCATTGTCTTACCTGTGCTGGGGGGGGTCCTCTGCAGTACAGTGGCAAGTATCCTCATCCAAGGTGGTTGGTGAGCGAGCAGAATGGCAGATGCCTCCATGGCCCCCCCTGCACCACTGCTGGTTCCTTTGTCAGCACTGGTTGTAGCTCCCTTCTCCTGGGCCCTGCCCATGTGGTCGGTGATCTGGCGAGTGGTAGTGGGGCGGCACCGTTATTTGGCCGAGCCAGGGTGCTCCGGGCGGGATCTTAGGGCCCTGGTTGTTCTGCTCAAGGTGGCTTTGTAGGTAGCTGTCAGTCTGGCATCCCAGGCCCATTAACAGGGAGTTTCCTGTGAGCGTGGTGGTGGACGACTGCTCTCCGGCACAAGGCCCAGAGAGTTTGAGGAGGGGAGGTTTTCCAGGACGGGTGTGTGATCCAGCGGCTGATGAGCTGAACTCCAGGTCCCAGCATCCTATAGGGCTCGTGGTCAGACCGGTGATTCGCCGGATCCTGGATGCACGTCCTGCAAGCTTCCAATGAGATCATGGCTCAATGAATGGCATGCAGCAGTTGCAGGTCTCGTGTGAACGCTCATGAGAAGAGAGCGGCCATCTTGGATGGGCCTTTACCTGGTACAGCCCAGTCACAGGAATCAGAAAAAAGAAGATTTTGTTTTAACAATAGACAGCGCGGGCTGTCATTTAGGGGCTTGGGGACCACTGAGGAGTGCCTGGGGTGCGAAAGCAGCCAGGGGCTGGTGGTAGCCTATAGGTTAGAGCAATGAGAGGTGTAAGAGCCTGGTACATCTGTAGACCAGATCTGGGTTCGATTCTCACAACCTCCACTTGCATACTGTGTGACTCTGAGCAAGTCACTTAGCCACCCAGCACTTCTAGGTTGCCCCCAAAAATGGGCACATGTGCCTAGTGGTCCCGACCCAGTTATCAGGGTGTAAAATAAATAATAAAGAACAATAAATAAACAAATAAGTAACTAAATCTGCAGTTTGGTTGTCCTAGGCCACAAAAAAGCAAAATATTGTGCATGATGGCTACAGTCTTTGGCTTGTGCCTCCAATGAGCTAGCCCATAATTACCCTCTTTTGAGAATTATTTAAAAGGCATAGTTGGCAATTGCACCATTGGTGGGGGCGTCATGTGCCAACAGAGCACGTTGCTCCACAAGGCAAATTCAACATTGTGTGAGTGTCCAAATCAGAATGTGCCCTCGGGTGGTGTCCTGCGGGTGCACACGTTCCTAGCATTATGTCCCCCCAAAGAGCAGAGGCCCTCCTTCAGGACCCAGTAGAGTGGGGGTGGGGTAGGCAACTGAACACTGGGTGGGCAAAAACACTCCCTTAGCAGGGTGCCCCCCCCAATTATGACATCAGGAAGGGTAGGTTGCAACATGTACTAACCATGTTTTTTTTTGGGGGGGGGGTAGTTGTTTTTTCAGATGATGATCAAGGAGGCCAGGAAGTGAGTGCCCACATCTAAAGCAATGGCAGCTGCCGAAGACATGCTACAGTCTCTACTGGAAGAATGGTGTGGCCTGGCTGTGGGTGTGCCTGAAAGTCCTGGAGGGCGCCGCTGCACCAGACAGGAAGAAGAGAAGAGGGGGCCAGAAGTCACTGCCACCAGCAAATCTTGATTGTCGGGCAGATAAGATGGAATCAGAGGGCCCCCAGGTGGGGGACAGATAGGTAAGACAGGCCTTGGGGGCAGTGAGGAGTGAGGCCTCGGTGGAGGACTCCTCCGATAGTGAGGCCAAGGTTACAAACATGGCAGATTCCCTGGATTCGGTCAGTGACAAATCCGAGAGGGCCCATGATGGGTTGGAAGAGGAAGAGTCGGAAGACCCTCAGCTGTTACCAGATGACAGGCAGTGGGTGGCAACAGATGAGTGAATGAAAAAAAAAGTTGATGGAGGTGGTAGAAGACCTAGTGTCAGAGATTAGGGAATGGCCGTTGCCAGCATCTGCCGAGTTGGGACTGGCGCGGGTGTGGACAGTCAGGCACTGGATAAACTGGCACCTCTCCCCCGGTGAATCCATATGCAGGGCTTGACTCCCTGGTGGGGTCCCACCTGACTGACAAGGTCAAACAACAGATCAGGGGCTGGGAGTATGTAGATATATTTTCCATGCTTAATCACCCTGCCAACAATGCAGAGAAGAAAAAAGGAGAAGGACAAAGGGGATGACCAAGAAAAAATGAAGGTTAAGGTTCCTCAGACATATGATAACTGGGTCGTAGCCTTCCTGATCTATGTTATGGTGTTTCTGGAGGGCGATAGCAAACAGGGGGTGGAAATTCTTAACCACATGCATCGCACCTCCTTGATGCACTGTAAAGAGGGTGGGATTGCATGGCTAGACTACGATGAGGAATTCCATTGTAGACGGCAGGTGGACCATGCCATCAGTTGTGGAAAGCTGGACATGCTGCTGCTGGTGGACGTTATGCAGGGTGGGGGAGTACAACACACAGACAGCGGGCTCCAGATCCATGCCCCAGTGCTATGAGCAGGGGAGAGCAGCTCTTCCCAGCTGTGCTATGTGTACAACCAGTCATCCTGCTGTCAACCCAGCTGCCGGTTCAAGCACATATGCTTGCCATTTGGCTGGCAGCACCCCTTTCTCCAGTGCTCCTCTCCCAGGGGAGGGATAGGCTTGGGTAGGGGGGTAGGAGCAAGTATGGGAAGCCCCCAAGTGGCAGGACTTCCCACTCTGGTACAGATAAGAAAGATTAAGCCATGGCTGGAGCAGTACCAGGACACAGCAGCCGTGCAATTTCTGGAGACAGGGTTTTTGGAAGGCTTCTGGATCCCGTACTCTGGTACTCATTGTCAGTGAGAGACAGAGAACTTGAAGTCAGCCAGAGACCTGCCTCACATGGGCCTGGAAAGACTGGAAAAAGAGCTGTGAATTGGGCGAGTGAGTGGCCCGTTTTTCAGGCCACCACTGCCGAACCTATGGGTTTCACCAACTGGGCTAGTGCCCAAGAAGGTTCTGGGGGAATATAGACTTATTAAAAACCTGTCATACCCAGAAGGGGATTCAGTGAGCTATCACATCAGCCTGCAGTACACGCCAGTTCACTACCAGTTGTTTGACAGGGCAGTGGCTGTGGTGCAAGCAGCAGGGCCTGGTGCACTGATGGCTAAGGCAGACATCGAGTCTGCATTCAGGCTACCGCTGGTGTATCCGGAAGACAGGTTACTGTTGGGCATGAGGTTCGAGGGTGAGTACTACGTGGACAACTGCATGCCCATGGGCTGCTCGGTGGCCTGTGCAATGTTTGAATGCTTTAGCACATTCTTGCATGTGGTTACAGCGTGGACATCGGCCACCGATGGCATAGTACACTATCTTGATGACTTCTTGTTTGCAGGTCCGTCAGGGTCCCCGGTATGTGGGGACTTAGTCAAGGCCTTCAAGCTGGTATGTGGGGATTTCAAAATCCCCTTGGCAAAAGAAAAATGCAAAGCTCCAGGAACTTCCCTCACCTTCTTGGGCATAGAAATTGATTCAGTTAGCAAGCTGTGCCATCTGTTACAGGACAAACTGATCACTCTTCGGGTCCTGTTGTGTATGATTACAGGGCCCAAGAAAGTTTCACTGAAAGAGTTGCAGCAGCTAGTGGGACACCTTAACTTCACATGCAGGGTCATTCCCATGGGGAGGACCTTCATGTGGCAGTTGGCCAGGAGAGGTGCTGGTTGCTCTAGACCCCACCACAGGATTCAGGTTACCCAGTAGTTCCAAGAGGACTTACAGGTTTGGCAGCTGTTCTTAGATAATTTTAATGGGACGGCCTTGTGGCAGGTGACTTGGGGCAGTATCCCCTTAGAGCTGTACACGTACACAGCTGGGGGCCTGGGTTTTGTGGCCTATTTTCAAGGGCAGTGGAGTGAAGGCCAATGGCTGCCCACCTGACTGGAGGCCAGGTTGGGGAAGGATATCACTCTACAGGAGTTCTTCCCGGTTATAGTGGCACTGTGCATCTGGGGCCCCAGACTCCATAACTAGGTACTGCACTTCAGGTCAGATAGTACGGGGCATGGTCCACACCATCAGTAGGCAGCTGGGGCATTTGGGGCCAAAGGAGGACTTAATGCAGGTTTTTGGTTTTAAATGTATACTGCTTAACATGACATTTCGAGCTATACATGTTCCAGGAATTGACAACAGCATTGCCAATGCATTATCTTGTTCACAGTGGGAAAGATTCTTCAGGCTGGCGCCAGAAGTGGACAAGGAGCCACAGGAGGTGTCTTCTTTCCTGTGGGAGGTGGTGAATGACAAGCTGGGAAATGCATGGGTAACTCCATTGCCCCCAGTACCAAAGAGATGTACTGCTGGGAGGCTGAACACTACCTAGCCACGCAAGAGGCCAAGTGGTGGCAGGACATCTGGCCCATTCCAAAAAATAAACTGTGCAACTATGTCATGGTAGGCAGGGCAGAAGGATTATTGCTGGGGGTGATGGCTCGTCACCTCATGGGGCTATCCTGGGTGATGAGAGCCATGTGTCTGGCAGATACCACGCGAGAACTTTAAGGTATGAAAGCTGTTGGAATGCTGGCACAGGAGATCACTCCTATCCTGGATTCCAGACAGCCCATCACTCCAAGTAGGCTACAGACCATTTGGAGGGTCTTGCCTAAAGTATATAGGGAAGACCGTGAGCCGTGGCTGTTTGGTACTATGTTCCTGGTCGTTTTCTGTGGGGCCTTCAGGGTTTCAGAGGTCACAGGATGTAGTGACTGTGGGGAGCAGGGAATTCCTGTACCTCCACAGGTCCAAGATGGATCAGAGGTGGGGCAGGTCACTGGCATGAAATTAAGGCCCCTGCCTGGGGAGCGGTGGTACATCACCCATAGGCTGGCAGAGTATAGGACTCACTGCCCCTCGACCAGTGAGGCCTTCTTCAGGCATCAAGATGGCAGCGCAGTGACAGTTTATGAATTCTGGTTCATCCTGCGGAGGGCAATCTAGCAGCTGGGGCTGATGACTGGGGATAATGGGACACACTTGTTCCGTATTGGGTCGGCAACAGCTGCTAGAGAAAGGGGCCTATCACACTCTGAAAGGCAGGCCTTGGGACACTGGAAGTCTTAGGCAATCCTGTATTATGTGATACCACACCTACAGTAACTGTTTATTGTCTCTTATAGGCCCTGGGGAAGACATGATGCACATTTGGATAATTGGTCATGCGTTCATCTGGTAGGCAACTCAAAGGGCAGCCGGTCAACCGGGGGGAAGCAAACTGACTCTGCCACGAGAGATCACCCGGGTTGAGTGGTTGGGATCAAGGGTTTGCGCTGGGAGGAGTTGCTTCCAAGCTTTCATAAGGAGGCTGACCAGGGGTCCACACCGCAGATCCTGATGATTCACTTGGGCGGAGGAGGATGGTGAATCTGCTATTGACAATGAAGGATGATTTACAGACCATCAAGGTTTGGTGGCCTGGGACCACTATCATATGGTCACATTTGTTGATGAGGGAGCATTGGGCTCAGGCGCATAGGGTGCCTGCACTGAATCGGGCTTGTCTGCACATCAACAAAGAGAAGGGAGCATTCATGGATCCCTGAGGGGCTCTGTATTGAGACATGATAACATTTACCATACCTACCAGTGCCTGGTGGTGGGCCTGGAGAGTTGGTTGCAGGGTGAGGTTTTAGATAGCTTCCTATGCAATATGAAGACAATATTGGAGGAAAGGGTTGAGCAGAGGGCTTGGGGATTCGGACAGGGTCCGGCCTGTGTTGGCACGGGAGAAGCGCATGAGGGAAGTAGCAGGGAAATAGGGGATAATGCCAGTTCTCCCGAAGGTATCTGGGGCACTGGATGGCATGAGGATGGTGGTTCACAAGACCTGTACCTGCACGAGAGGTCTAGGTCCAGCCTCAGCAGCAGATACTGCAAGGTCAGTGATGCCAGATGGGGGGGCGGCCACCAGAACCTTGGCCATATCACATGTCTTGCTACTGCGCATAGACGCCTCAACCTTCACCAACAAGGTTTCTTAAGTCGGGGTGGTGTGGGGCTCCAGGGGTATGCATTTCCTCCCTGCAGCGTCCGCTGCTCAATATTAATAGGTTAGGTATTAATCTAGAGGTAAAATTTGAAGTAAATGATGAAAAGATTAATGCCTAAACATTTTTTATAAATAAAACATGGCTGCGGCCATTTTCCTCCAAGAACTGCATTGTGTCTTTCTTGACCATGGAAATGAATAAGCTACCCAACACATTACAGCAGTTGTCCCTTTGTCCAAAGGCCCCCTGGATCCCCTTGGCCAAATGGCCAGAGGCTGCTGGAAACCAGCCCAGGGGAGTGGTCAGCAGCCTCTGGACATAAGCTAGGATAGGTTAGCTAGCCTCCCCGAGGGGGGGGTCCAAGGGGAAGGGAAGAATATAACTAACTGGCTGCCCAAGCTTCAGCCTTCTCATTTATTTATTGAATTTTGTTGATCCGATAGGCCCACTGAGACTAGAAGTCCCTTTTGCAGGGGTGACCGGGGATGGGGGATACAGATGGTTAGCAACTGAAACTGAACCAGATTAAGCTGTTGGTGGTACTTTTAGTGAATGTTCTTCCTCCCCTCGGATCACCCACCCTCCAGTCCCTGGCAACTCAGGAGGCAATGCAGGCTCAGTAGGGCCCCCTTTTTGACCCTCTGGGGTAACCTCATTAGGGGTTGGGGAGTGAATTTTCCTGGTTTTCCCATACTGTGGTTTTTCCTGGGTTTTTCACCTGCCCAAAAAGGGATGGTAAATGAAGTAGGTATCAGGTACCAAAACAATAAATCACAGGTCAAAATAATGTTAATATAACAAAATTAAGTATGATTACACTTTAGAGAGTAGTAAGTTATTAGACTGTAGTAAGGAATGGTAGTCTGTAAGTCACAGCTGGGTAGTTTTGCCAGAGGAGTCCAAGAGAGAAGCAGTACAGAAATAGGGACGATGCCAGTTCTCCCAAAGGTATCGGGGCCCCTGGATGGCATGAAAATGGTGGATCACAAGATCCTTACCTCCATGGGGGTCTAGGTCCAGCCTCAGCAGCAGACACTACAAGGTTGGCGATGCCAGAAGGGAGGCGGCCTCCAGAACCTTGGCCATATCACGTGTCTCGTTACTGCGGATGGACGTCTCGACCCTCACCGACATGGGTCCTTGAATCAGGGCGGTGCGGGGTGCCCCGAGTATGTGCTCCCTGCAGTGCCTGCTGCTCAATATTAATAGATTAGGTATTAATCTACAGGTAAAATTTGAAGTAATTGATGATTCAATAATGATTAATGCCTACAAATTGTAAATAAATAAAACATGGCTGTGGTCATTTTCTTCCAAGAACTACATTGTGTCTTTCTTGACCATGGAAAGGGGGAGAGTTTTGGGGGCCTACTGGATAAATACCCTCCACTTACACCTTGTTCACTCCTCTCAGGTTCTTGTAGGTGTCAGTCATACCGCCTCTTGTTCTCCTTTCTTCCAGAGGATATATGTTGAGTTCATGCAACCTTTCCTCATGAGGCTTCTCATGCAACCACTTCACTATTTTGTTTGCTCTCCTGTGGACTGTCTCCACCTGTCAGTCTTGTGAAGGAATGGCCTCCAGAACTGCACACAGAACTCTAGGTTGAGTCTCACCAGTGAGTGATACAATGGCAGCACCACCTCACCCCTCCTACTAGAAATCCCTCTCCCAATGCACCCCAGCACCCTGCTAGCCTTTCCCACTGTTTTGTCACACTGCCCATCTACAATGAGGTCATCAGATATGATGACCCCTAGATCTCTTTCTTGCTTGGTGACTGTAAGCTCCACTCTCTCCATCTTATACACAGCTCCTGGATTCTGCAGCCCCCTAAACCATGCCTCTAGCTTCCTCAGATCTCTTTGTTTTCTCTCCATACCTTCCTAAGTGTCAACCATTTTACAGATTTTGTATTATCAGCAAAAAGACACACCTTACCATCAAGCTTCTCTGCAGTGTCACTTATCAAGACATTGAAGGGGACCGGTCCCAGCTACGAACATTGTGGCACTCCACTAGTCACTCTCCTATCACCTGAGTGGCTGCCATTTACCCCCACCCTGCCTCCTATCCCGTAACCAGTTTGATACACAGCTTATCACTTTTTTCCCCACAACAGGCTGCTTAGTCTAAATAGCCTCTTGCGTGCTGCAGCATCAAAAGTCTTACTGAGGTTCAGATAGTTCACATCCACTGATCTTCATTGAGCCATCTCTCTGGTAACCCAGACAAAGAAATCTATGAGATTAGTCTGTCATGACCTCCTGCCTCTGAGACCATGTGGCTAGTGTTCCTGCAGCCCTTTTGCCTCCAGGTGCTCCATGAGCCTCTTGTTAACTTGCTCACCATTGATGTGAGACATACTTGCCTGTAGTTGCTAGCATCTTCCCTACTGCTGCCTTTGTGCTGAGGGACCACATTGTCCCTCCTCTAGTACTCTAAAACATCCCCCATCTTCACTGAGGTGCTAAAAAGCACTGCCAGAGGGGAGGCCAGTACCATGCTCAATTCCTTTAGGAACCCTTGATGAATCACATCTGGACCCATCACTTTATTCTCCTTTAAGGCTTCCAATCTATTCCAGACCCTCTCCACTGAGAATGGACTTGTGTCCACTCCCATCCCCACCCTTCCTGGTGCTTACTGCAGCATGCTGGTCAATTCCCCCACCCTCTACCAAGAAGACCAAGCAGAAGTAATCATTTAGTATTTTTGCTTTCTCTTGATCTTCCCCTGCACAGTCCCCCTCTCACCCTCCTGATTCTCACTATCCCTCCCCTTGTATTCCTCTTTTCCTCCACATACTGTACCTAAAGAAGGTCTTGGATCCTTTTTTGACCTTCTTCGCTATCTTCTCCTCTGTTAGTGATTCAGCTGCCCTCCTTCCTGCCTCCCTGTGTTTTGCAAGATATATCTTGCTGTCTTCATCCCTCTGGGTCTCCTTGTACTTTATAAATGCTGTTTTCTTCTCCTTCACTACTTTTACCTCCTCCTCCTTAGAGAAAAATAATGGCCTCTTCCTCCTCTTTATCTTGCTCACTTCCTTCAAACAGCATGCTGTTGCCTGGGCTAACCCTCCTTAATTTTTCTCCATTGAGTCTCCACTCCCCCTCTGCCTTCCTCTCTTCATGGCATTCTCTGAGGCAGTTTCCTGTTTCTTTAAAATCTGCCTTTCTGAAGCCCCAAACCCTTGTCTTAGTGTGTGTTTTTGTCCCTGTCCTATCCGTATGCCAAACCACACAGTACAGTTATCATATGTACCAAGGGGACTAGCCATTGTGATGTCAGAAAGGTTGTCTCTGTTTGTAGGTATCGACTCCAGCACTGCCTCGTCCCTAGTGGGTTCCAAAACTAGCTCTCTGAGGAATGCTCCTTGTATGGGGTCGAGGATGGCCCTTTCTCTTGATGTAGCTGCAATGAGAATGCCCTGATTTACATCCGGCAGATGGAAGTCCCCCATAATCAAAACTTCCCCATTGCTGGCCATTTTGTTAATGGCTTCCCCCAGGGATATGTCTAAATGACCCCCTTGAACAGTCAAAGTGAGGGGCACATTTTCTAAAATAGCATAGCTACTACTGCATGAGAGCAAGAGATGAACTGGATGGACTGAAGCTATGCTATAATCCCCTGCTGTATGTTCCTATGCCACAGATCTATATTCGCTTTTGCTAGGACAGGGGCTTTGTGTGTAGCTCTGTTCAATTCTCCACCCCATGCAGTCGTTTCTGTTCTTTTCTTTTACGGTTATGCTAAAAGCAGAAATGAATTCAACATGCAAGTATAATTTCAACACACTGCCCCCCTCCATCTCCGAAGCTCCAACTATATCGTGCTTCAAAACGTCCTTACGGAACCACCTTGTTAACACCCGAAGCTGTAATTGCCACTAGTCAAAGCCGTACTCAATACTAATGACAAATCTTACTACTAAGCTGCTAAGGACAACATAACTCTGGTATTGTTTGTATCAATCCTACCTGTACCAGCTTGTTTGTATCTATGTCTTAAGTTACTGTTACACTGTGTTGTACTGTTATACTGTGTATTTTCGTTTGTCTTACTGTGACAAGGTACCTTTGTAAATGAGCCTATGGCTCAAAGGTTTTCCAAACTGCTGTCTAAATAAATAAAATAAATAAATTTGTGCAGGGTTATCATTTTGTACAGTTATTTCCCTGCTGTGGCTTCTTGGAATTGTCTGTTTTGGACAAAGAAGCATATGCCTAAAGGGACACTGTCAGGTTTTTTTTGTTGTTAATTTCTAAAGTCTATGTCATCACATCAGTTTCTTTAGAGCTGTGTGGAATGGTAAAATTCTGAATTCATGGAATTTCAGCAAAATTTCAAAATTCTGTGAAATTCTGTGAAATTGTGAGGAATTTTAAAAGTGTAGTAATTTGGTTATGCAACAATAACTGTCCAAGCTAAAGGTTTGAAATTGGAATATATACTCTTTGAGACAATGGCCATTAACTTGTCAAATATCATACAATTTGGTGAGATAGTTTCAAAAGTATAGGGTCTCGAATATTGTCATTTTGTTTGTGTGAAATTCCATGAACATTTTTTATCTGCATATACCTTAACCATTTATTTAGTCAGGGATCTTAAATTTAGCACGATTTCTTGATGATAGGTGTTCTAACAATGTGCCAGATGTCATGACAATATGATGCATTGTCTCAAAATTATATGTGCTCAAAATCTGTCATTTTATTTTTTTTCAGGAAATTTCATGAACAAATTTCATGTACATATAACACAGGTACCTTTGGAGCTAGATGTGTAGATTAGAATGGATAACCTTGTTGTAATGCTTATAGAATGATCTAAATATGGAGTGAATTAGATAAGAGAATTTTAAGTTACATGGGTTCAAAACGTTACCATGCAAATATTTGCAAACTTTCTGAAAACTATCAAAAATGTCAATGTTTGTAACTTCTCTGCTTTTGCATGCAGTTAACATTTGACATGCACATCCACAGTCCGTGGTATCCTGGTGTTTAACACAACTGGATAAATTGGTTAAGCAGTTTTAATTTTGCAGAAGAAAAAAAAATATTAGTAACGTGCTCACATATTTATGATAGCATATTTTGTAGATGAAGCATCCAAAGTTTTTTGTGGAATTAAACATTAACAATGCACATATCACTACTTCATTTGATAAGCTTGGCTGAATTTTTTGCTATCCATCCCCCTTCTCTTTTGGCATAGCCAGAATGACTCAGTAGAACTACTGATTCCACTGATATTCTCTTTGTTCTTTACAGTGACAAGCTTTCTTAAAATGTGTCACCTACTCCATTTCCTATCAACCTACCCTGTTGGAATAGCCAGAATTCTTCCTTCCTGCTGCGCAAGACATTGTCTTCCCCTACTAAATGCTTTTGCATTCCTCTAAGTCCTAGACTTGCATGTATACTAGGCTCCCTAGATCATAAATTAACTGGATGTGATCCTTAAATATCCTGCATTCAGGTTGGAAATGTTGACACTCTGTGCTTTCTTGTTCCAATCTGGGGGTCTGCTACTGTTGTGCTATCCAGCTCAGCTGTCCATTTCTTGGTGAAACTGTCCATCTAACTCCTGAACCTAGTGACCCCCTGCGCTACCTGCCTCTTCTACCCCATCCTTTAATTAGAACCCTTCAGACAAGGCCAAGTGAAATTAGAAAATTCCAGTTTTATAGAATTTTTCATGAAATGCTGCAATTTTCACAAAGGCTTGTGGGATTTGACTTTAGAGTATATAGAGATGTTATTTTGCAGTTTCTCACTGCAAACAATTAATAAAACTGACACACACAGTCCCCTTGTAAGGTCTACGAACCTGCCAAATTTATTTGTATTGCATTCTCTAGTTTTTAAGTTTCAGGGGTTTATAAATTTGTAGTTTACATTCTTGCAAAATAAAATTTTAAAATGTTGTGAAAGTTTGACTACTTTCATTTAATCCCATTTAAAGCTGAAAATATAAACTTTTCCAGAAATGACCGTGTAGAAACATAGACTTTGATGGCCGATAAGGACCGCTTGGCCCACCTAGTTTGCCCATTCCATATGCATTGGATAAGCAGCAGATTCAAATTAACCAACAGCCTACTTCCTCCTACCCTTCACTTTAATTGCCTTATGTCTGTCCCATGCATTCTTGAATCCCCCCACTGTTTTTGACCCCATGACCTCCTCAGGAAGGTGGTTCCATTCTTCCACCCCCCATCCATGAAAAAATACTTTCAGACTTTGCCACTGAGCCATCCCCCCATCTTCAAACTGTGCCCCCTTTTTCTTGCACGTCTCTTTCTCTCAAAGATGTTCCCGTCTTTGACGTTGTTGGTTCCCTTGAGGAACTTGAAAGTATCTATCATGTCCCTCCTCTTCCTCCTTTCCTCAAGGGTATATATATTAAGTCCTTTCAGTCTCTCCTCATATGGCTTCTGTTGCAGACCCTACACCATTTTAGTTGCTCTTCTCTGGACCACCTCCATCCTGTCTACATCCTTGCAGAGATGGGGTCTCCAGAACTGCATGTAGTACTCCAAATGGGGTCTCACCAACTGTCTGTACAGAGGGATAACAACTTCCTGTTTTCTACTGTTGATGCCCTCTCTCTATGCATCCCAGTATCCCTCCAGCCCTCCTTACTGCCTTCTCACATTGTTTGCCTACCTTAAGGTCATCTGATATGACTACCCCGAGGTTCCTTTCTATTTTTTTGTTGTTAGTGCACCCCCCATTGTGTACTCGTCCCTGGGTTTTTGTTTTCCAGATGCATTACTTAACACTTTTATTCATTGAATCTAAGCTGCCATACTTTTGGCCATTCCTCCAACCTTTCCAAGTCCCTTCTCATCCTTTCCACCCCCCTTGTGTATCAACCCTGTTGCAGATATTTGTATCATCTGCAAAGAGGCATACCTTTCCTTCCAGCCCCCCTGCAATGTCTCCTATAAAGACATTAAAGAGGACCAGTCCCAGTACTGAACCCTAGGGTACCCCACTAGTAACCACCATTTCGTCAGAGTGTGCTCTGTTTACTATTACCCTCTGAGTCCTGTTGGTCAGCCAATTTGTTACCCAGGCTATCACCCTGGGACCCACTACCTGGGTGGCTAACTTGTTTATTAATCTTTTGTGTGGCACTGTGTCAAATGCCTTGATAAAAGTCTAGGTAGGCCATATCTACAGCCACTCCCAGGTTTACTACTTTAGTTACTCAGTCAAAGAAATCTATTAGATTCATCTGACGTCACTTTCCCACTGTGAATCCATGCTGCCTTGGGTCTTGTGCCCCAGTGGCCTCTAGGTACTCAACAGTTCTTTCTTTCAGAAGCAATTTCATCATTTTCCCTACCACTGAGGTTAAAGTAACTGGTCTGTAGTTCTCTGCCTCTGCCTTGCTCCCACTTTTGTAAAGAGGAATTGCATCCACCCTCCTCCAATCCTCAGATACCACACCATCCTCCCATGATTTGTTAAAAAGGGTATTTAGTGAGGTCTCTCCTTAGTTCTTTTAGAATTCTGGGGTGAATCCCATCAGGCCCTATTGCTTTGTCCTCACCTGAGATTTAAAAGTTCTCTCAGGACTCTTTCTTCTGTGAATGGACTTTTATTGACCCCCCTGTCCAGATTTAGTCTATTGCTTGGTTTAGGTACCTCCCCCTCTTCTTCTGTTTATGAATACCGAGCAAAAATATTTGTTCAGTATCACTGCTTTTCCACTGTCATCCTCTGCCTACCTCCCCTCCTCTTTGTTAAGCCTCACTATCTCTTCCTTTGTCTTCCTTCACTCCCTGATGCACCTATAAAAGGTTTTATTAATAGAGTTGGCCATCTTTTCCTCGATTTGGGCCTTTGCTAGCCTGACTGCCTTCTCCACTTTCTTCTGCTTTAACTGGTACAGTTCTCTGTCCTGCTCATTCTGTTATTCCTTATGCTTCCTGAATGCTATCTTTTTCTCCCTAGCCTTTCCCACCGCCTCTTTTGAGAACCATAGTGTTTTTTCAATTTGTTGTGTTTTATTTGCTTCACACAAACACTTATTGCCTCTGTGATGACAGTTTTGATATTCTCCCATAGTTCTTCTGCCCCTCCTTCCTACCCATTTGCTAGTGCATTCCTTTGATAATAACCCATTTTGTCAAAATCAGCCCTCCTAAAGTCCAATACTTTTGTCTTTGTACAGCTGGACTCTACGGATGTATTTGTTGTGAACCACACTGTTTGGTGGTTGCTAGCTCCCAGATGGCTACCTACTTTTAAATCTGTGATCCTCTCACCATCTCCATTTGAGAGTACCAAGTCTAAGATTGCTCCCTCTTGAGTGGGCTTCAACACCAGCTGTCTGAGGCATGCCCCCTGCTAGGCATCGATAAAGACTCTGCTCTTGGATGTGGCTGCAGCACATGTGCTCCAGTTAACATCTGGCATGTTCAGGTCCTCCATCAACAAAATCTCCCCTTTTTCTACCATTTTAAGGATGCCTTCTAACATTTCTTTGCCCATTTTGTCCCCCTGAGATGCAGGTCTGTATACAACCCCTGTGCAGATTGTGGTGCCATTAGGTAATTAGGTCTCCAAGGTGACCCACAGTGCCTCCTCTCTTCCCATTTTACCCTTTAATTCTGTTGCTTTGATCCCTTCTCTTACATAGAGAGCTACTCCTCCTCTTTTACACTCCCTGTTCCTCCTGTAGATTGCATACTCTGGTATGTTTACATCCCAGTCATGGTTCTCTGTGTGCCATGTTTCTGTGACCACCACAATATCCAGGTGTCCCTCTTCCATCAAGGCCACTAAATCAGGAAGCTGTTACCCAGACTACAGGCATTGGTATTCATCACTCTCAATTTTTTTATGGTCTTACCTCTTTTAGCCCAATCTCTGCCCTCACTGTCTTTGGCTTTGTCTCTATTTACCCCCATCCTGCTCCCTGTCGACCTCTCTACTTTGGTGTTTATCTCGCTGATGACCCTGTTTTGTGGCAGGAGGCTGGAAAATTCCCTGCTTCTCATCAGTGCCTCCCCCCTTGGCTAGTTTAAAAGCTTGCCAATGAAGCATTTAAACCAATCACCTAGGAGCATGCTTCCCCTCCTGGACAGATGCAGACCATCTTGCCAGTATAGACATGCATCCCTGCAGGTGGAACCTCAGTCCCCAGTGAAGCCAAAATCCTGTACTCCACACCAGTTTTTAAACCATTCATTGAATTGCATGGTGCATAGTACCCTAGCCTCACCCATGCCATAGACAGGCAGTACCTCCAAGAAGGTTACTGTGTGTGCTACTTGGCTAAGGCTCCTTCCCAATTCCACAACCTCCTCCTGCATTTCTCTGATCCCATGCCCAGCTCAGTCTGAGGATTGAGGCGCTGGATGCTGCACGTGCATGATGGTGACCCAGGTTCAGAGACAGACTCGGGTCATTGGGGGTTGACAGGGGAGGGTGTGGATTGAGCATCCAGAGGTCTGCTCTCCCCTTCTGGGGTGGGTACTGGGGGTCACATTGTTCACCAGTGGCCCCTGATGGAGATTGGGTGCCCTGCACAAGCATTGCTGATGTTAGGGGGTGGAGCAGCAGAGGACGTCAGCACATTGGTGCTTGGATGTCATTGCATATCCACAATCCAAAGGCAGCAACACTGAAGGAAAACCCCGGTGGACCAGAGGAGGCGAAAGAGACCCTGGGGACCGATGCCCACATCCCGCTGCTGGACCAACCCTTCACCGGATCTCCTGGCCCCCCCATCCAAGGACAGTCCCTCTAATTTCAGAAAGGCCACCAAGTAGGTGAGGCAGGGTGTTCTGGGGGGCTGGATGAGTCTGTGGGACAGGGGAGAGTAAGTAAGTAAACAATTTTATTGATCACCAAAAAGCCGTATACAATATAACATTTTATGCACATCACATAAAATACAAATCGTAAAAGGTTATAACTACAGTTATGGGTCTAACATATACCCATCATATAGCACCAAAGCAAGAAATGCCATGTTAAAGAATATAAATTAACTGTCTATTATTTTGATCATGATAAGACAATTTCATAATAATATGAACCATGCTTTACAAATGTGTGGTTAAGAGAAACTTTGCCAACAATTCAATGATTTTTTTTGTCTTTAGTTTTGAAGAGATAATCCAGCACATTAGAGGGAAGGAGACTGAGACCTCTGAAAAGTTCACCCAACCATTTCTTTCTAGATGCTTCATAAAGGGGACATAATAGTACAACATGTTTTAAGTCATCTATTGATTCCGAGCCGCATTTACAAAATGGGGAAGATATGGCCTTTTCCTTATATCTATGCTGCACATAGTTTGTTGTATAACACTCGGTTCTAAATCTGGCATAGATCCTCCTTAATCTAAAGCTTGTTATCATGGAAAGGTATAACTCAAAACCACATGAGAGTTTAATTGTTTTGTGATAATCATGGAGTTTGAGCATGGAGAGCTGAGTAAGCAAAAGGTTCTCATCCAATGCTCCCAGTCTGATTTTGGCATCCTGTTTGATTTCTACTAGAGGTCTATAACATACTTCATGTAGTAAATGTCCCAGGCCAGCTGGCATCATAACCTCCTTGATAAACTGAATACTGGGATGAGTAAATCCCAAATTGGCCATTTTTATGCTTTCTTCAAGGCACATTCTGGGGTATCTACTTTCAGGCAACAAAAAAAGTTTGAGTATGAATATAATTTGTTGCTCCTGTATGAGGAAAAGTAGGATGCGCTGTCTTAATTCCAATGCTAGAATACATTTTGGTGTCCCTTGTGGTAGCATGAGGATGTATCTATACAAGTTGTTTAGAATGGTTTGTAACCTTCCGGTCTGTGCACATCCCCGTGTTTCACAAGCATATAGCATACTTGTTCTTATTTTAGCATTGAGTACATTCAAAATTCCTTTAACTGAAGTTTTTCCCATTTTATTATTAAATATTTCTAGGGCGTTCCCTGACGATCTCATTTTATTTTGAATTATCTTCATGTGTTGATGCCAGGAGAGATTGTAGGAGAAGCGGACTCCTAAATAATCATAATACTTTGCTCTATCTATGTTTACCCTGTCGATCTTAAAGCTAGTGATGTTTTTTTCTCTGATTTCCAAACACCACTACTTTTGTTTTACCATAGTTCATTTTTGGTTTGTACTGTACACAGAGAGATTCAAACTTTATCAATTTCCTTTTAAGTCCCAATAATGAAGTTGACAGCAGAACCAAATCATCAGGGTTTCAAGACAGTCAATCCTAATGTGATCTACCTTGGGAGCATGGAAGTCGGGGATAGAAATCTGTTCCAAAATTATATTTGTATATATATTAAATAAAGTGGGTGCCAAAATGCATCCTTGTCTAACCCCTGTGTTCGTAAGGAATTTCTCAGTCAGGTGTCCATACTGATCATATTGGACTCTAGCCCAAGTATTTTCATGAAGTCTAATGATGACATCCAGCAGGGAACTCTCCAGCCCTAATATCTTGAGTGTTGTCCAAAGAATTTTCCTGCTGATTTTATCAAAAGCTGAAGAGAGGTCCACAAAACAGCAATAAAGATTTGTTTTTCTAATTTTAGTTTATTTCCAAATTAAAAGATACAAAACATAGCAATGCTGTATTGTGGACCTATTCTTCCTGAAGCCATTTTGTGCCTCATTCAGGACTGAGTTTTCTTCAGCCCAGTCTAATATCTTACTAGAATTATCCTTGTAAAGATCTTCTGAGAAACATTGATAAGGCTGATCGGTCTATACATTTTTGGATTATAGGGATCCTCCTTTTTGAATATAGGGAATATGTGACTACCTAGCCAACTTGGGGGACAGGGGAGTCCTTGTAGGAGTCCATTAAATAGTATAAAAAGAAGTGGACACCACCAGTTGGGAAATGATTTGTATAAGTCTCCCAGGATACTATCAGGGCCTGAAGCCTTATTAGATTTCAATGATGATAATGCCAGGAGAAGGTCTTCTTCGTTAATAAAGATGGGCCGTGGATTAAATATCTCTCCCCTAGACTCTTGGACTATAGTCATCTCTTGTTCAGACTGAGAAAAATAGAGCTCCGAGAAATAGAGAGTCCAGGCTTCTGGTGTAATATAGGCTTCTAATCTATTTGAATATTTATTGTAGCCCTGAGATACCAGTTTCCAGAAGCCTCTACCGTCTCTATTCAGTATGGACTGTTGGAGTTTTTCCCAGAGCCCAGCAGGGGAGAGAGACAGGTAGGAGGGTAGTTTCAGGCTGGGAGTAGAGACAGAGGTTGTGTGGTTACTCCAGAGAAAGATGCCCCGGTTCCTCCAGAGCAAAAATACAGTTCACAAAAATAGACCTCCTTAACCTTGCAGAAAATTGGTGCTCCACCACAGGTCCAGTGCAGGAGGTGCTCTAAACAGGATGTCTGTTGCACATACTATGGGAATGCTCACTATTCGAGGCATTTTTAAATGGGATTAAGGAGGGCTGTGTCAGGGTTTTAGTGTCTGACATTCGCTTTGGTCCTGAGCTTATCTCACTGGGAGTCACTTCAGCTCTGACTGTGCTCTGCAAATTTATGACACGATGCTAGGGAGAGCATGGGGATGTGCTCCATTATACTCTATGGGTGGCAACTTTTTGATAATTTTTTATATTATAATGGCCATTTGGTGATAAAATGTGATCACTGGTCGACTAACAAGGGCCTTGTTAGTTGAACAGTGCCCATGTTTTATCACCAAATGGCCATTATAATATAAAAAAAGATTTAAAGGTGCCACCCACAGAGTATAATGGAGTACGTCCCTGTGCTCTGCCTAGCATTGTGTCATAAATTTGCAAAGCACAGGGGCAGAGCATGGGCGGCATCAGAAACCAGGAAGACCCTGTGACCCAGTATTTCTAATTTTATGAGTGTTATAATTTTTTACTAAAGCGAGTATTTTCACCAAGCTGTACATTAAAATCAACCCCATGAGGTACAGCACTTATATATCAGGTGCAGTGGCTGAGGCAGGTAAGTCTCTTTAAGAATACATTTTACATCAGTCAACAAAAGGACACACTTGGTAATCCTTTCAGCTTCTGAGCCTCTATTGGGTCCCTTCTAAACCCCAAGGCTAACAAACAAATAATGCAACTTACATTTACCTCGGGTCTGATCACTTACTCTGTTGTGTCTACAGATACAGTACTTTCAACACTATATTTACTAATCTTACCTCCTACATCGGCAAGCTCCCATCCCCCTCCAACCTCCCACTGGCCAGAATAGCAAACCAGACTGCTTCCCTTCCTCCACCAATACCGCCACTCCACCGGCATTTTATTTTAGGATCACTGGTCAGAGTGTCACCACAAAACTCTTAAAGATACTTCCGGCTAGAGGAAGTCCTGGCAGCGATGGACTGTATCCCACCTTCCTGAAACTACTTTCCCGTTATTGTTAAACCCTTAACTTACATTTTCAACCTTGTCCTCGCAACATCCACTGTGCCCAACTCTTAGAAGCATGCTTTTGTGATTCCAATTGTTAAATCTGGTAACCCCCTCACCCCCAAAAAACTATAGACCCATCTCCCTCCTACATTTAAGTAAGTTACTTGAAAAATTGTCCACGACCAATTGTATGAACATCTAGAAAAATATGACCTCCTGTTTCACCTCTAATATGGTGTACGTAAACACCATAGCACCTCCTCCACGTTAGCCTTCTTCTCCAACCACATCCTTAGACATATGGATGCAGGCAAAGCTACAGGTGCTGTATTTGTGGATCAATCGAAAGACTTTCAACCTTATAGACCACCACCTTCTCCACTCCACCCTGCTGAATTTTGGCTGCTCCTTGGATACTGTTTCATTGTTCTGTAGTTATCTCTCCAACAGGTCCCAGTCCGTTGTGATAAGCAATGTCCCATCAGCCTCCCTACCTAGCCACATTGGAGTACCCCAAGGCTCCATACTTGGACCATTACTTTTCTCCCTGTTTACAAATGCTCTCCCCACCAAAAGCATCAACTGTAAGGCACTCCTCTATGCTGATGGCCTAGTTATCTACCATAGTGAAAAATCCCTGGAATCCATCTTGTCCATCCTCTCACTAAACTATGATGCTATGCAGAAATGGTTTCACTCCAGAAAACTTCTTGTAGATGAGAAAAAGACAAAAGTCATGCTCTTCGGCTGCAAGCCTTTCCTTGCAAAGGTATCCAAATCAGACTCCTCCCTCCTTGTTAGCACCACAGCAGGCCCCCCTCTAGAAACTGTCCCCCTCTTCAAGCACCTAGGTGTGACACTTGACCCCTCCCTCACTTTCAGCAAGCACATAAACATTACTGTGAAGAAAATCCATCAAAAGCTAGGTGCAGCCTATTACCTCAGACAATAGCTGTCCCTCAAGGCTCACCTAGCTATTGTGCAAAGAAACCTATTGCCACTATTAGACTATTGCTCCCCTGTCTATTCCTCTGCATCCTCTTCACTACTCTCTTGTCTAACTACTACATATAATTTCATCTGTCGCTTTGTTCTTCAAACTCCTCTCTCCACCCACCACTGCAAGCTCTACCAGTCCCTAGGGTGACTCACACCACAGGGCCGCTTCAACTATGCCACGGGCTGTCTAGTAGAAAACTCAATCAGGAGCTACTGGCTATCTCCCTATTCCTCACTGCTCACAGATAGGTTGGCCTCTCAGAACCTCAGGGTTTTCTGTATGCTGCCATTGGAAGTTTCTCGTATATCTTCTGTAATGGGTAGCAAAACCTTCTCTGTCTCTGCACCCACTCTGTGGAACAAACTCCTGCTGACTATTTGCTCATCCCACTCTCACTAATCTTTTGAAACAACCCTAAAATCATGGCTTCTGATGGAGTACACCAGTAACTGTCCTATAAGAAACACCAGAGACGGTAAGCCATCCTAGTGTTGCTCAGGGGGTTGGATGCCTCCTGCCCCCTTTTCTGTCCACATCTTTGACCTCTCCCCGTGCCCAGAACCCTTAGTACTGTTTATTTTCCTTATCCTGCCCTGCTCTCCTATCCTATTAAGTCTATTGAATGTCAGTCCTTACTTATACTGTTAGTTTTTATTAAAGGATACCTACATGTATATTAGCTTGGCCTATAGGGTGCTATAGCCTGTGGCCTTGTCAATCTAATGTACTATTGCTATTACTGTATCATATATTGTATACTTTCTGTGACTGTTTGCTTAGTTTGTGTTTACTCATGCCATGTTTGACCTTGTAACTCTCTGTACTCCTGTTGGAGTACTATTGTATGTACTGATGTTACTGTCAACACCATGTATTGATCTCTTATAGAGGTGTGCCATGTTTGTGGACCGGGGCATGGCTGAAAATGGTCCTTTGGATCAGTTCACTTACCTGGTCATGAAAGACATAAATAAATAAATAAAGATGAGGGTCTTGTCACCTCACAAATATTTGTCAGCTTAGCCAAAGCTTTTGATACTGTTCATTCGACTGGACAAGCTCAAGGCAGCTACACACACTGCCTCTTCAGTTGGTGGTTCTGCTCCTACTTGAGGGCAGGTCACAAGCTGTCCATGTTGGAGCCTTACCCCCCCACTCCCAGTCAGCTGATGCTTTCTCCAATGGTCTGTCATTGGCCCCATTTTTATGTTGCTTGCATGCATGTGCAAGAAACATAGTGCCATCATTGGAGATTTCGGAGTGTGTCGCCTCCTCCTCCAATTCAGTCAGTGTGCTGGCAGGCGTGGCCCCTGTAAGCTAATGCATTTTGGAGCTGTCTATGACCACGCTCCAAAAAATGCAGTGGCACTCTGATTGAAAGAGAACTCGCTTGAGTGGCACGATAAGATATCGGCTGCTCATCGCAGCCCCTCCACACGCTGCCGTCACGCTGTCCCTTGCACGTGCTATAGTTGCAGACGGGTGCCCGATCCCTCGGCTGAGCTGCGTCCCTGCCCCCCCCCGTAGCAGGTGCCACGCTGGGGCCCACCCCAGCATGGCAAACAGTCCTTTTGCCGGCCAGGGGTGCCCAATCCCCCACGTCGGCTGAAGCGCCCCCGTCCTTGTGCCGCAGGGCCACCCCAGCGTGGCAATAACTTCCATGGCCGACAGGGTGCCCAATCCCATCGGTTGAGCGCCCCAACGTCCTTATGCCACACTGGGGCCCACCCCATCGTGGCAAACAGTACCACGACATCTTTTTTTTCCTGTAAGACAAAAGCGGTCCCGTGGTGTGTCTCCTGACCCCCTCCCACAACCGCACCCACCACTGCACCCAGCCTCCCCACCCCCCACCCATACTTACCTCCGGACTCCGGTAGCAACAATCTCACGGTGGACGGGAGTGCGTCTGCACTCTTCAAAGCCGACCGCGAACTGAGGAAATGCGGTAAGCTGTATAATGGGCTAGATAGGGGTTTCAACTTTGCAGCATATCTCAGGCATTTTGGGAATTTTACACAAATTTTCAACATGGGGTTTTGGGACCCCTTCTCATGAATGATGTCACTGTCATGGCGTTATTCGGGCCCGAAGGGTGATTTTGTGCAGTGACTGTGAAATCAGCCCTCAGGCCTAGATACTGCCATGACAGTGACATCATTCATGAGAAGGTCCCAAAAACCCATGTTAATTTGGTGCCAAAATTCCAAAAAATGACTGTTTTACGAGCGTGCGTTGCGCAGTTCCTACGCTGGCTCGTAAGTTCGCAAAATTTCAATATTTTCACTCCAGATTTTCAACATTGCCATTTTATCACACCTTCCTATGAGTAGTACAGCTGTCATTTTCACATCTCACCCAAAATGTGTTTCCGCCCATGTAGTGCAGAATGGCGCGATCGGTGTATCGAAATAAATGTACAAGACAAATTAAGAAAATCACAGTGACACTGTTCATGAGCAGAGGTCTAAAATGGCTATGTTCAAAATTTGGTGAAAAATTCCTAAAATGACTGTTTCTACGAGAATGCGTTTAGCAGTTCCTCACATGAGCTCGTAAGTTACTAAATTTTCAATATTTTCCTCCAGATTTTCAAAATTGCCATTTTACCACACCTCCTCATAAGCAGTACAGCTGTCATTTTTCACATCCTGCCCAAAGCGTGTTTCCACCATGTAGCGCACAATGGGCGCGGTCGGTGTGCGAAATCAATGTATGGGACACATTAAGAAAATCACAGTGTCACTGTTCATTAGCAGAGGTCTCAAAATGGCTATGTTGAAAATTTAGTGAAAAATTCCTAAAAATGACTGCTTTACGAGTGTGCGTTGCACAGTTCCCACGTACGCTTGTAGGTTTGCGAATTTTCAATATCTCCACTACAGATTTTCAACATTGCCATTTTACAACACCTCCTTATGAGCAGTACAGCTGTCATTTTTCGCATCCTGCCCAAAATGTATTTCCGCCCATGTAGCGCACAATGGCGCAGTAAGCGTGCAAACTCAATGTATGGGACACATTGACAAAATCACAGTGACACTGTTCATGAGCAGAGGTCTTAAAATGGCTATGTTGAAAATTTGGTGAAAAAATTCCTTAAAATGACTGTTATACGAGCATGCGTTGCGCAGTTCTACGCACGCTCGTAAGTTCGCAAATTTTCAATATGTGCACTCCAATGACTTCCAAATACCTAAACAGCACATAGAAGCAAGCAACATTCAGCACTGACAAATGCTTGTTTACTCCATTTTTCTAAATCAGCTCCCCATTGCCAGCTCCTCTGTGTCCATTCGTATGTATGCAGATGGTATGGTTCTCTTTACCTTTGGCTCCTCTGCCTCTGACCTCACAAACCAGCTCCAACTGAACTTTAACAACCTCCAACACTGGTTCCGAGAAAATCAGTTATCCATCAATGCAAATAAAATGGTTTCTACAACCTTTGGCATCAGGCAGAGGCTTGATAGAGTCTCCCCCTTACTTCCTTTCATACCCTTGATGGTGCAGCTTTTGAAGATGTCTCCTTCAAGTACCTCAGGTTCTAGTTAGACATCCACCTTGATTTTTCTGTACATGTTGAAGAAATCCACAAGAAGCTCCATCCCACACTTGGTGCACTTTAAATAAATAATATATACTGTACAGTCCACTTTCTGTAAACGAGAAATCCTCTTTCCATTTTTGACTATGGAGACAGTGCTGCTGCCAAGTCCGCTTTAGCTAGACTGGACCCCATCTTTCATTCCTTCTATCAGTTTATCCTTGACAAAGCCCTTTATACTCAACATTGCTCTTAATATACCTCCCTCTCCTTCTCTTCTCTTGATGCCAGGTGCCTTTCCAACTGTGCCTCCTTTATGTCTGGATTTTGGTTTGGCTCCCTCCCCTTGTATCTTGGCTCTCTCCTGTCTACCTCTTGCTCCCTTCACAATGCTTGCCTTCACTCTCTTGCACTCTCTCTCACCAATGAAATCTGTTGCCTGCCAAGCAGCATTCTCATTCTGCCTGCCTAAAATTATGGCCTCTTGCCCCATTCCATTTGCCCTACTCCTTTCCTTCCCTTCTCACTCTAAAAACTTTGTTCTGTAATTTCTGTACTCATTCTAGAACTGTTTCTGTACTATGGTGGACTTCTGTGATCAGCCTTCCTCCCTTCGTTGACACTAGTTTTTTGTTTATTTATTACAGTCTAGGATTACAATTACCTTTGAGCCGAGGTTCTTTTACAAAGGTTCCATGTCAGGATGAGAACAAACAAGCAGGACATTAATTATTACAGGATTACAGGTTACAGTTGTTTATCATTACATGAGTATGTACAGATTAGGTGGTACTAGAGCAGGCAGAGGACAGGGATAACACTAATAATGACAACTTGGTGAGACACGAGAAGAAGATGGTGCCAGAGGCAACTGTCAAAACACACAGGAAGTGCACATGGAAAGTGCAAGTAGGAGGAGGAGGAGTGGGGAAGGTTGAGTGGGAGAGTAGTGAGGTGGATGAGAAGGGACAAGTGCCAAAAAGGGAAATGCAGGTTAGAGAAGACAGTCATGTGTGCTAGAGGCAGGAGAGGAATAGGCAGAAGTTAGATTTGAACGGGCCTAGCTTAGGTAGGGAGTTTAGCCCCAGCTCTCCCCATTTCATCAGTCACTACTCCATAATCCTCACATTATTGTGTTGTTGTTTACAATTTAATGTACTTTTTCCTGTTTTGTAATTTACTGTGTGGCAATTTACTTGGACAATTTTATTCTGACAGTGTTTTCTTGTAATTTGTATAGTTTGTTTTGCTGATTTCTATATTACTGTACAGAGGATTGTGTATGAGCAGTCATACACAACGATATTCTTGTATTGAGAGGTTTCCTTGGTAACAAATGAGAGGTGCTCTGTTACCAAGGAAACCTCAAGATACAAGGATATCCTTGTTTGTGTATGACTGCTTTACACAATCTTTTATAGTGTATGGCCAGTCACAACATAGAACATCACGCAAAACCAGCCAGTGAAGACAATGGAGAATAGACATTTTAACTTTCTTTTTTTTAACTGACAGAGTGTGCTGCAGATGTTTCTGCAAGTTTAGGTTTAAAAGAAACAAACTTCCAGCTTAACTAGATAGATGAAAGAAATTATGTGGCAGCATTCCAAGTTGTTCTGCTATAGTAGTGACATCACTACTGCAGCAGAACAACATAATGATGTCACTACTGCAGCAGACCAAGCATAATAGTATATGGCCAGGGCTTATTGTTGATGGAAACTAGTGGCTTTCGAAATCTTGTAGGATAGTTCAGAGGTCAAAAAAGTTGTACTATTGTTCTGACGTCGCATCGATAGTACAACAACTTTTTAGCTTTGATCTGCCTTCTGATTGGCTCACTCCACCAAGTTCAATGGAAAAAACTATGCAAACATGGCAGCTGAAGTTTAGCGAGCTCCGAGTAGTGGACATTGCTTATTTTGACATGAGGTGCTATCATCGCTTTGTGTCACAAAAGCAAATTTTTTTAAATTTTATTTAAAAAAATTATCATTGCCGATGCTGGAGTGAGCAGCAGCAGGAAAAGCTGAACAAGTGGCAGCAGAAGTAGGGAGAAGCAGGAGTGAGTGGGAGTGGGGCAAATCTGGAGCAAGTGGCAACAGGAGCGGGAAGAAGCTGGAGTGAGCCGCATGAGGTAAAACAATCAAAATGAGCCCTAACTATATATTATACAAAACAGTGGAAGCGTGACCATCCACAATTAAGGCTTTTTCCCTTCTGGGGAGTTGACAACATCAGGGAGACCTCTCTAGCTTTGCTCTCAATGTCTCTATGCTGTCATCAACCCCCTCGATGGAAACATAGCCTTGTTGTGGATGATCACCCATCCACTATTCTTTATTTTCAGGCATGGAATTCCATGCATAACAGCATTCCACCATGCACTATAAATAAATAAACAAACAAATAAAATAACAAGATAACTAACTAAATAAATAAATACAAATCCAGCACATATGCTTGGTGGTGGAGTGCAGCAGATAGAACAGTGAGTGTCTGTCTTGCTTCATCTGTTTCTGCATGCTGTGTTTTCTGTGTTGAATGTTTAAAATATGCTACAGATAGGAATTACTGGCTTGTAATATTTCATCCTTCCAGTTGTGAATTTACTGTTGTAAATATTAACCCAACAGCTCTATGGACATTTTCGATCTGTCAATTTTTTTAATCGCTCATGTTAAAAAAGAAACAGAAAGTTCAGTATGAATGTTTTTCCATACTTTGTTATGTTGCATTTTGAGCCACATTCATTTTCCTTATGTTGTGATTCATATTTTTTATCTGTCAGTTTGCAATCCCATGCATTGTAGGTAAGGCAGAATGTTCCCTACTAAATGTTATGAAATATCTCTCAGCTGTACTGTTACACCATGATCTCTCTTCCTGTTGCTGGCAGTCAGTGCACTCAGTACTGAAAACATCCACACTCATTCCAACCTTTTGCTGCAGTCTGTCCTCAGTTTGTTGCAAAGATATGGACTGCATAATCAGAGCTTCCACTCTCTGCTCTGTGCAACAGCACCACCTGCTGGGAATTTATGAAACACTGAACTGTACTTTTCAAAAGTTTTCTAATTCATCATTTCATTTATTTTTTCTTTGCTGTCTCCATCTCCTTCACTAAATTTATTTAATAAATTGAAGAATTATGTAATATTGTCATACAGTGTGCTAACAATGGATTATTTCCTAGACTGATATAAAACAAATGTTGTATTTTAGTTTTAATAACATAGAAACATAGACTTTGACGGCAAATAAGGACCACTTGGCCCACCCAGTCTGCCCATTTCCCTACCTACTGGATAAGCTGCAGATTCTAGTTAACCAACAGCCTATTTCCTGCAACCTCCCACTATAATTGCCTTATGTCTGTCCCATGCATGTTTGAATTCCTCCACTGTTTTAGTAACATTATTTAATTCAATTTATTTTAATCTACAGTATTTTCACAGGGAAATTGTTATCATTATAATAAAGCACTTATAAGACATATAAGTCATTATAAGATTTAGCCATTTCTACATGAGATATGGATAAATCCCAAAATGGTTCATAATCTGTTGTGCTTTATTTCTTAAATTAGGATTATGAGTATATAACAGTTTCTTAAAGGTAGGATAGTCTGTTACTTGGGGCAAATGGTATTGCACATATCTACATCCATTATCCAGGTTAACTGGCTCAGATGCATTCAGGTGTTCTGTCTGACTGGAAAACACACTATCCTCACATCCCTGTGTGTGTGTGTGTGTGTGTGTGTGTGTGTGTGTGTGTGTCATTTTTTGATGTGCAATTCAGTGAGAAACCAACAGATGTCAGCAGAGAGTATGAGGTGCATATTAATAATGCATGCAGGCTATAGAAGGATAAGAGAGAATATGGGGGAAGCATTTCTCTCAAGGGGTGAGACTGTGGAATATGCTGCCACCGGAGGCTGTAGAAGCGGTGTGATAAATTTAATTAGGTTTTATTGGGAAGGAATATCCCCAGATAAAAGATTTGAACACAGAAACATAAATTCTGTCAGCAGAAACCCATCCAGTCTGCCGCTTATCTGTGTCTTTTCCTTCACTACTGACCCCAGTTGGTCATAGGTGTCACTCCTTCCCTTCACATTCCTCTACCTAATACAGTATGCCCCATTGCTTATCTCATGTATGCTTGAAGCTTCCCACAATATTTGCCTGCAGTACCTATTCTGGCAGGCTGTTCCAAACATCTACCACAGTTTCCATAAAGAATTATTTCTATACATCTCTAGTAAACTTCCCTCATTTTAGATCATTGCATGCAGCCTTGTTCTAGTGCCTCCCTTTCTCTGAAATTGAATGGGTTGCCCAACACATTGCAGCAGCCATCCCTTTGTACGGAGGCCCCCTTCCCCACCATGGCCAAATGGCCAGAGGCTGCTGGAAACCAGCCCAGGGGAGTGGTCAGCAGCCTCTGGAGATAGGCTAGGATAGGTCAGCTAGCCTCTCTTGGGGGGGGTCCGAGGGGTGGAGAAGAATATAACTAGCTGGCTGCCCAAGCTTCAGCCTTCTTGTTCTTCCACCCCTCAGATCAACAGCTCCTGCTCCCAGACATCAGACTCAGGTAAGGTAGCTGGGTCCTGGGGGAGGGCCTCCTGGTAACAGCTAAGCTCCTGCTTGGCTTAGTGGTCTGGAGCCTGAGTAACAGGCGTTGGTAATAAAAAAGAAAAAAAAATGTTCTTGCTGCCCGAGTGACCAGGCCTGTGTTAACAGGCAGAGGGCTAGCTGGCCCTTCACAGCCAATAGCACTCCTTTTGGCAGTGAAAGGGACCGTGCTTCAGTAGGATGGGGGTTATGACCCTGTACCAGGATCTGGGATTGGGTTTCTAGCTGTACGGTGAGATTGCTCCCTCTCTCGGCTCCCCTCCCCATGTCATTCCCCATTCTGCAGGGCATTGTCTTACCTGTGCTGGGGGGTCCTCTGCAGTACAGTGACAAGTATCCTCATCCAAGGTGGTTGGTGAGCAGGCAGAATAGCTGATGCCTCCATGGTCCCCCGGACCACTGGTGGTTCCTTTGTCAGCACTGGTTGTAGCTCCCTTCTCCTGGGCCCTGCCCATGTGGTCAGGGATCTGGCGAGTGCCAGTGGGTTGACGCTGTTAGTTGGCCGAGCTGGGGTGCTCCAGACAGGACCTCAGGACCTTGGTCATTCTGCTCGAGGTGGCTTCATAGGTGGCTGTCAGTCTGGCATCACAGGCCCATTAACAGGGAGTTTCCTATGAGTGTGGTGGCGGACAACCGCACAAGGCCCAGAAAGTTTCAGAAGGGGAGGTTTTTCAGGATGGGCCTGTGATCTGGCGGCTGATGAGCCGAACTCCAGGTCCCAGCATCCTATGGGGCTTGTGGTTGGACTGGAGATTCGACGGATCCTGTATGCACATCCTGCGAGCTTCCCACAAGATCTCGGCTCAATGAATGACATGCAGCAGTTGCAGGACTCGTGGGAACGCTCATGAGAAGAAAGTGGCCATCTTGGGTGGGCCTTTACCTGGTAGGGCCCAGTCACAGGAATCAGAAAAAAGAAGATTTTGTCTTAACAATAGACAGCATTGGCTGTCATTTAGGGGCTTGGGGACCACTGAGGAGTGCCTGGGGTGCAAAGGCAGCTGGGGGCTAGCAGTAGCCTAGAGGTTAGAGTAATGAGTGGTGCAAGAGCCTAGTACATTCGTAGACCAGATCTGGGTTCGATTCTCACAACCTCCTCTTGCATACTGTGTGACTCTGAGCAAGTCACTTAGCCACCCAGCACTCCTAGGTCACCCCCAAAAATGGGCACAAGTGCCTAGTGGGCCCTACCCAGTTATCAAGGTCTAAAATAAATAATAAAGAACAATAAATAAACAAATAAGTAACTAAATCTGCAGTTTGGCTGGCCTGGGCCACAACAAAGCAAAGTATCACACATGATGGCTACAGTCTTCACCTTGTGCCTCCAATGAGCTAGCCTGTAATTACCCTCTTTTGAGAATTATTTAAAAGGCATAGTTGGCAGTTGCACCATTGGTGGGGTTGTCATGAGCCAACTGCGCATGTTGCTCCATAGGGCCAATTCAACATTGTGTGACTGTCCAAATCAGAATGTGCCCTTGGGTGGTGCCCTGCAGGTGCACATGTTCCTAGCATTATGCCCCTCCACACAGAGCAGAGGCCCTACTTCAGGACCCAGTGGGGTGGGGTTGGGGTAAGCAATTGGACACTGGGGAGTAAAAACACTCCCTTGGCAGGGTGCCTCCCCCCAATTATGACATTGAGAAGGGTAGGTTGTAGCATGCACTAACCATGTTTTTTTGGTGGGGGTAGTTGTTTTTTCAGATGATGATCATGGAGGCCAGAAAGTGAGTGCCCACATCTAAAGCAATGGTGGCTGCCGAAGACAAGCTATGGTCTCTACAGGAAGAATGGTGCGGCCTGATAGTGGGAGTGCCTGGAAGGCCTGGAGGGCGCCGCTACACCAGATGGGAAGAAGAGAAGAGGGGGCCGGAAGTCACTGCCAACAGCAAAGCTCGATTGTCAGGCAGATAAGATGGGATTGGAGGGCCCCCAGGTGGGAGCCAGCCAGGTAAGGCAGGTCTTGGGGGCAGTGAGGAGTGAGACCTCGGTGGAGGACTCCTCCAATAGAGAGGCCAAGGTTACAAACATGGCAGATTCTCTGGATTTGGTCAGTGAAAAATCTGGGAGGGCCCACGATGGGTTGGAAGAGGAGGAGTCAGAAGACCCTCAGCTCTTACCAGATGACAGACAGTGGGTGTCAACAGATGAGTGAATGAAAAAAAAAAGTTGGTGGAGGTGGTAGAAGACCTAGTGTCGGAGATTAGGAAATGGCCGTTGCCAGCATCCACCCGGGGGGGAGGGGCTGGCGCTGGTGCGGACAGTCAGGAACTGGATAAACTGGCACCCCTCCCTCAGTGAATCCATATGCAGGGCTCGACTCCCTGGTGGGGACCCACCTGACTGACAAGGTCAAACAACAGATCAGGGGCCTGGAGAATGTAGATATATTTTCCCTGTTTAATCGCCGTGCCGACAATGCAGAGAAGAAAAAGGAGAAGGACAAACGGGATGACCAATAAAAAATGAAGGTTAAGGTTCCCTAGACATATGACAACTGGGTCGGAGCCTTCCTGATCAATGCTACGGTGGTGCTGGAGGGCGATGGCAAACAGGGATTGGAAATTCTTAACTACATGCATCGCATCTCCTTGATGCACCGTAAAAAGGGTGGGATGGCATGACTGGGCTACGATGAGGAATTCCATTGTAGACGGCAGGTGGACCATGCCATCTGCAGGGGCAAGCTGGACATGCTGCTTTTGGTGGACGTTATGCAGGGTGGGGGAGTCCAACACATGGACAGCTGGCTCCTGATCCATGCCCCAGCATTATGAGCAGGGGACAGCAGCTCTTCCCAGCTGTGCTATGCATACAACCAGTCATCCTGCTCCCACCCCAGCTGCCAGTTCAAGCAGATATGCTTGGCATGCGGCCAGCAGCGCCCCTTTCTCCAGTGCTCCTCTCCTAGGGGAGGGAGGGAGGGGCTTTGGTAGGGGTTAGGGTGAAGTATGGGTAGCCCCCAAGCAGCAGACCTTCCCACTCTGGTACAGATAAGAAAGACTAAGCCATGGCTGGAGCAGTACCCAGACAGAGTGGCCATGCAATTGTTGGAGGCAGGGATTTTGGAAGGCTTAAGGATCCCATACTCTGGTACTCATTGTCAGTGAGAGGCAGATAACTTAAAGTCAGCCAGAGACCTGCCTCACATGGTCCTGGGAAAGCTGGAAAAAGAACTGTGAGTTGGGCAAGTGAGTGGCCCGGTTTTCAGGCCACCGCTACTGAACCTATGGGTTTCACCAATTGGGCTTATGCCCAAGAATGTTCCGGGGGAATATAGACTTATTAAAAACCTGTCATACTCAGAAGGTGATTCAGTGAACTATCACATTGGCCAGCAGTACACATCAGTTCACTACCAGTTGTTGGACCAGGCAGTGGCTGTGGTGAAAGCAGCAGGGCCTGGTGCACTGATGGCTAAGACAGACATCGAGTCTGCATTCAGGCTACTGCTGGTGCATCTATGCAGGCTCATCAGGGTCCCCAGTATGTGGGGACTTAGTCAGTTCCTTCGAGCAGGTATGTGGGGATTTCAAGATCCCCTTGGCAAAGGAAAAATCCGAAGCTCCAGGAACTTCCCTCACCTTCTTGGGCATAGAAATTGATTCAGTTAGCAAGCTCTGCCATCTGTTACAGGACAAGCAGATCACTCTTCGGGTCCTGTTGTGGAGGATGACAGGGACCAAGAAAGTTTCACTGAAAGAGTTGCAGCAGCTAGTGGGACACCTTAACTTCACATGCAGGGTCATTCCCATGGGGAGGACCTTCATGTGGCAGTTGGCCAGGAGAGGGGCTGGCTGATCTAGACCCCACCACAGGATTTGGGTCACCCAGCAGTTCCGAGAGGACTTACAGGTTTGGCAGCTATTCTTAGATAATTTTAATGGGACGGCCTTGTGGCAGGTGCCATGGGGCAGTATCCCCTTGGAGCTGTACATGGACACAGCTGGGGGCCTGGGTTTTGTGGCCTATTTTCAAGTGCAGTGGAGTGCAGGCCAATGGCTGCCTGCCTGGCTGGAGGCCAGGTTGGGGAAGGATATCACTCTAAAGGAGTTCTTCCCGGTCGTAGTGGCACTGTGCATCTGGGGCCCCAGACTCCATAACCAGGTACTGCACTTCAGGTCAGATAACATGGGGGGTGGTCCACACCATCAATAGGCAGCTGGGGCATTTGGGGCCAATGGTGGACTTAAAGCAGGTTTTTGGTTTTAAATGTGTACTGCTTAATAAGACATTTCAAGCTATACATGTTCCAGGAATTGACAACGGCATTGCCGATGCATTATCTCATTCACAGTGTGAAAGATTCTTCAGGCTGGTGCCAGAAGTGGACAAGGAGCCACAGGAGGTGTCTTCCTTCCTGTGGGAGGTGGTGAATGACAAGCTTGGAAATGCATAGGTAACTCCATTGCCCCCAGTACCAAAGAGGCATACTGCCAGGAGGTTGAACACTACCTAGCCACGCTAAAGGCCAAGTGGTGGCAGGACATCTGGCCCATTCTGAAAAATTAACTGTGTGATTATGTCTTGGTAGGCAGGGCAGAAGGACTATTGCAGGGGGTGATGGCTCGTCACCTCATGGGGCTATCCTGGGTGATGAGAGCCATGGGTCTCAGACACCATGCGAGAACTTTAAGGTACAGAAGCTATTGGAATGCTGGCACAGGAGTTCACTTCTATCCCAGATGCCAGACGGCCCATCACACCAAGTAGGCTACAGACCATTTGGGGGGGTTTGCCTAAATTATATAGGGATGACCGTGAGGCACTATGTTCTTGGATGTTTTCTGTGGGGCCTTCAGGGTTTCGGAGGTCACAGGATGTAATGACTGTTTGGAGCAGGGTATTCCTGTACCTCCACAGGTCCAAGATTGATCAGAGGGGGGGCAGGCGACTGGCATGAAATTAAGGCCCCTGCCAGGAGCAGTGGTACATCACCCATAGGCTAGCTGAGTATAGGACGTGCTGCCCCTCGACTGGTGAGGCCTTCTTCAGGCATCAAGATGGCAGTGCAGTGACAGTTTATGAATTCTGGTTCATCCTGCAGAGGGCAATCCATGAACTGGGGCCGATGACCGGGGATTATGGGACACACTTGTTCCGCATTGGGTCGGCAACAGCTGCTAGAGACAGGGGCCTATCAGATTCTGAGATTCAGGCCTTGGGACACTGGAAGTCTCAGGCATTCCTGTATTATGTGAGACCACTCCTACAGTAACTGTTTATTGTCTCTTACAGTCCCTGGGGAAGACATGATGCACATTTGGATAATTAGTCATGCATTCATCTGGTGGGCAGTTCAAAGGGCAGCCAGTCAACCAGGGGGAAGCAACCTGTCTTTGCCATGAGCGATCACCTGGGTTGAGTGGTTGGGATCAAGGGTTTGCGCTGGGAGGAGTTGCTTCCAAGCTTGCAAAAGGAGGCTGACCAGGGGTCCGCACCACAGATCATGTTGATTCACTTGGGCGGAGGAAGATGGTGACTCTGCTGTTGACAATGAAGGATGATTTGCTGACCATCAAGGTTTGGTGGCCTGGGACCACTATCATCTGGTCACATTTGTTGATAAGAGAGCATTGGGGTCAGGCGCATAGGGTGCCTGCACTGAATTGGGCTTGTCTGCGCATCAACAAGGAGATGGGAACATTCATGGAGTCCCTGAGGGGCTCTGTATTGAGACATGATAACATTTACCGTACCTACCAGTGCTTGGTGGTTGGCCTGGAGCATCAGTTGCTGGGTGAGGTTTTAGATAGTTTCCTGTGCAATGTGAAGACAATATTGGAGGAAAGGTGAGCAGAGGGTTTGGGGAGTCGGACAGGGTCTGGCCTGTGTCAGCACAGGAGAAGCACATGAGGGAAGTAGCAGGGAAATAGAGGATAATGCCAGTTCTCCAAAAGGTATCTGGGCCCCTGGATGGCATGAGGATGGTGTTTCACAAGACCTGTACCTGCATAGGGGGTCTAGGTCCAGCCTCAGCAGCAGATACTGCAAGGTCAGCGACGCCAGATGGGGGGCAGCCACCAGAACCTTGGCCATATCATGTGTCTTGCTACTGCTCATGGACGCCTCGACCCTCACTGACAAGGCTCCTTAAATCGGGGCAGTGTGGGTGGCACGGAGTATGCACTTCCTCCCTGCAGCCCCGCTGCTCAATATTTATAGGTTAGGTATTAATCTAGAGATAAAATTTGAAGTAAATGATGAAAAGATTAATGCCTAAACATTTTAAATAAATAAAACATGGCTGTGGCCATTTTCCTCCAAGAACTGCGTTGTGTCTTTCTTGACCATGGAAATTAATAGGCTGCCCAACACATTATAGCAGCCGTCCTTTTGTCTGAAGGTCCCCTTGGCCCCACGGCAAAATAGCCAGAGGCTGCTGGAAACCAGCTCAGAGGAGTGGTCAGCAGCCTCTGGACATAAGCTAGGATAGGTTAGTTAGCCTCTCCGGGGAGTCTGAGAAGAGGGGAAGAATATAACTAACTGGCTGCCAAGCTTCAGCCTTCTTATTTATTTATTGAATTTTGTTGACCCGGTAGGCCCACTGACACTGGAAGTCCCTTTTGCAGCGGTGACCGGGGGGAAGGGGGATACAGATGGTTAGCAACTGAAATTGAACCAGATTAAGCTGTTGGTGGTACTTTCAGTGAATGTTCTTCCTCCCCTCGGATCACCCACCCTCCTGTCCCCTGGCGACTCAGGAGGCAAGGCAGGCTCAGAAAGGTCCCAATTTTGACCCTCTGGGGCAACCTCATTAGGGGTTGGGGAGTGACACATTTCCAGGTTTTCCCCTACTGGGGTTTTTCCTAGATTTTTCACCTGCCCAAAAAGGGATGTTAAGTGAAGTATGTATCAGGTACCAAAACAGCAAAGCACAGATCAAAATAATGTTAATATAGCAAAATTAAGTATGATTACACTTAGAGAGTAGAAGGTTATTAGACTGTAGTAAGGAATGGTAGTCTATAAGTCATAGCCAGGTAGTGGTGCCAGAGGAGTGCACGAGGGAAGCAGCATGGAAATAGGGGATGATGCCAGTTCTCCCAAAGGTATCGGGGCCCCTGGATGGCATAAGAATGGTGGATCACAGGACCTGTACCTGCATGGTAGGTCTAGGTCGAGCCTCAGCAGCAGACACTGCAAGGTCGGTGACGCCAGAAGGGGGGCTGCCTCCACAACCTAGGCCATATCACATGTCTCGCTACTGCAGATGGATGCCTCGACCCTCACTGACAAGGATCCTTGAATCGAGGCAGTGCTGGGGTCCCAGGGTATACGCTCCCTGCAATGCCTGCTGCTCAATATTAATAGATTAAGTATTAATCTAGTGGTTAAATTGAAGTAATTGATGATTCAATAATGATTAATGCCTCAAAATTGTAAATAAATAAAACATGGCAGCTGCCATTTTCCTCCATGAACTACGTTGTGTCTTTCTTAACCATGGAAAGGGGGCTTTGGGGCCTACCAGATAAAGACCCTCCTCTTACACCTTGTTCACTCCTCTCAAGTTCTTGTAGGTGTCAGTCTTGTCGCCTCTTCTGTTGAATTTTCACGAAAATTGCACAGAATTCTACAGAATCAGAATGGTCATTCCATGGGCATTCTACATGCGGAATTTTATGTTCTGCATGGCTCTAGTTGTCCTGTTGACATTGCAGTACTATGAATATGTACTACATAACTGCCTCATGATTTAAATAATAGTGCCAATCATTTATTTTTTAGGATAAAAATACATTTGAATCAACTCAACATGATGGCTCATCAGCTGATGCTCCCACACTTCCACAATGTGATATGCTGCTGAGCCACAGGTAAACTCATTCATGAGTGAGTTTGGGATTTTTTAATGCAAATGAGTAAAATGGTGGAGGAAAATATGAATATTTTGTGAATCACTGTTGTAATTAGCGAGCATTGAAATGCAGTTGCGACCATTTATTGGTTCTTGCCCCATGTTGTACCTGCAGGAATCGCAATCACAGAAATGGCAGCGATCACTAATAGTATTACAGTCAATAAGAAAATGGGGCCCTGGCCATGCATATCATTCTCAGTCACATATTCAAGTCTTATTGCCTCTGCAAAGCAGTTGTGTGTTATCAGAAAAGGAACACTCGCAAAAAGCAGACAGTATCCAGTGGCAAATCAACACAGGGATGCAGAACACCTGTGCAAGGCACACACCATACTTCTGAACTAGTCATTGCTGGCGCTTACTTGGTATCTGCAGGAGAACCAGGTATATGCAAGCTACTGATACAGACATGTCCCACTGCCATATGCACACAACAGCATACATAGATCCTGTCATACCTAACTGGCGCTGTCTGACCAGCAGATAGTGGACCAGTACCAGCTAAACTGCAGCACCATCCATGAAGTGTGTTGTGTACTCTGGGAGGACCTCCAGAGCAGCATAGTCCTGAATCAAGCATTGTCAGTGGAACTGAGGTAACAGCACCACTGTGCTTTCTTTCCACTGGCATGTTCCAGACACCCTATTGGGACAACTTGGGGGTTACACAGTCAGCAATGTACTGCCTACTAACCCAGTTCCTAGATGCTCTAAGAAGTGTGAGGATCACATCACATTCCCTATGTCACAGGAGCAGTGATCAGCAACAGTGCAGGCATTCTACCAGGTTGCACGCATGTCCAATGCACTGGGAGCAGTGGACTGGAGGGAAGGGAAAGCATATGTCAACAGGAGGGGATTCCACTCCCTAAATGTCCTGGTGTTGTGCAATGGCAACCATCAGATTACAAATGTGGTGGCAAAGTAGTCCAGTGGTACACATGATGCCTTCTTCTGGCACAACTCCCCCAGGTGCCAGATGTTTGAGATTGAGCAAATGAAGGACAGATGAGCACTTGGTAAGTATAGCGCCCCCCCATAAATGCACATAACCAACATATGTCACTAATCTTCCTCTGCAGGTTACAATGAATAGTCCCTATGTCCCCGGCTGATGACAGCAGTGCTGTGGACAGCATCTGGCAGTAACAAGTGTTACAGTAAGACACACCAGACCACATGTAACATCATTGAAATGCTCTTCAGAATTCCCAAGATGAGGCTCTGATGCCTGAACCAGTCCAGTGGGTCTCTGCAGTACAGCTCTGTGAAGGCGTGCAAGATATTCCTGTCCTGCTGCATCTACAAGATAGTGGTCCAAAGTGGGATACAAATGCACAGCCATGAGGGTAACACAATGGATGGTGAAGGTGGGGCAAACACAGTAGTACAGCCACCAGTCCAATAAGGGAGGCATGACCACAGGCTGGTCAGACACTTCAGGGAGGTAAGGGACCATCTGATTGAACAGAACTTTATAGAGACAAGGTAAAATAAACACAACAGCGTGCACCTTAAAATGATTTTATTATGAAAGCAACAGAAATGTATGGAACATAATTAGAAAGGGTCACAATGACAGATAAAAGATAACAGGGTGAGAGAGAAATGTGAATACAGTGCACCTGGCATGGGGGCAGCATTGCATTGGGATAGGCAGCACAGGAGAAGAGACAAATAGAAATAAGGTGCACCTGATATGGGGGGCATTGCATGGGGACAGGCAGCACAGGAGAAAGCATGAAAGGAAATGAAGTGCACCTGGCATGGGAGTCATTTCATGGGGATAGGCAGTACAGGGGAAGGGAAAGACAGAAATATAGTGTACCTGGCACAGGGGCAGCATTGCATGGGCATAGACAGCACAGGGAAAGGGACAAGCAGCAGTGACTGTACCTGGCATTAAGGGCATTGCATCAGGATAGGCAGCACAGGGGCAGGGAGAAACAGAAATAAAGTACACCTGGCATGGGAGGAGGGAACAGGACATATGGAGGAGGTACAATAAAAGGAAACATAGTCTGTGCTGCCTATGGGTCTAGCCCGGGGGGGGGGGGGTGTTGCACAGGGGTTCCAGCCAAAAGTGTTTATTTGCCACACAGTCACAGGCCCTCTGCAATATCTGGCATGCTTGTGAGGAGCACTGTCCTTCATTGATCCCTCACCAACAGGGCCCATGGGTGTGCTTGCACCAAGTCAATGACCACCAGCAGCTATGCAGGGCTATGACTGTGCCAGGGGAGATGGTCCCAGTGCTGACAGCATGGCTGGGCCAGGGCACAGTGGGGCCCACTCTTACCCCTACATTTTATCCCCCTTGTATCCTGACCCTCTGGCATCAGCTAGGATTCCCCTGGGACATCGTACAGAGCTACCTCTAACAAGTGGGGCAGGGATGCTGCCTGGTAGGCCAGAAGATCTGACTTATTCTCCTTTGCCACAGCAATGCACAACAGCGGGCTAGCTTTCTGGTACATAGTGGAATGGATGGCCTCCTATGAATCACTGCAGTCCACCACAGCTTGCAGCTGCCTGTCTCCCTGCTCCCACACCTCAGCCGTATGTGCCCAAAGATCCTGCGGCCCAGACTAATGAGCCACCAAAGCACCCATGTATATTTCCTGGTATGTGGTATCCTTATGGAGGGACCCACATGGTGGAGGTGAGGAACGTTGTTGTGATACCCAGTGGTGCCTGCATAGTGGTGACTGTGGGTCATGTCCTGGCTGTGTGCCCCCTTTCCCTGCTGCACTGGTTGTCTAGACAGGTATATTCAACTGAGGTCAGCCCTCCTCCCTCTCCTCCTCCTCGAGCACTTCATAAGGGAGCTCCACTTCCCCGGATCTGTGTCTGAGAAGAGGAGCAGTGTGTGCTCCTCCTCCTCTTGTTCCACCTCCTGCTCCCCCTTCTGATCTTCCCCAGTCATGTCCTTCTCCCCTTACTGGTCATCACTCCCATCTGAGGAGTCACCCAGGCTGCTGCCATTGCCGTTATCACCATTGGATGGATCGGGAAGTAAGGGAACACAGGGCCATATATCACAAACAGGTCAACAGCACAGCTATGTTACACACCACCACAACTGATGGGATCAATGATCCAGGCATGAATTCCACCACAGTCACCTGTGTCACGCAGACCCCATGCACATCATGAGCAACATGCATGCCCTGATGTGAGGTGGAAGAACCGACACCTGCATCACCCCTGTGCACTGCAAATGCCCATGCCACCCTTGTGCAACCATTATCCCTCCCACATGGTGGAATTAACTTTAGGTAACTGTACGGTATGCCCTATCTCAGGGGCTTACAGCACTGCATTTAATAACAAAACTGTGATGCTAAACACAACAAGTAAATAGGTAACACACAGTCATGTGTATGTACTAACTCTGGCAGGTGTCCATGTTGCCGATGCCACCCTCCACATCCTCCACCTGATGGCTGTCTAGGATGCCAGCCAGAAGCTCCTCCTCTGATGTGAGGGTGGTCTGCATTGGTGGGCCACCACCAATGGCCTGCAGTTTCTGCCGTGCCTCCATCAGCATCTCCTTTGTACACCTCCACATGTCATAGAACTTCCTCTTGACCTCCTCAAATGATTGCCCTCCCACACACTGGGCATTGATTATCTCTGTCACCCTCTTCTGTGCAACTGTCCTGTGTTGTGATGGGACACCCACATAGAACTGGGTTTCCTAGGCAATATATTCCCGTGCCAGCACCTGTGTGGAAAATAAAGTTATAAGCACATCTCTCACCATGAATGACCTCATCATCCACACCACTGTGTGACTGGATCCCCCCTCCTGTGTAGCTGCCAGGTGCAGTTGTGGGGCCAGCCAGAGGGCAGGATGGATTCTGTTCAGATCCAGTCACATGCACAGGGCTTTTGTCTCTCAGTGACCATGCATGATGTGGTGATGCACCACCATGGGTCTGTCTGTCTGTCTGTCAACACATGCTGTGTAGCAGCAGGCATGATTGATGCTGCTCAGCAACCTGCATGCCTGCTGCTGTGCTGCATGTACACATGCACTGTGGATGGATGCAGTGCACACAGAGGTACATGGTGGCTGCAGTCACCAATGCACATGCCATGGGCTACATGAGTGCCAACCTGCTGGTGGCCATGGCACATGAAGAGGTAGTGGCAGGTGACTTTGGTGGAGGCAGACCACCTCCCTGCACTTTCCATACACCATGGCATATGCACCCACACTACCCACCATACATGCACTCTTGTCTGGGGCTGCATACAGTGCGGTTAGTCGGACATGAACTGCTGGTGTACAGCTCTGTATGTGTTCATAGGGGCCGATTCTCAAAAAGGCATAGTGCCCATGTGCTTCATATCTGCAGCAGGGAAGCAACATCAAGAGAAATACCCACATCACAGGGGCCCAGCAGCATGAACCAATGGTGTGCTTGCCAGTTGCTCACCAGATCCCCATGCCATTCATCCCACTCACACCTGGGCCAGGCTGGGGGGTGTATCAGGAGGCGTGCCCGCACACCATTGCCATTCACAAAGGCATGAATCACTGGGATAGGGTCAGATGTTCTACACTCCGGGGACCCTGCCGTAAGTGTGTACACATCCCACCTATGGTCACCGGTGGGGCGCAGTGGCAACAGGGTCCCCCTGCATAATTCTGCCCCAGCCCACTGGGCTGTCAGGATGAGCTGGGATGGCCATTCAGGTAAGTGTCCCATGCATTTCTGCACCCGGATCAGTGCCATCCCACACACTCCTGCACACGCAATGCAGGGGATCTACTCTGAGACACAGGCTGAGCATCCGATTGGATGCCTGCCTGCCTCCTGCATATCACCCTTGTGTAGCCCTGATCTTGCAATGCACCAGTGGACATGGCCATGGATAGGTACCCTGCTGGTGCTTCGGGCTGTGAATCCAAGCACCCTCCACTTGTCTGTAGCCATGTGGGTGCTCAGGCAAATTAAGCACCATCCATGCGTAAATTATGCCCTCATGAGAATTGGCACCAGTATGTACATATGTTGTCCATATACTAATAGGTCTGTATGATATGGGCTGGCACAATAGATAAGAGTCTAGATTACAGAGCTGTGGATAATAAGCTTGATACATCTAGCATACCTGGGTTTGTTTGTCAAAATATTCACTTGCATACAGTGCCTGAGCAGGTCACATAACCTCCTCAGTGATTCCATGCTTCCCCTTACTTCAGATTGTCTAGTGGGCCTTACCCAATAACCTCAGACAGTGACACATGTCAGGAAGGGCAGATGCTGTCCATACAATATACTTTTGGCTAATCCAGGCCCTCTGCAAATGAACATTAGGCAGCTGTTCACTGTCCTAGTTAAGCAAGGTCATGCAGCTACAACTAGCTAGGACTAATGCTGTATGCTACTGTATTGGCTGCAATAGCAGCCTACCAGTAGTTCCCTGGGGTGAAACACATGTTTGGGTAGCCTACCTCCATTCCTGTGCTTACTAGATGACGGCATTCTGCAATACCTAAGCATAACACAAAGTAGCAATGGAATGGTGCACAGCATCTTTTGGAACAGTTTATAAATGTTAGTTGTGTTGTTGCAACTTGTCTCTTTCCAATGGATTGTTGTTTGTCAAAGTTCTTCTGCTGCACTGCTTCTTCAGACTGCAACGGTAACAGTATGGATTGTAACCCTTGGGCAAGGTCCACTTTTATAATGAGACCTTAATAAGCACTTAATGACATGCAAATTACATTTTGCATGTTAGAGTAGCACCATTTCCACATTACCTTCCAATATATGGGTGCTTGTGACTTTCGCTAACATGTTAATGAATGCAAACAGATGATTGCACCAAATTCTCCACAAGCATGGGCACTGTCCAGCAGCATACCTTAATGACTTCAGGGCCATTGTTAATGACAACATTAGGCATTTCCCACAAACATGCACTTCTGTGATCGCATGCAGTTGCTAGGGTAATACATAACACTGACATGCTTGATGTGACTGTGCATTCAGGGGGTAATGTGCACATGGCGGCATCATCCTATGGTGTTTTGCAGATTCCATGCATACTCATCACATTGTTTGCAGAAATAATGTCTGCAAATGGCAGCCAAACCAGCACTGTGTGGAGCAGGACACAGCTGAGAACATGTTATCTAGAGGCAGTAGGGTGCCTGAGGAAGAGCCAATGAGGGAGAAATACTTCACTCCTCATGAGGTGGCTGTCCTGGTGAGGGAGGGCCTCACTAAAGAGACCTCACTCTTTTGGGCCACAGCCAGGGATGTGCCCAGGGTTGAGAAGGCACAGATTTGGGAGTCTGTGTCAAGTAGGGTCTCCCAGGTATAAGACCTGGACCATATCCCATCCCAGTGCCAGCACCATTGGGATGACCCTACCCACCATGAGGGGGAGTGCCTGCTAAAGCTGTTGGCACAGCCTGCTGCCAGAGAGATACAGGCAGGTAAGGCAGTGTTATCTGTACATTGTGTTTGAGCCATATGGCTACAACTGTTTGGAAGCAGACACACCCATTTTGAACCTTAAGCACTAGTAGAACTGTATTGCAGCAATACTGCATTGATTGTTGTGATAGTATTTGACAGAGTGATGTGTGCATGATTTGCAGCATTTATGTATGTGTTCATATCCTGTACATTATAAGATCTGTACATGCATTTCATATGAACAGCACTGTTGCTGACTACATACACAGATGTGTTTTAGCCATTTGTGTGCCCCCATGCATGCTTATTCTGACTGCCAAACCAGTGACCAAAGGACCCCGTGAAGCTGTTCCCTACTGGGTGAGGTATATGTGACATGTTGGACATATGCACAGATTTCTGATACCAACGAACATGAATGTGATGAGTGTCGCAAGCTCTCCTTTCTAAAGTGATAAACCCCGCCAATTGATTAGACCATCCCTCAGTGGTGGACAGGGATATCAGGGCCCAATTGCTCTGGTCTGTTACCAACCCTGTCTTGAAAGACAATGGATCATGACCTAGTTGGAGGCAGCATAGGTTGTTTACCTCGGATCCAGTATAGTGTTCTATATATTATGGTATAGTGCTGTGCAGTATCCCCCACCCTGCATGAAGCTCAGGTTCCATCATATATACCACCAAACACAGCGAGGGTGTCCTTATATCTGCAACCATGAGCCACTACTGTATGCATCAACAGCTGCTAGTTGTATGAGCCATATGTGGTACTGTGTGTGCCCTACATATATTGCCATGTTTAGTTCACTGGTGGTCTGGTGTGTGCACTGTGCCTGCTGTCCATCTGTGGAGCCTCCAGGAGAGGGGAGGCCATGTGGGTCATCAGGTATGCATGCAGCATGTTCATATCCACACCACTGTATACACCCTAGTGTCAGTCTTGTCAAAACCACATACCAGCCATAGCCCCGTGCCTGTGCATGGCTGTGCAGTACTGTGTGTTACTTGCTGTCCATGCCACATGGGTGTACACTGCACATAGCTGGTTGCCTCTCAGTGTCCTGTCATTCACTTATAAACTGTTTCTTGTGTTCCATGTCTCCACAGCGTAAGCAGCAGGGTTGTGATGTTCAGGCGTTGGGATGGGGAGGAAGAAAGATGGGTGCACCTGCATCCCAGGTGCCTGGGCATAGACTTATCTGAGAAGGAGGCCACCGACCGGCATGGTCCCAATGTGCAGCACCATGATCCACAGGAGAAGCACAACAGCCAGCAGTGCAGAGGAGGATCTGGGACATCCAGTGACTGATCCAAGGTGGGGCTGTTGTCAAGGCACAGGTCAGGAAGCATAGGAAAACCAGGAACAGTTTCAAAATTCACAAATAGTGTTTTATTATTAATAACAGCAAAATAAAAAAATAAAAATTGTTCAGTATAACTATTTACAATGGCAGTACAAACAGAGAAAACAGAGTCCTTCTTCTGAGTTTTTTCTTCTCAATATAAAACCTTAGTCTGTGTCTCTGTCTTGCATAAGCATTGCTGCTCTGAAAACAGCATGCTTCTCACACAATGTTCTTGTAAGTTTCCAATGTTCTTGCAGGTGCAGCAAAAAGAAAGTAATGACCTCAGAACTGACCTCTTGTAGCCAGCCCTGCAGAGATTTTGCATCCAGCATTCTCAAGTTAACCCCCTGAGTTCCAAATAGCTTTGCAATCATTTCAACATTATAACTATATAAAGTTTTAAACAAAGCGATCCCAGTATCAGTGACATTTCCACATAGAGATTCACATATGCTTTTATAACTGCAGATATGCAAGGTGGGAGAAAAGACAAATAGTAAATGAAGGCAGAGAGATAGCGAGAGGTGGAGAACTGTGAATCCATTGGAGTGATCAGTTCCTAGGTCTCACAAGAAAATTTGGTTGTGCAACCAAACAGAGAAGCATCATAAAAGGAGAAGATAGAACAGACCTTTGCATTTAAACTCTTTCTACATAACAAATGGGGAAGGCCCTTATTCAAACCTACCTCCAGGAACCACCAGCATAGCCACATAGCGTGGCCTGCTAATGTATGTCTCCATTTATTTGCATATTACACAATCCAGCCCCACGTGCACTATATGATTGCTGGCTACTGTGCATTCCTCATGTGTATCACATTCATATTCCTGGGCTATACATCTCTGCTGCCACTGTACAGCATTGTGCATTATCTACTCATGGGCCATGCTGGATCATCTGGTTTGGCAGGGTATGCTTTGCATACATGCTAGTGGACTATACTGTGGCATCAGATGCAGCCCTGTGAATGTCATGGAACATACACTGCACCTCCACTGTGACCCTGGATGGGGCACATTTACAATGGGATTAGTGTGTGGTCATTGGCTGTGTGCTTCTGGTCTAGTGATCCCACAGTTGCTGCATCACCATGCATCTTGGGCACTGCATGGAGAACTCTCAATATACCACAGTGACGTTTATTCATACAGAGTATCCATGTAGCTGTATCAGCACTGGCACAGGTGTCCCATGGTATGCCTGACTGCAATAAAGATATAAAGATTAGATCACAGAGCCCAATACAATGTGTAACAATGCTATACATTATATACAAAAAAAAAAAGATTTCTGGATTAGAATGGAGTGGATGGTGGAGAACAAGACAGATTCAGGCAAAAATTAGGATCACATTATATACAGCAGTTATGCACAACAGTGTAGGAACATATGTACATCAGATTAGACAATCTACTGCAATGCAAAAGTGTAAATCAAATCTAAGAGACAGGCAGTACCGTGAGTTGAGGTGGCAGGCTCGCCAGGATGGAATGACATAAGTATGGAAAGGAACAGGGTGAGTTAGGTAAAGCAGAAGCAAATTCCTAGGCCACAGAGGTAGTTGTGCAGGACACTTTTGAAACTGGGGAGGAAAGTGCAAGAGAGGATAGATGGAGGGAGGGAGCTCCAGTCCCAGGGTGCAGCACAGGCAAAAGATCTCTTGCTTTCAGCACAGTTAATAGAGGGAGGGAGGAGGAGGAGAGCAGGGTCCAGCAGGCTGATTTTCTCATCACAATATTAGATAGACTCAGAGGAGTATATAGGTGAGTGAGCATATAGGTAAGACAGAGGGAGATACTGTATATTGGAATTTATGTTCTAGTTGTTACCAACCCAGAGATGTTAGTACAGTGCAATGATGTTGCCATGGGGCAGCACCTGAGGCAAAGTGTCCTATCCTATGATATAATTGCTTTAATTGATTCATAAGAGAACTTACATGACAGGAATGGGGGGCATAAAAAAGAAGGGGTAGGAGGAAGGCTGTAGCAATTTTTAGGCAAGATGCTCCAGACAGAAGAAGGCGGAGCCAGTAGAGCAGGCCCAGCTTCTGGTGGAGAGTTGAGATGGATTTGTTCACATGTGCCTTGAAAGAGAGGCTCAGGTCAAGCAGGATGGCAAGATATTTAAAAGAATGCACCAGTTCAAGAGGTTCTTCACTGCAAGTGGAGATGGTGAGTTGGGGTGAGCCATCAGGGCGTATGCAGGAGGAAAAGCATAAATTTCATTTTTTTGGCATTTAAGAACAGTTTATTTGCCAGGAACCATACCTCCAGTTTATGGAAGTTGGAGCTGAAGTGTTGACTAAGTCATGAGACGTCAGCAGAGGACCTGTAAATGATGGCATCATCTGAGTAAAGCTGAACCGATGCTCCACCACAAGCATTCGGCCTGTGAGGGAATCCTGCAGCTTGATATTGATAGGATAAAAAATGCATAATTGTTGCAATCAGGATGGGGCAGCCTATTTTAGAAAGATGGATTCAATATTGTTTGCTCCTGCACTCTTTTCATGGTCAAGGGTTTAGAGTAGGTGTGCAACCTCCTTATATGTAATCTGGTGAAAACTAAAAAGATTTGTAGCATTTGGTATTGCTCTTGTCTGGCTATGGGGTGGAGGAGGTATATTGGTGGTGGCAGAAGCGTTGGAGGCATTACCTGCTGAAGCAAAATGTTTATTCAGTTCTTCAAGGATTAGGTGCTTTAGTTAATTTGACTGCTGTACTCTGCGTATATTTGTCTCCCTAGTATGTATATGTTAAGAAACTGCTAGTTAAACTGTCTTGTGTAACTTATTTTTTAAAATCACTTGAAACCGATCTTTAAAACAGGGCCACTTCGAAAATAGGACTATGATCCTAATGGTGGAATATACCAACATTGTTTCCTACATAAAAATAAAGATTTTTACTACTACTACAGGTACTTTAGGAGTCCAATTCACTTGAAGGGCGTCTTGCCGAAAATAGCAGATTCCTTGAAGTTTTCTAGGATCCAAGGTCTGAAAGGACTTGTATAAGTCAGAGATACAGTAGAGTGGGGCTGGCCCGAAGTGAGGACTAAAGTCTCTATTTCTTCCCCGCTCCTTTCCCATGGGACCTGAACCCATATGAGCAGCAATTGTATGAGACAATTGCAAAAACTTAACGCTGGGTACATTCTGTCAGTCTTGAAGCATCTAAAAGTTGAAAAGCCTATCTTCCACTACAAGGGACTCTACTGTGGAGAGCTGTATCTGGGGCCAAAAACTAGTAGGAATAGGATGCTGACCGATCGAACAATTAGAGTTCCCCAGTATCAGTTGAGTAATGCCACTTTTTCCTGCTCAGACCCAAATCAGAAGGGTATCACACAATAATAGTGACCCAAAATGATCGACTACAAAAACAGTGACTCATTTTGGGTGTTATTATTCTGTGCTATCCTGCAGAATAGTGAGGCTATGAGACAGCGACTATGGGGAAGGGTGAATGGAAGGGGCAATAGTGAGTGGAAGGGGAGGGACAGGGATGGGGTTGTCAGGCACTGGAGTACCTGCTGCTGCTGCTGAGCTAGCCATGTGGCGTGGTGGTGTTGAAGGCTACTGGAGCTCTAGCAGAGCAGGTACTGGTTTAGGGACCGGGAGCGATTACATTTTGCTTAATTCTTGCCCGACATCTGGATTTTGACTCCTCCCTGGCATTAACCCCCCTGGAGTTGAGAATCTCAATTCAGGGGGAAGTGTGGGGGCATGGAGGGTGCAGCCACCCCTCAAAAACACTTTTTTGATATCCAGATGTCAGGTCCCCTTAAAGTGTACATCACCAGTTTGCTTTTTGGTGCTATAAACTCACCATAATAGCAATCGTTGTTTTGCGATCGCTATTATGACATGAAACCACAAGAAGTAAACTACAAATCTGCCTGGGACCAGAAAAATGGGATTAGTTGAAGAGAGGCAGGTAAATGGGTGAGTTTGATAAAGAGAAGACTCTTGATCTGTAGGCCCACTGCCCAACAAAGAGTTCTATCTAATTCTTTCTATAAGGAACCAGTAGGGGATGCAGACAATGTCCATCTTCCTGTCTTCTGATCTGCCCATTGTAAATACAGTACTCACTTCTGTGCAGTTCTCCATAGTATAAGAAAAAAATTAGATAATCATAATCCCTCCATCTGTTTAGAGACTATAAGTTTAAAGCAGGACCATCTCACCACTTTGTCCTGTCAGATAAAGTTATTAAGTGTTGCAACAGTAAACAAGCATTTGTCAATGCCGAATGTTGTCGCGCTGGCATTGGCTTTGATGATGCAGTGCGGACTCACATTTTTGGCAGGATGTGAAAAATGACAGCTATACTGTTCATAAGGAGGTGTAAAAAAATGGCAGTGGTGAAAATGTGGCATGTAAGTATTGCAAATTTGCGAAGTTACAAGGGTGAGTGGGAAATACCCAATGCACACTTGTAGCACAGTCATTTTATGGAGTTCTGGCACCAAATTTTCAACATAGGTATTTTAGCACCTCTGCTCATGTACAGTGTCACTGCCACTTCCTCAAACTGCCCCAAAAAGTGATTTTGCACAGAGACTGCGCTATTCTCTGCCAGACATGCGAAAACACATTTAGGGCAGGATATGTAAAATGACAGCTGTACTATTCATCAAGAGGTGTGGAAAAATGCCAATGGTGAAAATCCAGAGTGAAAATATTACAAATGCCCAACGTTACAAGCGTGCATGCAAACTGCTCACTTGCGCTCATTAACCGTCATTTATGGAAATGCTCGTCGCAAATTTTCAACATAGGCATTTAGGACCTCTGCTCATGAAAAGTGTCACTGCCATTTTCATAATCTGTCCCAAATACTGAATTCCCAGAGTGACTGCGGTATTGTGCACCGGAAGTGTGGAAACACATTTTGGCCAGGATGTGGAAAATGACAGCTGTACTGTTCACAAGGAGGTGTAGAAAAATGACAATGTTGAAAATCTGGCATGAAAATATTGTGAATTCACGAAGTTACGAGAATGTGTAGCAACTGCACAACACACACTTGTAAAACAGCCATTTTGGGGATTTTTTCCACCAAATTTGCAACATAGGCTTTATGAGAGCCCACCTCATGAACATTGCCACTGTCCTTGCGTTAATCGGTCCCAAAAGGTGATTGCATGCAGTGACTGCAAAATCACCTTTCGGGAATGATTAACATCATAACTCTGACAGAATTCATGAGGAGGGGTCCCAAAAACTCCATATTGAAAATTTGATGCAAAAATGCCAAAAAAATGCCTGAGATATGCATCAAAGTTGAAAAAACTCTATTTATTAAATTATATAGCTTACCCGCATTTCCTCAGTTCATGGTTGGCTTTGAAGAGTGAAGACGTGTTCCAGGTTCACCAAAGATTGTCATGCTGAGCTCTGGAGGTAATTATGGGGTGAGGGGGGTATGGGGAGGCAGGGTGCATAATGGGTGGGTGTGGGTGGTGAGTAGGGAGACTACGAGGGACCATTTTCTGCTTACAGGTACTAATAAAACACATAGCGGATGGTTTTCTTTTTTACAGGTGGTTTCTTTTTGGTGAGGGTACAGTAGCCAATGGGGGATTGGGCACCCCCGTCAGCACAGAAGAAAGGGGAGACATCATGCCGACAGGGAGTGGGCTCCTCCATTGACACATTAAACCGGGAAAGGGGGGGTGGATGCCAATGGGGATTGGGCACCCCTGTCGGCAAACAACAAAAGTGGGGGGGGGGATACATTCTGCCGACGGGGTGTGGGCTTCCCCATTGGCACATACTTAGGCAGGGTAAGCCAACCAGGGGATTGGGCACCCCGAAGTCAGCAGTTTAGCGGCCACTGTGCCACCATGTTTCCAGCTGGTGAGGATGTAGGAAGGGTCCGCTGTGTGTGTCAAGCTTTGCTCTCATTGCAGTGGATCTTTCCTTAGATGTGCTCACCCGGGTGGTGTGGCACCTGCATGTAGGCTGATTGGGGAATGAGGGATGCACCTACTGGTGTGTGCCCTGCATTCGCCCAACAGTGACCGCTCCTCCAAATCTGCGCTACCCCAAGATGTTGGCTGCGCAAGCGCGTCAACATAGAAACAGTGCTTAGGTAAGACTATGTTCAGCATACAGTACCTAGAGGGTAAAGCAGCCTGGGAGAAGGTTAATTTTAACAATGCTGATACAGTCCCATAGCATCATAATGAGGGATGAACACCTATGGAGGTCCAGTTTAAAAGTGTGCAGGAGTGGATCAAGGTTGTTTTTAGCCAATTATGGAGGATGTCATGTAATTTTAATACCTTAGTATGTTAACATGTGGGGTTCCCAGAGTAAGCTCAGTTCAGTAATGTAATTTTAACAGACTATATGTTTCAAGGCTAAGACCCTTGTTTTTCCTATGTTCAGTTTGTAGCCTGAAACTTCCTTAAATTTCCTTATTTCCCTCTAGTGCCACTGGGATAGTGGTTATGGGGTCTTCCACATGCAGGAGTAAGTCACTAGGATATGCAGAAAATGTATAATCGGTGCCCCCCCCCAGAGAGATCCCTTTATATGGGGATTGTTCTGTAAGCAATGTGCAAGCTGTTCTAGGTACAGGTTAAAAAGCAGGAGTGACAATGGACACCCCTGCCTTGTTCCCCTCTCCGGAGGGATATAGGCCAAAAGAACCAGATCTGAGTAGTAGAAAATAATAGAGAATTTTAACCCAAGTTATGAACTTTTCCAGAATTCTGAACTTTTTAAGAACCTCAAATAAGTAAGGCAGAGATATACAGTCAAATGCCTTTCCATGTCAAGGGCGACAAAGGCTGTGGGAACCCTGCTCCCACCAGACATGGAAACCAGGTGATGGAGCTTACATAAATGGTCATTCAAGACCCCCCATAAAACCTACCTACTCCACTCCTATTAACACATCCCAAACTTTTATTTGTCGGTTAGACAAAATCTTAGCTAAATTATTTGATTTTATTTCAATTTGACACATAAGTTTTATTTAATAGCTGTGTGACATTTTTTGGCAGTGTGCCCTATTAGTTTTGAGTATGGTTATTTGCCTGTTATTGTTCTAGTTCATGGTTTTTTGTTTTTTTTTTATTATTTTTCCCTCCAGTCGCCGATCTCGGGGATCTCTTTCAGATGTCAACACTGGCTTTCTCCCACCTGGCCTGAAGTGAGAAAGGTCCAATGGTGGGTGTGGGGGTAATGGTACGTTGTTGCCTTCCCAGAGATTGGGGTGTTTTATTTATCTGTGGTGACTGCCCTAACCCTCCCAATGGTGAGTGAAGACATGCAATGACATCCTGGTAAGCATGCACATGCTCCCGCGCTCACTCCTGCCAACATCCGCCATGTCCCACCTCCCCAAGCTTAGAGGATTGTCAGCTCAGTACCACCCAGCCACCACTGTGAGGTACAGTGTTACTGACCCCTACAGCCCTCCGTCCTCAGGTGAAGGTGAGCTGTCTGCAGGTGCTCCAGCCTTCTCCTCTCCTGCTGAGCCCAGTGCTCTGAGCTTACTCTCGAACGTGGGCCACCGGCATGGTGTGAGGTGTGGCATCTCAGCTCTCAGCACCACATGGCCAGCTCTATTTCATGTTGATTATAAAGATTCTACTGTTTCTTTGTACTGTATCTGTCTTATGTACTTCAAGGTTGTGTGCGTGCATTTCTGGAGTGGGGGGTTGCCTAGGGATGGTATACCACTCATCTTGTCTCTTGGTTCTGTGGCTTTTCTTTTGCACTCACAAAGGGTTTGTTTTCAGTACTTGTTGTGGCTGCCATTGCAGTTGCATTTATGACAGCCAATATTGCCTGCTGTATTGGTACACATTTTGCCATCACTGCATCAGTCTGCAATTGCTACAATATGCCATTATTTGATGACAGGAGCAGATTAGCAATTCGTAAAGGCAATTTCCACTACTATTAGCAATAGTATTGAATACCCCTGCCATTGCCTGTTACTATTTACTTTACTGACTTCTGCAAATGGACCTTTTTTTAAATGAGCACTTTAACCCAGTTAATTTAGCATTTAAAAACTGTATGACTCCAGGCATGCATGTTAGTGCTACAAAAACCATGCTTAAACATGGTATTGCCACAAATACCAATACATCTGCCTATTGATTGCTCAACTTGGCAACCATTTTACTTGCAAAAGAATTTCACTGAAGAAAATTGTCTCATTTTTTCTCTATGCATATTATTGTAACACAATTGCTGCCATTCTGCAAGCAAAATATGCTGGTACCTGTGTTTCATTTTATTTGGCAATAAATATTACTCCTGCGTTATATCAGTTTAATGCTTCAGATGATAGGTTTAATAGAGGTTTAACACACAACAGATGGAGCACTGTGTAAAATAATGCACAATCCTGGGACTGAATGCATACTCCTGGTACTATGAAGGTATAAGGCATTAGCCAGATGTCTTTGCACCCTGAATTGTGAATTCAGTCCTTGGCAGCACTTTATCTCCTTGGATGCATTTCACTATTGGTCTATCACAGCTAGGGAAATAAGGTCTACAAATGAAACATGGAGGTTGACGGCAGATAAGGATCGCAAGGCCCATCCAGTCTGCCCATTTCTTTTTCTACCCTATAAATGTGCCATCGGCCTTTGCTCTGTCAGTGGCCTATCTATTCATATTCATCTGTATTGCTCCCTTATGCCAATCCCATGCCTGTTTGATGCCCTGCACTGTATTCATAGCCACCACTTCCTGAGGTAGGCCATTCCATGCATCCACCACTCTTTCTGTGAAAAATAATTTCCTCACATTCCCCCTTAATCAGCCTCCCTCTAACCTCATGCTGTGTCCTCTTGTCCTGCTATTTTTCTTATACTGAAACATGTTAGACTCTTTCACCTTATTAATGCCCTTAAGGTGTTTGAATGTTTCGATCACATCACCTCTCTCCCTCCTTTGCTCAAGGGTATACATATTGAGCTCCATTAATCTGTCTTCATATGTCTTCTGATGCAGTCCCTGCACCATTTTGGTTGCCTTCTCTGGACTGCCTCAATTTGGTTAATATCCTTGTGAAGGTGTGGCCTCCAGTACTGCCATGAGTACTCAGATGGGAGCCTAACCAGTGTCTTGTAAGAGGGATTATTACCTCCCTCTTCGACTGTGATACCCCTACTAATACACCCTCACATTCCCCTAGCCTTACCTACTGCTTTAGAGGTCTGCTTAGATGATTTCAGGTCATCGGTAATGATGATGATGCCCAAGTTTCTTTCTTTCTTTGCGACTGCCAGCAACTCCCCTCCCAGCCTATAGGTGGCTTCAGGGTTTCTCTTCCTTATGTGCATAATCTTGCACTTCTTTGCATTAAATCCCAGTTGCCACTCTTCTGACCATTTTGCAAGTTTATCCAGATCTCTTCTCATTCTGCCCACCACATCCGGATCATCTACTCTGTTGCAGATCTTGGTGTCATCTGCAAACAGACAAGCCTTACCCTCTAGTCCATCTGCAATGTCACTAATGAAGATATTGAAGAGGACTGGCCCCAGGACTGATCCCTGAGGTACCCCACTTGCGACTTGCATCTCTTCTGACAGTATACCATTTACCACCACTTTCTATTTTCTGCCTGTCAACCAGTTTGTCACCCAGTTGACCAACTTCTAACCCACCCCAAGCCTACCCATCTTATTTATCATTCTTCTATGTGGAACAGTGTTGAAAGCTTTGCTGAAGTCAAGGTAGGTGACATCAACTGCTCTCCCTTGGTCCACCACTCTGTTTACCCAGTCAAAGAAATCTATGAGATTAGTTTGACAGGACCTTCCTTTTGTAAACCCATGCTGTCTTGGATCCTGTGCCCCTATGTATTTCAGGTGTTGCACTATCCTTTCCTTAAGGAGTGCCTCCATAATCCTGCCCACTACTGAGGTAAGACTGACTGGTCTGTAGTTGCCTGCCTCCTCCCTGCTACCACTCTTGTGGAGCGGATCACATGAGCCCTTCTCCAGTCTTCTGGGACCTGTCTTGTGCTCAGAGACTCACTAAACAGTTCTGCTAATGGCTCTGCTAGTTCCACCCTTAGCTCCTTAAGTACCCTGGGGTGTATGCCATCAGGCCCCATTGCCTTGTCCACCCTGAGCTTACTGAGCTCTTGTAGGACCCTTTCTTTTGTGAAGGGAGTAGTGCTCACCTCCCTCTCCCCTGTGTCCATGGTGCTGAGCTGTGGGCCCTACCCTACCTTATCTTCAGTAAATACTGAGCAAAAGTATCTATTTAGGATAGATGCTTTTACAAGGCCCTCTTCCTCACATGCCCCCTTTTCTCCTTTAAGCTTAACAATACCCCCTCTGGACTTTCTCCTTTCACTAATGTATCTATAGAAAGTCTTGTCACCTTCTTTTACTGTTCGTGCTAGTGTCTTCTCAGTTTGGGACTTTGCCTGCCTTACTGCCTTCCCTGCTTCCCTTAGGGCAGTTTGGTATGCCTCCCATCTTCATCCCGCTGTGTTCCCTTATATTTCCTGAAGGCCAGCCTTTTGGCTCTGACCTTTTCTGCTACTGTATTTGAGAACCAAAGTGGTTTCCTTCTTCTTTTGCACTTCCTTTTCTGTCTAACACAATGGGATGTTGCTTCAAGTATTGCATTCTTAATGCTTGCCCACTTTGCCTGTACCCCCTCACTTATGTTTCTTTTTGCCAGGGCTAGCTTAACTCTGTTGGCCATCTTATCAAAGTCAGCTACTATGAAGTCCCATATTTTTGCCTTGGAATGGGATGATTTAGATGTATTAGCCAAATTGAACCATACCATGTGATGGTCACTGGCCCCCAGGTGACCTTCTACCTGGAGATCTGTGATCCCTTCCCTGTTAGTCAGTACTAGATCTAGGATAGCCCTGTCTCTTGTGGGTTGTTGTAGCAGTTCTTTGAGGCCCTCCCCCTGCAGGGAATCCACCATGTGTCTAGATTTTGCAGATGTTCCTGCTGGTATTGACCGATTTGTATCCAGCATGTTGAAGTCTTCTATTATCAGAACCTCCCCTTTAGCTGTAATGTTTTTTATATATTCTAACAGTAACGTGTCTTCCCCCTGGTCTGGTTGCCTGCAGACAGCCTCAGTTCTAATGGCTGTCCCATTTCCTGTTTCCAGGGTGACCCACAGTTCTTCTGGCTCCTTATGTGTATTCTGTATTTCTGTAGTTTTGATATTTTCTTTGACATACAGGGCCACTCCACACCCCCTTTTTGCACCTTGGAAGACAAGACGTGCACTAAAACTGCTTTAGTCAGCAGAACATTTTTTTTTTATTACAAACTAAGGGCCAGATATTCAACCCTTTGCACCTGGGGCAAAGCTGCAGCCTGGAATAGCACTGGACTAGGGCCAAGCTGCAATATTCAGAAGCCCTAATAGTGCCAGCGCTGTGTGGTAGCACCGACACTAAAAGTAAATGTATGTAGGGGTGAGGGTTAAGGGAGTGGTCAGGAATGCTGGCTGTGTGGCATATTCAAACAGACAGCACCATGCTACAGGCATTAGCATGACCTATAGCGCGGCACCAAATACCGTTGACAAAAAGCTGGCAGTAATGCGGTGGTGCCCCCCTAACCATCATGATCCCAGACCCCCAGTAGCCCTGGAATTACGTAAATGTCCTTGGTGGTCTAGTGGTCCCCCCCCACCCCTCATCACCATCCCAGAGCCCTGGTAGCTTTGAAAAGATGTAAATTTCCCTGGTGGTCTAGAGGTCCCCCCAACATGATCCTCGACCTCACAACACTGCATAACCTGGTGGTCTAGTGTTCTCTCCACCCAGCAGTGATGGTTCCTGCTCCCCCGAATACATCCTACAAATGGAAAAGGCAACTGGCTCAGTCCTACTCTCACCACCACGGCCAGCTGCCGACTCTAGTATGCATGAGCACTACTGAAATGACTAAGGGCAGATGCGATCATTCATTTCAGTAGCGCTTATGCATACCATAGTCGGTGACAGGCCGTGGTGGTGAGAGGAGGGCTAAGCTGGTCACCGGCTCCATTTGTAGGATGTATTTGGGAGTAATTGGCACCATCACTGCTGGGTGGGGGGAACACTAGACCACCAGGTTATGCAGTGCTATGTGGTGGGGAATCACGCGGGGGGAACCTCTAGATCCCCAGGGAAATTTACATTTTTTTGATGCTACCGGGGGTCTGGGATCATGATGAGGGGGTTAGGAGACCTCTAGATCACCAGGGAAATTTACATCTTTTCGATGCTACTGGGGTCTGAGATTGTGATGGGGGGTTGGGGAACCTCTAGATCACCAGGGAAATTTACATCTTTTTGATGCTACCGAGGGTCTGGGATCATGATTGGAGAGTGGGGGGACCTCTAGATCATTCCCAAGGAAATGTACATCTTTTTGATGCTACCAGGGGTCTGGGATTGCGATGGGTGGGGACCACTATACTACCATGGATACTATACTAGTATAGCAGTCTCATGGGTCTGGGATCATGATGGATGGGGGGACCTAGACTACCAGGGACTGTCTCTCCCATATGGGAACAGTGGCCTTGACAGCCAAGATGGACTGCTTGGCTCACCCAGTGTACCCAGTTCCCTGCAGTATGGCAATGCTGTTCGGACTAGTAGGCCTACAGCCTATGTCCTCCCCCCCCCTTGCCTCATACCTGTCCTGTACATTCTTGTATCACGCCACTGTTAATGCACCCATAACTGCTGTGGGATGCCAACATTGGTGTTGGGGGTCGGAGGCTGTCCTCCAGGGCATGTTTGGAAGCAGGCAATAAGTCTATATATATATATATATATATGTATATATATATATATATATATATATATATATATATATATATATATACTGTATATATATATATATATATATATATGTATATAGGTGTGTGTGTGTATTTCTATATCTCTTTATTGGTCTGTACTGCTGGCAGTGCTGCATGGGTGAGGTGTATGCATCACTTCTGCCTGTCCGCACCCATATCCTGCAGCATCCAACCTGTACATCCATTCCTACCAACCAGGGATGCTGTGAGCATGCCTTGGCCTGCGACGTCCAGCCTGTACTGCCATTCTGATCAACAGGTGGAACTGTGTGCTCCATGCAGTAGCACCGGACAAACAGCATGGTAATGTATGCTAAGCAGCACATAATGAGATACAAATGTGCCTGTTTGCCCACGACTTACCTAAGTAGGCTCATTTGCAAGGCAGCCTTGAATATAGCTCCCGTTTGCCCCGGGTTAACCAGTTTGCACTGGGCTATTGTGTTAGCACTGTGCAATTGGGTTAGCCCCAGACAAACCTCACTTCAGCATAGCACAGTTCTGCAGTGTGTGGCTTGCATTGTTTGCAGTAGATGTGAGACATCTCTGTGCAGTCACACACAATGTCCTCTACCTGCAACACTGGCTTGCTCCAGTGTCTACTGAGCTTCTGCTGCAGTTTGCACTTCCCTGTTGCTGTATTCAGTGCTGCCTTATTCCTGGGCTATGTCTGCCCTGCACTCCCAGCTGAGTGTACCCAGCTTCCTTAGCTTGCTATATTCTGCAGGATTATCACTGGGCTATTCCTTTTGAATATGGCAGGCTATTTGGTCCAGGCAATTTTTGCACGCTGGGCAGTGCTAATTTAGGCCCGAGGCAAAGTTTTGAATATCTGGCCCTGGTTCTATTTAGTTTTCAAACATTAAGCTACTGTAGAATAAAAAATAATTAAAAACAATTCAACTACATCTTTTAAAATACAAGAAGAATTTGTTGAAGGACTTATAAAGGCAATCTGAACTAAATTCACTCTTCTGTTTGGTTGAAGGGTGACACCATGTTGACTGAAAGTAGACTGTGTCATTCAACAGCTTAAACAATGCATTTTTATTTTGAATATCATCTTTTATATACATATATACATCTCATAATGTTTGATAATTCGTAAAATGCACACAGTACACTACAGTACAATGACGTTGTTCAGAGGGAAAACAATATACAGTACTTATAGAGTAATATGAGGGTAACTGTTAACAAGGCCACTGTTCTATCAAGGGGGCTCCAAGGACATTGTTTGTGAGAGGTCAGTGCTATGATCAAAAACTCAGGATATAAGCACGGCCTTGTCTGTACACAGCAACCCATACTTTCATTTTTTATAGTACAGTACACGGGTTTTAAAAATGCTCCAAAACAGAAACAAATCTGAAGCTTTTTTTTAAACAGCCCTCCTGAAACAGAGATAAATCTGCAGTTTTTCTTCTTCAGGTTTAAAAACCCACCTTGCACTGTTCTAGTCAGTACCCACCCATACACTGTAACGATATCCCAATGTAAACATTATTTTTATTTTCAGTCTGTTTACTTTGTAGGCACAAAGTGCTGATGACTCCATTTTGTTTCTCTGTTCAAGTGTAAGTTAACATTACTGGTGCTGCAGCATAAACCAGCAACACTTACTTTCACCTTAACACAGAAACAGAATAACATCACTGCTCAGTGGCAGAAGTACACTATACCAAGTAAAGCCAACGAAAAATAATACTTACTATGGAATATTGTTACAGTGCATTGGTAGGCAGTGGCTAGCAGAGTGCAGCATGGTATCTTTAAAACATACAAAAGAAAAACCTAGGTTTTTTTTCCCGGGGTGGGGTGGGGTGTGTGAATTGCCACAAGCTTTGTGACATGAAAAAGTTGTAGAATAGCAATGATAAAGCTACTGTGGTGCAGCGACTGTTTGATTTCACTATTCTGATACAACATCTTTTTCGGAGTTTATGGCTTGCCATACAGAAAAATAATTACTCATATACTATTACAAAGCACAAGTCAGTAGGGTTACCACCTTCTAAGAAGCCCAAAGTGGGACATTTCTTACTGAAACATGATTTTTCTCAGGACAATATGTAACCTCAACCAACACAACAGATTTTTTCTCTAAATAATCAGAATTAAGACTAAGTGTTGCAGCTTTTTAGATGTTCCCTGGTGTTTTTAATCATTGTAAGGTATTTTAGTTAAGGTACTGTAGTTTTTGCCATATTTAGAGGAAAGTCTGAAAATATCCTTTTGTACTATGTCAAGACATTTAGTAGTTTTCATGTTTTTTCGCAGGACACAGATGCCCAAATCAGGACTGTCCTGCAAAAGTAGGAGCAGATGGTAACCCTACAAGGCAGATTATACAGAGCAGCACATATGCATGGGGGCAAAGCATTTTACACAAATAATCATTGTAGCAGCAGTAATAGTATAATAATGTGTCATAACAGCAATGATTGATAGTCTGAAAAAGGTACATGCTTTACCGTAGATTTGGGGATTTCAACTTAGGAAACTATATATATATATATTTTCAGTAAACACATCAAACTTAAAGCCATGGATATTTTTCATCAAGCTAATGCTATTTAATTCCTATTACATTTTATTAGTTAAGCAGTGTAAGTGTAAACATGGTTGAAAGACCAAGCTTAAGCAAATATTTATATATACCAGTCCAAGAAGGATATTGCATTTACTCAAAAAATGTCTGAGGGCTGTTGTCATATGTCTTTGTACCTGCAGTATGCCGACTATAATTTCCTCTGTAATTGAATGCATTTCCAAGTAGATTCATTAAATGCTTTCTAAATTTGGTACCCACAAATGTATAAAAAATAGGGTTTATGCAACAGTGAAAATAAGCTATGTTACGGCAAACATAAAACACATAGTCCAGAGTGTTGTCACAACCATCATTTGCATGCTTCTGAATGTTCTGTAAACAGATCAGGAAAACCACAACATTATAAGGAGCCCAGCAAATAAAGAACACTACTACAATGACAAAAATAAGCTTTAGTGCCTTGTGTTTCTCCTGCATTTTACTTTGAATAAGTGTCATTGCTATCCTCACATAACTATATACAGTTATGATTAGTGGAACGATAAAAAAACAAATAGTTTGCTGGAAATCTCCCACCATTTTCCATGTATACATGGTGTTGTCTGTGTAGCCAGTTTCTTCACATAAAATACCTACTTTGACATCTTCCCTCGTACCAAATAGTATGAATTTGGGGACTGAGGATATTATGCTGGCACCCCAGATCAGTACACTCACCAAAGTAGCATAACAGATCCTTCTTGTTCTTACTGCCAGTACTGCGTAGACTACTGCCAGGTACCGGTCAATGGTCATCATTGTCAGAAATAAAATGCTACTATAGAAACCAACTTGGTACAGACTGCTTATTATCTTGCACATGCAATTTCCAAAGATCCACTCTGAAGAATGATATGTTGCCCAGAAAGGAAGTGTGGCTGCAAAAAGCAAGTCTGAGACAATGAGGTTGAGGATGAAGATGCTTGTCACAGTTTTCAGTTTCTCATATTTCAGAAGGACGAGTAAAATCAAACCATTCCCAGCAAGACTGAAGAGAAACACAAGGTGAAAAAAAAATGGCACGAAAGATGCCCCAAATTTTGTGATCTCAGATTTGTCACAGAAAATCACACAGTCATCTTCACTGTAATTATAAAAGTACTGGCCATCATCTGTGACATTTTGAAAGGACGATTCACCAGAATCAGGCATTGCAGTCAGCAGCATCAAAAATGCTTCGGCTCACAAATCTGCTAAGTCAAAAGAAAAAAATGTCACAAGAACCAAAGTACTCAAATTTAAGTTGATCAAAATAAAAAGAAAGTTACCTTTAGTCTAATCAGAGGCAGATCTGCAACATTAGAAGATTCATATGCAAGTTCTGTGAATTGTCTTTTCTTTACTTACTCACTGTCTGATTTCATTGAATTGCAACATCAGGAAATGGCTGTGAAAAATCTGATGGATGGATAGCTGGACTAAGAAAAAAAAGAGAAGATGTTATTTTTAGGACAAGCAAGCACAGCATAGGAAGGTAATGTGCCCTAATTGTCAAAGCTATAACCTAGAAACCAAGAGCTGAATCCCCAGACCACTTCACAGCTTACTCACTGTGTGACCTTCAGCTTGTCGCTTAACTATTGCACCCTGTGATTAACATTTATGTAATCTCTCGTTATGCATTTTCTGTGCTCTTAAAATCTCCCACTGCGTTTTGTGGCTGCAACATTCTCTTCCCTCCCTCTATGTTATTAATATGTGTTGGTCATACCCCCAATATTTGCTTGCAAGTGTTACTAGTGAAACTGTTATGCTTAGTAAGTCATGGAGGGGAAATGATTAAAATAAGGACTTACGTGCACTGATGGGGTGGAGAGGGAAGGGTTCTGGAGAGACTGGGGTAGGAGTCTTGAAGGGACTGCATCCAGAAAACCTCAAAGCTAAAATACAGGGAGCAGATCATGAATGAACTATAATTCTTTAGGGAGAAGACAGGACAGATAGGGAGGTTAAACTTAAAGCAATACTTATCTGATAGGTTGGGACAGTGACATCTGGTCAGACCCATAAAGAAACAAAAGAGGAAAATATATTAATAAAGGGGAACATTTGTAATGAGGATAAAACACAATAGTACTAAGCAAGTAAGAGGTACAGTATTTTATTTATTTATTTAAATTGTTGGCAACCAGGTGAGCAAACTGATCAAAAAGACCATTTTCAGTTGCAACCTGGGCCGTACAGTGGCACAGACAATAGGTACAAGTTATAATACAGTAGGTACATATAATACAGTGAGTACAGTGGTATCAGAAACAGTGATACAGAAACATCATATCTTAAAACAAGGGTTAAGGACATAAAAAACAAGTTCATAACAAATAAAGTGATGGTTCTTTGCTCACAAAGAACTATGACATACACCTACAGCAAATCAAGACATTATTCAGCCAGCCCAAGGTTTACAATACAGTGCATAAGGGATTATACTATTGCAATCAACATTTTCACAAGGGAATTACATGGCATATGCACAGTTAAAAGGAGAAAGTAAGAGAAAATTAAGAAGAAAGAGACAGAAAATAAAGAAGAAAAGAAGAGGGACAGAAATATATGCAGTTGAGCATCACAGTTATAATGTCCAGTGGGTGCCCATTTAAATATATACAGAAATAGCCCTGGTGGACCAGTGGGCCAGTCTAGCAGACCTGGTGACTAGTAATTTAAAACACATTGTTCCCTGATCATTGAGTGGACCCCTTATTTTGAACATATGATCTCTGCCAGTTGTGTCAGGATGAGACAGGAGGGTGACTGATCTGGGAGTGGGAAGGGAAGTTTTTTTTAATTTTATTTTAAAGTTGGGTTCCAGGTAGGAGGGTTGCTGAGTTAGGAACAAGGAGCAAACATTTTTTTATATACTAAAGTCAGAACAAAGCAGGAGGGTTGGTGCAGTGGGAGTAGTGAGGGAAAGCTTTTTTTTTGTTTTAAATCTGGGACTTGGTGGGAGGGTTGCTGAACTGTTAACAGAGAGGGCAGTTTTTGTTTTTGTTAAATTCAGGACTGGGCCCGGAGGGTTGCTGAGCTGGGTGGATGTAATAGAATGTGTTTTTTATGTGAAAATTGTGACCTATTTGAGAGGGTTGCTAAGCTGACAGTGGGAAAGGAAGGATTTTTAATTTAAAGTTGGGACTGGACAAGATGGTTGTTGAGTTGGGAGCAATAAGCTCTACATATTGGCCAGGTATCAGAAACATGTCTGTCTCATAGATGGATTCAGGAGTCAACAAATTAGAGCTTCCGGTTTTGGCATGATCGGGTGAGCAATGCTTTCCAGAGGCTCTCCACTATGAAATAATCAAATTAGATGCCTATACTATCTGCAGCAAGTAATAGCCCGAATCTAGAATTAAGGTCCAACAGCAAGATATAGCCCAAACTCACCAGAATCACTTCCAGGCATTTGTTGATATGGCCGATGCTGAAGACCATGCATGCGATGATTCAGAGCAACACACAAGGCCCAATCCTGGGTTGATGCAGAAAAAAACATCCTCGGCAGCCCGACAAAAAAAAATCTGCCCCAGACACAAACTCAGAGGCTATTCTGCAAGCCATCACAGACTTTCAGGAAGAAGTTTGAGAGACAATGCAGGATATCAAGTCTGAGATAGTGTCTTTACAAATTTGGATGGTGGAGGCCGACCATCAGATCTCCAGGAACACTGATAAAATAGATGACCTTGAAGCCTCAATCAAAGACCTGGAATCAGAGCAACTCACAATAGCCACTCAGCAGGAGGATGCCGAGAACTGGAGCAGGCATCAGAACATTCATATTTTTGGCCTGTCGGAGGATGAGGAGGGGAATGACACCTTAGCATTTGTGGACTACCTTCTCCGTCTGGTCTTAGAACTCGAGCCTAGCCTCCAGCTAGACATCAAACATGTGCATAGAGCTCTCGGCCCTAAGCCCACACACTCCAGTGCTAGGCCCTGTTCCTTTGTTATTCATCAGCTAAGCTATCAAATGAAAGAACTTTTACTTTGCAGGGCCTAGCAGAAAGGTCGGGTGATGCTGGGCCAGCAGCGGCTATTATTCAACAATGATTATATCCCTGTACTCAGCACCAGTGGAGGGACTATGATCCCTTTTTTCCAGCTCTATGATCACAAAAGTTGCATTTTCACACACCATACCCAAGGCTCACAGTTTTTCTACCCCCAGGTCAGCAGACATACTCTTCTGCACTGGAAGCTGCAGAGAATCTGACAGCTCAGGGTATCATCAGTGGCAAAATTTGGAGGCAATGAAGTCTCGACTTGGGCAGGGGACTCATTTGATTTTGGAAAAACCCCATGCAGTAAATATTGAGTTGACAGAAATTCTACAATGCCTAAAGCAATACAGAAACCCCATGCTTGGCACCTGAGGTACTGTGATCATTACTGTTTTTGTTTTGTTTTGAGGGCCTTCCTCCTTCCTGGTCATATGGGGGTCTGGTGGGGTGGGAATGTGGCTGCTCCAGGGCTAGGGGGGGCACCTGTCTGGGGTCCTGATAATAGATTAAAGGCTTTTCATATTCTCACTCAATCTGGAACTGGGTTGTCATGAGGACCCTTTTAATTCTCAAATGGCGGGATAGTCCCAGGCTTGGGGGTTATATTAATTGAGGTTATTGCTCTCCCATCTCCTTTGCCCTGCTGTGGTTGCCTCTCTCACTCCTCGGTGCCCTCCTTCACTCTTCTGCCCCAATTCAGGGTGCACTAGACCAGTGGGGGGAGGGGGCCTTGGATGGGAATCCAGTCCAGGAATACTTAAAAAAGCATTGGGCATCGGCCTGGGAGCTGAGCATCCTAGCCAAATACTTATGAGGCAACAGCGACTAACTTTCACTTACTTCTATTTATGCCTCCATGTAGTACTGCAAAGTTGGATTTTCCTTTTTCCAGAGACAGTCTAATTCACTGCTGACTTCCCTGGCCCTGTGATTGGATCTTCCGGGGATTATTGTTCGTAGTCATGAGAACATCTCGGACTGATGACTTGTAGAATTTTACACAACATGCAGCTAGAACTCGATGACAATAAGGAGGGGTTGGAAGGAGGGGTGAGAACTGAGCTATGAGAACCACCATCTTATAGGATCACCACCTCAGAGTCTCAGGTTATTTAGACAGATTAATGTCCAGGCACTGGGTGGCTCAATGGTTCTCCCTCCTCTCTCTTCATCCTCTTGTTTTTTTTTTCTTCTTCCCCCTGTATTCAGTTATTTGATCTAGTCCTCCTCCTTCCTTAAGACGCAGCCTCATTCAGGCCATCTGGTTTACTGGGTTGACCTCTTTACATGATATTGGGCTGGGGGTCTTGATTGGGTCGAGGGAGGATTTAACTTTTAACGGGAGGATATCAACGCCATAGGCAAGGGTGATATACTTATAAACTGGGTCCACGAACAGGTCCGATTTCTTCCACTTTAGCCTGGGGAGTAATTTTAAAGGCAGGGGCAGATTCCAACATGGCTGAACTCTAAATATAAGGAGGAGCAGAGAGCCTCATTGAAGGGTATTTTAATTTCTGATAATGCTGGTTGCTACCAAGGGCGAGCAAAGGACAAAAATGCTTGGGGTACTATCACTGTTCTTGGGGAATAACCTCCAGGAGATTAGGTTGGTATCCCCAAACTCCTCTGCTGCTCCCTTTGGGAACCAAGACAGGAGCAGTTTGAGAGTGCTTAACAAGAGCACCTCCTACATGGGAGTCAACTTGTATACAGTTTATAGCTGGGTTTTAAGGTTGCATAGCTACCTGAGGTTTAATAGCCATTTGTTCTTAGATTCAAACATGTTTAAACCAATAGGTTTGTCCTGATGTACTTGTTTAATGGGTGTGGGGGGTTAGGGGCATTCACTATATTTCTGGCCCAATTAGGCTACATACCACCACTGTACTGAAGTGGGGGGGTTCATTTTTGGTACCAAGAGTTCAAGTTACTTATATTTAAGCAATAAGGCATAACCAAGGGTTATGTTAATGGTCTGTTAATCACCTTCTAGGGGTTTAATGTGGCACAAGGCGTAGCCGAGTGTCACATGCCCCTAGTGGGTGATTAACTGACCATTAACCCTTACACTGCCAAGGTTTTTCTGAAAATTGCATATCCCTGCTGCCAGAGGTTTTTTCACTGGGTTTGTACACTTATCGGTTATGACGTTATTACATAATTTTTCTTAATTCCCTGGTAAACTTTTTTTCTCATGGTAGAGAAACTAACACAACTATAATTCAAAGTGAAAATATAACTTTTCCAACAAAGACATTTGGAGATATATATGTTTATTTAGTGAAATTTTGATTGTTTTTGAAATTTATATTCAAAAATATTGAAGTTTGTAAAACGTTAAAATCGGTTGCATCACTGATAAAATTGTTGTCTAAAATGTAACTAATTTTCACTTTCAGGCTACAAATTCTTTCTATAAACACAAATTTCACATTATTTTCTCACCTACAGATTATGAGAGTGACCAGAACGGACCACCAATGGTAGGGCCATGCTGGCCTATGGGGGGGTACCTATTGGATTATGGGGTACACGTCACAAAATCCATTAAGAAAAAGTAAGAAGTAGTCTGTTTCACGTGATAGGGAAGTGAATGAGTAAATAAAGGGCCAGATTGCACCTATAGCTACCTACCCAGGGTCACATGACCAAAAACAAGATGGCTGACACCATTCAGCCATTTTCTGTGTCAAAATGCTTGTGACTCATTTATTGAGATCATTAGATCATAAAAGTGGTAAATGTCAATGGATTGCACCCTTTCTTATGGCAACAGTGGCTTGGATGAAATTTCTGATCCCTAATTTCACATTATAGACCCACTTGCAGATAGCTGGGGTGCCATACCCAACCACCCCTGGTATGTCCATGCTGGCCAATGGGGTGACCACCTAATACATTATGGGGTGCCTGCCAATAAATTCAAAAAGTAAAACTAAAAAGTAGCTTGTTTTACATGGCGGGGAAGTGAATGAGTAAATCAAGGCCCAGACTGTATCCATAGCTACAATCCCTAGGTCACATGACCAAAAACAAGATGGCGGCTACCGTTCAATCATTTTCTGTATCAAACTGCTTCTGTTACACATTTGTAGGGATAACGACATTATAAAAGTGATAAATGTCAATGGATTACACCTTTCTTACATCTGTTGGGGCTTGGATGAATTTTCTGATCCCTAATTTTACATTACAGACCCACCTGAAGATAGCCGGGTTGCCATACCCAACCACCCATGGTATGCCCATGCTGGCCAATGGGGTGTCCACCTATTGCATTATGGGGTTCATGCCAATAAATTCAAAAAGTAAAAGTAAAAAGTAGTCCGTTTTACATGACAGGGAAGTGAATGAGTAAATCAAAGCCCAGATTGTATCCATAGCTACATCCCCTGGGTCACATGACCAAAAACAAGATGGCAGCTACTGTTTCATCATTTTCTGTATCAAACTGCCTATCTTACACATTTATTGTGATAACTACATTATAAAAGTGGTAAATGTCAACGGATTACACCTTTTCTTACATCTGCTGGGGCTTGGATGAAATTTATGATCCCTAATTTCACATTACAGACCCACTTGCAGATAGTTGGGTGCCATACCCAGCCACCCTAGTATGTCCATGCTGGCCAATGGGGTGACCAGCTATTACATTATGGGGTGCCTGCCAATAAATTCAAAAAAGTAAAGTAAAAAGTAGCTTGTTTTACATGGCGGGGAAGTGAATGAGTAAATCAAGGCCCAGACTGTACCCATAGCTACATCGCCTGGGTCAAATGACCAAAAACAAGATGGCGGCTACCGTTCAATCATTTTCTGTATCAAACTGCTTCTGTTACACATTTGTAGGGATAACTACATTATAAAAGTGATAAATGTCAATGGATTACACATTTTCTTACATCTGTTGGGGCTTGGATGAATTTTCTGGTCCCTAATTTCACATTACAGACCCACCTGCAGATAGCCGGGTTGCCATACCCAACCACCCATGGTATGCCCATGCTGGCCAATGGGGAGTCCACCTATTGCATTATGGGGTGCATGCCAATAAATTCAAAAAGTAAAAGTAAAAAGTAGTCCGTTTTACATGACAGGGAAATGAATGAGTAAATCAAAGCCCAGATTGTACCCATAGCTACATCCCCTGGGTCACATGACCAAAAACAAGATGGCAGCTACCGGTTCATCATTTTCTGTATCAAACTGCCTATCTTACACATTTATTGTGATAACTACATTATAAAAGTGGCAAATGTCAATGGATTACACCTTTCTTTACATCTGCCGGGGCTTGGATGAAATTTATGATCGCTAATTTTACTTCATAGACCCACCAGCATATAGCTGGGGTGCCATACCCAACCACCCCTGGTATACCCATGCTGACCAATGGGGTGTACACCTATTGCATTATGGGTTACATACCAATAAATTGAGAAAGAAAAAGTAAGATGTAGCCTGTTTTACATGAAGGGGAAGTGAATGAGAAAATCAAGGCACAGACTGTACCCATAGCTACATCCCCTGGGTCACATGACCAAAAACAAGATGGCTGACACCATTCAAACATTTTCTGTATCAAACTGCTTCTGTTACACGTTTGTAGGGATAACAACATTATAAAAGTGATAAATGTCAATGGATTACATTTCTTACATCTGCAGGGACTTGGATGAATTTTCTGATCCATAATTTCACATTACAGACCCACTTGAAGATAGCTGGGGTGCCATAACCAACCACCCCTGGTTAGCCCTTGCTAGCCAATGGGGTGTCCACCTATTGCATTATGGGGTGCATGCCAATAAATTCAAAAAAGAAAAGTAAAAAGTAGCTTGTTTTACATGGCGAGGAAGTGAATGAGTAAATCAAGGCCCAGACAGTACCCATAGCTACATCCCCTGGGTCACATGACCAAAACCAAGATGGCGGCTACTGTTCAATCATTTTCTGTATCAAACTGCTTCTGTTACACATTTGTAGGGATAACTACATTATAAAAGTGATAAATGTCAATGGATTACACCTTTTCTTACATCTGTTGGGGCTTGGATGAATTTTCTGATCCCTAATTTCACATTACAGACCCATCTGCAGATAGCCGGGTTGCCATACCCAACCACCCATGGTATGCCCATGCTGGCCAATGGGGTGTCCACCTATTGCATTATTGGGTGCATGCCAATAAATTCAAAAAGTAAAAGTAAAAAGTAGTCTGTTTTACATGGCAGGGAAGTGAATGAGTAAATCAAAGCCCAGATTGTACCCATAGCTACATCCCCTGGGTCACATGAACAAAAACAAGATGGCAGCTACCGTTTCATCATTTTCTGTATCAAACTGCCTATCTTACACATTTATTGTGATAACTACATTATAAAAGTGGTAAATGTCAATGGATTACACCTTTTATTACATCTGATGGGGCTTGGATGAAATTTATGATCACTAATTTTACTTTATAGACTCACCAGCATATAGCTAGGGTGCCATACCCAACTGCCCCTTGTATACCCATGCTGACCAATGGGGTGTCCACCTATTGCATTATGGGTTACATACCAATAAATTGAGAAAGGAAAAGTAAGATGTAGCCTGTTTTACATGATGGGGAAGGGAATGAATAAATCAAGGCACAGACTGTACCCATAGCTACATCCCCTGGGTCACATGACCAAAAACAAGATGGCTGACACCATTCAAACATTTTCTGTATCAAACTGCTTCTGTTACATGTTTGTAGGGATAACAACATTATAAAAGTGATAAATGTCAATGGATTACACATTTTCTTACATCTGCAGGGACTTGGATGAATTTTCTGATCCATAATTTCACATTACAGACCCACTTGCAGATAGCCGGGGTACCATAACCAACCACCCCTGGTTAGCCCATGCTGGCCAATGGAGTGTCCACTTATTGCATTATGGGGTGCATGCCAATAAATTCAAAAAGTAAAAGTTAAAAGTAGCCCGTTTTACATGACAGAGAAGTGAATGAGTAAATCAAGGCCCAGACTGTACCCATAGCTACATCCCCTGGGTCACATGACCAAAAACAAGATGGCGGCTACTGTTCAATCATTTTCTTTATTAAACTGCTTCTGTTACACATTTATTGTGATAACTACATTATAAAAGTGGTAAATGTCAATGGATTACACCTTTTCTTACATCTGTCAGTGCTTGGATGAATTTTCTGATCCCTAATTCTACATTACAGACCCACCTGCAGATAGCCAGGGTGCCATACCCAACCACCCATGGTATGCCCATGCTGGCCAATGGGGTGTCCATCTATTGTATTATGGGATACATGCCAATAAATTCAAAAAGTAAAAGTAAAAAAGTAGCCCATTTTACAAGACAGGGAAGAGAATGAGTAAATTAAGGCCCAGACTGTACCCATAGCTACATCCCCTGTGTCACAAGACCAAAAACAAGATGGCAGCTACCATTTGATCATTTTCTGTATCAAACTGCTTCTGTTACACGTTTGTAGGGATAACAACATTATAAAAGTGGTAAATGTCAATGGATTACACATTTTCTTACATCTGCAGGGGCTTGGATGAAATGTATGATCACTAATTTCACATTATAGACCCACCACCATATAGCTGGGGTGCCATACCCAACCACCTAAGGAAGGCCATGCTGGCACATGAGGGGCACACCTATTGCATTATGTGTTACATACAAATAAATTCAGAAAGTAAAAGTAAGATGTAGCCTGTTTTACATGATGGGGAAGTGAATGAGTAAATCAAGGCCCAGACTGTACCCATATCTACATCCCCTTGATCACATGACCAAAAATAAGATGGCGGCTACCGTTCAATCATTTTCTGTCAAACTACGTCTGTTACACATTTGTAGTGATAACTATATTATAAAAGGGGTAAATGTCAAGGCATTACACCTTTTCTTACATCTGCAGGGGCTTGGATGAAATTTCTGATCCCTAGTTTCTCATTATAGACCCAACTGCAGATAGAAGGGGTGCCATGTCCAACTACCCATGGTATGCTCATTCATGTCAATGGGGTGTCCACCTATTGCATTATGAGGTGCAAGCCAATAAATTCAAAAAGGAAAAGTAAAAAGCAGCTTGTTTTACATGTTAGGGAAGTGAATAAGCAAATGAAGGCCCAGACTGTACCCATTTCTACATCCCCTGGGTCACATGACCAAAAATAAGATGGTGGCTACTGTTCAATCATTTTCTGTATCAAACTGCTTCTATTCTAAAACCTGTGGAGAAAAACCCTACCCTTTCCCTATTCAAAATACCTGTGGAGAAAAACCCTATCCTTTTCCTATTCTAAAACCTGTGGAGAAAAACCCTACCCTTTCTCTATTCTAAAACATGTGGTGAAAAACCCTACCCTTTCCCTGTTCTAAAATCTGTGGACAAAAAGCCTATCCTTTCCCTATTATATAACACATCATGAAGTCCACTATCCTTGACAGGATGGTTCAGAAGTCCAGTAGGGAAATGTCCTGTCGAGTCTTCTCTAAGACATTGACAGTTGCAAGATAGCTGACCTGGGAAGGAGACATAGGAATCTGTTGTTGCAGGAGCCTAGTTTCCAGATCTGAAACCAGTTCTGACCTGGCCCCCTGCCAGCAAGAGTGAATCAGGGTCTTGAAATCTGAAGTAGCCAGGGGTTTGGGAGGTGGATCCTGTTGAGACTGGGGGGGGAGGAGGAGGAGGGGCATCCAGTGGAGGATAATACCCTTGAAACCCCATGTAGTTGGAGTAAGGGTGAAATCCAGGGTAGAACTGCCCCAAATGACTCCATTCTGGAGTGGAGCACCCTAGGTAGGGATCCCTTGGATACCCAAAAGGATAATGTGGGACAGTTCAGGGTCAATTATAAGCCCCCCAATGTCAGACCTGGCATCAGATAAATCCACTTTGGACCCGCCGTTGTGTAGATGGTGGAGGGTCCGGCATCAAGGCAGCCCATGGCAGGGTCACCAACGTCGTAACTGGCGCAACCTAACCTGGCACTGGAAGGTGTTCTGTTGGTCACGTGACATTGGGTGGGTGGTCCCCCTTCAGGTATTACTAGAAAAGTCTGCCATGCGGCCCGATGCCAGGTGGTGCAAGTCCAATATGCGATGACCTACTGATGGAACCCTCTCAAAGTAAGATCTATCTTTTCCTATATCTATCTCCAGCCTTTATGCATGTGAACAGTGCAAAAACCTATCTAGTATTACCTTTTACTATTATGTTTTAGGTCACTGTATTGCCCTTGGAAAATTAACACATTTTTTTATGTTACCCTATCCTACTATGCCTTAGTCCCATGTTTTGCAATATTTTTGCACCATACATTATATAAAATAGTTGGTGGTTGTCAATACACAGCAATGATACACCTTCACCCTAAGGTTCACAAATGAAATACAAGATATACGTCACCCATGAGTTTTATATAATTAATAGAAAATGGACCTAGTTTCTTCAGTATCTCACAGTTACAGTGAGAACAGCAAATTAAGTAAGGTGATAACGAAAGTGGTGTGTATTTAGGCCACCATACAGTATCTTATATAGTGTACTATACAGTATGAAAGAAACCAAAATAGTTTACTATTTTTTATTACCATTAACATTTACCATCAGTTGTCCACATTTCACCGATGCAACACTTTTTCAAGTGTATGGATCATCATACACAAAGAGCATTCCATCAGACATGGTAATGCCAGAAATATGTGGCAAAAAACCCTCTCAATTCCCTATTCTAAAACCTGCAGAGAAAATCCCTATTCTTTCCCTATTCTAAAACCTGTGGAGAAAAACCCTATCCTTTCCCTATTCAAAAACCTTTGGAGAAAAACCCTATCCTTTCCTATTCTAAAAACCTGAGAGAAAAACCTAACATTTCCTATTGAAAAACCTGTGGAGAAAACCCTATCCTTTCCCTGTTCTAAAACCTGTAGAAAAACCCTACCCTTTCTCTATTCTAAAACCTGTGTAGAAAAATCCTATCCTTTCTCCTTTCAAAAACCTGTGGAGAAAAACCCTATCCTTTCCCTATTCTAAAACCTGTGGAGAAAAACCCTATCCTTTCCCTATTCTAAAACCTGTGGAGAAAAATCTTATCCTTTCCCTCTTCAAAAACCTGTGGAGAAAAATCCTATCCTTTCCCTTTTCAAAAACCTGTGGAGAAAAACCCTATTCTTTCCATATTCTAAAACCTGTGGAGAAAAATCCTAACATTTCCCTATTCAAAAAACCTGTGGAGAAAAACCCTATCCTTTCCCTATTCTAAAACCTGTGGAGAAAAATCCTATCCTTTCCATCTTCAAAAACCTGTGTGGAAAAACCCTACCCTTTCTCTGTTCTAAATTCTGTGGAGTAAAATCCTACCCTTTGCCTTTTCTAAAACCTGTGGAGAAAAAGCCTATCCTTTCCCTATTATATAACACATCATGAAGTCCACTCTCCTTGACAGGACAGTGTCTAAAGTCCGGTAGGGAAACGTCCTGCCGAGTCTTCCCCAAGACATGGACAGTTGCAAGATAGCTGATCGGGGAAGGAGACATAGGAAGCTGTGGTTGCAGGAGCCTAGTTTCCAGATCTGAAACCAGTTCTGACCTGGGCCCTTGCCACCAAGACTGAATCAGGGTCTTGAAATCCAAAGTAGCCAGGGAAGGGGAAGTGGATCTGGTTGAGACTGGGGGAGGAGGAGGAGGGGTGTCCAGTGGAGGATAATACCCTTGAAACCCCATGTAGTTGGAGTAAGGGCAAAATCCAGGGTTGAACTGCCCCAAATGACTCCAATCTGGAGTGGAGTACCCCGGGTAGGGATCCCTTGGATACCCAAAAGGGTAATGCGGGACAGTTCAGGGTTGGTTATAAGCCCCCCAATGTCAGACCTGCGTCAGAGGAATCCATGTAGGACCCGCCGTTGTGTAGATGGGGGAGGGTCCGGCATCGAGACAGCCCACGGCAGGGTCACCGATGTCGTAACTGGCACAACCTAACCTGGCACTGTAAGGGCTTGTTGGTCACGTGACGCTAGGGGTGGTCCCTTCAGGTATTGCTAGAAAGTTCGCCGGCGGCTCAATGCCAGGTGGTGCAAGTCCTATATGTGATGACCTACTGATGGAACCCTCTCAAGTAAGATCTGTCTTTTCTATATCTATCTCCAGTATTTATGCATGTGAACAGTGCAAAAACCTATCTAGTATTACCTTATACTATTATGTTTTAGATCACTGTATTGCCTTGATAGTCAATACATTTTTCTTATGTTACCTATCCTACTATGCCTTAGTCCCATGTTTTGTGATATTTTTCCCCATACATTATATAAAATAGTTGGTGGTTGTCAATACACAGCAATGATACACCTTCACCCTAAGGTTCAAAGATGAAATACAAGATATACGTCACCCATGAGTTTTATATAATTAATAGAAAATGGACCTAGTTTCTTCAGTATCTCATGGTTACAGTGAGGACAGCAAATTAAGTAAGGTGTTAACGAAAGCGGTGTGTATTTAGACCACCATACAGTATCTTATATAGTGTACTATACAGTATGAAAGAAACAAAAATAGTTTACTATTTTTTATTACCATTAGCATTTACCATCAGTGGTCCACATTTCACTGATGCAAAACTTTTTCAAGTGTATGGATCATCATACACAAAGAGCATTCCATCAGACATGGTAATGCCAGAAATATGTGGCAAAAACCCTCTCATTTCCTATTCTAAACCTCGGAGAAAATACCTATTCTTTCCATATTCTAAAACCTGTGGAGAAAACCCTATCCTTTCCCTATTCTAAAACCTTTGGAGAAAAATCATATCCTTTCCCTATTCAAAAACCTGTGGAGAAAAATCTTATTCTTTCCCTTTTCAAAAACCTGTGGAGAAAAACCCTATCATTTCCCTATTCTAAAACCTGTGGAGAAAACCCCTAACATTTCCCTATTCAAAAAACCTGTGGAGAAAGCCCCTATCCTTTCCCTATTCTAAAACCTGTGGAGAAAAACCCTACTATTTCCCTATTCAAAAAACCTGTGGAGAAAAACCCTATACTTTCCCTGTTCTAAAACCTGTGTAGAAAAAACATACCCTTTCTCTATTCTAAAACCTGTGGAGAAAAACCCTATCCTTTCCCTATTCTAAATTCTATATATCGTCTTCAGGCTTGTGACCTGTAGATAAAAAACTGTCTGATCTTACCCTATGCTACACCATTGCATCAACATTTTACATACTCTGTGATATTTAATTTAACCAAAGTAATGTAGTCACCCCACATGAAGTCATCTCTTGGAGTGTTCAGAACTAGTCCATGCATTATAATTCATTCAACTGATGAGATGGTGAAGGTGAAGTTTGTTGTGGTGCAATGCGTACTAGTAGGTCTACAAGGCTATTTATGTTAACATCCGAAGGTTTCCACAGCCTGTTAGACAAACTAGTATGTCTCTACCATAATCCCAGAAAGTATCAGTTGAGTAGTATCATAGGAAGTCAAGATGTAAAATGTTGTAATGTAGCATCATTGCAGTGTTCTTCCTGGTATGACAAAGGTAAAAAATAAATAAATAAAGGTAAAAAACAAAGTACACCACCCCTTTGCTAGATATGGGTAGCAAGTGAATCACTGTTGAGGTACCCAGCTGGACTAACACTGTTAGCAGTTTCATGAGGTCAAACCTGAATTAATTTTGAAACATGAATACATACTGTACATCAATCACACATCTCAAAAATCTAAGCAAACTCAACTTACCAGTTAGTGACAATCAAGTAGTAACCTACCTATGCACTTATTTTCCAATTTATTTCCCATTCTGACTGTTGCATGAGTATTTCTGAAGCCAGGGGACATATTTCGTACAACACACTGTGTATATAGATTACAGTGATTGTCATATGGAAGATGACCCCGATGACAGTCGATAGGGCATTTGGAACGTATATCCGTATACGTTCTTCACTTTTAAAGACTTTTAGCCTTTATACTCCAATCTGAAACACAGAATTTAAAGACATTATACCAATGATGACCTGAAAGTTATAGTCCATTGGATTATATACTGTACATTCCCCCACCACTGCATCTATAAATTGCATACCTCTATAGGATTGGAGCTACAGCCCTCTTGATGTCACTGCAGAACATATCGCTTCCCTGATCCATTAAGTGGACACCATCCTGCTGATACAGTTCTGGGAAGAGGGACATGATGCCATCATGCTTGACCATGCCGGCTGACAATCCTCTCATGAATGTCCCCATCTCTGTGGTGATCTTTCTCCTTGTTCTGTCCATTTTCTTCATATCATAAACATTTCTCCACTGCCGACGCTGGATGATGTAGGACCAAAGGATCATGGTTTTCGGCATTTGGTGCTTGATCAAGGCGATGTCCTCCTTCATCTTCTGAAGCAGCATCACTGATGTCTTCAATCCTAAATCATTGCCTCCCAGGTGGATGACGATGACATCTGGTTTTTATCCCCTCAGGCACTCCCGTCGTAACATTGGCACCAGTTGATCCCAACGCATACCCCTCTCACCTAACCAACGAACATTGACTGGAGTATCGAAGGCCAACACTGGTCCCCCAGTTCGAGACCACTCCCGAATCCCTGCCCAATGCACGAAGGAGTGTCCGCAGATCCATACAGTCTTCTCTGGACACTGCATATCTGAATTAAGAAAACATACATATTATAGCATCGGAGTATATCCAATCTATGACAGGTAGTAGTGCTCAATTCCTGACATTTGCTGGCAAAAGACAACATGTCTGGTATCTTCCAGGAAATAAAAAAACATTTAAGAGTGATTACTAATAGTGGCACTTAGAGCAAAATTATGCATTTGCGGCACAAGATCTCATGAAAACATTATGTGATTGGTGGTTTAAGAAACTGATGGTTACCAAATAGGAAAGGTATTTTGCAGTAGTCATGTTTGATGACCTAGAATGAATAAAGCAGTACATGTTGTTCAGCCTTCCCATGTCATCCCACACTTGTGTATCCCCTAGGTGGCGCTATCTCAAGGGCTACTACCCCTGCCTGCATGGCTAGTTGCAGGTTAAGGGGCATGTGTACTTGACACGGGTGCCTCCACCTGGAGGACAGGGTTGCTAGTAACAAGACTAACCTGGATACAGCTTTCTGGGACATTGTAATCCCCCTTTTTCCACTTCTAGTAGCATAGACAATTTGCAACAAACATTTTCACAGTAGCCCCTATTCTGTATACACTTCCCCACACTGTTTGAACTTTCCACCAGGGTTGGTTCCACCAGTTCAACCCTGGAGACCCCCTATAAAACAAGGTTAGGCACAGTATATAACAGTATAGTGCTTTTGGTACAAACTGGAACCACAGTTGGATTAAAGAGAACAGAAAATCATTTCTAATTGGCAGCAGTTTATAAAGTTCTTATTCTTAGAAATGATATGCACTATTCTAAATAATCCACATTTAACTGTACTTCAATAAAAACTTGATACGAAAAACTGTATTTTGCATTGTTTTGTTTTTATGGGCAGCATTCTGGAATGCAGCACTCAGCATTTCCCACCTATCATACATCTCGATCACTCCGCCATCTCGGTCTCGATACCGGGAATCTACACCAATTAACCATTCCATGGTGTCCAATAGACACCCCGTGTCTTCCCACACTGGGAAACAGCAACTATAAAACATGCCATGGTGTCCAATGGACAAGCAGTGATGACTATGATAGAGGGAAGTCTTGTGCAGTCCATTCCGGGATGCAGCACTCAGCATTTCCCACCTATCTTACATCTCGATCATGCCGCCATCTTGGTCTCGATACTGGGAATCTACGCCAATTAACCATTCCATGGTGTCCAATGGACACCCCATGTCTTCCCACACTGGGAAACAGCAACTATAAAACATGCCATGGTGTCCAATGGACACACAATGCTGACTATGATAGAGGGAAGTCTTGTGCAGTCCATTCCGGGATGCAGCACTCGGCATTTCCCACCTATCTTACATCTCGATCACTCCACCATCTCGGTCATGATACTGGGAATCTGCGCCTGTCAAGCGATTTACTATTCTGCGTCGCTATCGCTAGTATTCGGTGATCCGGGCATCCCATATTTCATCTTTGAATGGTATTCGGAGAAGCATTTATCTACACACAGGCCCTTGCCGCAATCTGCACACCAGTAGGTCAATTCCTTACGCTTCCCTTTCTTTGTGCACACCACACATCTTCGGGTAGGGTACAGCTTCTTTGGTGTTCTTGGTATTTTTGATGGGAAGTGCTTTCCTTGCAGTCGTTGGCATGGATCCAATTTTGTCGATTGCCGTTTTTGGCTATGCTGTGGAAGATCATCTATTTTTTTGCTTGTCGTTATAAGTTCTTTAATTACAGTTTGTTGGAATTCCAAGTGCGTCATCTTCTTTCTTTCTGGGGAAAATTTCTTGTACATTATGTACCCCTGAATTAACATGGCATTCAGTAAATAAAAGAACTCCTTCTGCCATACCTTCTTGCATCGCCGGTTAAAATTGTAATACCCTGCCAGCTGATCATTTTTGTCGAATCCACCCATGTATCTGTTGTAGTCCAGTATACATTTTGGTTTTTTTATTGACTCCCCAGTCTTCCAATCCTTTCTTCCGGTATCGACAAATTCAGTACTTGATGTTGTTGACAGCATGTATATGCCCCTCTTGTCTCTCCACTTCATACAGAGCATTGGTGTCTTCCTGAATGTAACCTTTTCTTTCATCTTCAGCTTTATGTCTTTTATTTTGGGAGGCATTCCCTTGCAGTTGGGCATAACAGTTCGAGTTGCACCAACTCCAGATAAAAATAGATCTGTGTAGAGTTGAGGTCCAGTGTAGTATCTGTCTGTGTAAATCCTGTAGCCTTTCCCTCTTGGTTCTTCTCTAACAAGATCAAAACAAACTCTGTATGTATGTCCTTTGCTCTGTTCCTCGTCGACTTTGCCTGTATAGAATTGCCAGTTGCATATGTATCCCGAGTTTGATTCACATAAGGTGTACACCTTGATTCCGGTGCTTCACTGGTTTTTGTGGATTAAATGTTCTGTAACTTAGATTTCCCTTGCACAGACATATACCTTCATCCAGGGAGAGGTCGGTTGGGAAGATAGGTTTCTCATGATCTCTTCAGGAATCGCTCATGTATCTCCTAATGTAAAAGTTGATCAAATCCTCCATCCTCTAGGCTTCCGATTCGAGTTGTCAGCCATGTGAAGAAAAGAAAAAATCAGGTTGAATCGGTTCCTTGCCATCACACTGCCCCAGAATGGTGTGTAGGTGACTTCATCCAGTCCCCAGTATTCATCTTTACTGCTCTTCACTACCAGTCCCATCGCAATGTATAATGCAAAAAACCTCTTCAGTCCTTCTTTGTCAGTCATCTTCCAAGCCCTGGCCCTTGAATGTGGTGGCAACTCATCAATTGGATGTGCCAGAAAGAAATCATTGGCATATCTATTTGTTTCCCTTGCAATAAGCTCCAAATCTTCATCCGTCAGGCAAAACAGTTGTACAAATCCAAGTGGACTTTCTGGGACTGGTACTTGAGACCTGAAGTTGCAGTGAATAGGTGTCCATTGTCACTTGTTGTTGTCACCTCTTCCCATTCGTCTTCTCTTCTAATGCTTTGTTCTGCTGATGACCGAGCCCTTTTACCACAAGTCTTCTTGGGCATTGCACCTACTGATGTTGTGGGGGTCTCTTCATGATCTTCCTGCTCCACATCCGGCATGTAATCTTGATCAGTAACTTCTTCATCTTCAGAAGACTTATTCCGCACTTCCACCAGATCCAGATTGTACAATCTTACTTCAACATCATCTTCACTATGCGATTCGGAGAAATCGGACTCGCTACACATCTGGATCTCAGCCAAAACATCCAATGCAGTCATTTTTTTTGCCATGATGATTATTCTGTAAGATGTAGAGAAAAAAACAAAACAAAAAACACATCATTGTTGCAAGTTATCTTTGTTGGGTGATTCTAACAATAATATGAAAAATGAAGCCCCTATGAATAGCAGTTTGGCTCAATAAACCCTACTCCCAACTAATTTATATTTTCAAACGCACTACAAAATATTCTATGTTCTGTTGAATTATGTCAAATATACTGCAAGGAATCAAACTGAAAGACAAAAAAAATAAGTTATATTCGAAGAGTTACATGTAATATCTTTAACGGAATACTCAAGCTCATTTTCACACATACGGGAAGACACAGTGATATGATAATAGAAACATCCCATCCCGTATCAGGTGCAACATCAAGTTAAGCATTCACTAGTGTACAATGTCAATCCCCAATATATCACTATAGGTTTATGTCTGTATAACATCAGTCTGCATTTTACCACCCTCCAGTGAGTTGTAATTCCTCCTGATGTTGCCCGGGTTATAAACAAATATTGTTTTCCTTACTACACTTACCTAAGGAACACTTGATTACTGCATATATATATGTGTGCGATGCTTGGCATCGGCTGACATTAAAAGCCAAGTAGAATATCAGATTTGCAAAGTAAATGACTATGTGTTTATGACCGGATAACATCAGTCAGCATTTGCGCCACCCTGTAGTGTGCGTTAATGCCTCCTGATGTTACCTGGTTATAAACAAATAGTGTATTTGCTTACTAGTCAAGAAAATCACCAAATTGAAACCTTTCTTGTTTTGGAACTTGCAACTTTAATTAACCATACAATATGCAGTATCACAACATAGGAAGAACTTCACATATATCAAGTTAGGATCAACAATTCACAGTACAGCTGATATCCATCAAAAGTCAAACGTTCCAAAAGTGTCTATGTGTCAGTGAACTGATAAATGTAAAAAATCAACCATTGTTCTCTTCTGATTTTTGGGTGCTGTCCCAATGAAGATGATGCATGAAAAACTATAAGGGATCAAGTCAGGATAAGTGTTATTAAATTGACCTTAAACATTTGCAAGAACACATGATACATTTTAATTCAGTGATAAAAGCAACCAATTTTATGTCTTATTAATAAAGCATATACATCCAAAGTATTGTTTATAGTTTGTGAATTCAATTCTCAGTTCTTCTGATTACATTTGTTTTATATCGTGTCATAATACAAACAGTATATTACATGAACAAATAACTGCTGTACAAGTAGAAGTGAGAGTGAAAATATGTATTATTATATATGTAAGCAATAATACCCAACAGGGTGGGCGGTATTGTGTTATACCGGACCGCCCAGGGGCGTAATGAGGCCTGACGCCGCAGGCGGAGGGCGTTATAGCCACTGGAAGGTCCAGTATAGCACAATACCACCCATCCTGGAGGGTATTATTGTGCTTAGAAAATGGGCACAGTAGAACAATATTAATTTTGTAACAAAATTGTTAACTAAATAATTAGTTTAATATGACTTTTGTAATAAAATAGTTCCAGTACATGGATTTAACTGGTCATCTTGGTTAACCCCCAACACACAGACACACACATGAGTTACTTCATTTGTTGAGAAATATGATTTCTATTAAACAGAGGAAGCACTGGTGTATGGCAAGCAGCAGTACTGTGTTGGGTTGCTATGGAGAGCCTCGCGTTCTGGTAGCTGTTTGTGTCAGTGTACTCCTTGCTATCTCAGGAGTGCCCAGTCACTGAGGAAACAGAAATAAAAAGAAATATGAAGAGCAGCAGCTTCCACTAAACAGTACGAGGTTCTGGGGACCAGTAGCTCTTGCTAAGTGAGAGAAAAAAATGGCGTAGAATTGAAATTTTATCAGGTACTTTATGCCAATAGAAAATTAGGCTGGGCACAATGATACAGGACTACATGAAGGGGCTAGTACTTTTTATCTACTGGGCTCTGTTGTCAGATAGACCAGGGCTTTGGGTAAGGAACTGGCCAATCAAAAGCCAGGATTTTACAAGCTCATTTTCTAATGAGTGTTCATCATCACAATACTTCTTTTGAAATAGCTCAAGAAAATCAATTGATAGACTGAAAAATATTGAAAATATGTAACCTTAGAAAAGCACATGAAACATATTCAATGCGACATTTCAGATCAATACTCCTGTATACATTTTTCATCCAGCAGAGTGGAGCAGATGGCCGAACCATCCATGACTTTCAACATGTCATACTGCAGGACTTTACTGACATTGTGAGTGGTCCACCATGGCTCAGGTGTAGTGGCACAACACATTAAGGGACGGACAAGGTGAAAGAGTCTAACATGTTCCAACATAAGAAAAATAGGACAAGAGGACACAGCATGAGATTAGAGGATGCCAATTAAGGGGTACTGTGAGGAAGTTCTTTTTAAAGAAAGGTGGTGGATGCATGAAACGGCCTACTTCAGGAAGTGGTGGATATGAATACAGTGCAGGGCTTCAAACAGGCATGGGATGGGCATAAGGGGCAATACAGATGAATATGGATAGATAGGTCATTGACAAAGCAAAGTCCAATGGCACATTTATAATGTAGAAAAAGAAATGGGCAGACTGGATGGGCCTTGCAGTCCTTATTTGCCATCAACTTATATGTTTCTATGCACAATGGTGGGGGTGGAAAGGATGAGAAGGGACTTACGAACATACGAAATTCGCCAGCAGATAAAGGCCTAGAGGTCTATCAAGTCTGCTCGAATGTGTAGCTAGCACACCTTATTCTGCAGCTGCCCCTCCCTTCCACCCTTCCCCTTCATTAACCCTTCCCCTTGTCCTATCCCATCCTCGTTTGAAGCAGTCCACTGTTCTACTGCATACCACTTCAGCATGGATGCTTAAATTGTTGTGGTGCCTTATATGGGAGAGAATTATGGTCCATTTAAGAAAACTTAATCTTTTCTTTTTGGTAGTGTGGCCTGGCATGGGAGGGCTTGTGAGGGGCCATTGTACACCAGGAAACAGTTAACATGTTGTAGCGCCTTATATGGGAGGGAATTGTGGTTCCATTGAACAGCCTGGTGTGCACTTTTGGTGATGTGGCCTGATATGGGAGGGCTTGTGGGGGGGCCACTGGACACCATAGGATGCTTACATTGTTGTGACGTGTGCTTGGCATTTGGAAATACTAACTTCTCATGCCTAAAATCAGTCACACTCACTACAGTGCTGAAACCCAGTGGGCCCAGTTTTTCCTTTTTTATTTCTTTAGCCATCCTAACCATTTAGCATTTAACAGCTTTAAAGACAGGCAAGACCCCCCCCCCCAAATCGGTTACCAACTGTGTTGCAGGCTGTTTGAAAAAAAAGTCAAAAAATACTTTTTTTAAACCGGTGGGGACTGGTACCTCACACTGAGAAGGAAGCAGTCCACTATTCTACTGGATACCATCTCTTGCCAGCAATGCACTCCACCCAGCTACCACTCTCTGTCCTGCTAGTTCCCCAACTCCTCTGTCTGAGAGGGCGGACTGTACACCACTCTCATTTCGAGAGACCCTATTCTTGGAATTGTGGATTTGCATCAATCAATCAATCAATCAAATCAATCAATCAATCAATCAATCAATCAAAATCTTTATTTAATCAGGCGAACATCATTGAGCATAGCTCATTTACAAGATGGCCCTGAGTGGTCAAGAAGTGCAAGTGTTATTACATTGACAAGGGTAGCATAAATAGTAATACAATGACAGGAGTAACATAAACAGTAATACAATGACATAAGTGCTAATATATAACAATATACATATGTACAAGGCACATTAAAACTTTTAATCTGTGAGACAGTGAGGCATCAAAAGTGACTGTGTGCTACCTCCTCCCCTTCTTCCATTACACCTCATATACCATGACCAACCCATCGAAAAGGATACCCAATTTGCCAATTGTCACTCAAATCCCTTCAAAACCAGGCACTGCATGAAAGTACAGTTACGTAAGAACTTACCGTAACAATATATGATCGAGAGAGGCTCTTGCAGTAGGTAATTACATACATGACTGATGCTGGCAGGCAGCAGGACCCCATGGAAAAATTTCTAGCTAGCAGTCCCTGGGGAGGAACCACCCTCACGTCAGGTGACTGGCATCAGGATTGATTAAGGTGAAAAGTCCGAGGCCACTTTAGGCAAGAACTTTCTGTTAGTCCTGAGGACCACTTTATCCCTATGAAAGGAGATAAAATCAGGCTCCACTGACAATGCTTGTAGTTCACTTATGCGCCTGGCAGAAGTGATGGCTACCAAAAACACAGTTTTCCAAGTCAAGTACTTAAGCTCTGCTGAAGACAAGGGTTCAAAAAGGGGGTTGCATAAGCTGGGCAATGCAAACATTAAGATCCCAGGCAGGGGCAGGGTCCCTGAATGGGGGGTTGGTGTGAAGCAACCCCTTGAAAAACTTAGAGAATACCGGATGAGCTGAAAGGGAAGAGGGTTTTCCTGCTGATAAGAAAGCTGACACGGCTGCCAGGTGCACTTTTAGGGTAGCTGGTCTCAGCCCCAAAGAATTCAAATGTACCATATAATCCAGAACTGTGGGCAAACCGGCAGACTCTGGGGAAATATTCTTGCCAGAGCACCATATGGAAAATCTCTGAGAGCATCTGCCAGGACATTGTCCTTGCCTGGGAGGTGAACTGCCATAAGGGAGGTGTTCAGGGAATAAGCCAGAGACCACAACTTCATTGCTTCGGTGCACAAGGCAGTAGACCGAGTGCCCCCTTGCTTGTTGATGTACCACATTGTAGTGGTGTTGTCTGTTCTGATCGGTACCACTTTGTTCTGAACAGATGTGAAAAAAGCTTAAAGTGCTAGAAAAACTGCTCTGAGTTCCAACAGATTGATGTGGAGCAGAGATTCCTGAGGGGACCACAATCCCTGGGTGGTGAGGTCGCCCATGTGAGCTCCCCACCCCAAGAGGGATGCATCTGTAGTAAAGGTCAAGGAATGAGACTGAGGGATGAAGGAACCCCTCTCTCAAATTGTTCTGGTCCTGCCACCACTGGAGGGCTTGGATCAGGGTTCGAGTTACTGGGATCAATTTGGTTAGAGGATCTCTCCTTTGAGACCAGAAGGCTCTCAAATGGAACTGAATGTCCCTCATCTGAAATCTTGCTCCCTGCACTACTGCTGTGGAGGCAGCCATGTGCCCTAGGAGCTGCAGAAAATGCCTTGCTGGTCGAGAGACACTGCAGTGTTGAAACCCAGTGGGCCCGGTTTTTCTTTTGGGTTTCTCAGACATAGTGCCAGCCTAACCAAAAAACTAGCCCGTTTATGGCAATCCGCCAAGCAAGACCCTCTTATCGGTTCCCAACCGTGTCGCGGGTCGTGGAAAGAACCGTAATGAAATCCTTTTTTTTTAGAACCGATAAGAACCGGGAACCGCACTCTAATGCAATTTAAATGAAGTTTAACAACAACCTGATCGGTTCAAACCGAACCGATAATAACGTTTGCAAGTTCCACACAGAAATAATGTAAAACCTATCTATTATTTACGATACCACAGACAGAGCTTGAACCGACCGGTTGTGGTTTAATACAGTTTAAATATGGTTTAAAAACCGAGAAATGACACTTTTTAACCTACAAAATGAACCGAGCAGAAGGAGAAATCTCCGGAGCGACTGTTCAGTGAGGCGGAGTAAAGAATCTGACAGTTTGAGTTTGAAGAACAACAGACAGAGTTTTCAACCGAGCTCGCACTCAAGATTCCATGCCTGGCGTGGAAAGTTAACTCTTTCACCTCCAGAGCAGTTCAAAGGTTGGGACTCACTGCATATGTCATAATATAGCAAGACTTCATGTTGTTTGAAACATCGAAACTGTAGTATTTAGTAAAGGTATTGACAGAATTTCAAGTGGCGGCAGCACAGATGTCTGCTGCAGACACATTTTTGAAACAACCTGCTGAGGCAGCTACTCCTCTGGTGGAGTGGCTTCTTACTTGACCCGGGAGTACTGATGGGGGGCCTCAGATAGAGGACCCCTCTGAGAAAGGTCTTAGAGACCTCCAATTGAGCGGAAGTTTTGTCTGTGAAGGGAACATGATAGGCTGAGATGGCCACCATGTGTACCTTCAGAGAGGAATGACTGAGATCCAGGTCAAACCTCCGAGTCGTCCGTCGAGGAATAGTCCCCTGGAGGGGATGTTACCTGTGTCCCGGTGGCTCCCGAGGGAGATGCGGTTGAAGCTGAGGCAGTGCTGGCACTTCTCGAGTGGGTGATTGGGGCCTAGGCAGAACAGGCACAGGGAATGTCCGTCCTTGTGTGGTAGTTGGGCGCCAGGGACTGCTAGGTAGAAATCTTTCCATGGGGTCCTGCCACCTGCCAGCGTCAGTCCTATAAGTAATTACCTACTGCAAGAGTCCTCTCGAAGTAAGATCTGGGATTATAGGACACATATCCCATGCAACCCCTCCCATACCAGACACAACCAAGTAATATGTGGAGTGCGTCTTACCAGGATACTGTGGAGTCAGAAGCAGGAATCTTGAAGGGACGATGTCCATCAGTACTGAAAAATAAAATACAGGAATGGAGTCACAAAGGATCTGTAGTTCATAATAAATTATTAATATATGACATGTTCACAGTAGAACAATACTTATCCGATGGTGAAGGAGTCCTCATCTGTTCAGGCATGTGAAAGAGAAACAACAATAGGTTAATATGAAAAAGATACAGTAATGAGATAAGAAACTGATAGTGGATAGATACTGCTGGTGCATCGGACTACATTAGAGTGTAATGGTGCATAAGAAAAAATTACTGTTGAAGAACTATTATAATAATAATATTAATGGTGGCATAAAGGAATAAAATTAGTTAACAGATAGAAGAAAATTTGTTTTGAGTAAAGATGATTAGAAAGACTAGTGCTCTCTGCCTAGATGGCCAATTTTCAAGTGACTGTAGTATCCCGGTTGGGATAGGTGATATTCCTTTTTGGTTCACTGGCCCATTGTTGCCTGGGCAATCAGTTAAGTTCATTCACTGACCCTTTTAATGGAATTCCTTCTTTGCACCACTTCTGTAAATGAAGCATCTAGTTCACTTGTCTGTCAAATTGGCACAACATGCACCTTGATAACATGCGCCATTGGCATGATCACTTAGACCATCAAATTGGCACAACATGCACCTTGGTAACATGTGCTATCACGAATTTCCATGCGACTGACAAATTGGCACAACATGCACCTTGATAACATGCACTATCACAAATGTTCCATGCAACTGACAAATTGGTACAACATGCACCTTGATAACATGCGCTATCACAAATGTTCCACGCGACTGACAAATTGGCACAATATGCACTTTGATAACATGTGCTATCATTAATTTAGCACCCTAATATAGCATGGTGGTTAATCTCACTCTCTCAAAACTCCCCCACACTGGGATCCAACAATCACAATATAGTTTAGTTTAGCATAAGGATAGATACTAACTCAAGTCGTACTAGGACAAAGGTTTTGGATTTCAAAAATGCTGACTTTGCTGAAATGGGGAGAGGTCTCAAAAGAGCTCTGGAGAGAATGGGGGCAGGAGAGGGAGTGGAAGAACAGTGTAAGCATCTAAAGGAAGCCTTAATGGAAGTAACAAACCAGTGCATCAGATTGGTATTCAAAGGCAAGAGAACAAGAAAGTTACTGTGGAATACATCCCCGTCATCAGATCCAGCAACAAGTCATACGAGGAGAGGTTGAGGGCACTGAACATATACTCCCTGGAAGACAGGGAAGAGAGGGAGAGAGAGAGGAGGGACATGATTGGGAGCTTCAAGTACTTGAAAGGGATAAATAAGGTGATGCAGGAAAGAACTGGATGACGGGCGAGGGACTGCCCCCTTTATAGTCACGCTGACGCCACATCACCCAACAATGGGGCATGGCCCCTGCTGACAACTGCAAGCTACAAGTTTGCCGTGCAGTTCTGACACCAGAGATGCAGACCTATATGTGAAGACCTACTGCAGGAACCCTCTTGAAGTAAGATCAGTTGTTTTATGTCCTTTCTATGGCCCTTAGTGCTTGTCATGTACCAGGTAAGAGATCTCTTGACATCCAGTCTCTCTATCTACCCCCCCCGGATTGTGCAAGTCAAATATGTTTTTTTAATCAGCCTGCCATTGCCTGACCTGTACACAAAAACCCACATTTAGTGCTAGAATACACTTTACTTGTGATTTATGTGACAGTAAAATATATGTGTACCTTATTCTTATGTTATATACGTGCCTGAACCAAGATGTATGTTAACACTGTATATGCCTGATGATCATTTTTTTGTCCCATTGTAACCCTCATCTGATTTATTTTTTATTTCTCTTGCCTCACTGACTGAACCATCTGGCTCTGGATTAGAATTAGTGTATGTTGTGCAAATTGGTTTTTCCATCACAGGGCCCCGACCAGCTACAACACCGTCCTACCCCAGGCAATGGTCCTGGCTAGCCCACCGTTCCTCCACCTGGGTACCCAGAGAGTGTGACTGTGTTAGGGATTCTGAATGCATACCCAGCTGGGCAATTGATAAGAGTATTTAAGCTAATTAACCGGATTACGCCCATCCCATGTTCAAACCCCCAGAATAAATCAGATCTATCTTTTTTCTGCATTCAGCCTGATTGTGGTGCCTGTTTGTGCTCGAAGTACTGTACTGTTTCTATTTGCTCTGCCTGACCTTGTTTTACAGGGAGTCCCCAGGGTCAAACCAGAGGAACCAGCCCTGGTGGTAAGTGCAAACAGTGTGGGTACTTGCAAAGTATATTGGTGGTATTGTGAAGATAGTTACTGGGTATCATTGTAGCCACTAGAGGGGAAAGAGGGGGGATTACACAGTAGTGGAGCCAGGTTTGGGATCATTTGGGAGCCAGGGAGGGCCATTCAGTCAATGACAGGCTCCACAATGGGCACTAAACAGTGAATAAAGATGGTGGCAGGGCGCCACTACTCACACCACCATCATCTGAGACTTTTGAGGAGAAATTTGCTAAGTTGTTGCTGGGTGAAGGGAAAACTGTAGAGGACTTTAAGGAACTGTTCCTGCAACCTGGGTGTGTTCCTTCCCCAACACCCCCTCCCACTCCAGTGCCTGTTACTGCCTGCAGAGAAAAGCCTTGCCTCAGAGGGCTACCCCCTTGTCAGCATTACTACCAGCACTCCAATGGAACTGGTCTGCATAGACTTCTTGAGTTTAGAACCTGACTAGTGAAACATTAGTAAAGTGTTAGTGGTTATGGATCATTTCACAAGGTATGCACATGCTTTCCCACCAAAGATCAAAAGGCAGCTACCATGGCCAAGGTCCTAGTGGAAAATTTCTTCATCCACTATGGTGCCCCCCAGTGGATTCATTCCAAGTAGGCATGGGAAGTAGCCCTTGGGATAGCACCACCTAGGGGTTACATAGACAAGGAGTAATTGAAAGCATTAACCATTCAATTTTCTGGGGGAACAGGAAAGGGACAAGAAGGAGAGAAGAGTGTAAGTGCTAAAAAGAGAAGGTTAGGAGGACAAGCTGAGGTAATGAGCGAGGAGAGTGTGTAAGTTATTGAGCAGAGGGAAGATGAGAAGATTAGTCTTGGCAATAGCAGGACTCAGGGAACACAGTTTGGAGGATAAAACATGTTTTAGGAGACAGAAAGGGATTGTCTGATTTGGGAGGGGAGGGCCTTCCAGAGTGAGGGCAGTCTGTAAGAGAAAGCAGCTGAGTCAGAACAGGAGGAGGGTTGTGAGGAGGGAGAATGTGTGGGTATCCCTTGACTGAAGTGAGTTGGAGGCCACAGTAGAGGGAGACAAAATTGAGGAAAGGTAGGATGGTAAGGACCGAAACCTATATGTAGAGATAAAAATTGCAGAGTGAATTTGCTGCCACTAGTGTAGGAAAGTAAGGGAGAGGGACGAGTAGAGGGTACAGTGATGTGTGCAAGGAGGGGCATGTAGAGCAAAGTGGCAAAAAGCACTGTAGAGGGTGTCATGCTGCCTGGCAAAGGGGGAGGCTGATGGCGGTGCCATAAACAACATTGGCATAGTCAAATCAGGGGATGATCATCTTGGTAAGGATTTGACATCAAGTATTTAGGGAGAGGGCATCCTTATTTCTGTATAAGGTGCCCAGTTTAGGGTGAAGTTTAACAGGATGTGTTCAACATGTTTACAGTAGTCAAGCCGGGAGTTCAGTCATATAGCCAGGTACTTGTAATGGGGTACTATGTCTAGTAGGGAGCCATCAAGGATGGTGAATGGGGGGGTGAGGAGATGGAGGCAAGTTTGTGAGGGGTTTACCACAGTAGATATGGACGGAAGATCATTTAAGAAAATGAAGAACAGTATAGGGCACAAGATGGAGCATTGGGGAACACCATAATGTATTGTGAGAGAGGGAGAGAGGAATTGACCAACCTTGACTTGTTGGAGTCGCTAGAGAGGTAGGAGTTAAATCAGTTTACAGATGCAAGAGAAAGGCCAGCAGATGAAAGCTTGGTTAGTAAGAAGGGATGAGACACAGAACTATGAGAAGATGGAGTTTGTCAGGAAAATACCAGTTACTATATGAAGAATAATATATGCGGTAGTGTATATAACAAGAATTTTACACACAAGATGCTGAGGTGTATAGCAAGGGGGTTCTCATTCAGGCAGAGGGAGGTGATCTCGCCCCTCAACAGGTCACTGATCATGCTGAACTTGGAGAACTGTGTGCAGTTCTGGAGGCCATACCTGAGGCGGGATGTCAAACTACTGGAGGGAATGCAGCAGAGGGCAATGAGGATGTTACAGAGAATGGAGGGGAGAGACAATGAGAACGGGCTGGGTGAAGTAAACACCCTGGAAGAGAGGAGGGATGGGGAACATGATCTAAACTTTCAAGTATCTGAGGTGAATCAACAAGGATGGAGCCAACAGGGTTTTAAACTGAGGAAGGAAGGAATACTAGAGGGCACGGGCTAAGAATAGAGGGGAAGATTTAGGAGGGAGATGAGGAGGCATTACTTCACAGAGAGAATGGTGTCAAAGTGAAATGCCCTAACACAGAGGGTGATATCATGCAAAATGGTGGGTAGCTTTAAAAGAGCATGGGACAGAGAACAGGGGAGAGTACTGGTAGGTGAAGCTGAGAATGGCCGAGAGTGAACAGAAGGAGAGGGGGGTGGGCAGATGTGACCGAGGGGCGCTAGCTGCACACTCAAGGAGACGTTTACAGACCAGGAGGTCACAATAGTTAAACTTTCAAATGAACAGTATGTGCAATGACTACTTTAAAACACTGTTTTTATTACATTTTGTCCTTTATTACCAACTGAAGAGGCAGTGTTGTGCTTGGTTACTGAGTACAGAGCTGTGAACTACAAGATCCCCAGATTTGAATCCCACCACAGCCACTGGTTTACTTAGTAACCTTCTGTAAGCAACAGTTGAAGACTTCAAAAATACATGGAACAGACACAGGAGAGTGTTGGGGGTGGGGGGAGGCATGTCTTAGCAGATAGCTATACAAATGAGCAGACTAGGTGGGCGTGTTGGTCCTTTTCTGCCGACAGACTTCTATGTTAATATCGAGAAAGGCTGAGGGTGACCAAGAGAAAACTGACACAGGCAAAAGCAGATGTGAAGCTAAGATTTGTAGAGAGGGTTCAAGAGGCTGACAAGGCATTCTTTTAATACACACAAGACCAGACAGTGCAAAACTAGTGACAGGGTGGTCAGGCTCAGGGGGAGAAAGATGAGAAGCAGAAGGCAGCTTTACTAAATGAATATTTCTGTTCAGTATTCTCAGTGTAAGACAAAAGCATGCTGCTACAATGCAGAATTAAAGTCAATATGTTGACATTTGGCTTCTATTATGCTGTAGTACTCCAAGAGGGACTCAATCTTGTATCGAGTTCTGTTCTTGGGTCAGAAAAAAAAAATGTGTGTGATGGTAGTAGAAATCCATCAACCATTTTTTCTGGTCCAAGGACTGCAATCCCCCTTCCTTCATGTACCCTCCAAATTTGTTTAAAAATGGGTCCCTTTTTCCTACCTTTACTATTGTGCAACAGCTTTGTTTGTTGGTCACAGATATGGCCTCGTCAGGACAAATCAGTTCCTGTGGGCCCTGGAAAGGAAAAAAAAGATAAATACAAAGTACCACAAGAAAGATAAAACTAATTTTGAAGCGAAAATGCTTCCTTGTCCTGCTCCTAGATCATTCAGTGTTCCTCCTCTGCCCCATCTGTACCTGATCTGCTGAGCAATCTCTCTCTCAATGGCACATCATGTCAAGGATTTATTATACTAGTCTGCCCTTGATCTGCCTGTACATGCCAGCTCACATTGCAATGACTGAATGTGTGGGTGGAAGCCAAATACACAAGGTAATCCTTTTTTCTTTGATTGGTGCTTTATACAGGAACTGCCTCCCTCTCCCGGCAAGGCGTGAACTTGTCCCGAAGATGATCCTCCCAATATTTGCCCACTGTGATGTAGTCTACAATGTTGTGCCCAAGTCATCCCTGGCCAGATTGGATAACCTGTTCAATTTTTTCTGCCACTTCACACTTGAGTGTCCTCCTCTCACTCATCACTGCTCTCTATCACACCAGATCCATGTACTCTCCCTCTCTTGCTTGCTTGCTCTCATACTGCCGCGTGACATAATGTGCAAAGGTATTTATATGGACCACTAAAGTCATGCGAGACTTTGCCAGTCCTGTTCATGTCCTAGGTAGTCAGTCATGTGACCCACATTGCCATTGCTGATGTCAGTCTGTCTGGGACCAAAATAAAACTAAACAAAAGAAACACCCTTTCCCCACCTCGTATCACTGCATCTCATCTTCCTCCACCAAGAAATTAAGTAAAGTAACTCCCTTTCCCTAACCCAAGAGCACCCCATTCCTCCTTCCTCCCACCAGTAAAGTAGTGAAGTTAGTCCCAGTAGTGCTCTTCAGTCTGTTTATATGTGACATTAGAGAAGGATTCAGGGCGAAATGTGCCTCTTTGCAAATGACAGTAACTAAGGTATCTGATAGGGTGGAGGACCATGAGAAAGAGTTTAGGAACAGGAAAGAGGACTTAACAAAACTGTAAAAGTGGTCCAAGACCTGGCAATGCAGATTTAATGCCAAAAAGTACAAGGACATGCACAGAGGGAAAAGGAACCTGAAAACATAGCACTGGATGGGGGGCAGGTTAGATCAGCCCTCGGAGGACAGTGACCTAGGTGTTACCATAAGTAACATTCACAAGAATATTGCCCCATGCAAGTTGGCAGAGCTTTTTCTAAAAGGAGAAATTTTCACGATCTTGGTGAGGCTGCACCTAGAGTACTGCTTACAATCAGTCTAAAGGACAGCAATGGAAATTGTACATGAGCAGCAGGGACCTATGGACACTTGGAGACTGCCTGACCTGAATATGTACTCCATGGAGTCAAGAAGGGAAAGGGGGAATATGACTGAGACTTTCAAAATACAAAAATCTGAAGGTGATAAACTGGGGACAGCAAGCAACCTTTCTGCCAATATGAGGGGTTTGTGATACAAGAACATAATCATAGTCTAATGGGGGAGATTTTGGAGTGATGTCTCTCTATCGACATAAAGACTCCCTCCCCCTTTCCATCATCACAAGCTGGTCTCTAAAATGATTCTCCCAATCTTCTTTTTTACACATACGTGGTCTATGGCACTGCCCCTGCTACCTCCCTCTCTAAGCTCAGCAGCCCATGCGAGACAACCATCACCCCCGGAGCCCCGGCCCCAAACAATAAGAAACCACGTATAAACCTAAGTAATTAATACCAGCCAGTGATATACAGCAGTAAATAGCTATGCTGCATACCTAACCCCAAATCCCTGGTGTGCCCAATGTTCATTCAAAAAGGCTTCAGATCTGTGAAGCCATCTATACCCAAACAGAGAGAAAAAAAAAAGGTGAGAAAGATCCCGTATATTTAGGCCACCACCAGGCCCAGTTCAGCACACTGGTAAGAGAGTCGGTCTGTTGGATCTTGCCAGGAACACTCCAGGTCTTCAAATCAACTTTCTTGGAAGATGAGCTAAGAGTCACAGCATTTTACTCATAAGTTTGGCTATCAGCTATTCAATACATCCCCACTATCTCTTATCAATGTGGCCCATTAACCTCCAAATTTCACGTTGCTCGCCAATGATAGGTGGCCCATGTCCAATTACCATAGTATCATGTATCTCTCCCAATTGCTCTATTGTGACGAGCATAATAGGCAATAAAGATATCCTTCATCTCCAGGCCAGGAGCACTAAAGATCTTCACGTGTACTATGCATATAGGGAGTCAGATAATGTATAATCACCATTAGACTAGCTTTACCACCACAGGATCGCTGGGGAAACAAAATAAACCTTCAACCAGGCCTCCTAGCCTGGGCTTTTGCTCGAATAGCTTTGGAGCGACAATCCGGTGCAAGGGTAGCATTATTCGAGGCCCACCAGGTCGCGGTCAATACCCGTTAATGTAAATGAGCTCCTCATAAATCAACTGTACCGTGGGGCACTACCCAGGAAAGAAGAGAGGATAGCTGGTCTATGAGCAAGTTAATGAAGTAGGATATGTATCTAGGCATGCCATCCCCCGAGATATTATCATGCCCTATGTCTCGCAGCACAGTCTTACCGCTTGCTATCGGAGTAGAGGGTTGACCTTCTGAGTGGGTTTGTGACAGCAGCTCCCCGAGGCGTTGGTTGTCAGGGCCAGGACAAACATGGCCCTCATCTGAACCAGCACCACTGACTCCCCATCCAGGACTCACAGTGCAGCAGCTCCACAAAGTGTTCAACCTGAGGGCCAGGAGAAGCATGATCCTCCCCCGAAACCACGCTGCCAACTCACCCAGCAGGTCTCACTGTACAGCACTTATCTGAGGTATTGGTCGTGAGGACCAGGAGAACTATGGCCCTTCCCCACAGGAGTTGTGCTGATTCCCCGACACAGACTCACTGTGCAGCAGCTCCCCAAGTGTTGTTCCTGAAGGCCAGGAGAACCACGACCCTCCCCCAAAGAAGCACCGGCAACTTCCAAATCAGGACTCACTGTGCAGCAGCTCCCAAGGAGTTGGTCGTTAGGGCCAGGAGAACCACGGCCCTCCCCAGAAGCAGCACCGCTATCTCCTCCACCTGGATTCACTGTGCAGCCGCTCCCCAAGGTGTGAGTCATGACAGCCAGGAGAACCACAGCCTTCCCCCAAAGCAGCGCCGCTGGCTTCACTGTGCCAACTCACTTTGCAGCAGTTCCCTGAGGTGTAGGTCATCAGGGCCAGGAGAAACATGGCCCTCCCCAGAAGCACGCCACCATCTCCCCCACCGGGATTCAGTGTGCAGCAGCTCCCGAAGGTGTTGGTCATGAGGGCCAGGAGAACCAGGGCTGTCCCCCAAAGCAGCATGGGTGACTCCACCACCTGGACTCATTGTGGAGCAGCTCCCTGAGGTGCTGGTCGTGAGGGCCAGGAGAACCACATACTTCCCCCAAAGCAGCACCACTGACTTCCTTGCCCGGAGTCACTGTGCAGCAGCCCAATGAGGTGTAGGTCATGAGGGCCAGGAGAACCATGGCTCTGCCCCAAAGCAGCACAGCTGATTTCCTCACCCAAGCTCACTGTACAGCAGCTCACCGAGGTGTTGGTCATGAGGGAAAGCAGAACTAGGACCCTTTCCCAAAGCATCACCCCCAAATGCCATGTACAGACTCACTGTGCAGCAGCTCCTGAAGTGTTCTTTGTGAGGGCCAGGAGAACCAGAAGCAACGATGGTGTTGCTCATTAGGGCCGGGACAACCATGGCGCTCCCCCAAAGTAGCGCCGCTATCTCCACTACCCAGATTCACTGTGTAGCAGCTCCCCGAGGTGTTGATCATGAGGGCCAGGAGAACAACAGCCCTCCCACAGAGCAGCACCACCAACTCCCCCAACTGAACTCACTGTGCAGCAGCTCCCTGAGGTGCTGGTCATGAGGGCTAGGAGAACCACGGCCCACCCCTGACCAGTGCCACGAACTCTGCCACTGGACTTACTGTGCAGAAGCTCCCCAAGGTGTTGGTTAATAGGGCGAGGAGAACCACAGCCCTCTCCTGAAGCAGCCCCACTGACTCCCACACCTCAATTCACTGTGCTGCAGCTCCCTGAGGTGTTGATCGTGAGGTACAGGAGAACCACAGCCATCCCCCAAAGTAGCACCCCCCGACTCCAGCACCTGGACTTACTGTGCAGCAGCTCCCTGATGTGTTGGTTGTGAGGGCCAGAAGTACCACAACCCTCCGCCAAAGCAGCGCCTGAGACTCCAATGGCCAGACTCATGGTGCAGCAGCAGCTCTCTGAGGTCTAGGTGGAGAAGGCCAGGAGAGCCACAGCCCTCTCCTGAAGCATCACCACCAACTCCCTCACCTGGACCCGCTGTGCAGGAGCTCCCCAAGGTCTTAGTCATGAGTTAAAGGAGCAGCAATCTATGTTCAGGAGCCGAACAGCAGTTAATGCTATGTGATCTAGATCAAGGCACATTGTGTAATCCCAGCTGTGGCTTTAAGCACCTGCCATTTACCTCCCTCCAGCATCTTTGTGTGTGTTTCCCGTCCTGAACCCTCTATTGTGTTGCTACATGACCTTTAAATCCCATTAACCACACTCTATTATATCCAAAGAGCCAGTGTTTCCAAAACCCCAGATGGTGCTCCTCTCTACCCTCCCAGCTGCAGCTGGACCTGCCAGACATCACAGTGCTGTTCAGGGTAGCCACCACTACCACAGCAGCTTCCCCCACCTCAGCAGACATTTCCCCTTATGAGTACACTGGGTCACATGACAGCCATTCTTTCCCCAAATCACCCTTAGCAGATGATACTACTTTATCACTAGGGGGTGCTGCACTCTACCTCCTCTTTTTTTTTTATAAATTTGAACTTATAGTGTTCATTAGCCCAATCTATCCCTCCACTTACTCCACCTCTTTCCCCCTACCACCAGTATATCCCTGCTTTCTTTCTCCTTTTCTCTAGTTGCTCTCTGAGTATATCCCCCCATTCCTTTCACTCTTTGCTTGTTTTCCCCCATGGGACTTGAACCCTGGCCTATGTGCCCAGCTCACTCATTAGTCTGCAACTCTATCTACTAGGCCACCCAGCATGTTACTGTTTTCCACCTGGTGCAATCCTATAGTATCCCCCCCCCATATTCACACTCACACACTTGGTAGAGTCCATTGATTGCAGGTTTCTCAGAAGAGTCTAATCCCCAAGTTAGATCTTCTTAAAGCCCATTAAAACCATCTCCTGCCTTGTTAGTACCTGCTGTTCAATTATTAGCAGCAGCATACCTACTCAGTCCCCCCCGCACACTACACTCACAAACCAGTATCCTCACTCACTGCTCACAAAATGCAACTAGTGCTTACCTGGCTGCATGTACAGCCTTCTTCCCCATTCTTTCCTCCCCCACATTCACTCTCCCTTCTGCCTCTAATTTCCCTCCCCAATCTCCCATCTTCTCTGAATTGCTACTGAATCTATAAAGAACACAGAGTTCTTTGCTTTTTATACAGAAATAACTCTTCATATAACAGTCCAGTTGCTAGCATTCATCAGTTTCCAACGTTTAGCAGGGGGATTGTGATCTACAGTAGATTCCATCCATTTCAAAATGACACCACAAATCTGTCAACTGCGTTCTCTTCTCTAGCACACCATACTCAAATCAACAGAACACAGCTTAATGTGCAGCACACCATGGTTACATAGAAACATAGAAACATAGAATCTGATGGCAGATAAGGACCGCTTGGCCCACCCAGTCTGCCCATTTCCCTATCTAATGGATAAGCTGCAGATCCTAGTTAACCAGCAGCCTACTTCTTCCTACCCCCACCCCCTAAAATTGCCTTATGACTGCCCCATGCATGCTTGAATTCCACCACTGTTTTTGACTCCACAACCTCCTCCGGAAGGCCATTCCATGCATCCACAACCCTCTCTGTGAAAAAATACTTCCTTAAATTACCTCTGAGCCACCCCCATCTTCAAATTGTGCCCCCTTGTTCTTGCACACCTCTTTTTTTGAAAGATGCTACCCTCTTGGATTTTGTTGATTAGCTTGAGGTACTTGAAAGTTTCTATCATGTCCCCCCTCTCCCTCCTTTCCTCGAGGCTATACATATTCGGCTCCTTAAGTCTCTCTTCATACGTCTTCCGGTGCAGACCCTGCACCATTTTAGTTGCCCTCCTCTGGACAGCTTACATCCTATGTCTTTGCAGAGATTGGGTCTCCAGAACTGCACGCAGTACTCCAGATGGGGTCTCCACCTGCAGAATATCTGCTACAAACCAAACACAATTGTAAGGTAGGAGGAAGGGACTGAATGGGGCCAAAGAGGGCCAGTGCAGTCCATGTTTCAAACAGAGCAAGAGCCCACCCCACACACAGACCCACTAATGACCTCAACATGCAGTGCATCTCTGGAAGGAAGCATGCTCCCTTTGGCCAGCCAACAGAGGGCCGCTACAGCAGGACACAGCTCCATCCAGTGCAGTTCACTCCAGAATCCAGGTTGCCTGCTTGGTAGCACAACATGCTACTGCTGGGCCATGGGATATCCCCCCCAACCCCACTTTTTATGCCATAATCTGCTCCTCAATGACTGGACTAAGTACAACTCCCCAAGGACTACTGCAAATGTGTAATAACATGCTTAGCACAAGCAACAGGAACTGCATGACCCCAGAACTGTATGGCCACTGTTGTAAACTGTTATGCTGGTTGAACCCAGGAGTAATTCTGTGGCATTGAAACTTTAATCGAAAGACCCTTTTTTTTTTTTATCCAATCAGTACTCCAAAAGAAGGACGGGACTAGTGAACTTTCTCTGCTAATGTTTGATGTATCGTTGTGTATACACCTACAACAACTGACAGCTGTGTAAAGAGACCATTTAAAAATTATCCCAAGATGGCATGCCCAGGATTATTAGCAACACTTTTTCCAGCAAGACCCACCCCTCCCCTTTCCTCACAGGACATCCACTCAAATTCGTACAGTTAAAACTAAGCTCAGTGTGCATTCCCAGTCAAAGTAAATAAATACATTTTCATGAGAAGTCACTTATGATCAAGTGCGTAGTCGGCTAAATTTTACTCGAAAGCACTTTGATCTTTGACCTGCACAAGTTAATCGGAAACAGCGACGGTTACAAATCAGAGCAATGCAAATAACTTTTGACAGGAGAACACCACTTATCAGATTCACGTTATCGAGAAACGCATACCGTTAAGTGGTGAAACGCTACTTTCCAAATTCATCACTAGCCTACATACCCCAAGTCACACTTTCTTCATAAACTGGAAAATGTAGCTGGTATAGTGTGAACTGCAAATGGTAGCTGATACAGTTTAAGCGCATACACTTAGAACCCCCACAACATAGGGATAAATTACAAGCCCCTCACATGCTCTAGATAAAGCTGATCACACAAGCAATGCCTGGCTCGCCTTGAGCAAACGGGGCTTTAGGACCCCGGCCCCAACTTTAATGTAGAAAACTACCAGAATACTGCTGCACACGCTAAGAAAGGCCACCTCCTCCATCCTGCACCTGACAGCAGCAGGTTGAGCGGCAAGCCAGCAGGTCTTCATTGTTTACATGATTTTATGGGCACGGGAACCCCTCCCTTTGCCTATGCCTCCCCTTGCTGGAGGTAACACATGACAGACACAGACATCTCAATGCTGCACAAAACATTTCTGGAAATTTCCACTACCAGCTCAGCTGTAGAATAAACCTCTGCTACTGTATTAAGGGCACCCTTTCACAAAATAAGTTTAATTTCCATTCCAACGCACCAGCCATGAGATAATCCCACTAGCCGTGCCCCTCCTCCTACCCCGCGCATGGGATGTGTGTGGTAGGACCCACTTTCATTCAATTTGGAGTAGGCCTTACTTTCCACAGCTTTAAGCACTTCTTAGGGGGTTGGTTTTTGTTTTTACCCGCTGCACCATACACCTCTGGGCTATTTGTTCACATGAAGTATCACAGCATCTACTTACCCGAGCGATACTGTGTATATCTCAAGCACTCCAGCATGCACCAGCCTACTGTACGTGGTTCGGGATAATAAACGTGAGAATGGAATGCAAAAAAAAAAGGGGCGAGAACTGACAAGTACGAGCAGCATTCTACTAGCGTTCCACAAACACTTACCATTCCATTATCGAAGGTTACCAAAAAAAATAAAATATAAAGGTAAAATGTAAAATGGGGACAATTTAGCACAAATTGGTACACAATACAGTAAGTGTGCACTATATTGATTCCTGGTCATTTTCAGATAGCATACTAGAGGGAGGCACAGCAAACAGAGACATTCATCCGAATCCCGCTTCCATTTCCTTCAAATTTCGCACAACCCCCCCAAAAAAAAACGCTATGACACAACAAAGTGGTATTTCATTTAACTGCAATATAAAAAGGCTACTGATCAACAAATTTAAAAATATACGTGCTCAGCACTGACTGGCTAATCTACAAGATCTACTTTTTTCAAAATCCATGCTGAAACAATATTTCTATCGTACTCCAGGAAAAAATATAATACAAAAAAAGTGATGTACTGTGTCATGGTAAACTCTGTCCCATAGATTAGAAAACTGACATCCTCGCCGCTACTAATTTGAAGGGAAAAACATTTGTAAAAATGTGTGTGGTACTACGGCTGCATGAATTGCTGACACAAAAACAAGTTTTCTTGTGGTGGGTACCTGACAGTCTGTACCATTGCCTCCTAATTTACAAATTGAAGTAAAGACTTATCCCTTTCAATCCCTCACTTCTTACATGTCCGTCTGCCAGGAATTTCCAGTTACTAGTGCCCGTTTTCAAAACTAGAGAAAAAACAACTGACCTCACAAAAGAGCTGATTATGCTGACTTCACAAAGCAGTAGATCTCAGGCAAATGTTCGATAAAGCACTTTCAGATAATCGGGAGACGTTCCAGCTCAGCTTGCAGTCCACAAGGGGAAAATGCAAGTGCGCCAAATCTCAGTCAAACGAGTACAAAAAAGAGGCTACAGTTATGTGGTGAGCTGTGATTGGTTAATACTGATACCAATAACAGAAAGTCAGAGGTCCCTGCTTTACCTATCACTAGGCAGATTTCTACTAATGCAAACTGTCTATGTGCTCTGTAGCTCTGAAAAAAAAAATGTTTCAAAAGACAAGTTATGCTGTCGGAGGCAGCAGGGGCTTAATTAATGTAGGACGAGTTAACTCATCGGCGGCAGGATGGGGGTTAAAATAACCCCTTGGAGTGCCTTATTGCTGTTATAAAAAAAATGTTTTTTTAAACAGTGTTAAACATGGTCAGCATATGGTCAAGCTCTACATGTATGTTAATAAAAGGTTAACATAAAGCTGTTAGAATGTTAATAGCCAATTAGAAAGCTCCATTGCTCAGGCCCTTTTTATAATTACTAGTAATAGGAAAAGGGGAGTGGGGGTGGTGGAACTACATGAACCACACAATGATATTTAGAACAACTTTGTTGAAACTGATGTATTGTAAGCACTTGAGGAATGGTCTTCTGTTCTGACATTTCTCCTCTGGGTGGAGAGTAATCGGGATGAAACTTGAACCCATGTACCTAGGGATGGAACAGAAAATTAAAATCGGTCATAATCTGAATTATGGCTTCTAACCCGATACCTATTTTTTCACAAAATATTAATGGTCTCCATGACCCCATTAAGAGATACCAAGTTATGCAATATCTAAAAAGACAAAAGGCGAGTCTTTACTTTCTCCAGGAGACACACCTTTCAGAGCTTGAACCCCAGAAACTAAGGTTCAGCAGACCTTAATATATCTAAGACATGATACATACAAGGGAGGACCACAGGGTGCCAAGAAATTGGCATATAAACTTTGCTCCAGAAAAAGAACATCCACTATCCTAAAAATTAAGGACCTGAATTCTGGACAGATCGCCATGCCGAATCCCACATTACCCGAATTTTTTTCTGAGTTTTTTAAAACTTTATATTCAGAGGAGTCTGTATCCTCTGTGGATTCCAGAACCACCTTCCTAAACCAACTCAATCTACCTAAACTAGATGACTCTCAGGTAACATCTCTTGAAGCTCTGATCACCCAATCAGAAATTCAGGAGGCTATTCAGAAGCTTAAGCCATGGATGGTGCCCAGGCCCAGATGGGTTTACATCTGAGTGGTACCATAGGTTCTTGGAGGTCCTCCTCTCATGCCTACACTCCCTATATATTGAGATGACTCCCCCCCGTGGAGCTATGCCACATTGACCCCGATAATGAAGCCAAACAAAGACCTGGCTAACCCTATGACATACCGTTCTTCTTCTATTTTAAATATATATTATACGATTTTTACTACCATATGGGCAACTAGACTAGAAACGCTTCTTCCACAAATCATACATTAAGATCAATCTGGATTTATTAAGGGTAGGATTACCTCAGATAACATTTGTAAAACCCTAATTCTCCAAGAGTATGTCCGCAGAAGCAGCAGGTGGATTCCAACAGCCTTTATTAGCATTGACGCAGAGAAGGCTTTTGACAGGGTCTCCTGGCCCTTTCTGTGGGACACCCTGTGGGCCTTTCATTTTCCTGATGCTTTCATTTCCTGCTTAACAAACCTATACACCTCCCCCAGGGCTTATCTGAGAGTCAACAGGGGTATCTCTAACCGAATTCAGGTAAGCCATGGGACCCATCAGGGATGCCCCCTCTCCCCTTCTTTATTCGCTCTATATATGGAGCCACTCGCTCAGGCACTCAGAGAGACCAAAGAAGTGGAAGGCATACCTATAGCCCAGCAAGAGTATAAAATAAGTCTGTTTGCTGATGACGTGCTTTTATCATTAACGTCACCATGCACTTCAACACCTTCAGCTTGGAAAATATTAAAACAATTTGAGAGGCTAGCTGGCTTTAAATTAAATGACTCAAAAACAAAGATCCTAGTACATAACTTTACCCCACCCCCATAGCCTTCAAAAAGTCCTACCCCTTCAAATTTCTCACCACTAAAATAAAATATCTGGGCATTAACATCCCCCTTTACCTTAATGTGTTAGAACTAGTAAATTATGAACCTCTGAACCTTAATATCCAATCTGACCTGACAAGGTGGTCCCCTCTGCTTTTTTCATTCCACCAGAGAGTTGAAACAATTAGAATGAATATTCTCCCCAGACTTCTCTACCTTACCCAAAATATCCCATTCCACCCCTCACCCTACTACTTCAAATCATGGGACAATTTAATTTCCAATTTTAATTGGGGCAATGGGTGTCCGAGAATTAGGTTGTCCATCCTAAAACTTTCTCTAGCCCAGGATAGAGTGGGCCTTCCAGACCTTAATCTATATGCAAAAGCCACTTTTCTCTGCACAGTTTTAATGTGGATTGTCGATGAACATGGAACTCACTGGAAAACTCATGAATTTCACATTAATGATCTATTTGATATTACCAAGATACTTTTCTCATTGGATGGAAGGTCCCTGCCACATAGGGCTCTTTCTAACATAACAACTCATTCATACAAAATATGGCAAAAACTGAGGAGGACAAAACTCATTCGTCCTATCTTTGAATATTGTAAATTGATCTCAGAAGATGAGTCTTTCCTCCCAATACTATCAGACCTCTCCTTTAAAAGATGGAGAAGATTGGATTTGTCCCACTTCTTTCAGTTTCTATCACCCCAGACTGAAGTGTCAGTGGCTTAGTAGGTAGCACACTCATCTCTGAGGCTGGGAATTCAAAGGTCTGTGGGTTCAGTTCCCACATCTGACACTTGGGTTAATATCCCAGTACTGTAGTGTGGCATGAGAGGGGTGCTGCACTTCTGAGGTGCCGTCTTTTGGATGAGACATTAAACCGAGGTCCCATCTGCCTGGATTGGTGGTAGTTCAGGTGGATGTTAAAGATCCCATGGCACTTATCGAAAAAAGTAGGGGCATTTTTTTATTGAAACATAACAAAATATATACAGATCAGTATTAAACATACAAATTCATTGAAAGAAAAATTAAACATAAGTAAGTAAAAATTCATGCAAAACCTCTATACCTATTATAAACTTTTTAATATATATAACCATATAAACTACCCCTCCCCTTCCCACTCCACTATAAGAGTAGGGGAAAAAATGTTTTTTTTTTATTTCAATAAAAGGAAGCAAAACTGAAAAGTATTACTACATACAAATTCATAATCAACAGAAACAAACACCAAAAAAAGATTATTCCAGCATGCTAACATTTCAAGGTCATGTCAAAGAAAAACATTTCTACCTAACGGCCCCTTGCCCAAAAATTAAATAATGTCCCTTTTTTCAATATATTGTTTTACAGAAATATAAAAAGGAGAAAAACAAAACAAAACAATAATTTGCATATAATATACAAAAATGTAAACAAATAACCTTTTAATCTGTAATCTCTTCCTTATTCTTATAAATATTATCTGATTTACTGTAATAATTCTAACTTTATCTATGTCTTGTACGTAAATAAATAATTCTTTAATTTTTAAAGAAAATCAAACTTATCCCATTTTATTTTCCAAGTATCAAAATCTAAGTGATATGATTCTTCTTTTTTCCATTGATTTAATTCAGTATTTATAATATAAAATAATTCCTGTTCAAAAGTAAATGTTTGCTGTAATACTAAATGGCATCAACAAATCCATATCCAATATACTAAATATGCACATACCACTCACAAAGTACTAATATCATACTGATGTGCGGTACTAGAAACAATTCCATAAAACAATAAATTTTCATTCAGAGGTATTGCTATATTATGCTTCCATCTGTTTTTTACTATGTCCCAAAAGTGGATTATAAATGGGCATCCATAATACAAATGACTTATTGTTTCTAATTCCAATCCTCATTCTTCCCTGGGACAATATCTTTCTTGTGCCGCTTTGTGTTTTTGATTATTTTTTACATTAATTCTTGAATGTACCCCCAACCAAACCATATCCCACATTTGTAATCTCTCATCTGTAATATATTCTGCAATCAAATCTTGATCTTTTATAGAAAATCTCATGAAGGGATGTTCTACATAATGCACCTCCATTGATTCCAAATACAATTGTTTCCTAGGACAGCGTAATACCATGTTATAATCAATACTCCATTTCTTAATTTCATCAATCACTTGTTCCCATTCCTTAATTAATCAAGGTTTTCTTTTATTTTTATGTAGAAATGTATTTTCTTTCCATTCTTGCATTATTCCCTGCATTAATGTTAACCCTCTAATTCCCATCCCCATACCGCACCTTTCATTAATGGGAGTAAATTAGAATAAAGATAGATTGTATAATAAAATAATAAGGGTTTTATCATATTAACCCCACTTTTTTATATCATTATATAAATAGAATAATAGATAGGTTCCTGTGCATTACAATGTAGTAATTCCATCAAGAGGTTCTGGGGACATTGGGAACCTCGAGAGCAAAGCTTGAGAGGTTCCATGTCCCCAGAACCTCGAGATGGATTTACTACATTGTAATGCACAGGAACATATTTTTTATTTTTTTTAATATATGGATGTGATTTTCATTTCTCTGAGGCAGTCGGCAGCTGCAGCCCGAACAAGTCTCTCCGCTCTGGCCACGCACCACACTGTCTCACTGCTCGTTTTTTCTTTTTTTGTTTTAGTGAAGGAAAGCCTACCTTTTCCATGTCTGGGGAACTCAGGGTCAGCTTGATATCTGTATTTTTCAGGTATTTTTTAAAAAAAGCTGTGAAATGTTACGGTTGGGAAACTCTCGGTAAGCGAGACAGTGGCCGCCATGTTTTTCGAACTGTTCTGCCCGCCCTAACAGGAAAAGTGGCCAATTGGAAGGCACGTTTTAAAAGATGTTGGGAGCTGGACTAGCGCATGCGCTGTTGAGATTTGGTGATAATACTATCGTTCAGGTACCCAACGATAGTATTATGGCACCTGAACGATGGTATTATCACTTCTGAAGTGTAGTATTATCACTTTGGGAGTGATACTATTATGGGGAATTTTTTGTATGCTTTTGTACTATATTATTTTCATGATCCATATATTAAAAATAATTTCTCTTTATAGGGTTTAATCAGCTTCCCCAAAAGCAGGAGAAAAAACATATCATTAAGGTTACTTCTAACTTTTTTGGAATAAAAAATAAAAATATAAAAGAAAAATTGGTACTAAATAGGATTTGATTAGAAAAACTCCTTTTTTCTTAGAAACCTTCCAATGATCCCATCTCCCTAGTAATTCATTCCCCTTTATAAGGGCTTTTTTTCCCCCAATTGTACAATGACATTTCCTTCCCTCCAAAATATATGCCTAGCACCTTTATTGAGACATTTTCTACCTGACAATCACCTAACATTTTTGTATTACTCTGAAAACCTCTTAAATCAATATATTTTGTTTTATTTATATTTAAACTAGCCCCTGTAGTCTTCTCTACAGTTTGTATAAGTTTATTTACTAACTTAAAGGAACCTGTATCTTTCAAAATCAAACACAAATCATCAGCGTAAGCTATAATCTTATTATTTTGGGAAATTCCTCCATCTATTCCATAAATATTTGGAGATCATTGTATTATTCTGATTAATGGATCAATTATAAAAACATATAATAAAGGGTTTAGGGGACAACCTTGATGTACCCCCCTTCTTACTCAATATTGTGCACCTTAATTCCCATTTTCATAAGGGATCACATATGCTAAATCATAACATAATTTAATCCAACCTATGAATTGGTTCAGAATACCATACGTGGCTAAATAATTCCATAAAAAATTATGTGAAACCTTATAGAATGCTTTTGCCTGGTTTAAACTCACCAAAAAACCCGTTTGTGTCCCTCCCAACTTTGCCTCTACCACTTCTCTAATGATTATTAATTCTTCTGTAATCCATCTCTTTGGTAATGAACAATATTGTTGCGGGCTTATTAATTCCCCCATTACTCGTGACAACCTGTTGCCCAATAATTTTATAAAAATCTTAAAGTCTGTATTGAGCAGCGTAATAGGACGCCAATTATTTATATTTGTATTATCCCCTGATTTATATAAAAAATCATTTGTCCCTCATATATAGAAGTTGGTATATAATTGTCTTGAAGAAAATAATTATACACCAACAAAAACTCATACAAAATAATACTCCACAAAAGTTTATAAATGTACCCTGGTAAACCATCTGAACCTGGGGATACCCCTTTTCGTAGTCCTTGTATCACTGTACTAATTTCTAGTTCTGTGAAAGGGTCAGTCATAAGGTTACCTAACTGCTCAGTTAATCTACAATAGTGGCCACAGACATTGCCAGCTATTTCCAGATATTTCGTGAAATTTCTAAAGAGTTTCTCTTTGCTACCCCTACTGTTAAAATGGAGAAAGCATTAGATATATCTGGAAATATCACATAAATTTCGGGAAATAGCTGTCAGTGTCTGTGGCTGCTACTGTAGGATGTGCTGCTGCCTTTAAAAGTTTGGCTGTAAAAGGGTTATCTTCAACTAGATTTTCAAATTTACTACTAACATGACGTCCTATTACAGTACTCATAATATTCCCTCGTTATCCTTTACCAGTGGCCCATTTTATGAAGAAAGACCAAACATTTGTTTTTTTTTTTCTTCTTTGTGAACAACTATCAAATGGATTGATACTTTCTGTTTTACCTTGAGTCCCATAAGTCTGTTCTCTTTGCAGGGAACTAAGACGGTCATATTGATATTTCCTCAAAATGTATTTAACATTTCAGCAATATCCTCAGTTAAATCTGACTTCTCCATTCTTTGCTTTATCAGTAATTCTAATTTCTCTCTTAATACCAAATATTCCTTATAAGATTACCCTAATTTTGATTTCCCGATATGCTGAAAATAGCTTCTAATCTGGTCTTTCAAATCTTCCCACCACTGTTCTATGTTGTCACGTAAAATCAAAGTAGTAGCTTTATCCAAAACTAATGTTTTAATGGTTTCAGTTATTTTTGTATCATTCAAAAGAGCTACATTAATTCTCCAGAATCCTCGACCTGCTTTTCTTTTTATAGGAATTGTTATATGTATTCCTATTAAATTATGATCAGAGCTTTCCATTGGTATATTAAAAGTTTCAGCTATCGGTAACATAATTTTCACAAAAAGAAAATCTATTTTTGAGGACAAAACCCCTCATGATATGTGGGTATCCTTGCTCTTTTACCAATCTCAAATGCATCTTTTAAACCAGCTAAAACCAACACTTGCTTCAAAATTTTTTATCACAATACTGTTTACCTCCTTCATTATCTTGTTTAAAATTTATATTGAAATCCCCTCCCCAGAAAGTTTGTTTACTTGTATATAAATAGGGTTGAACCAGCTTCAATAATGCAATCCTTAGTGCCTTTGTTTGAGGGCCATAAATATTCAACAAACAATAAACTGATGTATTCATCTTCTCATCTAGCATAAATGCCCGACCTGGGTCAATTTCCACTAACCGTAATACTGAGATTTCTAATGAGCGGAAACAGAAACCTACTCCACTACATGTCTCAGTCCCTAGTGACCAATATGAAACACCCCATTTCCAGTCATTTGTCGCCTGTGCTATTTCTATCTGTGTAATTAATCTTGGGTCCTGTAAAAAAACACATCAAAATCCAGCTGCTGCAAAATCCCAAAGGTTGTCAAATGTTTAACAGAAGTTTTAATACTATCAACATTTACACTAGCTACTTTCAGATTTAATAACTCGGGGGGGGTGTTAATCATTTTTGTACTTGATCTTGTCATTCTCTTCTGGGGCCCGACTAATGATGATATTTTTTTGATTCAATTGTTTTGTATGTTTGTACCTCAGTTACTTCACTTTCTTCCATCGGCTGTTCTACATCAACCTGATCTCCCTAAGTGGAGAACAGTGCAAACTGATTTGAAAGTGGAAGAGGGGATAAAGTAGGATCTGTACTGGACAAATCTAGGGTTTTCTCCATCTCAGCTGAAAGTACTGTACTTGATACAGCAATCTGTATACCAGGATTTGCTTTTGTTTCAAAATCCTCATTTATAGGAATATTTGTAGTAGTCTGTACTACTGTCCATTTTGGTGAACCTAAAGAGATAACATACAGGGTTTCTATTCCTTCTACTGAATCTTTAGGCATTCTAATATGTGTGTTAGAGGAGAAAGGAGTCAGTTTAACTGACAAACCTTTTCTAGATTTCTGTTCACCCATTCTGTTGACTGAGATCCCCCTGATCTCTACCCCATCATCTTGGCTGAAAAAGGGGGTCATCTGACCATGTATTTTGCCCTCTCTGATGTCTTGCTTTAGTTAAAATTACATCATGATCAGATACCTCATCTGAGTTATGAGCTGCCCATGGACAATTTTGAAAAGTATGGTCATTATCCCCACACAAATTACACACTGGTGAAGCTGTACACTGTGATACTGCATGTCCTAAAACCCCATATTGAAAACATTTTATACTATCTGTGATGGATGGCATATTTTATCAGACCTTTATTTTTTTTTTTAAAGTCTGTTGCAAGAGCCTTTATCTTTCTTACTTATTCTCCCTCGTTTCCTCCTGTAAATCTCAACATATATAGGCAGGCCACCTATATAATGTTCTTCCTATCCCTTTAATATTCTTTGCCTGGTTCATTATAACATCCTAGCATTCAATCCCAGGTTTTTCCATCCCTGTGTCTTTAAGCATGCTCCATTTTAGTTATTAGATATAAGAACGAAGTGGTTTGTAAAGTAGTATCCTGTTGCCTGTGTATTTGGGTGATTGTGCTGACACTTGTTTAGTGATGCATATGGTGTTGTAGTGTGTGGGCGTTACTATTCGTCTGTAGGCTTGGAAGCACGGCCCGAGCTGTGCCCTTTAGTTGCCCCGCTAACTTCAGCCGTCTGCTCGGCTTTGTTTTTTTTTTTTGGAGTGAACGCTCTGGTAAGACTGCTTGACTGCTCGGCTCAAACTTTGAATTAAGCTCCATGAAAGAGCGAGCCGCCTCTGTGTCTGAAGGTCTGAAGAAAATGACCGAACGCTTCCGGGTTTATTTTTCTCCCGATGTTGCTTTCTAAATTTAAATAGAATGGTATTACTTCCCTGAAACATTTTTATTTTATATTTAGTAAGGCGGAAAGAAAGTCAAATAAAAGAAAAGAGACAGATAATGAGCAGAACGCCGTGTCTCTATTAAGTACAGGCCCCCATCACAAAAGTATCTTCCAAGCATTCTATCATATAATAAAAGGAATACAAATAATGTTACGCTGTCCATATTCTAGGTTTTAAAACAAACCACTCTTCTGTACAGCACTTGCTTGGCTAAAACTGTATCTAGTACTGCTGTAGCATCTCTCTTTAAAACCAAACTGTGTAACTTGGTAAAAGGAATACATGAAACGCCACGCTAAGCATAAAACAGGGTAAATCCTTGAATTATCCAACAAAACTAAACCTATGTTAGTCAGATTTATGTTTCGGCTAAAATAAAATTAGAAGTAACACTTAGAAGATTAAGGAGCCTTATCCAAGGGTTTTATTTTCATACCTGTATACAAAATGCAGCTTGGCTCATATGTTCCTATGCTAGTACTATAGTACTGGCCAGCCATTTCTCTGCTATATTTAAAGGGACAGCCCAGTGAAAGCAGAGCCTATCCTGTAACCCTTTCCAATATTTTGTTCCTTCTGCATTATTTTCATTTACTGAAGATGTATAACGCTATTAAATGTTGTGTACAAGTATTTATGTATATACTGTTTAAAAAATTAGTTATTTCTGTTAAAAAGTTAAAAAGTTAATGTAAAAGGGGAAGGGCTATGTCTGTCACATGATTCTGCAGGTATATAAGACATACTCCTTCCCATTTAGATAGATAGCTTGGTGAGGTGCAGAAGTACTCTGTTCTCAGTGGTACACTAGTTTCTCCTAGTGTTCATTTGCTGTTGTTATTTTCTTTTGTTTTTGGTTAAGTTATATTAGTCTGCAGAGAAGTTATTCTGCTACAATAAACTTGCATTTTTTTTTTTGGCTTCAACGTCTGGTGAGAGTCCTCCTTTTAAATCCCACACCTCACACTATCACAGTCGTTATTCAAATGATTTAAGGATCCACACTTATAACAGCTCTTGGGCTGCCCTGCTTGAAATAGTATACCTCTATCCCTCCCTAAAAAAAGGAACTTTGTAAATGTTGAATCCTTGTCTCTGTTTGTTTTAATTGTACACAGATATGCCACTCCCAAGTCCAGAATCCATTTTCATCCATGATAGGCATAGGGTGGTCTAAAATCGTGCATCTTTTTTCCAACCAATATGTAATATTGGAAACATCTACCACTTCATTTCAGAATAGCACTGTCACAGTTTTAGTCATAGGTTTCATGATAGGTATTGCTACAAATTCAGCCCAATGTTCTTGATTTTTCACCTCATAATACAGTTTCCAAAATTTGTCCAGTAACATCATTAAACAAAAGCTTATATCATACATTCTGTCCCCAGGAGCATGTATAAATGCATACATTTCCGTAGGTTGAAATCCCAAAGAATCCTTAATTAGTGTTTTTCCTACCCACAGTCTGCCAGGAGGGATCGGAGCCTGACCTTTATATCGAAGATGTACTAAATACCTTCTTTTAGCTGCTTCAGGTGATTTTTGAAAAAGGCCTGCATAAGAACCAGGCCTACTAAAATCCTTATGTGGAGAGGCTGGCGTTTTACTTGTAGGCTGCTCCCTTGAATTTTGAACCTCTAATACTTCCTGTAAATCATCGTTTCTTACCATTTGATCAGTCTCATCAGTTTGTAAGTCTTGAAAGTCACCATTAAATTAACCTACTTCATTTATTTGAACATTTTGGTTTTGTTGGGTCCCTTCTGTCCTTTGTGTTAAAACCTCTGAACCATCCTGCATAGGTACTGTGCGAGTGTGTGAAGCTCCTGTTTCTAAATTTTGTTCAGGTGTCCTTACATCTTGTGAAAGGGAAAACCCGGTGGTTGGGGAACCTGGTATAGGAACTATAGGATCCGGAATCCATTCCTCCCCTCTCATAATCCATCCCACCGTTTGCAAAGCCGTCTCAGGTGTCCAATCTTTTGAATCAACAACCAAGTCATTTTCTATTAACTCTGTGTTTGTAGTCTGGAAAGAAGAAGTTTCTGTATTTACTGAATGAGTAGGAAAATTTATAGGTATTCTTTTATGGCTGCATTGTAAGGGACTTACCCCTGTTCATTTGCACTTCTTTTTTTCTTCATCCAACTTTGTTCTACTTATTTCAAATTCTCTTTCTGCCACCAAAATTAAGGACAGGAATTGTTGTTTTTTCTCTTTTAAATCCCATTTTAGCCACTCCTCCTCATCTTCCGTGCAGGCGTCCTTACTAGATGAATTTAAAGGTGCAGCTTTTTGCTCTATTTGTCCATCTGGAGATTGGTCTGTATTCTCAGTTAAAACCTCTGCATTCTGCTCTGAAGGTTCTGCTTGAGCTCCTTCAGCACAACCATCCCCATCGGTCTCTCAGAGTCTACTGAGGTCCTCCATCTCTGCAGACAGATGGACAGTGCCACCCATCTTCAGAGTAGGGGAATTTCCCCAGTGTCCTGGCCAAATTTCCCTCATTCACTAAAAATACCATAAACAGTTTAATCTGGTTCAAGGTCAGTTGGCATTCATCTGTATCCCCCTACCCCAGGTTGTGCCTGAAAATAGGCAGGATTTGTCTAGTGCACTTACCCGGTCAACAAAAACTAAATAAATAAAATAAATATACCCATTTGACACATTAATGCTTAAATTTAACCTATGTCGATCTGATCAATTTTGATATTTCCAAGTAAGAAATCACATCCTGAGGAATAGAAACATTCAACTGACCCTTCCCTCCCCATCCCCTGGTTTATTGCAATACTTTATCACTGCCATACAAGGGAGGTTGGAGGGGCATCTGATTGGAAACTTATATAAGACTCTTAGGGAGGGGTCCTACAAAACCATAAGCTACATTCTGGGTGAATGGAATAAAGATCTTGACATAGAGGGTCTCTGGGGAGACCTGGGTTGAAGCCACATTATTGACAATCAAAGTAACCTCATCTCCCAGTTGGCAAGAGTTCACTTGGAAATGCCGAATAAGATACTTTCATTCTCCAGCTGTTCTCTGTAACTATTTACGTGAGAAATACAGAATGTGCTGGTGGAACTGTGGATGCCATTGTGCCTCGCTGGGACATATCTTTTGGCTATGCCCATATTTTATGCTTTTTGGATAGCACTTCAAATGGAAATCTCACAATGCATGGGAGAACCTATAGAACTAACAGCAGAACAGATTCTATTGGCAGTCTATCCCAATCACTCTCCACCCTGGAAAACATATTCTCTTACCAGTATTTATCCTAGCGGCTAAGAAAGCACTCACCAGATGGTGGATGACGAACTCTATACCAATAGTTAATGATTGGAGATCCATAATGAAACAAATATACCATACTGAAACTCTTAACTTCAGAATTCAGAATAAAGGACCACATTTTATAAGGAAATGATAGAAATGGTCTCTATATCTAGCATCGGTTGACCCGGACTTTTGTCCTTAATTATGAGGGGTGGGATGACATGACAATGGTCCATAATGGGTTCCTCTAATCCATATGGAAGTTGTGGGTGGGAGGGAGTGTGATACTGACCCTTAATATTTTTTCCCCTTTTTGATCTGATCTGTGGAGTTGAGAGGGTAACAGAAGGAGAACACTCATGGAGACTCTAGTGTACAGTATGTCCAACAATGGTTAGATATATTTTTAGCTGTGTAATTATCTAGGCTTAACTATACATTTGCATCAACTACTCTTCTTTTATGTGCTGTTTTTACCTGAACAGATGTACTGACATATGGCTTGATTTATTTATGTATTGTGTGTATAAAAAAGTTAATAAAAATTAAATTATAAAAAAATATTCTACATATTAATCATAGCCTCACACCCAGACTGATACATCAACTTATGAATCACATTAAAGTAACATATGGCTTTCAATATGAAATATTTGGTTGGCAGTGACATGAATGCTTCTGGCATGCATTAGGTTATAGCTCCCTGCAGAAATGGTCACATGAAGGTAATCAGATGAACTAAATGCCCCACTGCACTACTGGCTGGCTAGAGTAAAAGGCTGTTTTCCCCATAGCTCACAGCTAGCAGTTTCACAAAGTTACAGACCCCAACACTATCCCAGTATGTTTGTTTTTCAACTTGCAAGCAAACATAAAAGCTGCATCAAGATACAATTTGTTTGAAAGTCACTGTTTATTATAAGAATAAATTCCTTTTTCTCCTTCCTTTAAAAAAAAAACGCTAAATAAAAAACAAACATAATGGGCTCAACATTCAAAGAGTTAACAGCCAGACTAAGTGTTCTTTGCATGCCCAACAGTGGGTTAATGGGACAGCTGGCATTTGTAACATCGTAGCATGGCCCAAAACCATTAACATGCATAGTACACTGGCGTATTGGAAGTATTTTGAAAGCACTAAAATAGGCTATCTGCACAGTGCTAATTCAAACTTCCAAATCTACTTTTGGAGCATGCATACAGTGCAGCAGCCCTAATCCCCCCCAGCTCCAGTGGCACTCCCCTCCTTGCCCTGATCCTGGTGCTTTTATGTAATTCAGTCTTTGTCCTCTCTCCCCTTGGTAAGTATTCTGGTGCTGTAATTCAGTTTGATACTTGCCTTTCCCCTACCTGGTATGGATACAAGTGACTCCCATTCTTCGACCTTTGTCCACCCCCATCTTGATGCGGATCCCAGGTGCTGTCATTTTATTCAGTCATTGCATTCCCTTTTTGGTATTGCTCTCCAATGCTGCCATTTAACGTACTCATTGCTTCCCCAGTATGGATTCCAGTTCTGTCATTAAATCCTTGCCTGCCCCTTCCAGTATACATTTCTGTGGTGTCCAGTGGCACCATCTCCTTGTCACAATCTTAATGATTGGATGTAATTAAGTCCTTGTCCACTGCCATCCTTGCACACAACAGCACCCCATTCATATTCTGATCCCAGTGTTGTCAGTAATTTCATTTAATCTTTGCCTGATCCCTCTCCTGGTACAGTATGTATCCTGACACTGCCATTTTTATTCAATCTCTGTCTGCTTCCCTTCCCGGTAAATAGCCTTGAGATCTCATTGTTTTCAGTCCTTGTTGGCCCTCCCCTTATGGAATAGATTCTCAATTCTACAATTTATTTTAGTAGTTTGGGAAGCCTCTTCAATTGATATAACAAATAAGAGGCAAGTATTATATCATGCCATCTGTCATATTGTATCTGGCAGCCCTTCTCGTGAACATCATTGCAACCTGTACACAAAATTCAATTGGTTGCCACTGGTGCATAAAGATACTCCAGACATAGCACAATTCATTGAATATGACATTATGGGCCTTATGGTAAAGTATAAAACAAACAGGGATCTGAGAGCATTTGTACTATGTTTGTTGACAGTCCCTGCAGTTAAAATTGTAATGAGTCAGAGAGCTTTCTCTCATTCAGCTCCAAAACAATGGAATGGGATTCCTGCTGAGATTCATCAAGTCTCCTCTCCAGCAATGTCATATTTATTTACAATGATGTCTTGTACTTGCTATTGATGACTATAGAATTTTTACTGAAAATATTTTAAAGTGAAACATTTTATGGTGTATTCTACTGTAATAACTTTATGCAGTTACGTATATGTGTAACTACTGTGTGTTAACATTCAGATCATGCCTGTAAATGGACCATTTAGTCTAGTGTACATACCTAGTCAACCAAAATCAATCCATCCTTGTCCACCCCCTCCTGGTATAGATCCTCAGTGCTGTCAATTAATTCAATCCTTGCCCACCCTTCCTTAAAATACGCAGTTATCTGGTGCCCAGTGGCACCCCCTCTTATATCTTATCAAAGTATTCACGTGCTGTATGATCTGTATATTGTCACCTCCCCATCCCCCAGCCCCCCATTCCAGCCCCTGACCAGCAGCCAGCACAGTCTCTCTGCTCTCTGCCATGGCCAGTGACCATCTATAAAATATACTGTAACTCTTGTATTACCAGATGAACAAATGTACTGTAGCAATTCAGGGCATTTTTGGACATGTATTCAAAATCCCAGATCCAATTCCACTGTAGCTGCATTTTCATTGTTAGTTGCAGGGGTGATTTCTGTAGCTGACAGAGCAGCAGCTGCTTTTGGGAAATGACAGGTGGCTTGGATGTCTGCATTTGTGTTTGTGTTTGCAGCATATGTTTGACTGGTTTAAATATAGTACTGTAAAGCATGACTGCACATGAAATACTTTAGAGCAAATAATGAAAACTGTTATGAAACTCTGGACCCTTTAATAATAGGTTTCCTAGGTTTTTACAGAGTGTAGAAAACCATGTTCTATATAGCTAGCAAAGTTGACTTAGCTGTACCCCACAATGTTATTTGCTATTAGTTTAGTTTATTAGTCTAGGAATTAATACCTTTGAGCCAGGGCTCTTTTACAAAGGTTCCAAGTCACAAAGAACATTTAACAAAGCACGATACACATTACAGGTAAAACCAGACAGGAAAGTTACATCATAAATTTGCTATTAACAGTTTAAGGCAGTAACGTTTTTAAGTTTCATAGAAAACAAGCTATAACAGGTTCAAGCGAGTAGACAATTTCAGGTTAAGGAAACTTCCAGGGAGAGGGTGATCATTAGGTGCCAAAGGAGGTTAGAGAGGAGGGAAAGGTGGTGAGTGGGAAAGTAAGTGAGAGGGACAGGAAAAAGGGGGAGTGAGTTTGGGTGGGAGACAGAAGTAGTAGAGGTACCAGAGGTTCATTAGTCAGGAGGAAGAGGCCTTAGATGTGAGGATGGACATGAGGAGTAGTAGTCTTTATCTAGCGCAATCACAGTTGCTAGTGGTGGTGGTGGGCATAGAGCATGGATTTGAAAGCTTCAAGCGAGGTTGAGGATAGAGTAGGTGGACTAAGCGCATTGAACCATGTCGGGGCCCTGTATCGAAAGATCTTTGTCCCTGTGCAGTCCGTCATCTCGGAACCAGGAAAGGTTGGCGTTCAGATCTGGTGGAGGTCGTGAGCCAGGATTCAGTCGGAGTAGGTTTGAATACATAATGGAGTCAGTCCCAAGATAGATTTTTTGCCATTGTGCAGGTGAGATAAATAAGACGATTTGATAGGTTCAACCAGCCTGATTCATAGTACAGATCACACGTGAGTCAGTCTTTGAGCCCCCTGGAGGAGCCGGCAGACCTTATTTAGAGTGATTGTGATACGCTAGATCAGTGGAGGTAGCTGAGCCATAAATAATAAGGCCATAGTCAATGATTGAGATTATGGAACTCTGTATAGCTATTCTCAATGCCGCTTGATTTAGAAATTGATGGTTACGGAATAGTATTCCAAGGCGTTGGTTCACTGTTTTCGCAGTGTTGTCAATGTGGGTTGCAAAGGTGAGCCCTTGGTCAAAAGTGATGCCAAGGTATTTGAAAGTATTTACTTGGTCCAGTGTAATTCCCGCAGAGGTTTGTATGGTGAGTGGAGTATGCCTATTTTTGTTTTGGTGATTGGAGAAGAGCATGGCTTTTGTTTTATTGTTGTTTAGCACATGTTTACTATCCAGGAACCACCTTTCAACACTAGAGAAAGCAAGTTGCAGGCTTTTTTGTAGGGAGTTTGGATCCTTGTGGGAAGAGAGAATTACAGCATCATCAGCGTATAAGATTATTTTCTCCTGGCAGATATCTGGGAGGGAGTTAAGGAACAGGCTAAAGAGGAGCGGTCCAAGAATTGATCCCTGTGGTACACCCGAGAGAACTGGTTTGAAGTCGGAGAGTTCATTAGAGATTTTCACAGCCTGTGACCGATTGGACAGGCAACTTTTTACCCAAGCACAAGGACCTTCGGCCAGGCCTAGGCTAGAAAGTAGGGAGGTAAGTAGGCCATGATGGACTGTGTCAAAAGCTCTTGTAAGATCGATAAAGACTGCACCTGTTTGGCACCCTTTGTCCAGGGCTGGTGGACTTCTCCAGAGAAATCAAGTAAGGCTGTTGTTGTACTATGTCCTTTCCTAAAGCCGTGCTGTTGATTACAGAGTAGATTGTATTTGTCCAGGTAATCAGAGAGTTGGTCTGCCACTATTGCTCAAGTGCTTTGGAGAGGGAGGGAGTATTGATATTGGTCGATAGTTTCCTGTTGAGGTTTTGTCCCCCCCCCCATGCACTGGCATAACAATGGCAGATTTCCATTTGTTGGGAAATTGACTTTGGCAAAGTGACAGATTAAGAATTTTTGCAAGGGGGTGAATTACTTCATCCAGGGTGAGAGACAGGATTTTTAGATCTAGCGTGTCACTACTTGTTCTGGATTTGGAGCAGGCCTTTCTTATGTACTTGTGTGCTTCTTGCACTTTGATTTTCTTGAAGTAAAATTGTAGTTTGTCACGAGGGGTGTTTTGTGATACTAGGCTAGGCACAGGTAAGTCCGAGAAGAAATCTGGGGGGAGGACCCCACTAAGGTCTGCGAATGTCTTATTAAGCACATCTGCAATAGACTTTGGGTCAAGAGTGGTGGATCCATCAACTTTCATAATGGTAGGTGACGATTTTGATTATTTACCCATTATGTTTCGGATGTTGTCCCAAAAAGCTCTTCCATCACCCCAGGTGGACTCAAGGGCATTTTTGAAATAGGCGCTCTTCATTTGCCTAATTTGTGAGGTACATCTATTTCATGCCTGCTTGTATTTTAGGGTATCATGAGGTGAGCCTGTGTCTCTGGCAACTGTCCAGAGGTGGTCCCGAACCTTGAGCTCGGCAAGTAGTTTGGCAGTAATCCATGGATTTGATAGTGCTTTGATTTTACGTTTTTACTGGAGCGATAAGTCGCGATGCAGAGTTGAAAGATTTAATGAAGTATTCTAGTGCGTATTAATATCAGTTGATTCAAGGATTGGCATCCAGTCCTGTTGTAGGAGATGGGTTTTCAACTTGATAAGATTCCCATAAGGCAATACTCTGCTTGTTATAACTTTGGGGGTGGCTTGAGAAATTTATTAGACCAGGTACAGGACACTGGGGAGTGGTCACTGAGGAGTCAGGAGGACTTTAATGTTTTTATCGGTCAGGGTGATTTGTGAGAACCCAGTCAATAAGGGTGCTTGTACCAGTTTTGTAATTTTCTGGGTGGGGAGGTTACCATCTGAGTCAGGTTTGCTACTAGGATGTCATCTTTGTAAGAGCCAGTGTCAGAGGCGAGCCAGTTTATGTTGAAATCCCGAGGAGGAGGAGCTCATTTTCAGAGGGCTGCAGACTAACAAAATCAAGTACAGACTTAATACTGGCATGGTGGTCTTTTGGAGGGATATAGACTCGGCCACTGTGAGAACTCTGTTTTGTGCACCAAGAAGCAGTTTGATAGGAGGTTGCATCTGCGTGTTTGTGGGGTGAAGCTGCCGTGTTGACAGAGAGGTTGTCCTTTTGTAGATAGCACAGCCCCACCTTTCTTGCTTGCCTGGTCGAGTCTGAAAAGATTGTAGCCTTCAAGCGAGACCGCATGATCCAGGGTGCTGGGAGATAGCCAGGTTTCCACAATGGCTAGTATATCAGGGTTTTTTTGTCCAGCGAGAGTTTGAAGAGATGCCAATTTGGGAAGGAGGCTGCAGATATTTAGAGTGATAATGGAGAGACCACTACCAACTTTCCCTGTTTTTGTCGGCTTCAGTGCAACAGGACCAGGGTTTGGGTGTATCCCACCAGATATTAAAAGTAAGAGGAGCAGGAGTTTCAGCGATGCCATTCGTAGTTCATAATAGGTTGGAGTGAGTTTCTGCTTGTACTTTTTAAGATGCTTGGATTGTCTTCTGAAGTCCCAGTAGAGGGTGATCGTTAGTGAGTTATAATGATGTGGCAGTTTCCAATTAGGAAATATGGCTCTTTGCACCCAGGTATTAATTGGGTGATGTTTGTTTAAGACTTCCAGAGTAAAAGCCATGGTACAATGTTTCGGGTAGTAGTATAGAAAGGTGAGAGTAGGTGGAGGGGTAGGGTAGGCGGAGGGGGGCAGTTGGCATAAAGGGAAAAGGAGGGTGAGGGTGAGCAGGAACAGGTGCTGGGGACTAAGCCAAAGCATTTTTTTAGTGAGGCAGGAGAGAGCCGAGAAGTAGTGTGGGCTAGGCAGTTGTGGGGGGTGGTGATCAATAGGAGGGTGGTGGGGTAAGGATTTTAGTGGGCTAAGGTGGATAGCTAAGCACTATGGCGAAGTACAGAGAAAAATGAAAAAAAAAGACTGTGAGGGTTTGGTGCCAGAGGGTTTAAGAGAAGTACTATAGTACTGTTGAGATCCAGAATCACATAATACGTTAAAGTTCTGAAAGGTGATAAACTGTGGCCTGGGCATATGCAATATATGTAAAATCCTTTTGTCTATATGTTTCCTTTGTTCTTCCAAAGCCCTCAGAATAAGTACAATACCTTGGGAGTAGGTCAGATAGTAGGCATATGCAATGTGTGAAATCCTTTTGTCTGTATGTTTCCTTTGATCTTCAAAGTCCTCAGAGACAAGTACAATACCTTTGGAAAAGGTTAGACAAAAATGTTGATTCAGTCACAAAATGTGTTAAAATTCCTTTGTTCTTTAAAGTCCACAAGTGTAGTTGCTTTAAGAGTGGTCAGATGAGAATGTTGAAAATGTTGATTCAGTTGCAGGACCCAGCATCACCATGTTTGTAAGACTAGTTGTAAGGCATTTGCTTCCTTGGGGAGGCTTCAAGAAAGTTGATTTAAAATTAAAAAGCTGATACCTGATGATGGCGATTTGCAGAAATTCAGTCCAGGAGACTTTCACCAATGTTGTGTGCAAGAATGGCACAGGCATTCCCAGCAGAAAAACATGTAAATGAACAAAAACTAACCTACAGACACAGACAAGCACAAACAGCCACCCACACAGCCCCAGGAGGAAGAGAAGCCTCTATTAAGTGCTTGTCCAGTTTGTTCTTGAACTCACCATATTTTTACTAGCCACCACTTCAGCTGGAAGTCCATTTCACACCTTCACCACTCTTATACTAAACCAATGTTTCTGTTTGTTAGTCCGGTATCTTTCTTCAGTTAATTGTAGTGGGTGGGCTCTTGGGCAGTAATTTTGCTCCCTAATAGCTAGGCCTAGCTGTTCCCATAGCCGCACATCAGATAGGGCCTTATAAATCAAGCACATGTCTCCCCTTAACCTGTGGAAATCGAAGGAGTACATCCCCAGTTCCTCCAGCCTCTCATCATATTCCTTGTCCTTGACATCCACAATCACATGTGTTACCCTCCTCTGAACCGTTTTGAGTGCTCTGACATTGGTTTTGCCCCTTGGTGACCAGAACTGGGCACAATACTCCATGTGAGGTCTCAGTAATGATGTATATAATTGAATCAGCACCTCCCTCTCTCTGCTCCTAATATGCCTATTAATGCAATACAATATACTGCTAGCTTTTTTAACCACCTGACTGCAGTGCTGCTTAAAACTTAGGCCATTAAATATTCTGATTCCAAGATCCAATTCATCTGTAACTTCCCTCAGGGTTATCCCATTCAGTACGAAGTTTAGTTTCTTATTTTTATTCCTGAGATGCATCACCGTGCACTTATGAGTATTAAATGTTAACTTACATTGCTTAGCCCGTTCCTCCAGCTACCCTAATGCAGACTGCAAGATGTTTGCTTCTTCTGTGTTGTTTACTACTAACCCTATTCGGGTATCAGCAGTGAATTTTGATTCCCATAATTTCATTTTGGTAGTCATAGAAGAGATATAGATGTTGAATAAACAAGGGCCAACCACGGATCCCTGAGACACCTCATAAGTTACCTCTGCCCACTCTGAGTATGATTCTCTTATACAAACCCTCTGCTTCCTGTTGGTCAGTCATGAAGCTATCCAACGGGATAGAGTTCCTTGTATCTTATGCTCAGTTAGCACATCAACCAGCTCCCTCTGTGGGACCTTGTCGAACGTCTTAGAAAAGTCTAAGAAAATAACATCAACTGAGTTCCCACTGTCTAGTGCCATACTAACTTTACCATAAACATCCACAAGCTTGGACTGGCAGGAACAGCCCTTAGTGAAGCTGTGCAGCACATAGTCAATGTCCCCAGTCTGTTGCAGACAGCATGTGATATGTTGTTTTATGATTCCTTCCAAGATTTTGCCCAGTACTGCTGTTAAGCTGACTGGCCTGTAGTTACCCACATTCTGTTTGGATTACTTTTTATGTGTCAACACCACATCTGTCTGTCTCCAAACATCCAGCACCTCCCCCTGGTCTATAGAGTTCTGATAGGGTGATGTCAATGGACCAGCCATTTCTTCGGCCAGCTCCCTAATGACTCTGGAATGCAACCCATTTGGTCCCTGAGCCTTGTTCTGATACAGCTTTCAGATCCTTTTCTTAATATCAACTGTGTCCAGTACCAGGTAGTGTTCATTTATATTATCTATATGGTCTTTGGTCCCTAGTGTTTTGTTGTTATATACTGAGGTGAAATAATTGTTGTAGTGTTCAGCTATATGGCTGTGACTAATGTCTCATCCCTGTTTCTAAGTGGGCCGGTTGTTTTTGTTCCTCCCATTTGTTGTTGTTGCATGAATAAAAGGATTTATAATTATGCTTTACTTTGTTAGCCAGTCTAAGTTCATGGGATCGCCTGGCATGATTAATGTTTTTTTTGTTTCCTTCATGGCTTCTTTGTAAGTAACCTAGCATGTCTGGTGACCAGTTTTCTTTGCCCTTGCATAAGCTTTCTTTTTTACCTGTTTGTGCATTTCTTGACCCTGGCTGTCATCCATACCGGTTTGATTCTTACTCCATTATTATATATTTTTTTAGTTGGTATATGCTTCTGTATTAACTTGGTGATTTTGTTTTCAAATATTTCTCACATCTGCTGCAGTGTCTGTTGCTCAAAAGCAACCTCCCACTTTCAGTCTGCCAGTTCTTATTTCATATTATGAAAGTTTGCTTTCTCATAGTTACAGAGAACAGTATTCCCAGTAATCACACCCTTGTTCCCCTTTATGCAGAAGCCCATCATGGCATGGTTGCTTGATCCTAGAGGTGTTAATACTTTGCAGTCCTGTGTACTATTAGTCATGTTGCTCAGGGCTAAATCCAGTAAATGTTCCCCTCTGGTGTTCTCAACAAATTGTTCCATTCCAGCCAGACTGAAGGCCTCCATGAAGCTTAATTCAGCTGATGTTTTTGCCCTCTAATTATCCCAGTCAATCCCAGAAAGGTTAAAGTCACCTAAAAGTATGACATTATCCACTGTTGTCAGTTTATTGATACAGTCCAAATGTTCTGTGTCCTCTAGATGTGAATTAGAGGAAGATCTGTACACTACGCCTATGCTGATTTTGCTACTGTGTGGTGGGGTAATTTTAATCCATAATAACTCCAATGTATCCCATTTTGAAGCATCTATCTGCTGAGATGTAATATTATAGGCTACATATAGGGCAACCCCGCCAGTTCTCATATTTGGTCTGTCTCTGCAATACAAGGTGTAACCTTTAAACTCTGGATCCCCCCCGTCTGTCTCTTGTATTCACCTATAAGTATCTGAACTGTCTCTCCTCATTTACTTTATACTTAATCCTGCCTAACTGATGTTTATCTGTGTCTCTATATGTTGTTGCTCTCACTTTCCCCTTCCCTCTCCACTCAGCATTATGTCCTTTCTTTAACCCTTGTTTACTCCCCTCTACACATTGTGCACACCCTGTGTTCATACCGGGCACACTACACAAGGTCCATGCTTTATATTATACTAGACATCTTGGCCAACCAGTTAATGGCCTATTATTGCTGTACATGTATCTGCCTTGTATATAAATCACACATAGTTGTATTCTGTCTGCCTTTGCACCTTGCTTGTCATTATAGTGTCATACTGTTTGCTTTATATGAAACTGCCATGCCATGTCAACTGTAAATACTTGCATACTGCCTGCCAATATACTTATGTCTGTTCCTAGTTGTTATGTGTATCTCATCCAGGTCCATCTTGTAAATGAGTCATGCTCAATGGTGTTCCACCTGGTTAAATAAACATATTGATTGACTGATTGATTGATTGATTGAACCAGGAATCTGCCTATCCCAAGTGTCTTCATTATTCCACCATGTTTCTGTAATGGTGCAGATCTGTGTTTTTTCCTCCTGTAATGTATGTGTGAGTTAGTCAATTTTTTTTAATTAGGCTTCTGCCATTCAACAGTAAACAGTTCCATTTTGTTGTTACCTTAGGTCTACTAGATGCCCCCATTATAGTGAAGGCCCCCTCTAAACTGTTTACTCCCCCCCTTCCCCCTCATTTGGAGTTTAAATGTCTATCAATTTCTTGTTTCAATTTGAGCGCCAGAATTCTCTTGCCTTTCCTGTTTAAATGCAGCCCATCATAAGCAAACAAATACAGATCCTGAAAACTGTCTCAGTGTTGTATAAATGTGTGCCCCTCCCTGTAACACCATCTTTTCAGTCAGCTGTTTAGCAGTAGCATATCCCTAGTTCTTGTTGCACTTGCTTTTGGGACTGGGAGAATCTCAGAGATCAGTATGTCACAGCCCTTTTCCTTTAAAGAGCACCTTTCATAGTTCTTTTGACTTTCATGCATAAATTACCCTTCTTGCATTGATTCTGGAACTGTATTTCATTACTGTTCGCTGCAGTTAGTTTTTGCATTCTGAGCTGCTAAAAACTGTAGGGTGTAAAAGAGCTTCTTTTTTTTTATAAATTCAGAGTTTATTAAGATTTTCCATAAGTGCTTTAACATGAAGGCATAAGGAACATTAAGACAGACGTTTACGTTGTGAGTTCAACTTCATGCTAAAGCCCCCACCCTCCTTCCCTCCCTCAGCCCTCCCCCAGCTTGGCACTCCCCATCTCTGAAGCATCAGCAATGGTAGAAAGGAAATTTATATCTACTGAAATAATATGGCACAGTGATATACACATAAAGTATGGAAAATATTCTCTGAGGCATAGCTCCTTATGATGTTGGGGCCCCAGTTTGGAAAAGTTATAGGGTGTGAAGACCTTCCCATATTTTCTTATAGCATGGAAGGGAGCCTCCAAGGTTCGCTTTCATTTGTTCAGTATGGAGATTAAATAAGAGATCCCACAGCCTTTCCTCATAAGTGATATCATGAGTGTCAAGCCAGTGATGTAAAATGAGTTTTTAAGGTGAGAGACAGTGAGTCACATCATAGCCATATGGTACCTGTGGGTCTTAACTAGGATATTGGAGAGATCCCCCAGGAGACATATCTCAGGTGTGAATAGCTCTTCAATTCCCAAAAGAGGGTCTGCCCTCATCTGAATTAACTCCCATAAGGTCATAATAAAAGGGCAGTCCCAGAATATATGGAGAAGGTCTCCGTCAGTCCTTTTACGACCACAGGCCTATGCATGGTCTCCATGAATATCTGTAGCCTCCTAAAAAAGTTTGACTCACTACAATGCCTGGTCGCATCAATTAACCCTGATGTCATCACCCTGGTTGAGACTTGGCTGTCGAAATCCTCCCCTGACTCCCTAGTCTCCCTTCCTGGTTTCACCCTTTTCCGGTCCGACCGTGTTGGGAGACGGGGCGGCGGCTGCGCTATTTATGTCAAGGAATCTCACCCGTACTAGCCCTGCCCACTCCCATACTTGACTCCAGGGCCCAGGCGCTTATGCTGAAACTAACCCCTGACCCTTTAAAGGGACCCTTTATCTGACTACTGCATCGTGCCCCAGGGACCAAACGCAGGCCATTGCCTCTCTTACAGAATACCTTACCTCTCTACCTCCTTCCGCTAATCAAATTCTGGTGGGTGACTTAAATGTCAACTGGCTCAGCCCCTCCTCCTCCTCCTCTACCCGAGACTCCTTTTCTGCAATAGACCTAACGCAACTAGTTACCCACCCTACCAGGACTAACCCCAAGAGAGGCTCCAGCACCCTGCTTGATGTGGTATTCATCAACCACCCTAATCGGATCCCCAATGTACAAGTCCTCCCAGACTCTCTCAGCGATCACTCCCCCATTCTATTCCACTGGTCAACCTCAGTCCCCAAACCCATAGCACAGTCCACATGCCGGCGGCGTCTAATACCTGGTGGACTGATAAAACTTAAGGAACTTCTGTCCCAAATTGACTGGTCTCCTATACAGGCAACTCCTGACATTGACACAGCTCTCTCCTTCTTTACCCAAACTTTTAATAATGCCTGTGATATCTTTGCCCCAGTGTTGACCCGCCGTTCTAAAAGGAAGAATGCCCCCTGGGTTACCCCAGCTTTGATCCACCAGCTCAAACATAGGGACAACCTATGGCACCGTGCCATTGAGACTGGCCAGCCCAATGACAGGCGGTTATATGCTGCTGCCCGAAACAAGTGCACTCGGGCCATCAGAAAGGCCAAGTCTGAGCACTATCGGTCCTCACTCACTGCCTCATGGGGGAATCCCAGAACCTTCTGGGATAACATTAAACAGTTAAATGGGGTGCACACTCCCCCACCCACCAGATCAACATTAATGGTGATCTCCTCAGACCCAGCCCTCATAGCCAACCACCTCAACACCTCACTCACTGACCTTAGCCCTATCCTCCCTACAAATTTTTTTGACCCTCCTCCCCAGCACCTGCCGTCATCTTTCTACGCTATATTTTCTCCTCCTGCCGTGTTTCTGCCCAGAACTTAGGCCGCACCTTGTCACTGCCCTCAAGAGTAATAGTACAGGCAGTGACACCCTGGATCCGTAGTCCCACGGCTGGTCTTAGACACAGTCCTTACCCGATCACATGCCTCATCAACCACTCTCTTTGCCTGGGGAAGGTTCCAACTGCCTGGAAAGTCACCACTGTCACCCCTATCTTTAAAGGTGGTGATAGGACTGTGGCTAGAAACTATCGACCGATCTCCATTCTCTCTCCTCTCTCAAGGCCTTGGAAAAGTGGTGGCCTCTCAAATCTCTGACTACCTCTCCACCTACAATGTCCTTTGTCCTGAGCAGCATGGCTTCCCGAGCGGCCAGTACCAACACAGCCCTCCTAGAGTTCTCCAACTTTCTCCACCCTCCTTAGACACTGGTTCTCTGGCTGGTGCTGTCTTCATTGACCTCTCAAAAGCTTTCGACACTGTCTCCCACCCCTCCTTCTTGATGCCCTTAGTCTCTGGTTTTGCTGCTGGGCCTATCTCCTGGTGCACCAGTTATCTGTCTGACTGCTCACAGTGTAAAAATTAATGGGACCTACTCAGACATCTGTCCCATCTTTTCTGGGGTTCCCCAGGGCTCCATTCTGGGCCCCTTACTATTCTCCCTTTACCTTAACACCCTTCCACGCTCTTGCTCTGGGAACATTCTATTGTACGCTGATGATGCAGTCATCTTTGCCTCAAATCATAACCCTACTGCCCTCCAGGACTTGCTGCAGAAGTCCTTCACTGAAGCCGAGGGCTGGTTCAAGGAACATAGATTGGTGATAAATCTTAAAAAAACAAAAACCATGTTCTTCACTCATCCCCAAAACAAGTCCTGCAACTTCAAACTCCTCATTCACTCTGGGTCCTCATTCTCACTCGAACAAGTTTGCTCCTATAAATACCTAGGGATCCATTTGACCCTCCCTCTCCTTCCATGGACACATCGCTGCCCTAGCCACTGCCACTAATATCCGATTGGGCATCTTACAGCCGGTATAAACACTGCCTCCCCGAGGCTCTTGACTCCACAGTCACCTCCTCTATTCTGTCCCTAGTGGACTATGGACTGCCGGTGTATGGTGCTGCTGATCATACCGCCTCCATAAAATCGCACTACTCTGAATAAGGCCTGCAGGTTAATTACTGGAGCACCTAGGATGACACACACCTGTCTACTGTATGCTAAAGCTGGTACTTGATCTCGACTAGCGCCTCAAATATCTTACCTGTACCCTTACAAAAAAGACCCTCCTTGGGCTTTCCCCACCAGGATTGACCACCACCATACGCCGCTCTGTCCCACTAGTTCATACTCGGACCTCTGGGAAAACCTCTCTTGTTATCCCTAGAGCTAGGACCTCTCACGGCCAAAGAGCCTTCAGCTTTAGGGCCCCCTTCCTGGTTCAACACACTGCCCCCCTCCATTTCCGAAGCTCCAACTATATCGTGCTTCAAAACTTCCTTACGTAACCACCTTATTAACACCCGATGCTGTAACTGCCACTAGTCAAAGCCGTACTCAATACTTATGACAAAGCTTATTAATAAGCTGCTAAGGATGACATAACTCTGGTATTGTTTGCATCCATCCTACCTGTACCAGCTTGTTTGTATCTATGTCTTAATTTACTGTTATACTTATGTGTTGTACTGCTATACTGTGTATTTTGGTTTGTCTTACTGTGACAAGGTACCTTTGTAAATGAGCCTATGGCTCAAAGGTTTTCCAAACTGCTGTTTAAATAAAATAAAAATAAAAATAAAAAAAAATAAAACAAAAAGCATCTGGTGATTTTCCTTTTCTTTGAGTTTAGTGGGGGTCCATTACATATCATTAAGTATTCGGTACTGTGTAAGCTTCAATCTGTCTTGAGATACATATCTGTGGGAATCTAGATGAATAGAATCCCATTTCTCTGTAGAGTTTGGGAAGCATGAATTCCAGTATCTAGGGATCCCTCTGTAGAGTATGGGAAGCATGAATTCCAGTATCTAGGGATCCCTCTGAGTTTATCAAGCATATTTACTCATATACAAGAATATATATGAGAAACCTTATGGGGCTTCCCACAAATTGAGATCAGGGAGTCAATCCAGGTATAACTACCATCAGAATTCCCTGTTTCAGGAAATAGCTTTATCAGAAGATGTCTAAGCTGCCATACTTTAAATATCTGCTTCCTGTTGATGGAATATAATGTCATGATAGTACTTGATTCCACACATGACCCTTCAGCAAACAATTCTCCCACATGTACTTTATTAATCATTGGAAGCCAATGCGGAGAAATGATTTTACCCCCTATTTTCAGGTTTGGATTACCCACTATGGGTTGCTTGGGATCTTTGACATTCCAGTATTTAAGAAATGTGCAAAGTTGACTATGTGCCCAGAGGGAGAGTAGCATGGGAGAACTAGACAATCCAGGAGGAAGACTCTTAATAGAGATATATAACAGTGCTTCTTTAACAATATTCAGGGTGGCAATTAGTTCTCTTTCTAAAAGTAACCACTCTGGTATATAAGAACAGGAGGCAATCTCTTCCTGGGGTGTAAACCATCTCAAGTTATTGGTTGCCAGACTTGCACAATAGTACTTTTAAAAATGTGGGAGTTTGAGACCTCCAGCCGTTGTAGACGCAGCCAGTTTTAAATAAGCCTTTCCTGGATGCTTCCCTCCCCATGAAAAAGAAGAGATAAGAGCATGCAATTTCTTAAACCATGCCTGGGGCAACCATGTGTTTAACATATTTAAGGGGTAAAATATTCTGGGCAAGATATTCATTTTGATTATACTGATCCTTCTCCCAGAAATATATAGGAAAAGATTGCCACCTGTTAAAATCCTGTTGAATAATTTCTAATAGAGAGTCAAAATTCAACTTTTTCACTATCCCCTCATTTCTAGACAACATTAGCCCCAGGTACAGTACTTTATGCTTGTCAAGTTCCATTGTAACCCCATGGAGGAAATATCTTGCTTATGAAATCTGTGATTCAGGGGGAAGACAGTAGTCTAGTTTAAGTTAACCTTGTAGTTAGAGACTGCTCCAAATTCTGAAATAGTGGACAGAGCAACTGGGAAGGATTTAGCTGTGTGTTTCAGGTGTAAAAGCACATCATCAGTGTAGGCAGATAAATTATATGTGTGATTCCCTATGGAGATCCCTTGTATCTCTTTGTTGGTCCCTAGCCTATATAGTAGTGGTTTCAGGTAAATATTAAAAAGCAGGGGAGAGAGGAGTCAGCCTTGTCTAGTTCCAGAGTACAAAAAAAACTAACCGAAAAAAAACATTACAATATATTCTGCAACCGGCTGGCATATCAGAGTCTCTGGATGCGGAGAAGACATGCACTAGTTTCCTAAAGTGGTCCATCGAATGTCTCCTCTGCATGAAGCCCACTTGGTCTGTGTAAATAATATCTAGAAGTATCTCCTTCAATCTGTTAGCAAGAAGTTTTGCTAAAATTTTTATGTTGCAATTCAATAATGATATAGGATGGTAACTACTTGTCACCTTGGGATCTTTATCAGGTTTATGTAATACAATTATAATGGCTTCCAACAGGAAGCCATCTAATGGGTTTCCTCCTAATGTCTATTCAAATAAATGGTTCAGCCATGGGGTTACCTGTTTAGTAAACACTTTATAAAAAATAGGGGAATACCCGTCTGGGCCCAGAGCCTTGTCTGCTGTTAACAAATAGATGGCATTCTGGATTTCCTTCTCTGAGATGGGGGCCATTAACAACTCCTGCTGAATTGGGGTAAGAGTCGGAAGGGCTAGGGGGTGGAGATATTGCTCTACCACTTCTGGGGTGGGTCTATTTAACATAGGCTGGTACAATTCTTTATAGTATCCTGCAGATTCAGCAGTAATTTCTTTGTGGGAAAGACACAACACTGCCATCCGTTGGGACCTAATACCCTGGACTATTCTGGAAGATTCTGCTTTCTTTAACCTCAAAGCCAGAAGGTGACCTACTTTCTCTCCCTGGTCAGTGTATTTCACTCCTGTTTTCAAAATTGCATATGGTGCTTTCTCCCAGAGGAGTGAGCTATATTGATCTCTCAGACCCACCAGAAGTTCTCTGTCTGCTTTAGGGGTAGAAGAAGACAATGAGTACTCCAGAGTGCATATTCTAGATACCAAAGAGAGGGCTTTATGTTCCCTTTGTTTTTTTCTGGTGAGATGCTACCTTGATAAACACCCCCATAGTACACACTTTAGGGCTCCCCAATCAAGGTCCTGCCTTGTTACTGAATTTAGGTTTATCCTATTAAATTCCTCAATTTCTTGTATAATGATTTCCACTATTTTAGACTGTTTGAGGATTTGGTTATTCAACTTCCACAGTGAGTCAGGCAGCATATCTGCTGTTAATACCTGGTCACAGGTCACCACTGAATGATCAGAAATCACTCTGGGAGTTATTCCTGCAGATACAACCCCTCACAGATGTGACTGGGTGATTAAAAAGTAATCAATCCGGGAGGAAGTACCGGTGCACACTGAACTGAAAGTGAAATCTTTAAGGGTGGGATATAACGTACTCCAGTGATTAGTTAGTCCCAGATGATTTACCAGCTCTCTAATTTCACATTGTGCTGGGGAGAGGCCCTGCCGTTTGGGGTCCAATTTATCTGGATCAGGCAAAAAAGGTAAATTCCAATCCCCCCTTAAATGCAAGGATACTTTGCAAAAGGTGCTAGGGCCTGTAACAGATTGGTAAAAAATAATGGAGAGTCATTATTAGGTCTGTATATATAGCCTAGTACTAGGATAGTTCTCTCCAGCACTCCTTTTACAAATATTTACTGCCCCAGTGAGTCCCCAGTAGTCTGTTCAAGCTTGAAAGGAAAATTTCTGGCCACTAAAATGGCCACCCCTTGGCTCTGGGTACTGTCCCCTGCATTGAAAACTCAATCTGCATATAGTCTGTGGAGAAGGGTCCCCCTTTGATTCTAGAAGATGGGTTTCTTGGAGATACATACATCCTCCTTTAATCAGATTAATGTGCTTCAACACCTGATACCATTTAGTTTTAGAGTGTAACCCACGTACATTCCAGGACACACATTTCTTAACCCCTGCCATACATCACCAATAAAAATGTGAAATCCAGACATTCCCATACAACTTGCTGCATGATGCAGCTAAGAACCACTGTGCCAAGCTCTACCCCCTCCTTCCCCCATCCCTCTTGCAAAAAAAAACATTTCCCCTAATACCTATAATTCTCCTCTTTATCTCAGGATTCCATCCCTCCCTTCAGCTTCATCCCTTAAATTCCTCCTTCATCTGAAACTCCCCTGAACTTTACAGTACATGATTCCCCCCATAGCTCAGCCTTTCCCTGCTCCTCCATCCCTCCGCTCGATCCCCTTCTTTATCTCAAATTAGAATGACCCCCTTTATGCTGCAATCACCTGAATATATCTTCTCCCACAACTGAATCTATATATGAATTCTATTACAAAAAATAATGCAGGGGAGGTCTATGAGCTTGATATGTTAAAAGCCCTTAAACTCCAACAGCTGTTATGTATGTAAGGGGACCACCTCTTGTAAATATGACCCCCTATAATGTCCTGCACTGATTTGTACCAGTAAGGAGAGTCCCAACACAAAGGGAAGGGAGAAGCTCTCCGTATGACCAGCCATTGCCTTGTACCATCTGGTGTCTCTCCTATCTCAATTTATCATAACTAAACACTGCCCTGTGCAAATGAACATTCCCTCCATAATGCCAAACCAATAGCCCCTAAACAGTAAATGCATATTGATAGCCAAGGCAATTTAACAGAAAATGAATAAGAAAGAGGGAGAAAAAACAATATAAAAATAATGATGTCATGCATCTTTAAGTCAAGCCATAAAACATCCCCTTTGTGGTGCATCATGCATCTTGAGAGGCCAACATTTTAGTCCCCATGAAAACAGAGAGATCCTGAATTCCAGAAAGTCCAGGTTACCAGAAAATGATATCTAATGTCCACATAAAGCACATCCCCCCAGTCCAGCAAAAATGAAAAAGCAAATTGAAACAAAGCTATCAAACAATGTCCTCCAGAAACTGTCTCGCAAGTCTAATCATACACACTCATGACTCCCATTAAGCAAACTGCAACATAGCACCTTCGAACATCATATTAGGGTCTCAGCCAACTCGAAAGAGATTCGACAATAATTTCTGTAAATCCAGCTCTGCAGATTTTGGATCCTCCAGAGGGATCCATTTCTCTTCTATGGAGACTTTCGCAGCTAGTAGCTTGGTCACCACATTGTGATAATCTACCCCTTTCTTTCGCACTGAGGGGGAAGGTCTTGAGTAATGGGAATCTAGGGTCCCTTCCAAATCACTTTCTTCAGTTCTCTGACTTTCAGTAACAGGTGTTGACTTTCCTGATAGTTGAGAAATTTAAAAATAAATGTCCTGGGTTAAGCGCCCCTGGTGGCGGCATAGGCCTCAAGGCCCAATGAGCCCTTTCCACAATATATTCAGATCTGAAAGGAGAGGGGCCTGCTATTTTTTGGACTAACTTCTGGGCAAACGTGACAACGTTGGAGCCTTCCTCACACTCCAGGAACCCAATAATCACAACATCATTGTGATGGCTTCTGATCTCAAGATCTTTGACCTTTGCTTCCAGTTTAAGTACTCTTTGCCTTACAAGCGCTATGGCTGGGTCTACTTTATCTAGCTTTCTCTCCACAGATATGATATATACCTCTCAGTCTCTGGTGTGTTGTGCTAGTTCTTCTAGTTTATTAGTTGCTGCCTTTACTTCCTCTGTTAGCGATCAGACCTCGTCCCGAAAGGGTTGAAATTCTTCCAGGAATCATTCCAGAGAAAGAGGGGTAGCTTCTCCAGTTGTAGATGTTCGTTGGGCCACCGAAGTGTTTTGGGCCTTCGCTTTCTTAGCAGCCTTTTTAGGCATGATCAGCAGAGTATGATGTGGCAGGGCTAAGAGCATTTCCACCTCCATAGTGAGCCAGATCTTCGGATTTACACTGAACTCATGATCTATAAGATTGCAGCAATCCAATTCCACCCAATAGAAGGAAAATTATGCAAAAGAAACAGTTTAAATTGGGGGTTAGAGGAGAGGAATAGCAGGAGCGCTTGAGATAGTGTCTATGCAGTCCAAGGCATCATGTGATCTCCCATGTGTACCACAGCTTCTAAAACAAGTCTGGTGTTGCTGTGGACAAAGGGTTGTACTGCTGACAATACTATAGGGCAGAGTCAATGTAACAAACAAGCAAAACAAAAAAACATACTGACAAGGCATTTGGGTTTTGGCAAAATGCATTACTAATGGTGTCTTCGGGAAGGGGGAAACAGTATGTACAATGAGTACTGGTAGTTTTCCCTTGGAACAATGTTGCAACTGCATGGTACTGCACAGTGTGAGTCACTCCTTTGCCCTATAGTGAAAGGCAAGAGCAGCATGGCTCCAAAACAAATCCAAATTATGGAGGGCAGAGAAAACCTTGGCCAAAAATAACAACTGCACACACCCTTTCAGGTCTAGTGCTGCGTATAATTACTACAAGCTGCAACTTTTTGGACCATCATGAAAGGTGCTCTTTAATGCCATTACCACCTGTTCATAATCTCTCTAGATGTCCATATAATTTCTTTTTCCCACATCATTCACTCCCATGTGTAACAACGTAACTGGCCTTTTTATGTCATTTAAAAGTCCAGGGAGGATCTACCTAATGTCTCCTATCCCTGCACCACGGAGTACACTGATTGTAGTATATTCATTGTGGTGTTTACCTAGTGAGTAATCTGTGTACTGCAGACTGGAGTCCCCAACCACCAGAACATCACGTGGAACCATGTGTATCAGTAGTGATATTATATCCCCTTCCCATCTTTCCTTGTTAGTGACATCCTGGCTTTCTGCATCTGTGTTTAAAGGAGATGGCTGTCACACTTCCTTACCGTCATGGTCCTCACTGGGCCTTGTCATCTGCTAGGGCATTAAACATAGAGTATGTACATTGGCTGACCCCCCAACATTTCTTCTCCCTTTCTAGTAGTTTTTTGCACCTTGCACCAGTCTTCATATCATTCCTTTCCACTGTATTATTGGCATGGGCTGCTATGTCTGGGTTAGATACTCATTTGGACCCTTGCTGCTGTAAATTAGTACTCTGCTCAATCTGTCCTACTGTTATATCATAAATTGTTCAAGAGTATTAATATAATTTTGAAGCTGGACTCTGCTGTATTACAACAATTTATCCTTGTAATACCTCAATTAGTATACATTTGCCTCATACGAAGTCAGGAGCCAGGTACCCTGCTCTAAACATGCAACATTTTATGCAACAATTCATTATGTCCTCTTTGCCTATGTTTAGTGTGCCTGCCATCATGACTATTTATACTAGCCAGGATACCCTTCACAGATTATACATTTTCTCCTGCCTTGTATAATGTGTTGGACCCAGGTCCTCGAGTAACCCCAGCATGCGTTCAAAGCATGAAACTATGTGCTCACCCCACTCACTTTCACCCTTCTTGCTTAGTGGCATTCTATTTAAATTGCCTAAACCGGAAGTAGTGCAATGCCACACTTCTGGTTACACAAGAATAAAAACAATATACAGATGGTTCATTTAAACCAAAATGCACAAGAAATATGTCTCAGATACCTCCTTGAAATGTGGCTAAAGTGTATAGCAACCCCTGTGCTGCTTCAGACAAAAGTCTCAAGTACAACCCAGGTTCAGACGACCTCCAGACCTCCTGACACCCACAGTGCTCCTGGTGCTGCAGGAGCCTCTCTGGTCTCCTGTTCAACTCAACGGCCCACCTATTACCAAGAAGACATCCTAGTAACCCCTCTCCCCAGAGAATACTTAAAAGTAAAAAACAAATGAAGCTTCCCATTATGTGATGCTGCAAATAAGTCCTGCAGCTCACCACCAGGAAAATACAGCCACCTTCAATAGGGCTTTTGAGTTTTGATGTGAGCCCATTTTTAGATATGTGGCCTCCATCTGCTTGTACAGTTCCATGGTGCCATAGGTTATGCAAGTCATATGTAACCCCACTCACACTGGAAATGGGGGAAGGCACCATAATGTGGAAAACTGTCCTTTAAAATGCAGGAGAAAGATGCAAAGTGTTATATACTAAAGAAGTGTATGTTTCTGTGTTCACAATGTATGCTGCGTGCAGCATTAATTTAAACTGATTATATGGATTTTTTTAAAGCTTATTTCATAGAAACATAGAAACATAGACTTTGATGGCAGACAAGGACCGCTAGGCCCATCTAGTCTGCCCATTTCCCTACCTACAGGATAGGCCACAGACCCTAGTTAACCAACAGCCTATATCTTCCTGCCCCCCACAAGAATTGCCTTATGTCTGTCCCATGCATTCTTGAATTCTCCCACAGTTTTGGACCCCACAACTTCCTCAGGAAGGCTGTTCCATGCATCCACTACCCTCTCTGTGAAATAATACTTCTCACATTGCCCCTGAACCCCTCCTTCTATCTTTAATTGTGTCCCCTTGTTCTTGCACGTCTCTTTTCTGAAAGATGCTACCCTCTTGGACTTTGTTGATTCCCTTGAGGTACTTGAAAGTTTCTATCAAGTCTCCTCTCCCTTCTTTCCTCAAGGGTATACATATTAAGCTCCTTTAGTCTCTCCTCATAATGGCTTCTCTTGTAGACCCTGCACCATTTTAGTTGCCCTCCTCTGGACTGCCTCTATCCTGTCTATGTCCTTGCGGAGATGGGGTCTCCAGAACTGGACACAATATTCCAGATGGGGTCTCACCAACTGTCTGTACAGAGGGATAACAACTTCCTGTTTTCTGCTGCTGATGCCTCTCCCTATACTTCCCAGTATACCCCCGGCCCTCCCTACTGCCTTCTCACATTGCTTGCTAACCTTAAGGTCATCTGATATGATTACCCCCAGGTCCCTTTCCTGGTTTGTTGTTGTTACTACCTCCCCACCCATTGTGTATTCTTCCCCTGGGTTCTTGTTTCCCAGGTGCATTATTTTGCACTTATTTGCATTGAATCCTAGCTGCCAAATGTCTGACCATTTCTCCAACCTTGCCAAGTCCCTTTTCATCCTTTCCACGCCTCCTTGTGTATCAACCCTGTTGCAGATCTTTGTGTCATCTTCAAAAAGGCATACTTTTCCTTCCAGTCCCTCTGCAATGTCACTGATGAAGACATTAAAAAGGACTGGACCCAATTGAACCCTCGGTGACCCCACTGGTAACCGCCTCTTTCTTCAGAGTGGACTCCATTTACAATCACCTTCTGTGTCCTGTTGTCCAGCCAATGTTTTACCAGGCTACCACCCTGGGACCCACTCCCAGGCTGGTTAATTTGACTAATAATCTTTTGTGTGGGACTGTGTCAAATGTCTTGCTAAAGTCTAGGTAGGCCATGTCCACAGCCCCTCCCTGGTCTACTACTTTGGTTACCCAGTCAAAGAAATCTATTAGATTCGTCTGACATGACCTTCCCGCTGTGAACCCATGCTGCCTTAGATCCTGTGCTCCACTGACCTCTAGGTACTCAACTATTCTTTCCTTCAGAAGTGACTCCATCACTTTCCCTACCACAGAGGTCAGACTGACAGGTCTGTAGTTTCCTGCCTCTGTCTTGGTCCCACTTTTGTGAAGGGGAATCACATCCGCCTTCCTCCAGTTCTCGGGTACCACACCAACCTCCCATGATTTATTAAAAAGAGTAGCCAGTGGTTTCACTAGTTCCTTCCTTAATTATTTTAGAATTCTGGGGTGAATTCCATCAGGACCCATTGCTTTGTCTACCTTCAGTTTTAGGAGTTCTTGCAGAACCCTTTCTTCTGTGAAAGGACTGGAATTGACCCCCCTATCAAGAGTGCTTCTGTTAATTGGATTAGGCACTTCCCCCTCCTCTTTTGTGAATACTGAGCAGAAATATTCGTTCAGTATTCCTGCTTTTTCACTGTCCCCCTCTGCCCACCCACCGTTGATTCTATTCAGCCTCACTATCCCTCCCTTTGTCTTTCTACGCTCGCTGATGTACCTATAAAAGGTTTTATCCCCTTCTTAACTTGAGTTGGCTATCTTTCCTCAGTTTGGGCCTTTGCTATTCTGACTTCCTCCTGCTTCTTTTCTGCCTTAACTGGTACAGCTCTCTGTCCTGCTCCTTCTGTGTTTCCTTATACTTCCAGAATGCTATCTTTTCTTCCTGACTTTCACAGCCACCTCTTGAGAACCATAGTGGCTTTTTCTTTGTTTTGATTTGTTTATTTGCTTCACACAAAGGCTTGTTGCCTCTGTGATAGCAGTTTGATAATTCCCATTGTTGCTCCACACCTCCTTCTAGCCTGTTTGCTAGTGCTTTTCTGAGGCACTCTCCCATCTTGCCAAAGTCAGCCCTCCTAAAGTCCAGTACCCTCACTTTTGTATGGCTTGACTCTGTAGCTGAGTTTAACGTGAACCACACTGTTTGATGGTCACATGTCCCCAGATGGCAACCCACTTCTAGATCTGAGATCCTCTCACTGCCCCCATTTGAGAGTATGAGGTCTAAGATTGCTCCCTCATGAGTGGGTTCTGAAACTAGCTGTCTAATGCCTGCCACCTGTAGGGCATCAAGAATGGCCCTGCTCTTGGATGTGGCTGCAGCAAATGTGCTCCAGTTAACATCTGGCATATTCAGGTCTCCCATCAACAGTATCTCCCCTTTCTCTGCCATTCTAAGAATGCCTTCCATCATAGCCTTGTCCATTCCTTCCCCCTGACATGGGGGTCTGTACACAACCCCTGTGCGGATTGTGGTGCCCTTTCCAGTCTCCAAGGTGACCCACAGTGCCTCCTCTCCTCCCTGTTTACTCTTTTGTTCAGTTGCTTTTATCCCTTCCTTTACATGAGAGCTACTCCTCCCTCTTCTCCCTGCCTGTCTCTCCTGTAAGTTATGTACCCTGGTATGTTAACATCCCAGTCATGGTTCCTGTGTACCATGTTTCTGTGACTCTCCGATATCCAGGCATCCCTCTTCCATTAAGGCCACCAGCTCAGGGAGCTTGTTGCCCAGACTACGGGCATTGGTACTCATTACTCTTCATTTCCTGATGGCCTTACCCCCTTTTGCCCCATCCCTGTCCTTCTTGCCTTTGTCACTTTCTCCATTTACCCCTGCCCTTCTTCCTATCGACACCTTCATGTTGGTGTTTGCCACACTTACTACCATGATTGTTTGGGGGGGCTAGGATTTTCCTGCTCCTTTCCAATGCCTCCCCCCTTGGCTAGTTTAAAAGCTTGCCAATGAAGCATTTAAACCTATCATCTAGGATCCTGGTTCCCCTCCCAGACAGATGCAGCCCATCATGCCAGTATAGGCTTGCATCACTCCAGGTGGACCCCCAGTCCCCAATGAAGCCAAATCCTTGAGCTCCACACCAGTTTTTCAACCACTGATTGAATCCCATGGTACAGAACACCCTAGCATCTCCTATGCCATAGATGGGTAGCACCTCCGAGAAGGTTACCGTGCGTGCTACTTGACTAAGGCCCCTTCCCAATTCCACAAACTCTTCCTGCACTTCTCTAATCCCTTTCTTAGTCAGGTCATTTGTCCCTAGGTGGACAATGACATCCATCTCCCTCCCCTGTGCAGCTGCTCCGGCAATCCTGAGGATTCGCTCCCTGTCCCTCCAAGCCATGGCGCCAGGCAGGCACCTTACCTCCCTCTCCCCTTCCTTGCCCAGTTCTACCTTCCTAACAATGGAGTCCCCCACCAAAAGTTGTTTCCTTCCCCTGCAGGGTCCCCTGCCACCCTCCAGTGGGTCTCCTTTGTGGAGGTTCCCAGCATCCTCCTTGGTCTCCACTGTAGGTGCCTCCATAGAGGAACCACACTTTGCCAGAATGGCATAGGAATTGTGGAGAGGTACAACTGGAGGGATGTGCCTCTGTTCCACCACCCTCACCCTCCCTTAGCCCACTGTGGTCCAACCACTCCTCTTTCTTGGCAACCTCTGAGGCAACTGCAGTGGCACTGGTGGTCCCTGGATGGAAGAGGAGGTCCCACAAATCCTGGCCAACTCAGCCTGGAGATGAGCAACCTCCTCCCTCAGCCCAGAGAGGTGCCTGCAGATGGGACAACACCGCATCTTCCAGAACATCTCCCAGAAGACTGCTGCTCCACAGCCACTGCACTGCACCACTCCAATCATGTCTTATTTCTGGCCCCTTAACTGTTTGCAATCCTTACTCTTTCCTCTGTTTTTTTTTCTCTCTCTCCTTACTTTCTGCCTGTGTGCCCTTTAAGCTCCTGATTGTCCTGTTCTGAGAAAAGAATATCCTATATTTCTCAGTAGACCACTTACTTGTTCAGAGGCAGACCTCCAGCAGCTAGAGGGGCCGGAGAGCTACTCTTGCCTTCTAGGATGGTGGGTCCTTGGTGGTTCTGTGATCACTCACTTCCTGCCCCTAAACAGGAAGTTCCTGTTGTCAGTCAAATCCTGTGCCTATAAAATAGAACTAGCTTTGGGTGGGGGGCTGGAGGAGGAAGGGAGGGCAATATAGTCCCAGTAGAAGTTCAGTCACACAGCAGTCCTTTCTCCTGGTGTCTTCTGCCAAGCTATTAGCAGAATCTTTCTAAGGCAGTCTTTAAATGTAGCTTCCTTCTAGCTAAGCCACTTCCCCTACATACCAGATCTTTCTACAAGTAATTTAAACCTCACAGCAGTTAAGTCCTTTCAGTCACCTGAGATTTACACCTAGATGACTTTTCAGTTACCCATTCAGTTCAGTTGACCCAAACACACACTTTTTTTTGTTTTTGTTTTGTATGTTAGTTTTTTTACCCTAAATTAAAGGTCCAAATACAAAAGTTCTTCTACTTTAGTCCTAGCAGAGAAGTTCAGTCACACAGCAGTCCTTTCTCCTGGTGTCTTCTGCCAAGCTATTAGCAGAATCTTTCTAAGGCAGTCTTTAAATGTAGCTTCCTTCTAGCTAAGCCACTCCCCCTACTTACCAGATCTTTCTACAAGTAATTTAAACCTCACAGCAGTTAAGTCCTTTCAGTCACCTGAGATTTACACCTAGATGACTTTTCAGTTACCCATTCAGTTCAGTTAACCCAAACACACACTTTTTTTTTGTATGTTAGTTTTTTTACCCTAAATTAAAGGTCCAAATACAAAAGCTCTTCTACTTTAGTCCCAGCAGAGAAGTTCAGTCACACAGCAGTCCTTTCTCCTGGTGTCTTCAGAATATGAAACAGCCCCAACTCCATGTGGCAAAATGGGTTATGAGTGGTAAAATAACAAACTTCCTATCAGAGTTTGTGGCAGTTGAGGCACAAGTCACCTACATTATCCTTCAGAGCAGTAGGGGAATGGGTCCATCCACCTATAGTGTAGGAGCACTGGGAGGAGCTATTGTATAATTTAACCACTCCACGCTTGTCCATAGAATATAACCAGCATTACTATGTAAAGACTGCAGCATTGGACCCAGATGACCCCCAAGCAACCTCCTCTCCCACCATACTCATTTGCCACCCCATAGGTCTCTTTGTTTTCTCACTTTCCTACTCCCCCTGAGTTTATTAATGTTTCATTTGTGGGTCAGTGGTTGGGGTTGTATTACAAAGGTGCTATTCTTTGTGTGCAGAGTCAGAGACACCCATCTTTTGCTCTTTGGGCATTTCCTGTGCAAGAAGAGCATGAGTAAGAGTGGTTTATTTTGAATATGGAGTTCTAGCACAATCCCGTTATGTGTTATGATGTCTGTGCTTGGTTGTGTGCTATGTAAAAGGCAAGATGAGGCATCTGTGATAGAACTTGGTGAAATAAGATTTTCAATTACTGTAGAAGCCTGTACTTAATCCTGATGGGACCCTCTAGAGCAGGAGTGCATGTTGCAATTAACATTGTATACCATTAAATCAATTTTAAATTGTTCTTTCTCATTTGTCTTATAGATGCCCAATTTTTTCCATTTTAGATCTCTTTTAGCCTTTTTTATCTGAAATAATTAAAGGTTTGCTTCTTTAAATATACCAAAAATAACTTATGCAGACTGGAGTTACTTTGCATATGACCCAACAAATCCACTGAAAGCATGTTGCAATGAATGCAGATAATCTGGTGACAGCAATGTTTAATTGAGAGAGAAAGAAGAGCAACGCTGGCAGTGGATGTGACATGGAAGTGGGATGCACAGTCATGTGCTGCTGATGAGGGGAAGGGGAGGGCTGAAATCAGGGGTATTTTATGCACTGTCCTCTGGGCTTCAGATGCTGACAGCGCCAACAGTATTTCCAGTAGAGTCTGTAACAAATTGCTAAAAATGATACATTTTTACCTTGTAATGAGGACAGCAGGTATGCAAAGTTGCCAAAATTCACTCAGCAAACAAAAAAATCCACAAATTACAGGACATTTGTGAAGCTAAAGATCATAATTTGCGTTGCTGCTCCCCAAGTGACATGACCAATTTGCCTGGGGAATAGCAATATGAATTGCATTCTACACCCCCTCCCCATCCAAAAAAGACAAAAATCATGATACCACCTCCCACCCCCTCACTGTCACCTTTCCTCCACCCTAGTGAAATGCTACTAGTGCTGTCCATACTTGTGCCCAGAATTGGATTCCCACTCAACCCCCCCCAGTCCCCACTACCTTCATCCTCCTCCTCCTATCCCAGCACCCACAAATCAACATAGAATAATGAAAATGATCCCCTTGTGCACAGCATTTGCTCTGTTCTGCATCAATTACTTAATGGAATGAAGGAGTAATGACAGCTTTGCTCCTAGTAAAACCTGATTGGTTGAATTTTCAGCCAATCAGGTTTTACTAAAAATGAAGACATCACTACTCATTCATTTCAACCTTTAGAAAATGTACACCGAACAGAGCAGACACTCTGCATCGAGGGACTGCTTTTTTTTTTTTAATTTTAGATTGATTTGTTTGTGCTGGGGTGGAGGGAGGAGAGTGTTGGGGATCAGAGGGGTGGTTGAGTGGTGGTCAGACTAGAGGTACTGGATCTGTGATCATTAATAAAGACAGTGGAACTTAGTTGGGGAGATGAATGGACTATGTTCGGCATGTTGGGAGGGGATTACTTTCCATTCACTACTGCTGTATCAGCATTGTACTGGGGCGGGGGGAGAGGAGAGGTGGGAGGATGGCGCCAACAAGAGGGGGGTGGCATGGTTTTAATCATGTTTTAGTGGGAGGGGTGTTTTTTTACAGTACACTAGGTGAGTGCAGGTTTTGTTAAGGTTTTATTAAAAGGAAAAGCCACCTGTAAAGTTGATGTGTCTTGTGCGGAATTAGTGAATTTTGTGAATTATGAATTTCTGCACATTCAGTGAATGTTACAAGCAGATTAAAAATTTGCAACATCTCTAATGAGGACATAATGAACAGAAATATGAAAGTGTTCATGAGGATGGTTTGCTGAGGCTGTCATGCCAAACTGAAGTCACTCACAAAGAATGCACACAGTATAAGAATGCCCTCGATGAAGAGCTCGAAGTGCTGGAATGCCTGATCTGGGATGCCCCTTCTCTTGCTATTTTGAACTGAGTTCCATTGGATTACACTAAATTGCTATTAAAGGTGTTTCTCATTTCTTGTGAACCAGATAATCTCTGTGCATTCTTGTATTCTTAGCATGTTCTTGTGAGTGACTATCTTTAAAGTGCACCAAATTATCAGCCACTGGGGTAGTTAATTATCTTAATAAGATCTTTTTTAATAAGAAGCTGATTGCAGGTTTCATTTTAGGATACAACATCTTACTTTAAAATATTAAATAAAGATAAGTCTTAATTTGAGATTTTGAAGACCTAATTTTTTACAAAATTTTTTTGCAAAGATAAATATATAGACAGATTGTGAAGGTGGCTGCTACATTCATTCGCTGTCAACTTGCACTTCTCTAATCATTTTAATTTCAGTAGAAATATTTGATTTTTTTGTCTACACACTTTTGAATTAATGATTTTTATGATTATAATTGCCATTTTTATGTTGTCTTGCGCATGCATAAGCAACATCTTCTGATAGTAGGAGAAATACGGAGGTGTGTCAGTGTTGGCGAATGCAGGGCACACTTTAGTAGGTGCATCCCTCATTCCCCAGTTAGCCAGCATGCTAGCAGTGACACAAGCATTATGTCAAGTGCCACCAGCTTGAGAGGGTATACCATGATGTGCACGACTGTGATTGAGTGACCCCCGAAAAGGCGACTCAATCGTGGCACATGGCACAGTGGCTACCGGGCAGCTACAGCAACCACATAGGGTGGGTTGGCAACTGTAGCAACAGGAAATTGCTACAGGTACACATGCAGGGGATTGGGAGTGAGCATGCTACAGGTATGCATGCATGCAGGGGGAGTGAACATGCTCAGCGAGAGGTGGGAGGAGATTTGAGGTGTGTCACTGTGGTAGGCTGCTGAACTGGCCCCATGGTGTAGCAGGTTGGTTCATGGCTTTGGTGGCTAGGGTGCTGGGCTCGAGTCTGGGTACAGGTTCATTTTCATTGCACCCAGCCTGAATGCTATTTTTTTTTTTCACATTTCCCCCCGACATGCACCCCCCTGGAGTTGAGAATTCCTAATTAGGGGGGTGCAGGGGCACAGCACCCACATAAATGTAAAAAATGCAAGTCCCCAGCACTGTATTTTTGTGTGCTGGGGAGTCAGAGTGCCGAAATTGATTTTCAGTGCTCCGACTTTGCCGTAACGGTGAGTGCCCTTTGGCAGTCGCTATTATCACATAGAACCATTGAGAGAAATGAACCACTGAAATCAGAGACAAGCTTGTCATGCAGCAGCACAGATGGCATGCCTCCCATATTTACCTTTCCTAGAGAAACATTTTGATAAACATGGTGGGGGCTCCTGCTGTCCACCACACAATCCCCAAAATAGGCCATAATTGGGGCTGCAATCCCCATGTTGGCAGGTCCACCCCCCACATTATATGGCACACTGGGAGCCCACCCCAGTGTGTGCCTGCTCACAGAAAACTGACCGCATTGGCATGTTCATCCCCCTGCCCTACCTCCATTGTGTGTCACACTGGAAGCCCACCCCAGTGTGGCTAACATACCCCCTGAAAGCTATGGGGCACACTGGGAGCCCACCCCAGCATATCCATTTGTTGTATTTCACCTGTAAAGAAAGAAAACCAACCTGCAGAGCAGTGTCCATTTTTTTTTCTGTATCTGAAAAAAAGAAAACAGTCCATTGTTCACGGTACCCCTCCCCAACCCGCACCCATCCTCCGTGCACCCCACCTCTCCACACACACACCCTCACCCCTTACTTATCTCTGGAGGTCTGGCGCTGTGATCTTTGGTGGAGCAGGAACATGTCTGGACTCTTCAAAGATGAACTGTAAAATGAAGAAATGCCAGTAAGCTGTATAATGGCATCAATGGGGGTTTTAACCAAGGTGGCTATCTCAGCCATTTTTTTTTATTTTGGCTCCAAATTTTCAATATGGGGTTCTTGGTACCCCACCTCATGAATACATGTACTGTCATCTAGTTATTCAATCCCGAAAGGTGATTTTGAGGTCACTGCACAGAATCACCTTTCAGGATTGAGTAACAAAATGACAGTTCAATTGTTCATGAGGTGGGGTCTCAAAAAGCCTTTGTTGCAAATTTGGTGAAAAAAATAAAAACATATGACTGCGTTATCAGCATGCATTGCACAGTTTCCATGCGTGCTCTTAACTTCATATTTTCTCTCCAGATTTTCAACATTGCCAGTTTGTTACACCTCCTTATGACTAGTACAGCTGTCATTTTTCACATCCTGCCCAAAATGTGTTTTTGCACATCTGGCACACAATGGTGAGGCCACTGTGGGAAAGCAACTTTCGAGACAGATTAACAAAATCACAGTGCCACTGTTCAAGAACAGAGGTCCCAAAATGCCTATGTTGAAAATGTGGTTAAAAAAACCTCCAAAATAATTGCGTTACGGCGTGCATTGTGCAGTTTCTATGCATGCTCATGACTTCACCAGTTTGTCATATTTTCACTCCAGATTTTCAACACTGCCTTCTCATGAACAGTACAGCTGTCAGTTTTCACATTCTGCCTGAAATGTGTTTTCTTGCCTGTGGCCCCAAATGGTGCATTCACTGTGCAAAATCACCTTTCAGCTAACGAAAAGATAGTGTCACTGTTCATGAGGTGGGGTCATAAAAAGCTCACATTGAAAATTTGGAGTGAAAATATCAAGGAATGCCCAGGGTGTTAGGATTTCCAACCATAATGTCCCACCCTGTAAAGACTGACAGGCGTCAGGGGTATGACTTAGGATTTTCAGCTATAATGCTCATGCCATTCCACCCCCAACCCCACCCTGCAGCCAATTGCAGGTATTGAGGTGTGTCTTGGACTCTTCAGCCCCAAAGTTCACCCCATTCTACTATACTGCACCCATCTCAGTGTATTTCCTTATGGAATGGGGTGTGCATAAGGCCTGAAGACCGCAAGATGCACCGCGACACCTGTCGGTGTCTGCAGGGTAGGGTGAGGTGAAATGGCATGAGCGTTATGGCTGATGACACAAAGGCATGCCCCAATGCCTGTCACTCTCTGTAGGGTGAGGGTGGAATTGGCGTCAGTTCAATACTTCACTGCCATTCCTATTATGTATCTCTCTAACTCCTGCACAACCAATTCCAGTGCCAGCAAGGCAACATTCGGCATTGATAAATGCTTGTTTAATGATGTTGTTACTAAAAAGTACTTGTTTGCTGCTGTCTAGTTTCACTGAGTTCTGATCAGATGGATGTTGGAATCTTGTGAGCTTTTTGGAACCTCCTGTTTGCTGCTTTTCTTGTGTGAAATGTGACTAGAAGTAACAGTAGTTTTGTATAGCCATGGTTTTCCTGCAGGGTTAACGTTCCTTTTTTAAGGACTTAGATACTGGACCTCTCCATCTGGAGTTTTTACTGAGTTTTGTTGGCATTTTTGGTCTTTGTTTTGCTGATCATCACCTGACACTTACTGAAACTTGGACTCCTCCCTATTGATGTCATCTAATGGGAGATCCTAATTTTCTGGAAATCGATTTTTGTTTGCTTTCTACGCTGCATTTGTTCACAGTTTAGAAACTGTGATGCAAAGAAACATCCTATGCATCATGTATGGACTCTCATGACATCAGATTATAGCAACCATTCCTTCTATCACTGAGACTGTATTTGTGTAATCATTATAAAGCATTTTATTTTCTTTGTCATAGGAATCAATGTAAGATTTAACTTTTGCTCTTTAATTCAGAAGTGCAATAGGTTGCAGAGTGGCTAGATAAGCTTTGAAACCTGCTGAATTAAAGTACAGTAATAAAGGGCTACTCTGTAACCTACCAGAGAGATAGTAGTAGTGTCATTGGGGAGGCAGAGTTAAATACCCAGCATTTGGTACGGTAATTAAAAGGACTTTAGTGAGAGAAGACAGGAGGGGTTAGAACTGTCCAAAAGTTCATGAAGAGAAAAATGGGAACTCTGACAACTCTGAGAAAATGTCTTTAAGTACTGTTTATTTAGCTTTTGTTTACTGGGTAGGTGCACTAGGCAGAAACCTGCCTATTTTTAGGCACGACCCGGGAGAGTATATTATAGGTAGAAGTGCAATTAGCACAAAGCACAGAATACAGATATTTGGAGCAAACAGTAATTACAGAGACCCTAAGGAGATATAAAAAATGAAACTCTTAAGTCATGTGCATGCAGAAGCACAACGATTAGGAAATGTGGCAGGCAGTAATTACATTATATAGCATAACTACAATGTGGGTCAAGAAGAAGTGTATATGATATAACCTAAAGGAAGGTATATATGATAACTAGTGTATAAAGAGAAACAAATACAAATTAAATATAAGGTCAAATAATCATTGGAGAAATGGATAAACATGAGCTATGAAAATCTGAGGGGTGTGGTGGAATTTTTTATATATCCTAAAGTATAATAACTTTATGTCCTAAAGCTTATTGTACCAGAGCTTATAACCGTTATATGTGATTATAGCCATATAGATATGTTGCCTTTCATATGCTTTAAAACTATCTGCTTTGTAAAACAGCCATAATGAATGTGCAGTTCTGTGCTAACTAAAACAAAGGAGTTTGTTTGACAGAGATAAGAAAACCTTGAAAAATTAAATGAAGCGAAATACAGCTGGTTGTAACTAAGATAAAGGGGAGACACATAGTAAGTATAAAAAAACAACTCCTTATACGGAAAGTGCTGAATCTAAGGTTTTTGCTAAAGATAAGGAAAAGCTGTTGTTAAGCATGAGATCACTGTTAGACTGTGAAACTAAAAAAAGGTATATAAGCTTCTGTGAACAATGATCGAGGAGCTCTCTCCTTTAGCTGAGGCTCCCACATATATGTGTGCAGACAATAAACTGAGTTTATTGGAATAACCATTAGGTGTAGTTTGTGAATACATAGAAATTAAGGTAGCAATATAGACAGTAAAGAGAATCTAGACCACAGTTTTGGCGTAGTCGGCAGGATGGCTTAGCTTCTCCGTGTCGCGCCGTGATCGGACTACAAGTCCGGCCTCAGGGAGGGTGGCCCCGGAGGTTTTAGTCCCACCACATGCGTGACACCTAGGGATTAGCGACAGCCATCATTTACTGTCAACAGGTGCTAGGAGTGGCACCGAGGAGGTGCTGGTGGGCACTCGGCATCAGGGGATGCCTAAAAGAAAAGTCGGAGTGTTGGATGGGCACTCTAAGACCGGTTAGGCGCCTTTTAGGGACTACAATTGGAAATACGTGGGACCTCTACCAGATGGATCTCAACCTAGTACTGTTAGAGATTTTTTTTGTTGTTTTGTTTTGTTTTTAAACTGCAACCCAGAGCTCTGAAAAAAGACTTGGTTTGGCAAGTTACTAAAATGGCCAAAAGAAAACCTTTGAAAGGGTTAAAACCTTTGAAAGGGTTAATAGCTGCAGTGTTTGGAAATTATCATGAAGGTCCTGCAGTCAGTTTTTTTTACTCAGACTTGTGTATCGGAAAAGAAGAAGAAAATACCTTGGCAATGGGTAAGTCTGAATTTTTTTATTCAAAGTTGTTTTATGTCTGTCTGTTTTATTTCTGTAATACGTATACTAAACAAGGTAATGCTCCGTCTTTCTTGTGCATATTTTCTAGCTTATATCTGTGTTCTGTAATTATGTTCTGTTTTCAAGGTTGCGAGATAGGATTGACTGCCTTGGTGCACAACATGTTACAGTAAAAAAAAAAAAGCTTCTTTGCCTCATAGCTGACTGTTTTAATTGGTTTCATTTTAATGAAACATTTGTGCTACCTAGACAGGGTCATTGAAGAACTTTTGTATGTAGTTGCTGGTTGAAGCAGGTAGTGTTGAAGGTGAAGAAGAGATGCGTCATAGATTGCAATGTGCAGAAAAAGTTGTAGTTTGCAAGCAACGTGCCAAGCCACTGATAGGTGAAAATGTAATGTGTTAACAGCTATAAATGGCTTTATCATACTTCTATACTAGATGTGTTCACTTACAAATGGTGTGTTGTACTGCATTTTAAAGAAATTAAAATGTGTTTAAAAAGGTTTTGTTCTGGAAAGATTTGGCATGGCAATATGTATAAATGTGTTGGTTTAAAAATTGTCAGTGTACAAGACAGGCAGGAGGCAGCACATATATCTAAAACACGTTCAGTTTTCTAATAAAACTATGGGCATTACCTCAGCATATTAGTGTCAAATAATGTCAGTCTTATTTTGTGTTAAGTATTTCTTTTTGTGTATGTGTATGTGTGTGCACTGTCTTGGCCAGCAGTTTTATTGTGTAATCTATTATTATTTAAACATATTTAATATTAGTAGTGTTCAAGGACACTACAAAAATAACTGAGTTTGAACGACCCTTGCATGCACACTGTGACCTTTTGCACGTTATTTGACCTTCTTGTGTTTCAACATTTTATGTTACTACCAGTTCAAACTTGATGTGTATTCCATACCTAAAGCACAACTTTTCACACAAAATGTATGTTTTCATGAAAGCACACCAAGAGTGAACTATGTAATTTGACTTTTATTGCAAAACTAGTATTCTAAGTGAAGAGGAACAAACTTTCTTCTTGTCTCACTGCTTCTGACTTGCAGCCAACACAGGCAATACTCCAGCTGGAAGGGAGGATTATTCATCATCTCCCATATTTTATTATATATATATATATATATATATATATATATATATAGTACGATTTAAAAAAAAGGACTATTACAGCTGTTTTTGAGAGTTCACCATCTACAGTTAAAAGCAATGGCTTTTGTTTTTATGTGTGACCATGGTGTAATCATTTTTTTGTCATTTTGAAATGCATCCTAAGAGATACGTACGTACGGTATTACCATCAATCCGGATTTTTTATAAACTCAGCTGACATTTTGTCATGCTTAGGATAAGGGAACCCAGGGATGCTTGGCTTCTTTTATCCCATGGAAATAATCTTGTTTTATTTTTAAACTGGTGTGTGTTTGTTTGTGTTTCTTTTCTTTCTTCTAGAGAAAAAGAAGTTCCCCATCTTTATAGTAAGGTATGAAACTTACTAAACTAATTGTAATATTATCTTGTTATAATTTAAAGTGTAGTAGGTGGGAATCATGTCACCATCCACAGCTAACCTTTTATTGCTACAGTATTCGAGCTGTCTCTTTCACTTGAGCTGTCTCTTCCACCATTAGGAGCTTGGGGGAGGGTATACCCTTCCTCCATCCCTTCCAGTGTAGTACCCACAAAGGTTGCAAGGTACATCACTGTTCCCCCAAAGAGGTAAATAAAGAAAATGTATATTTGCCAATAATTGTTTCTTATTTACAGGTTTTAAAAAAGACCCACGGTATTTTAATAGCATAACCCAGCCCAAGCCCTTCTGTTTTTTCTAGTGCAAACAGTTAAATCTCACACCTATTATTGGTACAAGGGTTTCTGCCCTCAGCAAGTAATCAGTTACGCTGGAGGGTGAAGTTGTGTATGTATGTCCACACATATTCATTCTTTTGATTGTCTTTTCAGCTTTCTTATCCTGTTAAAACAAATGCAAAGCAACTTTTGTCATTGCCTTACAGCAATGAATGCAACATTTTTCAACCAGTAAATTCACAGTACTCTAACATTTCTGGATTCTAAGCTAAGTTTACAGTCTATATGTGTTGTTTAAAATGTATTTTATGCATTATGCTCAATACTAAATTGTTCTATTACAAACATGCTTATGTTTCATGTTTATGTTATAATGTTTGATATACATCTTGCTACACTGTATCATGTGTGTATTCAGAAAAGTGTTCCACATGTATAACGTTTTAATGCTCATAACAAAACCTAAATACTAGAGCCAGCATTGCTGACCCACCCCTACAATATGTTCCCAAAGCAAAACCAAAAGTAAAATTAATGCTCCGTTTGTCTTATTACTCACAGGTACCCTAAAGAATGAGTGTACTCTATGCAGGTTTTTGTCATTTTCAATTTTAACAATTATAATATGCACAATTTAGATTGTACTCCAAACCTATGCTTCAAGCCTTACCTCACTCAGTACTTTAAAGTATTTCACTATACAGGGTAAAAAAAGTAGACCTTTTCACTTGTCACAGGTGCAATAGGCACTGTTATTAAATTGGCATAGGCCAACAACATATGTATTTGTCCCACTAATTGCATTGTGTAAAAGGCATATTGTTATGAACAATATGTTTGAAGCGTGCAACTGCATTAAGCAGGTTAGCAAAGAAAAGGAAGAGGAGACCATTATGGTTTTCCAAAGAGGTAGAAAAAAGTGAAAGCCAAAAGATAGCATTCAGGCAATACAAAAGACGCAGGCAAAAGGGGATAGGAGAAGTACCAGGAAAAACAAAGGAGGTAGAAAGGTCAGTAAGGAAAGCCAAAGCTCAGACAGAAGAACACATTGCAAAATCAGTGGGTAAAGGGACAAAACCTTTACAGGTACATAAGTGAAAAAGAAAGGCAAAGGGAGGGATAGTGAGACTAAAGGGGGAGGATGGGAGTCGTGTGGAGGATGACAACAGTAAAGCTGACATACTGAACAGGTATTTCTGCTCAGTCTTTACTGAGGAAGAGGGGGGTAATGAGTCTGGGGATATGATAAGAGACATACAAGTATCTTACAGGGAGAAACAGAGTGCAGGAAAACACTATTTTTAAGAAAAAAAAAGATGTTCCAGGACTAGAGGGCATGGGATAAAGTTGGAGGGAGGATGATTCAAAGGAAACATGAGAAAGAATTTCTTCACAGAACGGGTGGTGGACAAGTGGAACACCCTGCCAGAGGAAGTGGTGGGGGCTGAAACAATCACGGGATTTAAGAATGCATGGGATAGACATAAAGAAATTCTAGAGGTCAGGGGTAAAGGGAAACAGACTTCTAGGAAAACAAACTGAACTTACAAGCTGAAAGGGGCAGACTGGGTGGGCCATAGGCCCTTATCTGCCGACACTGTCTATGTATCTATGTATTGTAACATTACAAGATTTTATAACTCAGGCCTGCTTACAACAGACAGGAAAATAATGTTCATCACTGTCATAACTGCTTCTGTGATTTAAAAGCAGGAGGTAACCATAACACTGTCATGATTTACAGATGGTCAAATGGTATAATTGAACCTCGGCCTGCACCCCCAGGTGTGCGGTTAATGTCCCATTTTTAATTTTTATTTTTCTAATTGCCAGAATTTAGGCTCTGTCGCACCACTCTTTACAAAACAAGAAGCAAATGGTTTAAAAGATTGTTATTTATGTGTTTTTAACTCAGTGTCTAACACACTTTGCAAGTTTGCAGGTTTCCACGGTGTGGCACACATAAGATCTCCACATTCAACAGCAGTAATACTTTTATCTAAGTTGCCAAGACCTTCATCTTTTTCCTTAAAAAGAAAAACAACTGCCACAGTTTTGATGTTATCACCATCTTTGTGCCTGACTGGTTCCTTATAAGGACTACCTCTGCAAGTGTAATGTTTTCAGCAAAATTACACCTATTTGTAAAACTTTAAATCAACTGAAGAAGGTCCAGTCAGTTCAGACTCTGTAATCAAGCTTATTGTTTCTGCTTACTATAAAGTTAAGCCTGGGGAAGGGGCACTCCCCTAACTCCAGCAAGAAGATTCTGCTTCAATTGACCTATAAGCAATACATCCATTTTCTTCACTGCCGCTTGTTCCAAACATGGCTGGTACTTTCTACAACCCTATTGCTCTGTTATGGACTGTGTTCTTAATGGTTTATTGTCAATTGCTACCTTTTTATGGACTGTTAATCTTTATGCCGGGGTGTAATCAACTACGACAAAACAAATGCCATGCCAGTGTGTGTGTGGCTATTCCATTAAAAGGACTTAATGCAACCCTGGCCAGTGTGCCTACCATCCCAACCTGCAGCCAGCAAAATAAACACCAACTTTTCTACTATGCTGGTGTTTTGTTTTTAAATTACTGTCTGCATTGCCCCATATGCCTTGTGGGGTTACCACCATTCTGCAAATGACATTTCATCTGTACTGTAACTACATCAACCTGTGGATACTTATATGAACTTATGAACTGTTAATTTCATGGACTGTTATGTTTTATAAGGACTTATCTGTCAAGAGACATTATCAACAGATTCTTCAATCAAGCTCCAAGGGTGTGCCACACCTCAACACAAGGTAGCATCTACCTTATTCACTCTCAAAGTGGATTCCATAAATTCTTTTTCATCAACAAAATTGTTATGTTATATTGTGTTATATGTGGTGTCACATGTTAGCATTTTTTTTTCACATATTTCAATTGTGGTGTTGACATCCCTCAATTCTGTATTATGTTTTACAAACTCACCATTGTGTTCCATCTGTAACTCCATGCCTTAACTATCTGTATGCTGGGAACCAGTTTTAAATCATATAAATAAAAGGGTGGTTAGTTGATACAGAGTATCAAAAGGGGAGTGGTGGAATTTTATATATCCTAAAGTATAATAACTTTTATGTCCTAAAGCTTATTGTACCAGAGCTTATAACCGCTATATGTGATTATAGCCATATAGATATGTTGCCTTTCATATGCTTTAAAACTATCTGCTTTGTAAAACAGCCATAATGAATGTGCAGTTCTGTGCTAACTAAAACAAAGGAGGTTGTTTGACAGAGATAAGAAAACCTTGAAAAATTAAATGAAGCGAAATACAGCTGGTTGTAACTAAGATAAAGGAGACACATAGTAAGTATAAAACAACTCCTTATACGTAAAGTGCTGAATCTAAGGTTTTGCTAAAGATTGGAAAAGCTGTTGTTAAGCATGAGATCACTGTTAGACTGTGAAACTAAAAAAGGTATATAAGCCTCTGTGAACAATGATCGAGGAGCTCTCTCCTTTAGCTGAGGCTCCCACATATATGTGTGCAGACAATAAACTGAGTTTATTGGAATAACCATTGGGTGTGGTTATTGAATACATAGAAATTAAGGTAAAGTATAGACAGTAAAGAGAATCTGCGACCACAGGGGAGAGGAGACGAAAGGAGAAAGAGGTATCAGCTAATCAAGCAATCAATCAATCAAACTTTATTTAACCAGGCAGTTACATCATTGAGCAAGCACATTTTCAAGATAGTCCTGGACATAAAGGACACTTTTGCTTACAGTAGACAACACTTCATACAGAAGTAGACATCGGTACAGGCAGTTACAATATACAAACTCAGTACTTGGATGAATCAGACATGTAAAGCAAGTGCAAATATAAGCATTTAAAGTGCAGTATAAACAGGTTGTAGCTTATAGAGTACAAGTGAAGAGAGGAAGGAGAGGCATAGAGAAGGGCAATGGGAAGAAAGGGTATCAGACACATAGTAGAGTGGGAAAATAGGGCAGCCTAATAGAATGAGCCCCCTGAGAAGCTAATTGATGAGAGGGGGGAGGTGGGGGGTTAGCTGCCCTAAAGGGATGCTGGCCAACATGGGAAATAGATGGCCCGGGATTACAGAGGTTAAGGGACTCAGTTGAGCGGAGTAATTTACCTGAAACAATCACACCATTTTCAGGCCTCTATAGAGCAGCCCCCTAAATATAAAATGGCTGGACAGCAGGGGGATTTTAAGTAATCCTTGCATGTTATTCCAAAGTGCTGATAAAAAGGAGCTAATGGCATTTGAGCCAAGACATGATCTTCTTTGTGGTAGCTTAAGGATGACAAAGGAGGAGTTCCTTAGTCCATAGGCACCCTTTGAATGTTCAAACAGGTCACAGATACAGGGTGGTAATTTGTTGGGCAAAGCCCGGAATAGCCATATGAGGGTGTTTATTTGCCTCCTCGTGGAGAGGCATGGCCAATCTAATGCTTGGGACACTGAGCAGTGATGAGTCTGCAAGGGCAAGTCAAGAACAAATTGCAATGCACGATGATAGAGTATATACAATTTTTGGAGTGCATACTGGGGTCAATGGCTGTCTAGGAAGTCGACGAAGTCAATCAGGGAAGAAAGATTGTTTGAACCAGCCGCTTTCTATCTTCCATGGTGAGTAGGCGTCTTATGCAGTAGAAAATACTGAGGCGCTGTCTTAGCTTTTTTGTTAACTTGCTTAGATGTACACTGAAGGTGAGTTTGTTATCCCACCAGACTCCCAGGTATTTAAATTTATCCACTAGCTCTAGTTGTTCATTAAGGAGGGTAATAATCTGTGGGGTCCCAGGTATCCCCATATTGTGGAATGGAAAGATAATCATAGCTTTTGTTTTTTTTGCATTTAACAAGAGCTTTAGATTCAGCAGGTTGTGCTGGAGGATGATAAAATCTTGCTGTAGCTCCCTGTATGCAATGTCCAAGGAGGGGTTGGTCTTGTAGAGGACTGTGTCATTTGTGAAGAGATGAATGTTTCCAGCAACCAGGCCAGAGTCGATGCAGATGATGTAAAGGGTGAAGAGGATAGGTCCCAAAATGGAACCTTGCGGAACATTTTGGGGCAGTAATTTTTGTGGGGCGAATTCCCCTTGGGCTTTAATTTGCTGTTTATGATTTGTGAGGTAGCAGCAGAACCACTTTACTGCAGCAGAGGTTTGACCAATGCTAGTCAGGGAACCAAGAAGTATGGAATGATCAACTATGTCAAATGCTTTGCTGAGGTCAAGAACAAGTGCATAGATGTGCTGTTTACTGTCCAGGGCTTTTGGCCAGTCATTTGACAGTTTGGTAAGAGCAGACATGGTACTGTGCTTGGGTCTGATACCTGACTGGACTAGATTGAGGATTTTCTCTCGAACCAAGTACTCCCTTAATTGAGAGTTTACAATTTTTTCAAGTAGCATAGACAAAACAGGAAGCAACAAAATAGGCCAATAGTTGTTCAAGTCAGTGGGGTCTCCTGACTTGAACAGGGGGATAATGTGCATGGTTTTCCAACTAGGCTGCAATTCCCCTTGGGATAATGACCTGTTAAAGAGATGGGCATTGGAGCTGCCAGATAATAAGAACTTGATTTTAAGAAGAAGGGTTCAAGCGAATCGGCACCAGCACTCTTTTTGGAGTCCAGTGAGAGGAGCAGGTCTTCCACCTGTTTGTAGGAGACTGGCTGGAACTTGAAGAGGGAGCAGCTGGTGAGGGGGCTATGGTTGGTCTAGTAACTATGTTGGCGGTGTTTGGGGTGCTCAGTTTACTAGCGGGTGACGTGTCGAATGCGAGGCCTGCAGTGGCAAAGTGGTTATTGAGCTGATTGAGGATCTCAGACCCATCTGTGTAGGAGGTGTTATTTGCCACAATTTTGGCTGGTAGCTGGGTTGCAGGGGAATGTCCCTTAACCTTTTTCAGTATCTGCCAAAAATTGGTGAAACAATTTTTGTTTGGCTCCAGGGCTGACTGGAAGAACTGTTGTTTTTCCAACCTTACCAGTTTGGTGCAGGCATTTCTGGCTACCCAGAAGGAGATCCAGTCTGAGTTAGACTGAGACTTCCTAGCCCTTTTCCAAAGGGTGTCTCTATGCCGTAAGGCCCTCTTAAATAGTGGGCTAAACCAATCAGGTGCGCATTTCCTGGATTTGATTTTCCTTAAGGGTGAGTGTTGGTTGGTAACGTTTACTAGCAGATCCTGGAAGATACAGAATGCTTCAGACACAGAGGATGTAAAGTAGAAATCCTGCCACTTTATGTTCCCAAGATCTGTCAGGAAGGCCGGGAGACTGAAGTATTTTAGGTTGTACTTAAGCTTGAAAGTATAGGTGGAGGGGAGGTGTGGGGAGCACCTAACGCAGGCAACTGCGCAGTGATTACTCAGATCATTGTGGAAGACCCCTGCATGAGAGCTATTATGTGGCTTGTTGACAAGTATAAGGTCCAGAAGTGAACTTCGGTTGGGATTTGTCTTGTTTGGTCGTGTGACGTCAGAGATAATCTGAGTGAGCCAGTGCTCATTGCAGAAGTCCTTAAGCTTGTTTGCACTGGCATCGTTCCAATTAAGGTTAAGGTCTCCGATGATAATGCATTCTGTGTTCACTTTTTCCAGGAGAGAGCGAATATGGAGCAGTATACACAGGCCCACTGCAGGAGGTCTATAGTACGTAACTACCTTTAAGGCTATACCAGGTGAGAGGGTAATTTTGAAAGCATGACATTCAAATTATTTGGGCATTGATGTGCAGACAATATTGGTGGTTAGGAATTTATCTTTAATAAATATGGCAACACCACCACCTCTGTTCAACCTGTCACACCTGATCAAGTTGTATCCTGGTATGTTAAACATTTTGTCAGGTAAAATATTTTTCAGCCAGGTTTCCGAGAGCATTGCTACCTCAGGCCTGGCATGTAGTACCCAGGCGTGGACCTGGTCAAGTTTGTTGGCAAGGCCGCATACGTTCATATGCAGGAAGCTCAGACCCTTTAGCTGTGGGAGTTTCCCCCAGGACAGTTAACAGTGGGGGGGGGGGGCCACCGGGTTTAATTCTACACTGCTTGCAGAGAGTAGAGGTAGTACTAATAATTTCCAGAGACATCTTACCAGGAATCTTAGGAAGGCTTTGTTTGGTTGTTTGCCTTGGACACTATCAAGGGCAGCAGAGCAGGAGTTTGGTGGGCAGCAGAACTTGATCAGAGTAGATAATACTACCTTAGTATAAGAATAGGAGGATGGGTATAAAGGCAGAGGAATGGCCAAAGGAGATAAAGTAAGGGTAGCAAATTAGGCTTAGAGATAATTTAGAAACATGAGCATGTATCAGATGCTCTCATATAGTGGAATTGTTCTTATTTGAAGGTGATATGGGATTTGATGATGTGGAGGTGATGGGGTAAGGAGTTTCAGACATTAGTGGTAGAGTGAGGTTGCCCATCTTAGTGGAGCATTTTGGGACTGCCAAGAGGGCCTGGGTGGAAGACTGCAGTGGATAGGCATGGTCAACAGGGGGAAACATTAAGGTCAATGAGGCAGGTTGTGCACATCTAATGATGTTGTCCATGGGACATCCAAAATGATTAGATCTCCTGGAGGAGGGGGATAGACAGTTTAGGTTTTGGTAGTATAGGCAGGAGTGGGTAAGATGAGGGGCAAATGATGTGAATCTGCATACATTATTATAGGAAAAGTCCTACTTTTGTAAACTACTGGCACTGGTCTAGAAAAATGAGGATAGTGTATAGCATTGCTTTGGTAGTGGAACTCCCTGGGCAATTGAAAGTCTAGCTGTGGGGATGAGGGCATGACGAATGCAGTAAGCCAGACCTAGCTTGGAGTTGACAGGTGTACAGATATCATTAATGTTGTGAGAGAAGTATAGTTCTGAATCAAGTGAGACTCTGGGGTACTTGAAGGACAGGGTTGAAGAGACAAGGGAGCCATCCAGACACCAGATGGCAAGGTCAAGGGCTGAGGTATGCATCTTTTTTAAAGGATCTGAAGAGTATAGACTGAGTTTTGGTTACGTTGAGGACAAGACCATTTTGGGTAAGCCAAGTCTGAGTACAGTGAAGATCAGCAGTAAGTTTGGAATTGTCAGTGGCAGCCCCTATGCTGTGGAATAAACTGCCTGCTGAGCTCTGCTCCATTCACACCCACTGCTAGTTCAAATCTTGCTTCAAGGATTGGCTCCTGGAGACTTCCCGCTGCCACTGCTTTCCTGGGTAGTTCTTCATTTCCCGCCTGCCCTTACCATGGGTTTCTTGCCTACGCAACTCTCTTTATAAATCCTCCAGTTCCCCTTCCTCTCACACCCCCTTCCCCTCTTCTTCCCTCTTCTAGCCCCATTTTATCCTTTTCATACTACTTCTGAGGAACATTGATTACTTCCTATGCAATCTGCTGTATATCAATTTCATGTGTATATATATATATATATATATATATATATATATTTCTCTTAATGTATATGCACTTTGGATTTATGTACTATATCACCTCGTAACATGTGGATTTATGTATTTTGCTACCTTATACCTTGTGTACTATTGTAACCTTTTATTATTTGTCAGTCTGTCTACTGTTCTATGCCTTGTTGTTTGTGTTTTACTCTGTGCCACTGTATGTGGCCTGGGTCATGCCTGAAAATGGTCCCTGGGATCAGTGCACCTACCTGGTTACTAAAGTCATGAATAAAAATAAACAAATAATTAAATAAAGATATCATTTAGGGATTTTGAGCTGGGATAGAGTACAAGGTCATCGTCATACAGTAAGGTCTTGCAGTGAGAGGGGGAATTTTGTAGGTCACTGATGAACATTGAAAAGAGTAGCGGACCCAATGTAAGTCTCAGGGAATGCCTAAACTAATGGGGGCAGGAAAGGAGAGGGTTTTATTATATGAGATGAAACGAGAATATTTGCATAGATAACCCAAGAACCAGCGAAGAATAGAGTGAGAGAAACTGAGGGATTGCAACTTATGTATTAAGAGTGGGATGGCTAACCAGATCACAAGCTTTAGATAAGTAAGTGAAGGTGACCCAAGTAAGGAGACCTTTATCCATGAAGGACTTAACATCACTAGTGAACTGCATGAGAGCAGTGGAGGTGCTGTGGCCAGGCCTACAACCATGCTGGGCAGTTGAAAGAAGACTAGACTTTAGTAAATAGTCAGAGATCTGGGATTGTATGAGCTTTTTGAGAAGTTTATTGAGGGTCAGCAGGATGACAATAGAGTGGTAGTTAGAGATGAATCTAGGGTTGCCCTTTTTAAACACCAGAACAATCCTAGCAGACTTCCAAATGGTAGGCATTGTGGAGTAGTGGAGGGATAGGTTAAAAAAAACACAACTTGGGTGGCGAGGAGGGGGCAGTCAATCTGAGTATTTTGGATTCTATCCCATCAGGGCCTGCACACCCATGTGATGAGATACTTTTAAGGAGGTGCAGGACTTCAAGACATGAAACTAGGCAGAGGTGCAGGGTAGAAGCAGCAGAGGGGGGAGTGATAAGGGTAACAGACAGGGTGGCTCATGAGGGATTCATAACAAGATACACCACAGAAAAGGGAATTAAAGGTGTTGGCAATGGTAGTGGGGTTCTTGCAGCTAATATTGTTAATAGACATCTCTAAGGGGGTTTGGCTTCTGTTTTTTCCTAATGAGCAATTGATATGGGACCAGAATTTCTTTTTTTTATCATAGAATAATTTTTATTTATTCAGTGTCATTATGAACAAGGAAAGGCACATATACTTAACATACAGTATAGAGTACTCATTTTAAACAGTCCAGGTTATGCATACCTTACCAGGACCAGAATTTCTTTGGGTCATTGGACATGGTTGCAAGGAGGTATCTGTAATACCAGCCTTTAGCTGATCAAATTTCTCATTTACAGGTGTTTCTCAGGGTGCAGTAGGCTACCCAATCCGCTGGCAAGGAGGAGGATTTATATTTAGCCAGTTGCTTATCTCTGCCCTTTAGTATGGAGAGGAGAAAATGATTTAACCCTTTGGTGGGCAATCCTCAGATCCTGTGTCTAGTGTCAGTATATGTTTCTTGTGAAGAGAGATGATGGTAGAGATGAGGTATTCAGTGGCAAAGCTGACATCACTTGAGGAGAAGAGAAGAGACCAGTCAACACATAGAAGGTCATCAAGAAAGTCTTCTAGGTTAAAGGCAGAGAAGTCTGTAATATTAATAACCTTGGGAGTGCAGGACAGAGGAGTGGCATCCCAAAGACAGTAGATGGGGAGGGGACATTGATTGAATCTGAAAGAACCCAGGTCATAGTGATCCTATCTTTTGAGTTTGTTAGCATCCAGCTGAGGAGGGTATGGTGAGAACCTTTACAGAAGTGTGTGGTGGGGGCATTAATGAGTTGGGAGAGATGGGCCTTGCTAATAATGGATTTAAGGCTATTGCACTGGACCCAAGGCAATCCAAATTAAAATTTCCCATAATAATGACTTCGTTTTTTTAGCAGCCAATGAGAGATGGTCCACTAATTCTGTAAGACCAGGCATGCCATTTTTAAGGGGCATATACAGTAGGCACATAATATGTGCAGCTTTTTTGCTCTATTGAGCAGCAGAAATCAGTGAAGTAGTTCACAGGATCGAAAAATGGGGGAGGGCAAGAAAGTGATATTAAGCTGTGGCTTGAAAAACAGGGCTAGTCCACCCCCCCATGGGCAAAGGGCAGTCAACCCGCAGCATGCTGTATCCAGTGATGGAACACACACTGACTGGAATGGAGGGTTTTAACCATGTTTCAGATATGCCCAGGATGTTTAGGTTGTGGAGTGAAGCCCATGCTTCGAGTTCAGGGAGGTTGGCCATCATTCCATACTAAAAGGGGTCAGAAGGGGGAGTAAAGGGGAAAGACATAGTCCCATATGGGTAGACTCTGTACCTGAGTTGATGGCTGATAAAGCAGGACAGGCTATTCTCAAGAGTGCAAAGAGGGTAAGGCATAAACCACATGTGGTGGCACACGTGGGTACAAATGACTTGGCTGGGGAAACAGTAGAGGTGGTTAGCGAAAGGTTCATGGAACTGGGTAAGTTGATTGAGGAGGTAAGGAGCTAGGGCCTTCTTGGAGGTACTTCCAGTGCCCAGGGCAAGTATAGAAAGGAAGGGTAGGGTAGATGAATTCAACAATTGGCTGTGAAATTGGTGTCGATCCAAGGGGAACATGTTAGTGGGAGATTGGGGCAGGGTTTGGGACAATAGGGATCTATATGCAGGGGACAGATTACATTTGAGCAGGGAGGGGAAAGGAGTGCTAAAACAGAGGTTAGAAGAATACATAGAAACAAAGGTTAATTTAAATAGGCAGCGGGGTGGTGAGAGGGTTGCTGAAGGGAAGGCTCTCCAGAGAGGGGAGACAAATGAGCCTACCCCCAGTACAAACTGGGTTGGAAGCAGGGAGGGATGAAAGGGTGGGGCTGAGAAGGGTGGGAAATTGAGAAGGAGTGTAAGGGAACATCTTGGAGGGTTGTGTCCTTGAATGCAAGGAGTCAGGGGAACAAAACCTCAGAACTACTGGCTCTGTTGGCAGAGAAGATGGTGGACATAGCTGCCATCACAGAAACATGGGTCAGCCAATACAAGGACTGGGACCTGTTGATCCCAGAGTATAGGATTTACAGGAAGGATAGGAGCAAAGGGAAAGGGGGAGGGGTAGCAATGTACCTAAGGGAAGGGATAAAGTATGCAAGGGAAGAGGGGGAGGAAGGTAGGACAGAGGCCTTGTGGATAAAATTCTAGGACACGAGGACTAGGATTCTCAGGATGGGGATGGTATACAGGCCACCAACTCAAGGGGAATACATGGACAGAGAGCTAGCGGAGCAAATTAAGAAGGTGTGTGGGAAAGGTAACACAGTGATTGTGGGGGACTTCAATCTACCAGGAGTTGATTGGGGTACCCCAGCCACCTCAAGTGCTAAGGAACAAATACTTCTGGATGCCTTCCAGGACCACTTCCTGGGCCAGATGGTCACTGAGCTGACTAGGTTGGGGAATACACTGTATCTAGTTTGGCCCAATGGGGAGGCTGTAAGGGAGGTTGGAGTGGAGGACTCACTGGCTGGGAGTGACCACCATTCGTTGTGGTTCATACTTAACTCAATTATGCCCTGGAGGCCATTTTGTATCAAGGTTAAACAATGGAAAACTCAGACTTAAAAGTGCTCCAGGTGGTAATGATTTAAAATGAGCAGAGGAGCAGCAGGTACAGGGACCATGGTAGTGGGCTTCAGACAGGCTGACTTTGGTAGAATGGGTGAAATCTTAAGGGGGTATCTGGAAGAAATACAGCCACACTGGGATGTGAATCAGAAATGGGGAAAAAATTAAATTGGGGATACTGGAGGCTACTAAGACATGTCCCAGATTGTAGAGCAAAAAGGGAAGGGCTAAAAAAATTATCTGGTTAAGTAGAGGGGTCTTAAATATGGTGAGGGCTAAAAAAAGGAGCATTCATGAAATACTAGAAATCTGGGAAGGGGAAGGGAGGATAGGGAGGAGTATGTGAAGAGGTCCAAGGAAGTTACCAGGGGAGTCAGAGCTACTAAGGCCTCCAGGGAATTGAGGCTGGTGCAGGGCATCAGGGATGGGGAAAAGGACTTCTTCAGATACAAATGGGAGAGAAGGAGCTGCAAGGACCAGATAGTTAGGATCAGGAAGAATGGAGGGTGGGCAAAGAAAGGGGTGGATCAGACAGAAGCACTGAATTAGTAATTCTGTTCTGTATTCACGAGGGAGAAAGGAAGGCAGCTACCGAAGGGAGTTGGCAGGGTGTTCAGGAGGGAGAGGGGGTAACGGACAGAGTGGTCACTGAGGATAGGGTATTGGAGGGTTTTAGGGCTCTGAGGGTGGATAAGGCACCAGGACTGGATGGCATACACCATAGGGTGTTGAGGCAAATGGCTGAGATCTTGGCTGACAGAACTGTTTAATACCTCCCTGGACACAGGGTCCATACCGTATGACTGGAGGATGGCCCGTGTGGTACCCATCCATAAAAGTGGACCAAAGGATGAGCTGGGTAATTACAGACTGGTAAGCTTAACTTCCATTGTGGGGAAGTTGATGGAGACAATACTTAAAGGGAAACTCCTGTGAGCAAACAGGGCTCATCCTCATGTTCTTTGACCCCTGTTGTGCTCCTGACAGCAAAAATAATTTTTTTCTCACAGCCGTTCTTCAGTTATGAATTCCGTTTCTCATTGTATTTCCTGCACTGATTTGAGCTGCCCACACTATGTTGAATCGTGCCTGATGTCTTACAAGTGTGTGCTTGTCCATGCGCAAGCGTGCACATATTTCTTAAAGCTGTAGCACTCTACATGGCGCTCGTTCATGTTGTACTGCCTTGCAGTGATTGGCTGGATGCTTTCCAGATGGGCAGTTCATGTTATAGTGTAAACTTTCTCTCGCTTGTCCCAATATGGCTCACTTTGATTTAACAGCTTGCTTGATGTGTCTAACAATTTAACATTGCTGTCCAATAAAAGCAGTTATGCATCAAATGTTGTCTTGTGTGTTCTGTTTTATTTAGTCTGCTTTTATACTTTGATACCATACTGCACACACTAACAGCCGTTCTGTTTGTCCTCTTACTGCTGCATTCTGTATTTCAAGTGACATTAGTGCTCTGTGTTCTTGCCCACCATTGTAGCCAGCCTGTCAGAAGTTATTTTCTGTTCTGCTACTGCCGTATTATTTACCTTTACAAGTGATCGTACTGTTGTGGGTTGTTGTGCTGAACAGGCATCATAAAAATGCACACTTGCATGGCAGTAGGATGTGGCAACATCACCTGGAAGAACAACAATGGACGAAAGGTTTCCTTTCATCGGCTACGTTGCATACAACCAGATATGCAGAGATGGCTGGAGGCAATGTCTCGTTCTGACAGTAATGTTGGTGTTTTCCAACCAACCAGAAATCATGTTGTCTACTTAGACCACTTCTGTAATGAAGATTTACATATCCCCATTGGCAATTTACTGCGCATTAAGTACTCATCGCAGTAACAATTCCCTAACATACAGTATATATTATTCATGTAAGTCACTGTCTGTGAATATGTGATGTCTGTAATTTTGTTGTTTGAATTCTTTTCAAACCCTAACAATCCTGAACAATGCTTGAAGGAAGGATCCATTCCGTCGATATTTTCCAATTGCAGTCATGGCCATTGTCGGTCACAGGCAGCACTGTCTGTATGCTACTGTTGATTTTTTACAACAATATACCCTGTCATGCATAGCAGCAATATTCCTGTAGAAAGATGTAATAATATTGTCATTATTGTGCCTCACTGTAGGTTGCCACAGTTGTCCTTCACAGACTACAGCCCTGAGTGGTACCTGGTGGTACTTGGCTGATCATGGCAGAGTGTTGGTGTACTTGGAGCACATCAATCATGCAAAAAGATGTGGTGTATTTCTTCGCAAATTGTTTTGTGTTCATGCTGCATTTGGCACCGATCACCCACACAATGATCCAACCCTATCAGCCCAAATTCAGGTATACAAACATGCATCTGTCCTCCCTGTCACACTCCACACCTACCATGCCTTTGCTGAAAGTTGCATGTCCTCAGAACTACTATGCCCCCCCACCCAAGTAGCAACACTCTGCCAAACACAGACTTCCCAAATTAGGCATGCAAAAATGCATGTGTCCTCCCTGTGACACCCCACACCTACCATTCCTTTCCTGGAAGTCTCACATCCTCAGGACTGCTATGCCCCCTGTTGTGTTAAAGGTACTTAAATCTAGGCCTTCTCTTTTATTTCCATTCAGCAGCACATACAAGAGGAGACCTAGATTTCAGTGTGGCATGTTTTTCTTACTACCAAGACCCTGATGTGTTTAAAGTACTTATTTTTGGCCACCAAACACAACACCACCCCCAACCCAGATAGCAACACTTCCGAACACAGACTGCCAAAATTCCTGCTTGCAAAGAAGCGTGTGTCCTCCCTGTAACACCCAACACCAGCCATTCCTTTTGTGGAAGTATCATGTCCTCAGGACTGCTATGTCCGCCACTACCCCGACCAAGGTTGCAGCCCCTCCACCCAACCCTGACAGCACAAATTCCTGCAAGCAAAGATACATGTATCCTTCCTGTGACACGCCACACCTACTGTTCCTTTGCTGGAAGTCGCACGTTCTCAGGGATGCTGTGCTACCTGACCCAGGTAGCAACAGGATGCTGAACCAGACTGACCAAATATTTGCTTGCAAAGACACGTGTATGTATGTGTGTCCCATTGTGTGCGTATGTGTGTGTTTCTGCGAACTTGTCTATTTTGGTGTATGTCTGTGTGTATGTGTCATCCTTTTTGTTGCTTCAAAAAGACCAGGTTTGGCACATCTAGCAATATGCTAGTACCTGGTTCAAATCCCAGCTGGTTACCAACATTGAGGGTTGATGTGTACTGGTGTGAGTTGCTGTGTGTCTGTGTTTATGTGCATATGTGTGTGTGTGCGGGTGGTGGAGGGTATATGTGTGTGTGTGTGGTTTTGAGTGTCTTGATGTCTGTGGGTATGTTGATCTGTGTGTCGGTGGAGGATGCTGTGGGTGTGAGCGTGTGTGTATTGTGGACTCTGTGTGTATCTGTGTGTTGGTTCTGTAGTTGTGTGGATGTCTGGGTATATGTGGGTCTGTGTTGCCATGCTGCTGTGTGTGTGTGGAGTTGTATGTGGCTGTGTGCATGTGGGTGGGTGGTGGACTGTATGTCTGTGCATGTGTGTCTGGGGGTGGGTTGTGTGGAAGTGTTGGTGTTTGTATGTGTGTGGCTGTGCTGGTGTGGAGGTGGTTGTGTATGTGTGCATGATTCATTGTATATGTGTGTCCCAGTTTCCAGTTTGCAAAGATGTGTCTGTCCTCCCCGTCACACCCCACACCTACCATTATCTTGCTTGAAGTCACAAGTCCTCAAGACTGCATCTGAATGTTTCTTCCCATGAATGTTTGCCATGCTGTGGGACCCTGCACAGCTTCTGACCTGCCCTGCCCCCACCAAATCCCCAATGCTGTATCCTGACTGTAGTGTGTCAGCCAAACTGGACTCGCCATCACCGTTGCCACCACTTCCTGACACACATCAGACTTGTCACTGGACTGTGTGACCTTGCACAGCCTCAACATGGAATGCCCCAACCCCCATATCACAGGAGCTGTATTTGATTCCTGACTGTAGTGTGTCAGCCACACAGGACCCTCCCTCACAACTGCCACCACTCCATGACAAGCACCAAACATTTCATTCTCCTGTGTCACCTAGCAAGGGCTCAAGTATGGAATAACCACCCACCCCTACATCCTGGGTGCTGTTTCCTGACTTAGTCTGTCTGAACAACTGGACCCTCCATCACTGCTTCCACTGCTTCCAGACATGCACCACAGTTGTCACTCGACTATGTGACCTTGCAGGGCTTCAGACATTGAATGCCTCATCCTCCATATACCAGTTGCTGTATCCCAACTTGATGAGTATGCCCAAATGGACCAGCCATAATGACCACCACCACTCCCTGACATGCACCAGACATGTCGCTCAACTGTGGAACCTTGCACAGCCTCAAACATGGGATTGCCCCCCCCCCACCTGGGTGCTATATCCTGATTGTAGTTTGTCAGCTACACTGGACCCTATGTCACCACTGCCACCACTCCATGGCAAGCACCATACATGTAATGTGACAGTGTGACCTTGTGGGCCCTCAAACCTGGAATGGCACCCCACCTCCATATCCTGAGTTCTGTATTTCGTGTTGGTGTGTCTGCCACTACGGACCCTCCATCACCTTCCGACACCACTCGTAGACCCACAACAGACATGTGATTTGACTGTGGCACCTTGCACATCTTCAGACATTAAATGGCCCCCCACCACAGGTGATGGATCCTGACTGCTGTCACACAGTCAAACTGACCACAACCTCACCACTGTCCCCGCTCCCTCACATGCACCATATATGTCACTCCAGTCTGTGTTCTTGTAGGGCCTCAGACATTTAATGCTCCTCTCCAAATCCGTTGTGCTCAATCATGACTGGATTTACCGTCCCTCAGTTCAGCAAACATGTTGGACATTACATTGTTCAGAAACTGTCATGGGCTTCCACTCTTTTCCATTTGATTAACCATTACATGCACTCTGGTTTGTGAAAACTCCAACACATTCATGGCTGTGCCAACAATGAAAAGGCCCCCACCCAGCAAAATACCCTGTGGGGCCCACCTCCCCACCAATGAATGTAAAGTAACTAGTAGCGAATATGAACATTTTACAGCGTACCTTTTTTTGTATCAGTCCTGCAGAACAGACATAGTTTATCCATGCTGCCCCCTGTCCCCCTTGCTGGCACCATGACCAAAGAGCTGAACAATGTAATTTGTTCCTGCTCCTCCAGGGGACACCAGACCAAGATTACATGTTTTGAGTAATGTGCCCTATTTTTTCTTTGTTCTTTATCCCCACCTCCCAACCATGTGAAACCGGAAGTGGAATCTTCTGATACCACTGCTGACAAGCTGAATTTCAAATGTATAAGCAATTTCCAAAGAGAAAGTTGCAAGTTTGTCTGCGAGTAAAGGTATTCTTAATGCTGACTTGAGGCAGTGGGTCCCCTAACAGTGTGGGCCCTACTGCAACTGCAGCTCTTGCATCCCCTGGTCAGTGCCCTGAATACATGCCCATGAAGTCATATAATTGCCTTCCAGTCAGCACTTTTACCTGAATGGGTTATCAGGTTACGGTACACACATCATGTCCCCATCCAGCCTATGTCATCTCTTCGTGGTAACAAAACCTATTCATAATGTCATTAATGATATCTTATTTTGTTTTCTTACTTTTAATAATTAGTCTGTGACAAGTGTTGTGCATTATCACAAGTGATGTATGTCTTTTCGTACACATGTCATGAACAACCACAGACCCTACTCCAGGCATGCCACCACTATATAACTTTACAGTGGTGTCAGCACTTCCCTCTTTTGGTGGTAGTACCTCTCCCTATGCATGTCAGCATTGCATTATCTCTGCACATTACAGTTATGCAATTTGCCCCCACAGAATGTCATCACTTATTATAACCAGCACATTCTTCGCCTTGAATGCTGTGACCATTATGTACCCACCCTGTTTGATCAGTGGTATTTTGATGTCTCATTCCAAAGTGCATCCTAGCACGTTAACTGGCATAGAATTTTAGCTGGCATGCGTCAAACAATTTTCCAGTACCCTTACATCATTCATCACTGCCACTACCCCTCCTCCTTTACCCCACCCCTGTTGTCCAACCTGTGTCTAACTGGTGTCCCCATAAAAGGCATACCTTTCAGTTGTACATAGACTCTGCCTTGTTCCTGATGTACATGTTAAACCAAATTGTCACCTGCAGCAACCACTGGGTGAACACAGTTCGCAACCCTGTGTCCATAGAGTATACAGCAGTCACCTCCAACATTTGTATTACAGCGTGAGATGGCCACCCAACAAACTTATTATTTTGGGACCCAGCAGTTCAGTACGTAAATTATTAACTAGTATTGTATTGGCGGCCATGTGTTACTCCTTCTCGAATGACATGCAGGCAACATCGATTGCCACACTGTGATCAACCAGCCTGTGTACCTCATGGAAAGATCATATATGTTTTGACTGACATGGCAGTCATGGACTCATGCCATGGTGTTGATTGTATTTGTCCTTTTCATCTATGGCCCTACTGCCTGTTTTGTGTTATCAGCGAAACATGCAATGCATATTCTGCCAGCCCATCTTACTGATAAAAGTTATGTTTTTCCTTGTGTTTATGAGGTGCATGGAGCATCGACCTGAACCCTTGCTCAGACAAGCATAACAATGATGCCAACATTTACAGTCACAGTAAAGTATTTTCTAATCGTTACTTCATGTGCCACACCTTTCTGCATGGCACACTGCATTTTTGATACTTTAACTGTACTGCTCTTTTCTCTGTCTGCAATGTAGCACTGTGACCTGTGTTTCAGTGCAGTGCCACTGGATTTTAACATGAGCCTTTTCTTCTTCACAGACATTCACTGGCACCCATGACACTTCTGAACAGCAACATAAAGTCGCATCAACCTCCATTGCCATTAAATGTTCCCTGGCGACAAGTGATTTCAGTTCTCAGTTCCCTGAAACACCTGAGAATGTATATACGGATCACACATATTTCAATTGAAAATCACAGTAATAGTCAGTGGAGAAGTCTGAATTGGTGTTTGCCAGCACCACAACTACAACTGAAAGCAGGTCATTAGTTGAGCATGTTGAACTAATCGAATTTCAAGCACCAATGTGTACATCCACCCCATTGAAGACACCGCTGCCTGATGTTCTGAAACAAATTGGCAACAGTTCATTCACCAATGATGACACCATTGATCCAAGCATGGATCCTCAATGTTCATCCCTGGAAGTCATGAAAGCAACACAGATGATGATGTCAGTGATTATGCATCATTCTGACAATGACCTTGTAAAGCAATCCAAGTTCATCTTCTTCAACACTGAACTTCTGGTTCTAATGAGCATGATTGTATGTCAGATCTGCAATTTGCCACTGATCTTGACTGAAAGGCATGTATGCGGAACCATGCTTGAGGCAAATTTCTGCTGCAGTGCAAACCTTCTATTCACATGGTATTCACAGCCACTGTTAAATCGAATGGGTGCTGGCAATCTATTGATGAGTTCATGTACTCTTTTCAGTTGTAATACCTATACACGTCTTGTGTTACAGCTGTTTTGTTTCTTTGGATTGAACATGATTGCTGAGTCTCACTACAACATCATACAGCGCTCCTATCTTTTCCCTGTTGTGAACAATGGTTAGATGAAGAAAAAAAAAGAATTGAGAAGCGCTTGAAGGCAAGGACTTTAAAATAATTGGTGACGGCAGATGTGGTTCGCCAGGCCACTGTGCGAGGTACTGCACCTACACTGCCATGGACATGGACAGTAACATGATATTGGAGTCTACAGTTATTCAAGTTTCAGAGGTTTCAAACCCAAATGTCAGGGAGAGGGTAAGATTTGTGTGGAGTCTTAATAGCATTCTAAGCACTGGATTAATGTGACAGTCGTGGCTACAGATAGACACCCACAAATAACAAGCTTGATGGGAAAGGGGGTGGCATTTCCAGGCATTGAACATCAGTTTGATGTATGGCACATTTCAAATTCCATTGTAAAAAAAATTGTCTGCAGAATCATTGCAAACCACTACTGGAATGGATACGTTCCATACTTAACCATATTGGGTGATCCACATCAACATGTGGCAAGAATGCTATTGTACTATGGGAAAAGTGTATTTTGGTGTTAGACCACACATGCAATGTCTACACATGGGATGTAGGTCTTGTCATACATTAGTGTGAGCATGAACTACTATCCCGAGAGCAGGTCAAAAAAACACCATGGCTTTGCAAAGGTGAACCGCCGCATAAGGCACTGGAGATTGCGATGATGGACAATAGACTACTGAAGGACATTGCCAAGACCACAAACTTCTGCCACACTGGCAACTTGTAAGTTTTCAGTTTATTGCTGACAAAGTACTGTCCCAAAAGGCAACACTTCAGTTACCAGGGCATGACAGCAAGGACTCAACTAGCAATGCTAGACTATTCTGAGAACTGCAATCTTCATCAAGCCACTGTCATGGCAGGTAAGAACAAAGGGAAGAAACAGCATTGATTTCCATTTTCTAAATGAAGCAGTGGGTGGTGAAAGTGGTCAAGGAGAACAAGACATACCACTGTGTTGTCGAGTTGTTAAAAGACGCTGTGAATGTGCATCAGGGTACACCGTCAGACATTGAAACAACTGCAGTTTCACTGTTACCTGCAAATATTGCACCTATAAAATGGCCAGCAACTGATGAGTTGCAACAGGTACTACACCCATTTCAAGGGTGTACCGACGCAAGGTCGACACCACAACAATAAAGTCCAACACGGACAGATTTTGCCTGGATGCAGCGAGCTGCTGTGCTGTAACACTGCATACAGCGGTAGTGTGACTACTGGTGTTGCAACCCGCCCACCCCGGTCCCATTCTGACTCAGAGTTAGATATTTAGAGACCGGGGTGTGCAGTGGGGGGCAGAGCCCCGATGGAAAAATGCCGACATCCCCGATAGTACAATGCCGACACTCAGCATTGTGTCTGTCGCTGTTAGGGATGTCAGTGTGAGCGCTGTCAAAGTGCTATAATAAAACCATTTCAAGAACAAGTAGGTAGTACTCACAGCTACAGCAATCTGAGCTGTAGTTTAGAAGGACTTTTGAACTGTAACTATTTCACAGCACAGTATTCATAAACTGGTTTACATTATGTTTTTGATATTCATTTATGTAGTGCATGTTTCTATAATAGTGTTTCAGTGACATTTGCACAGCATAACTCAAGCAGGGTCAGCATGCGCACAGTGCTGCATTGACACTACCTAGCTCTGCTTTGACATTCATTTTCAACCACATTGTACTAGACAACTTGTCCACTGTAAGTACAGTGGGCAAAGCATGACATCACAAGGACAATCTCGGTGACTTTGTGGTGATCAGTCTTTCTCCAAGCCTCCTTCCCCTACCTACAGCTCACTAGACAAAGTCGCATGAGGCACATGAGGTAAGGCATCCACAGCCTAAACTTCTTGCCAAATGTCTGGACAGATGTTAGCAACCTACTGCACTCTAAATTCAGTCAATTTGGAACATGTCCAAATAATGGTACTGACCATAGCTTCAATTGTGATTCATGAAAAAGCATACCTAAATGCCAGTAGATACAGGCCCATCGGTGTATACAGTCTGCTACAGTGTGCAGCACGTCAGTCTTTCATACTGCAGCTGCACAAAACTATTGACTAACACGCCACTGATATGTCCCTGTTATCTGTCATTTACACTCTCTTCATGGTTTTAACCATCCCTCTGCTGCACAAAACCATTGACTCACACCCCATTGATATGTCCCTGTTATCTGTCATTTACACTCTCTTCACAGTTTTAACCATCCCTCTGAACGTTTCTCACCACCTTTTGAATCTGCGTAGTGTCCTCAGTGATATCACCTCATGCTGCACCGTGTGCCACTATCTCACCAGCATTTAAGTGAAATAGAGCATCTCGACTTATATCATGAATCATTGTCCTTCAAAGTACAGACTGTTGCCCCTGGTTTCCCTTCAACCACTTCAGTGGAAAATAGTTCCATTGCTTACTGTTTTCATACCCTTCCGGTACTTGAAGATGTAAAAAATATCCCCTCTCTTCCATCAACAATGTAGGGTAATACGTATTACCTATTACATATTACAGCATCCTCTGTCTCTTTGGATAAGGTTTATGTCCCAGTCCCAGGATAACTTATATTGCCATGCGCTGTACTCACTCCAATATCTTGATGTCCTTATTCAACCAAGTGAGCTATTTCCTTTCCCGCTACTGTTTACCATTTCATGCCACCATAAAACAGTGACATGAAATTAGTTGATGCAGACTACTGTTGTATTCGATGCATTGTGTTAACCCACTGTTGTGACACCAATGATAGCAAAATTGAATAAAAGGCAGAAAGAAATCTATATGGAAATTCATTATGCATACAGTATAGACAATTGCGTCTGGTTCAACAACTCTGACAGGGGTTGTTGCTGCTGATTCTGAAATCATAGTTTCTATGACATGTTTACAGTTAACCGAAGTATTTTTGTAACAGCTTGATGACAGATTATCAAGCCTTAGTCATACTTCGTTACACAGACCTTAAATGTTTGTTAATGATGTTTCTTGTTATGTTGTTATATTAATCCTGTTATTAAACATTTTCATGGACAAAAAAAAAATGGAAGATCTTTACAGCACAGCACCCACAGGAACATAAGGGTCAAAACTTAATTGAAAATGTAATGTTATTGGACTCTATGCACTTACGTGCATAGTGGGCAAATTGCCACTGGACCACTGCCTGTGTAACCTGTAACGCACCTGGCAGCACCCAGCACACATTCACATAACATGCATAAGGCCACTACACACAGGATTCTCGGGCCTATAGTGCAGCCCCCACTGTGTAGAACAGTGTGAGCATGGTGGTGGCTGTGCCAGCACCTGGCATGATTCACGAAACACTGTAGTGAGGTGGACGGCGCCCAGCAGCAATGGAAGCAATGCACCCTGGTGGATGCCATACACCACAGTGGACAATTACGTGAGCACTATGGAAGCAGGCACAAGCAGAGCAGGAAATGACGAGGGGCATTGTACCACCAATCAGGAGGCACCTGTCCATTGTGGCATACCATGAGTTGTTTGGGTCAGTGAGCCTAGGTAACTCCTTCACATCAAGTAATGCGGTCTTAGCTGCATCAGACATCATGGCACCCCTACAGTCACAATGTATCCATGTGGGTACCCTGGACAGGCAGCCCATTTGCATGCCACATTGTTCCATGGCTCTGTACACACCATATCACACCTCTGTGGAGCATTGAAACATGTGGCCCGATCAATCACCTGTGGAAGTGGAGTGTGCCCACTGTTTGTGAATGCAGCCACGGTGCATATCTATGACGTGTGCTTAGCTGCGCACTGGTTATGCACCTTCATGGCACACATTACTGAATAGGCCCAGTGTGCATACCTGTCAATTACCTTCTGATATAAAAGTAAGGGTCCAGGGAAAATTTTGTCTACTACTGATGCAGAAAATGATAAGCAGCAAACCTGAGCATTCACACATGCCAAAAAATGCAGTACACCAAACAAAGTCAGATGCTGACACTTTAATAGTGAAATCTATCAGCAGCCACGATTGTGGACACAGCAACCTCCAACACAGAGGAAAATCATAACGTTCATTTCACTCAGACACAACTGCTGCTTGCCTCTTGACAAAGCGCAGTTGTGTCTGTGCGTAAGGAACATTGAAATTTCCCTTGTGGTAGGTGGTTGCTGTGTCCACAATCGTGGCTGCTGATGGATTTCATTATTAAAGTGAGAGTATCTTTCTTGTTGCATTACATTTATTGGCATGTGTCAGCACTCAAGTTTGCTGCTTATCCTCAGAATTTTTAACTGGGAGCACATCAGTCTGTGGGTGGCTCTTTTTGTTTTCTTTACTGATGCTGAAAATGGTTTGCCACACCACACATCACATTGCATAAGCTGTTATGTAACACTTCACAGTGAGTGTACCACCGATCTGACAAGTCATGCAACCCAAATTCAGTTAGTGGACATTTGCTTGTAATGTTAGTAAACATTACAGCATGGGTTGCAGAATTTATTTACACTGTATAAATTAATACACTGAAACACATGTTCAAGGTAATGAAAGCAGTTCTTACAGTTTTTATTCAAATTACAAACTCTGGTTGGTAATACCACACTTCAAAGTTCTGTGTAGTGTACATTCCTTCATTAAATTTTAACAGCATCAAAACTGTTTGAATCAGTATTAAACTACCGGGGCGGGATATTCAAAGCAGTAGCGCATGGTGCAGCTGAGATGCGCTGGCACAAGTGCAGAAATGTGCCAATGAGCGATATTCAGTGGGAGACAATGCGTGGTGCAAATCGCAGTGCACCAATGTGCAACCCTAATGAATGCATGCACAAGTGCAGGGGGTGTAGCCATGAATGAGCAGCACAGTGCAATATTCAATGGCAAGCTGAAGACGCAAGCGTGGGGCAACAGGGACATGCATGGAGCAACTCTGAGCCCATAAAAAGATGGAGCAAGCAAGGGATGGAGACTTGCGCCTTGGTGAGCGGGGGTGAGAGCCAGAGGGAGTGAGACAGCGAGAGACAGAGAGAGAGCCAGTGGCCAGGCAGGACTGCAGCAGGGGTGCAAGACAGGCCCAGAGGCAGGAGGTGCAACAGGCAGTGGGACAGGTGCCTGTGTGTGTGAGCAGCTCAGTGGGCGTGTGTGTGTGTGTGTGTGTGTGTGTGTGAGATACCAGTGGGGGCAGTGCTGGCAGCGAGATCCTGTGAACCTGGACAGAGAAGTGGCAGTGGGAGAACCCAGATGGGTGGGAGGCTGAGTCCACCACCAGCAGGGTCCCCAACACAGGTGTGTGCCCGGTGCAGGGGCACATGCAGCAGCACACAGCCGAGGGGAGACAGCCGCACTGGGGGGGCATGACAGGCTGGGCTATAGCCAGTGCAATCTTCCAGATGGAGGCAGTAATGAGGGGTGTGAGGAGGCAGAAGGCAGAGTGGCGTGGCTGTTGAAGGGCCTGGTGGCGGTATGCCTGGAACAGATGGTACTATGCCCACACCACCTTCAAACAGTACAGTGACACTGAGATTATGGGCCTGTAACACCTGAACTGGGCAATTCTGAGGCAGCTCTGTGAGCTGTGCAGTAATGAGATGCAGGCACCCACAAGCTGGACCCACGCCCTGTCAGTGGAGACCAAGGTCATGGCTGTCATGTGCCTGCTTGTCACGGGTACCTTCCAGAGGCCAACAGGGGACACCACAGGCATAACCCAGTTGGCAGTGTCACAGCTCCTCACACAATTCCTCAACACATTTCTGCCACATGCTGCGGAATACATCCATTTCCCCAGCACACAGGCGGAGCGTACAGAGAACATGCAGGAGTTCCATTGGGTGCCTGACATGCTAGGGGCCATTGACTGCACCCACGTAGGCATCCACTCACCACCTGGGCCGGAGGGGGTGGCCTACATCAACAGGAAGGACTACCCCAGTGTCAACTGCCAGGTGGTGTGCGATGCCAGGGGGAGCATAATCAATGTCTGTGCCACACACCCTGGTGGAGCACACGATACCTTCATCTGGCACCAGTCAGCACTGTGCCACAGGTTCAAAAGTGGGGACATCCCCACCAGCCACCTAGTAGGTAAGTATGAAGCTGGAATGGGCAGCCTGGCACAACAGGGCAGGATGTGGGGGGATGCTAGGCCGGAGGCGTCAGAGGGCGTGGCTGGGCAGGTGGGGGGGCAGCCACACAGACCACCATGTTAACCCCACATGTCTCCACACAGGTGACAACAGATACTCAATCAGGCCCTGGCTGCTCATCCTATACCAGTGCTCATTGATCCCAGTGCAGGAGCGATGCAATGAGGCAGATGCCAGCACACAGAACATCATCTAGCATGTGTTTGGGCTGCTGAAGGCATGGTTCCATTGCCTGCACAGGTCTGGTGGTGCCCTACAGTCCAATCCCTCAAAGGTCTGCAGCCTATTCCTGGCCTGTTGTATGCTACACAACATGGCCACTGACCATGGGATAGCTGTCTAGGTCGAAAAGGGGAACAGCAGTGGGGACGATGCGGACGCCTGGGTTAGGCAGTGGTGGGCAGCCCCCCCCCCGGGTGATGAGAACCCCGGCTGAACAGAATGGCCCAGCAGCACCGGAACACAATGGCAGAGGAGCACTACGGTGCATGAAGGTAGGTGAACATGACCACACACATGCCCCAGGGACCATGACACAATATACAGGCATGCAAGGCTGGGCCCCATGACAGACATGGCTGGAGGGCAGCGTGGATGGGCATGGGACAGGACTCCATGGAAGCAGCCTGTATGGCACTGTAGACCCCACCACACACACACACACACATATGCACATGCACATGCACATGCACATGGGCACCACACGCGCACACCCAGAGGTCACCAATGGGCATGTGTCAGACACTGAACACTGGTGCACAGTGGTGACCGGTGTAGTGTTTGCATCATCATGCACATGCCACAGCGGCCAGTGGCTGGGTGGGTGTCCACAAGGGGGCATGTGCCATGCACCATGGACAGCATGACCCTGGTATGCACATGCACTTGACACACCAATGTGCACACAGGGCTGCGGCAGACAGCGGACAGGGAGGGTGACAGATCAGGACTGCCATGCAGTCGCACAGCCACTGCTGACACATGGACAGCCCTGCCGAGACCACCCAGCAGATGCAGGCTGTGTGAAGGCTACAGGGGGTGTCACTGACAGTCCCCCAGGTGTGTTACTGTGGGAATGAGACTGGTCCCTTGCAGGTGTCTCCAGGCCCCGGAACAGGCCCGCTCCAGGCGTGCCCGAAATGCCCACGACGGATCCTAACATTGACACTGATGGGTAGCATAACGCCGGGACCAAGGGGTGGAGAATGTACTCCGCAGTGTCTGTGGCGGATGGCCTTGCACCAGGGTGGCCAGTGGTGCTAGGCCGGCTGTAACCACAGCGGTAAGCCGATCCAAGGCTACAGTCATGTCCTTCAGCATGCGTGTGGTCTCGGCAAGCAGCTGCTCATAGTCCTTATCACACCTCCCTGAAACTGGCACAGCTCTGTGCGGAGTGCACGCACCCCTGTCATGACCAGCATCTGTTGCTCCATGGAAACCCGGAGTAGATAGGTGTGCTCGGTCAAGAGGTCACCAACTGTCGGGCATTGGCATTGTGCCAACCCGCGGGAGTTGCGTGACCCCACTGCACACCCACCCCCCCGCGCAGGTAGGGGCTGCACAGCAGGGCCCTTTTGGGGCTGATCAGTCTGTGGTGCAATGGCAGCAGCCACTGCACCCGCCCCCCTGGCCAAGGCCTGCTGCCACTGCTGCCCCTCCGGCTGCTGTGTGCGTAATAGTGCTGGGGCGGCTGCACCATCACCACCCCATTTGGACTGCACCGCACGGTTGGTGCCTACAGCCACGCTGGGCGTAGCAGCCGGTGGGTGGACAACAAGCCACCAGAGAACCATCTGCACTGCCATGTCGGGTGCGTGGTATGGGTGCCTCCTCCTGATTGGCAACACCACTGTCCAGGATAACAGTCACGTTGTCATCAGTCCCAGACCCCACCCCGATCTGTGTCTCAGCAAACTGGACACCATCTTGTGGTGTCAATTGCGACACGTCAGGCTGTCCACCGCCTGTGGTAGCACGTGTGGCCCGGATGGCGGCCACCTTATCCTTGATCCTCCTCCGGTCCATGCCTACTTTCTTTTAGCACTCCTGTGTGGTCCTTTGATGGTTGCCCTGCTGGTTCACAGTCCTGGCCACGTCCTCCCATGCAGCTGCCTTTACCTGTGGGGTGCCTGTTGAACCACTCAGGAGGGGCTCCTTGTCCAGGTAGGCATTGAAGAGGGCATCGCTGTCTACCCTCGTGAATTTGGGCCTGCATTTCCATGCAGGTCCCCTGCTCCTCAACCTCTTCATGTTCCAACATGCTTATTCCTATGGGTTTGGACATGTGGTTAGTGATGGCTGCAACACACAATGCCCTCCCAATCCACTGTCCTGACAGGCCCACAGCCTGGTGGCTTACCTCTGAAGGATGCAATACCACTCTGATGCCTGTGCGGTTCCATGGCACCTTTATAGTGCATCACTTGCAAATTAGGTGATGCGCAATGGTAATGAGATGCAGATGCCTCGGATGTGCTGTGGATATGCTGATCAGTTCATCTGTATATTCTGGCTGAATATCACAAAGTTGCGCATGGTGCATTGGAATGGCACATGCACAAGCCATGGCGCGACTGTATGACATGCACAGTAGGCCCGACAGTGCGCATGTGTGCACTGACGTCATGTACATCGATGGCGCATCCAACGCACAGTGCGCCATACCCGTTACAGCACTATGCCACTGTTGGTCATCTGGCGCTCATGCACTGTATGCCCTATGGTGCCAGTGCGCCATTGGCACATGGTCCGTGGGGCCCACATGCACATATTGTGCACCATGCATGGAGTGCCCTATTGCACTGTTGCGCACAGAGCACATGGTGACCTTTGACCCCACGACTGTCCCTTGACCTTCCTGGTGCATGCAGAACATGCCAGTGCTGCCCCAGCTGTATCATGCATCACCAGGGAATGCGCTATTGGGGATGGCAGTGCATCACCGAGCGAGTCGCGCACCCACAGCATGTGTGGCATGTGTGGTATTGACGCAATTTTGGATTGCCTGTTCATAACAGAGCTTGCCGCACTACAGCAATGCAAGGGCACCAAATTGGAGCCAGGCTGAGCTGGTAAACCTGGTGGCACTAGTGGAGCCACATGTGGGTACTCTGTATGTGCAGGTGCCCCTGGACCAACCTCGCACTGAGGTGTGGCAGGAGGTGGCTGAGGGGTTGGAGGAGGCCACTGGAGCCCAAAGAAGTGGGGAACAGTGCCGCCACCGATATGGTGACCAGAGGAGGAGAGATCCTGACAAGCTGAGGTCCCTGCTGGCACTTGTATGAAGGGGTGCCATGCCACATCCAGGTGAGTGCACTATTTTCATGTCTGTGCCATGCCGGTGTTCTGTGGGGGGCCAGCAGGGTGTCACACCATGCCGCGGGGGGGCTGTGGCTATGTGCTCTGCTGGCTGTGGCAGCACACCATGGGTGTGCTGTGCCACCACACTGCCACTGCACAGGGCCAGGGGGTATATTGTGCTGGAGGGGGGTGGGGCATGTGGGTTGTTGCCAGGTACTGATGTGTCCTTCTTACTGTCTCCCTACTAGGCCCTGAGGATAGGTGACATGCCAAGATGGCAGGTGCTGCTGGGAGATGTGGGCAGGTGGATGCTGGTGCCCAGGCATGGGATGCTGGAAGTGTGGGAGGTGCCGCCGGATGGGCACCAGTAACACCACAGCATGCAGGTAGGCACTGTATCAGGGTTTGTTGTTGTGCAGGGTGGGGGTGGGCCACAGCCCCCTGTGCACATGGAAATTATTCCTGTGCAACACTGGTGGGGTCCATTGCACCATGCCACGGCATTCACACGTGTGTGGCTGCTGTAGGTGGGCTGTGGCTGCACCCAGGTTCCAGCTGTGCAACTGCCATCCTGCTGTCTAGCCCTGTTGCCTGGCTGCCATGGTTGTGGTGTGTCGCACGTAGTCGGTGTCAGTGTGCAGTGCTGTGCATGGCTGTGGACAGTCGGGATGGCAGCTCGTGTGGGCACACATGCTGTGGGTGGCTGTGTGCCATCTCAGGGGCACATGTCACCGCTGTCCACTGCACATGGTGGGTGGGCTACGGTCATATGGACATGCACTCATACCACATCCCCTCCTTTGTCCTAGGTGTCCAATGGGTGAATGTGCACACCAGAATGCTGGTGCGGATACTGAGGGTCACCATGGCCATGCTACATGTGGCACGGCTCATTAGACAGGCCCTGTGCAGGCCACAGAGGAGATGGCGCACCAGATGCCGGTAAGGTGCAGACATTGGCCTGCACCACCTTCCTTTCCCCTGACCCCCCCTTTCCCTCCCTTGTACCCTTACCCAGCCATGTCCCCTGTCCCCCTGCCTCCTTTCCCCAGCCTACCGTCTTGTTTGTGGCCTCCCCATTCCCTGCTCCCTCTTCCTGTATTTCTGTATATAGTTCTTGTTGTTATATTTAATACACATTAATATTGTTAGCTATCTGTGTCTGTGTCTGCTTTGCAGCTGGTGTGTGGAGCCATGCTGCAGTGGTGTGCATGGTGGCCGAGTGGTACATCTGGTGTTGACTGGGGTATGTGCCTGGTGGTCTGTGCCCAGTGGCTGGTGTGCATGCCCTGGGGCGTACGTGTGCAATCTGCTCATGTTGTGTGGCTTGTGTGTTGTGTGCTGTTGGCATGTGTGTTGTCAGCTATGGTCCAGGAAGTGTGTCCTGTGCCTTCCTGCTGGTGTTGCCCGTGGCTGTTTGCCAGTGGACAGTGGTGCCACACTGACTCCATGCACCACTGTGGTGCACATGGTTGGGGGCCTGTAGCCGAGTGCCTACCATGTCTCCCTCCTGGCATCCTCTGCACCCTAGTGGTGGTCTGTCCTGCTCCTGTGGCATGCTCCCTGCTGTGTCTGTTGTCCTGTGTCCTGTCCCATGCACCTCTGACCCTTGCGCAGCCCTGGTTGTGCTATGGCGCTTGCTGACGTGCTCCCTGGTGCAACCCTGGTTGTACTATGGCGCATCCCTGTGATATTCAGCCATGTTGTGCTGGCACTTGCCATCATGCACATCCTTTGAATATCATGTTCAGTGTGCACTGGCGCAGTGTACTTGCACTGTGCAGCTGTTGCACCTGACTCTGCCGCATTTCTGAATATCCCACCCCTTGTGTCTTTAACATCATAGAACTTTGTTTGTAAAACTGACATATTGCAAGTGACACATGACATTATTTGCATACATCACTAAGCCATCCTGAGTGTCAAGTCTAACTCGGGAAAACATGAAACATTGAAGCAACTGTTTACAGACTACTCCTGGAAATTGGCCATAAAAGATTCAGTCCATGTCTAGTTACTGCCATCATTGGCCTCATGGAAATCCTTGTAGACGCCATTGGCCTCTGGCCATTTATTCCTTATTGCTGTCACAGCACATGATGGAATAACTCTTCTGACTTTCCAGCCCAAGATGTGATGTACCCATTGGGTGTAGTTAATGTAGGCTGCAGCCACATTCTTCTGAAAGTGAAATGAGAAAAACGTATCACACGACTGGTGAAAAACAATGATGTTATTGTGATTACAAATGAAACCCACACATATATCCAATATGCTCAAACTTCTCTGAGCAGTATAAAATGTGCAGCTGGGGACATTAGTCATACAAGGTGCAATGGGGCCATTTGCATGTCATTTTGGACCCATTTGCATGTACGTTGCATATCTAGCGCACGGTGGAATGCGCATTGTGCCATGTAATACTCATATTGCTGACAGCCCAATGCCACCGTAGGCTATTGTAACCACCCTCCCCACCCGTCCCCACAAAGTATTTTAAAAATGTGTAATTCACTAGTAGTCTAGTAGGAACACCCCATCCCTGCGTCATCTATCCTCAACCCAATTTCAGTTGCAAATGCTGTAACTGAACATCCCTGTCTGTCCATTGTACTCCCCCATACACACACCAATGTAGGGGGCACAACCCCATGCTACACATCCCATCAAGGGGTACCCCATCAGTGGGCAGCACAACCCACAGTCACACCTGCTGTGGCTGACTGATGACTGAGATTTCCAAGAATTATAGTCTGCTGTAGTAGTGTACACCCTTTGGTAGATACTGGTGATTAATGGGCTAACAGTGTGTACTGTAGGATTTCAGTCACAACTTTGTGAATGAAATATTGCGTTACACACTGAAAGCCCATTGGTGTACAGGGTCTATCAATGGGCATACAGTAGTACTGCAGGCTATCATTCATCAAAATCCCAGTCAGCGGTGAGCCACGGCATGTGAGAGGTTTGCTTGTGCTGACCACTGAGGGGGCACATTATCTCATATGGGGGGGCATGGGAAGTGGTGGAAATCCATACATTGGTGTGGGACTGGTTGGTCCACGGGACCACCACGGATGTTTGGTTCCAGCATTTCTAACTGTGATGTGGTTGGTGATGGATGGGACACGGAATGGTGCTTCACACTACAGTACCTTGGAATTACCCATTTTGAAAACCACTTCTGGGCTACATGCTGTGAGGGGTGGTTCCCAGTAGATGTACCAGGGAATTACAGTACACATGTTTAAAACACATTGGTGCTGTGGGTGGGGAGTGTAGCTTTCCACTAGACTAACAGTGAATTACACAGTTTTACAACACTGCTTGTCATGGGCAAGGAGGGGAGTGGCCAGTGAACTGCCTTGTAGGCTAGTTACCTTACTGCTGTGTGCATTACTTTTGAGAATCCAATCATTACTATATAGAAAACAGAAGAGGCTGATAATGTACTTGGATTAACTGTCAGTAGTAAAGTGCTAATATGAAATGAGATGTAACTAACCTGACTAGGCTTCACTCCTTTTCCTTCAATGACATCTCTGCAGTGGATGCCCTAGATGCACTACTTTCGCTCAGCCCTTCAGAAGGCAAATCCCCAGATGGCTTGAACCCTAAACTCTTCTACCTCTTCACCACCACCATAGCAACTCCGCTTGCCAAACCCTTAAACCAATCCTTTGCCGCTGCTGCCACCCCCCAAGCATGGAAGCAAGCCACTATCATCCCCCTCCCAAAAGGAGGTACACCCCCACCTCCCCCACCTCCCCCACCAACTACCACCCTATTTCCCTCCTCCCAGTACTAGCAAAACTACAAGAGCACCTTGTGCTCACCCAACTTCCTTCCTTCCTCACCGACTCTAATTTCTTCACACCCTACCAGTCAGGTTTCCAGAAAGGACACTCCGCATCCTCCTGATAAAACTGACTCCATCCTGACTGGTATGGACAGTGGAGCCGATCACCTCAGCCATCTTCATCGACCTTGCGAAAGCCTTTGACACCATCTCCCACCCCATATTGCTCTCTTGTCTCGCTGAATCAGGCCTCTCTGTTGCTGCCACCAACTGGTTCAGATCGTACCTCTCTGGCAGAACCCAGTCCGTTAGAGTCGCAAATGCTATCTCATCTCCCCTTCCCTTAACTATCGGTGTCCCTCAGGAGTCAGTTCTGGGACCCATACTGTTTTCTGTATTACTAAATGACTTACCGCTCATCTGCTCTACCACCTCAATCCGTATGTATGCAGATGACACTGTACTCTTCTCCTCAGGCTCCGACCCTGAAGTGGTACAAACTAGCTCTCCCTAAATGTAAAAAAAAAACCTGTCACGATGACTTTTGGCACACGACAATGCCTGTCCAGACTCCCATCCCTTCCCTATTTCCACACCCTGGATGGTCAAAAACTCACTATACAAGACACTAGTGAGGCCCCACCTGGAGTACAGTGTACAGTTCTGGAGACCATACCTACGTAAGGACATAGACAGGGCAGAGAAGGTTCAGAGGAGGGCAACAAAGATGGTGCATGGATTGCATCACAAGTCCTATGAAGACAGGTTGAAGGAAGTGACCATGTACTCCCTGGAGGAGATGAGGGAGAGGGGGGATATGATAGAGACATACAAGTATCTTACAGGGAGGAACAGGGTGCAGGAATACACTATTTTAAGTGAAAAAGATGTACCAGGACTAGAGGGTATGGGATGAAGTTGGAGGGAGGATGATTCAGAGGAAACGTGAGGAAGAATTTCTTCACAGAACGGGTGATGGACAAGTGGAACACCCTGCCAGAGGAAGTGGTGGGGGCTGAAACAAACATGGGATTTAAGAATGCATGGGATAGACATAAAGGAATTCTGGAGGTCAGGGGTAAGGGGCAACAGACTTCTAGAAAAAGATAAACTGAACTTACAAGCTCAAATGGGCAGACTGGGTGGGCCATAGGCCCTTATCTGCCTACACTGTCTATGTATCTACTGTATGTATCAAAGATGTCTCCTCATTCTGCTACTTGGGGGTATGGCTCAACTGCCCTTTTTTCTTCTCAGACCACATTGATGCTATTTCAAAAAAACAATGCCCCTTGCTTGGTGCACTTTATAGGAACCGCAGTAGCCTCCATCCCCCTCATCTGATGTGAACTGGTCCAGAAGATGATACTTCCCTCCTTTGATTATTGTGACATTGTTTATGGTGCAGCCCCTAAGTCCACACTATCTAAGCTGGACACACTCTTTAATGCCTTCGGCCGCTTTGTTCTCGATGCCTCACTCCTTCCCCACCACTGCGACCTCTACCATTCCCTGGCACTACCGTCCCTTGGAAACAGCCATGTTTCACACTGTGCTAAATATATATCTAACCTATGGCTTGGCACCATCCCTTCCTACCTCTCATCTGTGCTCTCAGCTGCCCCCTCCCCTGCTCATTATCTTAGATCCTGCTACTATCACCAACTATCAATCCCGAGGCAGAAGACTACTGCCGGGCAAGCCACCTTCTCACACCGGTTACCCAAGCTATGGAATGATCTCCCACCTCAAATTTGACATTCCTCCTCTCCTCTGCTCACTCTCTTTCTACCACCCTAGCTAACTTCCTCACCACAAACTGCTCCTGTACCTGATTCAGCCATGCGCCAATTGCTCCCCTCCCCACTGCCCGACCAGCAGCCTTAGCTTTGCTATAAATGCTGGCATATAGCCACAACCTATGCACTTCTGTCCTGTGCCTTTTTGTCCTGCACCATCATGTGTTCTATGTCTCCTGTTGCCTATACCTGCATATTACTGTATGCAAAATTTTCCCTTGTATTACTGCTCTATGTCAGGTAATTGTTATATGCTCCATACAAAATCCAATGTACTCCATGTGTTGTTGCTTGTAGTTTAATGCAATTGTATTCATATGCTGCTATTTGCCTCTGTTATTTGTTTAGTTGATAACCTGCATGTTATCCCATCCCCTTGTACCCCTCCCCCCAGGTCGCACCGGGAGACGAGCATCTTGTTGCTCAGTGTGCCTTTCCTGGTGAAACTATTTCAATAAATAAACGAAAAACACAGAACTGCCTGTAAAGGTAGCTGCAACAGTAAGCATAGTACATGAGTAACTGCACAATGATGGGTCACATTTCGATGGAAATAATGTTTGTCAAGAAAACACATGGGTAGGACAGAGACACAAAGGGGACTTGTGGTTAACTAAGAACACACAAAAAGGGCAGGAAAAACTCAGAAGGAAAGAAATGCATCAACTATGTAATTTCAGAAAAGAGAAGGAGAGTACCTTGTGCACAGATACAGTACGAGTACAAAGTAGAGGTCAAGCTATTAGGATACCAAAATGGCTGAAGGCTGGAATTCATGCATTAAAGTTATGAAGGATGAGAATCAGAATGCTCGTAGTGCAAATGGACTCACAGATGGCAGAGTAGAAAGCACATCGATGGGAAGAGCAGGACACTGAGAGGCAAGGGTGGGATTGCAAGGTGTAGAGTGACTGACATGGAGTCAAATGAAGACATAACAAAAAGTAGAAGCAAGGACCATAAACTTCATAACAGAGTTATCTGACTTGGTTGTGGTTATGTACCACAGAAGGATGTACCTACCTGTTTGGGGGTGGGTCTGGAGGGTACGAGTGACTGTAACAAGTGCAGACAGTGGTCAGAGATAGCCAGAAACAAAGTCATCTAAACAGCCGGTGATGAAGTGCTGATTCTCAGTGATACAGTTGATGCCTTCAAGCTTGTCTCCCAAATCATTTGTGACCTCAGAATAGCAGAGGCACTCCCTGACAGTGGATGTGATGGTACATTTCCAACAGGAACACCACTCCAGATTTTTCAGATCACTCAGCATCTCATCTTCACTGCTGTCATCAGAAGTGCTTGAGCTGGATGCTTCACTACTGGATGACACATTCCGTACTCATCTCAGCTCAAGCATGTAGGGCCTGAGTTCTCCACCCATATTACTGGCACTTTGCAGAACATCCCTTACAAAATGATTGGTCTCATTATCGCTGGAGTGTCATTTGAAGTGTGGTTGGAGAAAGTAGCCATTTCTGAAAATCTGAGTTTTGTTTAAAGAACACCGGAACACATATTACAACACAATCTCACAAGGTATCCTAACTTGTAAATGGTATTTAATAACACAGCACTGTCTCATCTTTCAATCTTTTTGTGTACATAATAATCAATGCTGAATCATTGAGCGAAACATAATGTGATGAATAAGAGCCATCACTTGCTGTTAATGACTGCAGTAACACACGCTAACCCATGAACTTTGCTTACTGTTCCATTGAAAATAAACAGTATTTAGTGAAAAGAGAATGGTGGTTGATAGTGCACAGGACGACAACCATGTTACAGGTACCATGATCATATACTCAAATAGTCATTAGGTAAGCTTTACTACTGATCGACATATTCAATTGACAAGCTACATTGTGCAATGCTGCATTGTTCTACCAGTTGTTTTCATATTGTTCAAACTAGTCCACATGTCCACTTTTATGTCATGATTTACTAATGTGAGGCCAGGTACAGAAAATGTAATGCATCCTCAAAGAACACATAGGATGTTGTGGTCTGGTAACATAATATGGTACAGTGATGTCAAACATAACACAACAGAAAACAGTTACCAGCATACAAGGCAACACAGATTCTGGCAATACTGGCATAGTAACACACAACAGTATCAGTCACTCATCTCCGTTGTGAAAACACAAACACCATTGGAGTGCCTTTCAAGCCATTTACAACACATATACTGCTAATCCATGATAGCAGCTGAAAGGGGGGTACAAAGGGTAGGCAAGGCAACAGTGCCTAAACATTGACATTATGTGCTCATTGTTGCCATGTAAACATGAATTAGGCCAATAGTACAACAGTGCAGGTGGAGGAATAAGGACACAGGTTTCAAACATCAGCAAGATGGCCAGTTCAAGGACTGATTAATGACATTCATCCATTGCAGTGCAAACTGGACATAGTTCGCATGCCTGGACCTTGACACGAAACTCCAAAATTGGAATTTGTGTAATGCAGAGTTCCAGAAGACCCCAAGCTGTGTAAGCCTTAGTGTCATTATACATTGGTAATATCTGTAGTCCTGTGTTACCACTACTCACACTGTGCAGCTGAGGGTCAGACAGCATGAGCGGTGGTGGTGGTGTGGGCAACACAGAACTAATTAGATTCCTGAGGTGTTATGCCACTGAGTGTAACACAGTATGAGGGTGTGTGACACAGGATGTCACAGATTACAGAGGGTGAATGACATTGACTGTTCTACAGCAGGAGTGAGGTTACACAGGACTAAAAAGATTACAGAGGTATGACGGCAATGAGTGTCACACGGAGACAAAGCACACCAGTATTCAGAATAATGGTTGAAAATGGTGCTTAGTCTTTAGCAACATTTGGTGGCATAACGCAGTACTACACAGCTTCAAGCTTGAGAATGCAAGTGAGGCATACACAGCATAAATCTGGTAACACCAGAACAGACAGATTACTGCGGAATAATGGCCATGATGGTTTCACACAGAGTGGGGGGGGGGCAGTAACTGGACTAAAGAAACTGCAGCACTGTAATGAAATTTATTGTTTCAGTCTCACTGAGGATACTGTCAAATGTGCTTCAATCCCACACCACCTACTGCTGTGTAACAATCAATACTATTCTAACTGTGGAATCTGTGTATTACTGTGTTTCCCCCTTGTCATGCTGCATGACCTACATTGACATTCTCCATCTCAAATGTGTCTAGTCCTGTGTTACGCCTAAAAACTGCCGTGTAACTATCACTGCCATTTTCCATCACAAATCTGTGCAGTCCTTGGTTACACCAACTCATGCGGTGAGACACCCACTGCCATTCTCCTTGTGTGTAGTCGGTGGTGTCCTGTGTTTCATCCCCACTAGTGTGCAACCCTCGCTGCCAATATCCATCAATAATAAGTTTAGTCATGGGTTATCACAATACATTGGTGTAAGCAGCCATGACATTAGCGGTATTGAATATGTGTAGTACTGTGGGGGGGGGCTTCCTGCACCTCATGCTGACTAACCTAACTTTTCACTCTCACTCAGGAATCTGTCTACTCTTTTGTCCAACAACACTCATCCTGTGTTACTCACCGTTGTGCAGTTCGAGTATTAGTAACACATCACTGCATCGATTCATACAGTACAGTGCCACTTAAGCTTACAAAACATGGGTGGCAGTGCAAAGTGGTGAACCAGGACTACACAGATGCCTGATGCAAACTGAAACTGACATTTACTCAGCTTGAGAGGTGGTTTCAGAGCACTATAATGATTCCAGAGGTGATATTTCCAGAGGTTTACATAGCATGACTGGGGTAAACCAGGGCTACACAGAATAGACAGTGATAATGGCATGGAGGGTTAAATAGCAGGGTGGGGGTTGTGTCAGGACTAAATAGATTACTGAGGAAGAATGAAATGTTTGTTATTATTGTTACTCTGGAATATGTCTTGTCCTCTGTAAGACCACCTCATGCTGTGTAATGCTCAGGGACATTTTTCATCAGGAATCACTGAAGTCATATGTTACCACAGTCATGCTGTGTAACCCTGACTTTCATTTGCCACATGAAAGTATGTAGTCCTGTCTTGTACCAGCCTTCCCACCCACAATGCTTGCTAAGCATCAGTTACATTCAGCCACAGTAATCTGTGTATTCATGTGCCACCAGTACTCACGCTGCACAACTGAGGGTTAGACTGCATGACTGTGACACAGCAGTACACCGATTACAGAGGGGTGATGACATTGATGGCTATACAGCATGAGTGAGGTAACACACACGACTACACAGATTCCTGAGGGACAATGGCAGAAAGAGTCACACAGCATGTGGTGCTGCCACAGGAATAGACACAATCCAGTGGCAGAATGTAACTGATGTTTACACGGCATCAGGGTGGTTATATGGGACTACACATATCCCATAGGTAGAATGATTTTGAGGTTTACCCAGCATGGTGGAGGAGTGGCAGTGGACTACAAAGAGTAAAGATGGATAATGCCACAGTGCGTTACACAGCATGGTGTGGGTAACACAGCACTAAACAAACTCATTGCTGGATAATGACAGTGAGGTTTTCACAGCATGGAGGGGGGCAGAGCACAGGACTAGAAAGATTCCTGAGTGACAATGAAACCATCAATGACATTCTCCCTCTAGAATCTCTGTAGTCCTGTGGTCCCCACACACACACACACACACACACACACACACACACACACAAAATTGATGTGCGAACATCATTGACAGTATCCATTGAGACTATGAGTAGGCAGGTATACCGATGCCGCAGCAACTCCCCTACTGCAAAAACCATCACAGCAACAGGATTTAGGCAAAATCTACATGTCACTGTGATGGCCTCTGCAAATCCAGGAGACTTCCTTGCAGGGTGTTTCTCCTTCCTGGTCCAAGTCTAAATCAGAGTTGGAATCCTAGAGACCGGGGTGTGTGGGAGGCAGAGCCCCCCACATGGGGGGTTCAGGGGGTGCAGCACCCCGACAGAAAAACAGAGGCACCCCTGACACCGCATTACCAACAATTGGCACTGTGACTGTCGCTGTCGGGGATGTCTCCATATGGGATGTCACTGCGGCATGGTAAAACTCCTTAGGCATGTGTTCACCACAGCCCACATGCTGTGTAATGCTCAGTGATGTTATCCATCAGGAATATGTGCACATCTGTGTTACAACACATATATTGTGTAACCATCAATGCCATATTTAGTCATGAATTGCTGTGGTATCTGTGTGGTGGTGTGTTACTCACCTTAATGCTGTGTAACCATCACCATCAGTTTGAACGTCCTGAGGGGGTGTCACATGTGACTGCATAGATTATGGAGGGAGTATGGCACTGAGGGTTCCATAGCAGGGGGTGGGAACATGACTTGAGAAATGCAGCATGAGGGAGTGATAGCAAGCATTACACAGATTCATGATGGATAATGGTACTGAGTGTTAAGCAGCATGGGGTAGGTCAGAGAGCACAGGAGCACACTGATTCCAGAGGGAGCATGGCAATGACGGTTACATAGCATGGGGTGAGGGGGATGGACTACACAATGACACTGAGGTGGAAACAGCATAAGGGGGGTGGGACTTCAGAGGAGCTGACGTTGATAAAGATGGCCAACAGAGTTAAGCTAGCCCTGGCAAAAAGGAATACAGGTGAGGGGTACAGGCAAAGTGGGCAAGCATTAAGGATGCAATACTTGAAGCAACATCCTATTGTGTTAAGAGAAAAGGAAGTGCAAAAGAAGAAGGAAACTATTTGGTTCTCAAAAACAGTAGCAGGAAAGGTCAGAGCCAAAAGGTTGGACTTCAGTAAATATAAGAGAATGCAGCAGGATGAAGATAGGGAGGCATATCAAACTTCTCTAAGGGAGGCAGGGAAGGCAGTAAGGCAGGCAAAGGCCCAGACTGAGAAAACACTAGCACGAACAGTAAAAGAAGGTGACAAGACTTTCTATAGATACATTAGTGAAAGGAGAAAGTCCAGAGGGGGGATTGCTAAGATCAAAAGGGAAAGAGGGCATGTGAGGAGGAGGACGATGTAAAAGCATCTATCCTAAATAGATACTTCTGCTCAGGAGGATGCATAGCCATGGTGGAACTCCTTGTGCATAGGATCCCTCTTCAGCAATTTGCTTCCCACCCTAGGATACTTTTCCTTAATGACTTAATTTTTTGAAGTTATTTATTAACTTCTGTTTTAGGAGAGATTGAGACTGGAGGAGGAATGCGCTGAGATACTGAGGAGGAACATCTGCAGCAGGAGTCAGCAAATGCACAATTTTTATTTATGACAGGTATGTCACCATTGCCACTAAAGTAAAAGGATTTTGCTGATCTTTCCAGTCTGACTTTGGTTACACCTTTGAGGGAAAAAAGAAGAAGCAAGATTGGAGCTTGCTTAGAGGGGGAAGGGTGTTGCAGGCCTCTGGTCGCTCCCCAGCGGAGCTGTGGAGTTTTGTGTGGTGGCAGAGCCACATTATCCTGAGTCAAGAGCCAGTAAAACCCATAGGGGTTAAAGGGCCTGTGTGTTCCTTGTTCCCTCTCTCCCCTCCTTGAATTTTGAATCTTGCTGGTTTCTGGTTCTCCCATACAGCTGTACTTTGACCTTACTGCTTTAGCATAAAGGACTATAAGGGAGTATAACTCGGTCGGGACCAGGATTGAAATATTAGCCTTTTTATAACTCTTTATGATTTTATTCATCCTGGAATTTTACTGATCGAATTCTACCAGAGACCTTATATATATGCTTATCTATACATATTTATACTTACACCAACAGGATATTTGGTATATAAATTTGCACTAGCAGAACATCTTTTTCTTTTTGGCTGTGTGTGGATTGTGCTCCCTGCTTTCGTTCCTACTTGTACTCCCCGCTTAGGTGGACCACTGGCTGATGGGTGGGGATTTTTGAGTGACGATTTGGTTTTTTTTTTGCCATTTGTGATTGTTGGTGCTGTAGGAGAGGGAGGGTTGGTGTAGGTTATAGAGAAGAAGATATAAAATTAACTCACTAACTTGACACTGAAGTTTGTTAAAATATAACAAATATGGGACAAACTTAAGAAGTAAAGTTAGGAAGAAATCTTTGCTTTCATAGGAGTTTGGAGGTCACATGATCTGAAGCATATAAGTGCGCAGACTCGAGTGTTCTAATTCAGCTTACTTGTTCATTCACACACCAACCTCAGGACTAGGAGCAAGAACAGCAACTCATTATTGAGGGAGAACACAAGTATTAATGGTTCAGGAGCCCAGTGAATTCTAGCATGCATTAATGTGCTGGCATTATTTTTTTTTGCTGACTTGCCGATTTCTCTAGTCTTGCAAATCCCACCTTTGCACCACTACTGCTTGAAAGAATTTGTAGCACTCCCTTCTCACAGTTTGTGAGGTTGTTTTTGGTGTGCTTCTTCTCACTGCAATAGAAACTTTACTCTAAAAAGTAAGTTGCCAAGAATTTATTAAGAAATTATATATGCTTTATCATACTACCACAAATATGGATTGAGGAGGGCTTTTTAGCTGTGCTTCAGTAAAAACTGTTGATGTTTCATCAATGGTGTGTGCTTTTTTTATATTTTTACATATAAGCTGAGAATTTTTTTTAGAAGAAAATCTATTTTATAGGGTTTTTTTAGGTTTTCTTGTTATTGATGTTTTTTCTTGCCCTTTGTCTTCAGTTAGCATACTACTATACTCAGTTTTGTTTATACTTATATGTGATTTTATTACCATTTTTACTAGTTAGTGTTTTCTGTTTTCACCCCATCCTACCCCTCCTAGTGAGTCCAGAAACCCTCTTGATTGGTTGCAAATGAGAAGCTACAGATATAAAAAAGCTCAAGAGGAAGGTTAAGGGAAAGAGGTTAAAGTCGCAAAAAAGGAAAGGAGATTAAGGGTTGATAAGACTGACAAACACCCTAGAACAAAGGATGAGTGGATACTGGATCTGAATTTGGCTTTTCCAAGATCCATGGAGATTTGTGATAAGGAACTGTCGAGGTTAAATAGAGCTAAGTCCAATAAGATCAGTAAGACACTTTTTGTCCATCAACATTCCTCTAAAAGAAGACCAGATGAAAGTGAAAAAAAAATTAGTGAGATATTGAATGCTTCTGCGTTTTCGTGACTGAGTGCTTCAATTATAACAATTGACATTGGGTATTGGGACAGCCGTTCTTACATCCTTTTATATTCTACCTATATTTATACTTATGTAATGCTGATTAATGAAGATTTTTTGTTGTACATAATTGGGTAATTTAGGTCATATAGTGTTTGCCCTCATTTTTACTTAATGACAGGATTTTTGAACCTTGGATTTGATTAGTGATGAGTGGCAAGTGTCTACTTCATTAGTCTCTTGTTATCTCACGTCAGGTGGTGAGGGACTGAGCTCAACTGAAACTCACAAATTAAATAGCTGTTTCCAATTAAGTATTTTTTAGGATTGTATCTGCTAAATTTTGATTTTGCTTCTCCCAATTTATTATGTTTTTAGGGAATTGGGTTATTAATTAAATATATCTATGGAAACAGGAAGCAGGAAATCTCCTGCTTATGGAAATAAAATGAATAGGGATATGAACATAATAACCTCTAACACAAAAAATACCCTTAGAAAGTGAGATTAAATCTGGCAAATAGAAGTAGGAAAAAATCTAAAGAAAAAACAATCTCCCAAAAGAATAAGGCAAATCTGAAAGGGAAAATTGAGACAGGTGATGTAGAGAAAGTGGCAGAACTGCCAATAACTTGCCCCTTAAAACCAAATAAAGAAGTGAATCTTGAAACTGAAAAAGGGAAAATTATATTTCAACCCCTAATTAGTGATTTATGGAAACAAAAACAAAAACAACAGGATGGGGAACAAAAAAAGAAAATCTTATGTTCAGAAGCCCCGGGCAATAACAATTTTATCAGACAAAGTCCAAATTTGATTGAGTTGGTAAACAGTGAAGTAAGTAAAACAGTCGAAAATATAAGGGAAACAATTAAAATAAATAGCAGGATTGAATAGAAAATTAGAGCTCTTAATAAATTTATATAGGATCTAGATGGATCCTATAACCCTGGTATAATTAATATCAATCAATGGGCTATTTTTGATTGTTATCGATAGGAGGAGTTCAAAGCTGCTAATGAGGATAATAGCACACAGCTGGGAGTGGAGAATGGAGTGCAGAATGAAACACTGTTTATGAGTCCAGAAGAAGAAAACATCCCTGATATGGAGACATTGACAAGGGATTGCATTATTGCATTGTAAAACCCCTTGACAGCAAATGTAATGATTTATGAACAATTAATTCTGTCAAAACAAGAATTATCATATATCAAGGGAATTTGCATTGAAAATAAAAAAAAAAAGGATTGATTCCATTTTCGAGAGACCAGGACAGAATGATTTGTTTTCAGTAAAACATCTGATGGAACAAGGTAATGCCATCAGGACTAATCTGAGACAATCAGTAGACATTTGTGACCTATCTGTGTATTCTGAGAAAACAAATACAAGCATATGTGATGTGTCATATTCCAGCCTTAATGAAGGTGAAGATACTCTGGAGTTGGAATCTGAATTAATTATGCTACCAGAAGGTCACAAAGACCCAGACAGCATAGTAGAATAATTGAAGGCAGAAAGTCCTGAACTATGGGAAAAGGGGATAATTCAAGACAAAGAGAGGAAAGCAAGACTTAAAGAAAAAAATCATGACTGGGAGTGTTTAGAAAGCCTAAACACAGACATGAGCCATGAAACTGTAGAACCTAACATAGATACAAAATAAAGGAAAAGAAGGGAAAACAAAGTAAGTCAAGAAAAAATAAAAATAGACCTAATAATAATAATTTAAATCAAAAATCAGGGGCTAAAACTTTGAAAAATAAAAAGAGTAACATAAAGGACCAAGCATTGATAAAAAGAAAAAGAAAAAAGAAAGAGAAGCTAAAGTCCAAAGTAGTAATATGGAGTTAATTGGTCATATCACAACAGATGATATAGAAAACAAGAGACAGATACAAAAGGTTGAAAATAGTATAAAGAAAGACACTGAGGCAGAGTTTTGACTGAAACATTTCCTGGGCAGGACCTTGGAAACTGATTTCATGCTACCTATATATAAAATTTCAATAATGCCTGATGAAACAGAGCTAAAGCTTAACTCCCACCTGAAGAAACTTGTTGAGGCTGTCCTACAAGGGAATGGGAGGTATGGGGTCATAATAAACAAGATGAGTGTGATCAGACCATTACCTGATACTGAACTGGTATTTCTACTTTCTGACCAATATTATGCACTTAAAGCAATAGAAAATCAAAAGAAGAAAATGGAAGATCTAGGCTTTGAAATAGACAGTGTGGTAACTATGAAGTGTATGTTTCCTGAGTACTTCTCAGAAAATAAAGTAAGGATGAAGAAGGAATACCCAATCTCAATTTTAGGGATTGGTAATTTACTAAATGAAACAACATATAACTTGTGCCCTAAGATTGTAGATTTACTACATATCTTGCTAAAGGATAACAAACTGCATGAAATAATATTGAAAGTAAAGTGATGGGAAAATCAAGGACAAATAACAATCTGGGAAAAGAGTGAGCAAGATTACGAGCTCCTCCTTTTCAACTCAGAAAGGTTGGATTATTAATTTGATATAAACTTAAAAGGAGAAAATTAGGTGTTATGGGACATTAGGGGACATAGATACAATCCTCAGTGGTTAAACTTAAGATGGCAAATAGATTTCAGATTTTGTAATATATAGATGATGATTGACAGCCAGAAGGAAACATTAGAAATAAATCTAACCCTCCCCTAAATCTAGATTTCTACATCCTATCATGTAATGTTGCTGTACTAAGGAAGAGGTTAGCAGATCCAAGATTTGTGAATTATCTAAAGCAATTTAACATTATCTGTTTGCAAGAAACTTGGACCAAAAAGGAAATAGACATTGACGGGTTAATAAAGGGGCAAGTAGTATAAGTAAATTCGACAGATTATCAGGAGGCCTTATAATCTGGGGCAAAATTGTAAAACTAACCGAGTACAATGAAATTCTAGTGGATTCTAATTATATACTAGCAGTTGTTGTTGTTGTAATAAATAACAAAAGAACTCTTATTGTCAATGTTTATTTCCCTCCGGTTGGATCTAAATATGAAAATAAGAACAACGTTGAAAAGCTTATATCTGTAATAGAACAATGGAAATTGCATGAGCTGGAAGCTGGAATTATACTCATGGGGGATTTTAATGCCAGGGTGGGACACAGCCTGGAGCCCACAAGGAATTTGGGAGGCCTGTGCAGCCCTGGGGCCACACAATTTAAAAATGGAAAGGGTGACAAAAGATAGGAAGAGATGTGAGAGAGGGAAAAAAAACTGGTAAAGAATTATAAGATAACAATATGCTCTTTATTAATGGACGTTCTACTGGAGATCGCTTTGGAGAGTTTACATATTTGGGCAGTAAGGGGTGCTTCCATAATTGACCATTGCTGGATAACCTTGGATCTAATAGTGTTTTTTGTGGACTTTTCTCTAAGCAAACGCTCAGAGAGTGAACATAATCCACTAGAGATTAAATTTAAAATCAAACAAGGTAAAAGTGCTCCTACTGAGCAAAATAAAGGTATTCAAAGGGTCAAAAAGGGGTTCAAATGGAACTTATTACAGAACTATAAATCAACAGAACTATTAAAAGATAATGGGATAAGGAATTACATTTTTGATATGCTACAGTGTATATCCTATGAGCAATTTCTTGAGTTATACAGTATATAAAGGTTATGGAAAGACTCTTTAAGATTATTGTCAAAACTCTGACATTCAAGGTAAGAAGGGGAAGTAAATGGTATGATGGGGAATGCAAATATCAAAAAAAGAAAGTAAACAGCCATGCTAGTTATACTCTAAAATACCCAAGTAAAATTAACAAACATAAATTAAATAGACTGAGAAAAGAGTATAGAAAAAACTATTGGAAAAAAAGAAATATGGTAATGGAAAGAGACTATGGGAGCAGTTTGAGAAGGCTTTTTGGGCAAAAGATAACAAAAAATATTGGCACATGGTAACCAATGAGTGGGATAATATACCCTATCCAGTAGAGAATCATATTGAGCCCTCTTTGTGGCTCAGTCACTATGAAAATCTCTTTCATATCCCAGAAATGGTGAAAGAGATTCTCTTCAGGGAAAATTGGAAACCTTTAGAAGATTAAATCTCAGAAGAAGAAATTAACTTTGCTATTAGCTCAGCTAAAAGACATAAAGCCCCAGGACCTGATGGAATTCCTGTTGACATTATGAAAGATGATCCAGGTCTCTGGGTCCCAATTCTTAAGAGGTTATTTAACCTTATAAATGAAACCAGAAGGATCCCGCCATCATGGCAAGAAAACAGCATCATCCCAATCTATAAAAAAGGTGATAATTCTAATCCAAGTAATTATGGGCCTATAAGCCTATTAGATACAATGCAAACATTATTCACTAAAATAATCTGAAGTAGAATGATGATCTGGTTAATAGAAAAGGAAATTTTGAATGAGGGTCAAGCAGGCTTTCAGCCAGATCACTCTACTGTAGATCAATGTTTTGTACTGTCCCATTTGGTGCACAAATATATTCGTATCATGAAACAAAAATTATTTTGTGTGTTCGTTGATCTCAAATCAGCCTTCCATAGAGTTAATAGGGAAAAATGGTGGGAAACCTTGGGAAAACATAAAGCTGGATGACTCAATTATTTGTTTGCTTAAATTGCTTTATAGTGATAATTGTATAGTTATACAACACAACAAGGAAGGTGACAACATCCCAAGATTCTCATCAAATATTGGGTTGAAACAAGGCTGTGTTTTGTCACCCATACTCTTTAACATCTTTCTAAACAAAGTGCTGGAAGATTTGGATGACCTGAGGTTGCACATGCCTAGACTGGGCTCCAGGCAGTGCCCCTAAATGGCATATGCAAATAATGTCATCCTAATGGTGACTAGTTTCTTGGGTATTAAAAGGAGCCTGTTGAAATTTTATGAGAAATGTGACGGAGCTGATTTAAAAATTAACTTTGAAAAAACAAAGTTTATGATATTTAACAGAAATCATTTGAGATCTAATAACATACCTACCTTATTTTGTGCTAATAACAAGACTGAGTATGTAGAAAGATTCTGTTATCTGGGTATAGTTTGTAATTATAATCTAGGGTGGCAAGAGTACATGTCTACTTTAGTACAGAAAATTAAATGCTTGACCCCGTCAATCGAGTCATTTCCTTATAAATATGGGGGCCAGTCTATTAAAGGCTCTTTAAAGGCATTTAATGACTGGCACCTGTCTGTACCAGGGTACGGGTTATTTCGTAGGGACAGGGTGATTGGGAAAGGAGGGAGTGTGGCACTATATGTGAAGGAAGGACTGAAGTGTGTAAGGAAGGAAGGGGAGGAGGGTAGTACGGAGTCACTTTGGATATAAATCCAGGATTCCAAGAATAGGATTCTTAGAATGGGAGTGGTGTACAGGCCGCCATCTCAGACGGAGGAGTCAGATAGGGAACTCACGGCATAGATCAGGAGGACCTGCGAGAAGGGTAGTGTGGTGATTGTGGGGGACTTCAACATGCCAGGAGTGGACTGGAGTACCCCAACAACCAGGAACAGAAGGGAGCAGGTACTGCCGGATGCCTTCCAGGACAGCTTCCTGCTGCAAATGGTCAGTGAACCAACCAGGTTAGGGAACATCCCTGACCTTGTGCTGACAAATGGGGACTTTGTGAGAGAACTTACCATGGAGGAACCACTGTCAGAGAGTGACCACCACTCGGTATGTCTTACATTGGATATGGGCAAGGAAGGAGTGGAATCTGGCACAAGAGTGCTGGACTTCAGGAGGGCCAACTTTGGGAGGATGGGGGAAGTGGTAAAAGAGTACCTGGCCAGAATTCAATCTAGTATGGATACTAACCAGAGCTGGGAGCTCATAAAGCTGGGGATAGTGGAGGCAACTAAAACCTGCTGCAAGGCCCAGAGCAAGAAGGCTAGGGCTAAGAAACTGAGCTGGTTGAGCAAGGAGGTCATGGAAAAGGTAAGGAGGAAAAGAGCTGCCTTTAGGAAGTACAAGAAAACAGGAGGTGGGAGGACAGGGAGGAGTAACTTGACAGAATCGGATGGTGGGCAAGGGCAGTAATGGAGTCAATGCATCCATGAACTCAGGATAGCACAAAGCATTAAGAAGGGGAGAAGGACCTTTTAGGTACATCAGGGAGAAAAGGAGCTGTAAGGACCACATAGTAAGGATTAGAAGGAGGAGGGTGGGTGGAAGCAGGTGCAACAAGCAGACTCTAAATGAGTACTTCTGCCCAGTATTTACAAAGAGAAGAGGGGTGACACCCAAGGGGAGACATGGCAGAGAAGGGGGGGGAAGGGTTGACAGATATGGAAATCATGGAGGGCAGAGTTTGGGAGGGTTTGAAGGTACTGAGGGTGGACAAAGCACCAGGCCCAGGTTACTGAAGGAGCTGGCAGAGGTCATTGCAGGACCTTTGGCAGACCTATTTAATGCCTCACTACATTTGGGGTGTGTGCCTCAGGACTGGAGGATGGCTCATGTGGTGCCCCTCCACAAGAGTGGCCCCAAGGATGAACCGGGAAACTACAGACCAGTGAGTCTCACATCCATCGTGGGTAAGCTAATGGAGACTATCCTGAAGGAGAGGCTGGTGGCCCTCCTAGAGGCCAAAGGACTACAGGACAGCAGAGAGCATGGCTTCATATGGGGCAGATCCTGCCAAACCAACCTGGTGGAGTTCTATGACTGGGTAACTAGGCAATTGGACAGGGGCCATGCAGTGGATGTCCTGTATCTGGACTTCAGTAAGGCATTTGACTCAGTGCCACATGGAAGGCAGGGAAGTAAGTTATTAGGCACAGGGGTGGGTGCAAAGCTGGTGAGATGGGTAGGAAACTGGCTTCAGGCAAGGCAACAGAGGGTGGTGGTGAGCTCTCACACCCAAGGGTAGTGACAAGCGGTGTTCCACAGGGCTCGGTGTTGGGACCAGTGTTGTTTGGGATATTCATTGAAGACATATCATGGGACATCAAGAGCAAGATCAGTCTGTTTGCTGATGATACCAAGGTAGGAGCAGTGGTGGATGACCTAGGGGGATGGCGGGGGTTGCAGGATGATCTGGCAAAGCTTGAAACCTGGTCAGACACCTGGCAACTGGGGTTTAATGCCAAAAAGTGCAAGGTGCTGCATTTTGGGATGAAGAACCCAAGGAGGAGTTCCAGCTGGGGAGAGTGCAGCTAGCCCAGACAGAGGAGGAGAACAATCTGGGGGTGCTCATTACAGGGTCAATGAACAACTCGGCACAATGTAGGAAGGCAGCTGCAAAGACCAACAAAATGCTGGGTTGTATTGCAAGGGTATATCCTGGGAGGGAGGAGGTGATTCTGCCACTGTATAGGTCCATTGGTTAGACTACACCTGGAGTACTGTGTGCAGTACTGCTGGTATCTGAAGAGGGCATTGGTTACTGGAGGGAGTGCAGCTGAGGCAACAAAGATGATCAAGGGGCTGGGGGACTTATCATACGAGAGGAGGTTGAGGGAGTTGAACATTTACTCACTGGAGGAGAGGAGGGACGGGGGGCATGATTGAAACCTGTAAGTACATGAAAGGAATAAATAAGACAGGTACAGAAGGGCTGTTCAAAGTAAGGGAGGGGAGAGACACCAGGGGCCATGATATGAGACTGGAGGGAAGCAGGTTCAGGAGAGAGATGAGAAGATACTTTTTTACAGAGAGGGTGGTGGCTGGGTGGAATGTGTTACCTGCAGAAGTGGTATCCAATAGAAAAGTGGACAGCTTCAAAAGGGGATGGGACAGGACAAGGGGGAGGGTTAATGAAGGGGAAGGGTAGAAGGGTGATAGCTGCACATTTGAGCAGACTTGATAGACCTCTAGGCCTTTATCTGCTGGCAAATTTCATATGTAGGTATGTTCGTATGTTCGTAAAGATAAAATCACAAATTCTTTATGGATCAGAAATCTGGAACAGAATAATATGAATGGGCTAGAATCCTGCATGAAAAAATTCTATAAAACATTACTGGGATTGCCAAACAGTGCAGCACCTGTACTAACAAGACTTGAAATTGGACAGCTTACTATAAGAAGTAATATCGAACAAAGATTATGTACATATTGATTGAAAATATATAATATACCCAGAGTAAGATTACCTAGAATGTGTTTGGAGGAGGTATTATATTATAACAATCTTGGATATGTGTCCCAGTTTATATTCACTGCAGGAGGTCATTAAGCCCTATAGCCTCCTGCAGTGCAAAGCTGAGACTCTGGTAAAGCCAACATCAGATATTAAACAAGAAATCAAAAAATCAGAGTTAGAGATATACACACCCAGAGAGAAATGGACTTAGGTAAGAATTTCAAATTAAGCAGTTAGCTATTCACTAACAACACGAGAGCGTATAGGATAAAAAAAATATCTACAGTATATATAATACAGAATCCTAATTTAAGAAATACATTTACCAGACTCAGATTTGGCTATATTGACAGTCAGACCTTGAGGAGTTTTTTTGGGAAAACAGTTTCGGATTTGTGTGTTCACCAAAAAAGCAAAGATGATTTAATTCATCTGCTTTAGTTCTGCCCCTATGTAACAAAGAGAGAATACAAATCCGTGGGGATGTTCTTGCCACCCTAGATATGGATACACTGTATCAAATCAACTACCTGTTGAACTCAGAAGAAGTTATAGTGGACAAAACAGCAAGGTTTGGCAGATTTCTGGAAAGTAAAAAAAGACATATCCCCAAGGGGAAATAGGGTATATTATTGTGCAATATAAGTTGATGTGTGTCTTTTTGCATATTGTTTTCCTTTATTATATACTTACTTATATACCAACATACTAAAATGCCAGCAGAATAGGCCTAACGGTCTTCTACGTCTGCTCGTGTGGTCAGCCCCCACCCTGGGAGCTAACCTTGCTGCTCCCCTCGCCTTCTCTGGCTTCTCCCTTCCCAGTTCCGGATATTCTCGCTGCATTGGATTTTGCTTCCAAAACCCTTCCCCTGTACCTGTCCCACCCCCTCTTGAACCCCTCCACCATCTCTGCCTCCACCAGCACCCCTAGGCAGCACATTCCATGGCTCCACCACCCTCTCAGTGAAGTAGCACCTCTTCCTTTCTCTCCTGAATCTTCCCCCTCCAGCTTCCACCCATGCCCTCTAGTGGCCCCCTCCTCCTTCCTTCGAAGCACCCTGACTGTTCCTCCCAAGCACCCTAACTGTTCCTCCTATGTGTTTTTCCTTTTTGCAGAAATGATTGGATACTGTGTATGTTTTTTAATTGTGATGACAACTGTATTTGTCAACAATAAACTTGATGATGATGATGATGATACTTCTGCTCAGTATTTGCTGAAGAGAAGAAAGAGCAGGGCCCACAGCTCAGCAACAAGAACATGGGGGAAGGGAGGTGTGCACTAGTACCTTCACAAAAGAAACTGTCCCACAAGAGCTTGATAAGCTCGAGGTGGACAAGGCAATGAGACCTAATGGCATACATCCCAGGGTACTAAAAGAAATATGGGTAGTACTAGCAGAGCCATTATCAGAACTGTTTAGTGAGTCTCTGATCATAGAAGAGGTCCCAGAAGACTGGAAAAGGGCTCATGTGATCCTGCTCCACAAGAGTGGTGGCAGGCAGGAGGCAGGGAACTTCAGAACAGTCAGTCTTAACTCAGTAGTGGGCAAGATTATGGAGGCACTCCTTAAGGAAAGGATAGTGCAACACCTGGAATCCATAGGAGCACATGATTTAAGACAGCATGGGTTTATAACAAGAAGGTCCTGTCAAACTAATCTCATAGATTTCTTTGACTGGGTAATCAGAGTGGTGGACCAAGGGGGAGCAGTTGATGTTGTCTACCTTGACTTCAGCAAAGCTTTCGATACTGTTCCACATAGAAGATTGATTAATGAGCTGGGTAGACTCGAGGTGGGTCAGAGCTTGGTCAACTGGGTGGTAAATTGGTTGACGGGCAGAAAACAGAGAGTGGTGGTAAACGGTATGCAGTCAGAAGAGATGCAAGTCACAATTGGGGTACCTCAGGGATCAGTCCTGGAGCCAGTCCTCTTCAATATCTTCATTGGTGACATTGCAGATGGACTGGAGGGTAAGGTTTGTCTGTTTTCAGATGACAACAAGATCTGCAACAAAGTAGGTGATCCAGATGGTGCGGGCAGAATAAGAAGAGATCTGGATAAACTAGCAAAATGATCAGAAGAGTGGCAACTGGGGTTTAACACAAAGAAGTGCAAGATCATGCACATAGGGAAGAGAAACCCTGAAGCCACCTATAAGCTGGGAGAGGAGATGCTGGCAGTCACAAGGAAAGAAAGAGACATGGGCATCATCATCACAGATTGCCTGAAATCATCCAAGCAGACCACTAAAGCAGTAGGTAAGGCTAGGGGGATGTTGGGGTGTATTAATAGGGGTATCACAAGTCATAAGAGGGAGGTAATAATCTCTCTTCACAAGACACTGGTTAGGCCCCATCTGGAGAACTGCATGCAGTACTGGAGGCCACACCTTCACAAGGACATTAACCAAATTGAGGTAGTCCAGAGAAGGGCAACCAAATGATGCAGGGACTGCATCAGAAAACATATGAGGACAGATTAACAGAGCTCATTATGTATACCCCACAGCAAAGGAGGGAGAGAGGTGATATGATTGAAAAAAACGCCTTAGAGGCATTAACAAAGTGAAAGAGTCTAGCATGTTTCAATATAAGAAAAATAGCAGGACAAGAGGACACAGCATGAGATTACAGGAAGGACGATTAAAGGGTAATATGAGGAAGTTCTTTTTCACAGAAAGCATGCTGGATGCATGGAACAGCCTACCTTAGGAACTGGTAGATATGAATACAATGCAGGGCTTCAAACAGGCATGGGATAGGCATAAGGGAGCAATACAGATGAGTATGAATAGATAGGCCATTGACAGAGCAAAGGCTGATGGCACATTCATAAGGTAGAAAAAGAAATGGGCAGACTGGATGGGCCTTGCAGTCCTTATCTGCCATCAACTTCTATGTTTCTATGTTTCTTTCTATGAACCAGCATGAGTGTGTTTAATGACAAAATGCAAAGATTCATGCTGGAGAATACCACTGAGGGTTACACAGCATGAGAGGTTGCTAAAAGAGGACAACACAGATTCAAGGTGGAGAATGGCACTGCGGGTGACACAGCTTGTCAATGCTGAATGTTGTCTTGCTGGCATTGGTAGTGAGGGAGTCTGAGAGATGCATAATAGGAACGGTAGTGAAGTATGGAACTGACGTCAACCCCACCCCACCTTGTAGAAAGTGACAGGCATTGAGGTGTGCCTTTGGGTCGTTGGCCATAACGCTCATGCCATTTCACCTCACCCTACTCTGCTGACTCTGATAAGTGTCGTGTTGTGCTTTGCGGTTGTTGGGCCATACGCTCACCCCATTCCATGAGGAAGTACATTAAGATGGGTGCAGTATAGGAGAAAGGGGTGAACTTTGGGGCCGAAGAGTCTAAGGCACACCCTGATGCCTATCAGTGGCTGCAGGGTGGGGGTGGGGGTGCAGTGGTGTGATCATTACAGCTGACAATCCAAAAGGCACACCCCTGATGCCTGTTAGTCTGTACAGAGTGGGACGTTACGGTTAGCAGCACTAACACCCCATGCGTCTGTTGGTATTTGCACTCCAAATTTTCAACATGGCCTTTTTGTGACCCCACCTCATGAAAGCATTTGGGACCTCTGTTCATGAAGTGGTGCTGTGATGTTGTTAATCTGTCCAGAATGTTGATTTCCCACAGCGACTGCACCATTCTGTGTCACGTGTGAAAACACAGTTTGGGCAGGATGTGAAAAATGACAACTGCAACATTCATAAGGAGATGTGAAAAGATGGCAATTTTGAAAATCTGGAGTGTAAATAATGAAAATTCTTGAAGTTGCGAGTATGCATGAAAACTAACATACTAATTACCAGCAGATTAGGCCTTACAGTCTATCAAGTCTGCTCAAACCTTAGATCCCAAGTTGGGTACTGAGGCCCTTCCTCCTCTTGAGTTCCAGAAACTTCTATCATTCAACCCCACCCCCCTAGGCCAGGCCATCATCCGATACATCCACTTTCTGTATCTGTCCCACCCTCTCCTGAAGCCCTCCACCATGGATATCTGAACCAGCTAGCCAGGCAGTGTGTTCCAAGGATCCACCACCCTCTCAATGAAAAACCTCCTCCACTTTCCCCCCCTCATCCTTCCACCTTCCAACTTCAGACCATGCCCTCTGGTGATACCTCTCTGCTTTAGTCTAAAGATCCCCTCTCTGTTCACCCTATTTATTCCCTTGAGGTACTTGAAGACCTCAATCATGTCCCCCCGTCTGTCCTGTCCTCCAATGAGAACAGGCCGAGCTCCTCAAGTCTGTCCTCATATATCAAATCCCCTAGTCCTCGTATCATCCTAGTAGCCCTCCTCTGTACCCACTCCAGGAGCTGCATGTCCCTCTTCAAGTGTGGTCTGTAGTACTGAACACAGTACTCAAGGTGTGATCTAACCAGTCCACTGTACAGCGGCAGAATCACTTCCCTGCTCCTAGAAGTGATCCACCTTATGATGCATCCCAACATCCTGTTTGCTTTGCTAGCTGCTCTTCTGCACTGCCCAGAGTTATTCATACATGCATCCACCATGACCCCTAGGTCTTTTTCCCCTGTTGAGGCCTCCATCTCCTCCCCTCCCAGGATGTACCTGTGTTTAGGGTTTCCCCACCCAAGATGTAACAGCTTGCACTTGGTGGTATTGAAATTTAATTTCCAGGTGTGAGCCCACCTTTCCAGGGTGTCCAGATCCCCTTGCAGGGCCAACCACCCCTCTTCCCCCTCAACTACTGCTCCCATCTTGGAGTTGTCAGCGAAGAGACTCATTTCACACAGTATACCCTCCCTGATGTCAGATATGCATGCATTAAACAGGATTGGACCCAGGACCAAGCCCTGTGGTACCCCACTACCGACCTCTCTAGGGTTCGAGAGCTCCCCACTGACCACAACTCTCTGAGTGCATCCAGCCAGCTAGTTTCCTATCCATCTGACCATCAAAGGGCCAACTCCCAACTCCATCAGTTTCTCCACCAGGCCATTGTGGGGGACTGAATCAAACGCCTTGCTGAAGTCCAAAGAATAGTACATCCACAGGCTTTCCCCTGTTCAGTTCCGATGTTACCCATTCGTAGAACTCCACAAGGTTGGTTTGACATGATCTACCTGGCACAAACCCATGTTGCTGACTATCCAGACCTCTCACCTCCTCCAAGTACACCCACAATTGTTCCTTTAGTATACTCTCCATTATTTTTCCCACGACTGAGGTCAAACTGATGTTGATGGGTCTGTAGTTACCTGGTACTTCCCTTGACCCCACTTTATGGATTGGCACCACTTGTGCCTCTCGCCAATTCCTAGGTACCTTCCCTATCTCAAGCGACCTGTTGAAGAGTTCCGCCAGGGGTGCAGCCAGTACGGCCGCTAATTCCCACAGTACTCTCAGATGAATGCCATCTGGCCCAGAAGATTTATCTTTCTTTAGGGCCTTAAGGGCTTGCCACACCTGTTCGGTGGGGATAGCATCATCCATCCCCCCCACCTTACTGGCCTTTTTATCCTTTTCCTGATGTGACACCCGTGGGGTACCTCTCCCTCCCTCCCTCATGCTCCATTTCTGTTTCTCCCCTGATCCCACACACTACCGCTTCTATCCCCATCGTGCCTTCCATTGTAAATATCCCATCCCCCTCCCTAGTGAACACAGAGGCAAAGTACTCATTTAGTACCTCCGCCTGATCCCTCACCTCTTCCATCCACCCACCTTCTGATCTCAATCTGCCAAACTGGCCCTTAGTTTTTCACCCCTTCCCAATGTACTGGAAGAACCCCTTTTCCCCTCCCCGTATCCCCTGTGCCAGTCATTGCTCTTTACTGGACTTTGCCCCCAGCATCATCTGGGTGACTTTTCTAGATGCAAGATGGTACATTTCCTTTTCCCTATCCCCTCTCATTGTTTTACATTTATTATAGGCAGCCTTCTTTTCTCTGACTGCTACCTGAACCTCACTGGACCAACAACACGGTTTATGTGACCTTGCTCCCTTATGCTTCACCTTAGAGCAGGTCTCGACTGCTTCATGAAGTCCCTGTTTTATGACCTCCCATCTCTTTTCCACATCTGTCATTGTTGTAATCCCCTTCAAGTGATCCTTGAGAATATTTCCCATGCCCACAAAGTCTGCCCCTCTGAAGTACACAGCCAGTGTCCTAGATCTCTCCCCCCTCCCCCATGCTTATTTGAAACCAGACAGTATTGTGGTCACTCCCAGTCCTGGGATCCTCTACAACCAGGTCCCTTACTAGATCCCTATCTGCCAGAATCACGTCCTGGACATGCCCCTCCCTTGTGGGCTCCATCATGTGCCGTGTTAAGAACATATCCTGGAAGCCATCCAGCAGCCTCTGCTCCTTGGCGACCTTAGAGGATATGGTTTCCCAGTTTGTACCTGGCATATTAAGGTCCCCCATCAACACCACTCCCTCCCCTTTTGGTCCACACTGGGCAATGATGTTGTCCAGCAAACCATCCTCTAGAACATCACCCATTCTGCAGGGTCTATATACTATACCCAGCTTGACCTTACCTCCTGCCGGGGTTCGTAAGGTAACCCATAAGGCCTCCACATTTCCCTCTGCCTCTTCTACCCTAGCCATTTCTATGTCATCTCTAATGAACATAGCCACTCCACCCCCTCTGCCCTCCTTTCCATCCTTTCTAAGCATAGTGTACCCCCTCACGTTTAGGTCCCAGTCATGGTTATTGTTGGCCCATGTTTCTGTGACTGCCACTATATCCACCTCCCCTTGAACAGCATGGCCTGGAACTCTGGCAACTTGTTGACCAAGCTCCTGGCATTTACTAATACCACCCCCCTTATCCCTGATCCTCTTTGTCGAACCCAAACTGGGTTCCTTATACTTCCATCCTCCCTCTGCTCCTCCTGAAACCTCCTCCCCCTGTCTGTCCCCACCCCCCGGGTTTAAAGGCTGCTCCCCACATCTAGAGGAGAGGGCTTCTGGTCAGCCCCTCCCTTATCCCTCCCCCCTCACAAGTTTAAACCCCACCTTTCTTGAATGTAGTCTGCCAACCCCTGTTTAAGGACTTCATTCCCTAACGGGGTAAGATAAAGCCTGTCCTTGGCATACAGTCCCTTATCCTCCCAAACTCCTTCCCAGTTCCCTAACAGCCACGACCCACTTTCTTCACCCCACTTCCTGAGCCAGTCATTAACCTCTGTTATCTTCATTTTGTTCTCCATTGAGGCCTTTGGAGCAGGCAATATTTCCAAAAGGAAATGTTACATCCATTATCCCAACAGACTCTGGCAAGTTCTCGGAACCTTGCTTGGATTTCCAAAACGCTATTTCCCTCTATATCGTTAGTCCCCAAATGCACCAGGAAAACCGGTTTCCCTCCACAATCCCAAACCAGTTCATGCACCATGAACTTTGCTCTGTGCACCATCAACCCAGAGATACTCACTACCTTCATCTGGCCGTGGCATCCCCCTCCCTGTCCCTCCCAATGGATACCCCTAATCATCGAGTCTTCCAATAACAGAACCTTAATACTGCCATCATCCTTATGGTTACCTCCACTATGTGCTATCAACCCCCTTCCCTTTACCTGTGTGATCTTAATTCCATGGGAGTCTTCCTGCCTTATTATGTGAGACCCCCTTGTCACCCTCCCCTTTCTGTCTCCCTTATTATTTTGCCCACTTAACTCAGACCACCCCTGAAAAGGTATCCTCTTTAACCCTCTCTTATCCGAGCCATTTATCCTGGCCCTGATCATATCCCCTTCCCCTACACCGCCATCCTCTCCCTGTAGTAGTACCCCCTACCTCCAGAGGCCCTCTGTAGGTCCACTTTACCTAGGGCCCCATCCTTGGTTCGGACCCCCCTCCTGAAGGGGACCACCCCACCTCCATATCTTCCAGTTTCTCTCCAGTCATACTCTCCTCCCTCATGTCTGCAATATGTTGCAGCTCCCTCATCTGCTTAACATTTAAGTTTCCTCTTCTCCCTCTAGGACTATTTCTGTCCTTTCCATTGCCGGCCTGTGATGCCCTATGTGTATCCGACTCCATCCCTCCCCCCGGCCTCTGTATCAGTTTCCTCATTTCCACCAACCCCTTCCTCCTCCTCTAGGTTGCTTAGTAACTCAACTTTATTGTAACACTCTATGCCAGCCTCCATCAAGTGACTTGAGTTTCCCCTCAACTGCCCCTCTAAGCTGCCCCTCTTCCTCCCCTCTTGCCCTGCCTCCTTAGGAGGTCCCTTCACACTGTCTGCTCTTCTAGGCTTCCCCACAACAGCCCCCTCTTCCCACTGTCTGCTCTTCTAGGCTTCCCCACAACAGCTCCTCCTGACTCTTCCTCCTCCTCCACTCTCTTTGTATTTGGAAAGTTTACTCCATAAGTTTTCCCCTTAGTGTCAACATCCCTATCCCTAATATCCCCCCTCCTGCTTGCTGTTACATAACCTCCTCTAATTTCTGAGAGTTGCCCCAGCTTCCCCTCAGCCCCACCCTTCTGCCGCCCATATCCACACCCCTTATCCTTGGACACACCCCCAACTCCCCCAGCTTACTCCTTTACCAATATACTTCACTCCTGAAATGAGATAGCTGTCTTCAGTGTGGGCAGTCTCCCTCTCTCCAGGCCCAACTGAGAATTATTGCCACCCCACAGCCCATGCAGCCTACAGCCCTTCCGAAGATGCCTGACATGGCGGAATGAGGCCACCCTGTTTGTCCCTCTCTATTCATAATGGGCACTTCCCCCTGGAATACAGTCTCTCTGTATTGACTGCTGTTGTTTACAAACCCAATTTCAAAACCACCAATAACATTCCCAAGTCTCACAAACACATACAGTCTAGTGTGTGTCCAGTCCCGCTAACAGTGTGTGTATGCAGACATCAGGTTCTGTATCATGTCACAGGCCACCAGTTCCTGTTGCTTCAAGTTTCAGTCACAAACAGAAATGCACAGCCCATGAATGCAGACATTAGGTAATGTATGATGTCACAGGCCACCAGTTCCTGTTGCTTTAAGTATCAGTCAGAAGTGCACAGCCCTTCAATCCCAACCCCCAGTGGCTTTTCAGTATTTAAGAAAGCCAACAATACAAGGTGGGTGAAAGGGCTCTACCACCACCAGACAAAGATCACATTTAAATTTCACTCTAATTATCACGAACTGCCAAACAAATGTTCCCACAACCAGCACACAAGCCCCAATAGTTACAATCTTACAGCCCAAGTAACAGTTACGTAGATACGTACATAGACAGTGTCAGCAGATAAGGGCCTATGGCCCTCCCAGTCTGCCCATTTGAGCTTGTAAGTTCAGTTTATGTTTTCCTAGAAGTCTGTTGCCCCTTACCCCTGACCTCCAGAATTCCTTTATTGTATGTCTGTCTCATGCATTCTTAAATCCTGTGATTGTTTTGGCCCCCACCACTTCCTCTGTTCTAACTCAAAGTAGTAATTTTTAACACACAGAACTAATTTCAAGTACAAACTATTCAAATATTTCAGTTAAAACAGAAGTTAAACTGAACCTCTTTCCTGAACAACCTCCTTCTTCTGTTCCAAGGTGGGAACCTGGCCAGAACATTAGCACCCTTTCCCCACTGTGCACTAAACTTTGCAGCTACTGTAGTGAAGACAGCAAAAATCAATCACAATTCCACTCAAAGCAGCACAAAAAATAGGCTTGCTACCAAAAGAAACAGGTCTCCAATTCAAACAGCCTCACCAACAACACATCAAAATAGGCTTGAAATTAGAAGATATAGCTCTCCAATTCAAAGAAGCAGCCCCAATAAAATCTCACCAAATAGGTTTTAAATCAGAAGAAACAGGCCTCCAAAAACACTGCCTGCTACACAGTGAAACATCAAATAAACAAGCATTTGTCAATGCTGAATGTTGTCGCGCTGACATTGGCATTGGCAGTGCCGGAGCTAGAGATGCATAATAGGAATGGCAGTGAAGTATTGAAGTGACACCAACCCCACCCCCACCCTGTAGACAGCAACAGGCATTGGGGTGTGCCTTTGGGTTATCAGGTGTAACGTTCATGCCATTGTACCTCACCCTACCTTGTAGACACTGACAAGTGTTGGGAGTGCTTTGGGGTCTTTGGGAATTATACTTATCCCATTCCATAAGGAAATATGCTGACGTAGGTGCAGTATAGGAGCGTGGGGTGAACTTTGTGGCCAAACAGTGCAAGGCACACCACAATGTCTGTCAGTGACTGCAGGGTGGGGGGTGGAATGGCATGAGCATTACATTTGATGATCCCAAGTCACACCCCTGATGCCTGTCAGTCTGTACTGGGTGGGGTGCTACAGTTGGAAACCCTAACACCATAGGCGTGTGGTGGTAGTTTCACTCCACATTTTCAACATGGGCCACTTGTCAGGCCACCTCATGAAAAGCGGCACAATCACTTTGTTAGCTAAAAGGTGGTTTTGCACAGGGGCTACGCCATTTGGCAACAGAGGGATGAAAACACATTTTTGGGCAGGATGTGGAGAATGACAACTGTATTGTTCACTAGGAGGCGTAAAAAAATGGCAACGTTGAAAATCTGGAGGGGCAATATGAAACATTGGTGAAGCAATGAACATGTATACAAACTGCACAACACACGTCCATAACCCAATTATTTTTGGGAGTTTAGTAGTCACATTTGTAACATAGGCACTTAGGGACCTCCCCTTATGAACAGTGGCGCTGTGATTTTGTTAATCTGTCCCAAAAGTTGATTTCCCACAGCGACCATGCCATTGTGTGCCACAGGTGTAGAAACACATTTTGGGCAGGATGTAAAAAATGAAAGCTGTACTGTTCATAAGGAGATGTGAAAAAATGCCAGTGTTGAAAATCTGGCATGGAAATATTGAAAATTTATGAAGTTACAAGGGTGCGTGGAAACTGCGCAATGCACGGTTGCAACCCAGCCATTTTATGGACTTTCGGCTCCAAATTTTCAACATGGGCATTTTAGGACCTCTACTCATGAACAGTGTTACTGTCATTTCCTCAAACTGTCCCAAAAAGTGATTTCACACAGCGACCACGCTATTCTGCGCAGGACGTGCGAAAACACATTTCAGCCAGGATATGTAAAATGACAGCTATACTGTTCATCAGGAGGTGTGGAAAAATGCCAAGTTTGAAAATCTGGAGTGAAAATATTACAAATTCATGACGTTATGAGCGTGCATGGAAACAGCACAACGCTAGCTCATAAAATAGCCATTTTTGGGAGTTTTGTCCCCAAATTTGCAACATAGGCTTTTTTAGAGCTCCCCACAGGAACAGTGGCACTATCATTTCATTACTCTGTCCTGAAAGGTGATTCCGCACAGTGACCGCAAAATCAGTTTTTGGGACCGAATAATGCCATGACAGTGCCAGAATTCATGAGGAGGATTCCCAAAAACCCCATGTTAAAAAAATTTGGTGCCAAAATTCCAAAAAATGCCTGAGATATGCATCAAAGTTAAAAAAAACCCTATTTATTTCATTATACAGCATACAGGCATTTCCTCAGTTCATGGTCGGCTTTGAATAGTGCAGACGTGTTCCCAGTCCACCGAAGATCATTGCGCCGGACTCCGCAGGTAAGTATGGGGTGAGGGGGGTGTGGGGAGGCAGGGTGTGAAGTGGGTGGGTGGGTGGGCATGGGTTGTGGGAAGGGGGCAGGTAGACTGCTGAGGACCGTTTCCTTTTTCCACAGGTACAAAAAAACAAAAAACATCGTGGGACTGTTTTCTGTTTACAGGGGTGTGTGGCATGCTGGGCTGGGCTACCAGCATACCAATAGAGCCTTGTTTTTGGGAGGTAGCTGCAGTTGATGGGGATTGGGCACCCCACATCAGCACACAACAAAGAAGGGGTTCTTTATGCCGATGGGGTGAGAGGCTCCCCGATCGCTTTAGGTGTGAGGGCAGGAAGTAAGCCAACAGAGGATTGGCATCCCGAAATCAGCAGTTTGATGCCATGTTTTGTTTCTGGGTAAGCACATCGGGAGGTCTGCTACATGTGATGAGCTTTGCTTGCATTGCAACGGACCTTTCCTTAGATGTGCTTGCCTGGGTGGTGTGGTGCCGGCATGCAGGGTGATTGGAGAATGAGGGACACACCTACTGATGCGTGCCCTGCATACGCCCAACAGTGACCGCCCCTCCAAATCTGCACTACTGCAAGATGTTGGCTATGCAAGCAAGCCAACATAATGAGCCCACTTATAGCCACCAAAATAGGTTTCAAAATTCCAACAGCCCCAAACAATACCCTGCTAACCCCTTAGAAGTAGTAAGAAAGAAAAAAAATAACCTTCTACCAAGTAAAATCCACAAGAAACAATGTAAAAGCAGCAAGAAGAAGCTATTGTACTGGAACTGATCTAATCCCTTCCCCTTCTGGTTACTTCTCTGCGCAATGTATGCTCGTAACACAATCATTTTTTGATTTCTTTCACCATATTTTTAACATAGGCATTTTGAGACCTCTGCTCATGAACAGTAGCACTATGATTTTCTTAGTCTGTCCCAAATGTTGATTTCCCATTGCAACTGTGTCATTGTGTGCCAGATGTGCAAAACCACATTTTGGGCAAGATGTGAAAAATGACAGCTGTACTGTTTTGAAAATCTGGAGTAAAAATAATAAAAATTCTTGAAGTTATGACTGTGCATAGAAACTGTACAATGCACACTCGTAACAGTCATTTTGTGGAATTTTCTCACCAAATTTTCAACATCGGCATTTTGAGACCTCTGCTGATGAGCAGTGTTACTATGATTTTCTTACTCTGTCCCGAACATTGTTTTCCTACAGTGACTGCACCATTGTGCGCTGGATGTACAAAAAACACATTTCAGGCAGGATGTGGAACATGACAGCTGTACTATTCATAAGGAGCTGTGAAAAAATGACAACGTTGAAAACCTGGAGTAAAAATATAAAACATTCTTGAAGTTATGAACATGCATGGAAACTGCGCAACACGTGCTCCTAACAGTTAGTTTTGGGAATTTTTTCACCAGATTTGCAACATAAGCTTTTTGGGAGTCCACCTCATGAACAGTCACATTGTAGTTTCATTACTCAGTCCCAAAAGGTGATTCCACACAGTGACCACAAAATCACCTTTCAGGACAGAATAATGAGATGACAGTGACTGAATTCATGAGATGATGTCCCAAGAACCCCATGTTGAAAACATGGTGCCCAAATTCACAAAAATGGCTGTGATATGCACCAAAGTTGAAAAAAAAAAACCATTTATGCCATTATACAGCTTACTGGCATTTCTTTAGTTTGCAGTCAGCTTTGAAGAGTGCAGACATATTCCTGGTCCACCGAAGATCATCGCGCTGGGCTCCCGAGGTAAGTATGAGGTGGGGAGGTGTGGGGAGGTGGGGTGTGCAGATGGTGGGTGTGGGCTGGGGGAAGGGGACCCGAAGGAGAGGGACTGTTTCCTTTGTTGCAGGTAACAAGAAAAAAAACACTGGACCGTTTCTGCTTTTACAGGTTTTTTCACCACACTGGTGTGGGCTCCCATTGTGGCACATTTGTTTTTTTTGGGGGGGGGCATGTTAGCCACACTGGGGTGGGTTCCCAGTGTGGCACATAATCGGGCCATTGGGGTGGGGCTGCACCAGGAAAATGCCAATGCAATGGGGGGGTTAAACATGCCAACAGGAGGATTGGGAACCCCCTCACACACCACAACACTAAAGGGCCACATATGCCAACAGGGGGATTGGGTAGCCCTGAAGTCAGCTTCCTAGGGACTGTGAGCAGCCGGCAGTGAGCCCACCATGTTTATTGAAATGTCACACCATAGAAGGCATGCTCTGCAATGAGGGGGCACTCCCTCATTGCAGCGGCTAAATCATTTTAAGTTGGTGACACGCTTTTGCACTGCTGTCATAGACAGCATGCAATCTAATTTGTGCCACGGAGCCCAGCCTGAAAAAAACAGTGGCGCCACTGGTCACAACATGACCGTGCCTCCAAAACCTGCTATTCCAAAGTTACCACAACATGTTTCTTGTGCAGGCTCATAAAAATAGGAGACAAATAAGCATGAATAGATGATGGTACCTGAGAAAAACAAGGCACATCATGAGGTGATATAATACAGGACTACACAGATTGCAAAGGGAGAGTAGCACTTATGGTTATACAGCATGAGGGGTGGTAACACAGGACTAGACAGATTCATGACTGAGAATGAAACCATTAATGTCATTATCCAGCAGGAATCACATTGCTTTTGTTCACCATGCACAGAGAAAGTGTAGCCCTGAATGCTATTATCAGTATGTAATGACTGCACTCCAGTGTCACCCACACTGGTATGTAACCATCACTGACATTATCCCTCAGGAAACAATGTAGGCCCGTGCTCTCACCAGTGTCATGCTGTGGAAACATAAGTGCAATTATCATTCAGGAAACTGTATAGTCAATGTGTCACACACCATAATGCTGTGTAACCCTCAGTGACACTTTCCTGAAGGAATACATGTAGTCCTAAGTTAACACACTCCTGCTGTACAATCTTCAGTTTCAATCACCATATGTGTCTATGTAGTCCTGGCACAACCCCACACACCAAAAAATGCTGTGTAACCATCACTTCCATTATTCCTCAGGGATCTCTATAGTCTTGTGCACCCCCCAACACCCCATACATTGTAACCCTCAGAGACATTAGCCATCATGAATCTGTGTAGTTCTTGGCCCCACACCTGCTGAGTAGCAATCAGTGCCTGTCTCTCTCAGTAATGAATGTTTTCCTGTGTCACCCCAACCTTCTGTGTAACACTCACTGACATAATGCAGAAGTAGTTATTGTAGTACTGCTTTCTCCCACCCACACAGGCAGTGGAACCCTCATAGCCACTATCCCTCATGAATCTGTGTAATCTTCTACTAACCTACCCACCCCTACTAAGGCACAGTAACCATCAGTGCCATTCCATATCCGGCATGAATGTTTTCCTATGTCCCCCACCCCCTCATTCTGTGTAACACTCACTTTAAATTCTCCATAAGGAATCTGTGTAGTCATGGCTTTCATCTCAACATCACCCCCACGTCCACCTCAGGCAGTGTAACCCTCAGAGCCATCAACCAGAAGGAACGTAAGGAATCTGGGTCATCCTATATTTTACCCCTTCTCATGTTGTGTAACAAGGTTCTGGCCAGGCACACATCATTAACTGAGCAGTAACCCAGTAATAGAACTGTGAACTGTTAAGTTTACAGATGCTGTAGGTGCAGAAAAATAAAAGAAATACCTGGTGCAGTTAGTTCAATGCACTTTCGCAGCTGAGAGTGACTGCATTTCTGCTGTGAATCTGCACAGAACTTTCACCCCAGCACCATGGCAAACATGTAAGCACTAGCCGAGATGTGTGTGATCATTCACACTGCTGGTACCTCATTTGCATGTAACAAGTGGCCAGTACCTGAGAAGCCACACGGCATGGAGAGCAGCATGTTGGTGACACCTTAACTGAAAACAGAATACCGGCAGTGAGTAAAACAATTATTTTTTCTGTCAAGATCACAATGGGGGTCAAGGAACATGGAGATGAGCCCCATTTGCTCACAGGAGTTTCCCTTTAAGAAAAGGCTGGTTACCTTTATGGAAGACAGTGGGCTCCAAGACAGTCACCAACATGGGTCTGTCTCTGGAAAATCCTGCCAGATGAACCTAGTTGAGTATTATGACTGGGTCACGAGGGAATTGGACATGGTTATGTAATGGATGTCATGTACTTGGACTTCAGCAAGACCTTTGATTTGGTGCCGCATGGGAGGCTGGGAGGGAAGTTGAGATATGTGGGCGTGGTGACTAAAATGCTGCAGGAAAGAAGACAGAGAGTAATGGTGGTGGTGGGGGAACTCTCATCTCCAAAGGCTGTGATGGACGGGGTGCTACAGGGATCGGTACTGGGGCCAGTGCTGTTTAGAATATTCATAGCAGACATCTCACATGGCATCAGGAATAAGATCAGTCTATTCACTGACAATATCAAATTGGGGGCAGTGGTGGATGATATAGCAGGCTGGCAGGGGCTGCAGGACAACCTGACCAAACTGGTGGAATGGTTGCAAGTGTGGCAGTTAGGGTTCAATGCTAAAAATTGCAAAGTCCTGAACTTTGGAGCAAAGAACCCAGGAAGAGGTTACCAGCTGGGAGGGATGTAGCTAGATTCCACTGAGGAGGAGAAGGATCTATGGGTGGTTGTAACTGGAAAGATGATCAATACAGAGCAGTGTAGGAGGGTGTCAGTGAAAGCCAACAGGATGCTGGGTTGTATCGTGAAAGGGATCTCCTCCAGGAACAGGGAGATGAACCTGCCTCTCTGCAGGGCACTGGACAGACTGCACCTGGAGTACTGTGTGCAATTCTGGTGCTCATATCTGAACAAGGATGTGAAATTACTGGAAGGGGTAACATGCAGGGCAACAAGGATGATGTAGGGATTGGAGGACAGACCATATGAGGAGAGGCTGAAAGAGCTGAACATGTGCTCCTTGGATGAGAGAAAGGACCGGGGGGATATGATTGAAACCTTTAAGTACATAAAGGGGATAAACAAGGCAGGCATGAGGGGATTCTCAGGCTGAAGAGGGGGAGGGACATGAAAGGGCATAGCCTTAGATTGGGGGGGAGGAGATTTAGGATGGAAGTGAGGAGACCCTTTTCTACAAAGAGGGTCATGGCAGAATGGAATACTCTACCAGAGGAGGAGGTAGCCTGTAAGACAGAGGGTAGTTTTAAAAGGGGAGGGGACAAGGTAAGAGGGGGTAATTGGGAAGGGGAAGGGGGACTGTGCAGCTGTAAGGAGATGGTGCTAGCTGCATACTCGAGCAGACTTGATAGACTAGGTGGCCTATTTCTGCTGGCAAATTCCTATGTTCCTATGTAAGCTCCTGATATTGAAATGTGCTATTTTCAGCCATGGATTTGGGTTCAGGAGTGGGAATGAGCCTGATCAGGTGTACTCTGAGAAGAAAAAGGTTCCTGGATTGGGTTCAACATCTCCTGACAGGGATATGGTGAGGGCAGTAATCCAGAGGGTAGCTATCACAACCACCATGGCAACTGGGAGGTTGAGAAGTATCTCTACTTTGTGAGATACCTAATGAGTAAGACAGGAAGCCTAGAACAATAACACAGCTTAGGGGTGTAGGTTAATGCAGCAGTAACCATCATGTTACAGAAGAAGTCACAGTGATGGGACTTAGATGGGGGGGTTGAGGGTCCGGGGGGGGTTAGAGAATCTAAGGCTAGAAAAGCAAGGATAGTAGCAAGATGGACAAGGACAAAAGGGATACAACGCATTGTGAGAAGAAGTCAAATGCATCAGACGTAGGGTGTGCAGCTCAAGGACCAAACAAAGTTAAGTCTGTTTTAAGGTTAGAGTTAACAGAAAGAATTTATAGAGTTTGCTGATCTACAGTGCTGACACCAAATCTCCTGCAGCACCTGCTCAGCTTGAGCCCATCAATGTTTGCATATAGATCACCATGTCATGTGCCAGGACCCCCGACATGTCACCCTGCATAGGGGCTTCCTCAGGGGTGACATGGTGTGCGTCTAAGACCCTTGCATGCTTTCCCTGCTGTTGACAAATGATGTAAGCTGTAATACATTTTTTTTTTGGTAAAGATTTTTAGTTCATGAAGGGACTAGAAACCCTTTCATAGTTTCATTTCTTGCAGCACGTCGGCTTCTTTGAGTCCCTGTCTTGATTTAGAAACATCAGGGGTCCTGGCACATGACACGGTGATCTATTATATATAAACCTTTGATGAAATAAAGAGTACTTACCCAGAGGGAAGTGAAGTGTCCAAACAGTCACTGTATAGTGCTATTTCAGTGTTACTGTAGCGGTGTACACTTCCTGCGCACTGCATTTAATTGTGTACTCCATCAGTGTTCAATCAGTGCACCTGCAGGTTTATATCAGTGTACATGCTGTCCTAATACATTATGTCCGAATTATGGTAATTAGCACTGCAATCACACTTAGAATGTTTTGCAATTAGCAGTGTTGTTCTTGGCCCAGCAACACTGCCTGAAGCAGTGTTCCATTGCTTTTTCAATGTGTCCTAATTATGGTAATTAGCACTGAATCAACACCTCTAATGCACTTCAGTGTGCAGTGTGGTTTTGATGGTTAGTAGCACTCATGACAGCAGTGTTGCAGTGCTGTTTCAGTATGTACAAATTATGTTACTTAGCATACTGAATCAACATCTCTAGTGCACTTCAGTGTACAGTGTGGTTTTGATGGTTAGTAGCACTCCTGAGAGCAGTGTTGCAGTGCTGTTTCAGGGTGTACAAATTATGTTAATTAGCATACTTAATCAACATCTCTAGTTCACTTCAGTGTACAGTGTGGTTTTGATGGTTAGTACCACTCCTGACAGCAGTGTTTCAGTGCTGTTTCAGTGTGTATGAATTATGTTAATTAGCAAACTGAATCAACACCTCTAATGCACTTCAGTGTACAGTGTGGTTTTGATGGTTAGTAGCACTCCTGACAGCAGTGTTGCAGTGCTGTTTCAGTGTGTATGAATTATGTTAATTAGCAAACTGAATCAACAACTCTACTGCACTTCAGTGTACAGTGTGGTTTGATGGTTAGTAGCACTCCTGACAGCAGTGTTGCAGTGCTGTTTCAGTGTGTTCCCATTATGGCTGCTTATAAGTACACTGTTATCACCTTTTAATAAGGCCAATGGGACATGAAGGAGGCGGTGTAGCACAGTGGGTAAGGCTCTGAGTTGCAGATCTGGAGATCTGGGTTTAAATCCAGCAGCTGCCTAGGTGCAGACTGTGTGATCCTGAGCAAGTCACTTACCTTCCTTGGGCTCTCAGGTCTCATCTGGAAGCAAGCTTTGTCTTAGCATGTTTCATCTGGTTAAACAACACTCCCTTTCCCTTACATGTGAATTTGCATGAGAAATACATAACCTGGATATATGCAACTTCATTAGCCAATAGGTATGTTGTTGTTAATGTTTTACATGTTAATTATGGGTATTGCTGATGCTGGCTGAAGATCTGTCAGGTTGGCTGTGATAATTTTTACATCTGCAATAGGCAGAGCCTGCAGACGTTTTGCATCATAAAAGGACCTATGCAATGTTTTCCATCCTTACAACATGATAAAGTGTTAAAATAGTTTCTTCCTTGGAGAGCCCAATTACTATGCTGACTGTATGAGGTATAGTAGTTGAAAAGCCCTATTTTTCTTGGCACTTGATGACTTGAGAGGTCCCCTCCCCCGAGAGTATGGTTAACCCACCCCAACTCCACCCCCCACCACTCACTGTATTTTTCTCAGTGCTTGAAAGAGGTCCCCTTCCCGGAGAGCATGGTTAACCTGCCCCAACTCCACCCCCCACCACTCACCATTTTTTTCTGAGTGGTTTGCACTGAGAAAGTGAGCAACTTGTCAATGCTCAAAACTGCCTATTAATGTATATCTACCATATACTGTATATAAACAGTGACATGTTACTGTGATGGTGTACATTATTGATGAGGCAAATTTCTGAACCAAATTAAAAAGAAAGAAGGCAACCTTATGGGAAGGGATGCCCCAAATGCCCATTGTTGCTTTTAAAGTCGTGACTCTCTACAGGCCCGAGACAACCCATGCTATTCCAAATGGATATCTCCCATCAGACTGTCCCAAAATGGAAAGAAAAGTACTGCCCACTTAAAATTCAACACAAGATCGTATTTAACTATTTGTAATGGGCCATTAACGTCAAATGGAAAACCCAGAGAAACTGCTTATGTCTGAGCTTACATCTCCTTAATTTATGAGTCCCACATGTTGAAGGTCAGCCCCCTCCCCCTCCTCCACACACACACCTTTAGGTGACAAAGGGTTGAGAGGCACGATGGAGTGCCAAGCTTGTTATTGCACTTAATGTAAAATTCCAAAGATGATAGGAACACTTTTTTACTCACCCATGGTAAATTGCAGACACGGCAGCACAAAGGGCAGCAACAGAACCCTTTCAGTAGGAACCTCTTTAGTAGTAGCGACTCCTCTCATATTTTGTGATAACCAGCAGCAAAGGTGAGTTCAACTGGCAAAGCCTTCTTGTTCACTGTGTCCAAACCTGCATGTTGGCTGAGAGGCAAGCTGATTCTGGAGTTAGTGTGGCTAAGGAGTCAGGTTTTGCTAAAATAACTTCCATTTACTGCCATAAACAGGTGCGGGATGTAATGTGGGCTACCATACACTATGCTATATTTTAAGACTATGGTTTTTCATAGAAAAAAAACACATAGACATGTGTTGGCAGAAAAGGCCCCTCCTGGCCCATCATGTCTGCCCCTTACTCCATGGTGTCCTGCAACATGATTTGTTAACAAAAAGGGAGATTTCAGTTCACTGCATATTTTGAAATGGCTGTTGTAAAATAAATACATACATAAATAAATAAATAAATAAAATCTACAAATCATATCCATTTACGAATCCACATCTTAAATGAAAACAGCAGCTCATCTCTAAAAATCACACTTATGTGGAGCTCATAGGTTTTATTGCGAACGCTCAGCCAGGGTTGGGGTGAACTTTATATAGCTTACTTACCCAGAATAGCTGAGAGGTAATGCCTCATTTCCAATGGGAATCATTGTCTGCCTGTTCCGCTACTGGGTAGATTGGAGCATTGGGAGGTTAAACGACTTGCCAAAGGTCTCACAGTAACAATTTGGCTGTAGTGGGAGTTAAATCAGTGATGCTCTTACCACTAGACTGCAGTGACTTCTGTCCCTGAGAGCTTGCAGTTTATTAGACATGCCATTTTATACAGAATGCTGCCCCCCCCCCCAAAAAAAAGGAATGTTTCTTAGTGTAAAAAAAAATGCATATTCTTATTATGGCTGTGATTATCAAAAAGGAATAAATTAGTAATGTCTGAATCCTTATTACATGGCAAAAAATGCATGCATTTGTAACTAATAATTTATCAATTGGTTTACAAAGCCATTTCAAGTCACAATTACAATAGGCATACAACAAAGAATGATGCTAAAAAGGTTTCCATGGATATTTCTTCACACACTCTTCCTTTTAATGCATACATCTCTTAAACTAACTTGTAGATTTCATTATAAGGTCCATATTTTAATTAAATAGCATTTCATAAAGTTGCTTTTCAGGTGGGTTCAAAGATCTAAACAACTAAGATGCTATTTCCTTCTCAACTTATCATACCTAGGGCGGAATAGGATTACATGTATTGTATCTTCTGGGCAATGCAGTCTGCAGCCATGACCTGTCTAAAATATTTTAAGATCTTTCAAATATTCCAGTATACCTTCAGCAACACAACCTGCGAAAATGTAACAAAAGCGCCACAAACAGGGAGTTTTAGCATACTATATTTGCATATGATGAGACAATGGCTTCATGAGCTTCAGATGTACCTGCACCCTTTATTTTTTGTTTGCATATGTGTATATGTATGTACATATGTAAGTTTGTAGGTAGGTGTAGTCAAGTACTGTATGTAGGAGGTGCACACGCACATGGTCTCGCAAATGGTGCTACAATATTTGCATTTATGATAACCATATATTCAGATTTCAGGTGCAGTATTTCATCACCCTGGCAGCAATGTGTTCAGCACAACTATTATCAAAGCTAACATTTCTCAGGTGCAATGGGGATTTCTGATGGTTTTCCATACGCATATTTGTGTTCTTAACCTGGGAGTCTAAGTCAAGTGTGTTGATAATTTGTACAAACTATGTCTACTGATTGAAAGAGCTTACAACTGGATAGATTTCATCGGTGCAGCAGTTTAGTTTCTGAACTCAGAAAAACAGACCTGGTTTATTCCACTTTGAATGTACCTGGGAGAATTAAGGTCCTGCAAATGCCCTGTGGTTAACAACAGAAACAACAGAAAAATACTCCCCAAATTCTTAGCCTAGCCACAGGGTTAAAGAATGCATTGGCATTCTCAGTTAATTTAGGATCTGGTTATAATATACTAGAGGGAACCTTGTAATAGTTTTGATGTGATTAAAACTAAGTTGTGCAACTTCTAATGTACTTTGAGCAGGACACTGTCCAAGTGGTTATAGGTTGTGTCAAATATAATTTTTGACTTTTTTATATTCAAGGATAGCATGCTGAAGTATCGACAATTACATACCAGAGCATGTTTCTTTCAAATCAAACAAGATAAAATAGTGTGTCCATGTGCAGCAGTTAGCTATTTTTAGTTTTTAATCAGTGATAGTTTACGTTTTGCAAATACAAATTCATCGTGCTAACGACACCAAAACTCCTCTGCATTGCTGACTAGCAAGACATCACAAATGCCCTATCATGTGGAAGCAGCACCATATTCTTGACTGGCTCCCCGATCTGGATTTGTATCCATTAATAGCTCTCCCCAATGGAGTAATGTTTTATACTGTGCCTTTTAAATTTTCCCTTATTTGTATACTGAGACTTCAAATGTACCACTCGTTCTTGAGCCCCGATTCTGTCTCAAACAGGGCGGCAGCCAACTGTGCTGTCCAATAGAAAGGAAGTGACTACATGGCGTGAAGGTGAAGCAAGGTGTTAGGATCATTTGCCTTGATGGGATCGACAATGGAAATGTACTGACTGCAATTAACCTTAAGCCTCTCTTTTCCTAATGTACAGTACTTTTTGTAAATGCTTCAGCATAGTAGGCAAAAAAAGATGTTTTGCAGTCAACAGAATAATAATAATAATAATAATAATAATAATAATAATAATCAGTACCTTCAGCAACTGCCACACTAAATATATTACACATTGCATACTGCTCTGCTAACCCTGTTCTGCTAAAGCATTCTCTAATTTAAATTTGGAGTAAAAAAAAAATTACAGTTACCATTTCTTTCACATACAGTCCTGCCATAGCTCTCTCATACTGATCCATTGACAAGCCAGACAGGTTAACCATGTAGCAGCAAAAAGTATGAGATACATGATCTCTAGCATCCCGGTGACACTTCAATCATTTTTCCACATGACCAAAAATCGTCCTTTGACTAGCTCTTGTAAATGTGAAGTCACACAGCTTTTTTAGCCCTCTTAAAACTGCAACTCATTTACTGTAAGCATTAATCAATTTGACATGGTTGGACTGTTTTGGGAATGGCACTTTTATAATTGTATAATTCTTTCGTTACCCCACGGGCCTCTCTCTGCAGTTATAATGAAATTCGGGCATGATTACAATCAGAAGAGCATGCAAAGGAAAAAGTGCTCAGTACTGTAGTGAAAGACTGGAGTTTCGATCCCCATATTTCTGACCTTACTCTGCACCACCCCCCTGCCCCGATCACACTTGCACATAATGGCAGTTTAGTTCAACTTTTTTGGCTAAGCACAGCACAAACCTTATGAAAACATCAGTTTCTGAGCTGCATGATGTATGACAATGGGACATTTGATGTTAGCTTTTGCAACTCTGCATTCTGTATTGTTTCAAAAATCAATTCAGGCATGAATTATCAAACTACAAAAGAAGAATGCACCACCACTCACTGAGCTCTGTGTGTACTATGTGCCATATTATCTACACCCCTAAGATAACAAATCACATCTTAAACTCAAGAAATAAGTTACCTACAATTTTATTACTAACTCATTCATGGCAAAAATACCTATTTCAGATAAACAAATGTTATAAGGCTCACAAAAAAGAACCTACACAGATGAAAGGGAAGAAGTCCCACTATCAGCAACCGAAATTTATTTTTTTATTTAGTTTTTGTTAACCAGGTAAGTGCACTAGACAAATCCTGCCTATTTTCAGGCACGACCCGGGGGAGAGGGATACAGATGAATGCCAACTGACCTTGAACCAGATTAAGCTGTTGGTGGTTTTTTTTTAGTGAATGACGGAAATATGGCCAGGACACTGGGGAAGTTCCCCTACTGCATTGCTGCCAGTAGGGGGACACACTGTGTCTGCAGGATGGTAGATGGTGCACAGCATTTCATGCAGCTGGATGTGTTGCTGGTCTTTCCTGATGAGACGTCGATGGAAGTAACACTTGCTATGGAGAATACTTTGCCCTGTCTTCCAGAGGCACAGATACCTTTAACTGAAGCTCCAGATTCTGTTCCTCAGGAGATTGCTGGTAGGGTACCAGTTCAGGAGAAGGTGTCTGAAGCAGTCATTTCTATTGTGCAAACTTCAATTACCAACCCTGTGCAAATGGTAACTGTTTCTTCAGATTCTCTGTTGGATGTATTACCTATGGACCTATCTTCTCAGCCGGAATTTCCGGGTATCATACAGGAATGCTGTGAGGTGGAAGACTTGGTTCTACCCATTCCTGTAAACCATTCTACCTCGCAGATGGTCCGCCAACAGATTGGACTCCTGACTGACTCTCAGGACTTTCTTTTGGACTGGTCTGCTGACGACACTCTCTCAAAATCAGGATGGACGTGTACAGCATCGGGACAATGGATTCCGGACTCTGAATGGACTGATGTTCAGCCTTCCACCTCTACCTTTACCTCAGCTAAGCATGCCACCATGACTTCTAAACTGAGCTCAGGTTCTGGGCAATCTTTATTTCATGAGGCCTCACTTACTGATGTGCATAAGTTACAGGATTGTGCTGCGGCCTTGCCTAGACCGAGCACATCCTCGGGTGGGGGGGATGATCAGAGTGAAGCAGGTTCGGGGAAGGGTTCTGAAAAAGGTACTTCTGAAAAACCTTCTCATATTCCTATGGCAGATTTATTCAAAAACAAGCTAGAGCAAGCACCTCGACGTAATGCTGTCGTGCTACGATATAAGGGAGGGCTCTCTACACATCCTGATAGATATTATATCGCCAACCAGCTCTTAAGAGGTTCCATGCATTACTTCCCTTCTGATTTGTATGCTCTGATTCATGTTTCAGGGGAAGATTCATTTGATATTAGCTTTCTGCTTAACAGTAGTTTAGAAAAATTTGGGAGAAATACTCGGTTCTTAAAGCTACCCCTCTATGGACCCCCTTCTTTGCAATCCCTCTTACAAGGCTACAGATTAGATATGTTACCATAATGTTTTGTAATGAATGGGTGAATGTCAGTGGTATTTACCACTGGCTACAAAATCGTTACGACATGCTTGGCCCCCTTGAAGCTTTCCTTGATCTGGAAGGCATTTGGACCCGAAGGGGTGAAACATAGAAACATAGAATTTGATGGCAGATAAGGACCGCTTGGCCCACCCAGTCTGCCCATTTTCCTACCTAATGGATAAGCTGCAGATCCTAATTAACCAGCAGCCTACTTCTTTCTATCCGCACCCCCTAGAATTGCCTTATGGCTGTCCCATGCATGCTTGAATTCAACCACTGTTTTTGACTCCACAACCTCCTCCACAAGGCCGTTCCATGCATCCACAACCCACTCTGTGAAAAAATACTTCCTTACATTACCTCTGAGTCACCCCCCCATCTTCAAATTGTGCCCCCTTGTTCTTGCACACCTCATTTTGAAAGATGCTACCCTCTTGGACTTTGTTTATTCCCTTGAGGTACTTGAAAGTTTCTATCATGTCCCCCCTCTCCCTCCTTTCTTCGAGGCTATACATATTAAGCTCCTTTAGTCTCTCTTCATGTGTCTTCTGGTGAAGACCCTGCACCATTTTAGTTGCCCTTCTCTAGACTGCTTCCATCATGTCTATGTCCTTGTGGAGACTGGGTCTCCAGAACTGCACACAGTACTCCAGATGGGGTCTCACCAGCTGTCTGTACAGAGGGATAACAACTTCCTGTTTTCTACTGGTGATGCCTCTCCCTATGCATCCCAGTATCCCCCCAGCCCTCCTTACTGCCCTCTCACATTGCTTGCCCACCTTTAAGTCATCTGATATGACTACCACCAGGTCCCTTTCCATTTTTGTTGTTGTTAATATCTCACCCCCCATTGTGTACTCTTCCCATGGGTTTTTGTTTCCCATGTGTATTACCTTGCACTTCTTAGCATTAAATCTAAGCTGCCATACATTTGACCATTCCTCTAACCTTGCCAAGTCCCTTCTCATCCTTTCCACCCCATCTTGTGCATCAACTCTGTTGCAAATCTTTGTGTCATCTGCAAAGAGACATACTTTTCTTCCAGTTCCAGGTGGAAATTTAAAGTCAAACTGTTTCAGGTAAACTCAGCTATCATTCATTTGCCCAACAGTTTTTTTCTTGGAAAAGACAGAGGGGTTTGTTTTTATAGTGGACAACCAAGAGTCTGCTATAAATGTGGGTCAAGAACTCACATTAGCAGCTCTTGTGACATGTTAATTTAGAAGACTGTGGACGTATATATACGTCCAGAATCTATATACATTCACACATATTCAGTTCTCAAAGGGTTAAAATGCTCCTTATGTGGAGGCTATGGTCATTCTGTAGATCTGTGTGAAAATATTTTCCAGTGCAATTTATGTAATGAGAAAGGTCATGCATTTCATCAATATCCTTGGGCCAAGCACAATAGAACTGAAGGGTGGGATCAGGATGATTTAGTCAGCAAGGCCCAGGAAAGATTAAGGGCCTCTAGTTTTTCCACTCCCTTTGTCCCACAACATGGGACTGATCCTTCTGCAGACTTGTCTCTCCCTCAGAATACTGACACTATGTCCTCTCTGGATAGGCTTCCCCTGCCCTCAGCTCAGATTCAGGATATTATTCCTTTTCCTGCTACAAGTTTCTCCCTCTGTACAAAGTCAATCTGCTGGTACTTCCATGCCCCCCCCCATTTAAAATCATTAAGAGTCACAGATTTACTAGGTCTTCTCTTAAGCATCACACTCCCTGTCCCATTCCTATGGAGAATCTTTTCTCTACTCTTCAAGATGAGTTGGATGATTCGGATCTAGAATCTGACATCTCTCACAGGTCTGAACTGACTACTGAAGATGAGGAAAGTAAATCCCCTGAAATTTCCAAAGGAAAAAAGGCAAAAAACAGAACTAGTAATGGCTTAAAAGGAGGGCCTTGACTTTCATCCACTTTAGATGGCTACTTTAAGGATTGGGTCTTTTTATGTCTATAGTTTAAAAGCTTATAAAAAACAAATTTCTGTATTTTCATTTTTTGACTCCCTTAATGTAGACATCTTATTTTTACAAGAAACATGCCTATCCTCTCTTTATGAGGTAGAACAAATAAAGAGATGATGGCATTAGGGCCTGCAGATGGGATTGGCATTTTATTTAAGTCCACTAAGTTTTGTGTCTCCAGACTCATAGACGTCCAACCTGGTCGAGGTTTGATCCTTGACTGTACCCTTGGGGATTTTTCTTTTCACCTCATTAATATATATGCTCCCCAGATAAAAACTGCTAGGATTGAACATTTTGAAGACATTAAACCTTTTTTACATACAAAAATGCATATTTGGGGGGGGTGACTTTAATTGTACTGTGGATACGAAATTTGCAGGTGAAAGACAGAACAAAATGTATTGTGACTCTCATGCCTTATTACATATTACTTCTGAAGCTAGTCTAAGAGATGCTTTTAGGACTGTACATAAAACTGATAGTGGAGCTACTTACCATAGGCACATTTATGCCAGCTGTATTGATATGTTTTTTGTCTCCAAATATCTTATCCCTATTTTTTGTATTCCTATGCCTACAGAATTCTCAGACCACAAGATTTTATTTTGTACTCTGAGTCTATCTGTGGTTCCTCAAAAAAAGGTTTTGGCTCACCAACAGTGGCATTTAAATATGTCACTTTTGGATTCTCCTGCCTGTATTTCTCAAATTGAGACTTTTTTTGTGGCTCGGAATTCTATTATGTGTTCTTATGATACTCTTTTTTAATGGTGACTTGACTCCAAAATGGAGTTAAAATGACTTTTACTTACTTTCAGTAGAAATAAAGCAAATTATAATTATTTGCACTACCTACTACTTAGGAATCAGCTATATAAATTAATGTCCCTCCCTCCATGTGACAGTATGAAATTTAAATCCCAGATTTCTGAAATTAAAAAACAAATTAAAGACTATCAGTATGATAGGGCCAAATCATTGGAAATGGAGTTCAGATATGGGATGAAGAATGCACCAGCGTCTGATCTATATGCTGCATGTAAACAACGGCTAGATAAAACTTTGGTAACTAGCCTTTGTAAACCAGGTGGTACTGTGATATCTATTGATTTAGAAATGCTGTCTGTAGTACAGCAATTTATTGGTTCTACCTTTAGTTTTCCCTCTGATTCCGCTACTGTCCTTTTTCATGGGTTTTGTGCACCTCTTCCTCAAATGGCAGATTCTATGTCACAGTGCTTACTGCAACCTATTTCTTCTCAAGAAGTAGATGAAGTAATAAAACAATTAACTACTGGTACATCTCCTGGACCTGATGGCATCCCTAATGATTTTTATAAAACATTTCTTTCCTATATGTGCTATTTTTTGCCCTTAGTTTTTAACTGTATGTTAACTTCCCATTCTTCTTTCTTTGGATTTAACACCTCTCTTCTTCATTTTTTATATAAATCTGGAGATAAAAACCTACTTTCTAACTGGAGACCTCCTAGTCTCCTAAATAGTGATTATAAAATGTTGGCCAAAATTATTAATAATCGGTTGTTAACAGTGGCTGATTCTCTCATTCACCCAGCTCAGACCTGTGCCATACCCAAGAGATGAATTCAACATAATTTATATTGTTTAAGGGAACTATATGAGTCTAGTACCATGCACAATATTTCAGGATATGTGGTAGCTTTGGATCAAGCTAAAGCTTTTGACAGAGTACAACATCAATATATTTTTCTTTTATTATTGCGTTATAGTATCCCCAAACAATTTGTACACTGGATTGTTATGCTATATTCTAATGCCACCATTATCCCTTCAGTCAATGGGCTTTTTGGAACTGATGTTCCTCTTGCTATAGGAGTCAGACAGGGATGTCCTTTAAGACCCCTTTTATATGCTTTTTCTTTGGATCCTGTTATTAGACAGATACAATGGGATCAGAGTATTGTTGGTCTAGTCCCCTCCCTCTCATTACCACTCAAAAAAGTTACTGCTTATGCTGATGATGTCACATTACTTGTCCAAGATGTTTCTTCTTTGACACAGGCTCTGGATGTTTTTTCAAATTATGGTTCATTTTCTGGGGCAGGGCTTAATACAGGAAAGAGTTTTATTTTTTTCTTGGACCATAAACAACCTAATTCTCTGACTAAACTAGGGATTCCTTTGGTTTCTACTCCTCACAAAATTCTGGGTCTTTGGTTTGGTCCTGGTGATTTGGCTACATATAATTGGGATAGGCAGTTACAGATTGGTGAAACTAAAATGAATAAGTGGAAATATTGGACGTTTGGGAAGAGAAAATGGGTTATGATAGTTAAAAAATGTTTTGCTATGTGTATTTCATAATTTAAGTTATGTATACCCCCTTCAGTTCACTTAGAAACCTGACTTCTTAGTCTTTTTTTATCAAATGATATGGGGTAATAGATTGAATCCTGTGAAGTGGGAAATTACTTATTTATCTATTAAAAAAGGAGGATTGAATATGATTAGTCCTATTGTTTTTTATCACTTCCTTTATTTTTTTAGTTCTTATAATTATCTATGGACCTTTGCTACTATGTCATGGCAATTATGGTCCCAATTTCTTTGGTCCCGTTATTTTGTAAAATGGACTCTTCTACCTCCTAAAATTTTATCTTTTAATTCTCTTTCTACTTATGGAATATCATCTATAAAAAAATGCAACAATGGAAAGTTTTATTTAAGAAATTAATGTCTGTGGATCGAAAGTCTTTTTATTCCTATATTGTTTATGACGTTCAACAAATTATTCTCCTATTCCTGGATTATGTACCCACTAAAATGATATTTGCTTTATGCAGACTAACAGATTTTAGACTCCCTGTTCATCTCTAGTATGTTGTATGGCTCCCTGTTCAGGGAAGGTTGGGAGTCAGGGGAAATCTAAAATATAAACCTCAAACAGACAGATTTTGTCCTAGGCTCACATGTTCTAACACTGAAGAGAGTATGCTTCATTTTTTTATTACTGCCCTCATAGTCAGCTATTTTGGCAGGATGCTGCCTCTCATTCGAATTTGCCTTTTGTGTCTTGTATCTCTTATCACACTTTAATTTTGGGTGATTATGCTGGGGTATGGAAGTCTTATCAAAAGAGCACTTTGGTTTTTTTGCTTATGTTCAATATTTCTTATGGCAAGCATGTTGCCAGTATGTATTACAGCAACAACAAGTACTGAATGCCACTATTATTTCACAAATTGAAGAAGGATTGTTACATGTTAAAGAAAATGATTTTCATAGATTTCCAAAAGATAAGGTAGATGATTTATGGAGACATTTTTTTCTCTGATTTCTTATATTTGTGTATGTTTTTTTCCTTTGTTATGCCTTGTACAGAATATTTTCTATGTATTTTTGATGATTTCTGAAGTATTTTAATTTTCTTTTTGTGATGGTATGATTCTTTTTCAATAAACTTCCCCTACTCTTTTCAATAAGTGCCACGGGATCTTTAACATCCACCTGAACTAACACCAATCCAGGCAGATGGGACCTCAGTGTAACATCTCATCTGAAAGACGGCACCTCAGAAGTACAGCACCCCTCTCATGCTACACTACCATTTCAGTACAGGGATATTAACCCAAATACTAGATGTGGGAACTGAACCCACAGCCCTCTGATCTTCCAGCCTCAGAGGTGAGTGTGCTACCTACTGAGCCACTGACACTGCCAAAACCAGACTACTAAACTTTATGTTTCACCCCAACAGGGTGGGGCTTTTCCGGAGATGATGCCTTAAGTGCAAAACATGCATTTATATAGTGCTATCAGTTTAGAATCCCTCACAAGTGCTCATGTAAGTTAATTAACTCATCAACTTTATATCAAAATTAACATAACAGCCCATAGAAGCTCTATATAAAACATATAAACAATCTTAACTCTATTAAAGCACTAGATACATTCAGTATTAAACAGTGTAATGTTGTTTTTTAAGCTGCATGCTATATAAAATGATCTATTTTAACCCAACATAAGCATTCTAATCAATTACTTCAATATTGCCTTTTCAGTGCCACAAAGTGTGAGTGGCAGTTTTGAGAATGAAACAGGGTCTGCTGAATGTATCAAGCTTATTCACAACTAATTGCTCTAACCTTGAGGCTATAACATGTTCCCATAGTAACCCAACTGAGACGCAGTGTCTGATTATCCATGGGGTTCATGCTCCCGTTCTACTCAGTTTTAGAGCTGGTTGGACTGAAGTACACGGAAATCGACTGACTTGCTCATGGTCATGCCATGAGTCAGTTGGCTGTGGTGCAGTTCAAAATGGCACTGATAAATGAATGTGAGAATAGGCACCATTGCAGTTGCTTCATTTGTGGATTCCATGATTGCCCAAGGTTTTTCTGTTGTCTAGCATTAATATTCCTACACTGTAGCACCAGCTGCATATTTGCATGTCTGATCCTCTGTCCCTCTGTCTGTTTACATCCTGCCTATGGTGCCTGGGGAGCTTGCCCACTTTAACCAGAGAACCTGTCCACAGGGTTCAGAGATTGTGTCCATAGTATCCTGATACTAAAAGCATCAGCCCATATGGTAGAAAACATGTGACTTTTTGAACTGTCCAGCAACCCAAAGTTGGTGCTTACAGACTTGGAGCATTATTATGGAAGCTTTAGAGAAAACAAGGGACAAGAAAAAAATTTATTATTTTTCTAACATTACGGTGTGAACACTAGTACTAGGGACAGAACAAAGTGGAGCAGCAAACAGCAGTGGGAAAAGTGATGGCTGTGAATTTGACATCCTTCAGTTCCACAGGGAATGATTACTATTAAAACAAGCACTTGTCAATGCCAAATGTTGCTTGCTTGTATGTGCTGTTTAGGTATTTGGAAGTCATTGGAGTGCAAATATTGAAAATTCGCAAACTTACGAGCGTGCGTAGGAACTGAGCAATGCACGCTTGTAAAACAGTCATTTTTCAGAATTTTTTCACCAAATTTTCAACATAGGGTGGGCTCCCAGCATGGCATCTGGAAAGCTTTTGGAGGGGGCGTGCAGCCATGGAGCCGATGGGGGATTGGGCACCCCCGTCGGCTATGACAGTTTTTGCCACACTGGGGTGGGCTCCCAGCTTGGCACCTGGACAGCTTTTGTGGGGGGCGGGAGGCATGGAGCCGATGGGGGATTGAGCACCCCTGTCCACCATACAGTGTGTGCATGGGGGGGAGGGAGTGCATCAGCTCACAATATGCGTGCTTGCATGTGTGTGGGGAGGGAGAGCTCTGCTCACTGAAGCGGAGCTCTCCCTTTCAACTGTATGCCACTGCATTTTCAACTGCTGTCACAGACAGCTGCAGCAGTGATTGGGGAACTGGGGCCGCGCCTGCAAACACACTGACTGAATTGGAAGAGGGCTGCCACACCTCCGAAAACTCGGATGATGGCACTATGTTCCTTGCACATGCGTGCAAGCAACATAAAAAGGAACAAATTGAAGGCAGCTAGCTGGAATCATACTTGTACTATATATATATATATATATATACTGCTGGAATGCATTTTGTGTATAGTACACTGAGGGCAAGAATTACCAGAGCACTTGTAACAAGGGGAAGGGAATAAAAGAAATATAAAAATGGTTTGCTTCCTCACCAAATCTTTGATATCTGTCTATCATGCGTTTGACCTGTGGGATATGTAAAGAAAGCTAATTTTTTTCTGCACACAAGCTGCAATATATCAGATTCTTTTTATTTCATAGCAGCTTCTGGACAAAAGTAGCTTACTTTACATATGCTCCCTGCTCCTGTCCTGTCCCACCACAGGTCAGATGCAACAGAGTATCGCAAGTATATGCCTCCAAATTTGGTATACCACCTGATGGTTTATCTGGTGTAGCTATTCCCAGGGTTTCAATGACTGCTAAAGGCAAAGTTCATACACTGCCCCCCCCCATGCATCACTCCCACAGCATGAGAAACTGAATGGCAGAGAACAGACTGTTGAGGTTCCTACTTCTCTTCAAACATCAACAACATTTTAATTAATACTGAAACCCTCTGAATGTAACTATTGTGATTCATTATATCATGGCAGGCATTCAAAACCAGAAACTGGATACACTAGCTCTTTAAACAAGCAAAAAAAAAAAATAAATAAATAATAATAATAAAGAACTGTGTCCTAAAAAACTTTAACTATAACTATGTTCATTGCATGCTGCCAGGGTAATATTGTCCAGATTGTAAAAACACCAACGTTATTTTTAGTAGGAATGCATGTATACAATCTTGCATATGCCACATAGTGAAACATAAATCATCACCTGTGTGTACAGTACAACCTAAATAAAATGAAACTTATTAATAAAACAATGTTTGAAAGCATTTTTTTATTTACACAGTTGAAATAGCTATTCTGAAAATTAAAAAAATTCATCACACAAACTTCAATTTCAACATGTAAAGTTGGTGTTTGTGAAGCAGTTTTAGGCAATGACTAACTTGTCCACTATCCAAACTTGACAAGAGAGCCATGTGCATATGTAAAATAACCAAACCAAGTCAGGATCAGTAGGACACACATCCTATTCAGCAGCCTCAAGCTGTGTCAGAACGTTGGAAATCGGCTTCACAGCTGGTAACTACAGTAAGTATATAAATCAGAAAATAATGATGACAGGACACAAGAAAAGTATATGAATGCTTTTTATTTAACATTGAAACACACAACTGCTCAAATTATAGCTATAATTACTTTTCTGTCCCCTTTAACTTAGAAAATGAACAATATAGAAGTGGCATATCATGGAGCCAAAGCAGTTTTGAGGAAGTGAGGGCTAATGGCTTGAACACCTCAGGACACTATAAATTATCCTAAATTAAGCAGCGGACATGTTTATTTCACTTTTTCCCTTTTGTCTAGTTTTTACTGCCTCATCTAATGGCTAAGCCCACATGAAGGCAACATGAACAGGGCCAATGCAAATTGGGCAAAATGTGTCATCCAGCACACACAATGACTTCTGCATTTCAAGCAAATCGCACAGGGAGCCAATTTGAGCTAACCAATTCCTTCTGTCACTCCGGACAGCTATGGAGAAGCAACTGAGTACAGTCTCGTCTGGGAGCAAATGGAATGGGAAAAGTGGGTAGAATGTATACAGACCGGGCAGTGTAACAACGTAATCCAACCGTAGATTGATAACAGAGCTACTAAGGAGTTTCATTGTGTGTGTTTATGTGCCTTTTTGGATCAATACTAATTGCACCTTTCTTGAATATAATGCAGTAAGGCAAGCTAAAGTTCAAGATATGTAATATATCAAGCTGTAATATCTGATGCAGATGAGTATACCATTCAGATTTCCCTGTTAGTCTCTACATCATGCTCAGTATTGCCTATTAATGTATATCTACCATATATAAAAAGGTTTATGATACCTTTACATATGTTTTATTTATCAGCATTCCTTTCCCTTCCATTTTATATAGACTGTAAAATGTCTCACCTCAGGATAAAATGATGTCCTTAGAACTTCTATGTTTAAACCTTATGCCTGTCATATGATGTATTATTCTGAAGCTGTCATATGTACCAGTGTTCCTTTTTTACATATAAATACAATAAATAAACATGATTAACTTAAAAAATGAACAATATAGAAGTGGCATATCATGGAGCAAAAGCAGCTTTCAGGAACCCAGGGCTAATGGCTTGGACACCTCGAGACACTATAATTTAGCCTAAATTAAGCAGCGACCATGTTTATTTCACTTTTCCCTATTGTCTTGTTTTTACTGTTGGTTCTTTCCAGCCCTATTTGGTTCTCATGGAATTGCGTGTTTTGTATGGATGGCAACAACATGTAAATGGAAGATTTTGTTTTCCATCTCCCGCAGTTTATGTAGTAAAAAAATCATGCAATTGATCCATGAAGCCTCAGAGTTTAAACATATGAGTTTTATGGACACTTAAAACAATGAACCCAACTGTATTTTTTTTTTGTTATGAAGGTTAACTGCCATAGTCTCTTATACGAGTATTTGGAATGGGATGTTCTACTGTATATTGTTTGCTAAACTGTAACTTCCCAGGTCTTGCCTGAAAATGTATAATTTCTTGTCTGGTGTACCTGGTCAACAAAAACTAAATAAATAAATAGCATCACGGACTACTGAGTTGTTCTCTATAGAACTGTTGCATCGACATGTCTTGACTTCATACTGTGGGTTTTTAATGTTTGTTCACCAAGTGCTGCTATACGAAGACCTCGTTTACCCTGTCTTGGTCTCTGGTAGGTTAAGGATAACATTGATTAGCAGTGAACATGCTCAACTTGTTTCTATTCAGCTGCTGAGTGTGGTCATAAATAGCAAAGATCGCATCCTCATGAAGTTGGTAGGAGGCAGGGAGTTCCAACTGAAATAGTGAAAAGTTAGGAGATCCAGAAAGAACTGTTGAGAACTATTATGTAAGCTCTTTGCCAAGTCAATTAATTCTATGAGTAAATCCTTTTATATACTGGATGTGTTGGTTTAATCCCTTTAACATGGTTTATTCCTTACCGTACATTATTAATGTTATGTGCCCCTATTAAAGAAAAATAAAATATATACACATCAATTACAACTAGAAATAGGCAGAGAATAAAATCAGTATTATAATGCGGGATGCCAAACACATTTAATCTGAATATAATGGGTGTCTAAATAAACTATATTTGTGGGGACTGAGAGCATCAATGCCTGAAGATGTATTATGAAAGAATTATAAACCAGCATTACATTTAATATCATTAGGATACACACAGAATTTAGTTTATAAGTTTTTGTTGGCTTACTGAGTGCGAGTGACCCTCTCAAACGGTAGCTATGAAAACATGTTTTTTTAAGTGGGATATAGGTATCATCTATCTATCTGTCTAGCCATCTATATTATAATGATCAGGCTCACCTTGATTCTTATGAAAACATGCATTGTTTTAGTCAGTGGGTTGTAGAAATACTAACACCATCCGGTACAAATGACATTTTAGCCCCAGCAAAGAATACTCTAATGCCCTGTCAGGCAAAATCAGTTCACCAATTTGTAGTGGGAACTGATTTTGCAGGGCACCGGCCAATATTTCTCCCTGTGAATATTTGCACAAAAATAACATTTGGGTGAATTGAAACTAAAAGATTTATGGCCTAATACTAGGGTACTTTGTTTTAGATCAGACTTTATCACTCTTTGTCTTTTCCACTAAACATTAATTTCTGTGTTTAAGTTAATTTCTGCAAAATATAGCTAACTGTCAGGTTTTGTTGGTATCAGTCTTGCAATATTTAGACCTCTTACTATATATACTGTATATATATATATATATATATATATATATATATATATATATATATATATATATATATATATATATATACACACACACACACACACATATGTGTGTGTAAGTAATACGCTATGACAGGGTGTGCATTAAAGGATTTTAATGCATACCCCTGGGGCATCCTAAGGCATGAGGCCAAAGGCTGAGTGTCTTCACACCCCTGAGAAGTGCATTAAAATCCTTTAATGTACACCCTGGAGTGGCTTATCACACTCATAAAATGGGCCACTATCATAAAAGTATTAGTTTGATTTACACTGATAGGGATTAAAACTTATTTACTATTTTCGAAAGACTGTACAATACATTACCTCTACAACATCTAAAATCTAAAAAAAGTAGTCCTTATTAATGAATAAAATAGCATATCTCAGCTATAGGTTAACTAGTACAGCACTTTGCAGTGAAAGTATTTATTAGTAGAGTTGGTTCAGAAGAAATATTTTCTCTGCAACATAAATTATCATATAAATGCATTATAACATCTGTAAATTTGTGAAACATAAGTAGTGTTTAAAACTTAATTTTCATTACACTGTAGTTATATACTTTCATTGAAGGCAACCTTCTCTTTATTTTTGTTTTTTTTACTTATGTGTTGTATGGTCTAGTACATAAAAAGAAAACTGCTATAGGATTGAGGTGAAAGGCAAGTAAGAAAAAAAACTTTAAACCTGCCAGGTTACCTTTTTTTTGGTTGTGGGGGGGGTAGATTTCACCTGAAAACACCTATATATGATTAAAATGTATGTGCTTTTATAAACATCAGCAATGTAGTTGAGCAGTTTGGATCTGCCTCTGCCTATATACTAACATACTAATTGCCAGCAGATTAGGCCTTATGGTCTATCGAGTCTGCTTGAGCCTCTGATCCCAAGTTGGATGCCGAGGCCCTCCCCCCCTTGTGTTCCAGAAACCCCTATCATCCATCCCCACCCCCCTGGGACAGGCCATCATCTGGTACATCCGCTTTCTGTGTCTGTCTCACCCTCTCTTGAAGCCCTCCACTGTGGATCTCTGAGCCAGCTCACTAGGCAGCATATTCCATGGGTCCACCACCCTCTTAGTGAAAAACCTCCTTCTCTTCCCCCTCACCTTTCCACTTTCCAACTTCAAACCATGCCCTCTGGTGATACCTCCCTGCTTTAGTCTAAAGATCCCCTCCATGTTTACCCTATTTATTCCCTTGAGGTACTTGAAGATCTCAATCATGTCCCCCATCTCTCCTCTCCTGTAATGAAAACAGGCAGAGCTCCTCAAGTCTGTCCTCATACGTCAAATCCCCTAGTCCTCGTATCATCTTAGTTGCCCTCCTCTGTACCCCCTCCAAGAGCTGTATGTCCCTCTTCAAGTGTGGTCTCCAGTACTGTACACAGTACTCAAGGTGTGGTCTAACCAGTCCATTGTACAGTGGCAGAATCACTTCCTTGCTCCTAGAGGTGATCCCACTTACGATGCATCCCAACATCCTATATAACTATGTTTTCCCACCTTTTATCTTTTCTTATAAAGTATTACTATATTACCTACTTTCTTTGTCCTGTTTTTTTTTTCTGTTTTTCCCCACATTCAAGACATAGAATGTTTATCTTGGAATGTTTACCATGGAATACAGGGATTCAAAATTCTGCTCAGTTCCACTGGTAGAATGTTACTCTCCTAACACACTGTACACACAAACAACAAAGGCCTGTTTTAGAGCCAGAGACTCAATTATCTCACTGTCAGGGCAGGCAGAAGAGAATTCCCTGATGAGCAGGTAAAGATAGAAGGGGGATTTTTCACTGTCAGTAAAGAAACAGTTATAATGAAAACTGTAAACAATACTTAATGTTCCTAATTTGTTTATGTGTGCAAGGAGAGTGTGATCAGGTAAACAACATTTAATTAATTTGTTTTATTTAAGGAAGTTTTATTTTTAGGGCCCCGTAGAAGGTTTTTACAGTGTAAAGGTAGCAGCCATATTTGTGATAGAATTCAGTTCTGGTTGCAGGGGAACTAATGGAAGATAGTTCTGGTTGTAGGAGGACTGATTTGCTCATTGTGTGATGTGGTTTAGGACCAGGATTACTGTGTATATATAGAGAGATTTAATGTACAGTCAGCTGATGCCTCTTGGCCAATGAGATTTCTAGATTTTTTCTTGCCATTATATATATATATATATCTATATATATACACAAATTTGTCCCATCTTCAAGTAAAATAAACTGCTTCTATTTCTCATCTTATGTTGACAAATATATGATAGATTGCTATTCCAAATACTAACATACTAATTGCCAGCAAATTAGGCCTTATGGTCTATCGAGTCTGCTCCAACCTCAGATCCCATGTTGGGAACTAGGTCCTTCCCCCTTGTGTACCAGAAACTCCTGTCATCCCTCCCCACCCCTCTGGGCCAGGCCCTCATCTGATGCATCCCCTTTCTACATCTGTCCCACACACTTTTGAAGCCCTCCACCGTGGAAATCTGAACCAGCTCTCCAGGCAGACCTTTCCAAGGATCCACCACCCTTTCAGTGAAAGACCTCCTCCTCCTCTTTTCCACCCTCATCTTTCCATCTTCCAACTTCAAACCATGTCCTCTGGTGATACCTTCCTCCTTTAGTGTAAAGATTCCCTCTGTGTTTACCTGATTTATTCCCTTGAGGTACTTAAGGACCTCAATCATGTTCCCCCATCTCTCCTCTCTTTCAATGAGAACAGGCCAAGCTCCTCAAGTCTGTCCTCTTATGTCAAATCCCCCAGTCCTCTTATCATCTTGGTAGGCCTCCTCTGTACCCTCTCCAGGAGCTATATGCCCCTCTTCAAGTGCAAATATGAATGTTCTGTTATACTCGAATTAAAGCAGGCACCTTTTTAAATTTTCCACTATCCAAGTATAAGAAAAAAAAAGGTAAGAACTGCAGCATGTTTCCTTTTTTGTCTGTTTGTTTATAAATCCTGTTTATTGGCAGAAAAAGCATACAAAAAAGTACAGTACTTACAATTTCAGAGATTAACCTTGAGCTGGTGACAGGTTATGACAGTAAGGGACCCAGCAGTCACTGGACTTGCCTTTTCTAATGTAAATTTGACTTTTGAGTCATATAAAAACTGATAACACCAAAACACCATCTCACCCATTTAATATTTATGCTGTTCTATCTCTCTCTTCCTCTCTTTGTCTCTCTCTCTTTATATATATATATATATACATACACACATACATATATATTCCCTTTTGATTTTCGTTGAGGACTACAACTCAGAAATTGTCATAAAGTGCTTAAGTTTGCTTTCTCCTGAAATTTATCAAATTTTGATCTTGTTTGCTTTCTGTTTCTGGAAATAAACTTTTACTTTTCAATTGTAAATTTCATGAAGGGGCACTGTGTCAGAGAATTTCAAATCATTTCTGAAAATGGCATGCCTGTTTAAAGCTTAGCCTTTATTTTATTGTTCATTTTTGGGTGCATGTAACATATTTGTGTGTGTGTGGGTTGCAAATGATTTCATTTGACAGATTACTGTGTTGAGTCAAACAGTAAGATAAGATTTCTAAAAGAAGTACACAAGATACAGAACCTCAACACAAAAGCACCAAAAGGAGAGTTTAGACAGCTATCATAATGATGACTTTACAAATGCACATTGCACTCAACCCACAACAGTGGCTGCATCTTTTTGTCTTCCTTTGCACATGCTGAGTCTGCCACAGCCCCCACTTGCATACTATGTGATCCTGAGCAAGTCACTTATCTTCTCTGTACTCCCAAGTCACACCTGTAAACAAGCTTTCAGCTTAGTGTATCTCTTCTGGTTAAATAATTGAAAAAAATCTTGCATTGATTTGGGGTTTCCACATTTCCACAGATGATTTGTATGCTAATCCATTTGTCCTCCATATGCAGTGTTTTGCCATGTTGTCTGTATGGTAGTCCTTTACTGTATTCGGTCCAAGTTCTCTTCTACAGTGATGCACCCTTTGCCCTCAGTGCAGAAATCATTGGTGCTGTGTGTTTTTTTCCACTGCCCCTGCCCTCCTCGACTGCAGTTCCTCTCTGTGGAACAAAAGCACTCCCCCTGTGCACTTCTTTACTGTTATACTTCCACATTTTACCATGCCACGCATGTGCAAGCGGCTCATGGCAGAAATGCTTGCTGTGCCCAAGATGCCCACTGTATCTTACTGCACTTATGTGAACTCCACTGACCATCTTGGACACAGCGGCCATTTACACCCAGAACTCCATAACACAGAGATCCTTTCCACCATCACCTCCATGCTCTCTTAATAGCTTCATGCAGACATGTAGGCTCTGATCAGAACTTGTTTAGCTTGATGCTATTTTCAAATTTAAGACACATATAAAACAATCTTTAAAATGTGCACACAGTACACAGTGTTGGCATAGGGTTACCACTGGTCCGAACTGGAGGACAGTCCATATTTGTGTAGCTGTGTCTTGCAACAAACATGAGAAATACTACATGCCATTACATTATAGTAGAAATAATATTTTCTGAATAATTTTTGAAAAACTATACCTTAACTAAAACTCCATGTCCTATAGTGTGTTATTGCAGCACTGTAAGAAGCAAAGAACCCCATCCACTCATGTTGTTTGCCCTTGTTCTCTTCCCCAACTACCACCCTACACCGTTGTTCCGTTGTCCCCCCCCCATTTCAAACAAAGGCCGTTCCAACTGAGCATAACTACCACAGGCTTTTTAGCAAATTTATTTATTTTAAACAGAGTTCTAGGTACTCCACTGAGTGTGCATACAGAAGCATTTGTGAGAGGTGCTTTTAAATGCTAATCTGCTAATGGCAGAAAGTGTGGAAGGAGCTGTAGAGCTACACCTATCATCAATATCCAAAACAATGTAAAACAGCAAGCTCTGAGGTATATAATTTACTGTCACTAAAAGTAAGCAGTAACCCATGACAGGGTATTGGTTTATTGTAGATTAATCAATACACCTTGTGTGTTGTGAATCATGCAGCTGCATGCACTGTCTCCTCACAGTACCAGTGTTGTTAAATCTGCAACAAACACATACCTTGTCATGGATGACTGCGCTTATAAGTGTCTTTCCTAACTTCCAAACCCATGCAGAGGTCAGCCCTTACACCAGACATGGTTTACTAGATGACGTCACAAGCAATCTACCAAAAATAAGGTTATGAGGAATCTTTTCTTCTGTCGTTGATGCTTCTTCATGATGTGCAGTTCCAAACTTTATCCAGTTATATGGCTGTATAATTTGTTTGCACCAGGGAAAGTAAAAGACAATGAAGTGGACAGTGACACACATACCCATTTTATCTGTCAGCATAACTTAGAAAATATCAATGCAGAACAGTAGTTTTCAAAATGCGCACAAGGAGGGTTGTGCTCCAAATTAAAATAAAATGTATATGTCCATAAAATGTAGGCACACGTAACTCATTCAGAGGGATGCCACAGCTTGAATAGAATTCAAAGCATTATATTAATAATAAAAAAACACCTGACGCATTTCAGACAAGTCAGCACCTGAAACACATCAGGCATTTATTTATTCTTAATAAGTTTCCTTCTTCAACAAGGCTGCAGCGCATAGGCGTAGATTGTGGGGGCAGAGGGGCAAGCTGCCCCCCCTGAGAAATTACACCAGGACTTTTTAGGAGCCCAGCCACCATTCCCCAGTTATCATTTTTTTTATTTTGAATGGGCTCAGGGCTATGCTTGGACTGCCTGCACTTCTCTGGGGGAGGGAGGGGAGCGTGGCAGAGCGGTGCCATGTCTCTTAAATGAAAAATATCCCCTTTTCTGATTGGCTGCAAGCCTGAAACCATAGTAGCCTGCATGTTACAGCCAATCAAAGAGTTTTGCAAGCTGGAACCATTGCATGAGCAGTACTCCATTAGTGGCACTATTTAGTTGTCTGTGTGCCTTCCATGAAGGAGCAGCAGCAGCATCCATATAGTGTAGGGCTGAGAAAAGATAGCTATTCGAGGATATCGAGCAGCAGTCGTTGGTTGTCTGTCAGGTGTCACCAGTGTCTCAGTCAGTCTAGTGTTCCCACCCTCCTCCTGTCCTGAGCAGCCCAGTTTAAATATACCTCACCCGAGTCCTCTGACTACCTACTTTCTGTTTCTCAGTGCAACCAGCTGTGCTCTGGGCTCTCCCGCTGCCACCTGAGCCTCCATTCCCCGAGAGCCTAGGAGGCCTGTGGCCACAAGGCCTCTACCACCAGACAGACCAGGCGGAGGAGCGAGTAGTACAATTACAGTGAGTCTGAGGCATGGCCAGGCTTGCCTGCACACCCAGCTCTTGTGTTCAGCAGGCCAGAAAAAGATTTACTGTGTTGTCAGTGAGTCCCACACCATGCCCATTGCCCCCCCAGTTCCACGGTCCACTGAGAGGGATTATTCAGATCAGTGAACAGCCAGGCTCAAAACAGTGAAGAAGCCGGCAGTCATGCAGGCCATAGCAGACCCATAATGTGACATGTTCATCTGGTGTCAGAAAAAATGAGTTACTGTCTCATCGGGGGATTAATCAGGAGAGGAACGGGACTGTTGGGAGAGACTTGTCTACCTGACCTGCCTTCTTGGCCTTGCTGTGCCCTGCTGCATGCTGCCCTGTCTGTGCCCTTACTGATTTTGTGAGTAAGTGTGCTGCAAGCTGGTTGTTGGAAATTAATACCAGTCACATCCCAGAAATGTGTCTTTTGGGGGGGTGAGTTATCTTGGCTGTGGCCATGTGTCTGGGGGGTGGGTGGAAGGTTTGCTGTCAGCTTGTGTTTCTTTGGGTGGGAGGGGATTTGCTGGCTGTTGAGGCTGTCTATGTTGATGGGGAGGGTGGAGGGCCTATTTGTTTGGTATGGTGTTGGACAGTGGTCTTGTTGGTGGGGTGGGGACACTCAGCTACTGTGCTACTAGTGTGGTGGGGTTTGTTGGGGAAACTCACTGGATGGTCTATGTTTGGTGGGGCTGGGGGATGGTCTGTTTTGTGGGGTTGGGGTCAGGGAGACAGTCTGTGTGTTTTGGGGTGGACTCACTGAGAAAATTATCAGTGTTTGGTGCTGGGGGTAGGCCTGCATTAGGTGAGGCTGGGGGCGACGATCAGTGTTTGGGACTGGGGTGGTTAGTTTGGGACTGGGAGGGCGGTCAGTGTTTGGTGGGGCTGGGGAGACAGTCTGTTTTCTAGTCTGGAATCTGGTGGGGTGGAGACACAGGCCATGGTGATGTGGGGACACTGGCTGTGATGGTAGGGTGGTGACACTAGCCATTTTTCTGGTGGGACTGTCCATAATGGTGGAAAAGGGGGACTGACCATGTTTGCCTGCAGGGTGTCTAGTGGGGAGGGGGGACTATTTGCTGGTCGGGTGTCTGGGGGGATCTTTTCATGTTGGCTTATGGGGGTGTATGTCGGTGATTGCTGATCAGGTGTCTAGGATGGACTATCAATGTTGTTAGCTGTGTGTCGGGGTGGGACTGTTCTTGGTGGGATATGGGGACTGTTCATGTTTGCTGGCTGCATGGGTGTCTGGTGGGGCAGTCTTTGTTGTTTGGGAGGGGGCATTCTATGCTCGCTGGCCCAGTGTCTGGTGGGGGTGGTTCGGTGTCTGGGGGACTGTCCTTGTAGGTGGGGTTAAGAGGGACTGTTCATGTTTACTGACTGGGTTTCTGGTGGACTGTCCATGTTGGTTAGGAGGGGGGGACATTCTGTGCTTGCTGACTGGGTGTTAGCATATAAACATAAGTAAATGTTAAAACGTAATTTCCACCTCATCCTTTACCTGTCAAGGGATGTATCTCACTGACCTGTGACTGTAACTAGCATACAAACATTAGTAAATGTTGAAACATTATTTCCCCCTCATCCTTTACCTGGCTGTAAAAGTAATCTTTCACTTTTTGGATTTCTCTGATCGTCCACTGTGGAGGGGTGAAACTGACAGATTCCTTGGCCTTGCTGTCTCTGTCTTCATTGTCTGGCAAGCACAACCAAAAGGGTAGCTTTTTGTGTTCTCCCCCATACAGTGTTACAAGACTAGCAAAAAAATCTTGCACTAAAACATGCACCCTAAAGAAATGATCATACTACTACCTGGCTATTGTTATAGCGACTACTGACTGACCATGATTTTTTTGGGAGTTGTAACACTGGTCGTGTGTGTGGGTGGGGTTGCGGACACTGCTGGTTGTGTGTGCATGTGTATGGTTGGGGACACTGCTGATCGTGTGTGCATGGGGTTGGGGACACTGCTGGTCTTGTGTGTGTTGGGGGTTGGGGACACTGCTGGTCATGTGTGTGTGGTGCTGTGGACACTGGTCATTTGTGTGGGTGGGGTTCGGGATACAGGCATTGTGTGTGTGGGTGGAGGCACTGGCATTGTGTTGGTGGGGCTAGGGTTGTAATTGTATACCAGGTAAAATGTGCTGGCCAGTAGCTCAACATCTCTCTTTCCAGACAAAGAAAGAAACATAAACAAAATGCAGTATAAAATGTGGTTTTATTTATTTTTGTGTGCCTGTGATGGGGAGGCACAGACCTGGATGCCTGGAGTGGATACCAGATAATTGGAGCTGGAAATGGTTTTGGTTGGGTGGGGTGGGGACAGTGGCTGTGCTGGTGCAGTGGGGAGAGTGACTGTGCTGGTGAGGTGGACACAGAGTGTGGAGAGTGGCTGTGCAAGTCCATCAAGGTGCAGAGAGTAGCTGAGCTGACCAGTCTGGGTGGAGATAGTGGCCTTGCAGGTCTGGGGTGGGGAAAGTGGGCTGTAGCTTTTTGCATGGACATTTAATTCACTGTTGCTTGCTGTGCCTTCTGCTGTCCTGCCTGCTTTGTGCTGCTGTGCTGACCAGGGCGGACTGGTACACATGCTGAAAAAAAAGGTTCTGGCCACTGGTGATGGAGAAGAGAGGGGGTGGATGGGCATACTGGCACAGAAATATTTTTTTCAACATATATGCCAGTCTGCTGAATCCATGCCATGCTTACCTCCCTTGTACAAGGGGCTTCTGAGCACTAAAGATGAGTTTCTGTGTCAAAATGAGGAACTGTTGGACAGTATGAAATCCTGCAGTATAAAAATTGTGCATGTTTATGTAGTTTACCTTACTGTGTTGTTTGACAAGATGCTCTGTGGTCTCTCCTCCTCATTTAGCACCCTGAGCTGTGACCTAGCCATCACCCCTCCCAGGGCAGGGGGGGAAGGTCTGTAGTTTTGTGGTCTTTTGGTAGTTTGTTGGGCATTGTAAAATGCATTGTTTCATTTACTGTGTTGTACTGCCTGGATCTGCTTTACCCTGTCTCTATCCTGAACGTAAACATGGTATAAAAAAAGTTAATTTTTTGGTGGTGTGTCTGTCTGTCTGTGTCTGTATGTAGAAAAATAGAGACACACGCTCGGACAAAAAAAAACTGCATTAAACCACATCAAACTGATGCAACCATGTTTCATTTGTGCACTTCAAAACTGTCAGATGAGATGATTTTGAAGTAGTCTGTGGGGGGGGGGAAGCATCCATGGCAACCTGGGCTAACACAACCGGCCCACCACACGTTGTCATAGGTGATGCTAATAAAAACCACCAACCAAGTACTTACCTTTCAGGGTGGGTCCTGTGAGGCTGTGCATAGGTATCTGGAGTCGGTATTCCGGCAAATTTCCTGTGGCATCTATTCTCTTAGGTTATGTGATGCAACCACTTTTGTGCCAGGGCAATCTGTGTTTGCTTGGATGGGGTTGTGTAACCCTGGGTATGGACAGAGATGCATATATTTAATAGGAGCCCATGAGGAGGAAAGTGGTAGGGGTTGTGGTGTGACCAAACCATGCCCATGATCATCTTGAATAATTAAGGGATTTCCATGGTTCTGTTGCACTGTCCCAGGTACATCAGCATGCTTGTTAAGAGCACTGCCTGAGGGATATCAGCAAGTCCCATGCTTATGTATGCAATGCTTGCTTGCTTGAGGAGAGCATTATCCTCTTCGCTTACCTTACCTAACCAGATTCAGGCATTTGACATTGAATAATTTGGGATGGGATGGGAGACTAATGAATTAACTTGGTTATAACAAAGAAAAGTGTTAACACTGGGTGCAAGTAAGCAATAATGCCCGACAGGGCGTGTGTCATGCTGGGATACCGTCACGCCTCAGGTGGTTGGGCATGAGTGCATCCAATACATAAGGCATGATGTTATCCTACCATGACACACACCCTGGAGGGCATTATTGTTATTATACAATGGCGTGTTGTTATATAGAATTAAAAAAAATAATTTTAAAGATGTTTTATTTGGTGTGGAAAAATATTTTTAAGAGAAGATAAAAAAACACACTAATGCTAACAATCATCAAGAGGTTCACGGAGAGGCTGAGACTAGACCCGTGATGAATCGGATGTACTGGGATAATATCATGGGTCTAGCCCTAGACTGACCAATCAGAGGCCAGCATTCATTCTTGTCATTGTATAATCACATTTTTTTATGTAATTTATGTAAATAAGGGTTCATGCTGTGAGGATGCACATGCTGGGATGTTTCCCATACCATCCATTTTTAAAGGTATACTGAGGTGGCACAACCATTTGCTGCACTTCCTTGAAACATTCTTTTTGTACTCCTCAAGTGTGGGAGGGCTAGTTCAAGCAGACATTTCAAGAAGTTCAGGATCCACTATAAGGGCTGAACTTGGAAGGGTTAAGTAAGCAGCAAAGGGGGTGAGAGACTAGTGTGCTATCCACCTGGAGGTTCAGGTGGGGGCAAAATTAGGTCAAGACTGATGTGAATTGAAGCTGAGGTGAGGTCCTGTCCTCTTGAGAAGGAAGTTAAGTTCCTTACATATTTTCAACTTTGCAAGTAAGTCCTCACTCCCAAGGCAGAAGAACGAATAACTGAATACAAAACAGATCTCGGTCAGCTTTTCGACTCTGGTCTCAGGAGGAGTTGGGCCAAGAGCAGGCTGCAGTAAAACTGGTGGGGTAGGGAAGTGCTCTGACTTGGCCTAGGCTGGTCCCTCCCAAAAGTTATTAAGCTGCAGTCTTAAATTTTTTCATGGCATTATTTGATGCAGGTTGATTTGTCTGCATAACTCAAGCCACCCGCACTCTTCACTGTCGTGATACGTGAAAATCAGGACTTTTTTGTTACTTTGCCCCCCCTGTAAAAATAACAAACTACGCCCCTGCTGCAGCGATATTTGGCACAGTCACCATTTTACAAGAAACTGCAGCCTTAAGTCCTGACATTTGTGCTGTCAGTTATTTTTCTTTTTTTTGTAAGCAAGGGTGCATGTTGTGTTGGTGAGCTCAAAACAGCTGAGCAGAAGAGAGAGAAGCAGTTCTAATCATGACTCAGCTATGGGTGCACCGTAAGGACTTGGATGCAACAGAAGCCAGGACAAGAAGACAAGGACTGAGGAGGAGGGAGGAACGAGGTCAGTCAAAAGAATATATTTTTTTTAAGTTTTATTTTGAGATGGCCATGAGACCAGAATAGTGAGAGGCCAGTGGGTGCCAAGCCACAGCCAGGCAGACTGAGGGGGGAGGAAGATCTGGGTGGAGCGTGGAGGGTGTATAGTTAAGTCCATTTGATTGGAGGCCTGAATGATGAGTCACTACGATACAGTGAGCCAAGCCAACAGTCAAACATCCACAAAGTACTAGAGAGGTCAGGTAACCAAATTTGCTATTCCAGGCTGTAGCCAATAAGTTAATGTCTGGTGGTGTGGGCAAACTGAAGAAGGACTGCAGACTTTTGACTTAACCATCAGGTATCAACATTTACGATTGAAATCAGCTTTTAATGTACTTGTCTCTAAGGGCTATCTATCCAACAACTAATGCTGACCTTCATAAAATGTCTAATACTGCTGCTGCTACTACTTATGTTAGGAAACTTACACCCTAACCCTGGTCCTCCCCCACGGCTTGGTGCCAAAGAAAAAGTCAAGGCTGAGACACTCTCCTTAGCAAGTATCAACATCTGTAGCCTCCTCAATAAACTCAACTCCCTCACAGCCTGGACAGCACATCACAACCCTGATATTCTGTCCATGATTGAGACATGGCTTTCCCCAAAGATCAATCGCAGGATATACAGTCTTCAGGCAAGACAGGCTGTCCAAGAGAGGCAAAGGCTGTGCCCCTTACCAAAAAGAATCTCTTAAGGGTCATGTTTTCAGTGTACCTCTCCCTGAGAATGACATCCAGGTCCTTGCCATGAAGACACTGCTTGGAGCACAGAACAAAAACCTGACAGTGGCATCAATCTATATCCCCTCCAAGCTGGCCAATCAAGGGCTAAACCCCATACTAGACTTCATACACTCATTTAATCAAAACACAGAAACAATCCTGTTTGGTGACTTCATTGTGAACTGGTCCTTCCCCAGTGCAAACAAATATAAGGACACACTGACTGCTGCTAACTTCTCACAAATGGTCCAATCACCCACAAGGGTGAACTACAGAACAGGTACTACCACCCTTCTGGACTGGGTTTTCATAAACCACCCAGATCACATCATGAAAACAGTAGTTCTCTCAGACAATTTAAGTGACCACTCCCCTATCTTCTGCTCCTGGTCGAACAAATACACAAAGCCTCCTCCCAAAACCTCCCACAACTATTAACAGCAGGAGACTTATTCCTGGTCATCTTGCATCTCTAAAAACCCTCCTATGAGACCATGATTGGCCTCTGATAGACACAGCCTCCAACATTGACGCTGCTCTTGAATATTTTATCCACAACTTTAACAGCACCTGTGATGTCCATGCCCCATTCAAAAAATGCAAGATCTACATTTACTTCAACAACCCTTGGATTAACGCTGATCTTCTGGAACAGTTGAGGTCCCGGGATCATCTTTGGCATCTGGCCAACTTGACTGCCAACCAGGCTGATACCCAGGCTTACAAAGCAGCAAGAAATGCCTGCACTAGAGCAATTCGAAACGAAAAGGTAAGATACTACAGGAGTGCATTTACTAACTCATGGAAAGATGGGAAGAAGTTTTGGGTGAATCTTTCTGAAGTTACAGTGCATATCCCCAAAGTACCACCCTCATTGCTCAGTGCAAATGGCAGCCTCACTCTGGACCAGGTCACCATGGCTAACGCTTTTAATGCGGCATACACTGATCTTAGTCATGTGCTTTCCTCAACCTTCTTTGACCCCCTATTGGACTCTCCAGGATTGGACAAAGCAAGAATAACACAGGGACATCCACCTTTCTACTTTAAAACTATCTCAGAGGCTCTAGCCAAAAAACAACTGCTCAAAGTGCTTGGGAGATCCAGATTCAGTGGCCACTCCCTAGATCTGAAACTCCTTGCCCTCACCATTGACGAAGTCCTGACCCCATTCACCAAAATACTCAAACCGATCCCAAATGCTTTCTCAGTTCCCCCAAATATGGAAATCTGCTATTGTGACACCAATTCACAAAAGAGAGGATAAGACCCTAACCTCTAATTAAAGACCCATCTCCATTCTTCCCCCTTTCTCGAAAAAACTGGAGAGAATAGTTCCATGTCAACTTACAGACTACCTTGCTAACCACAACCTGCAATGTCAGGAGCAGCATTGTTTTCAAAAAGGACATAGTACCACCACAGCTGTCCTTGAATTCACCACTTACATCCATAATACTCTGGATCAGGGACATCTTGTCAGCACCACCTTCATCGATTTGACAAAGGTGTTCGACACTGTCAACCATTCCCTGCTATTTGAACAGTTATCTTGCCTTGGCCTCTCAGATAACGCCACACGTTGGTTCCAAAGCTACCTTAGTAACCGAACCTAACAGGTCAGAGCTGGTGAGTCCTTCTCAGCTTCCCATCTGATTCGCTCTGGAGCTCCCCAAGGGTCCATCTTGGGTCCCTTACTTTTCAGTATTTTTCTGAACAATCTCCCTTCATCATGCCCTAATAGACTCCTGTTATATGCAGATGATGCAGTTATTTTCACCTCCCACCCTGACCCCTTCCTCCCTCCTACAATTACAACTGCAAACAAGCTTTACGCAAGTGGAGACCTGGGGTGGAGTATTCAGACCGTGCCATGCAGAGGCACATGCCTGGGCACAGCACAACTGGGCTGCACCAGGGCATGGACCAGGCAATATTCAATGGTGCTGCGCCATGGCTCAGCACCATTGAATATGGCACTGAGGGCACATGCAGTGTGCATGGCATAGTGGCACTGCACCAGTGCAAGTGGCAGAAGGTGATCAGGGGGATGTGCCAGCACAAGTGCAGCTGCCCTAGGTGCATCAACTGTGATATTCAGCACTGGGCATGCAAATGAGGCCATTATGCATGCAAGGCACAAATGGGGCCATTTGCATGTCATTATGGCCCCATTTGCATGTGATGCACTGATCCTTGGTGACTTTTGCCTGGCGCCTTGCCAGGCTGCAGCCATCGGGGACCGATGCCCTGCAGTCTCTTGGCGGACCCCACTCCCATATGCCCGATCATGGGCATATGTGAATTTAATCCCTGGTGGTCCAGTGGACCACTATCCAACACCCGATCATGGGCATAAGTGAACCACATCCCTGGTGGTCCAGTGGACTGCTACCATTGCCCGATCACAGGCATAAGTGAATCATATCCCTGGTGGTCCAGTGGACCACTTCCCAATACCAGATCATGGGTATAAGTGGATTATATCCCTGGTTGTCCAGTGGAAGCCCCCCCAGTGCCCAATTGCAGGCGGAATTAACGAAGGACACCCTGGTGGTCCAGTGCTACCCCTACCCCACAGAGGCCTCCATGCACCTGCACCCCCAGTCAGCAGTGGTGGCAACACCCCACCTGCAAGCAGCCCAGCTGCCCGCCGACTGACAGCATGCAGCAGGGTCTGTATGCCTATTGGTCCACTGTGTAGGCCAATGGGCACGCAGACCATACTGTATTACACAGGCCCGATATGTGAATGAATGTCTTCATTCACATATCGGGCCTGTGTAGTACAGTATGGTCTGCACACTCATTGGCCCATGCAGTGGACCAATAGGCATACCAATCCTACTGTACACTGTCAGTCGGCGGGTGGCCAGGCATCTTGAGGGCAGGGTGCTGCCACCCACCGCTGACTGGGGGTGCAGGTTGGCAGCGGTTTAGTGGGTGGGTGGGTACCACTGGACCACCAGGGTGTCCTTTGTTAATTTCGCCCATGATCAGGCACTGGGGGGGTTCCATTGGACCACCAGGGGATATAATCCACTTATGCCTGTGATTAGGTGATGGATAGCAGTCCACTGGACCACCAGGGATATGATTCACTTATGACCATGATTAAGCAATGGATAGCGGTCCACTGGATCACCAGGGATGTAGGACACATATGCCCACAAATGGATGAGGGGGGCACAACGCTCCCTGGGCATGGGGCATGTGGACTGTGTCCTTGGTGGGCAGGTGGACACCCACAGTAGGCGGCTGTCATGTTGTGCCTTGCAATACAGTAGCTCACTTGTGGGTGGCCAGGTCTTGTTCCTGGTTTTACCAGGCACAACTTTGAGCCCCCCTGAGTGGTGCAAGGCAGGGCTGTGCCAGCATCTGCTCCGCACATCCCAGGCTGAATATCAGGATATGCCGCATATGCATGTGTACGCACCTTGCACTTGTGCCGCATACATTACTGATGTGCCCCGGTGCATCGTGGGTTGCACAACGCAACATGCCCCTTTGAATAGCTCGCCTGGCCGCATTGGTTCTGTTGCACCATGTGCAACCCTTTTGAATATCCTATCCATGGTTTAAATCTCAAAAACTCATACTACATCACAAAAAATCTAAAACAATGATGTTTCATGGCATCCATAACAAACATAAAAACAAATGTCTACCTATCACAAACAGTGAAGGGACGTTACTTGAACATGTTCAGCTGTTTAAATATCTGGGGGTTACCCTAGACAGCACCTTGTCTTATTTGGAACACATTGAGAGCATTGCCAAGATTATGAACACCCACATAGGACTTCTCTTTAGACATAGGAGCTGCCTCACCAATGAAGCCCTCAGCATTGCCATTCAGAGCTCTGTTATATCAATAATCGACTATGGGCTTGTGATCTATGGCTCTGCCACTGACACAGCACTTCGATGAATAGCCATTGTCCTTAACAAGGAATGTCATTTACTGACCTCTGCTCCATGCCTCTCACATACCTGTGACATCTCCAAGCAAGCAAACTGACTCCAACTCTCTGGCAGACTCAAGTACCAGACCTGTATGCTAGCAAAAAAGATTACCTTAAATCTCCTACCCTCAAGGGTTCAGTCCTTACTTGCCCCCCGCTGCAGACCCAGCCTAACCAGGAGCTCAGAATATCTTACTTTTTCTGTTCCAGGCTGCTGCACTACCCAAGGACAACGCTCCTTTAAATACAGAGCTTCATCCTGGTACAACTCGCTTCCACCTGCTGTTACCAACGACACTACCCTGGGCACTTTCAAGTGCAACCGGCATCAGCACCTTGTCACAATGGCCTCCTGTGAATGTTTCTCTTAACTAAACTTACTCTCCTTCCCTCTAATTTCCCCCCTCTAAGTCCCTCCCACCTTTATCCCCCCACTATCTCCTATCGCCTCCTTTTTTATTTCCCCACTATTATCTACATTCTCTCCCCATAGCTTCCTCTATGTGTATCTAACATCTCTCCTAGCAGTTTTTAATTTATTCTAGTGAACCACGTTACAACTGTTTTTTTATTGTACATATGTTTTTGAATAATATACACAAATTACTGTAACTTAACATACATACTGTGAATCATTTTACATATTATAGTAATTCCATATGAAAGCTTTAATGTACCTGACAAAGCCTATGGCTGCTTGAAACTACTGTATTTGTTATAATAATAATAAATTTTAGTTTTAAGCGCCTTTCAAGATATCAAGGCGCTATATAAAAAGTTAAAACATAATTTCATAAACAATAAATACAATAATAATAATAACACACCAGATCCATACAACTATAAATTACTGATAGACCTGATGCCAAAAAAGGTTTTAAATGCCTGTTTAAATCCCCCCACAGTCGTGTATTCCCGAAGCTGATGGGGTAGAGAATTCCAGAGGGTAGGGGCCGCAAACATAAATGCATGTGTTATTGTTCTCACTATGTTCTGTATTGTTTCCCAGACATGGAACCTTTGTAAAAGAGCCTTGGCTCAAAGGTGTCTTCTGAAATAATAATAATAGATAAATAAATAAATAAGTAGCCACACCGGGAAGCACCGAGGGGACTGGGGGGTGCCGCAGGAAAAGGTGATTTTTTTATGCCCTGTCTCCCTGCCTGCCATAATTATTGGGCAGCCTAATGTTTACTTGAAGATGGTTAAGTGGTCGATAGGACTGAGGTGTGCATGCACATGCGTGTGTATCTGTGTGTCCATTCTTCTTTAACATTAGGCTGGTATTTACTCCATTAGAAGCTGCATGCTCACTACATATGCACTACACTGCCTGAATAGTACAGCTGTAGTCAATGTGTAGAACACTGGCTACTATAATTCTCACCAACAATATCAGGAGTGCCTGCGTTTTTCCCTTAAAATGGCAGGATAAACACTTTTCTGATCCAAAAGAAGAAATTAACTTACTGTATTCCTGAGTAATACATTCTACAAGAAATCTTCACAGCTCCCAGCTTAATTTGAAAATGGCTGTTAACCTTACTGAAGTCTGAATACAAATTTTCATGTTTGCTTGCAGCGCATGTGCAAGAAAACATATTGGGGCAGCTTGCTACAGTAGCGAGTTGTAGAGACACAGCAGTGTTGTTGCCAATGCAAGCAGCCCATTTTGGGACTGGTCTATGTGGTACCAATGTAAAATCACACTGTCTATGACAGGAGTAGTGTAGCTTGCCACCAGCTTGAAACAAACTGGCTGCTGCAATCAGGGAGTGCCCCATCATCAGCAATCAGCTATTTTGTGGGACGGTCCCTGACTGCAGCAGCCAATTACAGCTGCATTTTCTGGTGTCCCTTTTCAATAAGCATGGTGACAGCTTCTCTTTCAGCCTCTCACAGTCCCCACCAGGCGGACGCACAGTCACTGCCTCTCATAGTCCCTGGTAAAGCCGACAGGGTTGCCCAATCCCCCTGTTGGCATGCCCCCCTACCCAGTTGATTTGCCGACAGGGTAGCTCAATCCCCATTGGCATGATGCACCCCCCCATTTGTTGTGTGCTGAGGGGGTGCCCAATCCCCCTTAGCGTATGCACTCCCCCTCAGCACACTGTATGGCTGACAGGGATGGCCAATCTGTTAGCTCCAGCCCCCCCCAACAAACACCCAGGTAGCACAATGGCAGCCCACCCCAGCAGGCTCATGCACTCTCCCAGCACACTGTATGGCTAATGGGGGTGCCCAATCCTCGTCGGCTCCACTCCCCCACAACAAACATTCAGGTGGCATGCTGGGAGCCCAACCCAGTATGCCAAAAGCCTCCTGCATTTTCTTTTGTTTTTAAATGCTGTAAAAAAAGAAAACGGTTCCTCACTGTTTCTCATGCCCCCTTCCCCAACCTGCACCCACCCTTCTGCGCACCTCATCTCGCCACACACCCCACCCTATACTTACCTCCGGAGCCTAGCGTGACAATCTTCGGTGGATTAGGAACATTTCTGCACTCTTCAAAGCCAACCACGAACTGAAGAAATGCCAGTAAGCTGTGTAATGGCATAAATGTTTTTTTTTCCAACTTATGTGGATATCTTGGCCATTTTTTTTACTTTTGGCACCAAATTTTCAACATGGGGTTCTTGGAACCCCTCCTCATGAATTCAGTCACTGTCACAGTGTTATTCAGTCCCAAAAGGTGATTTCACGGTCACTGCATGGAATCACATTTCAGGACTGATTAACAAACAACAGTGTCACTGTTCATGAGGTAGGCTCAAAAAGCCTATATTGCAATTTTGGTGAAGTAATTCCAAAAAATGACTGTGTTATGAGCATGCATTGCTTAATTTCCATGCACACTCATAACTTCATGAATTTGTAATATTTTCACTCCAGATTTTCAACATTGGCATTTTTTCACACCTCCTTACGAACAGTACAGCTGTCATTTTTTCACATCCTGGCCGAAATGTGTTTTTGCACTTCAGGTGCAGAATTGCATGGTCGCTGTGGGAAATCAGTGTTTGGGACAGATTAAGAAAATCACAGTGACACTGTTAATGAGCAGAGGTCCTAAAATGCCTATGTTGAAAATTTGGTGACAAAAGTCCATAAAATGACTGTTATGAACGTGAGTTGCGCAGTTTCCACGCACACTGGTAACTAAAAATTTGTAATACTTCTATTCAAACTTTTCAACATTTCCCATTTTGCACACCTCCTTATGAATAGTACAGCTGTCATTTTTCTCATCTTGCCCAAAATGTGTGTTTGCACATCTGGTGCACAATGACACGGTCGCTGTGGGAAATCAATGTTCAGGACAGATTAAGAAAATCATATGGCAGTGTTCATGAGCAGAGGTCACAAAATGCCTATGTTGAAAATTTGGTGAAATAATTCTACTAAATGACTGTGTTACAAGGATGCATAGCACAGTTTCCACATATGCTTGGAAGTTTGAGCATTTTTAATATTTTCACTCCAGATTTTCAACATTGCAATCTCTTCACACCTCCCTATGAATGGTACAGCTGTCATTCTTCACATCTCACCCAATCTGTGTTTTCGCACATCTGGTGCAGAATGGCACAGTCGCTGTGGGAAATCAAAGTTTGGGACACATTAACAAAATCACAGTGCCGCTGTCCATAAGACAAGGTCCCAAATGCTTTCATGAGGTGGGGATCACAAAAAGGCCATGCTGAAAATTTGTAGTGCAACAACCAACAAAAGCCCGGGGTGTTAGGGTTTCTAACCATAATATCCCACCCTGTACAGACTGACAGGCATCAGGGGTGTGCCTCTAGATTGCCAGCTGTAATGCTCATGCCATTCCACACTCCCACCCCACCCTGAAGCCAGTGACAGGCATTGAGGTGTGCACTGGACTCTTTGGCCCCAGACTTCACCCCCATTTCCTATACTGCACCCATTTCAGCATATGTCCTTATGAAATTGGGTGACTGTGAAGCAGAACACCCCAAGGCACACTTCAACACTTGCTGGTGTCTGCAGGATAGGGTGACGTGAAATGTCGTGATCATTATGGGTGATGATCCAAAGGCACATCCCAATGCCTGTTCATCTCTGCAGGGTGGAGGTGGGGTAGGCATGATTTCAATACTTCACTGCCATTCCTTTTCTACATCTAATTCCTGCACGTCCAGTGCTAATATCAGCAAGCAAACATTCAGCATTCACCAATGCTTGTTGTCTTCGATTTGTCTTCTTTGCTAGTATTGACATAGTAATTTTATAATCATTTTTCCTAATATTCAGTAGTAGTAAAGTAGTCTACCCATAAGTTGGAAAATTTAAATGAGCTCTGTATTTGAAGACTGACTTAGTAACAAGTAAGTACTAAGTTAGTGGTTAGATAGCCTTTTATGCAGATTGGCAGTGCTGTGAAGATTTAATGGTTACTTATTGAATACTTCTGAATTATATAAGTGAATACCAATGAAGACTAATGAAGTCTAGCTGAATACTATGCAATAATGGTAAAGTAGTAGTACAATAGTCCTCAACTAGTGTTTATGTATGACCAGGGCAGTGTCAATAGCTCAGGATGTGGCACACTTGCCTCTGAGTCTGGGAGATCAGAGGGCTGTGGGTTCAAGTCTCACACCTGGTTATTTGACAAAGGTGTGTCAGAGGGCTGTGGGTTCAATTCCCACACCTGGCCCTAGGGTTACTATCCCAGCACTGACACTATAGTGCAGCACGAGGGAGGGTGCTGCACTTTTAAGAAGCCATCTGTCAGATGAGATGTTAAACTGAAGTTCCATCTGCCTGTTCTGGTGGTAGTTCAGGTGGATGCTAAGGATCCCATGGCACTTATCGAAAAGAGTAAGGGAATTTTTATTTGAATCGTAAAGATAAAATACAAATTAAACAGTGTTACAGCACACCTAATCATACAATAATAAACAGAAATATGTATTACAACATACAAAGAAACAAAGCATGAACAAAATTGCCATTCTCCACCTAAAAAGACAAACATATGTGAATATTAACATCATATTTTCAACAAAATCACATTGAATCTGACCCCAAAAACAAAAGAAAAGAAAAAAAAAAGGAAAGAAACACCCACCCCTCCAGCACAATAAAAAGAGTAGGGGAAGTTTTGTAATCATAGAAAAAATGTTGTACATAAAAGTATTACTTCACAGTAAATTATAATACAAAAGAAAGATATTCAAATATAAGCATTTCATCATGTATCAGAAGATAACATTTGTACAACCCCAAATTGTATTTGTGAAAATTGACCCCCCCACACCTAAAATAAATGTGACCACCTACCAAAGCAAATTGGAAGAACATAGAAACATAGAAACATAGACTTTGACGGCAGATAAGGACCGCTAGGCCCATCTAGTCTGTCCATTTCCCTACCTACAGGATAGGCCGCAGATCCTAGTTAACCAACAGCCTATTTCCTAAGAAAACAAAAAGGAAAAAAAAACATTGTAAAGCTGAAATCTTAAGTCACATTTTGCCAATACCTTTCCCAAATACCACTTTTTAATGTTGTAAATTCCTGATCCCTTAATGTAATGATTGCATTGTAAACAGAGTGATGCAGTTCTAATGCTGTTATTTGCTGTTGTTGAAATATAAATCTACACCATACTTGCCAAATCCAATATAACAAAAACACAGTAATCACATTCAAAGTACTATGACTATAACCAACTCATAGAGTAGGGAAAATCCCAAAATACAGCTGTAAATTCATAAGGCTCTTAAAGGGATGTTTTCCCCAATGGGTTCTCCATATCTTACAGAAATCCTGGATAAAGAGACAATCAAAATATAGGTGATCTAAAGTTTCCTCCTGCATAATACATTTATTCCATAAACAGTATCTGTCTGTCAAAGCTATATGCGTGTGATTGCCTCTCACATTAATTTTACCATGTACACCAAACCACATTATGTCCCACATCTGTCTTGGGATCTGTTTTTCAGTTAAACATGCTTTCATTGCCTGTTGTTCAGTCTCCTGAAATCTGTCAAAAGGTGCATCAAAAAATGATTTGCCAAAATCATTGCATATAAGGATTTTCTAGAAAGTAGGATAACATCCTGTACTGACAGCTTCCATTTTTTTAACTTACCAAAAATCAGTACCTATCCTAACTACAGAACATTTTTCCTTTTATTTTTATGTATAAAACAAGAGTTTTTCCATTCTATCAAAATGTCTTGTAAAATACTGAGTACATGGGCCCCGCTTGGTTTGGGAGTTCCCTTAATAATAGGCTTGAAATTTATAGTCAGGAATAAAGTGAAAAAAAAAAAAAAAACACTACTGGATGTATTATCCAAACTCCACCTTGTGGGATATCTGAATATAAACAATTTCTCTTAATGGGACTTAACCTACTCCCCCAAAATCCAGAAAAAAAAAACAAGCCATCAGAGCAGCTTCAAGACGTTTTAGCAATGGGAAAATATGACCCACATAAAGGAACAAAGGTAGTAAAAAGGATTTTATCATGAATATATGTGTCCGTTTACTCATTTTCCACTTACCCCATCTACTCATCATTTCTCTCCCCCAATTTATACCAAGCTCCCAATTATACCACTCAGAATCCTCCCCCCAAAATAATCTCCAAGAATTTTGCCATAGGAATCTAAAACTGGAATACCTACTATTGTAACATCAGTCCTCAGTTGCTCTGATAGGCATAAATAAATACTTTTGTCTGTGTTCACATGTGCTCCAATTACCCTTAAGAAAGTCTGTAATACATTACTGACCAAAGTCCCAGTGGGAGGTGGGGGGCAGAAAACACCACACAGGTCATCCACATAACAAATAGTTTTCAACTCCTCTGTGCCCAAACTCCTAACTCCATACAACAGCAGTGACCTATTCAATATTCTAATAATAGGATCTAGTGTTAACACATATAAAACAGGGCTGAGTGGACATCCCTGATGTATACCTCTTTGAATAAGACATTCTCTCCCTACCCATCCATTCACCAGAGGCGTAACATAAGCTAAAGCATAACTTATCTGCAGCCAATAAATAAAAACAGTAGGAATCCCATATTCTGCTAAAGTAAGCCATATTAATTCTTGTGACAAAAGATCAAATGCCTTGGCCTGGTCTATACTTACAATATAACATATAGTATTAACCACAAACAATTTCCTTATTAAGACAAGAGCATCCTGTATAGATCTCCTGGGTACCGAATAAAATTGCAGAGGATAAAGTAGTTGATCAAGAACTGATTGCAGTCTATTACATAGTAATTTAGAGAAAATGTTAAAATTCACATTCAGTAAAGTAATAGGTCTCCAATTGTGTATAGAGGTCCTATCACCCTTTTTATAAAAATAAATCATAAGTCCATGATACATGATCTCCATTATCCTATCCTCACTTAAAAAAGCATTATAAACCATTAGTAATTCAGATGTCATCATTTACCATAATATTTTGTAAAGTTCACCTGGTGAACCATCAGAACCAGGTGCTGTATTTTCACTTAAAATGTTACTGCCACCTCCACTTCGGCTTTAGAAAAGTCTTTTATAAGACCTTTCTACTGTATTTTGTGCTAACCGAGGGAGATCTGCCTCCCCGAGCAAGAGCAACATTTCATCTAAATCACCAGAAAAGGGTCTAAATTGGGTCTAAATAAAATTCTCCAACACCTTCAAAATATCAAAATTATTACTTACAAGTTGACCTGAACCATCCTGAAGACCCGTCATGTTCCTAACTTTAGATCTATTGATACAATCCTCATGTGGAGTAGTTTGTTCCTATTTTCCCTCAGTTCCAATCCTTTGCTCCATCTGCAAGGATTTGTGTCTATTATATTGGAGCCATACAAGATCTTGCTTTAAGATAGCAATCTGTTCCTCATGTAAATCCCCACCCTTAGCTACCTGGGACAATAATTCCTGCAATGCTGTCTGCTTACTTAAATAGTCACGGTTCTTACTAGTAGCCCTTGACCTAGGATACTGTTTAAAAAAAGCAGTAATACAAGACTTAATATCTTCCCACCAGCAAATAGAGGAGTCATACAAAAAGAAAATACAGACAATCTATCTGCTACAATATCCTGTAAAATAACAAGTGTATCAGGGTCTTCAATAAGCTAGCATTTAGGCTCCATATCCCCTTCCCATGCAGGGTGGCCAGATGTGGAGACACTTTAACACCAATCAGACAATGATCTAAAGTTTCAACCAAAAGAACCTGGGCGTCAACTGTAGGCACTGTGGATGTAAGGAACCGGAAATATATTCTTGAGGAAAGAACTCCCTTAAAGAAAGTAGGCCATGCATTGTCTGTCAACACATCTCGCAATGTCGTTTGCTTCAAAACTACCCTCAATGCAGTGCTATCACAATAGGTTTCACTCAGTGCTCTCCCCGTTTATAAATCTGTATTAAAATCACTCCCCCCCCCAGAACGCTAAGTGGCTTGCACATAAATAGGGAAGTATTTTATGAAATAAAGCAACCCGAAGTGATTTCTGTTGAGGGGCATATATATTAATCAATCTGCAAAAAACATTTTGTATCTGCACATCCAACATCATAGCACTCCCCAGATCTGTATCAACCATTTTTTGAATTATTGTTTCAGAGTTGGTAAGGCAAAAGCCTAACTCAGAACATAACTCTTGCCCAGTAGACCACAAGAATCTTCCCACAAACCAGTCTTGTGTAGCTACTTGTCCTCCTGTTTGGTATACAACCTTGTATCTTGCAAAAAGAAAATATCAAAAGACAAAGACTACAGTAACACATATGTAACTTTCCTTTTAAATTCAAACTGTATATTGTTCACATTTAGACTAGCTAAATGAAGCATGGGTGATGTCAGTATTAAAGTTAAAAGTTGGGTCAGGAAATCTTTTTTTTGTTTGCCCTTGTGACCCTCTTAGTGACTGTTGAATGAGAGTTAGGCTGATTCAACCCCCTTTTTCTCCAAGGGGTGGTCACTACGGGTTGAGGGAACAGATACCTCAGAATTGGCCTTATCCATGATTTCACCCCAACTTTGTAAGGGGTCATATGTATTTGAGATTTCTACCACAGGCTGAATCTGTGATTTTACAGCCCTTTTGGGTAGTGTCCTTTTCTATGGGACTGGTAGAAATTCAGTTTGATCTTCCTGTGTCTCAACCAGATCCAAAATCACCTCCACTGGAGCCAACACTGTTGGGGGTCATCTCATTTGTCCCTGGGAATGGGGGGTGCACTATTGCTACAGTACATGCTTCTTTCTCATATCTTTCCCAAGAGGATTCTGGGGCACCTCCCTATGGTCTGATGTTGGTGGAGGGGGAGGTTGTGTCTACCTCTAGGCTAGACCTCTGGTGGTTGGAAGTACCAACATTTGCCTTATTCTGTTTAGTGGACCTGTTTACATAGAAATCATGCTCAGTATGGTCAGCATTATTATGAGCTGCCCAAGGACAGGAAGAAAAGACATGGTCCTCAGACCCACATAGATTACATGTGGGAGGAACAATACAGGTGGTGGCTGAATTACCCAGGGCCCCACGCACAGAACATTTCATCTGATCACAATCTGAATTCAAGTGTCTAGTAGAGCCACACCTGTAACACAAGCGTGGCTTTCCAGGGTAAAATAAAATCCCCCCTGTCTCTTCCCAAGAAAAAACAATTTGGCAGATGTTGAATGCCTTCTTCAGATAGTGGAAGCTGAATATTAAACCTCCACCCCCCGTCCAAAATCCGTTATCATCGATAATAGCGTCTGGCAAACCATCCATCGTGCACCATTTTTCCAACCAGTATAAGATATCCAAAATGTTCATGGTTTCATTACTAGATAATACAGTTATTACTTTTGCCGTTGGTTTAGTTATGGGAATTGCAACAAATGTCTTCCATAAAGCAATACTCTTAACCCCATAATATGCTGCCCAAAACTGGTCTAGTAGGCTTACTGTTCGAAAAGTCACATCAAAATTATGATCTCCTGATGCATGAATCAGTGCATAGACTTCAGCAGATGTAAAATGTAATGAATCAGTCAGCAATTTTTTGTCCACAAAATTTCTGTCTGGTGGAATATCCAGCCCCCCCCATAGTACAATCATACTAAAAACCTCCTTCATGCAGCCTTCTCAGGCTTTTTAAATAAACTAGCATAGCTAGTGAGCCTGCTCCCTGTCCCAGGATGGTTAGTGCTCTTGGGATGTGTTTATGGCATAACACGATTAACATGTTCAAAATCAGTATCTAAGGTCAAAGGGGGGTTCACAATCTAGAGTCTTGCCAAGTTTCTGTTGGCTTTAGCTGTTCTGTTGGCCCTTGCTCCTTTGACACTGACTGAGACAAATCATTTGAGTTAGCATCTGATGAAGGAGCATCAAAAAGAAGGGCTGTGCCCTGTGAGTCAACTGTCGGTCTTTTGACAGCCTTTTGTGATCCATCCTGTACTTGAAAGTACGGATTTATTTATTTAGACAGCAGTTTGGAAAACCTTTGAGCCATAGGCTCATTTACAAAGGTACCTTGTCACAGTAAGACAAACGAAAATACATAGTATAACAGTATAACACAGTATAACAGTAACTTAAGACATAGATACAAACAAGCTGGTACAGGTAGGATTGATGCAAACAATACCAGAGTTATGTTGTCCTTAGCAGCTTAGTAGTAAGCTTTGTCATAAGTATTGAGTATGGCTTTGTCTAGTGGCAATTACAGCTTCGGGTGTTAACAAGGTGGTTCCGTAAGGACATTTTGAAGCACAATATAGTTGGAGCTTCGGAGATGGAGGGGGGCAGTGTGTTGAACCAGGAGGGGGCCCTAAAGCTAAAGGCTCTTTGGCCGTGAGAGGTCCTAGCTCTAGGGATAACAAGAGAGGTTTTTCCAGAGGTCTGAGTATGAACTAGTGGGACAGAGCGGCGGATGGTGGCGGTCAATCCTGGCAGGGGTAGCCCAAGGACAGTCTTTTTTGTAAGAGTACAGGTCAGATATTTGAGGCGCTCGTCAAGATCAAGTACCAGCGCTTTAGCGTACAGTAGACAGGTGTGTGTTAGTCTAGGTGCCCCAGTAATTAACCTGCAGGCCTTATTCAGAGTAGTGAAAATTTTATGGAGTGCGGTCTGATCAGCAGCACCATACTCCGGCAGTCCATAGTCCACTAGGGACAGGATAGAGAAGGTGACTGTGAGTCGAAGAACCTCCGGGGGGAGGCAGTGTGTATAGCGATGTAAGATGCCCAATCAGATATTAGTGGCAGTGGCTAGGGCAGCGATGTGTCCATGGAAGGAGAGGGAGGGGTCAAAATGGATCCCTAGGTATTTATAGGAGCAAACTTGTTTGAGTGGGAAAGAGGACCCAGAATGAATGAGGAGTTTAAAGTTGCAGGACTTGTTTTGAGGATGAGTGAAGAACATGGTTTTTTTTTTTTTAAGATTTATCACCAATCTATGTTCCTTGAACCAGCCCTCGGCTTCGGCGAAGGACTTCTGCAGCGAGTCCTGGAGGGCAATAGGGTTACGACTTGAGGCAAAGATGACTGCATCATCAGCGTACAATAGAATGTTCCCCGAGCAAGAGCGTGGAAGGGTGTTAAGGTAAAGGGAGAATAGTAAGGGGCCCAGAATGGAGCCCTGGGGAACCCCAGAAAAGATGGAACAGATGTCTGAGTAGGTCCCATTAATTTTTTACACGCTGTGAGTGGTCAGACAGATAACTGGTGCACCAGGAGATAGGCCCAGCAGCAAAACCAGAGAGACTAAGGGCATCAAGAAGGAGGGGGTGGGAGACAGTGTCGAAAGCTTTAGAAAGGTTAATGAAGACCGCACCAGCCAGAGAACCAGTGTCTAAGGAGGAGTGGAGAAAGTTGGAGAACTCTAGGAGGGCTGTGTTGGTACTGTGGCCCACTCAGAAGCCATGCTAATCAGGACATATGACATTGTAGGTGGAGAGGTAGCCAGAGATTTGAGAGGCCACCACTTTTTTCCAAGGCCTTGGAGAGAGGAGAGAGAATGGAGATTGGCCGATAGTTTCCAGCCACAGTCCTATCACCACCTTTAAAGATAGGGGTGACAGTGGCAACTTTCCAGGCAGTTGGAACCTTCCCCAGGCAAAGAGAGTGGTTGATGAGGCACGTGATCGGGGTAAGGACTGTGTCTAAGACCAGCCGCAGGATATACGGATCCAGGGTGTCACTGCCCGTACTATTACTCTTGAGGGCAGTGACAAGGTGTGGCCTAAGTTCTTGGGCAGAAACACGGCGGAGGAGATAATAAGGGCGAGAAAGATTTACGGCAGGCGCTGGGGGAGGAGGGTCAAAAAAATTTGTAGGGGGGATAGGGCTAAGATCAGTGAATGAGGTGTTGAGGTGGTTGGCTATGAGGGCTGGGTCTGAGGAGATCACGCCATTAATGTTGATCTGGGAGGGTGGGGGGAGTCTGCACTCCCATTTAACTGTTTAATGTTATCCCAGAAGGTTCTGGGGTTCCCCCATGAGGCAGTGAGTGATGACCGATAGTGCTCAGACTTGGCCTTTCTGATGGCCCAAGTGCACTTGTTTCGGGCGGCAGCATACAACTGCCTGTCACTGGGCCAGCCAGTCTCAATGGCACAGTGCCATAGGTTGTCCCTATGTTTGAGTTGGTGGATCAAAGCTGGGGATACCCAGGGGGCATTCTGCCTTTTAGAACGGTGGGTTGACATTGGGGCAAAGATATCACAGGCATTATTAAAAGTTCGGGTAAAGAAGGAGAGAGCTGTGTCGATGTCAGGAGTTGCCTGTATAGGAGACCAGTCAATTTGGGACAGAAGTTCCTTGTTTTATCAGTCCACCAGGTATTAGACGCCGGCATGTGGACTGTGCTATGGGTTTGGGGACTGAGGATGACCAGTGGAATAGAATGGGGAGTGATCGCTGAGAGAGTCTGGGAGGACTTGTACATTGGGGATCCGATTAGGGCGGTTGGTGAGTACCACATCAAGCAGGGTACTGGAGCCTCTCTTGGGGTTAGTCCTGGTAGGGTGGGTAACTAGTTGCGTTAGGTCTATTGCAGAAAAGGAGTCATGCGTAGAGGAGGAGGAGGGGCTGAGCCAGTTGACATTTAAGTCACCCACCAGAATTTGATCAGCGGAAGGAGGTTTGAGGAAAGGTATTCTGTAAGAGAGACAATGGCCTGCATTTGGTCCCTGGGGGACATGTATGCAGTAGTCAGATAAAGGGGTCCCTTTAAAGGGTCGGGGTTAGTTTCAGTATAAGCACCTGGGCCCTGGAGTCAAGGATGGGAGCAGGCAGGCTAGTATGGGGAGAGATTCCTTGACATAAATAGCTGAGCCGCCACCCCATCTCCCAACACAGTCAGACCGGAAGAGGGTGAAACCAGGAAGGGAGACTAGGGAGTCAGGGGAGGATTTTGACAGCCAAGTCTCAACCAGAGTGATGACATCAGGGTTAATTGATGTAACCGGGCATTGTAGTGAGCCAAACCTTTTTAGGAGGCTACAGATATTCATGGAGACCATGCATAGGCCTGTGGTGATAGTCGGGGAGCTCCTGGGAACCGGGCCAGGGTTTGGATGAATATTCCTTGACAGGAGTAGTAGCATGACTAACACCCTGGCTGGGAGATGGTGAGAGGTTTTCCTACGATTGACATGAGGGGGGGAGGGGAGGTTAAAGGAGCAGGGGGTGGGCAGGGTGGTACAGGAAGGGAAGGCAAGAATAAGGAGACACCCAAATGTGCCTGAGTCTAGGAGGAAGCTAGGAGGAGGGCAGGGAGGACCGAGACACACAGAGGTCCCAAGGGGCAAGAGAGCAGGTTCAGGAGCAAGAGGAGGGAGGGGTGCCAGGGCACAGTGCGGAGTAGCAGATGGGTAAGTGGGCAAGTGCACTGCTAGTGGGGATAGGCACAGGCAGAGCATGAGGCAGGGCCAATACATTGTGGTGAGCAAGATCCAAGGGAAGTAGTACTGTACAGGTAGGAGTAGGAAGTAGCGAGGGAGCATAGGTCCCTCTAGTGGCCAGCAGGTATAACCTGCAAATGGGAACGTGGGGAGATAGGTTCTGGGCAACAGGATGTGATGTCACCGGATGTGATGTCACGGGAGTGGATCCTTAAATTGACAGCCACCCCTAGGTGGGTGGGTGGTTGGGGCGGGTGGGGCAGATGACATGAAGCGTTGTTGGGCTAGCACCCCCCTGCAGGCGTCCAGATGAAGAGAAGAGGCTCTCTTTACCTTGAAAGTAATCAGGAAATTCAGCTTCCTCAGCTCCTCAGATAAGCTGCTTGTATTGCTTGTTTGTCCCGAGTGCCTGCCACGGTCGGCAGTGAGCTTGGGGGGGGGCTGCCTATGTAGTGGAGAAAACAAAGCCTCTCATTACTTTGCAGTGGGATAAAATGTTGTGACTTACACAAAGGGGCTCCACTCTAAGCAAACAGGGCTATTCCAAAATGAGGTCACACTAGGACCCATCTATCCTAATACCTTCAGTTACAAGCACAATTAGATCCAATACCACAATGTTAAACAAGTCTGCTCTATATTAGCTGCTTAGTATATCTGGCTTTAAGGTATAATCAGCAAGGCAACTCTAGGGCACCCAGTGAATCCCTAGCTTTACACTTCAGCATTAGTAGCACAAAGAAAATCAAATAACAAGCCCACTCAGCGGTGAACAGGGAACAAAGTTCATAAAATATAAGTGTTCATCAGGTAGCACCCCCCTGTAGGCATCCAGATGAAGAGAAGAGGCTCTCTTTACCTCGAAAGTAATCAGGATGGAAATTCGGCTTCCACAGCTCCTCAGGTGAGCTGCTTGTGTTGCTCATGTTGCTTGTTTGCCCCGAGTGCCTGCCGTGGTCGGCAGTGAGCTTGGGGGGGGGCTGCCTCGAAAGTAATCAGGCTGGAAATTCGGCTTCCACAGCTCCTCAGGTGAGCTGCTTGTGTTGCTTGTTTGTCCCGAGTGCCTGCCGCGGTCGGCAGTGAGCTTGGGGGGGGGCTGACTGACTCGAAAGTAATCAGGCTGGACATTCAGCTTCCTCAGCTCCTCAGGTGAGCTGCTTGTGTAGCTTGTGTTGCTTGTTTGCCCCGAGTGCCTGCCGTGGTCGGCAGTGAGCTTGGGGGGGGGGGCTGCCTCAAAAGTAATCAAGCTGGAAATTTGACTTCCTCAGCTCCTCAGGTGAGCTGCTTGTGTTGCTTGTGTTGCTTGTTTGTCCTGAGTGCCTGCCGCGATTTAAAGGCGCATCAAGTAATAAGGTATCACTCTCAGTCAAAGGAGATCCCACTAAGGGGAAATCAGGATTGAGGATCCAAATAACATTGCGGAAAAGTCACCCTGCTCTTCGCAGAGCCTGTTCTCATTGCCAGGTCATTTCTTCCACTGTAAATGGAAAAAGGATTGAATCAGATCCAGGAGAAAAAGTTACTGGCCACTCGACATCCGTAGTGTCCTGTATTTAAGACCCATCCTGAAAAAAGCTTTTTTTTTTTTGTATCGACTCTGTTGGGCTCTGACCAAAATGCTATCTCTTTTTTCCCTCCTCTAATTTATTCCCTAGTTCCATATCAGGCTCCATAATGAAAGTTAATAAATTTTCAGATTTCTGTTCCATATCATTTTGTAACCTTACTTCCACTTCCATGCTGCCACCATCAGCTTCCATATGGATAATCTTTTCAGCTTCTATAGACATCTCTTTTTCTTGTTCCATAAAAGTCTGGACACACCTCCTTTCCCTGGAATGGTCTCCTGCAGACTGAGAGGATTCATACCTGAAACAGGCAAAGGGTCCCCCTACAGACGAGTAGGGGAATTTCCCCAGTGTCCTGGCCAAATTTCCCCCATTCACTGGAAATACCACCAACAGCTTAATCTGGTTCAAGGTCAGTTGGCACTCATCTTTGTGGGTGAGTCAAGGGGGGGCAGCTGCAAGTGGGGTGCTAGCTGCACACTCAAGCAGACTTGATAGACCATGTGGCCTGTTTCTGCTGGCAAGTAGTAATAGGGCCAGCCTTAGGGTATGTGGTACCCATAGGTAAACTTGCAAATGCCCTCCCCCAGCAGGCCTGTTACCTGGATTTTTCCACGGGGGATTCTTTTAGTGAGTGGTAAAGGTATGTTGCACATATTGGGCCCTATTCATCACTGAGTGGGAAATACATGCCAGAGGTGTGAATCCTGCCTACAGAGGACTGCACCTCTGGACAGGTGCATGCCAATGGTATGCATCGCCGGGTGTCACCTGTAGGCGGCCCCAACCCCTGATGTACAGGACTCTACAGGGCAGCAGGGGGATGGGTCATGTAATAGTATGCCTGGTCCAGGTCACCAAGTGGATCCCCTACAAACCGGGGGGGGGCATGTTGGCAGTGTACGCCCTGCGGACATCCAATTGTCCAGCAGCTGGGGAGGTGAGTGATGTGCTAAGCTGCTGCTCATCCTGCAATGCAGCATGGATTGATGCCATGGTGGGGGGGGAGACAGTTCTTAGACATATGCCTGGAAGGGCCAGTGACAGTGGTGGGCTGATGGTACTGTGGGGGGGGGAGTAGGCAGCAACCTTCGGTGTCCATGTGTGAGTGTGTGTTGGATGGAGGGTGCATGGTAGGGGCCCCCTGTCTGGTGGTGCTGGTAACCATTGAGAGGTCTAGCAGCAACTGTCTCGGTGGATGGGGTGCTATCCACCCTATCTGGGCAGTGACCCAACATGTGCATGGGGCACATAGGGGGCTTACAGCAGGGTTCTCCCTGGCATACCCGGTGTCCCCTCAGCAGCCCCTGCAGCCAGTTGTGCATAGTGCATATTGCTGGCACACCCCCAGCCTGCACCTGGCGGGGTTTCTTCAGTGCAGTAGGGGAATCCCTTGCATTGGTGCTGCATGCCCCCTCTGTGCATCTTGCATGGAGGTGCAGTGGGTGTGGACTGGCTATGTGCCCCAGATACACACATGTAGCCCCACTGCCCAAGTTGTGCATAGTGCCTATGGAGTGCAAAACATGTTTGTACAAATTTGGGGATCTGGGGGCCAGTAGGACCCCAGAAGCTCTGGGGTTTTAGGTGCTTTTTGGTGCATTTTGAGGCTTACATTAAAGATAAAACAAAGTTCTGTTATCTTTCAAGGGCATCTTATGCACTAATTAAACCCACCGCACACATTTCTATCCACCGTCTCTGAACCTCATACCAGGGACTTATGTTACCCAAGAGCGTAATCTATGTCTCCCCTTCATTCTCAATACCCCTGTCTACATTCTACGACTCTGGGTCCCTCAAAATCCTACGTAACTGTATCTTGTCTAATCTCTGACCCGAGACCTTACTTATGTTCCCAGCTGATGTAACCCACAAACTACTCTTAAGCCAGGACTGTATGACCTTCTATTATTTCATTATTGCTGAATGTGTAATTTTATTATTATTTCATTATCATTGAATGTATATCTTTATTTCTGTATTTTCTTTGTACTTCTTACTTTTGTATGACGTGGAGCCTTTGCAAAAGAGTCTATGACTCAAAGGATTGTAATTCTGATTCTATTGAATAAATAAATAAAATAAATAAAGTGGGTGGGGGGAAGGAATTACTTCAGAATGAAAATATTTTATTATTTAAAAAAGTCACAAACCCAAACACTGGAAATCCCGTACATCAGCAACACATTTTTTTTCTATTAACAAAACAATTCAGCCACAAAACACTATGGCCTGGATATTCAAACTGCGGCAGGCTGTGGCGCAAGCCTAGGCGCAGCTCAACTTTGTTGCGCAGGGGTGTGGCCTGGGCGATATTCAACGGAGCTGCGCTATGGTGCAGCAGCTTTGAATATCGCACCCTGTCCACTCCCACTGTGCATGGCGCAGTGGCACTGCACCAGCACAAGTGGCCAGAGTGGAGCATGGAGATGCGCTAGTGCAAGTGCCATTGCGCCATGCACAGCACCTGCGATATTCAAAAAGAGACATGCAAATCAGGCCATAATTTATGCAAGGCGCACATGGGGCCATTTACATGTCATTATGGCACCATTTGCATGCCATTAACATGTAGGTGCGCCGAGCCCCGACGACTTGCACCTGGCGTCCTGCAAGGCAGCAGCCATCGGGGACCGACGTCCCCTGTAGCCCGATCGTGGGCATCTGTCTAACAGAATAATCCCCTGTCCTATATCCCTGGTGGTCCAGTGGACCGCAATCTGCCTGATCACGGGCATCAGTATTAGAACCCCCCCACGTCCAATAGCCCTGGTGGTCCAGTGGAGCGCACTATGCCTGATTGAGGGCATCTGTCAACCATATAAAATGGCCTATTACCCTGGTGGTCTAGTGTACCCCTCCCCACCTGCCCATTGAGCCCCACCGCCCAGCTCCCCCCAGTCAGCCGGCGGGTGGCAGCACCCCACCCACCTGCCACCCCGCCGCCAGCCGACTGACAGCTCGGTAGGGCTGCACGCCCATTGGTTCACAGCGTGAGCCAATGGGAGTGCAGCCCATACTGTACTACACAGTACAGATATGTGAATGATTAATTAATTGTGGGGGTGATTTCAAAAGATGCCCGTGATTGGGCATGGGGGATCCGCCAGGTGCGACAGGAACTTGGGTGGCCACCCACAGGTGGCAGCTGCCGTATTGCACCCTGCAGTGTGGCAGCTCACCTGTGGGTGGCCATCAATTGTTCCTTTTTTTTGGGGCTTAACTTTGTGCAGGTGCAGGTAGGGGTTGCGCATGCATGACTCTGCATATCCTGGCTGAATATCGGGCTGTGCAGGTTATGCATAAAGAGCACGCCCCCACTATTAACACTGCGCCACCTGATGTGCTCCAGCGCATCAGGATTGTGCAGCGCACTTTTCCCTTTTGAATATCGCGCCAGGGTGCATCAGTAGGTTGTGCATGGTGCAATACTGTTGCGCCATGGGCAACCCTTTTGAAAATCTGGGCCTACATTCTTTAACCCCAGCTAGATTCAGCAGGCTAATTAGTGCTTATTTCTGTTTACAGAAATTCCACTGCAACTTGCCTGCAGGAACTTGCATTTTGTTTTGTTTTTGGCCACGTTTGCTGCAGGTAATAAACTTTCTGACAGCAACCGCACCAGAAAAAAAAACTTTTGTTTTTTCTTCCCCCTTTCCACCTTTCAGACATTGATACAGCAACTCCCATAGAAACACAGACTTTGACTGCAGATAAGGACCACTTGGCCCACCTAGTCTGTCCATTTCCCTACTTACTGGATAAGCTGCAGATCCTAGTTAACCAACAGCCTATTTCTTCCTACCCCCCACAAATTTATTTTACACAACATAGTACTACAGTACATAATCATCTTATATTGCACAATGTTTCCACCATGGGGAAACCAGGGCAAGTCAGAACTGGGGATGAGGGCCCACAGTCCAGGAAGTTCAGGAACAAGAAACAAAATGTCAGGAAATTGACATTTTTTTTAGCTCAGCTAACTGGCTGTATCACTTCTGAATCATCACCAAGTTTGTCACTGACATTGTTAGACAAAAAAGTCCTCCTCTTGACAAATTATTGCTCTGCTGGTCTGGCTACCACTCTGAACCAACATCACTGCCACCAGTCCAGGACCACATACACTCAGTGGACCCTGTGGGACCCACTGACTTCAACAACAAGCAATTGCTTTTTTTTTTCCTTTGGTCCGAGCCTGGGATGAAAATCTCCTCCTCTCGGATGCCAGGGTAGTGGACCGCCAGTCTCCACCACACAGCCAAATCCAGATTTTTCCTGCTGCTGGGCCTGCTCTGCCCCCCCAGCTGGTTGGCTGCTGCTCACTGTCTCTGCAGTCACTGGCCCGCAGGCCCTATTCAAGAATGGTAGTGAGTACTTTTACTTTAACCCCACCACTCAAGTCACCACTCTCGAGGGGTCTCTCTCAAACATTTTGAATGACTCCCAGGCCACTATCTGCACAGCCCTGCCCCACTGGTGATGAGAAACCACTCAACGGCTGTGAATCCATGATGGTCTGATGCTGTCCAGCCACCTTGCATGCTAACCCCTTGAGCCTTGTCCTCTCCCCAATCCTATCTGGACTCGGCAAGTCCTGGCTGCAGCTGGCTCCCATCCCTCCTGTGTCACAGTGAGATAGCTCTGGTACCTTGAGCAGCACAGTGCCCCTGAGCCCTTATCCTTAGTAGCTCTCCTTGCCCTACACACTGACCTACAGTCCTCTTTTGGGTTTGTCTCTTTTCTTTTGGAAGTCTAGAATGGAACTTAGCTCTCCCTCACTGCTTGCTAACACAGCCGCTCAATCCCTTACTGACTCACGGCTGTCTGCACATGCCACCAAAACTGATTATGCCAAGTGCCAGCCACTTCCAGCCTGCACCACTCAGGGCATTCACTCTAATCGCTGTGGTGCCAAGCATAAAGCAGACAGCAGGAGAGATCCAATATAAATGGGAGTGGCTCTTTTATGGGTGGGTCAGGCAGGCAGGCATGCAGCAATGAATCTGATGGACAAGTCCCCCCCCCAAATTACACCAGATTTTTGTTAATTGTCAGTCCATCCAGGTCACTTGCGCACACACACACAAAAAAAAAAGAAAGACTGAATTTTGTTGGCACCCCACCCGAATGGTGTCCTAGGTGGCAGCCTAGTTTACCTATCCTTAAGGTCAGCTATGAGTAGTAAATAAGTAAGTATACATGCAATTTGCACAGCTATAGGCCATGTGCTGTGCTCCAGCTGTGCTTGCTAGCTAGCCCAGGTGCAGCTCATGGGGATAGGGTTTAAGTAAGCACCAGCATGCATGTGGTCTGTATACAGTGCCAGGGAGTGGGGGTAGACTATTGACTGCACTGTTTTGTATTCCCTGAAGGATAGAAGGGAGAGAGGGGATATAATTGAGACCTTCAAGTACCCAAAGGGTGTGAACAGAGTAAGCACTGGAAGCATTTTTAAATTAAAAGTTGGAAGGGAAACCAGGGGGCACAGTCTGAAGTTGGAAGGAGGCAGATTCAGGAGGGAAATGAGGAGGTACGATTTCACCAAAAAAGTGGTAACAGAGTGGAAAATGCTGCTGAAGGAGGTGATATCACTGAGGACAGTGGGACAGTTTCAGAGGGAGGGTTCAAACCATGGGGGAACAGGGAGTGGGAATGAAGTATACATGGCAAAATCAATGAGGGGTGGGATTCAAGAAAGGGGGGAAGCTGCAGTCTGAAAGACTGAATTGCTGCACACTAGAACAGACTAGATAGACTGATAGGCCTGTATCTGCTGGCAATTTTGCATGTTTTATATGTTCATATGCTGTGTGTGCCCCTCAAAGCAGTGGATATCCCATAATGGCATGAGGATATCCCTATCCCTCCTGATGTGCCATGAGTTCTGGAGGGCAGGGGATGGCAGCTAGCTACCCTTTATGGTCCTATGTGTATGTGTAGGCAACAGAGACTGGCATTGATTGGTGTATCCAGTTTTATAAATTAAACTCAATTCAGTTAACTTGAAGTTTACACCAAATGAGAGGTCCTGATTTTTCAATGGTACAGCCACATAATGTAAGAAAAATAATTACTGAAACCACAGGCTTCCACAAAATTTCTTCGGAATACCTTTGTAATACCTGTTCTTTACCATTATGCTACCACTGCAGTTTCCAATATACTATCATTGTGGGCTTCATAAATGGCATCAGTGGATTTGTTTCAACTCCACTGTGATACCATTGTATCCACTCTTATATCATACAGACCGTGGTAGTTAACTGGTAGCACCACCTCTGCTGGTACCACAGTGGTAATAATGTGTACCAATGTGATACCACTGTTTGTTGATATCACAGTGGCTTTGTTCCAATTCCAGTGCGATGCCATTGTGTCCACTGTGATATCGACACACAGTGGTAGCACAGTAGCAAACACTTGAGCGATGGTAGCAAAATGGCAAATACCAGTATGATAGCACTGCAGTTGGTATCACAATGAATTTGTTTCAATTCCAGCATGGTCATTGTGTCCACTGTGATATTGACACACAGGAGTAAGCACAGTGGCAAACACATGTGCAATGGTAGCACAGTGGTGAATACCAGTGTGATACCACTGCAACGGGTATCACAATGGATTTGTTTCAATTCCATTGCACTACCATTGTGACCACTGTGGTACCATGTGTCAGTGGTAGCACAATAGGTGCACTTGCAGTGGCAATACAGTGGCCTCATTCCATGTCTTATGCTGGTGGTAGCACAATGGTCATGCAGCATGGTATCACAGTAGCCTGTGTGGGTCACTGGTAACATACTGATCACACTGTAGGAGAAAACCTGCCGGCAGAGTGCTCAAAAAAAAATCAAGGCACATTCAACAAGATCAGACATCTGCACATCTTTAATGTTGTTGTCATACAACATCTGCTAATCACCAGCTGTACATTGGAAATCCTACCAAAGTTATCTGTACACCAGTCATGTCCCTATAGTCTATGCTACGCAGTGTCCTCCTAGCCTCACAACATAGTGCTGCATGGTGCAGCCTTAGTGCAGGAACCTTCCTTGTTCACAAGGAAAGCATAAAGGGGCCTTGTGGCACACTCCTTTTCCCTACAAAAATGAAAACAATAAAGTAAATGGCCCCAATCCTACCTGTTCCTAGAAGTAAGGGGAAGGGTCTTCGTGGGAGTGCAGACAGTTTCAGCCCATCCTCACATTGCGACCATGGGTTGCTCCAATGATATCTCCCTGCAACAGAATCAACACAGCAGCTGAGCTGGGAAGTCACTTTCTTTAGCATGGTATCCTCTGCTTTGCTGCAGGTGGGGCAAGAATTGCTAGAGATCGTGACCCCATGTTACCCCCGTACACTATCATATCCATCAATCCCATGCAAGCTGTCACACCAACAGATCCAATATCATCATGTACACTGTCGCACTTCGCAGTCCCATACTCCCATGCATGCTGTCACAGCTCTTGATTCCATACCTTCATGCATGCTGTCACATCCCTCAACAGACCTTGTGCCCCCATTCACACTGTCACCACCAATGACCTATGTTGTGGGTGAATTCAAGAATGCATGGGACAGACATAAGGCAATTCTAGTGGGAAGGTAGGAGGAATTAGGTTGTTGGTTAATTATGATCTGCAGCTAATTCAATAGGTAGGGAAATGGGCAGACTGGGTGGGCTAAACTGTCCTTGTCTGCCATCAAGTTTATGTTTCTATGACCTCATATATTATTTTACCCATCATCCCCCATACACCCTGTCAAACTCACTGAACTATACCACAATGCACGCTATCACACCTCACAACTCCATGCCCCCATGCATGCTGTCACATCAACCGACCACATAGCACCATGCCTGCTATCACATATCATGATTCTATACTCCCATGCATGCCATCTCACCCACCAATCCCATGCATGCTGCCACACCCACTGACCACTTACACATGCTGTGTCATAAATAAACAGCATGTGTGAGCAGTGAGATCAGAGTATAATTTTTAAAAGCTATTATTGTAACCTACCCTGCCTCATGGCAGATTATACAGAGCTAGAAAGAAAACTGCAGTGGCAATGTCCCTCGGTTATTCCACGTGCAAGTAGATTGAGCATAGTGCCATGTTGTGAATGACAATAAGAACCGAAGAAATACTTAACTGTAGCATTATGTGTGTTGCAAGCCCTAACATGGACTGGTTGAATTGCAATTCCTAACCTTTTTTTTTCCAGTTGTGTGGTCCTGCAAATGTGTGGGTTGTGAATTGTGGATAAAGTCCATGAGACACCTGGTTGCTTGGCTCCCTCCCTCTGGGCCATAGATGGAGCTCCTTGTTTGAAAAGTGACAGCATGTGTTTATAGACACCAAAATAATATTAAACATAATGATTATACCAACTGTGTGCATTTCTTGCCCAACTGTTATGATAAAGTCACTTGCACTTCCTGCTGTATTTTCCTCACAGTCAGTGACACAGCAGCAGCCTATCTTTCACTCACAATACTTTTGATGTTTTGCTGCAGCTGCCCCTCAGCCTCTCTCAATGCAGTTGGCGTACTTTAGGCAGAGTCTGTTCTCCATGATACTACCGAATATGCCCCTTCATACCAACAGCAGCTGTAGTCCTCCTTATCCTTCCCCCAGGGGCCTGCCTCTTTTCTGCTGGGAATATTCTGTGTTGTTGCCCTATTTGGAGAATCAGAATATGCCCCTATTGACCACAATAAAAACAATATGAATGAGAGATCAGGGGCAGCAGTCATGGTATTGAAACATATTGTGTGCAGGTACAAAGGGATGTAGAGAAATTATTTTGAGAACAACAAAGAAAAATACCCTAAATATCATAATCTTAACAAACAGCAAAAAGAAGCACTACAAACTTTAGCAAATGACAAATCGACCACAATTAAGCAGATGGACAAAGGTGGGGGCATAGTAGTTATGGAAACCACACAGTACCAACAAATGTGTTTAAAATTACTGGCCAATGAAAACAATTACTTGCCATTAAACAATGATCCTAGCAGAGAATTTAAAAACATCATAGCAAGTACAATACAAGAATTATAAGTGATGAACTCGATTAAACAGTGGGAAGGGGAGGCATTGCCTAACAAATTTCCTAGGACACCTACTTTTTAAAGCAAACCTAAAATACACAAAAATTCAATAGATCCACCAGGCAGACCAATAGTTTCTGCAATAGGCTCTTTGTTAGAACCTATTTCACAATATGTAAACTTTCATTTACAACCAGAAATAGAAACAACTAAAACTTATGTTAAAGACAATGGTCACATGATAAGGATTTTAAACCAACTCTCTACTCAGGGTGTACCACCTAACTGCTGTCTTGTTACCAGTGATGTAGCTGACCTTTACACCTCTATTCCTCATTCAGAACATATGGAAACAATGGGCATAATATTAGACAAAAGAAGACATCCACAGCATCCTAAAACTACAGTCTTATAGGAGTTAGCAGAGTTAGTCTTAGAAAAACACTATTTTGAATTCAACAATGAATTCATTTTACAAATCAGGGGGACGGCCATGGGGAGCACCATGGCTCCCACCTATGCAAATGCTTATATGCATCAATTTGAAGTGACCAACATACTTGACCCAACCATCAATCCATTAGTTCGTGAAATATTAATGTGGCTTTGTTATATTGATGATATATTTTTATTATGGACTGGAACTGAACAAAGACTGCATGAATTTCATGAATATATGAACCTCATTAATATTAACTTGAAATTTACCATGGAATTTAACACCAACCAAATTCCCTATTTCGACATTATGATCATCAAAAAGGAGAACAAGTTACTGACTACTTTGTATCATAAACCAACAGACAGAAATACATTATTGCATGGAAATAGTTTCCACGAACCCAAACTTCAAAAAAGCATACCATACTCTCAATTAGTGTAAGTTAAAAGAAGTAGTTACACAGAGGAAGACTTCCAAGCAGCACAACAGGACATGATGCAAAGATTTCAAAACAAGGGCTATGGTAAAAAAAAATTTAAGACAGGCTGAATAAAAAATACAAACCAAAAATAGACAAGATCTACTTGAAGAGAAAGGACAAGCTACTGAGTGTGACAAACTGGTATTTGCAACAAAGTATTCCCAAAAAATGCCAGCAATAAAAAAGATTATTTACTGGCCTGTCGGCACAGTGGTTGGATTTCCGCTTGTGATGCCAGCGACCCGGATTCGGGAATGGATCTGGGTGGCTGGAGGGCCGGCAGGGGGGAGATGGATGGAGCGTCCTCTGGACTGCTCTCCTTCTCTGGGGGGAAGGGGTAGAAATGTCTAGTGCACTACGGACCCCTGGCGGAGGCCAGGGGTTCTGCTGCAGCTAGTGTCTGGATGTCCAGGGGGGTGGGGCAGATGCTGGACATCATTGCACATCCCCAACCCAGAGGAAAAAAATCGTCCTTTCTGGGACAGAAAAAAAAATTCCCAGTCAGTGCCTCCTTGATGCCCTCCTCACTGCCTCCGATGTGCTCTTAGGCCAGCTCCACAAGACCCGAACCGATGTTTGTGACATCAGTAAGTGCCGTGACCCTGCCCTGGGGGTAAGCCAGGGGGCATGGGCAGAGCACGGCTCATATGGGAGCAGGGGGTGGCGGGGGCCCTACTGTCCCTCTCGCTCACTCCGATCCACTGACGAGGGGTTGCTAGAGATTCCCAGGGTTCATTTAAAGACATCTGGGGCATGTGCATTTTCTTACGCTGCCCCCATCCTGTGGAATTCTCTACCTCACCGGATACGAGGCTGCCTTACTGTTGAGAGTTTCAAATCAGAGCTTAAACTTTTTTGTTTTTAAAAGCTTTTGGAGAATGATTTTATTCTTAATATTATGTTTGTTATTTTAAATGTCGTTCATTTGTACAGCGCTTTGGTTTTTGAAAAGCACTTAAAAAAAAAATCACTTACTTACTTACTTACTTACCAGGGCTGATTTCCAGCGCTAGGCTCAGACAAAGGAGCATAGTAAATAAAAAAACACAAAAGATTATTAACAAACATTGGCATTTAGTAAGTACAGGAAATCATCAAATTCCAGCACTAGCCCAAAACCCGATAGCTGTAGCCAAAAAAGTCCCGACAATAAGAGACAAGCTAACAAAATCTCAGTTTTACACACCACCAAAACTAGGGCAACAATTATTGTTAAGCCCTTTGCAGCCAGGGATGACACCACGTGGCAGGTGCTCTGTCTGCAGACATACCAGCAGAAAAACTACTTTCAAACACCCACATACAAATCAATCATTTGACATTAGACAGCCCATTAACTGTGAAACACAATGGGCAATATATTTTTTGCAATGCCCTCATGATAAGATTTAAGTAGGGCAAACAACCAGACAATTAAAAACTAGGATACAAGAACACAAGGGAGACATCAGGAGACATGATCAGGAATCACAAGTAGAAATACATTTTGATCAAGCAGGACATAATGGGCTTCATTGTGGTTTTGGGGACTAGAAGCTGTTTACCCACCAGAAAGAGGGGGTGACTATCAGAACAGATTGGACAGGTGTGAGATGAAATGGATTTTCTTGATCAAATCATTGGAAAGCACAATAGGAATGAATACTGATACCAATTGGCCTGCTTGTTGGCAATAACACCATAAAGCAGCATGGCAGTGTTAAGGTCAGGACATTGGAAGACTATACCATTATAGTTCAAATTCTACTATACTATAATAAGCACAATACTGTATGAGTTAAAACAAAACTTGAAACTTGAATATTAGTTTTTTTCCTCTCAACCCCCACCCCAGCCCTTCACACAGTCTGCCACTTTAAGGTTTATGACTATGCATATGAATCTAACAACTGAAATGAGTATCATACATATATTTAAAGTTGTTACACTAAGCTTTTACTTCCAACCCCCCCAACACTTTAATCAGTATGTCACTTTAATGTTTACGACTGTGCAGAAGGATCTTATAACTGAAATGAGCACTGTACATATATTTGAGTTGTCACAGGAGATGTCCAACAGACCTAATATACCATCTTGTAGAACGTTAGCATTAATTCTTGACAGGGTTCCGTCACCCGTTTCACCAGTTCATGAAATTCAACAAATGAAGGTTTAAAACAGGTTGTATACCCCAAAAATATAGTATCTCCCATAGTACACCTGTAAATACATTGTAGCACATAATGAGCCTGCTCTACAACCCAGGTTATGTTGCTTAGCAACACACCATGCCCCTTTTTGTGCAAGGACCCTTTTAAAATCTTAGTGACTGGTAGGTCGAGTGGGCTCAAATGGTACTTAGCTTTCCAGACCTCACTGATTGCCTGACAAAGTTAGATTTTAAATAACACTAGCAGGAACGATGGAGCTGCAAGAGCAGCTGAGTGAAAACTTCACTTATCTTATTAAGACAAAACGATGATATTGTAGTGCTGCACTACAGACGAGATAAAATCTTAAAGATAAAAACCTATAGTACATACAGGCTTAAAAATATTAGAACACCCAAAAATGGTTATTCATTTGTCAAGAGTAAAATTTATTTACAGGGAGCTTAGTAAAATGCCATTGAGTAAATGTTGGTGCAGCGTACTAAAAATAAAACTACTGCAACCTTAAAGAAACAATAAAGACATGTTTGAAAATTGACAACAACACAGCAAAAAGGGCTATCTACAGCCATCTGGCTCTACACACAGTGCTTAGCAACAGTAAACTATACAAATCTCATGAGACTACATACTGAAATCCCAGCCATGTGACTTACAGATTTCCAAGTGAATAAGAGCCAGCACTGTCAAGTGCTCATTTGCTTCTTGCTCTTGCATGTGGAGAGTGGCCATTACACCAGACTCACCCAGAACAACTAAAGTAAGCACTTTTTGACTGCTAGTATTATAACTGAGACTCAAAGTTATACCAAAGTGTCCACATAGATTGTCTTTTGATACACAGTTTTATAATAATTTACAGGTATCGTTCAAACAAACAAACACTGTTTCTGAACACTGTGTGGAGGTTAGATGATGGCTGTGATATATGGGTCAGTGAAGCTCATTCAAAACATTTTCAACATCAAGTATATTGAATGTTAACATGCCTTGTTTGTAGATTTTTGTGAATAATTTGCACTCAGTGTTGTGTCAGTGAAAGCCTGGTTAAAACGAGCAAGCTTAAAGCAGCAGATAGTGTTGTGCTAACATGTTTTGTAAGATGTAGGTAGAAACTGAAATGTTTTATTACTAACTCATTAAGCGACATTACAGTATCAGTACTATTTTAAACATAATGAACTTTAGTTTTTATTTGAAGGTAAAGACTCACTTGTGATTTCCCTTTTTTTGTGTGTGATTGTATAGCAAGAAAACAACTGTTTACAAACTGAGAATTAAGAATACATTCGAAAGTCACTAGTATAAAGACAAAAGCAGGTATTTAAAGAGGTAGTGTACTGCTTTGAATTAATAGTAATTGTAAGATGCAGTCAGCTATCACTTCCAGTATCTGAAGTATTTTTTTATTTTCTGTTTGCTAATTAGAAGATTTTCCACCTGGCAGTACTGGGGTGATGTGTGGAGCCGCACTCTGCCTGGAAGGAAAAAAAAGTCAGTTCTGTTCTTCCCTCTACATTGTCAGAAATAAGACTAAACATCTTGAGGCACCACAATCCTAGCAGCCTGAGCAGTGACTTTCACAAACTACCAATCAAAATGCAGGAAACTGTGACATCACTAGTAACCAGGGGGAGCCAGCCCCTGCTGCTTCATGTGAAAATGAAACCTGGCAGAGAGAAATGGCTCTCATTGGTTACTAGTGATGTCATAGTCAGTGTGGTTTCAGTGTTGATGTAGTGGGAGGAACAGAACAGACTTTTTTCTCCCTCCAGACAGAGTGCTGCTCCACATATCACCCTAGTACCACCAGGTGGACAATTTTCTAATTAGCAAACAGAAAAGAATTAAGACTTGAGATATAAAAAGTTGTAGCTGACCGCATCTGAAAGTTACAATTAATTGCAGGCAGTTTCCGAGCAGTACACTACCTCTTTAAAAGAAACATCAAATTAGTTATAGCTTACATACTTAAAGGTGTATTAAAACAAACAAATGTTTTTTTCATCTTGTGTTTCATGTTTTTTTTTCTTTTTTCAAGAGATGCTGACAGTTTATTATTTTACTCTTCAGTAACTGATGAAATGTGAAATTCTTGCAAAGATAGCTTGATAAATATTTTGTTCTAGAAAGAAAAGAATGGAAAAAGTAGTTAAGATAAAAAATTTTCAAAATATACATTTAAAAAGTATCTTAAAATGAATATTGAAACATGTATTTTATGATTTCAGATAAATGAAAAAAGCCCTTTGAAAAATCACTTTTAAACAGTGCGAAACGTTGAGGCATATTATCAAGCAAAATAAAAAGAATTTGATTTTGAAAAACCCAGTGTGAAGTCACTTGAAGATTTCTTTGCATCCCTCAACATTATTTTTTCTTGAATTTGTGGACACCTCAGGGGTGCATACCATACCAGAACTATCACCACTTCCCTGGATACCTGCCTACATAGGTTCTTTTCTGTATTTCCCTCATAGTTAGGGAAGTAGCAAATTTAAAACCCACTGGCGAAGAGAATGCGAAGTGGCCACTTTGCATTGGCACTTCTCTATGTAGAGTGCCCCATAGGAAAGGTTCACTTCATCTTGTTATTATTACTTTGCATTGTCATTCCACCTTAAATGTGATGTTAGGCGGAATGACAACAATTTTGGCAGCATCCCACCCACACAGTCACCAGAATGAATGTGCATCCCCAAAGTACTACTGTCTTATGTCCAGAAAACTCTCGAGCGCGGATGAAGTGAAATAAAAGTGTAACACGAAATACAAAGTCTCCCAGAATTAATAGTGCACTCAGTCATGCGTGCAGTGGTGAGGTCACACACAGAGTCACCATAATTAATGTGCATCCCCAAAATGCTACTGTCTTGTGTTCAGAAAATTCCCCAGTGCTGATGAAATGAAATGAGAGCTTAACAAGAAGTGCAGTCTCCCAGAATTAATGGTGCCATGCAAATGCACAGACAGATTAAGGTTGCACTGCACAGTCAAGGGATGCATACAAAAAGGCATAACACTTAACCAGTCCTCACAAGTCACAAATCCAAATCTAGAAAGGAATACCTTTTGCCTTTTGGGGGATTAGTGCACAGCAGTAACAATCCACTGCCAGTAAAGATACCACAAATCAGTATAAAAAAGTCATGCAGGTGCGGTGGATAGCAGGTTTACACTGCTGCAGTTACTATGTAACACAATAAAAGGTGTCTGATTTAATGGCATGTATCACACACATTTACACGCACACTCAAGTAATGCATATCAAATTGAATACCTTTAGTAATATAACCAAATGTTTTAAACAGACAAATTGTACACTGCTGCACCACAACAATCAGCAAAAAAAGTCAAGAATTACTGAAAATATTACTGTGTGTACATTAACACAGTTATACAAGAAAAATATAACCAAAACAGAAAGACAGCCTTTTTCTCCCAGTTAATCCACCTACACCACAAATACGCCCCTCCCTCAATGCACACTTCACAGTACACAGACTGACTGTTCTAAATTAACTTTCAAAATCCACACACAACAATAAATACTCGATGATGTGAGCACAGAAGGGTTTCCTACAATCAATCTATTAAATTCTGAGCAAAAAATATTATTCAAAGAGGTATTTTAAACAGCTTTTAGAGGCTTTGAATCACAGAGCTCTGAGAGCAAACTGTCTTCAGCTACCACTGCACACACACTACCCAGGCCAGAACTGAGGCTGTGCCAAACAATCTAGAGCCCATGTGACCTGCAATCCCGTGAATAACTGTAGAATTTCATTTAGAGCTCAATTACAGGGTGAAGTGAGGTGAATTACATTGATTTCAATGTACTTCACCTTAAAATTGGTGGAGAAGTGGTTTGGGGAAGGCAGAATAACGCAAAGTCATTGGTTTCAATGGACTTCACGTTCCTCATTATGAAGCGAAGTACTGTGCTTCACATTGTGAAGTTCTCCACGGATTCCATGTTGCTCAGTGAATCACTTCATGGAGCAAATTGGGGCCACTTCACCCACCACTACTTACAGTATTGTAACTCACATGCTGTGCAGGAAGGAATGCGAATGCCTATGGCTGTACTTCCCCGATGAGCTGTAGCACAAAACTCCCTGACTTAAAAACACTTATTAATTAGTACAATGGTGGAGTGGTAAAGCCTGTAGAGATACTACAAAACATGTTTACAATACATCCAAGTAACTAGTAAAAAAATAAATTTTGTGATTCGTGATGTGATCGAGAATCATGATTTGTGACTGCATTTGTGACCGTAATGATGAAGAACGTGATTTGGTGTTGATGGTGTGAGATAAACAATATGGAACTGTATTGGGAACTCGAATGCTTATGGCTATTACTTCCCCGATGAGTGGTAGCACAAACTCCCCAACTTAAAAATGCTCATTATTGAGTACAATGGCGGGGTGGTGAAGCCTGGAGAGATACTACAAAACATGATTCCAATACATCCAAGTAACTAGTCAAAAAATTTGTGTTGTGATTCGTGACATGGCCGTGAATCATGATTTGAGACTGCATTTGTGACTGTGATGATGAAGAATGTGATATGTATCACGAGTGACTTGTGATGATTGTCCTGACTTAAAAATGCATATTAATGAGTACAATGTTCATGCAGAATTATGCACCACACCTGTCCAGTACTCTGAAGTGAAGCCAAAGAAACAACTATGACTTAAGTTACAGATGGAGATTGGGCCCTAAAGAGATGCAAATGCACAGACAGATTAAGATTGTGCTGCACACTGAAGAGATGCAGATGCAAAGACACAACACCTAACCAGTGCTCACCACCAGAAATTCAAATCTGGAAAAGAATACCTTTGTCGGTTGAGGTAGGCCGCGGGGGCAGTGTACTGCACTGCTGCAGTAACAGTCACTAGTACTAGTACCAGTAAAGATACCACAAAGAAGTACAAAAATCACACAGCTGCAGTGGATGGCAGATTCACATTGCTGAAATTATTAAGTGGCACAATAAAAGGTGCCTGATTTGGTGACATGTTTCACACACATACACACACACTAAGTAATGCGTAGCAAATTGAAAACTTCAGTAATATAACCACATATTTTAAACAAACTAAAATTATGCACTGCTGCACCACAACAATCAGTTAAAAAATGGCAAGAATTATTAAAAATATTACTGTGTGTACATTAACACAGTTATACAAGAAAAATATCACCAAAGCAGATAGCACTGTATTTTTCTCCAAGTTAATCTACCTACACCACAGATACACCCCTTCCCCAAAGCACACTTCCACTGTCTCTCCGTACACAGATTGAATTTTGTACATTAACATTCAAAATCCACACACAAACAATAAATGCTCGATGATATGAGCACAGGAGGGTTTGCTATAATTGATGAACTAAAGTTTCAGCAAAAAAAAGACTGAACAGGGCTTTTTTAACAGCTTTTAGAAGGTTTGAATCATAGAGAGCTCTCAGAGCAGATTGTCTCCTACAGCTTCCTACACACACTACCTCAAACCGAGGCTGTGCAGAACAATCTAGAGCCCGTGTGACCTGAAATCCCATGAATCACTGTAAAATTCACCTTTGGAGCTTAAAAACAAGGCAAAGTGAGGCGAAGTACATTGTTTTCAATGTACTTCACCTTAAGAATTGGTGGAGTAGTGGTTTGGGAAGATGGAGTAAAGCGAAGTCATTGTTTTCAAAGGACTTCGCGTTACCCATTATAACATGAAGTACTCCGCTTCACGTTGTGGAGCACTCCTCAAATTTGCCTTCACTCCGCGAATCACTTCGTGGAGTGAATTGGGGCCACTTCGCCCATCTCTACTCACAGTCAGAGATACAGCAGCAGCCTATATTTCACTCACAGAACTTTCGCTGTCTTGCTACAGCTGCCCCTCAGCCTCTCCAAATGTAGCTGGCATACTTTAGGCAGAGTCTGTTCTCCATGATACTACTGAATATGCCCCCGCATGCCAGCAGCTGCTATAGACCTCCCTATCCTTCCCCCAGAGGCCAGCCTCTCTCCTGCTGGGCAAATTCTGTGTTGTTGCCCTGGATCCAGATGCCAAGCCAGGCTTGGTCCATAGCCTGCAAATCCTCTCGAAGGCAGCATTCCAGCATAAACAAGGGGTCCCTATCAGCGTGTTACCCTACTTAACTACCTCAGTGCACCTGGAGCAGTAACACCTAGCACCTCTTCCCGTGGGTGTCTCAGCCTTCTGGCATCATGCCATCCATGGTGAAAAATTAGCTTCTGATGGCCTTTATCAGTGAGAAATTCCAGAGCTTCTGAACCTTGGAAGATGAGCTAAACCTAAGGAGAAAGGCAAAGGCTTAACATTCTTATAATACAATGGGGCATGAAAATCCTGTAACCTCACTGGTCAAAACACCTCACATGACTGTGATAAATCCTCCAGTATACCCACTGTAAACATTTTATAGCACTATAAAAACCAAAAAACAAGTTGAACATTGTATAATAGCAATATACCATGACAGGGAGTGGGCATATGGGTGGATTTACCACTGCTGTTGTGGTTAAGTCACTTGGCTGTGCCTCATGGCCAAACCACACCAGGTGTGGTAAATCCACCAATATACCTACTCCCTGCCATAGTATATTGCTTAAATAACCTACTTAGGGCTGCCTCTCTCATTTATATTGGCACTGTGAAGAAAAGTCCCTTAAACTAACAGATCTGTTTTATTTAAAAACATTTCTTCCTGCAGGGTTAGGAAATGCCTCGTGGGAACCTGAATACACATGTAGTCTGCCTGTTGCATTACTGTTGGTTCTGGAATTTTGATTCCTGATGTTCTACTGCAAAAGCATTAACATGATATGTGGGTTATGGGCGTAGGCAATGTAAAGGGTGCAGGAGACAGGCAATGCACAGCTGAGGCTGCATCATCACAGCTTGCTTAACTAGCATAAATAAGAGATCTCTTACTTGGGATCTGGGAGCCTGGGATGGGTGTCTTGGAGTCAAGTCCAATCATACCTGTAAAAAAAGAACACTCATGGAGTCACAAAGAATCCATAGTGCTTGAAGAACAAAATGGGACTAACGGGAAAGGTTAAACATAAACAATACTCAGCTAATATATAAGTAGTCTGTGTTCTGTCAGATCCGGGTCAGCCCTCTGAGACCTGTAGAAATAAAGGAAAAAAAGGATTATTATAAGGAATAAGGTACAGACAGAGATCCAGAGAAGTACAAGCACTACAGGGAGAACACAGATGTTGCATACACAAGGCCGTTGATCCCTAGTTCAAATCCCACCACTGTCACTGGCTCAGGATGTGATATTGGGAATGGCATATGACCTCCCAGCTTTAAAACTGTGTTGAAACTGGGTGTCATTGTGAACTGGTAAGGAGACTAGCCAGAGTGTAACCTTAAAGTGTAGGCCTTATTTTGATTTAATAATTTTAACATAATATGCCTTAATTCTGCTGCCCATGGATACCACCTGACCTACAGGGCATGTATCAATATTTGGGCCTTCAAAGGTGGGTGGATAAAAACTGATGCCACAGATGCCCCAGCCTCCAGCCCAGGGCCAATGAGCAAGGGCACAGCAATGGTCAACATCAGGAATAGTTCCAGCAGAGTTGACTGTGCACATGGCACCAAACATTGATAGCAATGTAGATGGCTCAGTGTGGAATCAGCAGTGCATATGACACAGCAAGTGGTTTTCAGAATAGCAAGCTGGTGACTGTGCAAGTGACACTGTGTGGTGATGACAGCGTACATGGAACAGAGTTGACAGTGCATGTGGCAATGCTGTGATGACAATACATGAGTCACTGTGTGATGTTGGCAGAGCAAGTGGCACAGTGCAGAGTAGGCAGGGCACAGAGATGGTGATGCACATGACACAGTGTAGTGGCAGTAGTGTACCAGTGAGGTGGTGGCAATACACACAGTATTGCATGCTGCACTGCAGTGTCTGCAGTGCACTTGATGCAGAGTTGTCAGTACATGTGGAAATGCACTCTGCATTGGCAGAAGTGTGTCTGGAACAGTGAGGTGGTAACAGTGCACATGACACTGTGATGAGGGGAATGCATATGGCACAATGCGTTGACAGCAGTAATTACCTTACCAGTTGAGAGCTATAGAGGGAAAATAATTACACTAATGGATCAACTACTGAATGTCAGTTGTTATGACTATTGGGAGTCAATAGTTTATCCCCAAAAGTCAATGTTTCCCATTATATATACTAACAATTCTGGTTATATATCCTAACAATTCCAGTCTGACCACCACCTTCATCATCCAGTGTTCAGATCAGCCCCCCCCCCACCCCACAACAGCCAACCACCATCCTCTGTGCTAGATCATTCTATCAGGCACCAGACTAGTCTCCATGCAGCTGGACAACCCTTCTAGCCCTAAGCTCTTCCATGATGAGCAATCTCACTGGAGCTAGAGCAACACACAACCTCCAGACCAGCCTGTTTCTTATCAGACCACCCTTCCTGCATCTGGACCAGCTTCCAACTACATGTCTTTCAACCTCCTTGCAGCTGCAGAACCACCCAAGCCTCTACACCAACAGACCACATCTCTGAAGCTGTACTCCCCATGCCCCGGAACCAGCACTCCCCCAGTCAACCACTAGACATACAGCTGGACTTACCAGAAGCCCAATACCAGCCTCAAAGATCCAACCACCTACCGTGCAGCTAGACCTCGCTTTCATCCCCAAACTAGCCACCACACACCAGCCACCCTTCCTGCTGTTGGCTCACCCTTTCATGCCCTGGACTAGCCTCCCCCAGCAGACAACCCTCCTTGCAGCTAGATCCCCTGAGTTCCCACCCATAGACCTGCTCCCCAAGTTAAGCACCCTCACTGGAGCTGAACACCCAGATAACCACTCTTCCCATGAGCTGGACCCACCTGCCTCCAGAGCAGAACCTCCCTAGACCAGTCCCTCCCTTCAACTAGACCCCCCACCCAGATCACTCTTCTGTGACCATGGACCCCATACTCCTCAACATAGTATAATTAAAATGTGAAACACTGACATACAAAATATAAATTCATGGTCACTTTTAAAATGAACAGCTACATGGATTCAAAGAATTAGTTAAAAAGCATACTTTACAGAAACAGGAAAATTACTCAAGAAATTCTTCCACAATACACAAAAGAGTGATTTTCATAATCAGCAGTCTTCAGCAAAAGGAAAAAAAAAGTACACTGATCCCAGCATTACTATTTAATTTAATGGATTTTCATATGCTAAAGTTGTAATTAACTATAATTTAAGGATGCAAAAATGCACACCTTTCCCTTGCAGTCCACCCACCTTGAATCAGTTTATGAACAAACAGGATCCAAGGAAATTAAATTCCTCCAAAAGTATATAAGGTGATATTTTCATAAACAGCACTCAGCAGTTTAAGGAACATAAAACAGACACAAGGATCCAATCATTAATATTTAATATAATGAATTAACACATGCAAATGTTTTAATCAAATACAATTTTAAATGCAAAAAGCAGCTCCCTCACACAAACATATGAACATATGAAAATGCCAGCAGAAATAGTCTTCACTGTCTGTCGAGTCTGCTTGATTGTGCAACTAGCCCCTCATCTCTCAGCTGCCCCTCCTACTCCTCCACTCCTTAGATTTGCTACCCCCTCATCCTGTCCCATCCACTTTTGAAACTGCCCACCATCTTACAGACCACCATCTCCTGTGGTAGAGTGTTCCACTTGCCCACCACCCTTTCCATGAAGAACTGTTTGCTTACCTCCCTCCTGAATATTCCCCTTCCAGTCTGAGACCGTGCCCTCTTGTGTCCCTTCCTCTTCTTAATTGGAAGATCCCCTCTGTTGGAGTCTTGTTTACACTCAGATATCTGCAATAAATATATCTCTCCTTATAAATCTGCAGGTTGTTCCAGAACTTCTCAGATAAAAAAACCTGTAAAATCTTTTCTCTGTAAATATAGATAAATAGGCTTCTGAATGGGTATACACACACAAAATGCATTCTGGACTTGCTCATTCATACAGTTTTCCTACTGCTAAGTAACTCCTCTGCCCCCCTGAATGAAAATACAACTTTTAACTAAATCAGTAAAATTACCACACATAATAGGTAAACTAGAGGCACAATGCACACTAGATATTTTAAGGAGTGATTTGATTGAAAAAAAAAAAAACCTGTGTATTTTAAAATCTTTTCAAAGTGTTTTAGCCACAGGAGTTCAGAGCAGAGAAAATGTCTTCGCAGCAAAACATTCAATCAAAACTGCACAGAATTTCAAATAAAACCTGAATTATAATTCCCATACTGTATTTAACATTTCAGAGAGTTAAAATTATGCACTTTTCTATTTAAACATAAGCACGTACCTCATACATGTAAATCTTAACTACAGCCAACACCAACTTGATCTTCCAAATGCAGGCTAACAGTTACTCTAAACAGGAACAGAAAGTGGTTCTGAGAAATGTACTTCACAGACTGAGCAGACTTCTGTAAAATGTAGTTCAGTAGACTTTTAAAGGGACATGTTCAACTTTTTTGTGTATCATATTATTTTTAAGTAAAACAAGCATGTTGTAAGATTGCTTACTTTCTGCAAAATTCATTGGTGTTGCTGGTTGTTCTATCTGTCTCCTTGCTTAGTATAACTGAAATGCATGGTAATGTACCCATCCTTGGTTGGATAATTCAAGTCTTTGAACTGTAATCTTCATTAATGATTCGGTAGTATTACAAATTTATACTTTGAAGAGCATTGCCATTCTATTTCTAAGCCTCATTTACTAATAATTTACTCTCAAACAAGTAGTCTGCTAAATTCTTAGAATTTACTATTCTTAGAGGTTGTATTTTTTTAATGATGATGAAAGATGATCAAAAATAACAAACATTAGTCTTCAAAGAGTAATTAATTACTGCTTTAATACTAAATTTAGAATTTGACTTCAGTGAGCTGGAAGAGAGAAGGGAAATTACTCCCAGTAGAAGGAGTTGCAATTAAAAGGGAAATAGCCTGAGCCAATGAAATTAAAAGGGCAACATCCCATCGAAGCCAAATTTGTTAGGAAAGAGGGACAACAACCAAGAGGAATAATTAAAGCCTCTGAAACCCCATCCCCAATAAATTTCAGGAAACAAATCAGCTGGTTAAGGACACATCCTTGATTTTTGGAAATGCAGCATCTCATTTTTCCTATCTACTGTAAATGAATCTCACTCCTGTACTTATGATGAGAACCAAATGTGGGGGATAGACACATCCTACCCTTTCCCAAATAATAGCGGTCATTGGGACATAGAATTTAATATCCCAAAGATGGGATCCCAAGAAAACCCCAGTATCCACAGTAAGGTTCCCATGTGCCCCTGATAATTCAGGAGTAAGGAAGGAGTAAACAAATGTGCTGGCAAGAGCCCCATAGAAATAAACTGCAGCTTGCAGTTTAAAAGATTGTTTTCATTTGCTCAGCTTGCTTAGCAAGTTATCATGAACCTGTTCCACTTATTAGGTCCACCTCACACTACACAGCTGGTTGCCACTTGGGTTACTAGTGACTTGGTATCCCAAATGTAGGGAGGGCTCTGGAGTGCATGGCCAGTTGCAGCCATTAGTTTTTGAAAAGAGTGCAAACTGAGAAGATGACACATATCAGCAGAAGAGGAGCCAGTGACCAGCAGGGGGTACTCACCTCAGGCTTGAGGGGGTTCCTCATTGCATCTTAGCCAGTCCTGTGAAGACATCCAGTACCTGTTCCATTGGTGCTGTGACCCGTAGTGTTGGTAATCCAGGCAGCGAGCTGAAGAATTAGCAGTCGGCTGGCCATGGTGCAGGCTCTGTTTAGCCCTATTTGTTATTTTATTTAGTTAAAAAGAAAAGGTTTCCAGTCCCTTAGAGGTGGTGCATCAGGCCAGCAAAGTATCAGAGTTGAGCAATCAACCAGCAAGGCCCAGAAGGAAGACTTTCAATAATCTGCCTGTGGTCAAATCCTGGCTACTCCACCTGCCCTCCACTCCATAACTTCTTCTCATGCTGGGGCAGTGTGTCAGCACCATTGGATGAGTGAGTTCTGCCAGAATTAATTACCTAAAAAAATGTGTTTAATTGTGCCAGACAGGGGAGCAAGGGATGGCCATAATTGTTTTGGGGGTTAGGGCAAGGCCCCAGAAAAAAGGACCACCTGAGAGCAGATCTATTTAAATTTATTTAAATCATGCTCCAGTGGGGTAGCATTGGCAGAGGTGGAACTATGTGAAGTAGGTAGTTCCCGGAGGCAGAGCAAAAGGGGAAGCAGGACCTATATTCAAAAGTAAAGGCTCCAGTGAAGGAGCAGGGCAGAGAAAGGCCCCATTTTCAGATATGTTAGCTTAGGTGGGCTACTGAACTAGGGCTAGCTAGCTCAAATATTTCATTTATTTATAAATAAGTACCTGGTGGGCAAATTGGGGCAAAGAAAGCTCCAGCTGTAAAAAAGATAGCACCCCAGGATGGAAAAGGGTGGCTAGTAGCCAGATGGCCACCAGTAGTCAAATCCAGGGCTAGTGTTTAAACTGCAAATTTTGCTGATTTAAGCACATTAGAGTAGTGGCTCAAACCAAGAGAAAGAGGAAGGGAGTGGGACAGTCAGTCAGTCAGCCACCCTAGCAGTATAGTTGCCAATGCCCTAGCCTAGGGCTAATAACCTGTTAAGCATATAACTGACCCATAGTCCCCTTAGCCAGGGAGTGACAGTTAGTGTGGTATCCCCTAGCATATAGGCTAGCTAGATTGCCCTTAGACAATACCCGTAAGTGGCACTTTAACATCTGCTTTCTATAATAGCTGCACTATGAGAGGCAATAAATAAGAGGAAAACCTGGCAAAAGCTGAATTTACCTCACCACAAGGGGACCCTGAGGAATATTCTTCCTCCCACAGACATTTGCTTTAGATTCTCCCTCCCAATTTCCTCGTTGGGTTGTTGTTTGCTTTGTTTTGCTATATGTCCCACTTTCACTACCATTCTGTACAGCTCAGAAAATAATACTGCCCTCAGTGGCTCTCAGTTTGTTCCCTGTTAAAGGTGTGTCATCTGGGTTGGCTATTTTGTTTTTTAGTGGAACCCTGTTCCTTGTCTCCTCTGGATGGTGTTCTGTCTGTGATTTTTCTCTCCTGTTTTGTATAAAATTGTTAGTATATGGAACACATCCTCACGGTGCAATTAACTAATTTCAGCAACAATAATACTCACTGCTGATTGCAAGGCAGTATTTAACCATGAGTACAACACTAAAAATACCCAGAGCCATTAGTAAAACCAAAAAAAAAGGAATTTGATCATTTACAAAGAGTTTACATTATAAACAAATATTAACTATAATGTGGTAGTACAGTATAATAAATGTGTGTGAACCAACACTTTGAAAGTATAAGATTTCTAAGAAAGAGCAGTGGCAAAACAATGTAATCAAAATGTGAAACTGTTGGCAGTACTACTCCAGTGTGCATCAAAAATTAATGAAGGAAATGAAGTGGTGAAGAAGTGTACAAGAAAACTTGTCAATTATTTGCAGAGCTATCACAGCATGCATCTAAACATAAGAAAGATAATGCAGTGATAAAGGATTGTAACACAAAGTCAATGGAGTGCATTTACAGTACAGTGAATAAAAGCAGTGGTATATCAATCTGGACTGTAATAAAACTGAAATGAGACTCAAGACTGCAGTGTGCACTCCACTTCCCTCTCAGTAAAGACATTTTCTCAGAGTTGGTTGAGTCCTTGCCTTTCTCCTCAATTACTATTCTGGACAGCCCCCAACATTACCTTTTAAACTGTACATATACTGGCAGGGTACCTAGGGGAGTACCTGAATTTTCCTCAACAGAAGTTCATGAAGCCTGGGAATTTGCTTCAGCTAAAGTAGTGCTGCTTATTGTCTGAAATCAATTTGCTAGACTGTGTAAAGCAGGTTTCCAGTCTGCTGATTTAAGTTTCTAACTTTAATTAAGGATACTAGAGATGTAGGGGAAAACTGATTAGTATCAAAACTCTAAGGGTTATCATAAGGATCAGTATAGGGATGAGATTTAGCAGGGAGCAAGTCAGTTGCAGAGACTATGGGGTGCTCTTCTCCATGGTTACAGAGGAGAGGACACTACCCCTTCTGTAGTGCCTTTGCAGAGCTCCATTTTCAGTTGATACGAGTGAGGGAAGAGATATCTCTCCTGCAGCACCTGCTCAACTGCATCCAAAAGCCCACACTCCACTCCCCCAGAGGCCCACTAGTCTGTGGAGGGTGAACAGTGGTGGAGATGGGGAATTGTGGCAGGGGCAGCCACAAGGATGTTAATTAACTCCACATCATCCTGGTAGAAAATCACTTTGTACCTCTGGAGGAGAATCAGGTACCTAACTCTACCGGGATAGGGACTGTTGGTAAGTCGGGGGAAGTGGGAGTGATAACCTGTTAGCACCTGAGAGGCACAGTATGAAGTAGACAGCTAGAAGAGTGATAATGGTTGGAGGTTTTATTATCAAGGTAGTAGAGAGGGTGGTGGGTGGCGGGGAGTGGTGGGGATGATAAGATGCCTTCTGGGGGCATCAGATATCCAGGACATAAACAGAATAGGAAGGACAGCGGAGAGGGAGGGAAGAGCTGGGGGTGCTGGACATGGGTATCAACAATCTGGTAAACCAGCCTGTGGAGCAAGTGAAGCAGAACTTTCAGATGCTGGGGGACAGACTGCATGCACTCTCAACTTCCCTAGCCTTTCCCAAGGTCATTCCTGTATGGAGTGGGGGGAGTAAAACATAGAGTAAGGAAGGAAGAGAAAGAGGAATTAAATGGGTGGTTAACGGGATGGTATCAGGAGAAATTGTACCACTTTTTGGGGTATAGATGGGCTTCTGAGAAAAGAGACACTTCAGAGTTGATGACCTTCACCTGACAAGATAGGGGACCAGTACACTGGGGCAGCAGTCTGACATCTACATTAGACAGTTAAACTGACTACAGGCCATACTGAGGCAAGAGGAACCATGGTAAATGTAGTGAGGGAGGAAAACCTTGCTAGTGCTCCCCCTATACTGGGGACTTGTAGCAGTAAGGTGTGAAAAATATGGCTGAGGTTCAAAAAGGAGTAGTGAAAGAGGCAAGAGGGGAAGACTTTCAGGGTCTGAAAGCATTAGGAAAAATAAGATGGCAAGGAAAAGGAGAAGGAATGCAGATGTTGGATCAAAAACAGCAAACCAGTTTCCAGAGCTAGGTGGAAGGGGATCTGCCATGATGCCAAGATCTGGGTAATAAAATTAATAAGCTCCAGGCATGGGTGGCAGATGCTGAGGTGGACCCCATAGCCATTACAGAAACTTGGGCCACTGACAATAATGACTAGGACTTGTCAGTCTCATCTTGCAAAATATTTAGACAGGATACAGGGATAGGCAAAGGGGGGAGTGTAGCCCTATATGTCAGAGATGGCATATAGGATGTGGAGGATGGAGACATCAGGGGAAGCAAAGGGGAAATACTGTCACTGTTGGTTCACCTCATGACACTGTTGGGCAAGGAAATACACATGGAGTGATCTAGTGATGGCGATGGGTGACCAGAACAAGGGGAAGAGATATGGAGAGCTTGGGGAAGAGCTGTTGAGGGAAAGTGTTGGTGGTGGATGATTTGAATGTGCCAGATATTGACTGGGACATTGTAGTGGCCAGGTGCACCAGTAGTCAGGTCCTGTTGGATACATTGCAGAATTGCCTGCTGGTGGAGCTGGTTAAGAACCCCACTAGACAGGCCAACCTCTATGGTAGCCTGTGAAGATGGCGAATGAACAATGGCGGCTGGTCAGAATGGTGACTTGAATTACAGCGCAACATTTTTAGCGCTAGCGGTTCCCTAATCCCGGTGGTTCCTCCCTGAGTTGGAAATATATAATGGGGGTATGGGGGCACAGCACTCCATTATGGGCAGCGCAGGGCGGTTCTGCACAAGAAAAAAGATGTTTTGTACAATTGTCGCTATGTGGGATTGGTGCTGTTTGACCAGTCGCCTTACTGCAGTCGCCGTTCTGACATGGAACCTCATCTATTCTTGATTTGGTGCTCACCAGCTCAGAGGTGGTGTGTGGAGTGAGGGTCAAGGACTACTGGGGTCCAATGATCATAACTCCATCTGGCTCAGGCTGGCCCTCAGGACCAGAATACCCTTATCAAAAAAAAAATGAAGTCCTAGATTTTAGAGAAGGAGACATCACCAAGATGAGGGAGCTGGTCTGAAACAAATTCAGCAGGGTGGACAGCATTGGATCTGTAGAGGAAAGATGGAGGGCAATCAAGGGGACTATTCTTAAGGCAGCAGTCATGCATGAGAATTGTTAAAAAACAAAACAGGTACAAGATACCAATATGGTTCTCAGAAAGGGTCAGAGAAGCAGTGAAGGCCAAGAAAAGGGCTGTTACCAGGTACAAGGAAAAGCAATGGAAGGAGGACTGGGGAGACTAACAAAAACTAGAGACACAAATAGCATGGTCTGGGAGGCAAAGGTAGACACAGAGCTCATATTGCAGTGGGGTCAAGGGTGGGCAAAAACAATTATTCTTGTACTGTATATTCAGGAAAAAAGGAAGCAGACAGGAGTATTGTTAGGCTATGGGGAGGGGGAAGGTTCTAGAAGAAGAAGATGAACAAAAAGCAGCCATCCTTAATAATTACTTTTTCTCTGTCTTCACAAGGGAAGACAGTGGGCCCCTGCCTGAAAGTGGTAACAAGGTTTCTGTCAGTGGCATTACTGAAATAAAGCAGCCAGTATTTAAGAGAGAAAGGGTCCTGATGGGGCTTGAAGTTCTAAAGACAAAAAAACCCCTAGATGCACCCAAGGGTTCAAAGAATTAGCTGCAGAACAGCCTAAACCCCTACTAGTGCTAGTCAATAGCTCAATTCAGAGAGGGGTAGTTCTGAAAGACTAAAGGGCAGCAGACATAGTCCTGCAACACAGCAGGGGTGAGACAAGGAGCAAACGGAGAATTACAGACCTGTCACCCTTACCTCTGTAGGGGGTAAACTGATGAAATCACTGATCAAAGAGGAACTTATGGACTACCTAGAGAGCAAGGGTCTGTAGGATATTAAACAGCATGGGTGTGTGGCAGGGACATCTTTTCAGACCAATCTGATAGTTTTCTTTGACTGGGTAACAAAAGTACTAGATAAGGGCCATTTACTATACTTTTTTTTTTTTTTTTTTGAAATTCATAGTTTATTCAGTTTCTATATTAACACATGGTATGCAGAAGCCAGAACACAACCGATATAAAAAAAAAACAACGCAGTGAACGAGAATAATACCAATACATAGTTCCAGTGTAGTTCACCCTCCCCGGAAGATGTCACCACTAAAACAGAATACACCTGAGATAACTTCAGTCTAAACCTTGGGGCAGTATAACAGGTACCTCTATCACTTGTACCCTATCCATGACGGGTAAGTAACTTGGAGGGAAGGCAAGTCAAAAGAAAATGAAGGGGATCTAAGAGGCATCCAAGTAGGAGGCTCAGTGAAGGTACAAAGCGTAAAGCTTGCCCATTTTTTGGAAGGACAGTATAGCATGTCTGGAGCTAGCTATTAATCTTTCCACTTTAAAACACTGGGACATTTCCACCACCCAATCCTTGTATGAAATTTCTGATTGGTCTAACCAATGTCGGAGGACTAGTCTTTTAACTGCTATTGAAATTAAAGCCATGTGGTATTTTTTCTCTTTGACTCTAATATTGGAGTAAATACCCAGTATACAAATTTCAGGTGTAAATAGTTCTCCCAACCCCAAAATTGGGTCCAGGTTATCCCGGATAGCTTTCCACAATGGGGCAACTTTATCGCAAGACCAGAGCACATGTAATATACTGCCCATATCCTTGCCACATCTAATGCAGTTAGCAGATCTAGACTTCCCAAATTTGGCCATTTTCAACGGCGTGTAGTACATGTTATTAACTATGTAAAATTGTATAAGTCTATTCCTATCTAAGGTAAGGAATACATGCATGTCTCTCCACACCTGGTTCCAAGACAATAAAGGCCCAGGGATTATGGATGCCCACACCTTGGAACCGGTTAGAGCCTCCGGAGCCTTAGCAAGCATAATCTGCATATATAGTCTGGAAATACTGTGGGGCTTGGTGACACAATTCCTGAGCTGTTCCAAAAAAGGCCTTATATTGGAGGGGTTCCTAACTAATCCAAATATTTTACCTATGAGGTGTCTCAATTGGTATACCTTGAAGATATACTGAGGTGGGATATTCAGCTTTACCATCAGATCACCAGAAGAGCCAAGGGAGTCCTGTATATAAAGGTCTTCCACTGTGCAATCCCGAATTTGTGGTAACCATGATGGTGTCAGCCACTGAGACCCAATCCTGATATTAGGGTTAAGAATCAGTGGTTGAGCCTGATCCTTTGAATATTGAATTTTAACAGATGAACAGTATTGGTTTAAGACCCTCACAGACAACCCCAACACTGAGTTTCTTATATATTCCGGTAAGGCCGAGAAGTTGTAATAAAAAATGTAGTGAGGATCAATACTATACCCCTCCAAAAGTTCAAGCTCTAACTTCAGCCACTTAGGTGTATAATATTCATTTGGAGGGCAAAGCCATTTGTCCATTTTATTTAGATGGCTGGCCCAGTAATAAAATTCGAAGTTTGGTAAGCGGAGGCCACCCTTATCTTTAGCCAGACAGAGTTTGAAAAAAGATCTTCTGGGCCGCTTGCCTCTCCAAATGAATTTGGTTAGTATTGAGTGGACTCTCTGGAAGAAGGACTTAGGAAGCCATATATTTAAAAGGCTTAGGGGTAAAAATGCGCGAATCAGTTCATTTTGATTATGCTGATCCTCCCTCCTATGGCTATAGGAAGGTTATCCCATCTATTAAGGTCACCTTGTATTTTATCTACTAAGTCAACTAAGTTAAGTTTCCTTATCGTGTCTTCATCCCTGGCCAGGTGAATACCCAGATACTTGAGATGATTCGGGGCCCATTTCATTCCAAACTGAGTTACACTAGAATGGATTAGGAGTGGGTTGAGCAGAAATATTTCAGATTTGGTTAAATTCAATTTATAGTTAGAAACTTCACCGAACTGTCTCACTATCAACAAAACTTCTTGCAAAGATCAAATCGGGTTGGCAAGGTGTAAAAATATGTCGTCAGCAAATACCAATACGGTCAACGTTTGCTGAGCAATGACACAGCCTGTGATGTTGGGTGAGGATTTGATATGCATCAGTAGAGGTCCTAGGTAGAGGTTAAATAAATACGGTGACAATGGACAACCCTGACGGGTACCTGAGTGCAAAGGAAACCGGGATGAGAACACCCCGTTGCAATAGACTCTGGCAAAAGGTGATCAGTATACCGCCTTAATCCATTGGACAAATTGGTCTGGAAAGCCCATTTTATTTAAGGTAGCCCACAGGAATTCCCAGTTAACGCAGTCAAAGGCTTTTTCCGCATCCAAGGCAACTAAAGCCATGGGAACCTGCGAGTCTTGGGCTACCCGGAAAATGTGTGCAAGAGTCCTCATATGATCTGAAGCTGATCTTCCCTGAACAAAGCCTGCCTGTTCCGTACTCAGAAGTGGTTGCCAGACCTTCTTGATTCGCCATGAGAGGATCTTAGTCAAAATTTTAATATCATAATTGAGTAACGAGATTGGTCTATAACTGGATGGATCTAGGGTAGGCCTGTTCAATTTAGGAATTAGGATTATAGTAGCTTCTAACAGGGAAGGATCCAGTGGACCAGAAGTAAAGATATAATTGAACAGGTTGAGGAGAGCAGGTGCTAATTCTTTGCAAAAGGATTTGTAAAAGTTGTGGGGTAGACCATCTGGGCCAGGGGTCTTATCCAGGGCAAGATTTTGAATGGCCTCTTCCACCTCCCCTAAAGATATGGGAGCCAAGAGTACCTCACATTGATTGGGTTGGAGCCTGGGAAGGGGGGTATTCTCTAGGAAATCTGTTATTCTTACAGATGAGGTCGAGGAAGGCTTGTTCCCGTATAAGTCTTGATAAAAAGCCTCAAAAACCCCAGCTATGTCACTTGGGGCCGTTTGATAGAACCATCACTGCTTTTAAGGCAGGGATTAATCTAGAACTCTCTACTTCTTTAAGTCTAAGGCCAGTAGTCTCCCGGTTTTTCCCTTGATCAAGGTATTTGGATTTGGATTTCAAAATTGCATATTCTGTTTTGTCTCTAATCAAGTCCTCATATTCATCCTTGAGTTTGTACAAATTCTCTAAGTCTTTCTGGGAGTTGGTGGAGAAGAGATTTTCCTCAACCGACAATTTGATTAGCCAAAGAGCTAATTTTCTCCTCCCTCAACTTTTCCGTCTTGACAAACTTTAATAAATTCTCCTGAGAAAACATTTCAATGAGCACCACTAAATCATACCTGGGTACTGACCCTTGGTTAATTTCCAGAAAGGTCAGAATCAATGACTTAAAATGCGAGGTGGTCTGTTCATCTTTCAGAATCTGGGTATTGAGCTTCCAAGAGGTATCTCGCTGCCCCGGGGGACCAGGTGAAATTTTGATCCATACCATTGCATGATCAGAGATAACAATGGGCTCAATACCAGTGGTGGAAATACTAGCTAGAAGGTTAGTGCTCACTAATATGTAATCCAGCCTTGACCAGGAATTATGGATTGGGGAATAGAAGGTATAACTCCGAGTGAAAGGGTTAAGTAATCTCCAAGGGTCCTCTAAACCTAGCAAACCGCATAGATCTTTTAATGCCAGCTGAGCAGGTGAGGGAGGTTTCAGGGGTCTATAAGTTCTGTCTAGTGTTTGTGATGGTACTATATTCCAGTCACCTCCTAAAATAAATGATGTTGTCAAAAAAACACTCAATCTATCCGCTAACCGCATTAGAAAGTCCGAATCACCTCCGACAGGACCATATATAGCTCCCAGGACTACATCTGTATTACAAAGCATCCCCTTCACAAAACAGATCTTCCTCTGGGTCTTGAATACATTCCTCTAATACAAAAGGCACATTACGTTTGATCATAATAACCACCTTTACTAGCTGTGTCCCAACCCGACACGAAGACCTGTGAGAAGCCTTTAGTCCGTAATAACTTAGTTTCCTCGACAGTAACATGTGTTTCTTGCAGGAAGAGAATATCCACACCAACTAAAGAACAGTTTACTAATATTTGACTTCTTTTGACTGCCTCCCTCATGCTAACGTTCCAAGTGGCGATTTTTAATATGCTCTAAAGCCATTTATAACCACAAGTGGAATGGTCTGGTTCGGATTATACCCATGGTCTGGTCTTCCAGACTGATTAGTGGCGACATCTTCCACCCCTCCCCAAAAACCACCCCACCCCTTTTATAACCCTCAGGTGAAACAAACAGAAAACATTAGAACAAGTAGACTATACATTATTAAGACTAAGCAATACACAGAAAACCCCACCAGAATGTATCCATAATAAATGAGGTGTAGTTCCCATCCCTCCCCACTACCCCTACTCCCCCTCCCTCCCTTGCCCAAAACACTATATACAAATATTTCCCATCAGACTGAGCCAAAGAACCAACCAGACAAACCATATTCTTAGAACCCCACCCCCAGGGTACCCTGGTCTATCCCATAACAACTTGGAATTATGATCTTGGCCAGATCTGAAGATCCCATTGTGGTCATTGCTGTGGCTAATAGGGAAGTGATTTTCTCTCCCGTCCTGGAATGACCAGAGCACCCCATAATCCCAACCATGGTTGCGAGACAGGATCCCGAAGCTACACTCCCACCTGTAGCCCCCACCCCCCAACCCCCGGTTAATTAAGCGGCCGACTCTATGAGGCTAACAGTATGCGCTGGGGCCAAACGCTGAGTATGGATAAATCCCAACAGTCTTTACCCCCCAGGGACAGCGTCCTGCCTGCTGAATTGACAATATTAAGAAGTGAAGCGGGATAAATACCTGAAAAAACTCCTTAACCGAGTGCACAGGCTGCCCAGAATGAAACATTAGGACAGATATAGACCTTCTCCACCGGAAACCTAGTGAAAAGGAAGTGCAGGTCGGAAATCGAGCTGAAGGACCGAAACGGTCCGACCGTAAAAGGGTCCCACCAGAAACCCATGCCAGCACTCGAGTACCTGAGTCGCGAAGGAGGCGAGCACACATGGCGTTTCACAGACATTAGGCCTCGCAGGCCGCGCGGCCTACTACAGCCTCCTCACACCACCCACCCAGAACTACCCCGCATCCCCCAACACCCGGTAAGTCAATAACCAAAATCGTCCAGATATACCAAACGAAGAAGAAGGTTCAAACATGGTCATGTTTAAGATTATGCCACATGAATCTTAGAGCTACTAGTTAATTGCTTGGTAATATCAGTCTCCTTTAAAGAGATCTGGGAGCTTTTTTGGAAAGGTCAGTTAAAGCTTGCTCAGGGTCTTCGTAGGCATGCCAAGTACCATCCAAGGAAACCAGGAGCTTTGCTGGATAGTTCATTCTGAATCTTTTATCCGCTGTGATTAATTTCTTAACAATCAGATGGAATGCTGCTCTTTTTTGTCTGATCTCGTATGGGAGATCTTGGGTGATTCTCAACTTGCTGCGATTCCACTGGACAGATTCTAGCTCTTTTACTTTTGTCAGAACGTGTTGTCGTTCAATATAGCTTAGGAACTTGATGAGGATTGGCCTGGGGGGAGCCCCCGGAGGAGGCTTGGGCCTTAGAGATCTGTGTGCCCTCTCAATATGATATTGCTGGTTTATAGGAGAGGGGCCAACTACTTTATTAAGGAATTGTTGGACAAATCTGATGGCGTCACCGCCTTCTTCTGATTCAGGCAGGCCCAATATTAAAACATTATTCCTCCGGCTCCTTCCTTCCAGATCTTCGGTCTTGATTTGCAATTTCTGAATCTGGTGCCTTAGTTTAATAACTTCTGGATCCATTTTGTTTCTCCAATGTTCCAGAGAGGTTGTTCTTGCCTCTATATCCCCAACCTTCCTCGATAAGTCTGCGAAGTCGCCCCTGATTGATTTAATCTCGGCCGAGATTTCCTGGAGCGTTTCCCTGAAGGGTATCATCTCTTGGAGAAAACGATCCTCTGTTAGTAGATTATTTGATGTACCAGAGGACGTTTGCTTAACTACTTGCCCCGGGTTCAAGTTTCTGGCCTTCTTGGATGCTTTCTGTGGTGAAGCTGGAGGGGTATGCTTCACCCCAGCCGCCTTCATCTCCGAGTCCATCCCTGTAGGTCGTCTCAAAAAGCTCAAAAAGCCACACAGGTCGGCACAAAGAGTCTGGAACAGTCAGAAAAGCTTTTAATTCATGAAATAGCTGAAGAAACATTTATATTCCAGCTAATTTAAGTGATTTTAAAGGTGGAGGGTGGGAGCTCAGCAGAAAGCTGCCTTCAGTCACTCTGCATCACGTGACTCTTACTATACTTTTGAGTTTGACAACACTTTTGACTCGGTGTCACACTGAAGATTGCTGAAGAAGCTTGAGGACCTGGGTGCAGCTAGTGGCATAGTTAGACAGAATGCTTGTTGAAGGTGAAACAGGAGACAGTAGTGGTAAACAGGATCAGATCAAAGGAGAGGAAGGTCATGAGTGGGGTTCTACAGGGATCTATCCTGGGTTTTGTCCTTATCAGTATGTTCATCAGTGACATTGGAGAGGGCATCTAGAGCAAGCTGTGCCTCCCCGTGGATGACATGAAGCTCTGCATAGGGTAGATAGTGAAAAAGGGATCAGGGAGATGCAGAGAGATATATATATAGAGAGGTAGTCTAAGTTCAGGCTGTTGAAATTCAATGCCAAAAATGCAAGGTTATGCACCTTGGGGGACACAAACAGTACTGTATGGGAGGGGTTAAACTGAGCATTATGGCAGAGGAAAAGAACCTGACAGTCATCATTAGTGACACCTTAAACAATCAAGCCAGTGTAACAAAACCTATCAAAAGGCTACTGGGGGTTGTGGAGTATCCGAAGGGGTACTGACAGCAGGAAACGAATGTGCTACAGCCTATGTATAGGCCAGTGGTGAGGCCACATCTGGAATACCGTACTCAGTGCTGGAGTCCTCACCTATGAAAGGACAGGGACAGGCTGGAGACAGTGCAATGCAGGGTGACCAAGATGATTTAAGGTCAACAGGGCAGATCATTTGAAGATTGTCTCAAGGCACCAAGCATGTACCTACTGGAGGCCAGACGAGAGAGGAAGTATATGATAGAGACCTTCAAGTTCCTGAAGGGAATAAACAAGGTGAACTCTGGGAAACTAATTAGCATAGTATAGAGTCAATAACCTGAGGTCAAGAGTGGAAGCTGGCAGGTGGAAGGTTTAAGAGGGATGTGAGGAAGTTCTATTTTATAGAAAGGGTGGTGGAACCATGGAACAGTCTTCCAGAGGAGTTGGTGGTTTCAAGACCTTAAATGGTTTCAAGCATGGCTGAGACAGAGTGAAGGCTTTGGTGGTTTCTCAGGTCAGTAACAGCAGGGAGGGGAGCAGGAGGTGGACTGAGAGGGATAAAACCCTTGCATGGGCAGTGGATCCCAGGGTAGATTTATGGGCAGACTAGATGGACCTGTGGTCTTTTTCTGCCATCATTGTTTATGTTTCCATGTTTCTACAAGCAACAAAGTATAAAAAATCAGATATAATAGTTTATATAATGAAAAAGTAAAATGAGGTGCTTTGGATTCTAGTGCCCAGTTAGAATAGTGTTACATGAATAGTGCCAGTCTACAGGGCTGTACTTCATGTAGTGCTAGCATGGACAGCAAGAGGGGATATATAATGCTTTTAGTAAGCACTCCCCTGGTCACTGTCTGTGATGTTGGTACAGTACAAGAGCACCAGAATCCAAATAGCTGGCTAAGCTGCTTCTGTGGCATGGAGGGCTGGGGGATTGAGCAGTTCAGTCAGCAGCATTAAAGACCAGGGTTCTAATCCTGATCTCCAGCCATTTTACACAGATCAGGATTTTTTTTTTTTACAAGGGGCTGTGGAAAAGGTATTCCATGGTCCCAGAAATTTAACTTGCTCCATGATCTGATCCCCCACCCAAAGTGGGAATCCTTAAGTCTGGGGGAATGTGGGGGGTGAGGGGGCCCATAAAAGAAAAATTGGTGCTGTTATTCCTGTGTGCTCCTTGTCAACACTATTATTGTCAGCTCTGTTTAAACCCAGTGCTGGGATTCTTGGTGACATGCATTGAAAAAATGACTATCAGTGAACTGTGGCTCCTTACATAGTCACAATTTTGTGCCACAAAAAAGTTGGAAGGACTGTTTTGTAGCAGATAACAGCATTGTGTCCCTTTGGGCTACTGTCTACACAAAAGGGGTTGCAAGACATTTCCTGTACTACTGCACAGGTCAGTGTACCAGCACAGGGAGAGTAGGGGAGGCAGTGTTAAGAAGGCTGCAGGTATAATTAAAAGTACTCTACTATGCAAAACAGTTCCACAGCTCCCTCACCCCCAATCACAAGGTGCGATAACCACAGGACTGGAGGAACTGCTGAAAATAGGTCCTAAAAAACTGGAAGAACGAGAATTAAACTACATATGAAAAATGGATTATGTTGTGTTCACTACATTTAGAAGGAATATCTGTGAGTGTGTCTTGCAATATTTCTAAATAATAATTCTTACAAATGTAGTGCTCTTAATTAATAGGCAGTTGTTTACTCAAACAGTAAATATTACACTGGGGTAGTACAAGGGGGTGAGATACTAACAACAACAAAAATCGAAAGGGACCTGGGAGTAATTACATTAGATGACCTTAAGGTGGGCAAGCAATGTGAGAAGGCAGTAAGGAGGGCTGGGTGGATACTGGGATGCATAGGGAGAGGCATCAACAGCTGTAAACTTGAAGTTGTTATCCCTCTGTACAGACAGTTGGTGAGACCCCATCTGGAGTACTGCGTGCAGTTCTGGAGACCCCATATCTGCAAATACATAGACAGAGAGGAGGCTGTTTAGAGGAGGACAACCAAAATGGTGCAGGGTCTGCACCAGAAGACATATGAAGAGAGACTAAAGCAGCTTAACATGTATACCCTTGAGGAAAGGAGGGGGGAAGGACATGATAGAAACTTTCAAGTACCTCAAGGGAATTAACAAAGTCCAAGATGGTAGCATCTTTCAGAAAAAGAGATGTGCAAGACCAAGGGGGCACAATTTGAAGATGGGGGGGCATCTCAGAGGTAATGTTAGAAAGTGTTTTTTCATGAAGAGGGTTGTGGATGCATGGGACAGCCTTTCTGAGGAGGTTGTGGGGTCAAGAACAGTGAGAAAATTCAAGAATGCATAGGACAGACGTAAAGCAATTCTAGTGGGGGGTAGGTGGAAATAAGCTGTTGGTTAACTAGAATCTGCAGCTTATCCATCAGGTAGGGAAATGGGCAGACTAGGTGGTCCAAGTGGTCCTTGTCTGCCATCAAATTCTATGTTTCTATGTTTGCCATAATTAATAAATAGTCACTTCATGTCATTAACCATTCACTGACTTTTTAATTGTGCAAGTTGTTTACTAATGTTATTATAATTAATCTATACTGAATCTGTGTTTGTCTTATGTATTGTGTTTTTGTACTTGAGCCTTTTAAAACTTAATAAAAACATTTTAAAGGGTCATTGTCTGCCATTTATTTACTTTTTTGATCATATTCTGAAAAGTTCCTGCACTCCCTGCAGGAGTCTATATTGCAGTATTCCTATACACTGCAGCAATGGATGCCTCCAATCAATAACAATTTTTATAAATTTTATTTAACCCTGTCTGTAAACTCTTCCATGCGGCCACCAAATGCCAGTGTGTGTTCACAGTTCCAAATAGTGCTGAAGTGCTGGTAGACTTGTTCATGGGCGACTTCAGTCTGCTTTAATCAAGTTCAGCTAAACACTGATTGTAATAGCAGAAAGCAAGATGAACTCAGCAAAGTTTTCATTTTTAACAAGCATTGGTTAATGCCCAATGTTGGTTGCCTGTTAAACAATTTGATGTGTCCAATGGCGCATCTAGTCTGCATACGGATGTTGCAGCACCACCCAAGGTGTTGCCTCACCATTGATGTATATGGGGTAACACTACATCCCTTTTTCTGCTGGTGATACCCCTCCCTGTGCACCCCAGTATCCTACTAGACTTTCCTACTGCCTTATCATGCTGCTTTGCTACCTTCTGGTCATCAGATATGATGACACCCATATCCCTAAGGTGGTGACAGGGGACTGCCCCTTTATACCATGAGCAATTAGAATGTATGGTAGCATAGTAGGTAAGGACCTTACAGCAGACTACAGTATTTGGGCCAGGAGGTCCTTTTCTGTTTTCATCTAATTGTCCTTTGTAAATGAGGTGAAATTGAAATTGGTATAGTACATTGATCAGGGTACATGAATGTTGGGACTAATAAAGGAAAAATATGAATACCATAGGTGGCTGACATAAATTGATAGGGAAGGGTGTTCATAATAGCTGTCAGAGTGCAGTAAATAGTGTGGAAAGTCAGGTGCCAGATGAGGGTCAGCACTGTTGTAAGAGAAGGGAAGCGGCATTGGAGATAGTGTGCTGATGCATTAATAAAGTTTTTGGCAATTCATTCCTTACTTTTTGATACAGTGTAACAGTATTGGACCCTGTGCTTGAATTCCTGTGTAGATGTGCTTATGTATGTAGGTGTCGAAGTGCATACAGACATAGAAACACAGAAATTGTTGGCAGATAAGTACCGCTTGGCCTATCCAGTCTGCCCATAAGCTCTGTACTTGATTACAGCTTCTGACCCTCCCTCTACTTTACCTCTATGGTTCCCCAATGCCTGTTACATGCATGTTTAAATCCACCCACAGTAGTCACTCCCACTACCTCCTGTGGCAGATCATTCCATGTGTCCACTACCCTCTCCGTTGTTATCCATGATCCAGCACCGCTGATTGTACCCCCATCTGATGGACAGCAACACATATATAGGTATATGTTCTAACCTTAGGGCAGACACACATCATAGAAGCATAAGTATCAGGGTCTGTGTTCTACTGTATTTTACTAATGTATGTTATACTCCATTATGTTTTACCTAAGTATCTTAGTCCTGGGAGATGCTTCCCATTATATTTGTACTGTATAATCACAAGTTAGGCAACAGTGCCACCTTTAGCACTTGTGCATCACTGTAACTGCAAGTGACCATGGAGACTTATAGAGATTCCATTGTTCATGCTATTTTTGCTAGCTAAGCAACTTGTCATGTTAGTTTGGATGGTTATTCATGCCACCTGCTACTGTCCAATTATATATGTTTTATGCATCTCCTTTAGTAGGTACCAAAGTAATTATCGGGGTATAAGACCCGTTGTAGCACGTAGCTCCTCTGAGATGAGAGACTGTAACTACATAGGTAAGGAAAACTGGAAGCTCTCCCAGTGTATCCACTACTGGTAGTAAGCCTGTATGATCATTTACCTGTAATAAATTACATTTATTACATGTACACTACTTGTCTGTCATGTCTTCCTTTGTGCCGTTCCAACCAGAACCTGGAAAGGTAATTTTATTACTCAGTTATACCGTGGATAACAACTTCCTCACATTCTTTCTTAATGGGCCTCCTTACAACTTCATGTCATGCCCCCTCATTCTTATACTCCTCCTGTATTGGAAGATGTATTCCCCCCTGCACCTTGTTTATCCCTTGAGGTACCTAAATGTTTCTATCATGTCCCCTCTCTTCCTCTCCTCCAGCGAGTACATATTGAGGTCCCTTAATCTGTCCTCGCATTTTTGTGGTGCAAGCCTTGTACCATGTTAGTTGCCCATCTCTAGACCATGTCTAGCCTGTTTATGTCCTTTCAATGGTGTGGTCTCCAGAACTGCACACAATACTCCATGTGGGGCCTGACCAGGGTTTTCTATTATGACTTCACCACCTCCCTCCTTATGCTGGTGATACACCTACAGTACCTATGCACTCCAACATGCCAGTGGCCCTCTCTGTTGCCTTTGCATTCTACTTTTACATTTTCAGGTGATCTGAAATAATAACCCCCAGGTCCTTTTGTTCCTTGGAAACTGCCAGCAACTCTGCTCCCATCCTGTAGCTCTTCCCAGGGTTTCTATTGGCCAGGTGCACAATTTTGCAGTTCTTTGAATTAAACCTCATTTGCCACTTCTCAGACCATTTCTGAAGCCTGTCTAGTTCCTTTTTCATGTTCTCTACCTCTTCCTGAGTATCCACCCTGTTATAGAGCTTGGTGATATCTGCAAACACTCCGGTCCCAGTCCCTCTGTAATGTCACTAATGAAGACATTGAACATGACTGGTCCAAAGACTGATCCCTGCTGTACCCCCACTGATCAACCTCCTGTCCCCAGATTGTACCCCATTTATCACCACCCTCTGTCTCCTGTCTGTTAGCTAGTTCCTAACCCAGTTCACCACCTTGTGTCCTATGCCCAGACTACCCATCTTGTTAATAAGCCTCTTATGTGGGATGGTGTCAATGGCCTTGCTGAAATCGAGGTAGGTGACATCCACTGCCCCCCATTTACTTTCTGCATCACCCAGTCTAAGAAATGTATCAGATTCATATGACATGACCTACCTGCTGTGAATCCATACTACCTTTGGTCCTGGGCACCAATGGCTTGTAAATGTTCCACTATCCTTTCTTTAAGCAGTGTGTACATAATCTTCACCACTACTGATGTGAGGTTGACTGGCCTATAGTTCCCTTCCTCCTCCCTACTGCCAGATTTATGTAGAGGGACCACATGTACCCTCTTCCAATCCTCTGGCACCACTCCTGTGTTGAATGACTCTATGAATATGGCAGTCAGAGGTTAAAACATAGAAATTGTCAGCAGATAAGGACCGCTAGGCCCATCCAGTCTGACCGCAAGCCATGTACTTGACTGTGACTTCTGAACTTCCTTCATCAGCCAGTCAAAGAAATCTGTCAGATTCATCTGACATGACCTAACCACTGTTAGGCCTGACCAGGATTTTATATAACACCATCACTACCTCCCTCCTTCTACTGGTGACACCCCTGCCTACGCACTCCTTGTAATGTTTTTACATTTGACCCCAAATTTGTAACATAGTCTTCTTATCACCATATCTCATAAATCCCACAGGTGAAAATTTCTTAATCCATGGCAAAACACCATTCCAGATACAGGTGTGGAAACACGTTTTGAGCAGAATGTGTGAAAGGACAGCTGTTGTTCATGAGGTTGTGTGAAGAAATGGCTAGGTTGAAAATTAGGAGTCAAAATATAAAAAATTGGCAAAGTTATGCATGTGCGTAGGAAAATTTAAACAAGCACTCATAACTCTGTCCTTTGTAGGTATTTTTGCTCCATATTTTGAACTTGAGCTTTTTGGGACCCCACCTCATGAACGGTGGTGCTATCATTTTGTTACTCAATTCAAAAAGGTGGTTTCATGCAGCGACTGTGCCATTCTATGTCAAAGGTGTGAGAACATGTTTTTGGCAGGATGTGAGAAATGATAGCTGTACTGTTCACAAGGCAGTGTGGAAAAATGGATATGTTGAAAATTTGGAGTGATAATATAAAAAATTAACCAAGTTACGCTCGTGGGTAGGAAAATGTAAATGGGCGCATGTAACTTGGGCGTTTGTTATTTTCACTCCAAACATAGAAACATAGAAACATAGAATTTGACGGCAGATAAGGCCCACTTGGCCCACCTAGTCTGCCCATTTCCCTACCTAATGGATAAGCTGCAGATCCTAGTTAACCAACAGCCTATTTCCTCCTACCGCCCACTAGAATTGCCTTATGTCTGTCCCATGCATCCTTGAATTCCCCCACTGTTTTTGACTCCATGACCTCCTCAGGAAGGTTGTTCCATGCATCCACAACCCTCTCCATGAAAAAAAATACTTCATCACAGTGCCTCGGAGCTGTCCCCTCCCATCTTCAAATTGTGCCCCCTTGTTCTTGCACATCTCTTTTTCTTAAATATACTACCTTCTTAGACTTTGTTGATTCTCTTGAGGTAATTAAAAGTTTCTCTCATGTCCCCCCTCTCCCTCCTTTCCTCCATGGTATACATATTAAGCTCCTTTAGTCTCTCTCTTCGTATGTCTTCTGGTGCAGACCCTGCACAATTTTGGTTGCCTTCCTCTGGACAGCCTCCACTCTATCTATGTCTTTGCAGAGTTGGGGTCTCCAGAGCTGCATGCAGTACTCCAGATGGGGTCTCACCAACTGTCTGTACAGAGGGATAACACCTTCCTGTTTTTTACTGGTGATGCCTCTTCCTATACATCCCAGTATACCCCCAGCTCTCCTTACTTCCTTTTCACATTGCTTGTCCACCTTTAGGTCATCTGATATAACTACCTCCCGGTCCCTTTCCATTTTGTTGTCAGTTTCTCACCCCCCCACCCATTGTGTACTCTTCCCCTGGGTTTTGTTTCCCAGGTGCATTACTTTGCACTTGTTTGCATTGAATCTAAGCTGCCATACATTTGACCATTCCTCCAACTTTGCGAAGTCCCTTCTCATCCTTTCTACCCCACCCTGTGTATCAACCCTGTTGCAGATCTTGGTGTCATCTGCAAAGAGACATACTTTTCCTTCCAGTGGCTCTGCAATGTCATTTATAAAGACATTAAAAAGGACTGGACCCAGTACTGAACCCTGCGGTACCACACTAGTAACTCTCCCTTTCTTCACTGTGGACTCTGTTTACTATTACCCTCTGTGTCCTGTTGTCCAGCCAATGTTTTACCCAGGCTACCACCCAGGCTGGCTAATGAGTTTATTAAAAGAATGTTGTGTCAGATAAGGGATTTGAACCCACACCTCCATTTGGAGACCAGAATACCCATTGTCAATGGAAAAATTTGCATCTTGAGTCTGGTGCCTTAGACCACTCTGAAATCCTGACACCAATTTTCAACATGTGCTTTTTGGGACCCCTCCTCACGAACAGTGGCACTATCATTTCAGTACTCTATCCTGAAAGGTGATTTTGCACAGTGACTGTGCCATTCCATGCCACAAGTGTGAAAATATGTTTTGAGCAGGATGTGAAAAATGACAGCTTTGCTGTTCATGAGGTGGTGTGAAACACTGGCTATGCTGAAAATTTGGAGTCAAAATATTAAAAATAACCAAAATTACTTGTGCGTATAAAAATTTCAATGAGCATACTTAGCCATTTTTCGGTATTTTTACATTACATTTTCACCATGTGTTTTTTGGGGACTCCACCTCATGAACAGTGGCAATGTCATTTCATTAATTGTTCCTAAAAGGTGATGCTGCACAGCAACTGCAAAATCACTTTTTGGGAAAGACTAATGAAATGACAGTGACAGTGTTCATGAGGTGAGGTCCCAAGAACTCAAATTTGGTGCAAAAATCTCCAAAAAAGGCTGAGGTATCTACATAGGTTGAAACCGCCAATAAGAGCCATTATACAGTGCTTCTCTTGATTCTTCAATTTGTGGCTGGGCTTTCAAGTATGCAGACATGTCCCAGTCCAGAGAAACTGACAGCGCATGACATCTGGTTGTAAGTATGGGGTAAGTGGGGGTAAGGGGAGGTGGGTGCACAGAGGGAGGATCGGGATGGGGAGGGGGAAATGGGGTGATTTTGCGAGACCATTTTTTTTTTACAGGGTTAAACAAATAATAAAGATGTTGGGAGATGGTTTTCTTTCTTTTTTTTTAGGGAAGGGAATGTTTTGTGACACTGGGGGTGGACTTCTCAGTGTTCCACAGTGGTGGTGGAAGCACTAACAACTGGGGACACTGGGAGTGGGTTCCCCAGTGTCCTAACTGATGGGGACAAGGAACCTGACTGGGGAACACTGGGATTGGGCTCCCCAATGTCCCATACTGTTGGGGGGGTTCTTCCACTGCCAACACAGGGATTGGGCCCCCCAATGTTGGCAAAGATAAGCGGAGGGACTGTGGTGGCAGTGACAAAAATAGTCACCATGGGGGGGGAGCACACTTCCTGATTGCTGTTTTATCCCCTCCCCCATCCCGCTGTAGACCTCGCAGCTCAGCTCTGTGAAACATTGACAAAAACAAAGTGCTGTACTTACAGAAGCAACAGTGCTGGTGGGTGCTTTGCTGGGTGCTCATTTTCCCCATCTGTTCAGTATCCCTATGCTTTATGCAAATGAAAGGTCCAAGCTCTCTCTGATTGGAGTGGCTTTGATCCTTTGAAGTGCATGACCGTTCAGCCCACCCAGCAGAGAGATGCATCAGGACCACACCAAGTGGTCATTGGTATAGACTGACAAGCCCATTCCAAGCCCCTAGTCTTGTGTGCTGCAGTGGGCTTGGCAGTGACACACACCCCAAAATCCCCTATTGCCTCAGTATGTTGGCTTGTGCATGCACGCAACCAATGTAAAAATGAGTACCCTAATTTATGTAAATCACAGTCTGAAAAGTCGAGTTATGATATCAGGCATGCACATGCTGATGTGAACATGCTTCAGCATCGGGTGGCCTCAAATAAGAGTGGATCAGCAGGATTACAGTTTTAAATAACATTTATAAAATTGAATATTGACTAGAGGCAGCCATTGCTGCAGTGTACACTGGATTATGATATTGACTGCTGTAGGGTATGCAGGCACTTTTCAGAATATGCTCAAAAAAGTAAGTAAAAGGTGAATAGTGTCCCTTTAGTGTACAATAGCAAAAGCACAGCAATAAATATTATAATTATAATTAAAAGAGAATAACTTGCATCTAATAAACAATGTAGCAGGCTAATAAAATCCTGAAACATCCAGATTTTTATATTTTTTTTTAAAGTGATTTATAGTGGGGGCAGATTAAACATACCTAGGAAAACATTCCAAAGTGTAATGGCAGCCATTCCAAAGGCGTGGTCACCAGTAGCTTTCAAAAGTGACCTAAGGAAAGCTAATAGTCCCTTTTATTTGAAATGTAACATAGTTGGCAACAGGTCACTGAAGTATAGGTGGCCCAGTCTGTTCAGGGCCTTAATAACAAGATCTTAAATTCTATTTGCCACCTAACTGGTAATGAATGCAGCTCCTGCAAGGGTGGAATAATATGTTCTCTTTTACCACTATCAATAAATAGTCATGCTGTCATATTCTGCACCAGTTTTCCGCAGTGAAGAAGAAAGACTGGAAGGGCTTGGTAGAGTGTATTACAGTAGCAAGGCACTGTGTGAAAAAAATATGCACCAGTGTTAACAAACCACCTTGACTGAGGTAGTGGCACAATCTACTGATGTTTCTTTGATGATGATAACCACCCCATACAACTTCCAACACCTGAGATTCAAGTGTTAGCCCATCAGACAAGAACAAACCCGTGTTGTGTACCACTTGCCTCACTTTCAGCTACACCACATTTATATAAAGCAGCCTGAGGCTGGTTAAATAAAATGATCACTAAGAATCCAAGCCTATTATAAATAATGGTCTTTCCCAGTTTTAGTTTCGGTCCAGTAAAAGTCTTCCAGTTCCTGATCTTGGCAAGATCTTTCTCAAACACCACTACCTAGCAATCCTATTCAGGTTTACATGAAAGGCACAGCTGAGTATTGTCTGCATAGCACAGAAAACTCAAACTGCACTTCTGCATCTCTTTTTTATTCATAGATATGAATCTGTCTTACATGCAGGCATATCAACCAACATACAAATAAATGTCCCAAGTTCTGACAAGCACAATTAATCTAAAATAAAAACATTCAGTACATGTAGAATTCATGCATTATGTCGCATCATTTAGGTATTAAATTCTATGAAGTCCGTGAGAAGCTAAAGAAAAACAAAATTCAAAGTAACTGTTAACCAGAAAGAGTAATGGAGTGAAAAACATACAAGAGAAACATTTACAGAATTCATTGTGAGACTCACTATTGTCAGAAAGAGTCACTGCAGACCATCCAAGTGACTATATGGACTCCCCCAGATCCAAAAGACTAGGGAAACCCCTCAAGTCTCTTCTCTACTAGAGTATGTTATCCATGGCTGCCAAACATCCCTAAATTTTTTTCCTTGAAAGATGGAGTGTGGTAGTAAGCTGTTCCATGTCAAAGAATGATTCCAATCTTCTCCTCCATTCCTCCACAACCAGAATCTCTGGTGCCAGCCAATGTGAAGTGAGTGTTTTAAGTGCAGCCAACACTATGCATTGAAACACTTCCACTCTTCTTCAGGGTTGTATCTGGTCTACCATGCTCCTTCTGAATAAAACTGAAAGGAGTCCAGCATCGTAACTCCCCCCCCCCAGATTTTGTAGAGCTCCATCCTGACCGCGGTCCAATAATTCTGAATTTATGGGCATGACCAATACTGTGGTAGAGTGTGCCCCACTACTACAAGATCTTCAACACAGATCAGTGGTGTAGGTGTTCAAATGCCTGGTGAGGGTAACATCATAAGAATGCACTACAATCTATCACCTAAATTCACACCAGTTCAGTGAGGGACAAACTTTCCATCCCCCTCCAACCATTGTGCTCATTAATCATCTGGGATGGGTATCACTGCATCCTGTTGTCACTTGCTCCTAGTTCAGTGGGTATGTGTACCTGTTTCTATTAGCAGTCATTTATAAACAAAGGAGATCTATTTTGACCTGTCCTGCAGAACTGTGAACCAATAAAGGTACTCCTCCCACTCATTTCTAGGCTGCACCAACAAGTGCCTTTTGTTGTGCTCCAGGATGTAACGTTGAACCTGTAGAAATGTATAAAAGCATAATTTACCCAATAACTACCTGTCCTGTAGGAATTCAAAGGAACCACAATGATCCCACTCCACTAATTGTTCAAATCAAACCAAGGCCTATCTATTACAAATGTTATAGCCAGTGTCTATTCTGCCAGGTGGAAGCCCATAGCTCCAATGTTTAAGGTCAGGGAACCTACTTCATTAGCAGTGTGAAAAGAGAACAGACCCACATTTTTTGCAGGATCCCAAAGGAGTGTCTGATCCAGCAATTTGTAACCTCATGTTTAAGACTGGGAGTGAGATTGGCAGTAAGCATTGCATTCAAGGGCAATGGGAGAGCTGCACTGTTTTCTATACTAAACCACCAATACTGTTCTTGCTGTTTTTCTCAGGTAATTAAGGGGGCTACCTGTGTTGTTACATAGTACAAATAAAGATCTGTGAGTCCCAAACCACCCTGTCCACATGGTAAAGATAAAATGTTGTGCTCTACACAAGCCCTCTTGCCCGCCCGTAGAAACCTATGGAGAAGTCAATCCAGATCTTGCCAGAATGCCCATGGTATGGAAATCGGTAATGTCTGGAACAAAAATAACAAACAGGGTAGAATATTCATCTTTAATACACCTGTTCTACCAACCAGTAAGAAAGGTAGCAACTACCACCATTTTATGTCAGCTGTAAGTTCCACAAAGATTTTTTCATAGTTCAGATGAAATAAATCTTCTTTCCCAGGGATAACTCAGATGCCCAGATATCTGAAGGTATTATTATTTTGCCCAGGCATAGGGAAAGGATGCCTTAAATGATGGAGGACAGGTGCCACTAAAACAGATTGCCTCTGAGTTAGAGTAGTTCAACTTATAGCTGAAGACTCTTCTGTATTCCTATAATACCCCCTGGAGAGCCAGGTAGGAGGCACCAGGATCACTAACAAAAAAGGGCATTGTTAGCATAAAGAGAGATTCTTTGCTGGTCACTATTGATCTCTATGCCATGGATCTCTGCTATATGTCAAACCTGGGCCACCAGAGGATCAAGGTAGACAGCAAAGGCTGTAGGGGGCAACCCTGCCAAGTCCCCACACATGGGGGAATCATTGTGAGTTAACCTCATTTACTTTAACCAGTACCATAGCCTCTGGAGACCTATACAGGGCCACAATGCTAGCATGGAAGCCTGGACCAAAATTAATCTCTTGAAGCACTCTTTTCAGGTACTCCCACTGTACCCTATGGAATGCCTTCTAGGCATTTGTTGATATGCAAGTTGGAGCTCTCTGGATGATGCTTGGGAAACAATGATGCCAAATTTTGTATTAAACTCGGCAGGCAGGCCATCGAATATCAGATGCTTTACTAACTTTCAAAATGTTAATCTCATTCTCAATTTCCTGTCTGGTCATTGGAGCATCTTAACTGTTCCTATCAGCCTCAAATATTCTCTTAAGAGAGACTGTAGACATAAAGTGTTGTAATATAGCCTGGTCAACCAGATCCCAGTGGTTGGCACACAACAAGATATAATATTCAGTAAAAGCTTGTGAGATGTCCATGGGGTTAGTAAATGCTGTGCCCCTCCATCCCTCATCTCAAATTTGCAGCACCACCCTGTTCAACTCTTGCTGGTGCAGTTGCCATGCTAAGAGATTCCACACACAGTCTCTGGCCTCATAGTACCGTTATTTAGTTTATCAACAATTACAATTAATCTTGGTTTATAGTAGCTCCATCAGCTGATTTTTATAATCCATTAAATGTTCTGTGAGAGTGGGGTCTATGGTAATATTGTGTTTGTTTGTGTATTTATTTATTTTTTAATTACAGTCTCGAAACTTGACATACCTTTGAGTCATAGACTCATTTACAAAGGTTCCATATCCAAAAGAAATCATAACAATTAGCTAAATACAACAATGTAACAAAAACATGACAAGGATATAACAGAAACAAAAAAAAAACAAAACAATCAGAGCAGTCATTATATCAGACTTTGTCAAAGTTGGTAAATAAGAACCAAAAATAGATACCAGGGTAAAAGCTAAGATAAAATTACAACAATGTATCAGTATGTGATAATAGGCGGTCAAGAATAACTTTATCGAAGTCAATAAGTTAACATGGGTCAGCCAAGACAAATAAACAGGAGCAGTGAAAAAAGGGAAAGTGGGAGGAGGGGGAATAGGTGGAAATCAGGGTTCAGAAGCTACAGAGTGACATGAAGTAGAGAGGAAACACATCAAGAGAGAGGTACATATGGGGGAGTGTGGGAGGAGGAGGAGAGTCTCAGCATCAGAATTTTTTTTTGTTCAAGCTGTAACCTCTTACTATTCTGCTCTTTCTTTTTCTAAGAGGTGTGAGAAATAAACTACCCTGTGATGGTAGCCTTCAGCCCCTGGCATCAGACATCTCTCCCTCCATATTCAAATGGAGATACTTGTTTATAGCTGTAATTCAGATGTGAAACATTGAGCCTCCTCAGATGGCTTTTGTAAGTGTGCTTCAGACCAGCTCAGCTCCCACCAGGGCATGGTCTGAGGCCTGGTCTCGCAGACCCCACCTTTCCTAGTAGTGGGCCTTCCTTTTTACTGCAGTTCCTATTCCCATCTCCCTCTATTGTCCTTACCCCCTCAATCCCCCTATACCTCTCCCCCTTACCTCTTCACCCTCCCGAGTCTTAACCATAGCAAATCCATCAGACTACTTGTCCTAGTGGGTGACCGGGTTTGAATCATCCTAAACATGGACTTATTTTGTATGTTTGTTCTGTGTGCTATATTTATCACATAATTGTGTTATCCCTCTCCCTCTCTCTATAGACCTGTTTTAATTCCTTGTATGTGCAGTTTTTCTTACCTTGTAAGTGCCTGTGATTATTTTTATGTCCAGGACCACTTTGGAAATGAGCTTGCTCAATGGTGTTATGCCTGGTTAAATATATAGAATAGTGGATGGGTGAACATCCACAACAAGGCTGTGTTTCCATTGAGGGAGTTGATGACATCACAGAGACCTCGAGAGTGAAGCTTGAGAGGTCCCAGTGATGTCATCAACTGCCGAAAATAGGGCTCTGAATTTAGTTGGATATTTTTATCCTACTATATATATATGGGTTTTGTTTTTGTTTTACATTATTTTTTTTCCATTACTTGCTGTAGGCACTGCTCCAGTTCTGTCTGGTGCTTCTGCTCGCGCCTGTTCCCACTTATGCTCCGTCCAGCTTCCCAGTTTCTCCTCTGACATCATTAGTTTTAAAATCGGAGAAAAAAAAGTGTGTTTTCAGAAAGGATCCACGTATGGCTCTCCGTGTCCGATTCCCGACTTCTAAGTGGGTCTCTCGGCCTCTCTAAATCGCGCTGCCGTGTTTTTTGTTTTTTTTTTCTAGAGAGCCTCGTCTGAACCAATCAGGTGGCAGGTCAAGGGTAAAAAGTTGTTGTACTATCGATGTGACATCAGAACGATAGTACAACTTTTTTGACCTTTGAACTGTACTGCAACAACATTTCAGCAGTTGCTGAAATCCATTCATAATAGACAGTACCCATATACTATAAAGTTTTATTGATTGATTGATCTAGTATTTTTCATTAGCTTGCACAGTGTGAAGCCAGGGTTGAGAAATGAGAAACACGTCAATCCAGGAATACTGAGAGTGAAAGTGGGAGTAAAAAGTGTAATCTCTACCTCTCTCATGAAGATGGCACTACACATCCTGGAGCCTCGCCTCCTGCACAAGATGTCTGAGCATCCTCCTCTCCCTGTGAGGTTCCCCCTCCATGCCCACTCTTATCTAAACTAGGTTAAAGTATGCAATTAAAATTTCCCCAAATTAATGTCAGCATTCCCTGGTCGACGACTGGGCAAAACATTTTTTTTAAATGCAAGTCTCCCTGCTCTGTCATTGGGGGCATAAATGTTAAGAAATACTACTAGCACCCCACTATAAAGTCATGATAACTGAATGAACAAGCCCTCTTCATCTTCCACAACTTCTGAGACAGACCGAGGCACATCCCATCTAACCAACTGTATTACTTCTCTTAGTGGAAGCATAAACACTGCAACCAGCAAGATGGATGAAATCAAACTGTGGTGTACCCCACAGTCAAATATCAAGGAGAGAAGCTCTATAATTGCCCAGGACCAGTGCTTGCCAGCATCCCTCAAGAAAGGAGCAAAACCACTTTAAAGTGGTTCCAGAGGCTCCGATTACATTCCTCAGGCATTTGAATAAGACTTCATGCTCAACGGTTTCAAATGCTGAGGACAGATAAAAGATAAAGAGAGCAGAAAGCTCTTCTCCATCCTTGACAAAAAAAGTAATTCAGTACCTTGATCAGAGTTGCCTTAGTGCTATGCAAGGGCCAAAAACCAGGATTGGATTTTCTAATAGAAATCCTTTTCCTCTAAATGTGGTCTGAGCCATGCCATTACAGCCTTCTAATTTGCCTTGCACAAAAAGTCAGGTTAAAAAGTGGTCAACAGTTTGAGAAATTGTTGAAATTTAAAGACACATCTTTAGGATTGACCTCAACACAGCCTCTTTCAGCCTGGAATGAAAAAGTGCTTCCTGAAAAGAGGCATCTACCATTTCCAAAAACACTGGAACCCTCACTATACACCCAGTCTTAACCAGGTTTGATGGTATAGAATCCAGAACACAGGTATTTTGGCGAAGCTTAATCAACACCTAGAGTTGATCCTCAGTATGAATGAGATTAAAGCTGTCTCAGGAAAATGGAAGTTCTTTCACAATTTTTTCCTGATCACTGTTGCTATTTGAACCAGTAGTGGTGGATGTTTCTGCCCTGATGCTCACAATCTTAAAGGGAAGTAAAACTCCAAAAGCCTCATATCTTTTCAGAGACATCTCACTGAGACCTTTAGAAAGACAGTCTGGGTTCAGTATCTTGTCAACCACATTGTAAAGAACAGTTGGTCTGTTTATCTCCCTTGCAATGATGCACATGAAAGCCTTTTTTTTTTGATCTCATCTTTGCCTCCTGGTATGCTTTTAAATAGGACAGCACAACAGGTGTGTTGGGTGTAGCTTGTGACCTCCTTTTCTGATACTCCATCCCTCATTTCTGTGACTTCAACTAGCAAAGGTCACCATTAAACCATTTGATCCTCACCATGAATGCATAGGGCAAGAATGAACTGCCACCAGAAAGCAAGCAACAGCAGGGAATTCCTGAGTATAGGTCAGTACTGCTGTACAGAGACCTCTGGCTACGGTGGTGGCATTAATGCTAGCAGTGTCCACCATCTCCCCAAAAACATTGGGACAGATTTCACAAAGAACAACAATTTACAACTTTGCAGAGGCAAAAAAGTATGTGGTGGACTAGAAGAGGAAATAAGGTAAAGTTCTAACCAGACTACTGGATTATTTGTAGCTGATTGGTCATCAACCCTGAAGAGATCACAAGCGTGAGGGGATTGCTCTTATGTGGGGCACAGAATCTATGAATTGATTAAGGTCGAAGACTTCTACTCCTTGGAGAAGGCCCTGGACTTCTCTATTGAACTGATGTCCCCCACAGAGTGATGTCCCCAAGGACAAACTGCTTTGGAGACTTCAATGTCAGGGTGGACACCACCTCCAGCAAAGGTTCCAAAAATTCATTGCTCCTTCCAGAGGCAGTAGATTAATAGCATCTTACATTTAAATCTGGCACCCCATGTGATAGCCATACCTTTTAAAGACTTGTGTCTCTCAACTGGGAAAACCTCAGTCTTCATATCAGATTTAAATATAAAAAGCCACCACACCAACCCACTGCTCCAGTTGAGGACAGAGGACTACTAAGTAACCTTGTGGAGTCAGCCCAGCAAAAACACTTGCTCTCATCCACCTAGGTCTGGGTAACACAAACTAGGTCAGTATGAGAGTCCAAAATTAGATTTCTCAAAATACAGTGTCAGTGGCTCAGTAGGTAGCACACTTGCCTCTGAGGCCGGGAGATCAGAGGGCTGTGGGTTCAGTTCCCACATCTGACACTTGGGTTAATATCCCAGTACTGACACTGTAGTGCAGCATGAGAGGGGTGCTGCACTTCTGAGGTGCCGTCTTTTGGATGAAGTTAAACCGGGGTCCCATCTGCCTGGATTGGTGGTAGTTCAGGTGGATGTTAAAGATCCCATGGCACTTACCGAAAAGAGTAGGGGAATTTCCCCGGTGTCCTGGCCAAATTTCCCTCATTCACTAAAAAATTAAAAATTCACTAAAAATACTACCAATAGCTTAATCTGGTTCAAGGTCAGTTGGCACTCATCTGTATCCCCGTCCCCCGGGTTGTGCCTGAAAATAGGCAGGATTTGTCTAGTGCACTTACCCAGTCAACAAAAACGAAATAAATAAATAAATAAAAAAATATCAGTTTTGTTTACCACTGATCTAGCATTAATTGAAACTTCTCTTGCTGGAGTAGCCATGCTGCCTTCAACCCTCCTGTAGCTCAGTGTCTGTGGTTATATGGACCCAAATAAGTGAGGAAAAATTCATTTTTCCTCCCGTTACAGCATCCCTCCATCTTTTTCTAGCCAACCCCTCTTGACTCTCCTACAACCTCGGCATTTTCTGGATATAGCCAAAGCATTACAATGCTCTCAAACTTCCTCTGCTCAGGCTGACACATATTCCTTAAAGAGGCAAAGCCTCCTGAGGCACTCCACAGAGTAAGCCCTGTTAAATAGTCCCAGAGTAAGCCCTGTTAAATAGACCCAAACACATGACCATACAGTCCCTCCCACAAATATGCCCCTCCCTCACTCACAACTTAATCACACTATCTAAAAAAATGATATTCCATCATCCTTGAAACTCTCCAAAGAGAAAAATGAAAATAAAAGTCCAAATAAAATGAGTCTTTCCATATGGAACTATCCCAATTGTTTTGTTGTAAAATACAAATTTTTCCAAAATCCAATGGACAGCTGACTGCTGTCACCAGTACAGTCAAATAATAAAATAAGTTTAAACATCCTCCCACTGACCCCAAGATATGTAATTCAGTGTATACTGTACCTCTCATACAAATCTTTGGGATTTAAAGATAAGATTTCAACTTGGGACAAGGGATATTTTATCTCATCAATATATTATTTTTTCAGTATTAAAAGTAAAAGAAAATAATAACGTTGCTGCCATGTAAGAAACAATTGCCATAGTGGAGTCATCAACAGCATGCTTTCTCATGATGCTGTGTGTTGGTGTGTGTTGGTGTGTGTTGGTGTGGTGTGGTGTGGTGGGGCTATGCAAGCAATAGTACCTGACATGGTGGGCTGTATTAGGCTATATCAGCCTACCCAGGGGTGTAATGTGACCTGATGCTGTACGGAGAGGGCCTTACAGCACCTGAAAGGTCCAGTATAACAATATATGGCCCACTATGGAGGGTATTATTGCACTTAGAAAATGGGTTATTTGTGACATTTTTATAAAGTAATTAAAAAGTTTCACAAAGTTACTTAAAAAATACTGTAAATTAATAGACACCTATCTTACTGTATAGTAGTCCCTCAACTGGTGTAGCTGCCAGTAGAGGGCACTTGTGTTTTGAATACATCATTCTTTTTTAAATAGCAAAAAGTTTGAGGTACTATCTGTAAGAAGTTGCTTTTGGCCGAGTCCCTTCCAGCACTGTTGTTCTGCTTTTCCTTGCACGTGACAGGAATCATGATTTCTCCAACAGGACAAATTGTGTAATATCAGTAACAAACTTGTTTTGCATGGAAATTGAAACTGATATTTTTGGTTGAAAAGCCAGAGACAGAGAGGGGGTTCCCAGACCATTTCCTGGGTTAAGAGTACTTGTTTTAAGTTTCAGTTTAATTTTTATTTATATTTGTTTTTAAGACTTGTATTACTCGAAGGGATTGTAGTATGTGCAGGAGAACAAAGCACTCCATGTCTAGGTGTGCATATGATTTCACTCTCTGCCCTAGGATCCTTGACTTAGAAAACTAAATGCCACATCTGAGGGCTCAGCCTGGATGGGCAGCTCAGGTTTGCTACCCAGCAAACTGATGGACTTGATACCTTTGCTACCCAGTGAAGAGGAGGATGACAGTGAAAGGATCAGCATCACAGTGCGGACCCATCAAAGCCCCAGCTTCACTGACCCTTCCCTTGCTGCCAGTAACACTGCTTTCTGGTTCGATTAGCCACTGTGGATAGGGTTCCGCTTGCAGGGATGGCATTCTATGTGGATAACAGCTTCAGACAGGTGGCTATGAAGAACCCAACCAAAAGGAGGTAATAGGTCATTGGGGAGAAAACAAAGATTCACAACACATAATGTGCAGTTGTAACAAATGTGTGTGGTAGGGGGTTTAGACTGGCTAGCCTTTGGGGGAGTGTGGAAACAAGAGTAGCTTTCTAAAATTAGAGCACTCTACTGTGGCTGAGAAGGCTTTATCTTTTTATAGTGACATGGCAGCACCACAATAGTTAGGGTTAGTAAGGAGTTTCTATGTTAACCCTCACATTTTGCACTTTAATAACTTTAGAACCATTCATTGGATGTGCACGAAATGCTGCATGTACATTCTTTTTGGGTAGATCTCTTGACATGCCAAGTTTTGTTCCAGTCAAATTTGCAGAGTCTGAGAAACAGATAGTGAAAAAAAACTAAAATTTGCCACTTTTGGTAGTTTTTCTCATTGCACTGTTCAGAGATGGTGTTGAATGTTGGTCTGAAATTGTTATGGTAGAAAAAGCTTTGGTCGTAGAACAGACCAGGGTTTGTTTGGTGAAAAAATATTAGTTAGTTCAAAAGTTATAGCATTTTTAAGGTCCCATTATTTTCAATGGGATTTTTATTTTTCAGGATAGCTACATGTACAAGCCAGAATCTTGGTTCATCTGGGGCTAATCCTGGTTTGCCAGAAAAAAATCCTTGTACATCAGCTACCATCTTGTTGTTTGACCCCCCCCCCCAAAAAAAAAGTGTCATAACTCTGGCCAGGGACATGTGTCTTACACATCAAAGTGTGTTTATTGCTCATCAGGACTTGATGAGCTCTGTTGTGTGTTTTGCAGTGTCTTTATGCCCTCACAAACATTTTTTTGTAGTTTATATCCTGGTTCATAACTCTCTAAGCTCCCTGTTCGCCATCCTGATTCATCAGTGGCAGACAAGGAAATTGGCTATCGGACAAGGATTCTTGGTTTGGACATGTGGTTGTAAATTTTGCTGACCAGATGGCATGACTGGGATCCTTATCCACCAGTAATGAATCAGGGTGGTGGACAAGGAATTCAGCTGGTGAACAAGAATTTTGCTGTGAGATCTGGTCCACAAAATGGGATGAACTGATCGAGAGTTTTTCCCGTTTCCAGTTTTGTGCCCCTGCCTCCTCGTTTATATTGCTGGTGTCTAGTGGTACCCCCACCCTGTGTCCCCACGTATTTTTGAATAATTTTTATTTATTTATTTATATTTTATAATTTTTTTGTCGCTTTCTGGCCATGTCTGCCTCATGTCCAGTGGTATGTCCACCCCACGGTCCATTGCCCCAGTTATCACTGGTAACAGTGGATCCCTGTTACTGTGCCTCTTTTCTTTTCTTCGTTTTTTTAGTTTGAAAAGTAGAAAACCATCCCTTGTTGTCTTTGCTGCTCTTTTTCTGGGAAAAAAGAAAACTGTCCATCACCAATCATGCCCATACCCCCCCCACACATCTCCCTGGTGTCCAGTGGTACCCTCACCCTCCATTGCTCCAGTTATCATTGGTGGAAGTGGGTCCACAGTTACTGTGCCCCTTTCATTTATTGTTTTTACTCTGAAAAGTAGAAAGCCATCCCTCTTTGACTTTGCTGCTATTTGCCCTGGAAAAAAGAAAAACATCCATCACTGATCACTCTTGTACCCCCACACTGTGCACCCACCTCCCCATACCTCTGATGTTCCCCCAGACCACCACTTATCTGAGGATGTCCCAGGATCGACACCTGCTCCGCCGATCAAAGACATGTCTTGCTGCTGGAACCAGTGACTGCAATATGAACTTAGGTGAATGCGCTTCAATATATTTTAATGGGAGGGTCAATGTATGGCCATAACTTGGCCATTTTGTTTACATTTTGGCCCCAGATTTTCAACATGGCCTTTTGGTGACCTCACCTCATGAACAATGCAGCTGTCATAAGGCAATTCTTGCCAGAAATATGATTTCATGGTCAGTTGGCAAAATCGTCTTTCCAGTAGGATTTGCATAATGACAGTCTTATTGTTCATGAGGTAGGTTCATAAGAAGGGTATCTTGAAAATGTTAGGGTCAAAATTTTGAAAAATGGCCATGTTATGGGCATTCATTGCTATCTCCCTACTCATGCTCATAACTTTCAAAATTGTTTATATTGACACCCCATATTTTCAGCATACCCTTGGTATTACCCCACCTCGTGTATAACAGCTGTCATTTTTCATACCCTGGCCAAAATGTGTTTTCATACTTGTGGTGCAGAATGGTGTTGTAGTTGCACAGAATAACATTTTGACGTGGATTTGAAAATGAAGGACCCTGTGCGCCCACCATACAATGAAGACACTGTTATACTATCTTGATGAAGGGATAAGAACTGAGGGTCTGAAGGACCCCGCACTCCCTCCATGAAAATAAGGCTACTGTTATACCATCTTGATGGAGGGATGGGAGTGCATGGTTCAAAGGACCCTGTGCTCCCACTGTAAAAATAAGGCTACTGTTATACTGTCTCAATGGAGGGATGGGAGGGCAGGGTCTGAAAGACTCTGCACTTTCACTATAGTATTAGGATACTGTTATACTGTCTTGATGGAGGGAAGGGAGCGCAGGATCTGAAGGACCCTGCAGTCCCACTGTAAAAACAAGGCTACTGTTATACTATCTCAATGAATGGATGTGAGCCCACCGTAAAATAAGACTATTACACTATCTCAAAAAGTAAGGAAATAAATTGAAAAAAGTCATTACTGCATCAGTTAGGGTCAAAGTGACAAAAGTACGGAAGTGTGGCACTAGGGTTTCCAAGCGTTAGGGTTCATGGCACCCAAGACAGACCCCCCCCACCTGTGGATCTGTGCAGGGTGGGGAATGGGGTGTTAGTCTTGGAAACCCTGGTACCACATTTCCCTACTTTTGTTGCTTTGACCCTAGCTGATGCATGAATGAAGTTTTTTGTTATTTATATAAAATATATGTCATGCTTGGTAACTGATGTTTTTTTTTACACTGGGTGGGGTGGGGAGGAAACTGGTCAATATCAGTTTTAGAGGAATCTTGCTTACCAAGAGAAATAAAAATTGAAGAGTCTGAGCTTTCAAATTACACTGTGCCTATAGATACTGGTAATGCAGTTGGTTGGGGCTTGCGCTCTTTTTAACCAAGCTCTGTTGTCTGATAAATGCCCACCTTGCCAGGGTATCAGCCAATCAAAGCCCGGGAATTTCTTAGGCCCTTTTCTAAGATGACAATAAATGAGGTACATGGTAGTGAGGCAAAGGAGTCTGGCCACACAAAAATTGCATGATTGTAAGAGTCTGTTAAAAAAAGACACCAAAAACAAAATGAATATTTAAAGCTTTTTACTCATAAAACTCTAAAACTTATTTGAGAAAAAAGCTAAAACTCCAAAAATGAGTGTACTAGTCTGAAAATTGGATGGTGTGTTCAGGCTATAAATTAAGGTTTTTAATCAGTTAGATAAATAAACATTAAAATAAGAAACAGTTATCATGAGCTAGGCTTGTTTTCCATTACAAGACAAAGCAAGATAATTTTCTGTTTTTTGATATTAGAGTATTTTTCTTCTTAAATAAGAAAAACATTCTAGAGAAATCTTTGCATTAAAAATCAATATTTGTATAGTTTGTGAAATAATATATTTAAACTCATCAAGATTTTTTTTGCAGAGTGTATCAGCAATGTTACTGGATGAACTGTGGGTTGGTGGTGGAGCTGGAGTCACAGGAGATTGTGGGGGAGAAGTCAAAGTTGGAGGTGGCCATGGAGGAAAAGGAGTCACAATAAAAGGATAGTGTGGCTTTATTTCACTCCATTCCACTAATTAGTCAGCACTAGCTTAAGAAGAAGAGGAGGAGATAATAGAGCTGATCTAGTGCAGCAGTGAGTGGGGGATTTAGCTGGTACAGTGCAGGATGTAGAATGGCAGCCAAATCCCCATATTGCTTGACAGAAACACAAAAGGATTTTTGGTCTCCCTCATCAAGGCAGGAGGTTGAGGAAAAGAGTGCTGGTCCCACACATGAAAATTTTAGCAAAGGCAAGGGTAAAGTCATGGTGCAGGGCAAGGCACTGGGAAATAAAGGGATGGTACTAGAAGAGGCAATGGAGGAGATGTAGGTGAGTGTGAGGTCAACAATAGCAGTCCTGTAGTGGTGACTGTGCTAGAACAATGGTGCAAATATGGCATTGTGTCACTTTTTGGGAGGTGAGGCAAATATGGGGTGCTACAATGGTATATTGATAGAGCAACTTCACAATTATATTTATTTATTGAATTTTGGTAACCGGGTGAGCCCACTAGGGCATTACAGTCCCTTTTTCATAATATGATAGCGAACCAGTGAAAAAAGGTAAGTGAAACTCATACTGTGCAATCTGCTCAAAAACAATCTGCTTCAGTGGCACCAGTTTCCCCTAATAAATCTTATTATTTATCCTCACTACCACCCTCCACCTCCTCCAAAATGAGTCCACCAAACCAACCACCAGCTTCAACCTTCTAGTCAGTGTTTTTTTCCAAGATGAGTGTTGCCAGCAAGAAAGCTGTTCTTTCTGTGCCACAGTTGTACAGTATGACTATGGGCTCTGTGGTTTAGGCATGCATACATGTCTTTAAACACTTTGGGACTGATGATGAATCTCTGCTGCATTGGCAGAGAAAGCCCACAGTGTTGCCTGCTCTGACTTTTGTCACTGCAGAGTATCTTTCCTGATGACCAGCTAATGTGAGCTTGAAGAGATTATTTAGTGCAACAGAGGCCATCAAAAAATGTCTGATGCTAGAAAATAATGTATGACAGTCCTGTGGGGCTTAAGTGCCCCTAGCAAGCTGGACCCAATGTTGGTGGCAGATGGGTCGATCATCAAGTAAGCAATAAGGCATGAAAGGGTGTGTGTAAACCATAGTTTAAACACAGCCAGGGCCATAGTAAAGCACAAGGCCGAATGCCGAGTGTCTTCAGCCACTGGCCATGTGTAAACTATGGTTTACACACACACACACACACACACACACCACACCATCTGAGTGCCTTATTGCGCTTATAAAATTGTTCTTTTTTTTTCACTTTTGACTACTTGGAAAAGCATGTTTATATGCAGAAAAAATAGATTTACTTGTGTGCATTTGTGATAAAATAATCCTTCTGCCCACTACAAGTGATGCAATTGATAATGTCATTGTATCATTGCCTACTTTTTTCTTCCTGTTTTTTTTTTCTCTGTTCTCCACATTTAAGATATGGAATATTCATCATAGAATGCTTACCATGGAATACATGCATTCAAAAGTCTGCTCAGTTCCACTGGCAGAATGTTTCTCTCCCAACACATTGTGCACACAGACAACAAAGGCCTTTGTTGCAGCCAGAGTCTCAGTTGTCTCACTGTCAGAGCAAGAAGAAGAGAGTTCCCTGATAAGCAGTTAAAGACAGAAGGGGGATTTTTCACTGACAGCAAAGAAATAGTTGTAGTGAAAACTATAAACAATACTTATTGTTTATAATTTGTTTATGTACTGTGTGTAAGAAGAATGTGATAATCAGGGAAACAGCATTTAATTAATTTGTTTTATTTTCTATCTAAGATAGTTTTAAGGCCCAGTTGAAGTTTTTTTTACAGTGTAAAGGTAGCAGCCATGTTTGTGGTGGAAGATCTGTTCTGTCAATAGAGGGCTAACTGTAATGCCTGTGTTCCAAATGCCCATTGATCTGTGTTGCAGATTCTTCACTGCTGAGTAGATTACACAATTTTACCCTGCCATTTTATAATACTGTATTGGTTTCTCATGATTTTTTTAACCTTTCCATCTCTTGAAGATCCTCTGGCTCTCTTCAGTGTTCCTTCTGACACTGTCATATCTTTGGAGATAACCCCAGATTCTTTATTGTAAATACTGTATTTCCTTTCTATAACTTTACTTTTGTCTTTTTTCAGGTTTGGCCAATTCCTGAAAACTAAGGATATCAAGGCAGTTCTTTCTGCTTATAAACAAAAAGTGAAACACCTAGACAAAAGCCCACAAATCACAGGCCAGAATGGTACAATACTCAAATAAGTACATGATTTAAAATATCTGGGGAGCCCCCTCAACCCTTCCTTGGATTTTGATTATCAGTTAGCAGAGGGTTGTAAAACTGATAAAATTAAACTTGGTCTTGCCCATAGAGTCCGTCAAACCATGAACATAAAAAGTATATATGCAGGCATTCAAATTATTCAAATACAATTTTAAATGCTTTTTAAGACATAACTGTAGCACAATTCCAAATTAATACTGGAAGCAAATTAAAGAAATTAACACAACGGTGTGAAATATATATTGCCCATGTACTGCTTTCTTAGGGGGGATAAAAAACTATTTTTAATATTAGATCATAGATTAAATTCAGAATCAACCAACTGAAGCAAAGCACACATAGAAAGGGGTGAATCCCCATTAACACTCTTCCAGGCAATAATTCTCTCGTAATACATATACAATAATACATGGAGGTGTGTGTGTACCATTGACTGAACCCTAACAGCAAAGAATCATGGTCTATTACTCAAACTCTAACCCTCGAAAGGACACTGTCACTTGCTGATGAATGCACCGCAAGACCACAATCAATTAAGGGTTATGTAAGATTCTTTAATTTACAGGTTTTATTTATGTGCAGTCACTGAAAAAGTGCACGTTCTGGCATGCCATGCATTAGAAGACCTTGTGGAGGTTGCCATTTATATTCTGTGGACACTGAGTTCTGAATTTCTGTGATTGCACATACATAAATGGTGTGCTTTAAAGGTAAGCTTCAACTTACTTGCATAAAGAAGTGAATCTACTACATGTGACTGGTGCTAGCTTCTTGAACTATTTTCATATATCAACCAGTAAACCTAATTAGTGTGTATACAGTTTGTGACAGAGGAAGGATGTTAAACATGGGGATAGTCTACATACCATCACAACAAAAGAAGGTGAATGACACAGAACCAGGAGAGGAAACAGGATGAACAACAATACAGGGAGAGGTTGTGTTTACCAGATGTGGACTGGAGTGTCACAGTGGCAACCAGTGCCAGCCAGAAGTCAAGTGCTGGTGGAACCATGCCATGATTGTTTTCTAGTTCAAGGGGTCATGGACCTAATATGGGAGAGGGTAATTCTAGATCTGGTACTCGCAAGCAGGAACTTGAACAAAGTAATAAGGAAAGGGGAAATTACTTGGCAACAGGGACCATCTTTAAGTATAGGTTAATATTTTAATAGGATTGGAGTACACAAAACTCAAGACCAAGGTCTTAGACTTCAGGAGGGTGGATTTTGAAGAGATAATCAAGCTACTCTGGATCGAGCTGGAAGGGGACAGTGAGGCAGAGGGAGTAGAAGGAAAATGGGACAAAATAAAGAAAAGCCTGTAGCACATCACAAAGTCCTGTATGGGATGGGATGGGATGTAATGGGATGGGATGGGATAAGGAAAGCAAATGCAGGAACAGAACTTAGGATTGCAGAGAGGGTTCGAGGGAGACCTGCTTTTGCTATACTGGCATAGTAGTAGTAGTAATAATCTTTATTGGTCAGCCAAAAGTGGCTTTTACAACTCATTAAAAATATTTCCAAAATAATAGAATATATACAAATATAACTATATATAACCAGTAGAATGAGTATGTTTAAAAGCATAATTAAAGAACACTTCCTGTTTAGAGAAAATGCTTCAGGAAGGATGCAAGACATGTACAGTAATGTAACGTTGGTGAGAGCTATGATTTTCTAATTTTGTTTCAGATGTTGCACAAGATATTGCCCTGATACATGATCCTGTTTCTGATAAAATACGTTTGAATTTAACAAGGATGCAAGATTCTACTACCGGCCATTTGTTTTGGGCATTAAGACATAGGGCTTTCTTTTTGTAATATTAATCATTATTTTCTTTTTCTGCATCATAGGTACTGTAGGAGAAATGATGCTGGCCTATTCAAGATATTTGGATAATTTGAGCTGATAATAGACTCCCAAAGATTATTCAGAGTTAGATAATGTTTCAATAGAAATTTAGCATACCCATTTGCCTCTAAGAGAATTGTACTGACATTACAAAACTTGGTGGATGGAATGTTGATTTGCTCCAGTTCCATACTCACAGTTTATATTAGCTGGTGAATAAGGAAGGACTTCTTTTCCAGCTTCAAAAGATTTCAGTTTTAACATGAGACCTAAAAATATGTAAAAACTCTCCTTTGGTCTGGGTTAACTAAATTTTCTAGCTACAACAAACAGCTGAAATTTGTGTTCACAGCTGGTATTAACAATGACCAATCAGGTGCTATATTTGCTGTTTTTCACCAGTGTGAGGATATTGCTACATAGCAAAGCACTCAACTCAGACTCATATAGAAGACAAGTTTAGAGACACGGTGGCCTAGGGGGTTGGGATAAACTAGTGGACAGGCTTTTATGTTCAGCCTGTCTAGATCCCATGAAAGTTACATTATCTGCACATGTAAGTAGTTTGCTCTGTTTTTCTCAGACAGGGTGTCCTCTGTTAGGGCCAGAATTTCCTCTTCTGGACAACTATTATCCAGCAGTGTTAAGACTGGATATTACAGTGGCAGTCAGTGGTCATGGAGTGAGTTTTGGCCACTGAAGATGGAGGAGGTTGTAAGGGAGATTTCAGGGCTGCGACTAACTTATTGTGAACTGGAACCTGGCCCAACGTGGCTCTTATTGGGCTGTGTTGAGCAGTTGGGCCCAGTGTTCACTGGGATCATTCAATGCTCCTTGACAGAGGTGGTCTTCCATGCTGAACTGAAAAGTGTGCTGGTGTGGCCCTTTTGAAAAAAAATGACTTTGGATCTGGATGTACTAGCCAACTACAGGCCTGCTTCAAACCTGTGTTTTTTTTGGAAGTTACTGAGTAGATTGTTGTGTTACAGCTAGAGACTCACCTAGAGGTTTACAGCATATATGAGCCTCTTCAGTCAGGGTTTCAGTCAAGGTTCTGCACTGAAAATGCTTTGGTCAGGGTGCATAATGATTTGCTCATGGTAAGAGATAGAGGAGAGTGGTCAGTTCTTATTCTCCTGAATCTCTCCTCAGTTTTCAACACTGTTTATTTATTTATTTTATTTATTTGTAAATCAGTTTACAGCCTTTGAGCTAGGGGCTCATTTCCAAAGGTACCTCGTCACCATGAGGACAAACATAACAAATTTAGGTTACAGAGTACAAGTAGTTGAAATTGGCATTACACAAGTTGATTTCATACATTGTACAATCTAGTGGCATTACAATAATACAGCAGGCACAGGCCTGATTATAGCATAGGTATGGTGCACAGGGGGAGAGGAGGAGGGGGGGTGAGGTGGAGAGCTGCCCGGCGGGCATTGTCATGTGTGGAGAGGTCAAGGTCACATTTAGAGACAGCAGCAGCTACGAGTGTTAAAGAATTGGCTCTGAAGGGCGGTTTTGAAGTTGGTAATTGTGAGGGCATTGGAGTTGTGAGCAGGGAGAGAGTTAAACCAGGATGGGGCTCTGTAGCAGAAGGACCTCTGACCATGGGTGGTCCTTGATCTGGGGATCAGTAGAGTGGTCTTGTTGGAGGTTCGTGTTGTGATAGTAGGCGGGGTATGGTGGATGGAGGCTGTAACATGAGGAGGGGAGAGCCCGAGTAGTGTTTTTTTTGTGAGGAAGCAGGTTTGATAGCGTAGCCGTTCATCTAGGTTAAGGAGTTTAGCCTTGTCATAGAGTTGACAAGTTTGTGTGAGCCTGGGGGCACCAGTAATCAGTCTGCATGCCTTATTTAGGGTGAGGTGAATTTTTTTGAGAGCAGTTGTGTCAGCAGCACCATAAACTGGAAGGCCATAATCTACAAGGGACAGTACTGAAGACGTAACAGCAAGCTGGAGAGTATCGGGGGGAGGCAGTTTTTATGGCTGTAGAGGATGCCAAGCCGTGTATTAGTGGTGGATGCAAGGGCATCAATGTGGGTATATAATGTGAGGGCTGAATCGAAGGTAACCCCAAGGTATTTGTAGGAGCAGACTTGTTCAAGCGGTTGTTTGGTACTAGGAAGAATATGGAGTGGGTGGTTGCAGACTTTGTTTTGGGGGTGGGCAAAGAGCATAGTTTTGTTTTTTTTTAAGATTAATGAGTTTGTGCTCCTTAAACCAGGCTTCGGCATCATTGAACGATTTTTGTAGGTAGTCCTGAAGGTAGATGGGATTGCGGTGGGTGGCAAAAATGACAGCATCATCTGCATACATAAGAATTTTGCCAGAGCATGCACTGGGCAGGGTGTTTAGATAGAGTGAGAAGAGAAGGGGGCCCAGGATGGAGCCCTGGGGTACCCCTGAGTGGATGGGATGGGTATCAGACAGTGTCCCATTGATTTTTACACACTGTGAGCGAGCGGATAGCTAGCTCATGCACCATGTGAGGGGGCCAGCTGAGAAACCAGTGTGGCAGAAGGCATCCAGCAGAAGAGGGTGGGAGACAGTGTCGAAAGCCTTAAAAAGGTCAATGAACACTGCACCAGCTAGGGATCTGGTGTCCAGGGAGGAGCGTAGGAAATTGGAGAACTCAATTAGTGCAGTGCCAGTACTGTGACCAGCATGGAAGCTGTGCTGCTCAGGGCATAAGATGTTATGCTTAGTCAGATATTCAGTGATTTGAATGGCCACCACTTTTTCCTAGGGCTTTGGAGTGTGGGGTGGAGATTGATCGGTAGTTGCTGGCGGAGGACCTGTCACCCCCTTTATGAATGGGTGTGACTATGGCTGTTTTCCAAGCAGTGGGAAATTGTCCCAGGCAGAGGGATTGGTTTAGTAGGCTGGTAAACGGGGCAAGGACTTCATTCAGCACCAGCCTGAGAATACTGGGATCCAGGGAGTCACTGCTGGGACTATTGCCATTTAATGCTTTGATTAGGAGGGGTCTGGCTTCCTGGGCAGATACCTTGTGCAGGTGGAAGCTGGGGTGGTGGAGGACAGGGGGAAGTTGGTTGGGGGGCAGGGTCAAAGAAATTGCTGGGGAGGACAGAGCTAAGGTCAGTGAAGGAGGTGTTAAGGCAGTTAGCTATGAAGGCAGGATTGGTGGAGGTTGTGCCATCAATAGTGAGCTGGAATGGGGAGGGGAGCGTGATTTTCCATTTAGCTGTTTAATATTGTCCCAGAAAGTCCTGGCAGACCTCCAGGAGGAGGTGAGGGTGGCCTGGTAATGGTCAGCCTTGGCTTTTCAGACAGCCCAAGAGCACCTGTTCTGGGCAGCATTGTAAGCTTGTCTATCAGCCAGCAGGCCCTTTTCAGTGGAAAGGTGCCAGAGGTTATCCCAATTTCTAAGCAATTGTAGTAGGGCAGGGGTAACGCAGGGCGCATTATGTTTTTTGGATCGAATTTTGGTGAAGGGTGCAAAGATGTCTCGGGCCTTGTTGAATGTTTGGGAGAAGAAGGCGGGGGCAGTGACAATGTCAGGTGCATGATGAATGGGGAACCAGTTAATCTGGGTGAGAAACTGTTTAAGTTTTTTCAGCCCACCAGGGTGGAGGTGCCTGCGGAGTGTGGTCTGGGCTTTGGGTTTGGGAGTAGGGGCTGCCCAAAGAAATAGGATAGAGGAGTGGTCACTTAGGGAATCTGGGAGGACCTGGACATTTTGGATTTTTTGGGGGCGTTTTGTGATAATTTATGTCCAGAAGGGTACTGGTTCCTCTTTTTGGGTTTACTCTAGTGAGCTGGGAGATGAGTTGTGTCAGGTCTTGGGCAGCGAACAAGTCTCGGATCGTGGAAGAGGAGGCGCTCAGCCAATTTACGTTAAGGTCCCCAACTAGGATTTGTTCCGTCTTGTGGTGGAGGGTGGCCAGATATTCAGTTATAGATACCAGCACTGGGTTCTGGTTCTTTGAGCTGTTATTGGACCACCTCAGGGAATACATGAGATTATACCATGGACCTCAGTCACTGACCAATCACATAGCCAGGCTGGCACCTTACCTCCTTTTGTTATCCACTAATAATCACTGCAAAATGTGCCTGCCTGCCACTGTCTCATGCCACCCTATCACTAAATCCCTCCGACACCCAAAACAACTTCAAAGTGCAGCCATATTGTATCCCGTTAACACTGCTCAGTAACGTCAGAACTAACAAAAAGAAAAAAAAATGGATACCTCATTCTACCTAATAGACAACGAAGAACTGGACACAATATTTTACAGGCTATAAAATCAGTTCATCCCAAATGACAGCATTGCCGACATTAATGTACCTTTACAGCAGCTCCATTCCCCCTATACTCTATCCATCTTCAGCAGCCGAAACCACCTGCATTGATTGTGGCAAACACCCCGCCACAGCATCACCATCCTCTGCAGCGTCCAACTCAAATTCCACAGTACTCACCATCATTCTGCAACCGGCCAATCCTGAAAAAAAAAAGACAACGTCGTGAGGAAGTAACACCCCAAGAAATGCTTGACCTAGAAAGGGAACATCACGAAATAGCGAGACAGAAACAAACTTGATGGGCAATTAATGTTTTCTTTTATTGGTGTACACAAAAAGGTAAAGAAGTAAACTTAAACACAATAACTCCATCACAGCTTAATATCATCCTATGGGAATACTACGGCACAGTCCGTAACAGTGACAGCAAGGAATATTCTCTAACAAGTTACACATGCCTAAGAGCAGGCTTAAACAGATATTTAAATGACCCTCCCCTAAGTTGTAGCATTAATCTAATGGCTTCACAGAATTCAATATAGTAAACGATATTTTCAAAGGCGTAGTAACGCACTTCAGAAAAGAAGGCAAAGTTAAAACTGATCATCACGTTCCCCTAACAATAAATCAACAAATTCTACAAAGAAATTCTCCAGCCTTAACACCAGACACTGCTACATGCCTTGTAAGAAAAGTTTGGTTAGACATTGTGTTACATTTTGCTTGCAGAGGAAGTGAAGGGATAAGGCAGATCACAACAGAATCCTTCCAAATCAAAACTACAGAAAATGGAGAATATTTAACAAAAAATTTTATTGAGCTAAGTAACAACTACAAAGAAATCAATGACCCCACTAAACAATTCACAAGAGGACGTATGTTCGCACAACCAAACGATCCTCTCTGCCCACTGAACAGCTACAAAAAATATGTATCCAAACTACCTGAAAACCCACCTTCTCTACTTCTCCGTCCCAAAAAATTAGATCAATCAGTCCTTAACAGCATGCCAGTCTTGTACACTGCAGAGCCTATGGGAGTTAATTTCCTAGATAACATGCTTCCCCGTATTTGCAAAGAAGCAAATTTTGAGAAATGTTCATGAATCACTCACTTCATGCCACTGCTGTCACTCTGTTAAGCAATTCTGGCATGGAAGCCAGACAAATTATGACCATCACAGGACATAAAAGTGAAGCTTCACTATGAAACTACTGGCTCCCAAATCTGCAGGAGTTCAAAAAATGGGGTCAAATAATCAGTGGAGAAAGCAGCAACATATCTTTCCAGCCTCCACTCAAACCACTACCTATGAAAGAAAATACTGAATCACAAAAAACTCTACCTTTTCCATTGCCAAAAACTTCTAATGTGCTACAAGCAACCATCATGAATAAAAACATCACCATCAATGAAGAAAATCCCTAAGAACTTACAACAATCGCTCACGCACCACATCAAGCTGCACATCTTTCAATCGAGAAAGCAGCCTCCGAAACCAACCAATCGGATGAGGAGCCACGCCCGAAAATACTTTCCATAGGAAATCTTGTCAACTATGGAACAGTAAATTTAATCTGCAAATAAAAAGTAAGTAAATAAACCTTAAAAACAACAGCATTACCATAGAAAAAAACAAAACTAAACCCTCCACAACATCATTCTTTTTTATTCCCTCTCCAACAGGTCACAGCACGTACAAGGTCACAGACAATGAGGAAGTAAAAACATTTAAAGCAACAAACCCTGCTATGCAGAACAAACTGTGTCAAAAACAACAGCATAGCAATTCTCTATACAACTTATGAACTTTTACTAAAATGAATACTGCAGTTACAAAACTTTCTCTATTAGCAATGTTCTTTAAAATATGAAACTGTTCTCAAATAAACATTATAACAGTTCTAAAAACCAAAAAAAGTCTAAAAATGTTTAACAATGCACCAAACATGAACTCTGTTTAACTTTGTACCTAATTATCTGTTGCTTACTCAAAATAAATACATATTTCAATTGTAACTAATAGACTATTTTCTCTTGTGGATGAATATCTCCTCTAAAACTATATTTTTTTTTTGTAAAACATAAAAAGCTAAATAATGACATAAAAATAATAAAAAAAAAACATGGTATATTCACAATAATACGAGGGTGTGTGATATTGAGAGTTACCATGGCTGGCCAGGCTTAGCCACTCGAAACCACACCAGCCATGGTAAATCCCCCAATAACCCACACACCCTCGTGGCCTATTGCTTAATTCACTGGCAAAGTCATTAGCTGGATTGAGTCCTTCCTTAGGGGCAGGTCTCAGTGGGGTGTGATAAGTAATTTCTCATTGCGCCCAAGGAACATGCACTGTTGAGTACCAAGGGGATTGATCCTTTTGCCATACTGTTTTCAGTGTACATTCTACCCTTGAGCAGGATCATTATGCCTGAATGGAATTGTGTTTCACTGCTATGCAGATGACACCCAGCTTTGTCTGTCCTTTGCACCCCAGGACCAGGGAGCAGTGGATGTGCCTAACAAGTGTTTGGCCATGTCCAAAGCTGGATATCTTTGAAATGGCTGAGACTCAACCCAGAAAAACTGAAGTACTGGTGTTTGAGCCAGGTAAGTGGGGGGATTGGCAGTATTCTGAGAGGGTATCAGACCTCCGCCTCATAACTCCAGCCTTGATACTGCCCAAGAGGTAAAGAATCTGGGCGTCATTCTGGACAAAGGGCTGACATTTAAGGCTCAGGTCTCAGCAGTCATCTGGAATGGTTTCTACCACCTTAAAAATATCAACTGGATTTGTTCCCTTATAACCGCAGAACAGTTGCCATTGCTCGTGCATGCCTTTATGATGGCTCGTCTCAATTACTGCAATACTCCGTACATTGGGGTCAGTGGAGGTGTACTACAATGCCTGTAGCTAGTGCAGAATGTGGCTGTGAGACTGCTGACAGGCCTTTCTAGGTTGAGTCGCATTACTCCTGTGCTGCAGAAACTACACTGGTTGTCATTTAGGTGGCATATTTCCTATAGAAAATACAAAATCACACATGCCCCCACAATGCAAAGCATCATGGGCTGCATATGCAAATCACCACAGAATGTTATGCTGGTCCAACTTTAAGCAGAATTGCATGGTGCCGAAAGGCCTCTCACACAGTTTGCAAAGGGTGCTAACAGAAGACATAGACACATGTTTCGTCCTACCAGGACTCATCAGTATGCCTCGTCTGTTTGACACCCCAGTGGAATGGACCAGCTACCCCTAAGGCAGTGTGCCTGGGATATATCGTGGTGAACCCATTAAAATAAAAAATCATTTAAAAGACAAAGAACCTCTGTGCGTAAACACTGAGGCAAGGGTTACCCCAAAGGGCATTTGGCTGGGAAGCCAAGTTTCAAGAAAATACAAAATCACACATGCCCCCACAATGCAAAGCATCATGGGCTGCATATGCAAATCACCACAGAATGTTATGCAGTAATATTTCCTATAGGATTGACTTGTTAACCTATAAGGCCCTTCACGGGCTGGGTCGGGGCAACTTGTGTGAACATCTACATCTATGTCATCCCACTAATTCCATCTATTCTTCCGATGAGGGCCTCCTGGTTGTCCCCAGGACTAGACTTAAAAATTCAAGGGACAGGACCTTAGGGGTGGCAGGTCCGGTACTGGGCGACTCACTACCGAGGACTCTGATTGAGGCCACATCAGTAGAAGCCTTTAAAGGAAGCCTTAAAATGTACCTTTTTGGTCCGGTGTTTGGTATTGTTAAACTGGTATTTACTGTAGCTATTTTTTATGTTTTTAAGAACTTTTATTGTTTATTATGTTATCGTTAACTATCATTGGTTGGGTGTGTTGTTTTTAATTCATTGTAACAACACCCTGGGCCTCTGGGGAAGGGCTGAAGAAACAAATAAAACATACTGCTACTACTACTACATTGGACCTGGAACTGACTGGGAGGGAAGAAGCAGTAATAAATATGGAACATTCGGGAGTAAGGAAGGCAATGAGGGGTTACCCCTGGGGTTGGTCATTGTACCAGTACTTTTCAACACCTTTATCTACAATGTAACAGTGGGGATACTGGGTAAAATCTGTTTATTTGCTGATGACACTGAGCTCTGCAGCAGAGTGGACAGTGAAAGGGATCAAACAGGATGTTGGAGAGCATAGACAATGGCTTTGGTAGCAGACAAATGCAGGTTAAACTGCCCAATGAGGTAATCAATGCAAAGTGGTGAACTTCAAACAAGAGTGGGATAGGCATATGGACTTGATAAGGATGACAGGAAGAGGAGACCGAGATGAAGGGAAGGCCGAGGACCAATAGGATCCACTGATTATATATAACTCTAGGTAGGTAACCAGGCAGACTGGATAGATGGCTAGGTCTTCTTCTGCAATCAATTTATTCTGTTTTCTGTATAATTTAAGCCAAGACACTATCATTCCCTAAAGAAAGTTATTTTGTTGTTTTTTGTAATCCTATTAAAAAAAAGAGCCTACAGAAAGGAATAAGCAATTACATTGTGTATTTATTTATCAGAGTTATCTGAATTACAAACTTTTGAGTCACAGACTCATTTACAAAGACTCCATGTCACATTACAAACAGTACAAAATAGTGTTCAGAGATACAGTACAGAGGCAGTGATGGAACAGTAATTACACGTGTATACAAGAACTATACATTAGCATGCAATAAGTAAAATACAGGTATTCAGGGGTTGGGGAGGAAAACAGTAGAAGTGTAATGATCAGAGGGTTAGCAGGATGGAGGTACTTTGTCATAGCCCAGGAGCAGTCAGGGACTTAGGTTAAAGGCCTAGGTTCATGCCATAAGGGAAGTGGGGGGGGGGACTGAGAGGAAAACAGTGGGGGGAGAGGAAAGCGTGGAGAAGTCATACATTCACTGGTTGGAGGGAGGACTAGTGGGTGGGCTAGTAGCAGTTGCAGGTGCTCGAGGAGTGGAAGTGTTTCCTGAGGGTGGTTTTAAAGTGGCCTATTTTATTTTCAGAGGAGATGGTGCTAGGAAGGGCATTCATCCAGAGTGGAGTTCTATAGCAGAAATATCTCTGGCCTTGAGTAGTTTGACAGCGGGGAATCAGGAAGGAGGGCTTGGTGGAGCTGTGAGTAGGTATCACTGAGGGTGCAGGTTGTAGGAGGTTGGTTAGACCGGGGGGGGGTGCTAAGCCGATGGTGATCTTTTTGCGTAGGAGGCATGTCTGGTACCTAAATCTCCCATCAAGGTCAAGCCACTTGGTGAGACTGTACAGAGCACAAGTGTGTATCAAACCAGTGAAGCCCATATCAAGGTGACAGGTTTTGTTTAGGGAAACATGGATTCTGCGGAGGGCAGAGGTATCAGCCGACCCATAAACCAGGATACCATAATTGACAAGGGTCAAGATGGATGATGAGACTGCTAGTCAGAGGGCTTCTGAGGGGAGACAATGTTTGAGTTGGTGAAGCAGACCAATTCTGACATTGAGAGTGGATCTAAGGCGTTTTATATGCTCATGGAAGTTGAGTGCCGAGTCAAGGGTGACCCCTATGTATTTAAAGTTGTTGACCTGCTCAAGGGGTAATAGTTGGGAGTTGTGAATAATTAATGAGTAGCCTTTGTGTCAGCTCTGGTTGTGAGCAAATACCATGACTTTGTTTTTTTTGTGTGGTTTAGAACTAGGTGGTAGTCAGTGAACCTGGATTCAGCTTCTTTGAAGGACTTCTCGAGGGATAATTGTAGCTAGCGAGAATTAGGGTGGGTGGAGAGGAGAACTGTGTCTTCGGCATATAAGAGTGATTGCCCAGATCAGGCCTTAGGAAGGGTGTTCAGAAACAGACTAAAGAGGAGGGGGCCCAGGATGGACCCCTGGGGCACCCCTGACTTAACCGGAAGGCAGGAGGAGAGCGTGTCTTTAACATACTAACATACTAAGATGCCAGCAGATTAGGCCTTAAGGTCTATTGTGTCTGCTCGGGAGTCAGCACCCCTGCAGGGGTCCTCTAGTGCCTGCAAAACCCTCCCCCAGGCCACCCCATCCCCTACCAGGGTCTCCCGTCTCCTTAAACCCTTCCATAGTAGCAGCTGCCACCAGCTCCTCAGGCAGTGCATTCCATGGTTCCACCACCCTCTCAATGAAATAACATCTCCCCCTCTCACCTGAGTCTCCCCCCTTCCAGCATCCAACTGTTCCCTCTGGTAGACCCCCCATTGTGACCTACTGGCTAGGTAGTCGGCAAACCACTTGTTGATGCCCTGGGAGAGACCTGTGTGTGAGAGTTTAGATAAAAGAAGAAAGTGGTTCATGGTGTCAAATCCACAAAGACAGAGCCAACCAGGCACCCTCTGTCCAGGGCAGTATGGATACCGCTGGAGAACTCCAGCAGGGCAGTAGTGGTTCTGCATCCTTTTTGAAATCCTTGTTGTTCCTGGCAGAGTAGTTCATATTTGGTGAGGTGGTCTGTGAGTTGATCAGAGATGATTTTTTTCGAGGGCCTTTGGGGGGGGAGTGGAGATGGGGCAGTAGTTCCTGGGGGACCATTTTTGTGGATGGGGTAATAACAGCATTTTTCCATTTTGAGGGGAATTCATCATGGCAGAGGGACCAATTAAGTATTTTGGTTAGTGGGGGTGAGAACTGCATCCAGGGACATGTGGGTGAGTCTAAGGTGCAGTGAATCACTACTGTAACGCGACTTACCTAAAGTTTTTGGGATTTAGGGCTTAGTCTCACAAGAAGAGAGGATTTTTAAGCAAAAAGGGGAGGTGGGGAGGTGGGGGGGTTATGGGCATGAAAGAAATTTGTGGGGAGTACATTACTGAGGTCAGAAAAGGATTTGTTGAGGGAGTCAGCGATGGCCTGTGGGTCAGTGGAGATACCGCCATTGATAGTGAGCTATACAATAATAAACAGATGAATGTAAGTTATAATGGAAACTTCATTCCTTGTTACCCTCAGGTGGTGATATGCAGTCAGGGAGCCATACTTCACAAGTTCCTCAGCTACTTCAACATCTGCACTGGCAATTGACTCCTAATTTCTCTCTATTGATTGGATGTTGCAGTCTTTCTTATCTTAGAAATTTTCAGACTTGTTCCTATCAAGTGTCACCCTCCCTGCAATCTACTACTGATTGGGTAATTACATTCACTTTCTCTTGCACTGTACTTACCAGAACCTATTCTCTCCATCTAAGCTCAGTGTCATGTTTTATACCTACTTCCTCCTGAACTGTATTGCTCAAAAAGTAATGTTATGTATACTACATTGTTTACTACTGTCTGATTTTTCTGCTGCTGTGCCACTGGTCTGTAACCGCAAGAGTCGTGCCTGAAAATAGGCAGTGTTTTGTCTAGCACACTTACCCGGTCAACAAAAACTAATTAACTAAATAAATAAATATGAAAACTATTAGGCAGAGGCAATAAGAACCTGAAAAGACAGTGATTTAATGAATCCCTACTTATTACACGGGCATGGTTGCCCTTGTATATAAGGACTGAGTAAGCAATTTTATGCTAAATACTGATTTCTGTATCTTTATTAACTCTGCCCCTGTTCAACTGATTTACTTCACATTTGGAAGGCACAGAGTTGGTGTCCGGATCTATGGATCTTGAAAACATTGTGGCAATAGGTTCACCAGGGACAAAGTTCTAGAGGTGCAAAAATGTCAAAAATTATATCAACTAGGAATTCTTTGCTCGCATGTAACTAAAAAACTTGGAAGATTTGAAAACTGAACTTACACATTCGATAGAGTTTGGCCCAAGGTATGTGCTTTTAACATAAACAGTTCAGTTGCTGAACATACATGGTTAGAAAAATAAGCATTCTAAGGATAACTGAAATGTTATGACCACATTTCTTTATGTGGTCATTTTATGAGAATGCATTCGTGTTTCAGGAGCAGTGCTATCCAAATGCTGAAAACAACATTTGTATCTCTGTTTATAGTTGTTATTCAGAAGGGGCAGGGCTATGAGTCAGTGCATAGCCCCAACCCTGCTGAACAGACTGTGTACAGTTCCTTCATCCTTCTGTGGCCATTAGCCACATTAGCTTCCTAATTTATTTAAACTGGACACAGGGGTGCCTAATGCCTACTGCCAGCTATATTGTTACTATTCTAACACTGGGGTACCCACACTGGTGCCAGTTCAGCCTCTCTTTTCTAATTTGTTTCCTCCCCCACACCAGTATCCCAAAAGTTGGGTGCCCAATCCCCAGTGTCGCCTCAGATCACCCCCTTCCCCTGACCCAACAGTCTGCCGCAAAACATCTAGCAGATACTGGAGTGCCTAATCTCCAGTGCCGGTACCTGTATTAAGGAAAACAGTCCCCCAATGTCTCTTCATTTTTTGTTTGATAACCTGTAATAAAGAGAACAATCCATCATTGTCTGTTGCAGTGCAGTCCCCTCTCCCACCCCATTCCAACCCATCAAAGTCTAACCATGATGGTCTTGACTCCAAGATTCTCCACCTTTCAGCTCCTGCCATTGCAGCTCCCCTTACTCACCTACTCAATCTTTCCTTCACTTTCTGTGGTGTTCCCCAGTCATGAAAGTTGGCCAAAGTTATTTGGCTTCACAAAGGGAGTAATACCTCCTCCCTAGAGATGGGTCAAGTCCTGAAAATTTGCTCCAAAAAAATTTTTGTGAATTTTATGCAATTTGAGGAGCACAATTCACTAAATTTTTGGAATTTGTGGATCATGAATTGTGCAAATTTCATGCAGTTTACACAAAGTCAAAGTTTGCTGGATCAAGGGAGGTTTTGTGAAGCTGGCAGAGTGTGAAATTTTGCAATTCATGTGTGCTTTGTGAGCGAAGTTTTACTTCACCACATTACTACTGCTCTCCTGCCAACTTCCGTCCCATCTCCTTCTTGTCAACTTCTGTCCCATCTCCCTCCTAGCCTCCCTCTCTAAGCTGCAAGAGAAACTGGTCCACTCTAGTTTCCTCAGCTTCCATTGATCCTCCAACTGCCTTTCACCCTTCCAGCCTGATTTTAAGAAGCACTATTCCACTGTCTCCTCCCTGCTGTATGTCACTGATTCCATTTTCTCTGGGATGGATCAGGGGCATATTATGACTGCATATTCATCAATCTAGCCAAAGCCTTTGATTCAGTCTACCATCCTCTCTTCCCGGATCAGATGAGCTCTGCTGGCCTCTGTTTTCTGCTGTTGATTGGTTCTGCTCCTATGTAATGATCCATCAACAGTTGGTACAGGTTGGAGGCGCCCTGTGTCCTCTCCTTCTGATCCAGGCTAGGGTCCCACAGGGCTCCATCTTTGGCACCATCTTTTTCTTCATCTTCCTGAATGACCTCCCCTCTGCCTGTGCCAACTTATACACTCAAATGTATGCAGATAACTGTCATTTTCTATTCCAGGCCCTCCACCACAGCTGTGGAAGACCTACTCCAGTGGGACATCATCAACATTCTGCATTGGTTCCAATCCAACCAACTCACAGTCAACTCTAAAAAAATAAATGGTGTTCATTACCTTTGGGATCAGTCAAAAACTGCCCAGATTCACTGCCCTCACTTTTTTCACCACTCTGGATGGCTCACCTCTTGAGGCAATTCAGTCCTTCAAGTACCTTGGAGGGTGGCAAGATAGTAAGCTTGACTTTTCAGCCCACATTGATGCCATCCATGCAAAACTCCATCCCAAGCCCAGTGCCCTATACCACAACAAAGACTGCTATCTCCACCGGTCCTCAAGGAGCTTATTACCAGAATGGTGCCCACTGTCTTCAACTACGCAGATGTGGTTTATGGCACCACCCCTTCCACTTCCCTCACCATTCTGGATATCATCTGCAACCCCTTTTTTAACTTTGCTACCAACTCCCCCTTTGCACCCACCATTGTTCACTTTATTCAGCCATATACATCCTCCTGCTGCACTTACATCACCAGAGTCACTATACCTCCTTCATATACAAATACTAGTTTGGTTCCCTTCCCTCTTACCTCTCCTCTATCCTCTCCCAACTCCTCCCTGCTTCTTGTTCTCTCCATTCCAGAGACCATCACACTTCTTTCACTCCTCACCCCTGCTTCTCTGCTGGGCAATCTGCCTTCTCCTATCGACTTCCCTCACTCTGGAACCAACTCCATTCCTCCATCTGCCTCTCCTTATCCCCTGGCTCCATCAGGCACCAGTTGAAACTCCAACACTTTGCCATCTGTTCCTTTTACCCTTACTCCTGACACCTCCACAGCTGTGCCTCAACCATCTTGATAGCAGCTGGTTGGGTCCCACTCCTGCCTTGTGTTAACTTCCATTCCACTACAGTTTTCCCCCTCCATTACAGGTTCAGGCAGTAACATGCCCCTCAGGTCAATCGCCTGTCATCAATATTGTTCTTGTTCAGCTCGTATTGCTACCAGTCCAGAATACACACTTGCTAGGCATTCTTATTGAATTGTACCACATTTTATTTTCTGCATATGCAACTTCTGTATTCATCCTAAGTTTATACAGTGTAGCCCACTTAAGTGCACATCCCGCCTAAGTGCACATTTTTCTTATATCCCACTTTTTCTAATACCTCCAATATTAAATATACCTCATAAGTCCACACCATATAAATGAACATCTTAAGTAAATAAACATTTTTCTCCCACATCTTTCATTGTTTTTATATATCAGAGTCTGCGGCACACAGAAATGCAGTGTGCTTATGGTATAGGGGAAACATGGATGAAATCCCGGATCATCTGTTTATTGGGAGAGTGCTTTTAAAAATTGAGCCTAAAATATTTTGCCTTCAAAATCTATGCCCTTATTCACATACCGTGGGATACCTGCTATGATGTTAGCTTCAAAAACCCAACTGGACTAGAGAGGTTTTGGAAACAGTATTTGTTACTGCAGAACACTGCACTTTGGAGACCTTTTGTTGCCATTCCCCTGACAAAACTGTCTTTCAAGTGGATTACTGTACTGTTTTGGAATGAAGTGGTAAGTGTGGAAGACATTTCCTGTTGGCTGAAGCAGCATTGTACTGTCAAGGGTTATCCAGAGCCTATATTTGTTGAGCAGCATTTGTGGACAGGTGGTTGGTGATACCAGGTTACCCTGAAACAAGAGAATAGAGTAACCAAACACTTACCTAATGTTTTTTTCTTGGGGCGGGATGGGGTGTTTTATTTTATGTGGGGCAGCCCTGTGCATGTTACCGGTGTGGTGATGTGGGTCACTTAAGTAATGTGTGCACCAAATTGAAATGTGTGTTGTGTGGGGAGTTGGGACATATTAGCATCTACTGTCCCAGTCCTGTAAAATGTAATCTATGTAAGGATTTAGGCCATGTTTTTCATGCCTGTCCATGGGCATCCCGCAACAGCTTAGATACCACTGTTAGGGCTGAGCAGGATGTGTATGTGGCTACTGCACAGAAGGAGCACATGAAGATGGTCGATTTAATGTCCCAGATTTCAGCTCCAAAAGTATTTCCTCTGTCCCAACCCTCTTTAGTTCATGACACAAGGGCATGGCTTGAATCTTCCTCCGTTGTTGAACCACAGCCTTTGTGTACCACCCAGGATCTGGTGGTAGTTCAAGACTCAGGTGAGGCACCTGCAGACACCCCCCCAACCCCCTGTGGAGGGGGCTGCAGGAACGGTGCTTCCTCCTGGATCCTTGTCTAAAACACTAAATCCTGATGATAGCGTTAGTCACCCCCCCCATGGTGGAGGTTGGTTTATAACCAGTTCTTTTATTGGACCCTGTTATGCCTCCTCTGGCATCTGAGCAGGAACCTCCTTTTCAGAGAGTGACTTGTTCAAGATCTATTGTACACACCCCAGCCCTCATGTCAAAAGCCCTTGAAACAGATATTATTTCTATCCAGAACTTTTATGAAATGCTTAAGGATGATGAATCAATAGATTCAGAGGGTGGCTCAGACATCTCCTCTGTTGCATCTTCACAGCAGGAGGCAGTGGGTGACATGCTACTAGTTGAAAAGGTTAAGATTAACAAATGGAAAAAGAGGAAATGATGTGGCTGTTCTGACCTTTTGCAATCTTGTTTTTCCTTCCCTTGTTTCATCTGATGTTATCTCTTAAACTTTTGACTTTGAGTGAGAATAGCATTAAATCAGGAGATAAACATCATGTTACTTTTGCAAAACTGGCTATGGAGCAGGGTAATGCTGTTTTTTTACAAGATATCATATTGCACACACTCAGAAACATAGATCAAGCCGGGGTGGATTGGCAATGGGGACCTTCAGTTTGGTCTGTGGGTGAAGACGAGTGCTTGGGCCTGGGTATCTTGTTCAGGGGTATTGAGTTTAAAACTTTGAAAGTTATCAGTGTTCTCCCAGGTAGGGCTCTTTTAATGGATGTGGTCATTGAGGGGCTCACATATCACTTGATAAATGTCTATGCTCCACAGGTAAAAGCTGATAGGATGACTTTATTGCGACGCATTGAACCCTTCCTAAATTCCTCATAGGTGATTCTTTGGGGTGAGGATTTTAATTATGGGCTATCTGAAAGGGATTGGGGTAGGAAACCAGGGGAAAAAGTGCTGTGACAATAATCTGCTGCAAGAAATTTTGACCAGAAATCATCTTGTAGACGTACAGTATATGATTTATTAGCTATTCCACCCACTCGTACGTTCTACAAGGGTAAACTTTCCACCAGAATTGATTTTCAGTTTCTGTCCAGGATAACACTTGAGATTTCTACTAGAATGGCTCCTTTTGAGACCTCAGACCACTTTGCAGCAGAAAGTTCACTGGGAGTAACGCAAGAGATAGTTCTGGGAAGGGGTTACTGGAAGTTAAATTCATCCCTTCTACAGTCTGATTTACTCAGACATAATATGGTATACTACTTTTCCTAGAAGCTAGACATGAAAACAGGTTTCTATATGACAGTCCTATGGACTGGTGGGATGAGACTAAAATTGGTTTAAAGGAGATGTGCATTAAACTCGTCACGAAACTGGCAAGGAGAAATATTTGGCCTATCTCAGCCTACGGGCCAAGTTTTTGAAACTAATAACTCTAATGAGAGAATCTTTGGTGGACTGTTCCAATAAAATCTCTGATGTTAAAAAACAAATGTACCCATACCATTGGGATCAAGAAAAAAATACAGCCTATCATCAGAAATTTACTACCCAGGGTACCAGAAGGGAGGCAAATCCCTTTGAAACACGGATGGACAGAGTGGATAAACGGGTTATGACAGCCCTACAGAATTCCAATGGGGTGCTAGTCACCGATCTTCCCTCTATGCAGCAGGTGATGCAACACTATACTGCAGAGAGATTTCATGTAGGCAGAGACAAGGGTTCAGAAAGCCTTCTACATACTGATGAGTTACCCTAGATTTCACAGATACTCGCAGCTCAACTTTTGTTACCTATCATAGAAGTTGAGGTTTGCACTGCAATTGGGAACCTCTCACTAAACGCCTCATCATGTGTTGATGGAAGTCCAAATTAATTCTATAAGCTCTTGTAAACAGTTAGCTCCAATTTTGACAGAAGTTTTTCTGGCCATTGTGACAGAAAATAAGCTTGGCCATAGTATGATTGAAGGGATTGTTTTTCCTGTACAAAAAGGGTGACTGTACAGACATTCATAATTGGAGGCCGCTTAGTCTTTTAACAACGGACTATAAAATACTAGCAAAAATCTTGACTGCTCAACTATCTAAGGTAGCACAGGAAGTTATCTGTGAAGCACAGCAATATGCAGTACTTGGGAGGATTATCACACAGAACCTTATTTTTATTAGATAAATTGTGGAACAAGGTACACATATGAGTTAGGATGGCTACCTTTTTTTAGTGGATCAGGAAACAGCTTTTGATGCTATACAGCAAAGATATCTTTGGGATTGTCTTGCTTCATATGGTATTTCAAATGGTTTTGTGACCCTGATTTGGTGACTTTATGAAGAAGCTCAAGTGTGACCTTTGATTAATGGACACCTTGGTGTTCCCATGTACATTAAGAATGGGATAAGGCAGGGGTGTACCCTTAGCCCTTTGTTATATGTTTTCAGTCTGGACCCGCTGTTGCAGTGTATAGCTGCACATGATCAAGTTTCCCCTATTTGGCATCTTTTGGGAAACACAATGGCAAAAATCACTGCTTATGCAGATGACTGTACTTTATTGATGAAACATCTATCATCTGGCAAGCAGGCCCTTCAGGTCTTTGCACAACACCACTTGGTTACTGGCACTAAAATGAACACAGTGAAAAGTCAGGGATTAGGATTGGGGATGGACAAAATAGACCCTGAGTTTGACATACCTGTAAAATCAGGCAGTATTAAAGTGTTGAGAGGTTTTTTTTGGATCTCTGGAAGCAGGTCAAAGTAATTAGAACACTGTCTATGATGATGCACAAATGAAAATTCAGACATGGAAAATGTGGAAGGTGACAAGAAAAAAAACAGGTGTTTTTATTGAAGTCATATATACTTCTACTTTTTTGTATCTTTCCCATGTATTCCCACTTCCCTTTAAGATGCATACCAAACTGTTGTCCTTTTTTTCTTTAATATGGGGCAGTCGCCTGAATCCTGTGAAGAGAAGTCATACCTATCAGGCCTGGAAGGATGGGGGTTTACATATGGTGCAGCCGTTGGTTTTTCTTATTGAGAATTTTTTTTCTCTAATATTAAACCTCTACTGCTGGGCCACAAGGGGGAAGGTTTTTCCATTGTGTCATTATGGGAACAGGGATTTCTTACTGACTGGGGGAAAGGGAAATGGCATAAGGATGAATTCCAGCTTCCAGTGCCATTACAAACTTGCTTGAAATACATTAGGCTATGGAAGTTGGAACTAAACTGGGTTTTGACTGTTTCAAGGAAACAGTTTTATGGCACAGTGATAGACAGATGCTACCTGGAAGATTCAGTTTTTAAGGTTAGTTCTTCTGTTGAAGTTTCTTTACTATTGGAATGCATGTTAGAAACCAGAATACCACAGAAGGTGCAGGATATACAGAAGGGCACAGTTACTGTGAATGACATTCTTTTTAATGCTCAAGCAGAATTAGATGCAGTGTATCAGGTTGAAAATACTCGCTGGGGGGGGGGCTCAGTTTTGTGCCCATTTATGGAAAGGTATTGATAGGGAGGAATAGGTTGTTTTCATTACTTCTTTCCTTTTTTTTCCCCCAGTTCTGTATATGATGTGACATGGTTCTCCTGCCTTTTTGTATAGTTATTTCCTGGTTTGGTTTGTTTTCCATTTCACTTATGTTTTGATTTGAATGTTAATAAAAATTTCCCTTACTCTTTTCCACAGGGTCTTCCACACCTGCCACAGAGGATGGAAAAGAAAGCCACACTCTCAGATAACCAAAATATGAATACAATTTATCGCTTAACCACCATATATGCAGTCCGTCAAGAGGTTGTAGTGGTTGGTCAGATAAGTGCTGATCATACCAGTCTTTGAGGATTATTGTAACTTGGGACCCGCTGTCTTTGGATCAAGGCTCAGTTGTGGGGGCTCTTTATATCAATTTGACCAAAGTGTTTGATACGATCAGTCACGCGCTTCTTCTCCACTCCCTACCATCACTGAACATCTCCCCAGAGGCTACCTCCTAGCTCAAAGACTATCTTAGAAGCAGAACCCAACAGGAAAAAAATTAATGAAAACGTATCCTCTAGTAAGCCATTCCTAACAGGGGTCCCACAAGGATCTATTCTAGGCCCATTGCTATTCACCCTCTTTCTGAACTCCCTCCACCAATCCTGTAGTGGGAAGCTACTGCTCTATGCTGATGATGCTGTTGTCTTCTGGAAACATCACCATCTCAACACCCTATAATCCACCCTGCAGGGTTTCTTTGAAGAACTCAAAACCTGGTTCTCTGAACACCGCCTAGTACTTAACTATAAGAAAACTAAATCGATGATTTTAGCCCACCCACAAAACCCACTCTGTAATACACCGCTAATCATCTCAAACTCCTGTGGCATTGCACTGGAGCAGGTCTACTGCTTCAGATATCTGGAAGTCATGTTGGACACCTCCCTCACATATCACACTCACATTCAACAAGTGTCCACCTCTGTTAACACCAGGTTGGGGATCCTATACAGACATAGGCACTGCATTCCTCTGCAGGCATTGCATCTGGTAGTGTCCACCTCAATACGTCCCTTGGTGTACTATGGCATATTAATTTATGGGTCTGCTGACCATACTGCCCTGTGCAGCATCAACCTCGTCCTCAACAAAGCCTGCCGTCTGGTCTCAGATTGTAACAGGTTAACCCATACTTGTGAGCTTTACAAATCTACAGGCTGACTAAACTTCCAAGATAGGGTTAAGTATCACACCTGCCTTCTAGCAAAAATAGATACTACACAAACTAGCACCAATAAGCCTCCACCCTCTTATTCAAACAGCATCTCTCAGGAGGGCGCCAAGGCACTCTCCAAATACTTTCCTGCTTTTGGTTAGCATGCCCTTCTGTGGCTAAACAACCTACCATCCACAATCTCCCACATATCCAATTTGGGTCAATTTAAAACTGGCCTCAGGTCCCTCCTCAACTCTACAGCATGTGACTGTATATAACTTTTTTCTTCGAGCTGTTTTATGCAAACAATACCTTGTTACAAGCAGGATCCAGCGCTACAGCAATAAGGTAGCCCCAGCATAGGGACTTGTTCTTCTCTTGTCTATAGCTTTGGATCCTCAATCTCAATTTAATATATCATGACTCTGGGCCTATTTTGTAAGAACCTCCATAACCGAACTACTTTTCAATATGTACATAAGTATTGACCCGGGACCCTTTTCAAGATCCCTGCTGACAAAACCCTTCATTGTACAATGTGCCTAATGTTTAAGTTTTGTACCAATTGTATCAGTTTGTACTGTGTAAAATGTTAAGCTCTGTACCAAATGTTTGTTTCAGTACTTTACATGCGTTACCCTGTGTAGTTTCCTTTCTATTTCTTACTGACGTGGAGCCTTTACAATGGAGTCTATGACTCAAAGAATTGTAATTCTGATTTATTTCAATAAATAAATACTGCTCTAGCAGGGATTCCATCCACATGCACAGTGGCTTCCATGGAAGGACCCGCCAATTCTGACAAGTCATGAGGGGCATTATTTGTAGGATGCGTGACAGCAGCCTTGGCTACATAAGGCATGTAGGGAAGCTTAGAAGGAGGCTTTATATTGCTTGCTTGACCTGGTTGAGCAGTTTGATTGTTACCCTTCACAATCTTCAGGAGACCACCATACTCTTTTTGTGTGATCATCTTCACCACAGTGGTAGCAGAAAACATTGGATCTGGGGTTGTGAGTTTGAGCAGGTTCTTTAAGCAATTTATTGCTACTGAAGAGACCAGGATTATAGTAATCTTCAGGTCTGTGCTCAATTTTAGCTCCACTAGGCCTTCTCCACTGTAAAGGCCGACTGGATGACTGTGCATGATCACTTACTAATTTCCTTAACTCTCTTATCTCTTTTAGCATAGCACTGTTTTTTTCCCCACTAGGGACCTCAGCACTTGCACCCATCACAGTGGGTAGAGCTTAACTAGGGGCCTCAACAGTATGGGTGCGAGCAGTCTGAACTTTGACCAGTTCTACAGCACTTTGGGCACTGGCCATTAGCTCTTTTAACTCTTAATAAATCTTTAAGTTGCTGTGCATCAATAGCAGTCTCTTTTTCAGTGGGTTTTCAGGGGCTGGGGCCGCTCGAGCGGCACCTGCTTAGGGATCCCAAAATTTGTTTTTATTTTCAGCCTCTCAGATCTCCTTCATGAGCCAGCAATAAGCAGGAGTATCTATTGCCTTTACCCCACCTTTTCTGTGAGCTCTCTATAAGGCCCTTTCCAGATGAGTGACATAGGCAAACAAATGCTCACCTTTCCACTGTTTAATGGATTTGAATTTCCACATTAAGTCTTCTGCAGATTCATTTTTGCCAAAGGAGTCCTTCTAAGCAGACAAATATTCTTAAGCTGAAGCATCAGGATTGGTAGATCATAAAAATCTAATTGCTTCAAATGCAGGACTCCTTAAACTTTCCATAAGCCATTTCCATTTTTCTGCTTCTGTACATTGCCACTCTTGGACCAGGGGGATACATAGTCCATCCAAGTCTCTAGGTCATCTTCCACCTGGGATGTGGGAAGGGTGCCAGAGAACATCCTCAACCTGAGGTAGGAGTTAAAGTTCACTGACGATACTGGTATGGGTAATAACATTGGCATAGGTGCAGGTGAGGGTGCTGCAGAGGGAGCTGGTGAGGATGCTGGTGAAGAGTTTGAGGGAGTGGTACCTCCTGGGGTCTCTAAGACTCTTTTCAAATCCTCAGAAGTCTTTCCCTTAGCTAGTAACTACCTCCCCAGTTTCTATTTCAATCCCTCTAGTCTGGGTGACCACCCAGGTATAGATGCCACACTGGAGAGGCAGTATAGCTCAGTGGGTTAAGGCTCTGAGCTGCAGATCTGGAGACCTGGGTTCAAATCCCACACCTGGCTAGGTGCATACAGTGTGATCCTGAGCAAGTCATTTAACTTCCTTGTACTTCCAGGTAGCATCTGGAAACAAACTTGAGCTTAGTGTGCTACTCCTGCTTAAACAATGTTCCCTTCCTTCCCATTCCCCCTCCTATACATAGTGACCACCTTCCAAATCACCGGGGATTCATCAGGGGTAATGATGTCACGGTCCACAAGGGTACTGCATTCCACTGAAGCCATCATGTTTTGAGCAATCAGATCAGCAATTCACCCTTTTACTGTGGCTTTACACAGGCATTTGACTTTTCTAGGGCTCCCTCAATAATACTCTTATCGGTGCTCAGTGGAATATCTAAAAATAGCAAAGCCTTTTGGGGTCACCCTCAGCTTCACACCACCCCAGTAAATGGTGTACAGCCATTTTATTCACAGAAAACTCAAGATTAGAGCTAGAAATATTCTCAATTTTAATGCCAGCATCCATATGAAACTCAACTGTAATGTTGTGTTTTGGCCACTAGGGGCAGTAATCTCAGCAGTGCCTCCAACAATGTAACCTGGGCGCCACCTCCCAATGGGCTACTACTCCTGTCTGCCTCCTTAACTTCAGGTTGAGGGGCCTCATCTCTAACAGTAAGCTCTGACACGGTGCCTCCACCAAGAGTGATCTTTAGGTGGGTTAGATGTTAAATAAGCACAACCCTCTGGGAAGTTGTACCTACCCACAGCCCCAGCTACTGATCTCACACATAAAGTTTCACAAATACTGTATCTGGCATTCAAAATACAATTATTGGTAAGTGCTAATAATATGCTCATGGACACCACGCTTATCACCAGGGTTCTGGCTTCTGAGGACACACCCTGAGTACCTGCAAGGAACAGTTAACAGCAATAACAGTATACCTTTTGACTGTCACAATAACTTGATACTGAGGAATAATATGCTCATAGAGCAGCTTAAACTTCAAACAGTAAACCTGGCTTATTTAGGAGATTGAACAAAGGGAGGGGGCATGAATTTAGATGAAAGATTAAGGCAATTAGCTGATATGAATCAGGAATGCAACTATTACACTTTGACCCTTGTGATATACAGTTCAGTTTATGCTGCTGGATACCCAGATTAAATTTAGGTGCAGGCCTAAAGCGTTCCCATGGGTAGGCCGGTGTTGCAGCTGGTTGGGGCCCTTAAACAAAAAAAATTGCTTTTGGTTTGATTAGGCTCTTTTAAACAATAAGGCAATTGTAATCCACAGACAGATGGCTGACAATCACAGTTAAACACCAAAATGAACTTAGAAAGCAAATCAGAAGACTAGAGACACTTTAGTTTGTGTTGCAGGGTTAAGACCCTGAGGTTACTCATGGTACCTGGACCAATGGAACTGATGACTGTAGTCAGGCTGAATTCTCTCTTGCCAGGCAGAAACATGGGGACCTGGGCCAACATGACTCTCCTCCACTTCACAGCCTTTCCCTTCAAGGTGGTTGCAACCTGCGATTCTTTTCTCTGCAGGGGCTGACTCCCTGAGCTTGTCTTTAGCCAGGATGGATGGCAACTGACAGCAACAGTCTTTAGGGCCTTCCATGACACAGGGCCAGCAAATGCTTTGAGGCAGTCCCAGAACTGGTGTTTCACACAGGGAGGCAAAGCAGGCCTTTTCCCTATGACTTCCAGCTTTATCACACAATCTCCCACCTATCTGAGAGCATGAGCTGATCTGCACATTTTTTGAACACCGTCTCAACTGAAGACTGGGATTTCTGTTTTCCAGTTGGCTGCCCAAACTGTCACTCACACGCCTGGCATCCTGATTTGTTAAAATAGGTGCCAAGAGAAAATGTCACAGTTTCTCCCAGAAGCCACTGTAATGAGAACACCTAAGGATTCTTAGTGTTAGGACTAGTACAGAAGCAGAGTTCTGGTCTAAACATCGTGGCTGTCTTGCTGAAAAATATACAGTCTCACATTTACAGTTCATTTTAAATGCAGCAGTACTGTTTTAGAAATAAATATTTATGAATTTCTACCGTGTTCCCTCTGGTTTATAAGTGTCTACAGAGTGGATGCCCTCAGGGTTTTGCCTGGCTCATCATGAGTGTTGTTTCACTTGGACCCAGCCCAAGCTATATTTACTATACACACAGGCTGACTTCTTAAAGGGACAGCATAGAATCATGGCTCTGCACACTCACGCAGATCAACAGCACAAAAATACTTTCTTCTAATGGACATCAGCCAGGCAGTGGGCACTAAAGGAGCCCTGGGAAACACTTACGGTAAATCCCCTGATTGGGGGGGGGGTTATATACAGATGTAGTGATACGAATAGTAAACAACAGAATGGACTTATCAGGTGCACATGCAATTGCTTCCGGGGCTTTATGAAGCATCACACTCCTCAGGTGTATACAAAATTCTCATTATGCACACCTACCCATATGTTATTCTATATGCACTGTACAATGGTAAGTAAAAGCTGTGTTAAACACATCAGAGAGCAATACAAAGATACTGTACTTATGATATAGCTAATAAAGGCACACATATTAATCATACAGCATTATATGATAGTTCTTACTGATGAACATGCTGCACACTGCTGCTTTGAAATACAACACATGAGTATCAGTCGGTACTGTATATTACACAATGTGCAACAGCACTGTATGCGTAACCAAAGAAAGCATGTTAGCCTCATGTCTAGGGTAGAATCAGCATAATGCCATAACTGTAGTAAATATTAGTGATAACACACAGCAGGTTGTGCTGGTGCACTGTGATATGTTCCTGAGTTGGGAAGTTGTGAGACATGAAGCATGTCTGAATGTCAACTACCACACAAGATGTAGATCAGAGGCAGCACACACATCTGACATATGTATTCATAGCCAAACAATTGATACAGTGTTAATATGCGATTAACACAAACTGAACTGATGCAAACATGATGTCATTCAGGAATACCGCACAGGCATCTGCTGTGGTGACAGCAAAGTAGAACGTATTATTGGAACCCATCACACATCTCTTTGGAGTCTAACAGCTGATAAACGTGTCGTTTCAGCATAGTGCACAGTAGTCTAACAATGTATTTATCAGCTGCTGCCTTTTTTTTTTGCCATAGATGAATTTCATTATCATGTCCTCCACACATGATTAATTTGCATACTTATGAGTGATAGGCACTACTACTGTAAAGTACATAGTCTACCGATTAAAATGTTATATGACATATATGTTGTTACCTATGATAACAAAGCTTGCTGTATATTGGCTTTGTGGAATGCATAGATTTCTCAGTGCCAGTTTCAGAATTGCTTAGGCCAATAGGCACTTTTAATGAGAAAATGGCTATGTTCCATATACTGTATGTACAAACAGTGTTTTTTGTCATACTACTGAGTGCCATCAACACAGTAACGGTCATGTATGCCACATACAGTGAATGCATGGAATCTGCTATAGTGACATGTACTTAATTCTGCAGAGCAGTAGACATACCTACATATATGCCATGTGTGACCATCACTACTTTGGAGGTTAATGTTTGATTATGCATCCTACTTCTACACTGTGGCTATAGTAATATGGTGCAAGCATTCATAAGTGCTGTTCAACAGCACCACAGCACTCAGCTGAATTTGAAACAGCCCATGTCATGGTATATAATAATGGAGAAAATGCCATATTACTGTCCATTAATATTCATATCCATTTATGTTGTAGATGACTCCAACAATGATCCACACACGGTCAGTGATGGTGAAACCAAGACTATATTGAAAAGCAGTGACCTGCAATCAGTGCAAATGAGAAATGCATTACATTAATTGCAACTGACTTTAGGCAGACAACCTATTCTGTGAGAGAAAGCATTGTGTAAAATGTAAAGATAGGGATTTCCAGGTGCTGGAAAGACACAACATAGTAACACAGAATTAGATGGCAGAGTTACACGCTGTAGGCAAGCAGTGATGAATCTGCCACAGCTATTAACTTTGGTGGTGGTGACATGACAAATATATCAGAGGGTGATGCTGTCCAGGGTACAACACATGTGGTGGGAACAGCTACCATGGGGACAACAAGGAAGCATGTTAGGCATGTTGTGAATAAAGAAACAACAGTGGCAACACTAGTTTTGCAGACTAGATGAGGAAGTGAGTGAATTCAAAATGCAGGGGCTGGATGCCTGATATGTACCAAACAGTGCATGACACTTGTGAAACATACATTTCATCACACAGAGGTTCTTTGTCTTTTAAATGGTTTTTTATTTTAATGGGTTCACCACAATATATCCCAGGCACACTGCCTTAGGGGTAGCTGGTCCAGTCCACTGGGGTGTTAAACAGACGAGGCATACTGATGAGTCCTGGTAGGACAAAACACGTGTCTATGTCTTCTGTTAGCACCCTTTGCAAACTGTGTGAGAGGCCTTCGGCACCATGCAATTCTGCTTAAAGTTGGACCAGCATAACATTCTGTGGTGATTTGCATATGCAGCCCATGATGCTTTGCATTGTGGGGCATGTGTGACTTTGTATTTTCTTGAAACTTGGCTTCCAGCCAAATGCCCTTGGTAACCCTTGCCTCAGTGTTTACGCACAGAGGTTCTTTGTCTTTAAATGGTTTTTATTTTAATGGGTTCACCACACATATCCCAGGCACACTGCCTTAGGGGTAGCTGGTCCAGTCCACTGGGGTGTTAAACAGACGAGGCATACTGATGAGTCCTGGTAGGACGAAACACGTGTCTATGTCTTCTGTTAGCACCCTTTGCAAACCGTGTGAGAGGCCTTTCGGCACCATGCAATTCTGCTTAAAGTTGGACCAGCATAACATTCTGTGGTGATTTGCATATGCAGCCCATGATGCTTTGCATTGTGGGGGCATGTGTGACTTTGTATTTTCTTGATACATTTCATCAGTATAGTAAAAAGATATGCATCCTAGGTAAATTGTAGGGGAGTAAACTATTACATTTTATATTGTATGCCATTTCCACACTACTTTGCACACATGTGCCCATTGAGCATTACTATCATGTGTAAGTTGTACAAAAATCTGTTTACCCTAATAAATGATGCTTTAAGCCACAATATTTCTGACTCTGTCATTACATGCTCTGGCAATAAATAGTCTAGGTTCTATTGGTGAAATATTGCTTGAGTGTATCTGTGATAACTATTGCCTCTGCATGTAGGTTGGGATACCTCCTGTGCCTTGGTTGTGGATACACATTATTGTGTAAGGACAGTGGCTTGTGCCACTGGTTCCTGAACACCTCCTGCTTTAGTGTACAGATACTGTGTAATATCACACCTGTGACTACTACATATGACACAAACAAGGGCTGTATCTCCATCCATGTGTATAGTATATACCAATGTGCAAACCTCCATGTACTATTGCTGCACTAGCATGGCATTAGAGATTTAGGAATTGTAAGTTCACAACAATTTCCTCAAAAGTGCACTTATTTATTGCTGCAAATTGCAAAGAGTGCAGAATCATAATATCAAGCAAAAGCACTAGAGCAGAAAACTTTTATTTGTTCGGTCGGAGACCATTACAAAAATAAAGACCTAAATAACACATGCAGTTAAAAATTAGGATCCTGATTCCAAGACACATGGTGCAACTTGTTGGCATATGTGAGTTGCGCTATGCGGTGTTACACTGGGGACCCTATGCAATATTCCAAGACAGTCAGGGTTCCCGGCATCTACATCCTGCGACTTGTGACAGAGGCAGGCTAGCGTCACATGCATGGTGCAATGGATCTGGTTGCCACAAGTCACAGCCCATTGATAACTGCCACCCAAAGCCCCCCACCCCAGAACACTGCTGCATGCACCTGGGGCCATGAAGGGGGGCTGGCCAGGTGGCACTGGCGTTTGGGGGAGCACTTCTGGAAATGGACCCCAGGGGTCCCTGACAGTCAGGACGGTTGGGGCTCATCTGTGTTGGGGGCATGGGGAGTCCAGCTGAGTACTTTTTGTGGTGCTGAGGAGTGGGCTTCCATCAATTGGCACAGATGGATGCCCCTTAGACCATCTCCCTGATGGTTTAACTCTGCTGCACCATTGCGGTTTCTGGAATTGCATATATGGGTTATGGGTTATGTTTTTGGAATTGGGCATAGTTACTGCCATAACCCACCATTGTGCCATTCTGTTGTGGGTTGCAGGTGTAGAGGGTGGCGTAACCCACCTGTGGCGCAACCCGCATACAGCATGGTGCGGATCACGACTCAGAATCGCGACTTGCATATCTCATGGTGCAAGTTGCAATTTATGCCAAGGGGTTCAGCGTAAATTGGCCTTGTGCCATACTTAAGTTGTCTTGGAATCGGACCCCAGGTCTGTATACATTACAACATGCAAGAGTTCATCTTAATCAAATGCATATTCATCCATATTACAAATCACTCATAAAATGCAATTAAACATAATAAAGTGCTCAGTTATTAACTATAAGGTTAATGTAACCACAATTAATCATTTGTACTTATTACAAATAATAATGGAAATGACTCCAAAGAAACCCATTACCATCTTGATCAAGAATTCATCTTGCACAGTCATCATAATTGCAAATAATATATCTTTAGCCAAAGTATCAGTCTGAGACCATAATGGAAACAATCAGTACATCTTAGGCTTGTTATACCAAGGACATACAAAAACCACATGAAATATGTTTTCTATTTCAGCTCTTTTGCAGCCACAGTATCCAGAAATAGGATTATCTGTTTTACTGTATCTGGCCATAAGAACATTAGTTTTTTTTTTTTTTTTAACCTTATGTTTATGCGCCCAACCTGTCTCTCCCCTTCACTCTCTCAGACATCGTCTGTCTGCGGGCTCCATTCCCATCATGATCTGCCCCTAGAGTACCCTGGTTCCACACACACACACATACACCTTCAACCCCCCAGTATACCCCCTCGGGTAGCGGTGGGGAGGGACCCCCCCATGCTTAGCTCCCCAAACCAACATACTGTTTCTGTGTGTGTAGAGCTGGCACAGGGGAGTCTGTCCGATGAGCCTGGACAAACCCTCAGAGAGGTGTCGTCGCCTAGGAGGGACCGAGGTGTTTTTCCAATTTTTCCTTCCCTAACGTCAATGTGCAATGAGGGGCAATGAGCTAGGAGGCATGCTGAGACGTACCTCCTGCTTCACCCCACTGCCAACATCCACCCAATGCCATTACTGCTTCTCCACATAACCGCGCCTTCCACCCAGGCTTCCCTAGGCGGCGGCATTGCAGCATGACCCTGCAGCTAACCCCCCTGGAGAAGGAGAGCAGCCATCAAGTGCTTTATCCTTCTCCTCCCTGGCCGACCCCCAGTAACCTGTGCTCATTCCCAAACATGAGTCTCTAGTGTGGTACCAGGTAAGGCGTCCAGCGCCTCGTCCCTCAGCGCCACCAGGCCAGCCAAGAACATTACTTTTAAAGAGTTCAAATCTATATCTTGTATAACAGTGCCTTAGTTCTTGATCAGTTAATACACCTAAATATGTTCTGTATGTATGACAAATATAATTTTTTTATCCCCCAAGGTGCAATCTTAAGTACGGATACATCTTTGCAATCCTTCATTTTAACAAATTGTTCAACATTTTGTTTGTGCAATATTTTTTATATTTTACACTAATGTCAATACCCATATCATAATCATAGAATCGTGAAATCATAGAAACTGATGACAGAAAAGGACCCCATGGTCCATCCAGTTTGCCCTTAACCCCCCCTCCTTTACCACACTGCCCCCTGCTCGTTGTGCCCATGTATCTATCCCAGGCTGTACTGAAGCTGTCTACCATATCCACCCCCACCATCCATTCTGGCAGACTGTTCCATGGCCTTACCACCCTCTCAGTAAAGAGCCTCCCCCTGATGTTTCCTCTTAATCTTCCTCCCTCCAGTTTGTAGGTATTCCCTCTAGTGGATTTGTTCTTACTCATTCTGAGGATGCTGTTAAACTTCACCTTGTTTATGCCCTTCAAATACTTGAATGTCTCCACCATATCCCCCCTCCTCTCCTCTAGTGTGTACAGACCCAGAACTTCCAGCCTTTCCTCATAAGACTTCCCCTGCAGCCCCCTCACCATCTTGGTTGCTCTTCTCTGGACTCTTTCAACCCTGTCCTTGTCCCCTTGCCAGTATGGCCTCCAGAACTGGACCCGATACTCCATGTGTGGTCTGACCATGTTTTATATAGTGGCAGAATCATCTCCCCCCTCCTGCTTATGAATTCCACCCCCCCCATGCATGCCAGCATTCCAAGTGCCTTTCCTGCAACTCTGTCACACTGACTCCAGACTTTCAGGTTGTCTGAAACAGTGATTCCCAGGTCTGTCTCCTGTTCTGTTACCTCCAGCTCATCCCCCCCCCACCCCAAGCTGGTACTTTGCCTTTGGATTATTTTGCCCTATGTGCACAATGTTGCACTTTTTTATATTGAACTGCAGCTTCCACCTTTCTGACCACTCCTTCAGCCTAGCCAAATCCTCACTCATATCCTCCACCCCCTCTTCTGCCATATCAGCCCTATTGCTGCATAGCTTCATGTCATCCGAAAACAGACACGCTTTCCCCTGAAGACCCTCTGTGATGTCCCCAATGTATATGTTGAAGAGTATGGGTCCCAACACAGACCACTAGGGACCCTCACTCGACATCCTTTCTTCCTTTGAGTGCACCCCATTCACAACAACCCTCCACGTCCTCCCCTCAAACTAGTGTTCTAACCAGCTTTTGAGCTTGTTCCCTACTCCTAAGCTATCTATCTTGCCTATTAGCATCCTGTAGGGGATGGTGTCAGATGCCTTCCTGAAGTCCAGGTAGGCCACGTCCACCCCCTCCCCCAGTCCCATAGCTCCATCACTCTGTCAAAGAATTCAGTCAGGTTGGCCTGGCAGGACCTGTCACCTCTGAATCCATGTTGGTTGTCATTTAGGAGGCCCTCACCCTCAAGATATATTATTAGCCTTTCCTTAATAAGCACATCCATTAGTTTTCGAACCACGGAGGTTAAGCTAACTGGGTGTTAGTTTCCTGGACCCTCCCTTTCTTCCCCCTTATGCTGGAGTACTACCTCAGCCCTCTTCTAGTCCCCAGGAACTGTTCCCTTGTGTAGTGACAGGTTAAATAACCACATAAGTGGTGCTGCTAATTCCTGCCTTAATTCTTTGAGTCTCCTCGGGTGAATCCCATCCGGACCCATTGCCTTGTCCGTTAGTAGCTTTTCTAATTCTTCCCATACCCTAACCTCCAAGAAGAGACTTGAGTCCTTCTCACTACCCATACTTCCCTATCTTCCAACTTTGGCCCCTTCCCCTCCTCCACTGTGAAGACTGATGCAAAGTAATTATTCAGGACCTCAGCCTTTTGTATATCTCCTTCTACCATTACCCCCCCCTTGAGCTTTATAGTCTCATGCTTCCCCTTCTTACTGTTATTCATGTATCTAAAAAAACTCTTGTCCTCCCTTTTGCCTCCCTTGCTATATGCTCTTCTCTTTCAGCCTTTGACTGTCTGATCACCTTCCCGGCTTTTCCCAGTTTTTTCTTATATACCTCCCTGTCCGCCTCCCTCTGCAATACTTTATATACAGTATCTTGAATGCCCTCCTTCTCTCCCTAACTGCAATCTTCACATCAGTTATGAACCAAAGTGGTTTCCTCTCCCTCCTTTTCTTGCTAACCTTTCTAACGCACAGTTCTGTCACCTACACTTTTCCTCACTTTATTTCCCCCCAGAGTTCCTTCATGTCTTCCAAGTCTTCCTTATCCTCTAGTTCCTCCTTAAACATTGCCCTTATTCTCCTAAAGTCTGCCTTTTTAAAGTCTAACACTCTAGTGATGGAACTGCTCTTATCCAGACCTTTCCTGATTCTAAAGTTTACAGTCCTATGGTCACTGTCGCCCAAATTTTCCCCAAGCTCCACCCCTCAACACTGTTCCCATTTGTCATAATCAGGTTGAGTATGGCACTCCCTCTAGTTGGTTCCATAACTGACAACAGTAAAAATAGAAAGGGACCTGGGGGTAATTATATCAGATGACCTAAAGGTGGGCAAGCAATGTGAGAAGGCAATAAGGAAGGCTGGGAGGATACTGGGATGCATAGGAAGAGGCATCAATAGTAGAAAACAGGAAGTTGTTATCCCTCTGTACAGACAGTTGGTGAGACCCCATCTGGAGTACTGTGTGCAGTTCTGGACACCCTATCTCCGCAAAGACATAGACAGAGTGGAGGCTGTCCAGAGGAGGGCAACCAAAATGGTGCAGGGTCTGCACCAGAAGACATACGAAGAAAGACTAAAGGAGCTTAATATGTATACTCTTGAGGAAAGAAGGGAGAGAGGGGACATGATATAAACTTTCAAGTACCTCAAGGGAATTAACAAAGTCCAAGAGGGTAGCATGTTCTGGGGGGAACATTCTGAATACAAAGAGAGTGGAGGGGGAAGAGTCAGGAGGGGCTGTTGTGCAGAAACCTAAAACAGCAGACTGTGGGAAGGGAGCTCCTAAGGTGAACAGAGCAAGAGGGGAAGAAGAGGGGCAGTTTAGAGGTGCAGTCAGGGGAAACTGGGGTTACTTGATGGAGGCTGACATAGAGTGTCACAATAAATTTGAGCTACTAAGCAACCTAGAGGTGGAGCAAGGGGTTGGTGGAAATGAGGAAACTTATACGGAGGCCGGGGGGAGGGAGTCGGATACTCATAGGGCATCACAGACCGGCAATGGAAAGGATAGAAATAGTCCTAGAGGGAGAAGGGGAAACATAAATGTTAAGCAAATGGGGGAGATGCAACATATTGCAGACATGAGGGAGGAGAGCATGATTGGAGAGAAACTGGGAGACAAGGAGGTGGGAGCGGAGCCCCCCTTCAGCAGGAGGGGTCAGTACCAAGGATGGGGCCCTAGCTAAAGGGGACCCACAGAGAGCCTCTGGAGGCAGGGGTACTATTACAAGGGGGGAGGATGGCGGTGTGGGGGAAGAGGAAACCATCAGGGCCAGGATAAATGGTTCGGATAAGAGAGGGTTAAAGGGGACACCTATTCAGAGGGGGTTTGAGTTAAGTGGGCAAAATAATGAGGGAGGCAGAAAGGGGAGGGTGACAAGGGTGTCTCTAATAAGGCAGGAAGACTCCCATGGAATTGAGATCATGAATAAAGGGGGTGAAGGGGGGCTGAGAGAGCAAAGTGGAGGTAACCATAAGGATGATGGCAGTGTTAAGGTTCTGTTATTGGGAGTCTCAATGATTAGGGGTATCCAGTGGGAGGGACAGGGGGGTGGATGCCATAGCCAGGTGAAGGTAGTGAGTATCTCTGGGCTGACAGTGCACAGATCAAAGTTCATGGTGTATGAAATGGTTAGGGATTGTGGAGGGAAACCGGATTTCCTGGTGCATTTGGGAACTAACGATCTAGAGGGAAATAGTGTTTTGGAAATCCAAGCAAGGTTCCAAGAACTTGCCAGAGTCTGTCGGGATAATGGATGCAACATTTCCTTTTCGGAGATATTGCCAGTACCAAAGGCCTCAGTGGAGAAAAAAATGAAGCTCACAGAGGTTAATGACTGGCTCAGGAAGTGGGGTGAAGAGAGTGGGTTGGGGGTGTTAGGGAACTGGAATGGAGTTTGGGAGGATAATGGACTATATGCCAAGGACAGGCTTCATCTTGCCCCATTAGGGAAGGAAGTCCTTAAACAGGGGATGGCTGACTACATTCAAGAAAGGTGGGGTTTAAACTTGTGAAGGTGGAAGGGATAAGGAAGGGGCTGACCAGAAGCCCTCTCCTACAGATGAGGGGAGTAGCCTTCAAGCCCAAGGGGGGGAAAACAGACTGGGGGTGGAGGTTTCAGGAGGAGCAGAGGGAGGATGGAAGTATAAGGAATCTGGGTGGGGTTCAACAAAGAAGATCAGGGATGGGGGTTGGTGTTAGTAAATGCCAGGAGCTTGGGAAACAATTTGCCAGAGTTCCAGGCCATGCTGTTCAGGGGTTGTGGCGGTGGTCACGGAGATGTGGGCCAACAAAAACCATGACTGGGACCTAAACGTACGGGGGTACACTATGCTTAGGAAGGATAGAAAGGAGGGCAGAGGGGGTGGAGTGGCTATGTTCATTAGAGATGACATAGAAATTTCTAGGGTAGAAGAGGCAGAGGGAAACGTGGAGGCCTTATGGGTCACCTTACGATCCCTAGCAGGAGATAAGGTCAAGCTGGGTGTAGTATATAGGTCCCCCGGGATGAGTGATGTTCTAGAGGATGCTGTGCTGGACAACATCATTGCCCAGTGTGGACCAAAAGGGGAAGGAGTGGTGTTGATGGGGGACCTTAATATGCCAGGTACAAACTGGGGAACCATGTCCTCTAAGGTGGCCAAGGAGCAGAGACTGCTGGACGGCTTCCAGGATGTGTTCTTAACACAGCATGTGATGGAGCCCACAAGGGAGGGGCATGTCCTGGACGTGGTTCTGGCAGATGGGGATCTGGTAAGGGACTTGGTTGTACAGGACCCCCTGACTGGGAGCGACCACAATACTGTCTGGTTTCAAATAAGCATGGGGGGAAGAGATCTAGGACACTGGCAATGGACTTCAGGGGGGCAGACTTTGAGGGCATGGGAAATATTCTCAAGGATCACTTGAAGGGGATTACATCAGTGACAAGTGTGGAAAGGAGATGGGAGGTCATAAAACGGGGACTTCATGAGGCAGTCAGGATCTGCGCTAAGTTGAAATGTAAGGGAGCAAGGTCACATAAACCATGCTGGTGGTCCAGTGAGGTACAGGTAGCAGTCAGAGAAAAGAAGGTGGCCTACAAAAAATATAAACCAACAAGAGGGGATAGGGATAAGGAAATGTACCATCTTGCATCTAGAAAAGTCACCCATATGGTAAGGGGAGCAAAGTCCAGTAAAGAGCAGCGGCTGGCACAGGGGATACAAGGAGGGGAAAAGGGGTTCTTCCAGTACATTGGAGAGCGGAGAAAAACTAAGGGCCATCTCAGCAGATTGAGATCAGAAGGAGGGTGGGTGGAAGAGGCGAGGGAACCAGGCAGAGGTATTTAACGGTACTTTGCCTCTGTGTTCACAAGTGAGGGGGATGGGATATCTACAAAGCAAGGCACAAAGGGGATAGAAGCGGCAGTGAGTGGGATCAGGGGAGCAACAGAAATGGAGCAAGAAGGAGGGAGAGGTACCCCAGGGGTGTCACATCTGGATAAGGATAAAAAGGCCAGTAAGGTGGAGGGGATGGATGATGCTATCTCCGCCAAAAGGGTGTGGTTAGCCCTCAAGGCCCTAAAGAAAGACAAATCTCCTGGGCCGGATGGCATTCATCCGAGAGAAGTATGGGAATTGGCGGACATACTGGCTGCACCCCTGGCGGAGCTCTTCAACAGGTCACTTGAGACTGGAAGGGTACCTAGGGATTGGCGAGAGGCACATGTGGTGCCAATCCATAAAGGGGGGTCGAGGGAAGTACCAGGTAACTATAGACCCATCAGTTTGACCTCGGTGGTGGGAAAATTAATGGAGAGTATACTAAAGGAATGATTGGGGGTGTACTTGGAGGAGGTGGGAGGTCTGGATAGTAGGCAACATGGGTTTGTGCCAGGTAGATCATGTCAAACCAATCTTGTGGAGTTCTACGAATGGGTAACATCAGAACTGGACAGGGGAAAGCTTGTGGATGTATTATTCTTGGACTTCAGCAAGGTGTTTGACTCTGTCCCCCACAATGGTCTGGTGGAGAAACTGATGGGGTTAGGAGTAGGCCCTTTGATGGTCAGATGGATTGAAAACTGGCTAGCTGGATGCACCCAGAGAGTAGTGGTCAGTGGGGAGCTCTCGAACCCTAGAGAGGTTGGTAGTGGGGTACCGCAGGGCTCAGTCCTGGGTCCAATCCTGTTTAGTGCATACATATCGGACATCAGGGAGGGTATAGGGTGTGAAATGAGTCTCTTCGCGGATGACTCCAAGATAGGAGCAGTAGTTGAGGGAGAAGAGGGGAGGTTGGTCCTGCAAGGGAACCTGGACACCCTGGAAAGCTGGGCTCACACATGGAAATTAAATTTCAATATCACTAAGTGCAAGGTGTTGCATCTTGGTCAGGAAACCCTAAATACAGGTACACCCTGGGAGGGGAGGCTGGAGGCCTCAATAGGGGAAAAGACCTGGGGTCATGGTGGATGCATGTATGAATAACTCTGAGCAGTGCAGGAGAGTGGCTAGCAAGGCAAACAGGATGTTGGGATGCATCGTAAGGGGGATCACCTCTAGGAGCAAGGAAGTGATTCTGCCGCTGTACAATTTACTGGTTAGACCACACCTTGAGTACTGTGTACAGTACTGGAGACCACACTTGAAGAGGGACATACAGCTCCTGGAGAGGTACAGAGGAGGGTAACTAGGATGATACAAGGGCTAGGGGATTTGACGTATGAAGACAGACTTGAGGAGCTCTGCCTGTTTTCATTGGAGGAGAGGAGAGACAGGGGGGACGTGATTGAGGTCTTCAAGTACCTCAAGGGAATAAGTAGGGTAAGCATGGAGGGGATCTTTAGACTAAAGCAGGGAGGTATCACCAGAGGGCACAGTTTGAAGTTGGAAGGTGGAAGGGTGAGGGGGGAAAAGAGGAGGAGGTTTTTCACTGAGAGGGTGGTGGACCCTTGGAATGCACTGCCTGTCGAGCTGGTTCAGAGATCCACAGTGGAGAGCTTCAAGAGAGGGTGGGACAGACACAGAAAGTGGATGTATCAGATGATGGCCTGTCCCAAGGGGGTGGAGATGGATAATAGGGGTTTCTGGAGCACAAGGGATGGGAGGGCCTTGGCACCCAACTAAGGATCTAAGGTTTGAGCAGACTCGATAGACCATAAGGCCTAATCTGCTGGCAAATAGTATGTTAGTATGTTAGCATCTTACAGAAAAAGAGATGTGCAAGAACAAGGGGACACAATTTGAAGATAGAGGGGGGATGGCTCAGGGGTAATGTGAGGAAGTATTTTTTCAGTGAGAGGGTTGTGGATGCATGGAACAGCCTCCCTGAGGAGGTCGTGGAGTCAAGAACAGTGGGGGATTTCAAGAATGCATGGGACAGGCATAAGGCAGTCCTAGTGGCAGGTAAGAGGAAGTAAGCTGTTGGTTAACTAGGATCTGCAGCTTATCTGTTAGGTAGGAAAATGGGCAGACTAGGTGGGCCAAGTGGTCCTTATCTGCCATCAAATTCTATGTTTCTATGTTTCTATGTTTCAGCTGGCTGATGAACACTTCTTGCAAGGCTTTCAGCAACTCCCTACTCATTTCTGTGGATGCTGCCAGGATGTCCGAATCCATGTCCAGTAGATTTAGATGTCCCACCACCACGACTTCCCCCTTGCTGGCCATCTCCTGTATCTCCCTGACCATCTGTCTATCTACTTCCTACCCTGATTTGGTGGTCTGTAGACCACTCCTAACTTCACTGCCCCCCCATTTTGCTTAAACTGATCCAGAGGGTCTCTGCTGGCCCTTCCCTTCTTCAGCACATCATCACCTTAATTTCCACCTCTCAACTGTGTTGGTCAGTCCACCATGTCTCTGTAACTACAATTAGGTCCAGATCATCCTGTGCCACCACCACAATTAGATCTCCTATCTTATTACCTAGGCTTCTGGCATTTGTTAGCAAGTCCCTCCACCAGCCTTGTTTCTCTCTCTTCCCCATCTTTCAGTTTCCATTGCCCCCAACTGTGGGGGAGAGCGAGTTTGGACAGATCCTCCCACCATTTTCACTGGGCAACACTTAGCTTCACCCTCCCCCTCTTCTAGTTTAAAGCCCTCCCATTAAATGTTGTAAACTATGTAAACGTAACACTTTTGGCAAATATGAGTACCAGAAAAACTGTCTACATCCAATGTTTTTCCACCTCTCCTTTTCTTTCAGACACTCCTTGGGCAATCTATCAGAGGTCATTCTAGTAATGGTAATCCAATATCCTAGAGGACAGAAGCTTCCAAACTGGGAAAACCCAGCTCTGCACGTACTAGGGAGATCAGGGTAGAACCACCTAGCCCAAGCAGAGCTCTGAGAATTTTGTTTAATAGTGTTTCTGATGTCTTTTCTTCCCATATCCCCAGATCTCCACCAAATACAATGCTGGTCATATGTATTTGGCCTTTACAACTTTCAATAAAGATGATACAGAGAAGCCGCTATACTTTTTATTACATTTCTGAAGGGCACCAGCTGATTGTTTAAGTTTTACTACTTGACTCTTTACATGAGGTTCCTAGCTCCCTATATTGGAAAAGAAGATGCCCAAGAATACATAAAACTTTATAGACTTTATTTTTTGGTCACTTACCACCCAGTTTACAGAGCTATCCCAGGATCCAAAAGTCACAACTTGACTTTTAATCATATTAATGCATAAGTTGTGGGTGGAGGCATATGTGTTTAGAATATTTTATTTCTTCTGAAGACCAGATCTGGATAATGAAAACAGGGCCAGATCACTGGCATAAGCCAATGCCAGGCAAACTCTAGTGCCAATAAGAGGGGAATCTGAAGAAGACAATAGTAGTTCTACAAGTAGCTGGTCAATGTAAATATAAAACAAACTGGTACAACCCTGTCTTAATCCTTTACTGATCTTAAAGACTGCAGAAAGCTGACCAAAGGCTCCTGTTCTAATTTGTGCCCAAGTTTCACTGTACATAGAGGATAACGGATGGCCAACGATGAACAACCATGCTATGCTTGCTTCGAGTGGTTCCCATGGCAATTAAAGTAAACCTCAAGAGCGCAGCTCGAGAGGTTTACCAAAGTTGCCATTGGAATCATGAGAAGTAAGCATAGCGTGGTTGTTCATCATTGGCCATACATTGTCTTTTATAGTGTATGATCATCGATGAAGGCAGAGTAGCAAAAAAAACAAAACAGTATGTTTCCACACATCACTATATGCCGTTTGTGCCTGCCTCCTCCTAACAGCTTAGATGACGTTAGTGAAGAATGCTGACAGCTTACCTTGCAATGTAGAAAATGCACCATTGAATCTTTTTAAAACTAGCTATTTTATTTGGGAACACCGGTAACCAAAAAACAATACAAGCATGATTCTGTTCACGTTTTTAAGCTGAAAAGGAATTAAATCTAAGAGTCTCTTAAACAAGTAACACAAAGTCATTCGTTTGTGATCACGTTTGACTAAACCATTTGGAGCTACTGGTTTGACTTGTGAGGTGTTTAAACAAATTTTTTTTGGTCAGTGCACTTGGGTTTTGAAAAAATTATCACTTGGTTGGGTTTTACTGTACTACGTATTTTGCCTTTGTTCGTGTGTGGGCTGTCAGGTAACTATGGTATAATGCCTGCTTATTCAAAATGCGTGCGCTCTGCTGACCATGCTGTCATGGTGACAGCAGATTGTGGGGATGCTAGCTCAGGAAACAGACATGCTCAGATCATTTCTTGTTGTTATACCATCGATGTGACGTACCATCAATGGGTTAACAATATAGTTATGTCACATTGATGGTATAACAACCTTGGGAAAAGATGATTATCTGATAATAATGTAACCCCCAGGTGGCACTATCCCAAGAGTTACTACCCCTGCCTGACTGACTACTGAAAGGTTGAGGGACCTGGGTCCAATGGCGAGTGCCTCCACCCAGAGGTCAGGGTTTGCAGTAGGTAAACTAACTTGGTAACAGCCCTCTGGGACACTGTAGCCCCCCTTTCTTCCCACTAGTGGCCCACACAATGCATCAGGAATATCTTCACAATGTACACTTATCCCCAGGACTGGCTCTGTCGACTGGATGCTGGGAACCCCCTGTAAAACAAGATGATACAATGCAAAAGCCACAGTACAATACTTTAACATAAAAAAATACCTCAGACAGTGTAACTTTACTGAAACAAACAGATCTGATTTATTTAAGGAGCTGTAACAAGGAAGGGGGAAATCAGGTTGATTAGGTTAAACATATTAATAATTACAGTACTGTGCGCATAGTCAGAGTCCCAAATTGTCACTTTCACTGGGTACCCAGGATGGGGGAAGGGCTAGCCAGGATCAGTGCAGCTGGCTGGGGCCCTGTGATGGAAAAGCACTGGCACAATACCCAAATTGTAATCCGGAGCCGGTTGGCTCAGTTTGTGAAGAAATGAAATAAAAAACAAGAATTAGATGACACACTTGTAATTCGATAAACAGATGGCAGGGAGCTATCCTGCTTTGTACTCACAAACTCAGTGCTGGGAACTGGATGAAAGGCAGATTGTCCTGGATTTCCAGGAGGAGCAGACCCTGTGGACAAGGTCCTTGTGACTCGACCCCACTGCAGTTTAGAGCAAATGGATGTAGTCTGGATTTAGCTGGGGTTTACTTCCAGCTTCATGCACTCAATTCACTGTACAGAGGATTTGAAACATGATTCCCCACAAGCACTACACACATTAATATGTAAAAGGAAAGTACTATACCAGGCAGGCTGCTTCTCTATCCCGATCACAATTACTGCACAATACCCGGGAGAACACACAGCAGATTCAGTTTCTGACAGACTGAGCGCGATTCAGCAATTTCTCCAGTCTTCTACAGGGTGAGCCTGGTTTCTACTCTTCAGATCTCCTTGATTCTCTTCACAGGTTGGATTCATTCCAAACAGGTGCTTGCACAAGCTGCAGACTGAAACTTAGGGCCTTACATGCGATTCCCATGCTAAAACTACACATCGAAGAAGCACATAGCCCCTTGTCTCATCACTGCCCAAACTGATCGCAGCTCATCTCATCTTTCCGGTAGACAGAGCTGGGCATTTCCTTTGAGTTCTTCCCAGTTCAGTTGGCTGGTTTGGCTGTCACTCACAATCAGACTCCCCCTGTTGGTGCAAAAAGGCGCCGAAGTCCAAACTACAATTCCCAGAGGCATTTGCCATACAATCCCATTGTGGCTGGCTCAACTTAAGAGTCCAAGTTCTGATTTGCCAGCAGTAGGCTCCATTTTAAAGGTCCCCCACGTTGATTGGTCCAGTTCAGCAGTTCAATTCCAACATAGAGGGGAAACACACACAGAGTCCCAGCTGCAATAAAACAGGTTAGATAAACTGCAGTCTCACAAATGCTGCTAAATGATTACAGGCAAACAGTTACAGCTTTCAGATGGGCTCCTCTTGCACTCTTAGCGACTGCAAAGATGGAGCAAATTGGCAGCAGCCCGGGTGGGATTCGGGCATTAGAACACACAGTCCCTCCTCAATTAATTATGGTCACAAGCAGGCAGCTCTTAAAGAGACAGTACCAGAGGCTCTAAAAGCACTCACACTCAAGCGGCTTAAATGCTGAACACCTCCAGACTTGGAGCATTCAAGCAAGCTCCTGGAAGACTTTTGAGAACCCCCATTTGCAAGGGGGTTACAATAACAACGTTCTACAATACATTATAATCCTTTAATGATACTAACAAGTTCTGGTGTAAAACCTTTTTGTAGCATTAATTGCCAGAGAATACTACATGAGACATTATCAAATGCTGTATTTGAATCGATATATGCCCCATATAATTTTTGCCCTCTTAGCATTACATATTTCTCAATTAGATGCAATAATATGTAACAGTTATCGGTTGTACTGTAACCAGTATGGAAATCAGCTTGAAATTCAGTCATTCCTCCCAAATCACAAAGTTGCTCCAGTAGCCTGCTTAATATTATCTTGGAAAACATGTTTCCATTAATATCCAGAAGGGAGATAGGCCGGTACACACAAGGGTCCACTCTATTACCATTTTTGAAGGTGGAAACAATGATAGCTCCCTTCCAAGAGGATAGGGCCTCACTATTAGTTATACATAAGTTATAATACTGCACTAACAAGCTTGCCCATAAAGATTGAGCAGTCATGTAAACTTCAGGAGTAATCATATCAGGACCTGGGGCTTTTTTCTTTTCAAGTTGCACTACGGCAAGAATAGATACAGAAGCAAATGATTTGATACCTTTTAATGGACCAACATAGATGTAACAACAAGAACAAAGTTACATCTATGTTGGTCCATTAAAAGGTATCAAATCATTTGCTTCTATATCTATTCTTGCAAGGACCAATACGGCAACTGCTAAATCTAGATTTCAACTATGGCAAGATAAACTTCCTGATAGGTGAGGGGTCTAAATTACATCTTCTGTCTACATCATGTTCCCAATCTGCAGGAACAGTTAAAGTTGGAACATAAAAAAGGTCTGAGAAGTGTTTAATCCATTGCTCAAAGGAGATATAGGTGTCTAGCTGTTTATTACTGTTTTTGTGTTCCTCTGGCTACAATTAGCAAGAAGGCCTGCTGATCATTATTATTACTGTTAATATAGCCGACCAATGTTTTGTCTGAAAATTGCTACGTTTATTTTTCAAAAATTCACTGTACTTATTCCTTGCCTCATTAAGTGTTCTCTGGGCCCCCTTATTACCTAACACCTTGGCTTGTCTAATTTGTTTGGTTAAGTTCTTTTTACACTGCAAACATTCTCTGTCAAACTAGGTTACCCTTTTCCTGCTTTGATTTCCACTGCCAGGTTTCAGAATAGCTTTCCTTATGTCATTTAAACATTGTGGCATGATTACTGACATAATCTCAGTTTTAAGATTATTAACATCAAAGGCCATCATCTTATTAAGATATATTTGTACAATTCTCACAACCTCAATGGTGTTTACTGAGTCCCATGGTTCCTAATCTCCAGTCTATTCAATCCTCTTTGATTTATAGTGGCTTCTCCCTTCCACTTCAAAATATGAGGGGAATGATCACTTTCACCTCTTTTGGGTAGGGTCAGGGATGTCCAATTTCCACTGGACCATTTCACAGCACAAGGTCCAAAACAGAGGCACCTAGGGCATTAGAATATGAGAAATTCCCCACCAGGTCACCTGTAATTCTACCATTAATTGGGGCAAGATTATTAGCTACTAATAAATCGAATAGATTTTTTTTCCCCAGAGATGTTCATTTTCTTATCAAGAGAAGATATTTTAAACTTTTGAGCATCTTCAAATATCCAACTACTGTATGTATGTCACTATCTAAGTAACCATCAAAATTCTCTAAATGAGCATATAGGTCCCCACATATCAAAATATTGTCACAGCCTGTTGTAGCCCAACTAAACTGAATTAATGCATCAAATAGATGGCATAAAGTATTGTAACTGATTGGAAGACTATAGACATTTATTAAGCAGCAATTGAGGCCTGAAGATTGTACCAATAATGCCAGAGCAAAAGGTTTACTTATTATTAATTAGGTGGTAAAGTTCTTCTCTATTTTTGTCCAGGTCACCAAACCACCTGACATTATGCCTGACTTGGATAATTTTGTTCCATGACAGTAAAAGCAAGAATAACTATTTAGGGACACATCACTGCTATTTGAGTGTCATGACTCCTGCAGGCAAATTATCTTATGATTGTACAGTATATGACATTTTTCAAGTCATTGTCTGCAAACTTACTAGCTACACCTAAAATACTCCATGACAAAATGACCAGTTAGCTTGAGTTATGTTGTTTACTTGTTTTGGGGAAGGAACAGTGTGTAGTCAAAAGGTTTGAATGACAAGAGTCTGATATCTGTTACCTGTTGATACATCCTTGTATATCTAAAGTCCATCTACAGTTATAGGACCCATTTTGGATTGCCTGGGCAAATTACCTACCCTAGTTGTAAACTCCGTTTTAGTGAATACCATATTTCCTTTCACGACTTCCCCTTCTATTATACTGTATATGCTCGTTTTATCCAGAATATCTGTACATTCCAAAAGTCTATTACATGCCTCCTTTGAGTCAATAGTAAAAATCACCTGGTCATTATTAAAATCTTGCCCAATTCTCCTGGGAGAAAAATATTCCATTTGTCCTATAGGAACACTCAATATATGAATGAATAAGTCCTGCATGATAAGTTTAATTTTGTATCCATTTCTATCTCGGTTCTTGGCAGCCCAAAAACCAAGAACATTTTTATAGGAATTTTCTGATCATGCTTTGTTGTTTTAACAGTGTCTAAATGTAATATGCCACCTTTGACTATATGAATACCTAATTCTTCTAGCCAAGATGCCTTTTACAGAATCATCTCTTCCATCACCCTAGTTTCAAGCAGAACATCTATTTGTGCATACTTACTCTTGTAGGATTTTCTTTTTGCTCTAATGATCTTAATGCTTTTGATTAGCATGCACAAGAAATGAACTAGAAGATTATGCAGGGCATTTTTCAATTTGCCATCATTCACTGTGCTAATATTTTGTAGCCAAAAATGCTGATTTGTGATTCCTTTGTTATTTTGTGGGCCCTTTCTCTATTCAATTGTTCTCTATTTATGAACTCTACATGACAGCCCATCATACTTAAGACTTCATGATTCATCCACTTGTGAGTGGCCAAGCTAGGAGAAGTACAAAACATGCAGACACAATCAATACCAAGCTCATCTCTATCCCTCCAAACTTGGACAAAATCTATTTCTTGAATATGTATTCCTGAAGCTTTCCTCAGAAGGCTCACTCTCCTTTTTATGTTGTCTTGTGCCTGAGCAAGAAACATGTTGCAGTAACTTCAGAATAGTAGGTTTTGGAGGCGCAGTCCTGTTGTGGCATGTGGCGCCACTGCTTTTTGGGGCTGGGCTCCATGGCATGAATTAGATTGCACGCTGTCTATGACTGCAGTGCAAAAGCGTGTCCACCACCTTGAAAGATTTTAGCCACCACAATAAAGGAGCTCCACCTCATTGCAGGGCATGCCTTTCCTGGTGTAAGTTTCAGTATGACAAGGCAGCAGCTGTGCAGTCCACCTCGTACAGGCCCCAGAAAAGCTGACTTGGGGTGGTGCCAAATCCCCATTGCCATCTTCCCCCAACACTCTTTATTTGCTGATGGGGTGCCCAATCACTGTTGGCTACAGCCCCCCCCCGAAAATAAACCTGCAGGTGACACCCCCTTCCCAGTTCATTTGCCGATGGGGGAGCCCAATCCCTGATGGCATCACCCCCCCAAACACTCTTTTTTATTTGCTGATGGGATGCCCAATCCCCATTGGTTCCAGTCCCCTCCCCCCCAAAAAAAAACACACAGGTGACACACTGGGAGCCCACACCAGCGTGTCAAATGTACCTGTAAAAACAAAAACCTTCCCACAATGTTTCTCCCCCTTAAAGTAGAAAACAGTCCCTCGCATTCTGCAGCTTCCTCCCCAACCCACTCCCACCCACTGCACGCCCCACCTCCCCCCTTGCACCATACTTACCTCCGGAGCCTGGTGCGATGATCTTCTGTGGACCGGGAATAGGTCTGCACTCTTCAAAGTCAACCATAAACTGAAGAAATGCTGGTAAGCTGTATAATGGCATAAAATAGTACAACAATATAGTTTTTTTATGCGTATCTTGGGCATTTATGAGAATTTTGCTACCAAATTTTCAACATGGGGTTACTGGGACCCCTCCTCATGATTTCAGTTACTGTCATGGTGTTATTCAGTCCTGAAAGGGGATTTTGTGGTCATTGCATGGAATCATCCTTCAGGAATGATTAATGAAATTATGGTTCTTGAGGTGGCCTTTCAAAAAGCCTATATTGCAAATTTGGTGAAAAAGAAAAATGACTGTTTTACGAGCGTGCGTTTCGCAGTTTCTACGTATGCTCGTAAATTCACAAATCTGTAATATTTTCACTCCAGATTTTCAACATTGGCATTTTTCCACACCTCCTTATGAACAGTAAAACTGTCATTTTTCACATCCTGGCCGAAATGTGTTTTGCAGTTCCGGGGCAGAATAGCATGGTCGCTGTTGGAAATCAGTGATTGGGACAGAGTAAGAAAATCACAGTGATACTATTCATGAGCAGAGGTCCTAAAATGCCTATGTTGAAAATTTGGTGATGAAAGTCCATTACCTGACTTTGCTATGAGCGTGCATTGCGCAGTGTTCACACACCCTCATCATTTTTCACATCCTCACCAAAATGTGTTTGCACTTCTGGCTCAGAATAGCATGGTCACTGTGGGAAATAAGTGTTTGGAACAGATTAGGAAAATCACAGTGACTCTGTTCATGAGCAGAGGTCCTAAAATGCCTATGTTGAAAATTAGGTGACAAATGTCCATAAAATTATTGTTTTACAAGCACGCATTGTGCAGTTTCCACACACGCTCATAACTTCGATAATTTGGAATATTTGTACTCCAGATTTTCACCCATTACCTTTTTTTCACACCTCGTTATGAACAGTACAGCTTTCGTTTCCCACACCCTGCCTGAAATGTGTTTTTGCACATCGAGGGTGCAGTAGCGCAGTTGCTGTAGAAAAACAATGTTCAGAACAGAGTAAGAAAATCACAGTGACACTGTTCATGAGCAGAGGTCCCAAAATGCCTATGTTGAAAATTTGGTGAAAACATTCCGTAAAATGACTATGTTACAAGCGTGCGTTGCGCAGTGTCCATACACAGTCGTAAGTTCAAGAATTTGTAATATTTTCACTCCAGATTTTCAACATTGTCATTTTTGTATGCCTTCTTAAGAACAGTTCAGCTGCCATTTGTCACATCCTGCCCAAAATGCAGTTTCTCACAACTGGTGCACAATCACACAGTCTCTGTGGGAAATCAACATTTGGGTAGATTAAGATAATTATAGTGCCATTGTTCATGAGCAGAGATCTAAAAATGGCTATGTTCAAAATTTGGTGAAATAATTCCACTAAATGACTGTGTTACAAGCGTGCAATGTGCAGTTTTCACACACGCTCGGAACTTCAAGAAAGTTTAATACTTTCACTCCAGATTTCCCACATTGCCATCTCTTCACACCTGCTTAACAATGGTGCAGCTGACATTTTTATGTGATGCAGAATGGTGCAGTCACTGTGGGAAATCAATGTTCAAGACAGATTAACAAAATCGTGGGGGCACCGTTCATGAACAGAGGTCCCAAATGCTTTCATGAGGTGGGATCATGAAAAGGCCATGTTTTAAAATTTGGAGTGCAAATACCAACACACGCCCAGGGTGTTAGGGTTTCTAACTATTATATCCCACCCTGTAGAGACTAATAGGCATCAGGGGTGTGTCTTTGGATTGTCTGCTGTACTGCTCAAGCCATTGGTCCTCCACCTCCACCCTGCAGCCACTGACAGGCATGAAGGTGTGCCTTGGACTCTTCAGCCCCAAAGTTCAACCCATTCTCCTATGCTGCACCAATCTCAACATACTTCCTTATGAGATGGGGTGAGCATAAGGCCAGATGACCCCAAGGCACAATGCGACACTTTTCAGACTCTTCAGGGTAGGGTGAGGTGATATAGCATGAGCGTTATGGCCAGCGACCCAAGCGTACACCCCAATGCCTGTCACTCTCTGCAGGGTGGGGTGGGGTTGATGTCAGATCTATACTTCACTGCTACTTCTGTTATGTGTCTCTAACTGCTGCACTACCAATGCTAAAACCAGCAAGACAACATTCTGCATTGGCAAATGCTTGTTTTTTGTGCTCTGTCCCAGTACTCTCTAAATCCCAGTTATACCTATGCAGACACAATATTGCACAGGAATCAATGTCAGATCTTTGGGAATCCTTATTAATATGTGTAAAGCATTCCTTGGTACCCACATGAATATTACTGTACTTGATATTATCTGTGGTACTACTAATTTTTATGTCTTCCCTAATAGCCTTTAATTCAGTTTCAAATGCATTGAGTGCTTTAGTTAATACTTCTAGATGGGTATCTTTCTCTTTAACCACTGAAGGCATCTGCAGAGCAGTTTCTGTTTGTGTTTTCACATTTTCCTGTAGAGCATTTGCTTCTACCATTGCAGGTACCTGAATAATTGTTTAATTTCTCTGAGCAGTATCAAGTGGTGCAACATTATTCTCCTCCCTAGCAAAGTTTTCTGCCTATGGCTATCTTGTATCTCATCTTGTATAGTTGACCCTTGCCAATCTAAAACTGTTTATGGCTATATTTTGCTTGATTGTTTAAATTTCATTTTGTATACCAACCATCTAGTCTAAAATCATGAGGTGGGCAGCATAAGGATTTTTTATGAACTGCTTAACATCTTCACTGAGGGCAAAAAGGTATCCTGCTATATGTCCCTCAGTTTTAAGATTTGAGGTGGATTGATCATAATTATTTAAATCAGAAGTAGTAATCTGTGTCTCCCTTAGTGCCTCTTTTAGGTTTGTATTTAATATAGGCTGCCCAGTATTTTATCTGGCAGATATGAGAGTATACTGTTCAGGGGAAAAAAAGTAAGGAATCTGAATCATAAATATCATAACCTGACTGAAAAGAAATCTCAACTTCTTCAACTATTTTACCAGAAGTTTAAGGCACCCTGTTATTGTTATCAATAATAGTTATCACCATCCCGGAGCTTCCAGCACTAGTTCGGTTACTCTCCAAGGTGACATTATTAGCCTTAGTAGAATCTGTCACTGGACTGAAGAGTTTTGGAGTGGAGGATTGTCTGGAAAATTTTGTGTAGTCCAGACTGATTTCCTGCTCAGAGTTATTGATTTCACAGCCCTCTAAGGAGTCTCTGTGAGCTTTCTTTATTTTTTTGTTATTAAAGATCTTTATTAATTTTCACAAGAAGCACTTCCATGCAAGTACATGAATGAGATGCGGGCTAGAATGATATACAACAGACTGATGTTAACTCACCCATTTGTCCAAGAGAACAAAATCCCACCACCTCCCACCCCAAGGCTACACACATAAACATAACCTAAACAGCTGGTCCTGAGATATTCCGAGGGCCAGGCCTCCAGGTCATAAGGAGCGTTTCAAAAGATCCCCAGAGCGCTGTATATGCTTTAAGTCTGTTCTGCATACAAGCGATATGTTTTTCCAACTGTACTGCCAAAGTACACTCACGGTACCATTCCAACAAGGAGGGGGCTTTATCACTGGTCCAATGTCTTAAGATTACCAATTTAGCCACAGCAGATAAAAGTGACATATGAGCCTTATTGACCTTGGAAGTTCAATTGGAAAAAGACTAATCAAACAAACTTCAGGGGTAAACAAGTCTGTTAAGCCAAGGACAGGGTCTAAGAGATTATTGATAGACCACCAAAAGGCCTGAATTGAGGGACATGACCAAACCATGTGATATAAAGTACCATCCTCCTTCCTACACCTCGTGCAGAGAGGTGTATCCTTTGCTCTATATCTACACAATCGCGATGGGGATAAATATAAATGGTGCAATAAATCATACTGAACCATTCTCAACCGGTCTTGCTTTACATATTTATACAATGTGAGCCACAGCTTCCTCCAGAGATCAGGTACTTCAGATATACCCAATTCCCTAGTCCAATAGAAACAGACCCCTGGAGGGAGTCTGTGGTCCCATTCCTGAAGAATTTTATATACCTTAGAGATAGAGTTTGGCTGAGAGGCTATGGTGAAAAGCCTGTCGGCATCTTGGTCCCCGTAATCCACTAGAGCCCGCTGAGAGAAAATGGATGCTAAGGCCTTACCAAGTTGCAACCACTTGAAGAAGTCCTGGTCCACAACCCCGACAGTATTCACCAACTGGTCAAAAGGCTGAGGACCCCCATTCACCCAAAAATCTGAGATTCTTAGGTGACTTACCTGGGGCCAAAAGGTAATGGGCAGGGCCTCACCCCCCACCCTAATAAGGGGATTCTCAAAAATGGGTTGCTTGGTGGATAGGTACCATTTAACTGCTAAGTAATTTTGCAACTGTAGAAAGGCCTTTAACGACCACCCCATTGGGTTATTTTTCAGTGATTTGGGTATATCCGATGGGGAAGCATATAGCAGAGCCCATAGAGAACAGCTCAACTTCCTGCCAACCCCGCTCAATGTCAACCCATAAAAGGCAAGTAAACCGGCTGGAGCGTTCCTTGCACTCAATAGACCAACTTACTCACATGCTGCGTGACATAATATAGAAAGAGAGGCAAGCTGACTAGACCTCCCTTTAATTTCGGGGCGGTTAACTTGATATAAGACCTGCGTGCCCTCTTCCCCTTCCAAATAAATAAATTAAGCACCCTCTGTAAATGGGTAAACCAGGACATCGGGAGGTATACTCCAAGCATACCCAGGGGATACAATAATCTAGGCAGAATATTAATTTTTATAACATTCAACCTGCCCAAAAGTGACAGAGTAAGCAGTTTCCACCTATCCAAATCCCCAGAAATAGTCTTAACCAGAGTACCAAGGTTATTTTTAGTCATATAATTCAATCCGGAACTAATATTTATGCCGAGATAATAAGAGACTTAGTCTCCCAACCTAAACCAAATGATAATAAGTCCATTTTCCTGACATTGGTATTTAAGGAAGAATCTTCGTCTTTGTACGATTTAACTTATAATAGGATATTTTGGAAAAGACATCTATTTCCTCAAGATAGCTGGAACAGAGAGTTCGGGTCTTCAACATGCAATAATATATCATCAGCATATACCGAATCGCATATTTGGCATCCCCACCTGTATACCCTTAATCAAACAGTTACTAGCCAACCTATGTAATAAAGGATCTAAGTATAGGTTGAATAGTAGCACGGGATAAGGACAACCTTGCCTGCTACGCGCTCCAGCCTTATGGCTGGTGAAATAATCCCATTACATTTAACCCTGGCAGAAGGGGAGGAGTACAGGATTTGAACCCATCTCAGAAACACATCGGGTAGGCCGAAAGCAGAAAGGGTGGCAAACAAATAATCCCAGCAAACCCTATCAAATGCCTTTTCGGCATCTAATGAGATAAGTATTGCAGGAAACTCGGCATCCTTAACCGCAGTAATCAAGTGCAATAACTTCCTCATGTGATCTTGGGGCGACCTCCCCCTCATAAAACCGACTTGTTCCCTACTAACCAACTTGTCCATAACATTGGACAACCTATTAGCTAAGATTTTTGCTAAGATTTTGATGTCAGTATTTAGAAGGGAGATAGGCCGATAACTATCCATACTGAGAGGGTCCTTCCCCTGTTTTAAGATTAAGGAAATCGTCGCCTCCAGGAAACCAGGGTCCGAGACTCCATTATCAAACCAAAACTGAAAAACTTCCTCTAGAATTGGGAATATCAGGGAGCCACAAGCTCTGTAAAAGTTGCTAGGGAACCCATCCGGACCAGGGGATTTGTCTAGCAGCATTTGCTGGACGGCCTGCTGAATATCTAAAACCGTAATAGGAGCACACAAAAGTGCAGCATCGGCCTGTGATATTTTTGGCAACTCCACGGACCGAGAAATAGCTCAATGTCCTCGGCGGCGGCTTACACTCCAGTCAACCCTGTATAACTCCTGGAAATACAAGCCAAAGGCATTCTCCATTTCCCTGGGTCCATGCAAATTTGCTCCTTAAGTCCCATACATATTCCCGTTATAAGCGGAAGAATCTAATAGACGGATACGTATAAACAATTTCCCGCTCTATCCCTGTATCGAGATAATGAAGCTTAGTCCTCAAAAGGCCAGCTCCGCTTTCTGAGACATTAAACTGCATATTGGGCCTGCAGCTGATGGAGCCTAGCCCAGTCTGCCACTGTCGAGGCACGAGACAAGTTGTTTTCCTCCACCCTAATCAAACCAAGCAAGGAATCCAATTGCGCCTATTGTCTGTGTTTTTTCTTAGAGGCCAATTTAATCAACTCTCCCCTCAGGGATCACTTTAAAGCCGCCCAAAGTAGATTCTTGCAATCCACAGAACCTCGATTATTATTCAGGAAATCTTTAATAAAGTCCAGAATGTGCATCAGCAAGGATTCATCCTTCAACATCTGGCAATTTAATCTCCACTGTGGAGACCGTCTAGGCCCCTAGGATAACCTATATTCCAGACTGACTGGTGCATGATCTGATATAACTCTGGTAAATATCTCAGCTCGAGTTACCCCAGATATTGCAAGTGAAGTGAGTAAAATATAATCTATTCGAGAATATGATTTGTGTACGGCAGAGAAAAAGGTATATTGACGAAACGTAAGATTAAATACCCTCCAGACATCAACCAGGGCGGCCTTAGTAATAAGCTCCTTCAATGCCCTCTGTGCTGGCGTTAACCCTCGCCTCACTTTACATGATCTATCCATAACATTCTGCAGCACAAGATTCCAATCCCCGCCCAAAACCGTAAGCTTGTCAGGATTAGATACTACCATATTAAGTAATCTTATAAAAAAAGCTGGGGAGTCGTAATTGGGACCGTATACTGAGCCCAATACTATCGGGAAGGACTCTAACAAACCATGGGTAATAATGTACCGACCCTCCGGGTCCCAAAATTCTTCTACCAATTTGAAGGGAATATTCCTAGCTATGAGAATAACCACCCCATCCCTATTCGAAGACACCCCTGCACCAAAAACTTGTCCTACCCATGCCCTTCTAAAATAATGGATATCACTCCTCTTCAGGTGTGTCTCTTGTAAGAAGGCAATTTGTGCTCCTAAATAATGGAGATGCTTTAATATAATTTGTCTCTTGACCCTATCCTTGGCTCCTTTAACATTCCAACTAATAAATTTATAAGAAGTACTCATGCTGTCCAACTCTCAAGCCCCTCAAATGATGTAGAAAAAAAAAAAAAAAAGAGTGACAATCAAATGGACTACAGCAGTATATAGATATATACAAAGCTCCTGAGTTAAGAAGACCATAATAAATACAGTCGGTGTGTAACCTTGAAACCCCACCCTCCCACATAGGAGTCCAAGCGACACACAAAAAAGTGCCAACCAAACATCCTCCAACACCCACATTAATATCCCCATTTACTACCCCCCAACCCTAAAAGCGCAGACATACCCCAGTTCCCAGAGAAACTGCACTCCCAAGTGTTCCATACGTGATTCAGTACTAAGCAACCCAAACTGCCCAACCCCCGAGCCCGCCCCACCACCCATGATCGCTACAAACACTAGCCTGTAGTATCAAACAAACTTTAACAGTAATAGGTAAAGATAACAGTATAACTGTAAATAAGCTCCCCAATGTACCCAAGGTGACCCTAATCGAAAAAAGGACATACGTTATAAACTACACCCAACTCAGCTACATCAACAATTCCAACCCCACTATGATAAGCACTCAAATAAATCCCCGGTCCCTGGAAGAGAGAGAGAGAGGGAAGAAAAAAATCAATCCTTGGAGAAGGCCTGCAGGTTCGGCCCTGCTAATAAGTCCGATGCATCTTCAGCAACTCAGTGATCAAACGGCAGCATCTGGAAGCATCGCACAGTCCATCAGGCCACCCAGCAGAGTCCACGCTGCCCCGTATACTAGATAATAGAGTCACTATGTGTTCCATAGGCAATGGTCGAGCAACCAAAACGTGTCCTCCTACCGGAAACAATAGAGCTAGTATAAGGTGCATCATGTAAAATAATAATCCTCCAGTAAGAATAAGAGAGGTCCCAAAAGCAGAGTGAATCCATAACAAATCCCTCGATGTCGATTCCAGTGGCCCGAAGAAGAGAAGAAAAAAAAAAATTACATCAAAAGCAGTAAGGGACGCTAGGGCCATGACCATATGAATGGTGAGTAGTCCAGGTCAAAACCATCCATTACTAAAACTTTGTCCAAAGTAACTCCAGAGTCCCTTGTGGACTGAAACGAACATCAATAGTCAGTAGCCACTGGCTAGCAATCGCCACCGAAATCCTTAGATAGCATTCCCCAATAAATCCTCAGAAAATCCTCAGAAATATCACATGCTGCATGTAGAAAATTGCCCACTCTGCCCCTGTGACATCCAGGTGTATCTATATACACAACACCTCAGACAAGAAACGCTGCTACCCAGAGTCATTTGTACAGCTCTGGGAAAATGGTCTTCAGCTCCTGTGTGGCCTGGGCTGGAGAATCGAAAAAGCCATTTGTCCTCATGCTTTACCAACAATGAAGCGGTGTAACCCTGAATGGCATGGCAGCCGCCACCAGTTTAGAAATAACGGATGAAATTCTTGTCTGCGAACTCTCTCCGAGTAAGGCAGGTCCTGCGTAATCGAATCTTCTTACCTTCCCATGTTAACTCCTTTGCTTCCTTAGCTTTAGAGAACATGTTGCCTATCAAAAAGTTCAAAATTTCAAAATTATAGGTCTGAAGGAGGCTGCCCTTGTGTGGGGCGGGTAGAAGTGCATAGTGACTCTCTCAATGATGTACTCCCCGGAGAAAACCAACTGTTTATAGCAAAGCTTCTGCAAGAAAGAGATAATAACATTCCCTTCTTCCTTTTCTGGCAGACCAATAATGACCAGATTGTTCTTTCTACGACGGCCTTCCAAGTCTCCAGCTTTTCTTCGAGCTTTTTCAATCTATGCCTCATATTTATGAAGTCAGATTCGCTCCTTTCCTGCTTCCTTTCCAGCGAGGTAATCCTAACCTCCGAGTCCCCTACCCTCCTGGTCAGTGCCTCCACAGTACTTTTAATGTCATGCAGGTCCTCAGAAATTGAATCAGCCGCCGTCTGCAGAGGTTGCATAATCTCTAAAAACCTGGCTTCGGTTAAAGCAGCCTCTGGAGTGGGCATCTTCACAACGCTGGCTGCCTGCTGCTTGGCCCGCTTTGCGGCCTTCTCTTTCTCGGGAGTCCGAGGAGGAGAATGCCTCGGGGGTGCTTTTTTCATGAAAGCATCCATTGGATCGGTGGTCGGCAATGCAGAGGGGGGAATTACCACGAACCACTCGCAATTGGGAAGGGTTAGCGAGTTGAAACGACGCTAAATATGAACGAAAACAGGAACGTGAACAACGGAGCTCCGGGAGGCGAATGTCTCCGTCTAGGCTGCCATCATGTGACCCCGTGAGCTTTCTTTATTAAAAAATGATCACTCATTTTAGACTGTTTGTTATCTGATTGTATTTTACTTGCACTGTTTCTATCTGTTTTTGATATTATTATTGTTATCCTTTTTAGAACTGTTGTTTTTCTTGTTCTTATTCATACTTGCTACCTTAAAAGGCAAACCTTTAGTTTTTGATCTCTTTGTTTTAACTTTTGTTAACTTTTTCCCTTCTTTCATCTAATGTGCCTATTTCACAGAATCTCCCTCATTCAAAAACATCTCAGGAGGCTCTGGGGTAATTTCTACCCTGGTGGAGGTTGTTTATCCCCAATTGGGATTTAGGATCTCGTTTGCTTATTGTTTCTGCTTGTGCCAATTGCTTCCTTGTAGACACCATAATGAAAGGTCACAAGCAAAAAGAACAAGGGTTAAAACCTTTCTAAATTTGCAGATGATAGGAAATTGGGCTGAAGTGTCGTAACCGTATCAGCTATAAGATCATTAGAACTTAACCTCCATCTTATTGAATGTCGGGCACAGACTAATTCTGTGACTTTCGACATTGATAAATGTACAGTCCTCCTCTTTGGCAATAAACATCCACAAATTAATTATTATTTAAATAATATCATGCTAAAATCAACAACTAGTGAAAGAGATTTAGGCATTATAACTGACAACAAATTAACATTAAATAATCATTGTAATAAAGTGGCAAGATCAGCAAATATACTCGTAAAACAAATCAGAAGAACATTTATTAGTAAGTCAGAGCATAGTCTAGTGCCATTGTATAGGTCCTATGTTAGACCACATTTAGACTATGAATCCTCATTTTGGAGTCCTTATTTAAAGGGAGACATAAATCGCTTGGAGCAAATTCATAGGCGGCTTACAAAAATGGTTCCTCGACTCAAAACATGTACTTATGAAACTCGTCTAAGAGAAACAGGTCTACATTCCCTCAACAAAAGAATATATGGGGGGGCATTCTTTTTACCTATAGGTTACTTAAATCACCTATTTTAAGAGAACAATGTGGACTTACTTTAGTTAATAAACATACAGTCGGAAGACTTCATAACCAGCAACTCATAGTGGACTGGGCAAACACTAATAAACACAATAATTTTTTCCCACATAAGAGCAGCCAAATGTTGGAACTCACTACCTCAGGAACTGATTAATATAGTTAATTTCGAAACATTTATATCTCAGTTAGACATATGGTTAAAACCCCAATACTCAATCATAATCTAATGAGCCGCTATTGCAGGGACAATCACCATGGGCCTTGTACCTTTTTTGTCCCTATCTATCCAGTAAATCCAGCCCTAATATATAAAGGAAGTACCTTGTGCAAAATGAGTAGTGATTCAAAACCCTTACGGCAAAACACAAAATATTATATTGATAAACGTCCTTTGTTCAGAATCATATAATAGAAAGCCTTAGAATGATAGAACAAGCTTTCTATAAAAGTTCAGTATGCACCGTTATCACTCTCTCACCACAAAATATTTTCCAAAACAGTGATGCAGGTAGAAGTCAGTTGTTTTTCAATCTGCTTCACTGGGAAAGACTTCTGACTAGAACAGGGCCCTCTAGGTAACTTACGTCTCAAGTTGGTCTGGCAGCTCAATCAGACAGTGTCCCGTGCCTTTATCTTTTCTGCTTGAGGCCTCATCAGGGCATCCAACTGCACTGACGGTCACACCAGTAAACTTATTTCCCAGGTACAGCACAAAACAAAAAGAGTAGGAAACATGGAGCAAGTGCTGTATTTAGCAGTTCCTATCCTCCCCCCCCAAAAAAATCCTCCCTACAGAGCTCAGTATTTAAATACCAAGGTAAAAACTGAACTAATTACTAAAACCAATACTGAGATCACTAATACCTGGTTAGCAATTACCAGCTTCTAAAGGTAGAGCAGAATTAAATATGTCCATTCTACATACTTCTATAAGCAAACGCTTCCCAAAACAAACTTTCCAAAAGTCATTTAAACCTTTTTTTATAAGGAAAACTTGCAGTTGGAAAACTCTGTAAGGTCAGGGCCCTCCTACTTCTCAGTTCTCCATTGGAAAATTACAGGCTGAAAAATGCCACGACCGAAGTCGCCCTTGGTTTACTATGAACTTGTTGATGGCTATATTAACAGCAGAAACTGTCTAACTCCACCAATATTCTTTACTTCTAACAGCTTTTCAAGAGTTACACTGCTCTGGCATTTTCTGGAGTTAGTGGCAAGATAGCTTATCTATTGCTCTTTTTATTCTCTGTGGCTCAGCACCATGTGGAGAAAAATCATATGCGCACTTCGAGTGAAATTTTAAAACAATTTCACTGTTTAACTGTTAAGCCTTTTAAATATTTATCAAAAGTTTAAAACCCAAATAAAAAATCTCAGTCTTTGACCAATACAATACCACAGAACCTCTAACAACAGAGGTCTGTAGCACTTCCCCTGAATGAAAGCAGGAAGCTGCCCACTTTCAGAAACAACAATTAAAGTGCCCAAGATACAACACTCTTGCATTATAAGCAAGGAAAAACTTAAAAAATATAACACATGGGTACAAAGCACTTCACTCTCCTAAGGTATGAGTGTACATAATTCTTCAGAGCACTAAATGAAACAAGCATTTGTCAATGTCGAATGTTTGCTTGCTGATATTAGCACTGGACGTGCAGGAGTTAGATGGATGCAGAATAGGAATGGCAGTGAAGTATGTAATTCACGCTAACCCCACCTCCACCCTGCAGAGATGGACAAGCATTGGGGTGTGCCTTTGGGTTGTCACAGATAACGCTCAAGGCATTTCATCTCAGCCTATCCTACTGACACCAACAGGTGTTGAGGTGTGCCTTGGGGTGTTCAGCTTTACAATCATCCCATTTCATAAGGATATATGGTGAAATGGGTGCAGTATAGGAGAATGGGGTGAACTCTGAGACTGAAGAATCCAAGGCACACCTTGATGCCTGTCACTGGCTTCAGGATGAGGGTGGAATGGCATGATCATTACAGCCAGCAATCCAAAGGCACACCCCTGATGCCTATCAGTCTGTACAGGGTGGGACATTATGGTTAGAAACCCTAACACCCTGGGAATTTGTTGGTATTTGCACTACAAATTTTCAACATGGCCTTTTTGTGACCCCCACCTCATGAAAACATTTGGGACCTCTGTTCATGAACAGTGGCACTGTGAGTTTGGTAATCTGTCCCGAACGTTGATTTCCCACAGCGACCGCACCATTCTGCACCACATGTGTGAAAACACAGATCAGGCAGGATGTGAAAAATGACAGCTGGCCATTCATAGGGAGGTGTGAAGAGATGGCAATGTTGAAAATCTGGAGTAAAAATATCAAAAATGCTTGAGCTTACGAGCGTACATGGAAACAGTCCGTTTTTAAACAAGGGCTTGTTTGAGGTCTAAGGTTGGCTGACAGTGTTCCTTAAATGCTTAGCTTGGTTTCTGGGCTGTGTACAGCAATTTTGCATCTGTTCTGAGAAAGGTGTGGGGATGTTGTAGTACAACAGTAGTAAAATAAATGTATTCACAACAATTCTGAAAAGGGAAAATCCCAATTGAACCCAGGCTCATTTCCAATGGAGTCCCACATGCTTTCACACTGCTGCAAGATACACTGACATATGTTTGTGATATAAACTTCATCTAGTACAGCAATCACTATTTCAATCACTGTATAATAACATTTTTGTTCCGATGTTTGCAACTCTGCATAAACACCTGATTGGCCCATCATTAATTTATTTACTTATTTCAAAGGTTTTACCAGGAAAGACACACTGAGCCATCTTTACCTTCCTAGAGAGGGGGCAGGCCCTGGATAGGAACGTCTTAATCCTTCTACATGCATTATTAGGAGAGATGTATATGGCACAATCTGCATTACTGAGCTACATTCGGTATATAGGGGTTCTGAGGACGTTGTCCAACTGCTCAGGCATTTACGGGTGTTAGCAGAACCACATAATACCAAATATAGCCCCATAATACAGCTCCCTACATAGTATCCGCTCTATATGATTTTTCCAAACAATATATAATCCTTTCCAAACAAACTGAAAGCCTTTAATTTGATTGATCACAAAATTGTGTTATACAAATTGGCTAAATTCATGCATGATAGTCTCTCTCTGTTCTGGATTCGTGATTATCTGGTTAAAGATGTCAAGTGGTTTCATTTGTATGTGCCAATTTTGATCTGCTCCCAATATTCAAAGGGGTTCCTAGGGCTCCTTCATGGAATGTGGATAGTAATTTTAAAAACATTTTAACATCTTTATATGCAGATGATACCATACTATATGTCAGCAAAAGTCAACTATCTGAAGCTCAATTTATGTTTGAGAAAACGGTATCTTGCAAGATTATCTAAAAAGTAAACATCTAGCTGTCAATGCCAACAAAACCCACATTATGATTTTCTGTTCTGTCCCAAACAAAAAATAAAACATAAATGCAGTTACTTAATTAATTAAGTTATGTCTTATATCATTTAAACTGACAGCAAATTTCATTTAATTTAATTTTAGAACCACATAATATTAAACATTCCAGATTATAAAATGATTACTTCAAGTTCAGAATATGTAGTTTTTCCCCTCCTACATGTCTGTCACACTGAGCCTTTGTTTTATGCAGACAGCTATTTAAAACTAAAAATTCACAGCAAACATTACAACAAGCGAGGAACCATGAGAAATGGAACAGCATTGCGACCATCTGGGGAACCTCCGATCTGCAGTTCTGGGGGCTTTGCCACTCGCAGGCGTGCTACCAACTTAGAGGCTGCATCATCAGGGAGACCCCTTAGCCCCCCCCCTGTAAATTCGCCATATGAGCTGGGACTGGGAACGGAGGGTGCGGGGCAGGCAGCACACAGTGGGAGCGAACAGTAGGGTTCACTTTTACTCCAGGTGCCTGGACAAGGAACAGAGGGAGCAAGGTGGGCAGCACGCAGTGGGAGTGAGCGGGAGGGTTGACTTTGACTCTGGGTGCCAGGACCAGGAAGAAAGCGGGGCAGGCAGCATGCAGTGGGAGTGAGCAGGAGGGTTTACTTTGACTCTGGGTGCTGGGATGAGGAACGGAGGGAGCGGTGCGAGCAGCACACAGTGTTTTGGGGGGGGTTACTTGCATTCCTGGTGCTGCTACTGCAATGGAGGAAGTGGGGTGAATGGAGAGTTTTAGGCACATAAGGCATGCCCTGCAATGATGGGGTGCTCCCTCATTGCAGCGGTAGATTCCTTTCAAGGTGGTGGCACACTGGCTGAACTAGTGTCAGCAGCAGCATGCCACTGCATTGGGGAAAGCGGGCCAAACCTCAAAAGGCACTGAGGCCATTGGCCCCCACAGTGCCCCACCTCCAAAACCCCGCTTCTCTCCTAAGCTGTGCTGAATTGTTTCTTGAGCATGCGCACAAGCAAACATAAAAATGAGGGCAGGAAGCCATTGTAGTCTGACTCTTTGTGCTGTAGATAACAGGGTTGGTTTCAAACTCCAAGGACACGTCTTCCACAGGAGCAGCAACTGTCTTCACTCCATTACCTTCATCCCCCTGACATGATCTCTTCACTCTCTCTCCCACTTCACTGGCTGCACCACCAGACTGTACTCTATGTCTGGAAGACAGAAAAAGACCAGCAACAGAGAGTAGGCAGAAAAAGTAGCCTCACAAGATGGCCCAGAACGAGCTGTGCACTTAGACAGGTATGAGATTCAGCACAATGGTGCCATACCTTTTCTAGATAAAAAACTAGCATTGCACAGCTCCTGCTTTCCTTGCTACTCTACAGTGTAGCAGCAGTCAGTGGCTTGACTCCTCCTCTTTCAATCTACCAGATGTCGCAAAAGCACTACCATTCCATGATGGCCAGATGCCCCAGTGCTTCACCCATTTGGGCTTCAGGCCTCCTTGCCATTCTCAAAAAAAATGAATGCACCTTTTCAGAAATCATTGTGAACTTGCAGTTCTTAAACATCTAATGCCATGTGAGTGCAGCTGGGTGGAGCTTTGTTTGTGTGATAGTTTGGGCGTGCCATGCCTAGTACTGTATCCTGTCTCAATACCAGAGGTGTGCTCTCCTTCTTTGGATTCAACATAGACCAACACCCTCTCTGGTGTCCAAATGAAACCTTTGTTACTATATGAGCATTGCTAGGTGATATGTTGAATATCTCCTCCTTCGGTATACAGTTGTGTTCTGGGTATGGTTTCATTAACCGGGGCAGCAGGGGGTATGTTACATACTCAATGATGTTATACAGAACACTGAAATCATTTATCTGCATTGTGCCCTAGGATATATGACACAGCAGTGTTGAATAAATTTGTGCATGTAAATCATGGTATTTTAGGATAAATATTTATGTTTACTAGAACACAATTTAATTTACTTAAAACTCAATTTATTACCCTTAGAACATGTTATTGCTGTGCTGGCCTGCCAGTACAGTGATAGGGTTTCCACTTGTGAAGCCAAAGCCTCAGGTTCAGGAACAGATGAGAGGAGTCAGAGGGCTGTCTGGGGGGGTGTTCAGTGTCCAATGGACTGCTCTCCTTGTGAAGGGGGAGGGTGGGTGAGCATAAAGTGCTCAACTAACCTCTGGCAAAGGCCAGGGGGAGCAGCTGCCAGAACCTGATAGTGGGGAGGCATGCCAGGCATTGGTGCTTGCGCTGTTGTCACTGCATGCCACACCTCTCATGTGGATTAAGCAGCAAAATCTGCTAGCCCAGTACATGATGCCCCACTCTGCGGGTCCTGCCCTGCCCACCTGTGGCTCTTGGTGATGATCTAGCTCAATGTTCCATCTGGTCTGGCCTGAATCCACTGCCCCACCTGGAGGGCAAGCCAGTGAGGCACACCGGCTATGGGGATCTTCTGGGAACCTGACTGAGTAGTCCATTGGGGGAGCACCTACCCAGTGGCCCCCACCTCTGGGGCAAGCCTGAGAGGACCATCACCAAAGGTAAGTTCCGGGGTGGTCAGGGTAGTAGTCTGGGAAGTAGGGGCTGAGCGACTTGGGAGTGGCAACAAATAACATTTAGAATACGGAAATAGAACACTGAGAACAATGGGCCAGAAGGAGAACTTACAATGGAAAGAAACAGTTTTAAGCTACAACAAAGTAAAACACTATAGTGTGGTGCTGTATATATCAAATACATAATGTGTTGTAGTAGAATAACCATTTTACCTCTACCCTTGAGTGGTAAGACCTTCATTACTAAGTTGTGGCTTAGCCACTCATAAGTTACGGGTCTCACCACTCACTAGTGGAGATTAATGTGTTATTTCACTGCAGCTGAACTGATTATGTATTCCATATGTACAAACAGACAACACACTATAATGTTAGCAATGGCAATGTGTATAGTACATACAACACATAAATGTTCTTCAAGGGATGGACAGGACCGCTACCATTCGGTTAGCTTTGTGTACATGGTGGATCATGAGTGCAGGTTATACAGATTACCATTGCAGAAGTTATAAGGGAACATTGCTTAACCAGGAGTAGCACACTAAGCTGAAGCTTGTTTCCAGATACGACCTGGGAGCACAAGAAAGTTAAGTGACTTGCTCAGGGTCTCACAGTATGCACCTAGGTGGCTGTGGTATTCAAATGCAGGTCTCCAGATTTGAAGCTCAGAGCCTTAATCCACTGCGCTATACTGCCTCCTTATGGTGGTGTGCTGTGCGATTCATTATTTCAGATGCTTCCATAATATTGTCAGGCTGCCAAACCCTATTCACATTTGGTTGTAACACTGCATGGCATAGTGTACGTGTACTGAGATATGATATATCAAAGGTTCTGGTGAGTTCTGCTCCCTTCATCATGGTGCATCTAACACTGTGGTGCATTACCATATATTATAGTACACATGCACCTCAGCTGTCATGGTACAGCCACGGTATTCACCTTACATTATTGTATGTACACTATGGAATTTCAAACCTAAGCATTTGTCTGCACATCTGTTGAATCTGTTGACTATAAACATATATTATGGGCTCGATTTTCAAACAGTCCTTAGATAGCTCCAGTTTGGGGTGATCTAGGGCTACTGCAAACTTTGGGTGTGCCAGGGACCCTGTGACTGATTTTAGAAAAATCAGGGTCCAGGCACCAAACTGCCTGGGTTTCCACAAGCGGACAGCTTCACCAAGGAAACAGCACACCGGGGGGAATGCTGCAAGCTGCAGACAGGCTTGTGGCAGCTGCAGCAGGGATGGGGGCCCACTGATTTGGCACCCTATTGGCTGGTGGGTTGTCTAAAACATTTAATTATGACAAATATGTACAATGCACTACTGGTGCACAGAGGATGAAAATATGGGGGGGGGCCATATAGGAAGAAGCATACTTAAGAGGAAATGGTACAGCAAACAACATAAAATATAAGCTGTCACCGACACTGTCAATAAGCAGCAAAAGCTGCACTTTCTCCATCTCTCTCATGTCCCTCGGGTGACCCACCCATGAACTGTCTACCCCGGCCCCCTCCTGGCCAGTCTTCCCCCCGGCAGCATCATCTCACGTGGAGGCCTCCTGGCTATTCTAAGCAGAGCCCCTTGCTTTGTTCATCTCCAGGCTTTCAAAATAAGGAAAAAGGGGATATTTCAGCCCCGCCATAGTGCAAGCCCCTTGCACCCTGGCGCAACTAACTTTATGGTGCAAGGCTGGTGCAGTGCTACTCTGGAGCAGTGGCTTCCCTTTTATTAATACTTTTTTTGTCCTCCATCTTGGGTGGCTCATTTTTTTGTTGGACCCCCATCTCCATCCAGCTAACCACACAGTGCCACCTCTTTTCTCCCCCTATGCCCCCCCCCCCGCATGGCAGGACAGTGGGAGTTCCTTAACCCACCAAAATGGATCCAGTTCAGGAGGTGCCTGCTTTATTGGGGGGGGTGCTGTTGGAGTTGGCAGTCATCTAACATTCCCAAGACCCATTTTCTTCTCCCATTTCTGTCCCCCCAAAGGAGGAAATGGCTGAGCTGTGTGCATTTCCACTCACAGCACACCAGCTGACTACTCCAACTCCTGCCCCCCCCCCCATTTCTTATGGGATCAAGCCGCTCCAACACCCAGCCACAGCTAGGTGGCAGACAAATGTCGGCCTCTGTTTCCCTTCAACCCCAGGAGAGCTGTCCTCTGGATGCTCAATCCTCTCCCACCCTTGCTGACCCCCAGTGACCCACTTACACCACAGGTTAGAGTCATCACCTCTATGTCACTGGGATGTGTGGTAGAGCTGGGTTAGATCCTGGTGAGTGCTTTTTTTGTTTCTCCTCTTGAATTTGTTCTGTCACAGGTCTGCTCCCCCAGTTACAGCATGTCACTCCCCCCATAAAGTAAGTATAGCTCTTAGCAGTTTCGGTAGGTGCTATAATGCTGGTCACCATTTTATTTGTTGCCATTTTTCTTTCACCCTGTTTTGTCCGCATGGTTTTTCAGTCACTATTATGACATGGAACCACACTGTTGGGTGTTCCAACATTGTTTACCAGCACAGTGTCCTTATATGGCACTATAGATCACTGTTATCATTGTGGGTGGTATTGCCATCAATGATGGGATGTTGCTGACTGTTGGTATGTATTACACTCAAGTACATAGCTTCAATGCCAACTTAAAGGGCGGGAAAGACCAGTCAAGCAATACAGTGTTTCAGGTCATTTCAGTCCATTTCTGCTCTGTAACAGTAGGCCTTCTACCCATGAGTGTTCACCATTTTGAAAGCAATATTTTTTTCATTAAGAGTAGCTCTAGTGTTACGTACATTCTCATTTAGAGAATGCATAGCAATCAAGCTTACTGATGCCTGCTTTAACTATATTTTTGTGTTCATTAGACTTGTTCAGCACTTTAGCCAGAAATCAGTTTGATTCTACAGCACATCTCACAGTGATGTGTTTGTGTACTTGTATCCAAAGCAAATGAGCAACAATCATTTATTGCCATGCACACCCATGATAGTGCACTGTGAGATGTTCCCACATTGACCATTATTCCATTCCAACTATATATAAAAAAGAGTTACTTGTTGCCAATTATCTAGTAATTTGTACATCATAAAGTGGTTTTTAGAGCTCAAATGCAAATTACTGGCAAAGGAAAACTCTAAAAATAATAAACCACAACTATGATGACAACATAAAAATTAAATATTGTGAGCTGCAATTTACGTAGAGATAAGATAGTCACTAGAGGTCAGATAGATATCTCTGCTATAGTAACTGTCAGTTACTGATCTCATTAATTGTAATAGCAAGCAATATGTTTTTAGTGGATGTAAGGAAGTCAGTGGACTGAATTTCTTAGGAAAGCCCATTCCAGATGGTTGGTTCAACATAGGAGAATGCATGACCACTAAGTGTTGCAAAATTAAAACCAAGTCAAGATAGCAGGTTGCTTCTGGTACAACAAAATGATCACTTTTAGATGCATAAGGGGACCACAGATCAACAAGATAGGCAGGAGCAAGACCATGGAGAGTCTCAAAGATAAGAAAGCAGCCATATGCTGAATATATTGAATGACAGGAAGCTGATATACTGTAGATCTTTGAGGACAGGAGTAATGTGGTTTTATATGCATTTCTTTACAAGGTGATGAGTGACAACGTTTTGTACTCTTTGCACCTTAGTGATAAGGAAGGAAAAGGATGCCTGTAAGGGTCCAATAATTGTATTCAATATGGGATATAACAGCAGTAGTATTTTTAGTTTATTGTTTGTAAAACAGGAAAAAACAAGTAAGCAATAACACACTTCAAATGATATTGTACTATTCAGTACAGTAGCATAGACATTACATATTTCAAATGCAAACAATACATAAAATAAAAACATTACAATCATACAATAAATTAAAAACAAAATAATATTGAGGCAGACTGTGACAACAACTAGACTAAACTAGTTACCGACGTACAATTACATCGGTCCTTTGTTAAGTAATCAGGTGCCACAAACCAGTTGGTTACTGAGCCCAGAAGTAACTGATGGGGACACAGATGTAACACAATCATGCATGGGTACAAGTGCTGAGGAGGATGCTAGGCAGGCTTTAATATGAGAAATAGTTTACAAATGATAGAATGCTGTTTTGCATGTAAAGGTTGCATGACATTTTAAGGTTAGTTCAGGATCAAGATATACGCCAACATTCTTAGCAGTTTTACTCAATTCATGATGGAGCCTAGTAGAGAAATGATTGAGAGTGGGTTTCTCTGCAGAACAGACTACTAGTCCAAGATAAGAAGCTTAGCTTTGTCACAATTAGTAGGAGAGAATTATTTTGAGATATGAAGTGATGAGAGATGCATTGGTAGTTAAGCAAGAAATGTGACCACCTGAAAACTCCATTGTGCTGCCATGCTGCCAACTCAGGATCAGGAGTGGACTTTGGGGCTGGTGTTGGACAGTGGTAGGTTGGGGGCAGCACTCCACCAACCTACGATACAGTGGAATTATTTGGGGTGCAAAGCAGTATTCAGTGCCACTGCATGATGAAAGGGATTAAATGTACCTGAACTTGCCTTGTTTACTGCAATATCTCTACTGCAGTTTGCTGCAGTTGTGCACTGCATCCTGGCTGACACCACTGTAGAGTAGTGATGAGTTCTGGCACTGCAGCAACCCCCCTGGAGGATCAGCAAGCTTGCTTTCTTTTTTCAATTAAAACATTTGTATTGGATTTTCAGCACTAGATAAATGAAACTTTCAAAAGGAAGCTTGCTTTCTCAAAGAAGACACAAAGTGTATGCATGGCTAATAACCAGATGTGTGCACCTCTGTGGGTTGCGGCAGGGCAAAACAGGGTAGAAACACTTGTTGCCATCTAAATTACAGATTCAGGCACTCTTGGGGTCTTCTGTACTATCTGGACCCCATTGGGTGATGCCAATGGTCATGATAGCTGGAGCTGGGAAGTTGCCTTTAGCCCCATTTGGAATACTGAGTGGGTGTGCAGCAGAGGAGAAAAAAAGTTATAAAAAAGGAGGAAAATGCTGCATTTTCAAAAAAATACAAAAAAATATATAGTAGTTGGGCATTATCAGGATACAAATAGTAGACAACAGTGAACTGGGGTAGTAGGTGTTAAAAGATGGGGGAGAAGAAAGATGGTAAAGAGGAGAAAACAACATAATTCTAAGGAGACCATACTTTTTTCTTCTTTGGTAACCAGATAAGGTCCATGTACCTATTTTTAGGGGCAACCCAGGAGCATTTGGGAGGTTAAGTAATATGATTAGAGTCACACAGTATGCAAGTGGAGGTTGTGGGGCTCAAACCCAGCTCCACCTGCTGGATATATCAAACTCATTTTTCAGAGCTCATTACTGTAACCCCTAGGCTATAATGCCATCCCAATGATTGGATGACAACAACTCAGCCCATTTATAATAGATCATGGGTTTGCCTCAGTAACTCCAGCTATTAAAAGAAATAAAAATTTAAACCAAAAATTATTTTAAAAAAACAAGTTTCTTTAGTCTTTTAGAGGGCCACTATAGCCATCTAGACTGTTTAGTTGCAATCCTAAAAAAAATAAACTGCAACCCTGAAGAACTAGTATTTTTTAGACAAAATAGCCAATAAAATTCCTAACAGCAAAAATCTTATCTTGATATGTACTTCTTATATTTTTAGTTTTAATTGCACTATTACAATGAGTATAATTGCCACAAGGAAAACCCAACAGTCACATTTCTGTTTAACTGAGTAGTCCCTACTGGTTCCTTTAAATAGTGTTGCGTTCCGACCAGTTAATTTTTGAAGGATTTTTTTTTCTGGCTGTATTCCAAGGTTTCTCTAAAAATAACCTGACCTATGTCTGTACTTTGCAGAATGTCCAGTTTTTTGTTATAATCCTTTTGATTTTGCAGTACTGCTCAGAATAACATGCTGAAAAATATATTTTGTCCTGTTTTTTTTTTGTGTCCTTAGGTTTATTTTTCAAGAGATCTATTGTGTTCTGTTGTTGTACTCTTAATTCTGCTCTGTCCAAAACCTCTTTATCATAAGCCCATTGTATAATCTATCTTTCAAACTATTTTGCAATCCTGTAACATTGCCAGCATTTCTTTTAATACGTAGCATTTGACTATAAGGAATACTTGCCTTTAAAGTAGATAGATGGGAGCTTCTAGCATGTAATGTGGTATTTTTATTAGTCGGTTTTCTATATAAATCAGTGACAGACTTGTTCTCAATCAATATTTTTAAGTCTAAAAAGGGAACCTCTGTTCTGTGGTAGTTTAAAATAAATTGTAAATGGGGGTATAATTAATTAGTATAACGATCAAATCCTAACAGTTTTTCTTCTATATCTTGCCGTATCAAAATTATGTCATTAATAAAACGCTTATACAACATTATTGGCCACTCATAAATATTTCCCTGATTAAAAATATGTAAATGTTCAAAGTATACCATATAGAAATTAACAAAAGTAGGGGCAACCATGGCTCCCATTGCTGTTCCAGTTCTCTGATGAAAATTCCTGTTTTTAAACCTGAAATAATTGTTTTCTAGAACAAACCTTGCTAAATCTACCAAGAATCCCTCGTCTGGTATATTTTTCTGTCTTAGACCCCAAAAATATTCTAGGGCTGTTAAAACTTCAGAATGGGGAAAGCTTGTATACAAACTTTTTACTTCAAATGTTGCCAGCATACATCTTTCTGCATCCACCCCTTGTTGATTAAGTTGTTCCAATAATTGGATGCAGTGTTTTGAATCTTGTAAATATGCTGGAAAAGTGGTTAAAAGTGTTTTACAGTGAAAATCTATAAAAATAGATAAGAGATAACCTACTTAAATTAAGTACTTTACAAGAGCACCCTTGCGCCATGGGGGAAGATTCAGTTTAAAATAATTTCTACAGGTGAGTGTAACATACTGGAACTGAGTGGAGCTTTTTAAAAGAATAGAGTTTGTAGGGACAGTTCTAAACTGCCTGACTTCTAAATATAAATATGTTTATCCACAGGATTCCCCCAGTGTACAAGAAAAGTAAACCACTCATAATAATTTTGGGCATAGTGGCAAGTAGCCGAAATTAAAGACTGAATAAAAAGACACATTTCCCTGTAACAGGGGAATAATTGTTCTTTATTTGGTCCAGCTAAATGAATTTAAATAAAGAACAGTTTTTTGAAACAAGAATTTGTAGGAAAAGTTGGTGCTGCCTGGTTATCTAATACAAACATTTTTGTTTGTTGGGTTCTTCTGACCCCCCCCCCACCCGCAAGGACAATACTTCAAAGATTTATCTCAAGAGAGAGATCTTTATGAAGGTAAAAATACTCTAGAGTGTGTTCTCACTGTAAGTTTATATTTATTTCAGATTAATAAAAGGAAATAAATAAAATAAGAAAACCTTCTTGCTTATTTAAGGATACTCAGGAGCCAGAAACTCTGGAGTTACTTGGAAATAATCACAGAGAAAATATTAACAGGTGTGTTCCCCCTGTAATTAGACTTTCAGGACTACTCTAGTATTATTTTAACTGAAAAACATTTCAGGCTACTAAAATTAAATTTATTCTTTTTTAAAATGGGGCACATAAAACTACTGATTGGGTCTGAAGAAGGGACAGGATGGTCCTGAAAACATAGATACATACATAGATACATACATACATAGACAGTGTCGGCAGATAAGGGCCTATGGCCCACCCAGTCTGCCCATTTGAGCTTGTAAGTTTAGTTTATGTTTTCCTAGAAAGTCTGTTGCCCCTTACCCCTGACCTCCAGAATTCCTTTATGTCTATCCCATGCATTCTTAAATCCCGTGATTGTTTCAGCTCCCACCACTTCCTCTGGCAGGGTGTTCTACTTGTCCACCACCTGTTCCGTGAAGAAATTCTTCCTCATGTTTCCTCTGTATCGTCCTCCCTCCTCCAACTTCATCCCATGCCCTCTAGTCCTGGAACATCTTTTCACTTAAAATAGTGTATTCCTGCACCCTGTTCCTCCCTGTAAGATACTTGTATGTCTCTTATCCTTATCCCCTCTCTCCCTCCTCTCCTCCAGGGAGTACATGTTCAGTTCCTTCAACCTGTCTTCATAGGACTTGTGATGCAATCCATGCACCATCTTTGTTGCCCTCCTCTGAACCTTCTCTACCCTGTCTATGTCCTTACATAGGTATGATCTCCAGAACTGTACACTGTACTCCAGGTGGGGCCTCACTAGTGTCTTGTATAGCGGAATTATGACCTCCCTTTTCCTGCTGGTGATGCCCCTGCCTATACATCCCAGCATCCTATTTGCTTTACCTGCTGCCTTGTCACACTGTTTCCTACCTTGAGGTCATCAGAGATGATAATCCCAAGATCTCTTTCCTGCTTGGTGCATGCTATATCCTCACCCCCCAACTGATATATTGTGCCAGGGTTTTTGTGCCCCATATGCATTATCTGGCACTTCTTTGCATTGAATTTCAACTGCCAAACCCCTGACCATTCTTCAAGTTTCTGCAGGTCCCTTCTCATTCTGTCTACACCCTCTGGTGTGTCTACTCTGTTACAGAGCTTTGTGCCATCAGTGCACAGTGAAATTCTGCCTTCTAGGTCCTGCGAAATGTCACTGATGAAGATGTTGAATAGGACCAGTCCCAGCACTGATCCCTAATGTACCCCACTGGTCGCTCTTCCCTCTGTGGAGTGACAGCTATTTACCACCACCCTCTGTGTCCTGCCACCCAGCCAGTTACCTACCCACCACACTACTGTCCTGCCCACACCCATATTCCCCAGTTTGTGTAATAGTCTTCTATGTGGCACAGTGTCAAAGGCCTTGCTGAAGTCCAGATAGGTCATGTCCACTGCCCTTCCCTGATCCACCTCCCTAGTCACCCAGTCACAAAATTCAACTAGGTTGGTCTGACATGACCTCCCCCTGGTGAAACCATGCTGCCTTGGGTCCTGTGGTCCATTGACAACCAGATGTTCCACCAATCTCTCCTTCAGTAGTGCTTCCATGATCTTCCCCATTACCGAGGTGAGGCTGACTGGTCTGTAGTTCCCCGCTTCCTCTTTGTTCCCACTTTTGTATAAGGGGACTACATCTGCTGTCCTCCGGTCTTTGGGTACCTCCCCTGTTTCCAGTGATCGGCTAAACAGGATAACCAGAGATTCAGCCACCACCTCTCTTAGTTCTTTAAGGACCCTGGGGTGCACCCCATCTGGCCCCATTGCTTTATCAACTCTTATTACTTCCAGTTCCTTCAGGACCCTTTTCGTGTAAAAGGACTTGTGTCCATTTCTGCACCATTCACCCCCTTGTACTCCTTCAGACCCATTACCCTCCTCTTCCTCAGTAAAGACTGAGCAGAAATACCTGTTTAATATGTCAGCTTTACTGTTGTCATCCTCACGCGACCCCATCCTCCCCTTCAGTCTCACTATCCCTCCTTTGTCTTTTTTTTTTCACTTATGTACCTGTAAAGGTTTTGTCCCCTCTACCCACTGATTTTGCAATGTGTTCTTCTGTCTGAGCTTTGGCTTCCCTTACTGACCTCCCTGTCTCCCTTTGCTTCTCCTGGTACTTCTCCCTATCCCCTTCTGCCTGTGACTTTTTGTATTGCCTGAATGCAATCTCTTTGGCTTTCACTTCCTTTGCTACCTCTTTGGAAAACCATAATGGTCTCCTCTTCCTTTTCCTCTTGCTAACCTGCTTAATGCATAATTCTGTTGTTCTTGTAATCCCCATTTTAAATACTGCCCACTGTTCCTCAACCCCTGATTCCTGTCCCATTCCCTTAATGCCTCTTTCAAGTATCTCCCATTTTCCCAAAGTCTGCCCCCTAAAATCCAGGATATGTGTTTTTGTGGTTTGGTTCTGCTCTTTCTGTGATTTCAAACCACAATGACTGGTGGTCACTGTTCCCCAGGTGCTCCCTCACTGTTATCCCCATCACACTGTCCCTGTTTGTGAGCACAAGGTCCAGTATTGCCTTCTGCCGAGTTGGTTCCATGACCAGTTGCTTGATGAAGGCACCCTGAATGGAGTCCAGGATAAATCTGCTCCTAGTTGATGCTGCTGCTGGGATGCTCCAGTCCACGTCTGGAATATTGAAGTCTCCAACCAGTACTACCTCACTCTTATCTGCCATCCTTTGGATGGCTAGCATCAACTCCCTATCTGTTTCTTCCTCCTGGGCTGGTGGTCTATAGACCACACCTGTGCGGATGGCTGTCCCCATTTTCCTTTCCAGCTTAACCCACAGTATCTCTCCCCATTTTGTTCCTCCTGATCTCTGTGGCTCCTTATGTCATTTTTCACATACAGTGTCACTCCTCCTCCTCCCTTCCTGCCTGCTCTGTCTCTTCTGAATATGTTGTAGCCGGGTATGGCCATCTCCCAGTCATGGTTATCATTATACCAGGTTTCAGTGATGGCCACAATGTCCAGGTCTGACTGCAACATGACAGCCTCCAGATCTTCCATCGTGTTGCAAAGGCTCCTGGCATTTGCACATATGGCTTTCCATGATTTCACCTCCCTAGACTGTTTCGCTGTTCTACTCCAGCCCCTTCCTTGGTTGTCCTTTATCCCTGGTTCTCCTTGCTGTCTGCCGTTCTGCTGAATTTTGCCCCTTTTCTGCCTATCCACCTCTTGGGCACTAATCTCCATCTTTTGCACACTGCTTTGCAGAGATAGCCACCTCTAGTTCACTGGTTCCACTGCTAGCTGTGGGGGTGAGCAAGTAGGTACCCTCCTTGCTGGTCTGCCACCCCTTTGCTAGTTTAAATGCTTGTCAATGTAGCATTTAAACTTATCATTGAGTGCTTGGATTCCCCTCCAGGATGGATGCAGGCCATCAGGCTTGAACAAATCTCCATCCCTCCAGGTGGGACCCCAGTCACCAATGAATCCAACCCTTCCTCAGAGCACCAGTTCTTCAACCATGAGTTAAAGTTCTGGTGCATGCACCTATGCTCTCCTTGCCTCTTGCAGGAAGTACTTTGAGAAAGTGACAGAAGTAGCTACTTGCTTGAGACCCTCCCAATTTCCTAAACTCTTCCTGAACTTCCTTTGGCTCCCCATTTGCAAGGTCATTAGTACCTAGGTGGGATAATGACATCCAGCTCACCCTCCCGTCTTGCCTTCCCAGTGATCCCCAGGATCTTCCTTCCATCCCTCCATGCCGTGGCACCTGGTATTCACCTCACCTCCCTGTCCTCCCCCTCCTGTGTTCCTAGCTGGATCCCTCTTATGATGGAGTCCCCCACCAGGATTCTCTTCCTTCTCCTCTGGGGTCCACTGCTTTCCCCGCTGAGGTCACCTCCTTGGCTAACCTCCACATCCTTTCCTTCCACTTCTCTGGGTACCTCTATTTGGTTGTCCTTGTTTGCCAGTGTGGCGTATGAGTTCTTGAGTGGAATAGGATCTGGGATGTGCCTCTGCCTGACCACTATAACCCTCCCTGAGCCCACTGTCATCCAAGTGCTCCTCGTTCTCGGCATCCTTTGAGGCAGTTGCATTGGACTGGGTGGTCTCTGGATAGGGGTGATGGTACTCTGACCCAGTTTACTTCCGCTCTGAGTCTGGCTACCTCATCCCACAGACCAGAGAGATACATGCAGATAGGGCAGCACCTCAGTGTCCAGAAGGTCTGCCTGAATATGGCTGCCCCACAGCCACTGCATTGCACCACTTCCCACATTATACTGCAATTATACTGCTATTCCACTACTTGTCTGCTACTGAAGCTCTCCTAGTTCCCTTTTTATTAATTTACTGTCCTATAAATCTTGCCACTGATCCTCAGATAATTTTCTTTAAAAAAAAAAAGAAAAGAAAAGAAACCAATAAATAAATAAATGAGTCAAAACACTTGTCGTGCTGAGGGTGGGCTTCTTCCCCCTTATGCCCCTCCTACTTCACACCCCTTACTATAACCTGTGTTTAGCTCCTGTCAATCAGATTTAACAGGGCATATAATTAAGAGTTGGGGAAGGGGAGGGAAGGGGGCTAAAATTTGCAGCAATTAAAGACAGCACAGAATTACACCACCACGTTTTAAATTTTCAACAGCCCAAAAACAATTCTAAGTAAAGACAACAAAGGAAGTACAGAGTCACTAAAAGCCCACAATCTAAGTTTAAAAGAAAAATAGCAATTACCAGTTACTCTAAAGCACTGAATTGAATGTTTCATTCCTTCTCCTTCTGGCTTCTTCTGCCCTCCTCATTTACCCAAGGAAGTGTTATATACTAAAAAGATTGTACAAGTGCCTGTTATTCAAGGAATTGTTGATATCTAAGAGTTTGTTTAAGTGCCATTTAGGCAATATTTGATTTCTAAGTATGGCGATTATCTTGTCATTTGAACACGAAAGGCCAAATGTTGGTTATAGTTATTTGAATGAATTACAGATATGATGAGATAAATATGTATGGGTTGAGACTCTTTATTTTTTAAACAGTCTTGATGATTATCACTCCCACAAGTTAAAGACACTCCCCAATCAGAAGAACTTTAGAGGGTCCTTTATTTATTTATTTATTTATTTTTTCCTTAATATTTATAATTGAGAAAGAGGGAACAAGGTGAGAACTAGGTATTCCTAGAAAACATACCCGGCAGATAACCCCATCACAGAAAGCCACTGAGGGCCCAGAAAGACAGCTTTGGGAGATGTACAAGAAGAAAAGAGCCGCTTGGCTGGAAGGCTTCTTGGAGGGGCTGGAGGGCCCATCGACATTGATGGCCAGGCAGGGGGCACCACTGCAGAAGAGGCCAGCAAGAGGGAAGGTGGCACTTCTGGCCAAAGTGCCCCAGATGCTGGGGAGAGCTAAGCAGAGCAACAGGGTTTGGGAACCGACTGATAGGGAAGTGCAGGAAGTCTTTGACATGGCGTTAGGGGAAGGAGGGCAATCTCCACATAGGCAGTCGGTCACAGGGGAGAGGGGCTCCCCACAACAAGGGGACAGGCTGACAATGAGGGAGGTAGGGGGCTGAGACCCACTCCTACTGATGGGGTGGAGGCCAAACTAGACAAGCTACTGGACCTAATGGTGGCAATGGTAGAGAAGACAGGGTTATAGGACTTGGCCACGGGGACGGTGGCCACAATGGTGCTGGCTGCTGCAGTGCCCCCTTGCCCTTCCCCAAGCTTGTATGTGTGTTTCAATAAGCAGCTGGGGTCCCACTTTATGGAGAAGGTCAGGCAACAAATCAGGAACAGGGAGTACGTAGACATGTTCTCCCTGTTGAACAGACCAGTGGAGTGGGAGGACAAGAAGAAGGACAAAGGAGAGAAGACAGAAAAGAAACCCCCCCAAAGTTCCCCACCATTCAAGAATTGGATAGCAGCCTTCCCCATATATGCAGGCACTATACTGCAGTCAAAGAAAGATCAGGGTCTGGGGCTTTACACATATCAGAACAGGATCATGCTCATGCACCAGAGAAAAGGGGGGGATGGCATGGCTCGAGTATGATGAGGAGTTTAGAAGGCAGAGACAGAAAGACGGGTCCCTGGGGTGGGGGACGTTGGACATGACTCTGCTGGTGGACGTCATGCATGGCGGTGGAGTGGTACACACCGACAGTGGCTTGCCACTTAGGCCAGTGCTGCCATTGAAGCCTGAAGGGGTCACAGGGATTGGACAGGCTTGCTACACGTACAACCAGGCAAAGTGTACTAGGGCCTCGTGCTGCTTTCATCACTCATTCATGGCCTGTGGATGGCAGCATCCCTTCATCCAGTGTTCATCACCTCAACCCTCCAGGGGAGATTTGGAGAAGCAACCAGGAAACCGGGGAAGCAGGAAGGTGACAGGCCTGCCTACCCTGTTAAGGGTGGACAGGATTAGAGAGTGGTTGGCCCAGTACCTGGACAGAAAGGCTGCCAACCTGCTCAGGGAGGTTTTCACTGTGGGTTTAAGGCTACAATACACAGGGGGGCCAGAAGGCAGAGAACCTGAAATCCACCATGGATCGCTCACATGTAGTCTGGGAAAAATTGGAGAAAAAGAGGTAGCTGGGGAGGATTAGTGGGCCATTTGCTGCCCCACCAAGCCTGGCGCTGAGGGTATCACCTATCAGGCTCGTGCCAAAGAAAATGCTGGGGGAATACAGGATGATAAACCACCTTTCCAACCCAGAGGGGGACTCAGTGAATGATCATATCGACCCACGCCATATGGCAGTGCAATATGCATCTTTTGACAGGATAGTTCAGGTGGTACAAGAGGTGGGGCCTCAGACACTCCTGGCAAAGGCAGACATCAAATCTGCATTCTGGCTGCTTCCTATTCACCCAGATAACAGGGAGCTACTGGGCAATGAGGTTTGAGGGTCAGTACTATCAGGAATGCCAACTTTTAGGAATTTTTGTCAGTGCTCATTGCCAGTAGGTAGTGTTTTTCCTGTGACCAGATTGCCTAATAATCCTTTGCAGGCTGTGTTCAAAATATTGAGGGTGCTTATGTCACCTTTATGGGTGCTAGAGCACCCAAGCACCCATGGAGTCAGCTCCTATGAGTACTATATAGACAACTGCATGCCTGTAGAGTGTTCAGTAGCATGCGCAGTCTTTGAGACATTCAGTAGGTTCCTGCACTGGGTAATGGAGAAGCAATCAGGAAACAAGCTCGTGGTGCACTATCTTGAGGACTTTCTGTTCACCAGGCAGGTGGAAAGGAAGATTGTGGAAAGACACTGTCCACCTTTATGATGATCTGCAGGGACTTTACGATCCCCTTAGCCCCAAGTAAGGTCGAGGCACCGGGCAGGGTCATAGTGTTCCTGGGGATTGAAATCTACACCATCAACATGCTCTGCCACTTGCCTCAGGAGAAGGTGGAGGTGCCAAAATGCCTGCTTGACTCCATGGAGGGGGCCAAGAAGGTAACCTTGAGACAGTTGCAGCAGCTGGTGGGACACCTCAACTTTGTTTGTTGGGTCATACCCATGGGGCGCACATTCTTGTGATGCATGGATAAGCTGGGGGGGTGCGCCAGGCCACGTCACAGGTTGTGGGTCATGGAGGACTTCCAAGTGGACTCAAGAGTATGGAAGGTCTTCTTGAAGCACTTCAATGGTGTGGCTTTTTGGCATGTGGACAGCGGAGAGCATGAGCTTCTGCTGTTCACAGATGCAGCGGTCTCTTTAGGGTTTGGGGCATACTTTCAAGGGGAGTGGTGTGCTGGGCAATGGCCACTGGAATGGGAGGTGGCAGGGCTGCTAAAAACATCACTCTGTTGGAGTTTTTTCCCATAGTGTTAGCCCTGCAATTATGGGGTAAACAGTTGAAGGATCAAAAGGTCCTCTTCTGGACAGATAACATGGTGGTTGTGCACACTATTAACAGGCAGTTGGGACTGAAGGGCCCGATGGGGTACTTGATGCACATCTTTGTTCTAAAATGCTTGCTCTTGAACATTTCCTTTAAGGCCATTCACATACTAGGGGTCAATAACTAGATCACTGACACTTTGTCTCATTCACAGTGGCAGCGGTTTCAGGAGCTGGCTCCAGCAGCAGAGCAGCAGCCACAGGTGGTACTCCCATTGTTGTGGAGGGTAGTGACATCTTGACTTGGAAATGGGTAGGTAATTCCATCGCACCTAGGACAAGGGAAGTATACCGGAGGGGAGTCAAATATTTCCTGGGCATGACGGCACAGGCAGCATGGCCAGAGGATTGTCCCATTCTGGTGGAGAAGCTTTGCCAGTATATCATGCAGTCAATGCAGGCGGGAGCAATTCCAGGGGTTGTGGCAGGGTGCCTCACTGGCTTGTCCTGAGTCTCCAGGGTCCTGGGGATTATGGACACCATGAAGGTCCTGGAGGGGTGGGCAAAGTCAGTTGCCCCTCACCAGGACATGAGGCTCCCAATCGCACAGGTGACCCTTGAGGGCATTAGGGGGGTCTTGCCGAAGGTCTGCCGGACCCCATTTGAAGCACTCATGTTCAACACTATGTTTCTGTTGGCCTTCTGTGGGGCATTCAAGGTATTGGAGGTTACCAGCCATCCAGGAGAGCCAAGCATATAGGGCTGAAGGAAGGGGTGTGCTTGTGTTGGCACGGGGGGCCTGGGTGAGGCTCTGGAAGAGCAAGACCAACCAGGAGCAGAAAGGCCACTGGTGCCTGGTGCAGCTATGCCCAGGGTGTCTTGAAAAATCCAGGACAGGGTGCAGGCCTATATGGCGGCCGTAGCAAGGTTGGGGGTGCCTCCTTTAGGCATGCAGATGGAGCTCCGGTCACGGCCTACCAGTTTAGAGCCATTTTGGCTAATGCAGTTCAGGAGGCAGGGCTGGATCTGAAGGAGTATGGGACACACTCCTTCAGAATTGGGGTGGCCACATACATGAGGAATCTGGGATTGGCAGACAGCCAGATTCAGGTGCTGGGGCGATGGAATTCCCAAGCATTCTTGAGGTACGTGCGCCCCCATTTGCAATAACAACTTTTGTTTTTCAGGATCCCCCATAGGATGGTTTGAGCTGGTTGGTGGCTAGACCTTCATGCAGCAAGAACATTGGGGCAAGAGTCAGATCTGGTGGAAGGGGTCATCGGAAGGTTCTCATCTAGGCCTGGAAGGCAGAACACCATGGACTTGTTGGGGGCATGAAGACTGAACCATGAGGGAGCAGCCATCGCATGCCTTGCTCACCTGGCTGAGCCAATCCAGTAGTTATCAGGCTGGAGGGGGAGTGGTGGTCCCTCTCATGCATGGCCCACATTAGGATCTGCTTGGGGGGAGGAACGGGGTCAGGCAGTAGCTCAGGGACCATGAAAAAGACATAGCCAGATACAGGCTTTGGGTCAAGGTAAGGAAGCCAAGACAGGCCTCTGTCCCAAAGATGGGGGAATCTGAGCTAGGAGAGGCAGGCATGGGTCTTGGAGAAATTAGTGGAGCAGTCTGCTTGGGGGGGCTCAGACGTTGGCTGTCCTGTAGCATCTCAGGAGGATCATGATGACATTGCATGGTCAGTAGGGTGGTGGCGAGCTGTATTCTGCAAAAGGCTAATGGCCCCCTGCTCTGGTTTGGTGGGGAGGCAGAAATGGAGTATAATGACCCGGGGTGAGGGGGAAAGGTCTGCCTCCAACAGGTACAGCTATCCTGCAAGGCTAACGGTGCCTGACGGGGGGGGGTTGCCAGTGAGCCTTGGCCCTTATAATCTCAGACTCTCAATCCTGCTGTATGTGCATGCTGCTCTCAAGCTGGTTTGTAATCAATAAACGCATGGCTGCAGCCATTTCCTCCAAGACTGGTGTCTGTGGTTTCTTTCTGGGCAAAGGGGTCTATGGATGGGTACCAGATAATGCAGAGGCTACAACAGTTGGCAGCAGCCGTATTTTGTCTCGGAGTCATCCTCCCCTGGACTCAGGAAGAGGTGGGGGAAGGAAGAGAACAGATGGTGTCCCGAGGGGGATAGGTAGAGTCCAATGATTGGATGCAGGGACCTCAGAGGCTGCCCACATGGGAAGGGGGGTCACATCCTGTGGGGGAGAGGAGAATAAGGATATCTGGGACTGTAGCCAGCAGTCCTGCTCTTTCTCCTTTCCACCTCACAGGATTACCCACCCACCCTCCCTCATAAAAGCAGGGTAGTTGGGGCCAGGCAGTTAGGGCCCCCCCTTTTGACCCCCCTAAGAATGACTACAATAGGGTTTGGGGAGTGGCTTTTCCAGGTTTTCCCCTGTAAAAGGGTTTTCCCAGGTTTTTCATCTCCTCCACAAGGGTGTGATAACTGAGTTAGAAGTGAGAGAACCAAATAGGGTAGAGCAAACAGTCAGGGCATAGGTGAATGTCAATTTGTCGCAGTCATGTTGATGGCATCTTGGGAAGATCAAGATGACATTGCATGGTCGGTAGAGGTGGTAGCAAACTGTATTCTGCAAAAGGCTTGTGGCCCCCCTGCTCTGGTTTGGTGTGGAGGAGGAAACTGAGTATCCCGATCTGGGGTGAGGGGTCGAGGTCCACCTCCAACAGGTACAGCTATCCTGCAAGGCTAATGACACCTGATGGGGGGATGGCCGGTAAGCCTTGACCCTTATAAACTTGGACTGTCAATCCTTCCATGTGCGCACGATGCTGTCAAGTTGGTGACCATTTCCTCCAAGATTGGTGTCTGTGTTTTCTTTCTGGGGAAAGGGTGTATGGATGGGTACCAGATAAATGCACATTTGTGATGACAATTATATTTTTAAGAATACAGTTATACTATGTAGGACTATTTAATACTGAATATTAAGAGCTCATTTGTCAGCCCATTTCCTCCAGTAGCTCCATGTGAAATCTGAACTATTCGTTACTTAACCTGATACAGTGGCCACCCATCTGAAAATGAAGAATGGCATAGTAATATGCATGTAAAGTGCTATCATATCATACCTCTCAACTGCTATGAATTTGGCATAGCACTATGAATTTTACACAAAAATCTTCCTGTGCTCTGCAAATGTTTATAAATGTTCTTCATAATGTTAATGCTTTTCTGAACACACAAACTATGAAATCATTGAACTAACTTCGTAGAAACATTCCTTAATACAACATATATAGGGCCCACTATTTGTAGACATAATATTTTTTGAAATAAGAACATTTGACCAATTCTGGCCATTTGCTCTTAATTTTGAAGATGATTGTTATGAATTTTAATGCTTAAGAGGGTGAGAGGTGTGGGTGCTATATTAAAGTAAACTGCACTCTCTGAAATGTGGTTAGGTTCACTTCTGTTCCTTACCTCTGCAGCTGCCCAGTGCCAACCCCTTTATCTCTGTCTCTGTAAAACCTAATTCTGGAACAACCTAACTGTCTAAAAAACAGGAAGTTTACCCTTCCTCCTATTTCTTAAGAAATAAAAGCTTTGTGTGTTTTTTTTTTCCCCCTTCCATGCATGGGCAGTTCATAGGAAGATATCTGTTATTGCCAGAGATGGCTTACTTCCTTAATGCATGTGTGTGCACTAAAAATACAAGATCAAGCTGTTATGAGAATCAATAGGGAAAATAGCTGATGTTTGCCTGGGTGTACAAGTCAGGACATATGCAGTACATGTAACTAACAGGTTATGGTCTTCTTTCACAGCCTCATTGTCCTAAACAACAGTAATTGGTAACCCAGGCTTTTGCTGCCATTCATGAACTGGAATTTTTGTCACTTGATGGGGTGCAGCTATTTGCCGCTTCATTATACACACATGTAATGTCACACTCAAGTATAACAGATACTTACACAATTATTTCAGTTAAGAAATTAGGCATGACAGGATGTGCATTTTGTTGGCTATTGCTATACCCTGGGAAGTGAGGCATGAGGCAAAGAAGAGTGCCTTACACAAATGTGAAATGTGTTATCTTACAATTGTGTGCAGCCTGCAGTGCTTTATTGAGATTCACTGATTTTCATTCTTAGAACTTTGTAATGTGCTTTAGAAAGCAAAGTTAAAGCAGCAGTGCACATTGTGACTACCTTTTTGTCTCTGTAAAAGGTTCCAGATAAGTTCCATTTTTATTTGGTGGTACTATTTTCTAGTTCTACCAACATTTTATTTACAAAGTATTGTATAAATGTTTTAATTTAGTTGTAATCAAGAAAAAAAATGGTCATCACATATGGCTTTGAAATACCCTTATATACAATTTAAAAAATTTACAAGATGGGGAGATCATGTGATGCAGCCAGTGCGGTAGCAGTTTTACTCGTCCGCTCCCGTTCACCTCTCACGATATTTACTAAAAGGTATAGCTTTGCTGCATGAAACGAGTACAAAACTGCACAACTAAAGCTATTGGCACATATAGCATGCATGGGGAAAAGCTGAGAAGTGAAAGCGCTTGTATGGAGACAGAAATGCATCTCGTGCTTCTGCACCAAGTGCCACCAAACACACCAGAGAAGGTCAGCAAGAAAGTTAAGGCTCAGGCCCACTCTGCTACCCAACCAGAGAGTCACCAGCAACAAACTCCTTTGACTCTGGAGCTGTTCCAGGAGGAATTCAAACCATTCAAGGAAGAGCTTCACTCATTAACCTCTGATTTCAAAAACCTGTCCAGGACATTAGAAGAGCTTACGAGGTGCACTAGTGATAACGAAGCATGGATCGTCTCGGTGGAGAAAAAGATTGCAACTGTAGATCCTGCCATGGCTGCCACAAGATCCAGGGTAGCCAAATTGGAAGCAAAAGTGGAAGATTTAGAGCGCCGGAGCCGCCGAAATAACTTGACTTTAATCAGGCTTCCAGAAAAGGAAGAAGGAGAAAATCCATGTCTATTCATGCAGAAGCTCCTTGCTAGATTGGTAGGCCCTTCTCCTTTTGGTACTGGATATACGTTAGAACAGGCCCACCGTGCATTACGCTCCATGCCACCTCCAGGGGCTCCCCCCTCCCGTACTTTAATTTTCAAATTTTTAAAGTATCAGGAGCGCCAACATGTCCTGAGTAAATTAAAAGATCTGAAAGAAGTGCTTTGGGAGGGCAATACTCTCCGTGTGGCCCAAGATCTACCTCTGTTGGTTAGACAGAAAAGAGCTTCATACCACCCTATAGTCACTAAATTAATAGCCGCCAATATCAGATTCCAGATGGGGTATCTGGCCCGTTTCCAAGTTTTTATAGCTGGTACCTGGCAGTCTTTTGAAGACCCAAAAGTGGCAGAAAAGTCTCTGAAGGAGCCTTTCCCTGACCTTTTCAAGGACCGCTGAGAACCTCTTCGATATGCTACAGTGCAGGGTTGAGCAACCATCCAGGGTTCTGCTTCACTTAACTTTTCATAGAATACTTGAACTTAGTGGCTGATGACTGCCAACGTTTGTTTCTGTCATCACGGCGATGTGGGGGACACTCTAAACTCTATATTTTCTGCTCGTCAGCACTCACACAGGGGCTTTTGCCCCCTTGTTTTAACACTGTTTCATGGAAAAGAAACTGGACTCAGTGGGTACTGTTGATACTGTTTGGAATTTGGTGGTATTCTTTAAATTACCCTTTTTTTTCTTTTTTCCCAGTGGTAATCTTTGTCTAGGATAGTGCTAGGGAACACCCCCACTGCATGATATAAGGCAGTTTTTCATTTGTAATTTGTTTTTCCTCAGGGCATTTCATGTTAGTTGGTGCAGAAAACATAAAATATTAGGACTGTGTTCATCCTGTCTCTTATTTGACTGACTCCAGAGCATATAATCTGTTGGATAACTATTGGGGGCACTTTATAGTACTCATTTGGTGATGATCTTAGTGTTTTTTTTTTTTTTTATTACAAAACCTTAAAAGGCCATCTGTAACTACTCTAGTGAGGGAGGAACCATAAACTATGTTGTTTTGAGGGGCATGGGGCGGGAAATGGGTTGAGGTATCTATGTTATGGTGGATCACGTACCATAATGTCTTTGGGGGGATGGGGATTTTTCTTTTGGTGGGGATATATTTTGATAGTTTTGAGGAAATTGTTAAGGGGGAATTCATATTGGGGGTCAGAGTGAGGGGTTTCTGGCTTGGCAATATTATTTAATTTTGGGTATGATGTAATAATGGCTTTATTTCTCGTGTATTTAGAATTTACAGGACAACAATGTCAACTATTAATAAGTTTTTAACTTGGAATGTTTGTGGTGTAAGAAACAAACATAAAAGATATAATGTATTGAAGCACGTTAAAATACTCCAGGGTAAAGTGATATTCTTACAAGAGACTCATCTGTTAGAGGAGGAAGGGAACCTCTTATGTAGGCAATTTACAGGACAGGTGTTTCATGCTAGCTATAGTACTCGGTCCCAGGGGGTGGCCATCTTAGTAAGCCAAGAGGAGTCGTTTGCCTGTGAACAAATCCTGGCAGATCTGGAAGGATGTTACATTTTTGTAAAAGGACTGTTAGACAGGCAAACTTTAGTTCTGGGTTGTATTGACAGGCCTAATACTGACACGCCACAATTTTTTAACGAGTTTCTTAAGGTAATGGCCCTGTTCTCAAGGATACCTATTATATTAGGGGTGGACTGGAATCTCCCTTTTATATCTGGCTTGGACAAGTCTCATGTAAAACAGAAGGGTCTCTCACTGGCTCAAAGAGCCCTTAGAGAGATGATTGACCATTTGGGTCTCTGTGATTCGTGGTGCCTTCTGCATCCTCGCCAGAAGATTTTCACCTTTAGATCTGCAGTACATGGTAGTAGTTCTAGAATTGATTATTTTCTATTGAGTCAATCATTGTTAAGGGGCCTCAGTGACTCTGCAATTGAACCGGGGTGATATCTGATCACTGTGTGGTGACTTGCGATGTGATACCCCAGGGGGACTTAGCCAAACAGTCTCTGTGGAAGCTTAACAACCAATTGCTCAACAATGAAAATATCATAACCTGAATTATTCATGAAATTAAAGAATACACTACTCTGAATCATAATTCTACAGGGAGACCGGATTTGGAATGGGTTGCCCTGAAATCTGTCCTCTGGGGAATATTTATTAATATAGCCTCTTAGCATAAAAAGCAAAGAGACCAGCAAGCAGTGCATCTACTAGCCAAAATTTGAACTTCTATGTCACACTATCCTCTAGTATGACTAAAGAACAACAATCAGTATTAATTGGCTTATGGGATGAATATTCCTGATTATTACAGGAAGCTGCATAATATGCCATGCTTAAGACAAACACGAAGTACATTGATCAGGGGGAGAAGGCGGGATACCTGCTTGCCCTACAGCTTCAAAAAACTGAGCAATTCAGGCTGGTTGGTTCCATTAGATCCCAGTCTAGTGCAACTCTTTGCCTGACTCCAGTGGAAATAACAGAGGAGTTTGCCAAGTTTTATGACAATTTATATAGTCCCATGTCCAACTCTCTGACAAAAGCTGCAATAATGAGTTATCTAGAAGCCACCTCTCTCCCCCTCCTTGTGCAGGAGCAACAGGATTTTCTGGCCACCCCTATTAGGGAATCAAAGATCCAAGCTGCCATCTCCTCCTTAACAGTGGATAAATCCCCTGGTCCTGATGGTTTTTCCTTAACTTCTACAAAGCTTTAGCTTTCCATTTGATTCCCTGGCTAAAAAGATTATTCCTCTGGATTCTAGACTCCCAAACTCTAGATCAAACACTTATTGAAGCTTTAATCATTGTAATACCTAAACCTGATAAAGACCAAGAAAATGTTAATAGTTACAGACCCATCTCCTTGTTAAATTGTGATATTAAAATATTAGCTAAAATTCTTGCCAACAGGTTAAAGCAAGTCTTACCACATATAATTCATAAAGACCAGGTTGGTTTTATAGAGGGCAGACACTCGACGGATCATTTCCGCAAACTTGCTCACATCTTCTCTGTATCCAGAGACTCTTCAATACCAGATGGTTTGCTTTCCCTGGATACAAAGAAAGCATTTGATAGAGTTAACTGGGACTTTTTGTTCCTGTCTATGAACAGATTCAGCTTCTCACAAAAGTTCATCCAATGGTTCTCTTCCCTATATCAGAGGCTCCAAGCCTGAATTTATTGCAACAGGGTATTTTCCAGATTATTTACTTTATTTTCTGGTACCAGGCAAGGGTGCCCTTTGTCACCCTTACTCTTTAATATTTATCTGGAACAACTCTTGGCTAAAATTAGAGAGCATAAAGGCATACAAAACATATCAATAAACAACCAGGAATTCAAATTATCAGCATATGCGGATGATATTCTCCTTCATTTGATGCACCCTGCTCAAACTTTCCCCATAGTTTTCTCCCTATTGCTTATATATGGAAAAGTTTCTAACTGTAAGGTTAATTCAGATAAAACATTAGTGTTCTCACTTAACCATAAACTTAGTAAAGGCTCTTCAGAACCTTTGGGGCTGCATTGGAGTTCCCAAAGTATTAAATACCTTGGATTATCCCTGTCTAGGTCAGATACGATGACAAAGAAACTTAATCTAGATTCTACCCTTTTTAATATCCAATCAAACCTACGGAGATGTAAATCCCTTCCAATTTCGCTCTGGGGGAAAGTAAGCATTATTAAAATGAATGTCTTGCTGAGATTATTTTCCCCAATGGCCATGCTAACCTTATGGATCCCATTGAGTTGGTTTAAGAAGGTGCATGCTATCATTTCCACATTTCTTTGGCTTGGGAAAAAGCCCAGACATGCATATAAAAAGCTGTCCGCCTTTAAAGTTTGTGGAGGATTTCAGCTACCATATTTTAATTTGTACTTTGGGTCTAATAAAACCTCTAAATACTTGAGATGGCCGAACGCCTTGGAAGAAATAGACTTACAGATATACACCCAGAGTGGTTGATTTTAGAAAGGAAGCAGTTAAGAGATGCCAAACTCTCCCGAGAGGTCATCTTGCATGTGTCTCCTAAAGCTGTCCCTAAATCTCTCCACTGCTCCCAAATTGCCAGTTCTCTGTGGATACACACACAACTGTGCACCTTTTTTGGGATATAAGCACACCAGAGACCCTAGACAACCAGTGATTGGCAACCCTAATCTAAAATTAGACAGCCGACCTATTCTGTGGGCTGGTTACCCCACCCAGGAGATTACGAGGTTCTGGACTTCTTTTTACAGGGGATCTGTATCAATTCGGCCTCCATTTTTGGTTAAGCTAAAGGTGGACAAAACTTGCATTTTTAAAGTTATCCAATTGCGTCACCTGCTGGCTAAGTCAGTATGGGACTGGGGTACAGATCTGGAGCTGAGGGACTGCCTCAGGTCAGTGATACCTCTTAGTGATAAACCCCATGCATCTTCAAATGTGTACGCCATTTTTAGAGACAGAACCCTGGATTCTCACAGCAGTAGCCCCAACCTCTGGGCAACCTATTACCCGAACATGGGGTGCAGATGGAGGGAGCTATGGAAATCTACCTTTATGTATATAGCAGAAGATAGACTGAGACTCACTCAATTTCAGATTATGAATGATATGTACTGGACCTCTGTCAAACTTCACAAAATGGGCAGAGCCCCTGATAACTTATTCAATAGATGTAGGTAAGCAGCGGGATCACTTCAACATATCTTTTGTGAATGTCCGGGGGTCAAGCAATTGTGGGGACAGATTCAAAATAAAATAGATCCACTATTGGGTCTTGAAGAGCTATTCACTCCAGAAGTTTGTATATTGGGAGACTTTTCCAAGGTGCCAGTGTGCATTAGAAGATATCATATGGCCCTGATTTCCTTAACAGAAAAGAAAGTGATTCTGCGTCACTGGTTATACAGTCAACCCATGTCATACCTTGAATGGCTGACTGGATTCCTGTTTAATCTTAGGATAGAACACATGCGAGCTAATCTTTGGGGCTCATATTCTCATTATAAAAGGATATGGGATAGTTTTCATACACTATTCTTGTTACAGACCAGTAGCAATCAATAAGTGTTACAGGCTATGAAGGGTGGAGCTCTGGGTATAAGGAATCCTCTCCTTCACATTATATTTTCCTTCAGTCTTCCCTTTCTATAGAAACTAGCTTGACTGAAATACACTATGTTAGTGTTTGATTTACATGTTATATTCTGTCTATCAATGTGCTCTGTCAGTAATCTACCTTTTTATTTTCTGCCAAGCCAGGAGGGTTGGAAGGGTGGGTAGGGAGGAAGGCTTAACACAAGACCCAATTTGGTATCTTACATATATACGTGTAACTTCTCTGTGTTATGGCCCTTCTGGGTAAAAAAATTAATAAAGACTGAATTTCAAAAAAAAAAATTACAAGATGGATCCCCCCAGATCCATCTTGTAATTACGCTTGCTCAAAGGTGTTTCACCGGGTAAAATAAAGATTGACTGAATAATATATTGCTGGTGACAGTCATAATTTTACCACCTAACAAATAAGGCTGCTTTAAAGGGGCACTGTCAGCTCTTTTTGCATTATATTATTTTGATTTGAAAATCCACATTTTGTGATTGGTTACCTTCTCTTAAATTCATTGATGCTGCAGGCTATTGTATCTGCTGCCTTTTTTTAGTAGAACTGGGTGCTACATGCATTCCTTCCAGCAAATAGGTATGTTTGAAAATACTTTAATAAGAACAGCAGCAACACAGAGAAAGAGTAAAATGTAAAAACCCCTATAAGGTGTGTATCATGGAGGAGAGAGGATTAGTAGCTACAAAGATGGAATAGCACCCAAAGTTTGGAGGCTTGGCATTAGGGTTAGAACCTAGAAAGAGCACAACGAGGAGATGGGACAGGATCTGGAAATGGAGGGGTGCAGGGAGACTGAGACAGGAAAGGGGTCATGAGCAGAGAACAAGGGACAAGGTTAACATAGCCTGGTTATAGAGCAGATCCACAATGACACTACAGTACGTGGCACAAATAATAAACAGTGAGAAAGTGTGGTATATGATATTTATTATAGACAGACCCAAACCTAAATGTTTTAGACTTAAAATGTTTATACCGTGAACAGCAGAAGAGAAACAGGTCTGAAGGGCTGGGTTAATGCTTTCAGTAGGAACAGTTTGAAAAAGGGTAAAACTAAGTTATTTTACATTTAAACATAGTAGTAGATACTTAAGGTAAAACTAAGTTATTTTGAATTTAAACATAGTTGTAGATGTTTAGGGCAAAACTCAGTCATTTTATATTTAAATTTAGTTGTAGCTGGTTAGTAGAAAACTAAGTTATGTTATACCTAAACATAGTTTTAGATGTTTATTGGAGACTAAGTTATTTTATATCTAAAAATAATTTAGATGCTTAGGGTAAAACTAAGTTATTTTATATCTAAACATAAACATAGTTTTAGATGTTGCAAGATGTTATTGATGACATTTTGAAACAATAGCCAATAAATGGGTTTCCAATTTTATGATTTGTATTACAGGCATTGCTAGTACAGTAAGTTAATTACATAGTTTTAGATGTTTAGGGTAAAACTGAGTTATTCTCTAGGTAAACACAGTTTAGATGTTATGGGGAAAACTATGTTGTTTACAATGTTTTAGATGTCTAAAGTAAAATGAAGATATTTTAGATTTACATACATAGAAACATAGGCTAAACTGGACATAGTAGCAATTAATGAGACGTGGTTTACCAGTAACCACACTTGAGAGACTTCAGTATCTGGCTATGTACTGTTCAGAAGAGACCGAGGTGCAAAAAGGGGGTGTGGAGTGGCCCTGTATGTCAATGAAAATATCAAAGCTACAGAAATTCAGAATACACATAAGGAGCCAGAAGAATTGTGGGTCACCCTGGAAACAGGAAATGGGATAGCCATAAGAACTGGGACAGACACTTTACTGTTAGAAGATATACAAAACATGACTGCTAAAGGGGAGGTTCTGATAATGGGAGACTTCAACATGCCAGATACAGATTGATCAATACCAGCAGGAACATCTGCCAGAACTAAACACATGGTGGATTCCCTGCAGGGGGAGGGCCTCAAACAATTGGTACAACAACCCACAAGAGACAGGGCTATCCTAGATCTAGTACTGACTAACAGGGAAGGGATCACAGATCTCCAGGTAGAAGGTCACCTGAGGGCCAGTGACCATCACATGGTATGGTTCAATTTGGCCACTACATGTAAATCATCACATTCCAAGGCAAAACTATGGGACTTCAGAGGAGCTGGCTTTGATAAGATGGCCAACAGAGTAAGCCAGCCCTGGCAAAAGAAACACAGGGAGGGGTACAGGCAAAGTGGGCAAGCATTAAGGAGTGAATATTTGAAGCAACATCCCACTGTGTTAGACAGAAAAGGAAGTGCAAAGAAGAAGGAAACCACTTTGGTTTTCAAATACAGTAGCAGAAAGGTCAAGAGCCAAAAGGCTATCAGGAAATATAAAGGAACACAGCGGGTTGAAGATAGGGAACATACCAAACTGCCCAAGGGAAGCAGGGAAGGCAGTAAGGCAGGCAAAGTCCCAAACTGAGGAAACCCTTGCACGAACAGTAAAAGAAGGTGACAAGACTTTCTATAGATACATTAGTGAAAGGAGGAAGTCCAGAGGGGGTATTGCTAAGCTCAAAGGAGAAAATGGGGCATGTGAGGAGGAGGACCCTGTAAAAGCATCTATCCTATATAGATAATTTTGCTCAGTATTTACTGAAGAGAAGGTAGGGCAGGGCCCACAGCTCAGCACCATGGACAGGGGGAGGGAAGTGAGCACTACTCCCTTCACAAAAGAAAGGTCCTACAAGAGCTCGCTAAGCTCAGGGTGGACAAGGCAATGGGACCTGATGGCATACATCCCAGGGTACTTAAGGAGCTAAGGTGGAACTAGCAGAGCCATTAGCAGAACTGTTTAGTGAGTCTCTGAGCACAGAAGAGGTCCCAGAAGACTGGAGAAGGGCTCATGTGATCCCGCTCCACAAGAGTGGTAGCAGGGTGGAGGCTGGGAGCTACAGACCAGTCAGTCTTACCTCAGTAGTGGGCAAGATTATGGAGGCACTCCTTAAGGAAAGGATAGTGCAACACCTTAAATCCATAGGGGCACAGGATCCAAGACAGCATGGGTTTACAAAAGGAAGGTCCTGTCAAACTAATCTCATAGATTTCTTTGACTGGGTAAACAGAGTGGTGGATCAAGGGGGAGCAGTTGATGTCGCCTACCTTGACTTCAGCAAAGCTTTCAACACTGTTCCACATAGAAGATTGATAAATAAGCTGGTTAGGCTTGGGGTGGGTCAGAAGTTGATCAACTGGGTGGCAAACTGGTTGACAGGCTGAAAACAGAGAGTGGTGGTAAATGGTATACAGTCAGAAGAGAGGCAAGTCACAAGTGGGGTACCTCAGGGATCAGTCCTGGGGCCAATCCTCTTCAATACCTTCATTAGTGACATTGCAGATGCACTAGAGGGTTAGGCATGTCTGTTTGCAGATGACACCAAGATCTGCAACAGAGTAGATGATCCAGATGGGTGGGCAAAATGAGAAGAGATCTGGATAAACAAGCAAAATGGTCAGAAGAGTGGCAACTGGGATTTAATGCAAAGAAGTGCAAGATCATGCACATAGGGAAGAGATACCCTGAAGCCACCTATAGGCTGGCAGGGGAATTGCTGGCAGTCACAAAGGAAGGAAGAGACTTGGGCAGCATCATCACCAATGATCTGAAATCATCTAAGCAGACCTCTAAAGCTAAGGTTAGGGGGATGTTAGGTGTATTAGTAGGGATATCACAAGTCATAAGAGGGAGGTAATAATCCCTCTTTACAAGACACTGGTTAGGCCCTATCTGGAGTACTGTGTGCAGTACTGGAGGTCACACCTTCACAAGGACATTAACCAAATTGAGGCAGTCCAGAGAAGGGCAACCAAAATGGTGCAAGGACTGTATCAGAAGATATATGAGTACAGATTAACGGAGCTCAATATGTATACCCTTGAGCAAAGGAGGGAGAGAAGCGATATGATTGAAACATTCAAACACCTTAAGGGTATTAACAAGGTGAAAGAGTCTAACATGTTTAAATATAAGAAAAATAGCAGGACAAGAGGACACAGCATGAGATTAGAGGGAGGCCTATTAAGGAGGAATGTGAGGAAATTCTTTTTCACAGAAAGGGTGGTGAATACATGGAACAGTCTACCTCAGGAAGTGGTGGCTATGAATACAGTGCAGGGCTTCAAATAGGCATGGGATAGGCATAAGGGAGCAATACAGATGAGTATGAATAGACAGGCCATTGACAGAGCAAAGGCCAATGGCAAATGCATAAGGTAGAAAAAGAAATGGGCAGACTGGATGGGCCTTTCGGTCCTTATCTGTCATCAACTCCTATGTTTCTATGATTGGCTCCACAGATTACAGCAGCTTGTGGGTGCTGTTGCCAGGGACAGTACCACAGCTGTGGGAGGCTGCTATGGCCAGTGGGACCCACCGTAACACCCTCCACAACTGCTGCAGCTATGGATTGGCTGCTCCGCAGCTGCAGTAATTTCAAAGCACAACTGGGGTTACGGAGTGGGACTGAGTCCCGAAACACTTTATGAATCCTGCCCATGGTGTCTGCCCTTCCCCTCAGCTGATATCAACAATCAGTCATTACCTCTAGAAAAAAACTAAATAAATAGAGTTTACAGATTACTTCAATTAAATACTGTTACTGTCATACTGTATAATGGTATCAGTGGTTTTATATAATTACTGTTGCTGGGATGTCTGACTTGTGATTTTAAACTTTGTTAGGTGCCTTGATAATTGAAAGGCACCATAAAAATAAAGATATTATTATTATTCTCAATTGTTGACTAAAAGCACCTGGCAGCTTTCATCTGTCATGCAGGACCTCCTTCTAGGAGCATACAATCCTACTTGCAATGTGTTGCTTACAAGCAACTTCTGTAATAAAAGTCATAAAATAGGAAACCTTATTGTGTAAAACTCCCGTCCTTTACTTAGTTGAAATATAATAAAATTAACCCTTGTGTCATGGGCATGTTGTAATCATTTTATCAGCCTAGTAAGTAAGTAAGTAAAATTTATTTCTCAAGTGCCTTTCAAACACCAAGGCACTGTACAATAAAGTAAACATTCAATATAACAAATAATAACAATAAAATTCTAAAAATCATCAGAAAAAGATAAAACAAATAAGTTTTACACTCTGATTTAAAACTCGAGATGGTCTAAGGGTTAAAAGCACTCACTTCCCAAGCACATTATATATTTTCCAGGTCTTTTGCTAAGATGTTAAAAGTCAACATGAATCATCCGGAAACAATTATATTCTGCTCTCCACTGTCTGGAATTTACTGCTCTTACCATGTTGCAGGCATTCCTAAAGTTTGAGTGTACTCAGGTCTTATCACAAACCCACACATTTCAAATGTTGACAGTTTATTGGCTATTGTTTCAAAATTTCATTAATAACACCTTACAACATCTAAAACTATGTTTACGTTTAGATATAAAGCAACTTTTTTTCCCCATAACATCTAAAACTATGTTTACAGATAAAATAACATAGTTTTATCCTAAGCATCTAAAACTATGTTTATGCTGTATATAAAATAACTTAATTTTACCCTACACATCTAAATCTATGTTTAGATATAAAATAATGTAATTTTACCCTAAGCATCCAAAACTGTCTGGCTATAAAATAATACAGTTTTACCCAAAGTATCTAAAACTGATTAGATATGAAATTACTTAGTTTTACCCTAAGCATATGTTTTGATATGAAATACCTCAGTTTCCCCATATCATCTACAACTATGTTTAAATACAAAAGAACCAAGTTTTACCCAAAGTATTTACAACTATATTTAAATATAAAATAATTTAGTTTTACCCTAAAGATCTAAAAGTATGTTTCAAACGTGTGACTATTCACTGTATCTAGTCTCCATACCTGTTCTCCATATTCTCTTGTATTTTTGTTTATTACGCCTGTCCTACCCAGGACCTCCTTGTGGATGAGCTTGCTCAATGGAGCCTTTTTATGGTAAAATAAATAAACTATATAATAACTTAGTTTAAGCATATACATTTAAAACTATGTAAATAATTTAGTTTTATCTTAAACATCTTTAACTATGTTTAAATATAATATAACTTAGTTTTATCCTAAACATCTAAAACTATGTTTACATATAATATTACTTAGTTTTACTCTAAACATCTAAAACTTTATATTTAACTTACTGTCAATGACTGCAATTAAAGTCATACAATTGGAAATACCATTGTTTAAAACTCCCTTCCTTTACTTAACCTAAGTATCTCAAGCTATGTTATGATATGAAATAACTTTGTTTTTCCTAAACATCTACAGTTATGTTTAAACATACAATAACTTAATTTTAACACAATTATCGACAACTTTTTAAGTCTAAAATAATGTAGTTTTACCCATAACTTCTAAACTATGTTTAAATCTAAAATATCTTCATTTTACTTTAAACATCTAAAACAATGTAAACAACATAGTTTTCCCCATAACATCATGGGGAAAGTCATACTCTGGCTCCACCTTAGTGAATACCCGCAGCTGCAGGCGACCTGCAGATTTGCAAGTGGCAACCCACTATCACTGAGGTTTTCCGCAGCTGCGGGACCTTCCCCGGTGTTAGTGAATCCTGCCCCTTTTCTTTAAGCAGCTGAAATGCTGGCTTTTCAATTAAAAGTTCAGTCAAAGAAAACTTTTAAAATCTGAAACTGAAATGAAAAGTTACTGAGTACCCAATACTGCATCTCTAGATGGTAAAACCACTTAGAGTACATTTAATAGATGCAGCCTCAGACATGATCTATTATGTGAGTAAGCCTATAGGGAAGCACTGAAGAGCATACAACTAGGTCCCATGAAATAAACAGTAAGTAAAGAGACTTTATTTCTAGCAAAATTTTCTGCCAGCCAATATTTTCCTTGAACATTTCTTTTCCTAAGTTTAATGATATTTGAAGCATGCAGATCTTGTGTTATCTGAAAAATGTTTACTACTGGGGCTAGTGGGCTGTAAACACTCCTATATCTTTTAAATACTGCAAATATCTTCAGTTAAAAGCAAGCGTTCTAAGAAACACTAGAAGTTCATGTTACCTCTGAGGCTCATTCTGATATCATCTCTAGTTAACACATGGCTGGACTTGTTTTTCTGTTTTTAGGGTACTGTAGTTGCATGAGCCTAAAAAGATGCTTTTACTGTGTTTTTTTAACCTGTAGCAGCAGGTGCACCTTTCCTAGTAGGTAAAGCTCTGTAATGGATTTCAAAAAAGTCTGATTCAAATTTGTGATTCTCTGATACAGTAGTTGTGGGGGGCATGAGATGATCAGGGTACAGTACCTTTGGACTTGTTCTTAGTTGGGGGAAGGGCCCAGAGATGATCCTTGACTAACAAGCAGCTGGAGAATTGGAACTGCACAGCTTTTCATTTAGCAACTGTTTGAAACGGGTTGGGTCATAAAGTGCTGATTAACAAGCCTTCATTTCTCTATAAGTTATGGGCAACAGGTTACTATGGGAGCTTTAAACTTTCGTATCAGTTCATGACCTAATTTTTTTTTGTACAAGCACAACATACCAACTGTAATAGCACAAGCCTCCTTTAACCCCCCCCCCCAAAGTGTAGGTTCAGGGTTGGGAGAAAGAGGCTTTTAAATTCTGCTGTCAGTTTGGGACTCACAGTTCACTTGCAATAATCATTTTTTCTTGGGTTCCACAGCAGAGCGACTTGCACTGTCTTCAATCCAGTGAGTATGAATGACATGAAATGACATCCAAGAGGATGTCGTTTCATTCATACTCACCGGAATGAAGGCGAGCTCAAGCAGCTCTGCCGTGGGACGTGAGTAGAAGTGATTGATGCAACAGTGATTACATAAAAAATATTGTGCACAGCACTTGAATGTAATAATGAAGCTAAGCTTCAACTGAGAAAGTGTCTAAAAACTGGTCCATTGGACCAGTGATTTACAGTATGGGCACCGATCCAGCCTTAGAGTATTTATTTATTTACTGTTTACCATACTAGTGGATTTAGTCAGTGTCCTGTTATAAAATATATCCTAGAGAAAGATGGATGCAGCTGTCGCTGCAAAAATACGTTCAGTAAAAACATGTACAGTTTCCTAAATGTTTGTGGTGTGAACATGTAGTTTCACGTGGAAGAATTAGTTGTTGCAAACTGCTTCCAGTGCCAGATGTGTCTTAGAAACTCATGCTCCAAGAAGAAAATACATATGCGAGATTAATGAATGAGTCTGCACGCTCACAGTAGGATGTGGGAAGGATTTTACCTTGTGCCAGTATAAAGCAAACAGTCAATTAGTTGTCTGAAAACTCACATTGTTTGGTTGTTTTCTTTCAGCATATTTATTTTCATTTTACAGAGCTTGCCACAGCATTGCAAGGTAACAAGCCTTCTCACATCGTACTGTGAGCTGCTTCTGTGCTGTTAGCTGCATAATTGCTAGCTGTTTTTGTTCTACATTTGATCCGTCCCTAGTTAGTCTTGCAGTGAATTAGAGAGGAATGTGGAGTTTCTGTTCAAGGAACTCTGGCTTGCTGCTGACTGGTTGTATTTGTTTTCTGCAGCTGCAGAGAAACTGATCGTGTTCCACCAGGTAACTGGCTGAAGTTTATGTGCATATAAAAGGGGGTTCTGTACTTGTGGAATGCCATGCAGGTTCAAAGTTGTAATGTTGAAAATTGATTTATTCTGGGCTTCTGGCACAGTTAGAGTCCCCTTTAATATGGGACTCTATGTGGATTGAAGAGCCTGAGCTTTGTGTACTAAATGGAACTCCACTGGTGGAATAAATTACATTTCAACTGTTACTTTGAAATGCATTTCATTCCAGGAGTGCAAGCCCTCTTTATTTATTTATTTTGTTTGTTTGCATATGCTAGGCTGCCTGCCTTGGGAACAAGTTGGAAAGACCCAGCTCCCTTGCTCCAGGCAACAAACATCATGCCTGTAGTAAAAAAAAAAAAGAAATGCTTTACTGCATCCAAGGTGCTACAATTAGCACTCAACTCTTCTTCTGCTTTTCTCCAATCTGCCAAATGATGAGATATGGTGAAAACCTCCAGCTCTCCACTGTAATGCAGCATGAGAGGGGTGCTGCACTTCTGAGGTGCCGTCTTTCAGATGAGACGTTAAACCGAAGTTCCATCTGCCTGGATTGGTGGTAGTTCAGGTAGATGTTAAAGATCCCATGGCACTTATCGAAAAGAGTAGGGGACATTTTTATTGAAACAAAAATTGTACAAACGAGCCAACATAAAATACATCAATAAGTAATATACATGAAAACCCAACAACAAAAACGCTGCCTAAGTTCTTCAAGTTATAGCTGAGTCTGTATTTGTGATCCATGGGAGGGCCGTCCACAAGGCCAACAGAGAGATGAGCCAAATACAATGTCCTTTCATGGTCGATATTTTCTTCAAGTCCGCTAATATCTTTCCTTCAAGTTCCGAATAAGAACGCAATTTTGTTGTAAGGTAAACATACATCTTGACATCCAAATATTCCATTTAATAACAAGAAATACAAGGTTCAGAGTGTCACTGTGCCATGAGACCAGGAAGAGAAAAGACACCATACATAATATTTTGATATGTTACTGTGGAGAATATAGGAGCATCCCAAGAGTAGGCTAAATAGGTCCACCAATTCAGCAATATAAGAGCAACCAAAAAACAAATGTGAAATAGTCTCTGGGGTAGCTATACAGAGAGGTCTAGAGCAAAATCGATCCTGAGACTGTTTATGTTTATGGTTTGCTTTCACATTTATTCGTTCATGACAGGATAACCAATGAAAGTCCCACATATGGCCAGGGATCCTAGAACAACGTAACAGGACTAGAAGCGAGGGTAGACAGCTGTCGGGACATTTTGGAAAAGGGGCTGGCACCATACAAACAGAGGACAAAAGTGTCTTGTACAGAGCCTTATGCGAATTCGAAAGAAGAGTTTGAGGCGACACTTGCCATTGTTTTAAACGAAGAAACATAACTTAATGTACACCGGACATCCCCATATTACTTGAGCACACCCAAAGAATTATGTTCCCACATGTGAAACCAATACCTACAGGAGTCGTAAAACCACTCTTCCCACCCTCTTTGGGTGTTCACCAGTAAAGGCCGTAGGTTAGCCAAAAGGAAAATGCTAGTAAAAAAAAGCAACGGGTTAATCATCTGGACACCACCTTCAAAAGTAGGCAAGTAAGTAATATTCCTCTTGATCGGATTCAACCGACTGCCCCAAAGGGCTTGAAAAAATATGCTGAATACCATCATTTCCAGCTGTTTTGGAATAAGGAAAACATAACTCAAATACAAAAACAAAGGGAGAAGATAAGTTTTGATCAAAAAAACACGTTTTCTCTTCCCAATCTGACTCTTGTTCCAAGAAGTCACCATGCCTCTGCCCTGTTTCAGTTTCTCTTCCCAATTAAAGGAATCAGAATCTCTCATCCCAAAATAAACACCAAGTATATGGATTTGGCCGTCTATCACCGTAAAGGGCCAATATTGTCGAAGCGGGAGGATGACCAACCAAATCCCATACTTTGCTAAAGTTTATACTTGCTCCAGATAATGCGCCAAAGGAACATTCTTGGAGAGAGACAAGCGCGAAGCCTCGTCAGCTACTAAGAAACACACATCGTCCGGATATGCAATCGCTGTGAACGGTGATCGAGTGTCGAACACGAAATGGCAGCATGAATCTGGGATGGGGCATTAAGACGTCAGAGCAACGATCCAGAAAAAACATGTAATAGAGGGCTCAGTGGACAACCCTGATGGACTCCCGCTTCACCGGGATCATCAGGCCCGCCAACCATTAATTAGCGGAACAACACGCTCGCCTTATAAAGTGTCTGAATCCAGCGAATCATCTTGTCAGGAATGTGCAAGAAATGCAATACCGCTCCATAGAAAATCATGGCTAATGGAGTCGAAGGCAGCCTTTTGGTCTACTGAAACAATAAGCCCAGAGACAGAGTCAGATAAACCATGCGAAAATAGTTCACGGAGGAGAATCAAGTGATCAGAAATTCTCCTGTTAGGTAGAGAACAGGATTGGGCTGGGTGAATAACTGTTTCAGCCAACCCAAGCAAACGTTGTGCGATAGGTTTCGTCAATATCTTAAAATCCATGTTTAACATACAGAGGGGGCGCCAGTTATCAAGAGACTTAATGTCACCTTTCCGTTTATAGACATAAATCAGTATGCCCTTAGTAAATTCCAAGGGGACATGTTCAGAGGCAAGAAGGGAGGCAAACACAGTAGTCAATCCCGGAAGGAGGTGTTCCCCCAAAAATTTATACAAGGCAGAAGGAGGCCATCCGGACAGGGGTCCGTAGAGGGCAAGGAAGATATAGCTATCTGAATTTCCCGTTCCGTAAAAGGTTGACATGCAAGTTCTACACTCTGCAAGGAGGCAGAAGGAATTTCAAGGGCACCATACAGTTGTCTCAGGTCCACAAACTCAGTAGGTAGAGGGGAAAACAATGCAGTGGTATGGTCAGTAACAATTTGACATAAGTCCGAATGAGAAGTACAAAGATCTCCATGTGAATTGATAAGACATGACATTGTTTTATGGGCAATTTGATGATAGATTCAAACGGGCAAACCACTTCCCGAGTACCTTTCACCGCATAACTATGTTGGTGGTACAGTTGTTGCGACTGTTTAGACTGGAAATCCAACATGTCCTTCCACACTAATTGAATTTGCTGCATAAGATCCTGTCCCGTCAAGTGTGCTAGTGACAGTAAAGACTGAAAATGAGCCCTGTTCTGTAAATATACAAGATATTCAGACCTGCTTTTTGTACGACTATAGGATTTCAACATTCCAGTTAAAGAACGTTTAGTATCCATCCACCACTGAACTGGATCATCATACATAGGGTATACAGACTTACAAGCCTGAATAAATGACATAAGGGTTTGCTGAAATAATGGAACCTGTAATAAGGATACATTGAATTTCCAGAAAACCGGCCCTCCCTACAACTGGCAGGAGATCCAAACTAACAGAGAGCAGCTTATGGTCAGAAAAGGCTACAGCCTGCACTACAGCCGAAGTAACTTCAAAAATACTAGAGGTAAAAACGAAATCAATGCGTGTGGCCAGCCTACCCTTCTGGAATGTGGGAGTATGCTGTTTCATGAAAGAAAGATAAGAGTCAGTCAAACGGGCAGTGCGAATCATGCATCCAAGCACTAGTGAATCACAGTACAGTTTCTTTATGGTAGCAAAGGAACTCTTATCCCGAAGACTAAGGCCACAGTTAAAGTCACCAGAAAATATGATTCGGGAAGAAGAATGTAAATAAGGACGAATTAAATCAAAAAGAGCTATCTGCTCAGATTTCAGTTGAGGGGCATAGACATTAGGGTGCGAGAACTAGATCGTAACGATCTGCGACATATTACTTTGGCAGGTTCACGAGGGGGAGGCATGGCACTAAAGCCCTGGACTTTGTCCGCAACCTCTAGCTCCATAGGACATGCTGAAATCAGTACCTTCCTGGGGGATGGAGCCTTGTTGACTGACAAAGATACATCATTATGGGAGGCTTCCAAAGCCAGAGCTTTAAGGGGATGGGGAGTCACCTTAATAGAGGGGGCATCCAATGTAGTGTGAAGGTGAGCTTTCTGGGCTTGAGTAATTACATAACGCTGATCCACACCTCCATCATGTGTTACCTTGGTATGTGCAGCCCAGGGACATGATTGAAATGTGTGACCCATCTCGTCACAAAGATTACACCTACAGTCGTTCAGACAATGCATACCTATATGACCCATTTCACCACAGTTATGACATTTGATCTTATCGCATGCACTGCTCAGATGTGAGGGATCCCCACATCTGTAACACGCTTTATGTTGGCCTGGGTAAAACAGAACTCCTCTATCCCGACCTAAAAAAAGGAATTTGGTAAGTGCACAGGTCCAGATTCAGAAACATTCAACATAACCTTAAATTTCCAACCCCCTGTCCATATATTTTCAGAGTCCAAGATTGCCTCTGGCTGACCTTGTAAAGTGCAACGTTGTTTAACCAATAAACAATATTAGAGACATCTACTCCCTCATTAGAAACATAACAGTACCAATCTTGAAAGCAGGTTTTGAGAGGGGTATAGCCTGAAATGGGGTCCAAGAGCAGTGTTACACAAGGTGTGATATTTTGACCAAAAGCGGTCAAGGCCACGAGATGTCTGAAACCCTAATGTCAAAGTTGGTTCCCCTGATACATGTATCCAGGGCATATATTTCGTGGTGAAAAACTTCATGGAATCCTTTAACAGTGTTCTGGGCCACAAACACACGGTCAGGAGGGTCCACTAGTCCACCTCTGTAAGAAAGCCTAACAGCATTATGCAGCTTAGCTGCCAGAACCAGAATTTAAACAAGGAAGAGAAGGACCTTGCTGGTCCAGTTCGAGGAAAGGGAGATCGAACAGTAGCAGAGGTCCCTTCAGTCATAGGGTCAGAACCAGGAAAATTCTGCATAGCAGGGGCCTTGTTGAGGCCCAGGACCAGATTCTGGGTCAGACGGAGCTCATCAGGAAGGTCCAGAGGGTCATTCATAGTTTGGGGAATCTGTTCTCCCCCTTCCAACATCGTGTCTTGCACAGTTCTAGGGGATCTAATTGGGGACAGCCCCGATGCCAGGAACCACATGTGGTGTCGTGAACCCATCCTGCCACCCTTAGCGCTGCGTCTACAGACCATGCAGGGGCGACAGTGGGGTTTGCCTTAGTAGGAGAGGACTGGGAAGGCAACTGATCATCCTGTGGTACAAAGGGCGGGCTCACCGCTGAAAGAGTACTTACTGAGTCCGCCACCGTGAAAAAGTTACCAGGAACAGCATCTGCAGATGGTAAACAAGACTCCTTCTCAGGGACTCGTGACAGGTCATCAGGGACAGAGACAAAAGTACCCACCATAACCAAAGGCACACCGTCTTACTGCTCACTTCGTGGACTCTGTTGTAGACTTATCTCAGCGGACTTACGATAGGGGCCCACTTCCACTAAACAGTCAAGGTCGGCAGGCACTTCCAGATTCAAAGGTTCTGGGTCGGAGGGGGTGTCTCTTGCAGTCCCCCTGAACAACCGAGCTGGAACTGATTAACCTCGGTACAATGAACCTCATCACAACAATCCTTCCTGGGTACAATAGGCACCTCCTGCAAATCATCTTCCGAAAATGAAGATACAGGTATTACTTTCCGGTTAACAGTCGTGGTCTCCTCAGGTACGGAGACAGGAGTCGAGACCAGGTCTCCTGTCTCCACAGCTCCAGCAACTGCCGACTGCAGTGTATCCTCCATCTTGGACAAGGAATCCCCTCTGACAGAGTAGGGGAATTTCCCCGGTGTCCTGGCCAAATTTCCCTCATTCACTAAAAATACCACCAACAGCTTAATCTGGTTCAAGGTCAGTTGGCATTCATCTGTATCCCCCTCCCCCGGCTCGTGCCTAAAAATAGGTAGGATTTGTCTAGTGCACTTATCCGGTCAACAAAATATATAAATAAATAAATAAATAAATAATCCTGGGGCAATAATTTTACTTTCGTCCTTGTCCTGGAAATAATTTATGCAGCCCATACCTCATACCAAGTAAGGAGTTACCTGCAGTTTGAAGACTACTGCCTCAAAACTCAAGCTGTCCGAGTAAAATGATGAGACCCGGGATAGCAAGTGGCCTAGATCACCATATCCCTAAAGAATTAATGGTCAATGAACAGAGTCAGAGAGCATACACTAGACTGTGGGGAGCAGAGAGTGGAGTAGCACTGCAGCTATCTTGCTGCTCTGCCCCTCGGGAGATTTACTATAAAGCATATTCTTCTCTGGTCTTGTCTCCTTGACTGGAGTACTTTTCTATGCTGCATTTCTATACTGATCATGTGGCTCTCCTGGTACATGAGACTATGGGGATCCTGCCCTTCCATACTCCATAGTGCCCACTTTGGCTACAGAACAGAGGAGCTGATCTTGCTGGGGAGGAGCAGAGTGGAGCAGGAGTAGCGAGCGGGAAGGAGACACAGAGGGGATGAAGGCTCTCACTGTGTGTCTGTCTGTGGGGAGGAGGTTCTGTCACTGGAGAGGGGCAGGGGGGAGTGGGGCTAAAAAGAGCAGGGTGAAGCTAGGGAGGGGTGGAGCAGGACAGGGCAGTGGCTGGGCTGATTGCAAGAAATAGTGCAGTATTGTGGTCCAGAGGGACAACATGAGCGGACTGCTTCAAAGACTTGGAGGTGACTATGACGCAAGTCCAACATGTTATTGGGAAGGTAAAATATGTGGAGAGTCCTTTTTGTGATCATAAAAGGGCGGCAGGATTCCACCCACCTGCAGCCCTAAAAACAAAATAATTTCATAACAAACTGTAAAAGAACCTGGCCCAGCACTAGCTTTCACACACTCATGCCAAAAATCTCAGACTTCCCACTATGCTCCTCGACTTAGCTGCTACCACTGAGAGGCCATCACATCTGGAAGAGGAGGCGTCTAACTCTCATCCTGACTGTGCCCCAACTTTGCCGCCACTGGGATCAAGCAAGTAAGAAAATGGGGGTTGCTCAGCAAACAGGGAACAGCTGAGAGGTTGAAGACGGCTGTTCCACAGCTTGTAATAAGCTGAAAAGTAAATTGCACTTGACAGCAGTAAGTAACTAAAATCACAATGTCAATTATGTATAGTGCAAAAACAAGTCTTACTGAGAGTTTTATGGCAAGCCGTTAGGGACATAATTCAGAATCCCTGGCTGTATAGTAAAACACACACTATATGGTGAAATACATACATCATATAGTGAAATATATACATTATATAGTGAGATACATACACAATGTAGTGAACCACATACAGTATCTACTGAAATATATACATCGTATAGTGAAATACATATACTGTATACTGAAATACATATATTATATAGTGAAACACATACACTATATAGTGAAATGCTTACATTGCATAGTGAAATACATACACTATCTACTGAAATCCACATACTGAATACTGAAAATCCACATACACTATATACTGAAACAAATGTACTATGTACCGAAACATATAGACTACCTATTGAGATACATACACTACAGACTGAAACATCCACATAAACTATCTACTGAAACACATACTCTATAGATTGTAACACATACACTATATATTGAGAAAAAACTGCATACACTATATACTGAAACAAATACACTATATATTGAAACATCTACACTTTATATTGAAATACATACATTATCTATTGAAATAAATATGCTATGCACTGAAAAATCTGCATACACTATATATTGAAACAAATACACTATATATTGAAATACATACACTATCTATTGAAGTGCATATACTACACACTGAAAAAAGCACATACACTATATACTGAAACAAATACACTATATATTGAAACATCTTCACTTTGTATTGAAATACATACACTATCTGTTGAAATAAATACATTATGCACTGAAAAATTTGCATACACTATATACTGAAACAAATACACTACATGGTGAAACACATACACTATGTATTGAAACACATACACTGTAGACTGAAAATTCACATACTCTATATACTGAAACAAATAAACTATATACTGAAATGGACTATGTTCTGAAACTACCCATCCCTCTGCCCCTCCCCCATGAATGTCCTAGAGTTGAACTCATTGCCTGCTGCATTCAGTTAGCTGCTAGCTTGATGAGAGGATCTCTGAAACTGCAGAGCTGAGGTAAACAAAACAGGGCTAGCTCTTATTCTACTTCTTTATGGGGGTTTTCTTTTTGTTTTGCTTGCACACCTTTAGTCAAATATCAGACCATTGTGATGTGACAAGAAACTTTTAAAAGTAATTTAAATGCTGTAGTTTATTCTTTTAAATAAGTGCTGCCTTCATTTACTGTCAGACAACACTTTTGTATAGGAAGCTAATACAGGATATTCCTAACATACCTGTATACATAGGGAGCTGCGTGCATTTTCCAAGTTAAAGTGTTGATTTGTTTTATGTGTAATTAATTACTGTGTAAGTCCAGCAACTTATCTGAGTTGAATGCTTGGAAGCACTTCCAGGAGCCTTGGAGAGTGCAAGCCAAAATCATTGCTAGTTTGTACTCTATGGACTATGTTTTGATTAAGTTTTATTTTAATGTTTTGTTTAATAAACGTTTCTTGGTTAAGAAACAAAAATATATATTTTGCTGCAATCCCTCAGTATTCAGTTCTCATCAGGAGTTTAGCTGGCATATGCATATAATTTGCGTTGTTTGCTGAATAACTTTACTGTGAATCCTCACTGGAGGCATGCACAGTCTGTTTTGAGTTTGAGCTTCTCAAACTGTGTTGTATTTCTTTTTTTTTCCCATAGAGATTTTTATCTCCTTAGTCACCCTACTACCCCTTTGCCCACTGACATCTCCAGCCCGATCACTTACCATCCACAGGACATATTTGCTCTGAGATCCCCCCCCACACTCACATCCCCGTGTTGGGGCCAGGAGGGGGAGGGCCATTGACAAGGAGACACATATTCCGATATGAGCAGAGCCTGGTTAGCAGTGCAAAATCTGCAGCAGGTTGTTGGATCATTTTGCCATTAGGGGGTTTCTACCTTTTGTTTCATCCCCTGGGCAGCCAAGCATGGAATTATGCAATTACGTATAAAGACACATGCTTGCTTTGTGCCTACCTGAGCCCTCCCCTTATGCAACTCCACTGCCCTGCCAACCCTCCTCAGCTAGGTGGATGTTGAAGAGCGGGGTGGTCAGACTTCCCATCACTGAGAGGAGAGCATTCCCCGAGATGCTCAATCATATCTCCCCCCAGCTAACCCCTGTGCAACTCAATTCCACCCCCAAAACTGGGCCATTGGCATGGGAGGCAGTGCAATCACCACCAAACTGCTTCGACCCAGCCCACCAGACTGTGTTTTTATAAGTAAATAAAGACAGCATATAGGTAAAAGAAAGAAAACAAACTGTATTTTAACTAGTCTGTTATAAACATTTTAAGTCACATCACAATGTTTTGAAATTGGATAAAGGTTTTGCAAGCAAAATACGATAAAACAATACATAAAGAGATAGATAAGATAAACCTTATATGTTTACCTTCTGCATCTTAGGAGGCATCGGCCAGGATTTTTAGTCAATTGGGGCCCCATGTTCAGAAGGTTAGCGTGCAGAGCTAAACATTACACTGTGGAACAGCATGGTTGGATCGGTGTCGTATTCAGCATCACTTTATGCTATCCTGATCATATGCATGTGCATAGATACTACTACGGCCATGTAAATGAGTAATCCTCTCCTGCATACAGAGCATAGTGCTGTATAAAAGGTTTCCTTAGTGACCATAAGCACCTCCCTCTACATTTTATACTCAGCCTCTAGGCTTCTAGTACCTAGATGCTTGATTTTGCACTTTTTGTCTTTGAACCCAAACTGCCATGTCCCATAGCACTCCTTAAGTTTTCTAATGTCCCCACTCATTCTCTCCATCTGACTATCAACGCTATTACAGACTGTGGTGTCATCTGCAAAGGCATATCTCCCTTCCAGTTCTTCTGTTATGCCACTTATAAAGACACTGAAGAGGATGTGTCCCATTACTGAACCCTCCGGCACCCTACTGGTCACTCTTTCCTCACTGGAGGGAGTGCCATTTACCACCACCTTCTGTGGCTGTGCACTATCTCAGGTGCAGCACTTAGGAGTGCACAACACTAATCTGAAAATGGGGGCCCTCATACCACTGTAACAGGACTAGCACTGCATTGTGATAAGCATGGTTGATACTATTTTAAAAAGCAGTACAGTGCTAACCTGTTAATGTGGCACTATTTTTTTTTTTGCACAGGATTACTAATTGCAACCACGTGTTCATACAACTGGGGGTTACTCTAAAGCATATAAGGTGTACAAGTATATTAAATGCTTTCTTGAAGTGTTAACACTGCGTGGTTAGTGCTAGTTAATGATTCTGGGAATCGTGTTTTAACTGCACACATGGAGCCTGCCATCAACCCCCCACACACATACACACACAGTCAGTTCTGCACACAATAAAAAAACAAGCATTTGTCAATGCTGAATGTCGATCACGTTGATCAGTAGCTAGCTCACTGGCCTCTATTTCCGCTTGTTCTGTTTCTCCTGGTGCTGCAGGCTGCTCTTTGTACTGAGCTCCTTCCTGCGTTGGCACCCTTTTCTGTCCACAAAGAAATCTGCAGATGGCCTGACATAGCTCCGCTGAGATGGGTCACTCCCCCCTCTGACTCCCTCATTCTGTTTCTCCTTGCGCTGCAGACTGGCCTTTTGTACTGGGCTGCTGTGCGCATTGCTGCTGCCTTTTCTCCTTACAAAAATCTGCAGTCCCGACACAGCTCCATTCAGCTTGCTCTCATCCCCCCCACTCGCTCATTCTGTTTCTGCCAGCACTGCAGGCTGCCCTTTTGTACTGGGATCCTGCCTGTATTGCTGGCTTTTCATGCCCACAAAGAAATGTGCAGCAGTCACGATACAGCTCCATTGAGCTTGCTCACTCCCCCTTCCTCACTCGCTCGTTCTGTGTCTCCCAGTGCATTGGCAGCTTTTTCTGTCCACAAAGAGATCTGCAGCAGTCCTGATACAGCTCTGCTGAGGTCGCTCACTCCACCGCTGTCACTCGCTCATTCCTTTTCTGCAGGCGCTGCAGACTGACCTTTTGTACTGGGCTCCTGTGTGCATTGCTGGCTTTTTCTGCCCTCAAAGAAATCTGCAGCAGTCCCGACACAGCTCCATTCAGCTCGCTCTCATTCCCCCTCTCTCACTCGTTCATTCCATTTCTGCCAGCGTTGCAGGCTGCCCTTTTGTACTGGGATCCTGCCTGTGTTGCCGGCTTTTCATGCCCACAAAGAAATGTGCAGCAGTCATTATAGAGCTCCATTGAGCTCACTCACTCCCCCTCTCTCACTCGCTTATTCTGGTTTTCCCACCACTGCAGGCTGCCTTTTCTACTGGGCCCCAGCATACATTGCTGTCTTTTTCTGCCCACAAACAAATCTGCAGCAGTCCCAACAAGCTCTGTTGTGCTTACTTACTCCCTCTCCCTCACTCACTCACTCATTCTGTGTCTCCTGCAGCTGCAGGCTGCCCTTTTGTACTGGGCTTCTGCCTGCATTGGTGGCTTGTTCTGGCCAGAAAGAAATCTGAAGCAGTCCCGACACAGCTCCATTGAGCTCGCTCACTCCCCCTCCCCTCTCAGCTCACTCATTCCGTTTCTCCCAGTGCTGCAAGCTGGCCTTTTGTACTGGGCCCCTGCCTGCGTTGCCACATTTTCTGCCCACAAAGAAATCTGCAGCAGTCACAATACAGATCTGTTGAGCTCGCTCACTACCACTCTGTCACTCACTCATTCTGTTTCTCTTGGTGCTGCAGGCTGTGCTTGTGTACGAGGCTCCTGGCTGCATTGACACCTTTGTCTGTCCACAAAGAAATCCGCAGCTGTCCTGACAGAGCTCCGTTGAGGTCTCTCAGTCTCCCTCTGTCACGCGCTTATTCTGTTTGTCCTGGCGCTGTAAGCAGCCCTTTTGTACGGTGCTCCTGCCTGCATTGGTGCCTTTTTCTGCCCACAAAGAAATCCACAGCAGTCCTGCTTGAGCTCTGTTGAGTTCACTCAGTCCCCTGTCTCACTCACTCATACTGTTTCTCCCATCGCTGCAGGCTGGCCTTTTCTACTGGGCCCCTGCCTGCTGACACCTTTTCTGCCTACAAAAAATCCTCAGCAGTCCTGACAATGCTCCGGAGAGTTCACTCACTCACCCTCCTCACTCCACCCTCTCATTCTGTTTCTCCCAGTGTTGCAGGCTGCCCTTTGTACTGGGATCTTGCGCTGGGGCCTTTTTCTGACCAAACAAATCCGCAACAGCCTCGACAGAGCTCAGTTTAGCTCGATCCTCCCCTCACACTTGTTCGATCTTTATCTGTCCCAAACAGTGATTTCCCACAGCGACCGTGCTATTCTCCAGCAGGGTGCAAAACATATTTAGACGGATGTGAAAAATGACAGCGTACTCTTCATAAGGAGGTGTGAAAAAAGTGCCACTGTTGAAAATGTGGTGTGAAAATATTACAAATGTGTGAAGTTACAGGGTGCATGGAAACAGTTCATCATGCCACGTAACACGGTCATGTTATGGAGTTTACACGCAAATTTTCAACATAGGGCTTAGGACCTCTGCTCATGAACAGTGCCACTGTCATTTCTTAATCTGTCGACACTGATTTCCCACACGACGCATTGTTGTGTGTGTCAACTGTGAAACCACATTTCAGCCAGGATGTGAAAAATGACAGCTGTACTGCTCATAAGGAGGTGTGAAAAAATGCCACTGTTGAAAATCTGGCATGACAATATTACAAATCTGTGAAGTTACAAGGGTGTGTGGAAAGTGTGCAACACACACTTGTAATACAGTCATTTGCTGGGCTATCATCACCAAATTTTCAACATAGGCATTTTAGGACCTCTGCTCATGAACAGTATCACTGTCATTTTCTTAATCTGTCCCGGACAGTGATTTCCCACAGCGACTGCCTATTCTGCACGGAGTGCAAAAACACATTTAAGCCAGGATGGGAAAAATGCGTATGCACTGTTCATAGGTAGGTGTGGGAAAATGGCAATGTTGAAAATCTGGAGTGAAAATATAAATTCACGAAATTCACGGCGTCGCGTGCAAACTGTGCAACACTGCGCTCGTAACACAATCATTTATGGAGTATCATTAGTAGTTTTCAACACAGCCATTTCAGGCTCTACTCATGAAAAGTGTCACTGTCATTTTCTTAATCTGTCCCGAACACCGATTTCCCACAGCAACTGCTCTATTCTGTGCCAGAAGTGCGAAAACACATTTCTTCCAGGATGTGAACAGTGACAGCTGTACTGTTCACAAGGAGGTGTGAAAAAATGGCAATGTTGAAAATCTGGCGTGAAAATATTGCAAATTCATGAAGTTACGAGTGTGGGTAGCAACTGCGCAGCTCACGCATGTAAAACAGTCATTTTTTGCATTTTTCCACCAAATTTGCAACATAGGCTTTGAGACCCACCTTATGAACACTAGCACTATCATTTCATTAATCGGCGAAAGATGATTCCAGGCAGTGACCGCGAAATCTCCTTCGGGGCGGTCTTCTAATAACAGTTCAGAATTCATGAGGAGGGTCCCAAAACCCTATGTTGAAATTTGGTGAAAAAGTCCCAAAATACCTGAGATATGTACTAAAGTTGAAAAAAACACTATTTATTCGTTATACAGCTTGACGCATTTCCTCAGTTTGTAGTGGTTGAAAAGTGCAGGCGTGTTCCGGTCCACCGAAGATCGTCGTGCCAAACTCCGGAGGTAAGTATGGCATGATGGGGGTGTGTGGGGAGGCAGGGTATGCAGTGAGTTGGTGCGGGTTGCAGGTGGGGGCCAGGGACACTACGAGAAACCATTTCCTTTTTTGCAGGTAAAAAAAATAAAAATACTTCGCGGGACCATTTTCCCTTTACAGGGGCATGTGGCATGCTGAGATGGGCACCCAGCGTGCCACCAATGGCTTTCTTTTGAGGGCAGCAGTAGCTGACGAGGATTTAGCACCTATTGGCAGGAATAAAGTGTGGGGTGTTCCAGAATGCCGGCGGGGTGGGCTCCCGTTGGCACTCAGAAACAAATGGGGCACGAGGGCCGGCGGGGTTTGGGGACCCATTGGCACATAAACTTATAGTGGGGAGGGTTGTATTGTTTGGCGAACACGGTGGCAACCTGCCACCGTGTTCTAAACAATATCGTGAGCTTTACATCCCACCCTGCAATGGCCAGATCGCTCCCTCACATTGCAGCAGATGGCTGATGCTGCAATGGCGGCGGCTGCCCTGATTGCAGCAGGTATATGGATGAACAAAATATTCAAACCACTGTCACCAGCAGCCTGCAATGGCATTAGGGGAAACAGGATGAGCCTTTGCAGGCTGTGGGGCACTAACTACAACAGTGCCATGCCTCCACAGCTTTCTGCAGAAAGCTGCTGCAATATGTTGACTTGCATGTGTGCAATCAACATAAAAATGGTACATCTAATCTGCCCCATTCCATATTAAACCTCAGAACCTACTGTTCATGCAGGGTAACAACCTTCACTATCACTCCCTTGTGCCCCTCCTACTACTATCAGCCTGAGTAACTATTATACCCTTCACTTTGTCACAGCCATTCTTGAAACCATTTATGGTTTTGGTGCCTATACCATCTCAGTTGGCAAACTATTCACATTTCCACCACCATTTCTGGAAAATAAAATTTCCAATATCCTCTTGAACCTCCCTCCCATCAGTCTCTACTTGTGCCCCCATAACCTTGAACTGTTATTCATGCTAAGTAGTTCTCCATTCACTTTGTTTATTCCTTACAGGAACATGAAGGTCTCTATCATATCATTCCTTTCTTGTCTGGTCTCCAGTGAAGACATGTTCATTGCCTTGAGCAGAGCCTCATATGATCTGTCCTGTCAGCTCTGAATCATCCTGAGCACCCTCTGTCCTTATCTTTCCTGAGGTGAGGTCTTCAGAAGTTCAGAACTCTGAACAGTATACCCAGTGCAGCCTCACCAATGATCAATAAAGAGGCAGTAAACCTCTTTTCTTCTACTATCAGAACCCCTTCTGGCACATCCTAGTATCCTATTTGCCTGACTAGATGCCTCACTGTACTAGCTTGATTGTTTAAAGGAGTCACTAATAGTGAATCTAGGTCTCTTTCTCAGCTGTAGTGCTCAGCTCTACCCCTCCCTATCAATTATGTCCTGGGGTTCTTGTCCCTAAGTGAATCACCTTGCACTTTTTGGCATTAATTTCAACTGCCAAACCTTAGAAACCTCCTATTCTTTAAATGTCAGTCTGCAGTTTCCTACTTCCCCATCACTATCTACCCTCCATGAGCTTGGTGTCATCTTCAAAGACACAGCCCCAGATTCATTCTCAAATGTTGTTAATGAGCATATTGAAGAGAACAAGAGTCAGGATGGATCCCTGTGGCATTCCACTCTTGACTTCCCACTTTTCTGATCTGACACCATAATCACAACCCTCTGATGCCTCTCATTCAACTAAAGCCCCCTCACCACCATCAAAACACTGCTTATATTTTCCTTCAAATCCTGGGACCTCACCCCCTTGCGCCATGACCTAAGTCACTCTGGTTGGTCCCCTATCTCATTGGTCTGCTCCACTGATTCCATGCTAACATATTTCAAAACAAAATTACTCTAAATATATATATATATATATATATTTTTAGTTGTTTAACCAGGAGTAACACACTAAGCTGAAAGCTTTTTTACAGGAGCAACCTGGGAGCACAGGGAAGTTAAGTGACTTGCTCAGAGTCACACAGTATGCAAGTGGAAGCTGTTGGATTCAAACCCAGGTCTGGTCTGCTGGATGTCACTAGATTTGCAGCTCAGAGCCTTAAACCACTCACTATACTGCTTCTCCTTTATGGGACTGCCATGCCCCAGAGCAGGACATGAGAAAAGGTACACCACCTCCCGTAGATCATGGCTGACCTCATGGCTGCCAGAGGGTGCGCATGATTTGGCCTGGCAAAAATAAATGTAACCCATCTCCCATGGCTTCCAGAGGTATCATCATCTCCGCAGCACCTGTATCATGTCAATAAGCTTGCCAAAGGTGAGAATTTTACATCTAACTTCAGTACCAACATTGGTTACCTGTCTAAATTTTGATAGCTGCCATAATCTCTTCTCCTCACTCCTTTGCTTGTCCTCAGAGTCAGTGACACCCCTGTCTCTAACCTCTCCTTCATCACCATAGAGATGTAATTCCTTTTCATTACCTGTGCCTCCTCCTCCTCTCCTCCTCTACCCTTCCTCACCTCCCTCTCCCCTGCCAGCCTGCATGATTGTCATCTCCTTCATTCCCACTATTGTTTTCTCCAATAACTCCATCCTTTATCCGACACACTTCCCACCTTAATCCTTCCAAGGGTAGGAGCCCAGATGGCTGAGATAGCAAGCTCCTCCATCTGACTGCTTCTGCAATCTCCTCCCATTGGATGACCTCCTAACCTCTCTTTCTGGTGTTCCTCCATCCCTGCTGACCGGAAGGCTGCCACGGTTACTCCTCCTCCAAAAGATGGTGACCCTTCAGGTATGAACAGCTACCGACTCATTTCTCTCCTCCCTCCAAATTACAGGAACAAATTATCTTGTTACAGCTCTCTCCCTTTCTGGACTCCTCTTCCTTTTTCACCCAATACAAGTCTGACTTCCGCAAAAATCACTCCACCATCTGCTCAGGCTCACCAAATCCATCCATAATGGTATGGATCACGCCTATTCACTTCTGCTATCTTCCATCGATCTAGCCAGAAGCATTCAACCTGTCTACCACCCAATTATTAGCAAAGGCACCAGGCTGCAGGCCTCTCTGACTTAACCATCAGCTGTTCCTCCTACCACAGGGGTAGGTCCCAAGCAGTCAAAGTGGTGACCCCTCTCTCCTCCTGCCTGTATCCACTGGGTCCCCAAGGATCTGTGTTAAGCCACTACTTTTCTCCATTTTCCTTAATACTCTCCCCTCCATGGCTTATCTGCATCCATTCACAGATACATAGCTGACATAGTCCTCTTCACAGCAGGCCCACAGACTCCAGCTGGACTTTGATCAAGTTCAGCCCTGACCATAAACAAATCAGCTTTTCCTCAATGCCAAGAAGGCTGTCTCCATGTCCTTTGGCACAAGGCACCAGACTCTCTAGGCTCCCTCTGCTTCCTACTTTCCATACCCTGGATGGCTCCCCTGTGGAAGATGTCACCACCTTTAGTTATCTTGGTATCTGGCTAGACCAGCACCTAAATGTTTCTGAACAAGTGGATGCTATAGTCAAAAAGCTGCTAACAATTTAGTGCACGCTACAGGAACTGTGACTGAATCCCACACACCTCAGCATACCATGCTATTATCCGAAAATGATCCTCCAAATCTCTGACTATGGTGAGTTGGTCTACAGCATAGCCCTCTTCACTACCCTTGCCAGACTGGACACACTCTTCCTATTTCTGCCATTACACTCTTGATTATCCTTCTTGGACTCACCATTGTTCTATATATAATCTCTCTCCTTTTCTTTTTCTTGCGGACGGACACCATACCCACTGTGCCAGCTTTGTGGGCAAATCCAGTTCATTTCCCTACCCTCCTATATCTCTGATGGCCCCGTTATAGCCTAGACATCAAGCTGAAATATTTGAACCTAACGGTCCCTTCAGTTTCTGCAACCATCAGCAAAGTCATGTTCAGCCACTGCCTAAAATCTGGAACTCCTCGCCTCCAGCCATTCACCAATCTCCTCCATGGATTCTTTCAAACCACTTCAGTGGTCTCACCTCTCCCTCCTGCACTTGCTCTTTTTCCCTCTTGCTAGCCTATTACTTGTTTCAGTTTGAGTACAGCTAAAATTTAACACCTATGCTTCCCTCTGGGCATTATGCCCAAATGTTGTGTTAATGTTGAGTAAAGCCTCTCATCTTTGCATATCAGTTGTGCAGATGGAGCTCCCTCTAACTGTGAACTCCATCAAATACCTTGGGGTTACACTTGACCCCCAGTTGGACCCTAGGGGTCATATCTAAATGTCTGTAGAACTGTGAGCTGTAAATTGGGTCTGGCCTATGGGGCCAAAAATAACCTGACACCTGCTGCTCGTCTGGCACTTGCTAGAGGTGTACAACTTCCATCCCTTAGCTATGGTCTCCACCACTTTGCCTGTTCCTCCAAAGCTCTTCTTACTCAATGGCACACAATGTACAGTAACATCTGTCGCTTTGCACTGGCTGCCCCCTCTAAGCCCACCATTGTGAGCTTTATGATAAGCAGGGTTGGCTTTCCTGACCAATCACCTGAACTTTGGGCTGGGATGCCTCGTGGTAAAGTGATCAGGGCAAGCACCCCCCTGGGGCTGCTTTGGCGTCTGTCACCTCTGACCCTCCTCTCTTACCCACTCAGGTCCGGGTCCTGGGATGCAAAAAATACCCCCATCACCCCAACCCTTATGGGGGACAGAAACTTTGTTGCATGTGCTCCTAGGCTCTGTAACTCCTTTCCTGACCATGTTCGTTCTGCCTCCTCCCATCAATGCTTCCGGAAGTCCCTGTGGGGCATCTGAAGCTGGTCTCAGTCTCGAATGTCCCAAGCCTTACCAGCTAATTGTACTTGGGCACAACTGTTCTGAGGACCTGCCAATGATCTTTGGTCATTTCTCGTGATCCATTGCTCTCCTAGGCATCTGACTGCACTATGTACTCTAGACTATATATTGTTGATTATATGCTATCAATTTCTGTCATAGCAGTTCTCCATACCTTACTGTTTTGTGACTCAATGCATTTGTTACTCTATGTACTAGCTTTACTTGCTGTTATGTTCTGATGTATCTGTATTACCTGTTGTACTCTCCCGGGAAGTTCCTGAAAATAGGCATATAACTCTGTCATACCTACCGGTTAACAAAGCTAAATAAATAAAACTGCTCTGTATTTGATCGCCAGCATGGTTTGTGGCTCCTGACTGTGCTAATATATGCATTGTCAATTGTTTGCTTGTCCTCAAGTCTCACATCTTGCAAATTATTCCCAATGTAATTTGTGGTTGTGTACCACTCTGCTCCATGTATGTTATGTATTTTTGAACTATTGTGCTACCTAAGACCCACTTGTACAAGTTCCCTTCCCAGGATGCATCTAGAAATGAGCTCCCAGCTTAGTATTCCTGGGTGGGAGCACTAGATACCAAGGATCATTTACTATAATAAGTGGAGCCACTAAACTGCGATCACGGGTATAGAACCTTTACATGCAAAGGATCATTTGGTATACTACTCAGAAGACATCATAATGGTGACCACAGGTAGGGTCACAATATGTGCACCACTATGTGTTCAAATTCATTTATTTATTGAAAAAGTTTCACCAGGGGAAGGTACACTGAACAACGAAAAGTTTTCATCTCCAGTATGACCGGGGAGAGGGTGGTAGAAGTATATAGTAACAATAGTACACACAAAATACACAATATCATACAAAAACATAGGTTACAACTGAATTACACATTAGCATGAAAAAGCAAATAATTACAAGGGTAGAGAAGTGAAAACCAGTTGCAGTGAGCTTGTGATGAGACAGAGAGAGAGAGAGAGCGTAATGTAATAGCAAGTGTGAACCAATGGCCTGCACTATGCAGACTAAGAACAGCACAAGGTGGCAAGTGAAGTGAGTCAGCAGGGAATCAAACAGGATGTAGGACAAGAAAGGGGGGAGCTAGGGGCAGGTGCAATTTACAGGGAGGAAATTATGAAGAGCTTGATTTAATGAGCCAGGCGAAGAAGAGGATCGGATATGTGTAGGTAGAGCATTCCACATTTTGGGGGAGACAGTAGGAGTGGGAGGCCTGTCCACTAGCGGTGGATCTCCAAGGAACAGACAGAGTTCTATGGTCATGGGCTCTTAGAGTTGAGAGGGAGTGGGTGGGGGAATTAGGAATTTAGGTAGGGAGGGAGGGGGTGTAAGCCAGTACTTAGAGATGAGATTTGCGCAATGATGCAGTAAGCATATTTGTTAGGGATGGGAGGCTAAAGGCTCAGTACAAGTGGCAGCAGTGGGTGAGTGAGGTGCATCCAGAGCAAGCTGACAGAATGAGTTGAAAAGAGTATCCAGGTTGGCTACGGAGGTGGCAGGAGCAGAGCAATAAACAACATCGCAATAGTCGAAAACCAGGAGGATCAGTTTTTGGATCACTTCGTGTCTTGCCTGTGGCAGGATGCAGGAGCGGTTTCTAAATAAGGCACCAAGTTTGGGACGAAGCTTTTTTATTATGGCATCTACATGGGCCAAGAAGGTAAGATGTTTATCAAGCCAAACGCCCAGATGCCTGAAAGACTCGGGTAGCAGTACAGTTGCTCTGTCAAGGAGTAGTGAAGTGGGGGCAGAAGGAGCCTTAGCTTCTGACTTAATGCCAAAGTCATGGACACAGTTTTCTTGGCATTTAGACCAGAGTTGGTGAGATTGAAACCAGCTGTAGGCATTGTTGAAATCACGTTGGAGCCTGGAGGCGACATCCAAAGGTGAGCCCAGAGCAGAATGAACGCATCATCAGCATACATATGTAGAAGATGAGGTACAGATGGATGGAAGATCATTCAGAAAGATGGAGAAGAGAATCGGGCCTAGTATGGACCCTTGGGGACTCCAGAGTATATGGGTAGAGGGAGGGGAGATAGTGGGATATTTTACAGACTATGAGCAGTCATATAGGTATGTGCTGAACCATTTAATGGCATGTTCAGACAGCCCAGCTGATGAAAGGGTGGTGGAGCAGGAGGAGTGGGAAACCGTGTCAGCTTTAGCAAGATCAATAAAAATGGCAGTGGTTATGTGACCGCCAATCCATGCCTGTCAGGATTGCATCAGTGATTCAAAGCAGTGAGGTAGTAGTAGAATGATGTTTATGGAACCCAGACTGATATTGGGTGAAGAAATTTCTGTCTGAGAGGTACGAGGATAGTTAGTCAAGGACTAGATGTTCTTGTGTAACCCCCCTATAAATGGGTGTTCCTAAAAACTTTTCCCGGATCTTGTTTAAGATGCTCCATACTTGGCTGGTGTTGACGTTAAGCCGTTTAAATATTGTAACTAGTGAGTGCTTTTAAAGCCTCAGTATACTGTCTCTTTAAGGACTGCTATCCGCGGTTATAAATAATTGAATTGGGAGGGCTGTGTGGTCCTATGCCACAGTCCTGCCTGAGGCTGCTGAGTAAGCGCTCCATTTCTGCCATCGCTAGATATGTCAAGGGAGTTCTCTGAAGGATGTAACTATTTGCTGGGGATGGCTTAAAGTGGTAATGATAATGTAGTTATTCCTAACCTGCTTCCTTTGCAGCAAAGACTGTTTTGATTATTTCCTCCATGTTGGTCCAGACTACAGACTTGGACAATCAGTACCTCAGGACTCTCGTGGAGCTGTCTGACCAATAGAGGACTGCCTGTAACTTTGGAAAAGAGCATTATAGACTGTGGCGCTTCTTCTTTCTGCCCACTGAGGGGCCAAATGTAATTGACTGGCAGGTGGCGTCAGCCAATGGACTTGGGTAGCACCAGAACGGTAAGGAGTGCCCCATGCTGCTAGGGGCAGATTCGCTGTGGTGGTGAAGGAGAAGGGAGCTCTGAGCTTCTGGCCGTTTTGAGTGTTCACGCGGGAAGCACGTCAAAGGCCTGAGTCAGCCATTTTGCCTTGTCAAGTGCTTCGGATTAAATCCGCCGGCGTGCGGTTGGAGGAGGCTGTGTAGGGACACAGCTACCTACCAGGCTTTACCTGAAGGGGACTAGAAAATCTGCTGAATCGTGCTTGGTCCATTAGGATGGTTGGAGTGGCTGCTACTGCCCGAAGTGGTTGTCAGTTCATTCGGGTCCTGAAAACCACTGCCTGGTATGGTACCCCTCTGTGTTTGCCATATAAATGTGTGAGGAGGCTGAGTGAAGCCCATGGTTCAACCCTGCCAGTGGTGAAGGAAGGGTATTTGCTGAGTCATGAGTATTGGATCAGGGTAGCTCCTGTTAAACTTACAAACAGTGGCCAAGACCCTTTTCGTTATACCACTGCCTGCATTAACTAGTCTTCTGCTCATTCTGATCTGCTCAGGACAGTAAATGTTAATTTGTGTCAGGGCCCCAACCAGCTGCCACGAGGGACTAGCCATTAGGGCTTGGGTACCCAGGGACAGTAACTATTAGGTTTAGGCCTATGCACAGAGCCCTAGGTAGATAAGTATAGTGTTAAGCCAATCACCTTGATTTCCCCCTAGCCTTGTTATTCCCCCCTTAAATAAATCAGATTGTTTGTTTTGCAACTACACTCTGGCTGGATTGTGTTTTGCTGAAGATATACTGTACAGTGAAAGTGTAATAACGGTACCTTACTTTTCAGGGGGTCCCCGAGTGAGCTGAGAGAGATCTGAGCCAGGGAGTAAGTGTGCCAGGGAAAAGTAATGTGAATTACCCCTCAGAGCCACTCGTGGGACAAGGGGTTGCAGTAACAGAAGGCTGTAACCAAGTCAATCTTGACTGTCTTGCCCCCGACCTCTGGGTGGGCACCTGTCAATGGATCTGGGCCCCTCACCCTGTCACAGGTGAGGCAGGCAGGAGTAGTAGCTCTAAAGGGAAGTGCCTTGGGGTTACACCTATGGTTGGCTAATGTCAGGAGGAGAGATATAGGCGTTAGTTCTCAGGGGAGGAGGAGTCGCCACACTTGTGGATGAGGGAGGACAATAGTATGTTTCCACTGTGAGGGAATTTTGGCCAAGAGTGAAGCGAGATTGAAAAGAGCAGTGGTGGGGAGCAATGGCAGAGGCAGACAAGTTTATTAACTTTGGGTCCAGTCCATCAGGAGCTACCTTTGCTCGGGTTTAGGGCTTCAAGGGCTGCCAGCATGTCAGTTCTCAGAATTTTAGAGAAGGAAAAGCTATGAGGTGGGGCTGGAGGACTTCTAATGGGTGCGGAGGAGTAACTGGTTAATAGTTGGGAGGGAGCCTAGCAGAGTAGAAGCACATGAGGTAAGTGCGAGTTGAAAGCAGCAGCAATGCTAAGGTGGTCGGCAATGACAGTACTGTTTATTTGGAGAGAGGGAGGAAGGGGAGCCTGTGGGAGAAAAGTGGATGGATTACTCCAGAATTTGGATGGGTTATTTATATTAGAGTTAAGTAGAGCTGAAGTAATCAGCCTTGGCCAAATGGTAGCTTTTGTGCATTGGACTACGAGGACCCGGTGGCCCTCACTGGAGTCTTTAAGGAGCTTTGAACTTTTATGGAGCTTCCAGGCTGTATCCGTGCTTGTAGACAAGCAATGAGTTCTGGGGAGATCAGGAGGTGGTTTCACGGACACATACCCAGCGTAGTGGTGCATGTTGATTCAGACTTCAAGAATTGTTCTCTGATAGTTAGCTGTGACATCTAGTTACTGGCAACAATATAGGTGCCAATTACTATTGATCCAAATCATAAATAAGTGGACCAATGTTCGAGATTTGTATCATCAGATTTGTGAGAGTTATATAGGGGACTTTGACTTTGTGAATTTTAGCATCAGGAAATTATGCAATGGTCACTGAGGCATCTAGAGTACAGAATTAATGACCTATAGGGCGAGTAGTGAATCTGACAGTTTGCGCTTAGCTAATAACAGACAGAGTTTTCAACCGAAGCTCATGGCCTAAGTTCCATGCCTGCATGGTTAGTCATTTCACCGGAGCAGTTCTGTTCCGCGATCATACCGCAATTGTTTTAATATAGCAAGACTCTGTTGTTTGAAGGCAGTTTGCAGTATGGAAAACCAGAATGAGCTAGGAGAGAGGGGAGGAGGAGTCAATGGAGCTCTATGATGACTGCTACATTTCAGGGCATGAAAAGCTGGCAACACAGGCAGAGCCTAGTATAAAAGGGCAAAGCCTGCAGCGCTGGAGAAACGGAATGAGCGAAAGGAGAGGGGAAATGAGAGCAAGCTGAATGAAGCTGTGTCGGGACTGTTGCAGATTTCTTTTGTGGGCAGAAAAGGCAGCATGCACACAGGAGCCCAGCAAAGGCGGGTCTGCAGCGCCTGCAGAAAGGAATGAGCGAGTGACAGCGGTGGAGTGAGCGTATCTCAGCGAGAGCCAGTCAGTACTGCTGCAGATCTCTTTGTGGACAGAAAAGCTGCCAATGTAACGGGGAGACACAGGTCGAGCGAGTGAGGGGTAGTGAGCTCACGAGCTTTTCTTGGACTGCTGTGGATTTTGTGGGAGATAAGGCAGCACGCATGTAGGGGCCCAGTAAAAGGGCAGTAACCAGCAGTGGAAGAAACAGAACAACAGTGAGAATGGGGCTAGGTGAGCCAGCTCAATGGAGCTGTATTGTGACTGCTGCAGATTTCTTGTGGGCGAAGAAGGTGTGTGCGGGTAGAAACCCAGTACAAAGGGTTGCCTGCAGCACCGCCAGAAACGGAATGACTAGTAAGAGGGGAGTGAGCTAGCTCAACAGAGTCTGTTGGGACTGCTGCAGATTTCTGGGCAGAAAGGTGCCAAGAGAGGCAGAAGCACCACAAAATGCAGCCTCAATGCCAGAGAAACAGAATGATGAATGACAGGCAGAGTAAGATCAACAGAGCTCTGTCAGATAGCTGGGACTTTTTGGGGCAAAAAAGGTGCCAACACAGGCAGGCTCAGTACAAAAGGACACCTGCATGTCGAGACACAGAATGGTAGTGAAGGATGGGAGTCGGAGCTCAACGGAGCTCTGTTGGGACTAGTGCAGATTTCTTTGTGGCAGGAAAAGGCAGCAATGCCCGAGGGGCCTACCACAAAAGGCAGCTCATTAACGTGAAACAGATCGACAGAGGAGAGGGTGGACTGATGAGCTAACAGAGCTCATCGATCTGCTGCAGATTTTTTGGGCAGAAGGCAGCAATGGCAGGAGCCCAGAGGCGTTTTGCAGCGCTGGCAGAAACAGAACAAGAGAGTGAGAGAGAGTGGCTAGCTCCCGATTTGTCGGGACTGCTGCAGATTGTTTTGTGACCAGAAAAAGGTTCCAACAGGGCATGAGCCTAGTACAAAAGGGGCAAAGCCCAGCGCCAGGAGAAAAACAATGAGCCAGTGAGAAAAGGGGAGTAGTGACTTAATGGAGTTTGCCTGACAGCTATGGATTTCTTGTGGGCAAAAAAGCAGCAGTGTAGGCAGGAGCCCAGTACAAAGGCCAGGCCTGCAGTGCAGCAGCAGAAATGGAATGGAATGGGTGACTGAGAGGGGAGGAGGTTCAATGACCTGCGGGCCAGGACTGCTGCAGATTTGTCTGTGGGCAATAAGCCAATGCAGGTGAACCCTACAAAGGGACAGCCTGCACCCACAGGAGCTACAGAACCAGTGAGAGAGTGAGGGAAGTGGAGGAGGAGCTCACAGAGTCTCTGTTGGGACTGCTGGTTTTTTGTGGTAGAAAAGGCAGCAATGCACCTAGGGACCAGTACAAAAAGGACAGCCTGGTGGTGGCAGAAACAGAATGAGTCAGTGACAGAGGGGAGGAGGATCACCAGAGCTCTATCGTGACTGCTGTGGATTCGTTTGTGGGCAAGTGGCACTTGCGGCAGGAGCCCAATACAAGAGGCCAGCCTGGTGTGCCGGGTGACACGGAACGAGTGAGTGAGTGACAGAGGGGAGGAGCAACCTCAACGGATCCTGTGTTGGGGACTACAGGCAGATTTCTTTGTTGGCAGAAAGCCACTCACAGAGGCAGGAGCCCAGTACAAAAGGCCAGCTCAAGCGTACAAGGAGAAACAGAATGAGGATTCGGGGAGTGACCCACCTCAACAGAGCTCTGTCAGGCCATCTGAGGATTTCTTTGTGGACAGAAAAGGTGCCAACGCAGGAAGGAGCTCAGCACAAAACAGCAGCCTGCAGCACTGGGAGAAACAGAATGAGCGTAGTGACAGAGGGCCAGTGAGCAGCTCAACGGACCAATGTAATCAAAATTCAGCATTGACAAATGCTTGTTTTTTTATTGTGTCCAGAACTGACTGTGTGTGTATGTGTGGGTTTAGGCAGGCTGCGTTGCGCAGTTAAAACACGATTCCCAGTAATCATTAACTAGCACTCAACCACGCAGCGGCAGGTTAACACTTCAAGAAAGCATTTAATATACCTGTACACCTTATATGCAGTAGAGCAACCCCAGTTGTATGAGCACCTGGTTGCAATCAGTAATTCAGCAGTAAAAGCAAAATAGTGCCACATTAACAGGCCAAATTGCACAGAAGAATGCTTTTTAAATAATATCAGCCATGCTTATCATACAATGCAGTGCTAGTCCTGTTACAGTGGTATGGGGCCCCTATTTTCAGATTAGTGTTGTGTACTCCTAAGTGCTACACCTGAGATAACGCACAGCCACAGAAGGTGGTGGTAAATGGCACTCCCTCCAGTGAGGAAAGAGTGACCAGTAGGGTGCCGGAGGGTTCAGTAATGGGACACATCCTCTTCAGTGTCTTTATAAGTGGCATAACAGAAGAACTGGAAGGGGAGATATGCCTTTTTGTAGATGATACCACAATCTGTAATAGCGTTGATAGGTGCAGATGGAGAGAATGAGTGGGGACATTAGAAAACTTGAAGAGTGCTATGGGACATGGCAGTTCGGTTTAAAGCCAAAAGTGCAACATCAAGCATCTAGGGTACTAGCTTAGAGGCTGAGTATAAATGTAGATGGAGGTACTTATAGTCACTTTGAAACTTTTATACAGCACGGTGCTCGGTATGCAGGAGATTGCTCATTTACATGGCTGTAGTAGTATATGCATATGTCACATGATCAGGGTAGCATCAAGGATACTGAATACGACACCATCCAACCATGTCTGTTCCTACAGTGTAATGTTTAGCTCTTGCACGCTAACCTTTCTGAAAATGGGGCCCTAATTGACTAAAAATCCTGGCCAATGTCTCCTAAGATGCAGAAGGTAAACATAAAGTTTATCTTATCTATCTCTTTACGTATTGTTTTATCATATTTTGCTTGCAAACCTTTATCCGATTTCAAAACATTGTGATGTGACTTAAAATGTTTATAACAGACTAGTTAAAATACAGTTTGTTTTCTTCTTTACCTATATGCTGTCTTTATTTACTTATAAAACACAGTCTGGTGGGCTGGCCCAGCAGCTTGGTGGTGATTGCACTGCCTCCATGCCAGTGGCCCAGTTTTGGTGGTGGAATTGAGTTACACAGGGGTTAGCTGGGTGGGAGATATGATTGAGCATCTCAGGGAATGCTCTCCTCTCAGTGAGAGGAAGTCTGACCACCCTGCTCTTCAACATCCACCTAGCTGAGAAGGGCTGGCAGGGCAGTGGAGTTGCATAGGGGAGGGCTCAGGCAGGCACAAAGGAAGCATGTGTCTTTATATGCAATTGCATCATTCCATGCTTGGCTGCCCAGGGGATGAAACCCAAGGGAGAAACCCCCTAATGGCAAAATGATCCAACAGCCTGCCGCAGGTTTTGCACTGCTAAACGGGCTCTGCTCATATATGTGTCTCCTTGTCAATGGCCCTCCCCATCCTGGCCCCAACACGTGGAATGTGAGTGGGGGGGATCTCAGAGCAAATATGTCCTGTTGATGGAAAGTGATTGGGCTGGAGATGTCAGTGGGCAAAGGGGTAGCAGGGTGACTAAGGAGATAAAAATCTCTGTGGGAAAAAAAAAAGAAATAAAACAGTTTGAGAAGCTCAAACCCCAAAACAGACTGTGCATGCCTCCAGTGAGGATTCACAGTAAAGTTGTTTAGTAAAACAATACTAATTATATGCATATGCCAGCTAAACTCCTGATGAAAATTGAATATTGAGGATTGCAGCAAAAATATATATTTTAAAATAAAACTTAAAACATAGTCCATAGAGTACAAACTAGCAATAATTTTGGCTTACACTTCCACAGCTCCTGAAGTGCTTCCCAGCATTCAACTCAGATAAGTTGCTGGACTTACACGTAATTAATTACACATAAAACAAATCAACACTTTAACTTGGAAAATGCATGCAGCTCCCTATGTATACAGGTATGTTAGGAATATCCTGTATTAGCTTCCTATACAAATGTGTTGTCTGACAGTAAATGAAGGCAGCACTTATTTAAAAGAATAAACTACAGCATTTAAATTACTTTTAAAAGTTTCTTGTCACATCACAATGGTCTGATATTTGACTAAAGGTGTGCAAGCAAAACAAAAGGAAACCCCATAAAGTAGAATAAGAGCTAGCCTGTTTGTTTTTACCTCAGCTCTGCCTAGTTTCAGAGATCCTCTCATCAAGCTAGCAGCTAACTGAATGCAGGCAATGAGTTCAACTCTAGGACATTCATGGGGAGGGACAGAGGGATGGGTAGTTTCAGAACATAGTCCATTTCAGTATATAGTTTATTTGTTTCAGTATATAGTGTGTGAATTTTTCAGTCTACAGTGTGTGTTTCAATACATAGTGTATGTGTTTCACCATGTAGTGTATTTGTTTCAGTATATAGTGTATGCAGATTTTTCAGTGCATAGTGTATTTATTTCAACAGATAGTGTATGTATTTCAATATAAAGTGAAGATGTTTCAATATATAGTGTATTTGTTTCAGTATATAGTGTATGTGCTTTTTCAGTGTGTAGTATATGCATTTCAATAGATAGTGTATGTATTTCAATATACAGTGTATTTGTTTCAATATATAATGTATGCAGATTTTTCAGTGCATAGTGTACTTATTCCAACAGTTAGTGTATGTATTTCAATATAAAGTGTATATGTTTCAATATATAGTGTATTTGTTTCAGTATATAGTGTATATGCTTTTTGCAGTGTGTAGTGTATGTATTTCAATATATAGTGTATTTGTTTCAGTATATAGTGTATGCAGTTTTTTCTCAATATATAGAGTATGTGTTACAATCTATAGAGTATTTGTTTCAGTAGATAGTTTATGTGGATGTTTCAGTCTGTAGTGTATGTATCTCAATAGGTAGTCTATATGTTCTCAGTCACATAGTACATTTGTTTCAGTATATAGTGTATGTGGATTTTCAGTATTCAGTTATGTGGTTCAGTAGATAGTGTGTGTTTCACTATGCAATGTAAGCATTTCACTATAGTGTATGTGTTTCACTATATAATATATGTATTTCAGTATACAGTATATGTATTTCACTATACGATGTATATATTTCAGTAGATACTGTATGTGGTTCACTACATTGTGTATGTATCTCACTATATAATGTATATATTTCACTATATGATGTATGTATTTCACCATATAGTGTGTGTTTTACTATACAGCCAGGGATTCTGAATTATGTCCCTAATGGCTTGCCATAGAGTTTTGGCAATACTTTGTAGGGCACACAGCAATTAAGATGTTTACAGTCTTGGGGCCTGATTCTAGAAAGGGATACGCAAAACATAAAACAGATGCACCAATATGCAGACGGTAAATGCGAGATGCACCAAAGTGTTGAGACATGCAGTATTCTACTGCAGTGATGTGCGCCATGTCAGAAACCAATACACCAAAGACCACTTACGCTGCACATGTGACAGACCCCCAAGATACACATTTGCATAAATAGACATATGCCAAAAACAGTAGAAGGATACACACAGGTGGGATTTTGGAAACAACCAAGATGCACGTTATACCACTCGCAAATGGCGTAACATACACCTGGGGGAGCAGGTGTAAATTACACAGTATAAAAGGCATCTGTGGGAGACAGTCAGCAGAGTCACTGTTGCGCAAGTAGTGTGAAGACACCCAGCAGAGAGAGAGAGTGAGAGGGACAGATGGAGAGAAAGATGGCAGCACCAGCTGCTATACTGGCAGAAGTGCTACTAAGCAGGCAGTAGAGGCATTGCAGGCATCAAAATGTCTGGAACCAGGGGAGCAGGCAGCAGCCAGTGCAGCATGTAGCAGCCAGATGGCATGCACTAAGAATGTACAGACCCAGGACATCATACCAACACTTCACGGAGGAGCAATGCATCACATACTACCACCTGCCAAAGTCCATCATTGCAGAACTGTGTGATGACCTACGGGATGAACTACAGAGTGCCACCCACAGGGGTCAGCCAGTTCCAGTGGATATCAAGATGAGTGTCTCTCTGTGCTTCCTTGCAACCGGAACCTTCCAGAGACCCACTGGTAACACCATAGTATTCTCACAGCCAGCTATATCCAGGTGCCTCCACCAGTTCCTGGATGCAATGATGTATTGAACAGGAGAGTACATCACCTTCCCTAGAGATGCACATCAACAGCAGGAAGTGAGACAGGCCTTCTATGATGTTGCACAGTTCCCCCGTATCCTTAGTGCCATTCATTGTACACATGTGGCTATCAGAGCACCACCAGGGGAGCCAGATGTGTATGTCAATCAAAAAGGATTCCACTCCATGAACATGCAAGTGGTATGTGACAGCCAGTGCTGTATATTGGACGTGGTAGCACAGTACTCTGGTTCCAGCCATGATGCATACATCCTCCACAACTGTGGGCTGAATGAGGCATTCCAGAGAGGACAGATAACCGGCGGCTGGCTCCTTGGTGTGTGCCCATGACATACAGAGACACTGCCCATGACCACTATGCACAATGGACACATGGCTAACATGTGCCATGTACACTGACCATGTACCTTACATCCCACGGGTGACAGTGGATACCCACAACTGCCATGGGTCATGATACCACTACAGCACCCACGCACCCCTGGCAAGGCCATGCCACCACCAGAGGTGTCATCGAGCAGACATTTAGTGTCTTGAAAGCACAGTTCAGGTGCCTGGATACATCAGGAGGGGCACAGCAGTATGATCCAATGACAGTATGTAAGATCTTCATGATTTGCTGTATGATGCTAACATTGCAGTCCAAAACCGATTCCCAACACCCAACATGGAGGCAGAGGAGGATATGGGGAGGAAGATGAGGAGGAACCTGGTGATGACCATGGTGGACTGCAGCAAGACCAAGCAGCATGTTCCCAGGCAGGCAGTGTGCAAGGTGTGAGCTGATAGTGCAGCATTTCACCTAGTGCATTGTGGCACACCATCAGGAGGCACCATTGGCAATAATCCACCTGGCCATCTGTAGCATAGCAGCACACAGCCATGCTGCCTGGTTCTGTACACCCAACACTGTACATTGTGAACATTGGCCATGTGTGCGTGGCAGCAACTAATGGCAATAGACATCCACTGCAGTGTGTGAAGCACCCAGATATGGTACAAAGGTAGGAAAGACAGCACACAGCCTGGGCAGCCACAGCACTGTGTGCTGCAAGGAAGGTGTGTGTGTGGACACAAACATGTACAGCCCAGTGCAGCACATCAGCCATGGCCACTGTGATGTACACACTGCAGTCAGGTATGTTTTGTTGCCTAGGGGTGACATTATGTGCTGCAAGGACCCTGCAGTGCAACATCCACATAGTGGAGGGGATCATTTTTGCTGTGTGTGTATATGTGTGATGGGTATCAGATGCTGCAGTAAGGGCAATAGCAGACAACAGAGGATGTAAGCAGTTTACAACAGCCTGCCAAAGTCCTGAGCACTGCGGGCCGGTGCAATGGAAGGGATAATTACAATGCAATAGTGTGCAGAACATCAGAAACGCAATTGTGTTTCAAGCAACATGCAACAATCACTGCCAGTATGAGTGTGGCATGCAGTATTTAAATGTACGCATATGCATTTTTATTTTTATTTATTTATTTATTAAATTCTCGGATTACAAATACCTTTGAGCAGAAACTGCTCGTTTACAAAGGTTCCACGTCAAAGGATGAGGGTCAACATACATACAGAGGTAGTAAAAGAATACACAATAAACAACCAAAACAACTAAAAGAAAAAATAAAGATACTCAGTTATAACATACTTTGAGATAATATTCATATAACGAGCAGCTTGAGTAGGCAGCTGGCTGCGGTAACAATAAGAGACAGAGGGCACCATAGGCAGTTAGTATTGCAGGCGTGCGACCGGGAGAGGAAGTTGGCAGGCTAATGGGCCATTGTCTGATGGTGGTGGAAAATGTCTTGTACCAGTGGAGATCTGAAGCAGGAAAGGAGTCACAAAGAAGGCCCAATGCCAGAGGGAATGAGACTGGGAAAGGGCGGGCTGTGAGACATGAGTGAGCTGGGAGGTGTTTAGAGAGATCTTTGTTCAGAGAAGCAGTCACATTGAGTGGTAGAGGTGAGGTAAAGTTTGAGATTCCTTTGAAGGGTCCAAGTGTAGTAGAGGAAAGTGCTTCTTTATTGAGGGAATTGAACCATTGAGCAGCTCTATAGATAAAGGACCGCTGACCCATGGAGGTACGACATCTGGGAACCTGAAAGGTTAGAGATTGGGCACCACATGTTTGCTGGAGTGCCACTGTAGGTAGTAAGGAGTGAGCTAACACCAGGTGGCATGAGACCAAGGAGAATCTTTTTGGTAAGTAAATAGGTCTGGTATTGTATTCTGCTGCGTAGGGGTAGCCAGCTGGCCTGTGCATAGAGGTCACAGGTGTGAGTTTGTCGGACTGCACCCGTCAGTAGTCTACAGGCTTTGTTGAGAGCAACTGAGATCTTGCGGAGGGCACTTGTTGAGGCAGAGCCATAGATGACAAGGCAGTAGTCAATGATAGAGGTGACAGAGCTGTAGATGGCTAGTTTAAGGGCATCCACAGGCATACAGTGCTTGTGTTTGTGTAGTTGTCCAATCCGTATATTGGCGGTCTTGGCAACAGTGTCAATATGCCAAGTGTAGGACAGGGTACTATCCAGGGTAATACCAAGGTACTTGAACTCCTTGACATGTTCGAGTGGGTTACCAGCGTGGTTCTTGATGGTGAGGGACAGAGAGTTGTGCCTGCTCTGTCAGTTACAGAAGGACATGGCTTTAGTCTTGCTGTGGTTCAGGACAAGTTTATGAGAATTGAACCAGTCTTGATGCGCTTGAAGTCGAGCTGCAGCTGATTCAGGACTGTAATGTCATGGTGGCTGGAAAACAGGACTGCATCGTCATGCGTAGTAATATTTTTTGGTGGCAGGCACTGGGGAGATTGTTGATGAAGAGGGAGAAGAGTAGAGGCCCAGAATAGACCCCTGGGGACTCGGAGTGGACCAGTTTCTCATCCGAAGAGATCCTGCAATCCTTACACGTTGCATCCGATTATCAAGGTAGCTGGTGAACCATGGAAGGGCATCACTGGAGATCCCAATGGAGGACAGTTGCTTGAGCAGTAGGGGGTGGTTAACTGTGTCGAATGCCTTGGTAAGGTCTATAAATACTGCCCCTCCACAATTCCCTTTGTCAAGCGTGGCATGGATGAAGGTTGTAAATTCCAGTAGAGCAGTGGTGGTGCTGTGCCCTTTTCTGAAGCCATACTGCTCTGGGCACTGTACATTGCACTTATCCAGGAATTCAACTAGTTGGTCCGACACTATTCACTCCAGCGCTTTGGATAGTGGGGAGAGGAGTGAGATAGGTCTGTAATTGGTGTGCAGTGTCCTATCTCCACTTTTGTGAATTGGTGTGACAGTGGCTTTCTTCCAGAGAGAGGGGAAATGGTCCAATCTAAGCGAGAGATTAAAGATCTTTGTAAGTGGTTCTAAGATTTCATCGAGGACTTGTGCCAGCAGTTTCAGGTCAAGGGAGTCACCACTGTACTCTTGTTTGCCGATGGGCTTTTGAAAGTATTTTCTAGCTACTTGAGGTGGGACCTCCTAAAAAAAAAACTTTGGGGTTGTACGTTCTAGTTGGGGGGTAACTTGGGAGGAGCTGGAGGGGAGGTCATTGAAAAAATTTGGTGGAAAGACACTGTCCAGGTTTGTAAATGCATTATTAAAAGTGCTGGTGATGGTACCTAGGTCAAGTGTACTAATGCCATGAAGGTTGAGCATAGTGGGTGGTGCTTTAGGATCCATGCCCATGAGTTCTTTCATGTTGTTCCAGAATTTGTTTCCCTGGCCCCAAGAGTTGGTCAGAGCCTCTTTGTAACAGCTGCGTTTAGCATGCCGTATTTTTTGAGTGCAATCATTTCTGGCTGCTTTGTATAATTGTATGTTTACTTGCGTCGGAGTTGCACGAGCACAATGCCAGAGGTGGTCTCTGTGCTTGAGCAGAGTTAGAAGGTCAGTAACCCAGGGGTTGGTCTGTCCTTTGACCTTCATCTTTTCACTGGTGCATAGATGTCACAGGCTTCGTTGAAGCGCTTGATAAATAGGTCCAGAGCTTTGTTGGTGTCATTGAGGGAGTCAAGCACTGCCCAGTTCAGCCTGGTTAGATGGGATTTTAACAGCTGGAGGTGCCCTTGTTTGATAACCCTGGCATAGATAAGCTTGGCAGGGGGCTTGTGGTATTTGTTTGACCAGGAGCAGATGACAGGCGAGTGGTCACTTATTGTATCCGGGAGTAAAGAAACATTGGAGATGCGTTCAGGGTGGTTAGATAGAATCCAGTCTAGAAGAGTAAGGGAGCCTGTCCTATAGTTACACCTAGTGGGGGCATTGACCAGTTGAGTGAGGTGATGCTCCGCCGCTGCATTCTTATAGGTAGCGGCCTCAGCGGAGAGCCAGTTAATGTTAAAATCACCCATGATTATGGTTTCAGAATTATGTTGCTGGACCCTTAGATATTCCATGATGCTATGGAAGCCAGCAGCCTGTTCTCTTGGGGTAGGTAAACTGAGATGACAGTGAGTTCCTTGTTATGTGCACCAAGGAGGATTTTGATTGTGAGGACCTGAGAGGAGTTGCTCAGGCTAGGGAATGGGATGATGTGACCCATAAGGTATCCTTAAGATAGATGAGCAGCCCTGCCTGCTTAGATCCTGTCTTGCCTGAAAATGCAGTAGACAGGGATAGAGACTGAGGTATCAGGATTTTAGGGTTTGGCCATGTTTCCACAACTGAGAGAACATCAGGGTTGTGCTGTAGGATCCATGTTTGAGGAACCAAGTTTGTTGAGGATGCTGCAGGCGTTGATGGATGCCATGGTGAGTGTCCTGTCCTTCTGCTTGGTGCCCGCTGGCTGCCCAGGTGGTCCTGGGTAGGGTGAACATTTCCTGAGAGCAGGAGCAGCATAAGGAGAATTTGTAGGAGAAAGGATTTCAGCATCTTGTAGATACCTGGTGGTTAAGTCATAAGCCAAAAGAAATTATCAACAGCTGAGGTCCAGAGTCACAGAATGTGTTAGAATTCCTGAAGGTGATAAACTGTGCCTGCGCATATGCAGGATGTGAAATCCTTTTGTCTGCATGCTTCTTTGTCATTCAAAGAGGTTGTTGAAAAGCCCACACAGAGATCATGGAGCAGGTCAGAAGGAAATGTGGATTCAAGCAGACCTAGAGTCACTGAGTTTGTCAGACTTAATTGCTTGACTTAATGTTTTGCTTGGGATAGCTTCCAAAAAGTTGATTTTTAAATGAAAAATGCAGATACCTGGTGATGATGTTTTGCAGAAATCCAGTTCAGGAGACTTTCATGGATGTAGTGAGCAAAAATGGTGTAGTTACTCCAAGCAGAAAACCATGTAAATCCACAAAAACTAAGCTACAGACACAGACAAGCAGCCACTACAAACAAAGAAGGAGGCAACAGCCCGGTGCATGTGCAACTCAAGTTAATTGCATAGAAAAGGACACACAGTAGCGGCATGCAAGAAGAACAATGTAACTGCGGCCTGCCCATGTTACAACCATTGCACATGCGGTAATCATGTGCACCTGAATTCCAATGATGCCACAGTGCTCCAAAATTGCCTGGGAGCTATACACACCACACATAGGCCACTGTCCAGTGTCTACTGGGTGTACCTCTTCTGTCCACTAAGAATGTCCACCCTAAGTGGCAGAGCACCCAATTTCAGCCCTGAGGAGATGGCACAATTGATCAACCTTGTGCAGCAGTGGCACAACAAACTGCTGCCACCAGGTTACAGGAGACACAACACAGGAGAGGAACGGTGTGTGGAGGAGTATAGGTGCTCAGCTGCAGGAGATAACAGGCATGAGGAGGACAATGAAGCAGCTGAAACGTAAGTGGCAGGACATATACAGGAGGGACAGGGACATACTTGTCCATCTGATGGACATGTCCACCCATAGGGATGCAGACATGATGGGTGGAGGAAGGCACATGGAAGGTGAGTAATCAACCCTGTAGGAGCACCACTGGGCAGCACTGCAACTGTGTGCAGGCTAAACTAACACATGTCACATCTCTTGTGCTGCAGGACAGAGAGGTCCCAGACATGGGGCCATGAGAGGATGGGCAGACCGGGTACAGCAGGATGGGAAGGAACATCACTGGCAGAGTAAGTGTGTTCCAGTGGACCATGATGACTGTGCACACAGCATGACATCCACACACAGTGCATGTACAAATGTGATGTTACCTGGAGAGCACTGGCACATCACTGACATACGTCACATTCCCCTGCAACAGGTGTGCGGACACCAGTGGCCTGAGACACAGGGCCCTGCTGAGGGCCATGGCAGAGCTGAAGCACAAGGATGCCAGAGCATACCGCTGACAGACTCGGCATATGCGGCATACAGCATGATCTCTCTCACCAAAGATGAATGTGGAGACTGGGGAGGAGGCCATGGAGGGTGCTGTGGGTGAGCAGGGGGAACAGCAAATGGGTGAAGTGGCCCAATACCAGGCAGAGATGGAAGGTGCTCATCAGCCACCACAGGAGGAAGCAGAGGCACAACAGATACAGGAGGCACAGCAGGCAGAGGCTGCACCAGAGGACAATGCCAATCCTGAAGCCATAGTGGCAATGGACATGCAGGTACCGCAGGTGGAGGACCTACAGCCACAACAACCAGATGTGGACCCGGGCCAGGTGCACAATGCCATAGTGTTGGATGAGGGGCAGCCAGCTGAATGATTGCAGGCACTGCCCAAGGACCATGACAGGTGACTTGAAGACCTCGTTGAGGTCATCTTGGGTGACATAGCCAGACTGCATGGTCCCTCAGAACCATGCTGGCTGCCTTGAGGGACCATTAACTGTTCTTATCACACTAGTATGGGCAGTGTTATGCCGGGGTGCATGCTTGCTGACCTGTGGTGGATATGTGAGTTGTTCGTCTGGTGTGTGGGTGGGCAGATTTGTACATATGTTTAACGATGATACATAGTCCAAGGGGTGGTACCTGTGCATTTCTTCAATTAGGTTGTTGTTCATCTGGGGGCAGGGCTGGTACATATGTTATAAACTAAGGCCCCTAGAATTCTGCAGCCGCAGAATTTTGCACAGAACTTGCAATCTACTGCAGAACTTCTGAGGTGCCACAGAACTCACTCTTCTTGTTGATTTTTTATTAATATTTCTGTTTTTCCATAGAATCTGGTTCCCTTACCCTCTTTTTATATCCTAAACCCCCTATATGCTCAGAATGTGATGTTATCATTGCTATAACATCATACATTAGCTAATGAAATGGCTGCAATCTGCAACAGAAATGAACAGTTACTTATCTACCACAGATCCCACGGCCAGAGACAGTGGCACAGCACATCAGGCATGGTGATATTTGCTCAACCTGCACTACAGCCTAATACAATTTTCAGTCTTACATTATTGCACTAGGGCCAACTTAAACAAAACCTTGTCAATAGCACAGACCTGTTAAGTCCATACCTCACTTTGTACAAACCTATTTGTGCCTTTAAGGTATAGAGATGCCATCTGAAATGAATAACTGGTAAAATGAATTTAACTGTCATTTTAAGAAAAATAAAGATTATGCCAGAAAAGTGGAATATAATAATATGTAGACCTGTTGAAAGAATAGACTTGTTAAATAAATAATTGCACTGTACGCATTTTTGCCAGGGTTATTGATTACATATTGTCATTGGTTGATAGAATCACCTAAAAGTTATGGAGAAATGTGTGCAGGGACAGCTGTTGGGCCAGAGGGTAGCATGCTGTGTTTCCATGCCAGCAACTCAGGTTCAGAGATTAGCTCTGGGAGCTGGCTGGGCAGCACAAGGATTGGTGGAACACATCATTGCTCGGAGCCTGGGAAGGTATGGTGCAGTGTTCTGTCACATGGTGGACACATTGTGCTGGTCTGGAGAGCTCTATCTCACAATCGGTTCACATGCATGTCATGGCCTGATGGTGTTACGCAATGTGTCAGGGAAAGCAGGTTGACATCGAAAATGAGTTTTGCAATAACTCTGCTATTCCATTTCTAATGGGACCTTTATGAATAAGGATTCAAGTTCATCGAAATTAAAAATACACACACACACACACACACACATACATTATCTCTGTCTCTCTCACCACACACACACACACACACATTTGTATGTATGTTACAGATTGCATATAAATATATAAGTGATACACAGTGGGAACCTCATTAGTGGAATAGATAGCATGCATATAGAAATACCTTATTTATCACATAAGATCCCCTCTGCATATGTTATTTATTTAACAGGCTAGGACCTTAAGGGAGAGACATTTGTTTTGCCTTTTTAGGCATAAAATTATTTTTATATTTCTGTTATTTTTTGAACTAGTGTTACTGTGCTTTCCACCATCCTGATTGCTATAAAAACTGCCATGAAAGTGAAGTCAGGATGACAAAGCTGTCACTGTGATGTGGTAGTTTGTTAGTGCCACAGAACTTCCACAGAAATTACAAACCACTGCCGCAGAAGTTCTGTGGCAAATGGTAGTCTTGCCGCAGGACTTGGTCCCACTGTGCCGCAGAAAAGTTGGGGCCCTGGTTGTAACATGTGCATGTGTCAGTTGGGGTAGGGTGTTACAGCTTCATATGTTATTGTGCTATGTATGTCTAGTCCAGTGTGGGTTCTCACATGTTATGTTCGTTTGAATTGTTCACACAGTAAATGTTTTGTGTATTACACAATCAACGTGGTCCTGTCTACTGTCTCCTTGTGGAATGGTGTCTGTTCTGCATGAGTGGGTGGTATAGTATATGAGTGCTCACATGCATGCAGCACCATGGTGGTGTTGTTTGCATGTCTGCTATGGCTATATGGCCCATGTTTGCCAGTTGTACACTACACCTATCGGCAAAACACATAGTATGGCATAGCACGGCACAATCCATTGTTGGCAGTGCATTATGCTGAGCATGTCCACCTACCCCTGCACTAAGGAGGTGGGACATTGTGTAGGCTGTGGGCCTGTATGGCACCGCACCACCTGAGGGCGTCGATGGCCCTTCAGGTGGCACTGCTGGCACATGGCTGTAGTGTTGCAGAACACCGGACTACAGCAGAGACATGCTGTTTGGTGCTTCAAACCTGTCGTGGTGATGCTGCATGCTACAACCAGTGACCACGGCCAGTGCATAATGCCTTGCAGCTACAGCAACATGGTGCACATTTGCTATCCAGAGTGCCCTGCATATTGTCCATGTGTCATGTTCAGATGCCCCACGATGACTGTCCCGAGGCAAGCCCTATGCAAAGTATGCCACTGTTGGGCCTTGCAGATGCTGAAGGCATGGCAGTGTTTACCCCACACAGTGTGTCTGACCTGGCGGGTGTGAGGCAATATGTCCCCAACCCTATAATCCATGGTTACAGTGGTGGCTGCAGTCCCACAACTATATTTAACCACCCCTGCCATCATGCCATGCTTATGTATATGCTGGGTACCGCTGCATGGACCAGACACCCTCACAGCAAGAAAAGTGTCCTGTATGGGTTTGTCTATGGCCTGTCCACATGCATCCATATGCCACAGACATGCTGCACAATGTGCACTGTTTGGTCATGCCTGCACAATGTGTATTCACATACCAGACCATATGTGCACATTCACGGATACCCACCCCAGTGGAAGGCTGCAGGGTCCAACCTGGCTGCAGAAACATACTGGTACACAGCACTGCTCCCCTTCCCACAAGGGTGCTGACATGCACATGCATGTCATGTTCCATGGCATAACGATGAACACTGTCCTGCCTATGTATGGTGCACCTGTGGTACATGTCGTGCCCAACATTTGCACTTCAGATACTCATGTGTCCCCACAAGGAACCCACACATGCATGGCATGTCCCAGAATTACCCACACACAGTGCTGTACCCACCCATTGCTAATGGTCAGTGACATAACCCTGGGACACACAACACCCCTCCCTACCATCACCTGTGTGTATGCCAGACACATAGACTTTGAAACATAGACTTTGACGGCAGATAAGGACCGCTTGACCCATCTAGTCTGCCCATTTCCCTACCTACAGGATAAGCCACAGATCCTAGTTAAAAAACAGCCTATTTCTTCCTACCCCCCACAAGAATTGCCTTATGTCTGTCCCATGTATTCTTGAATTCTCCCACAGTTTTCAAGTGTGTGCATATGTGCCTCTGTGGCATGGTACACGTACAGTGTCCCATTATGTCCCGCACCATCGGTGGATTGTGCCACTACAGTCTTCTACCCCATGATGTACTGCAGACCCATATACAGGGATGCCCTAGTTGCAGGGCACTGCAGTCACTGTTAACGGTAGTATGGCAGACACTGACAACGACATCACCACTGTTTGGTCTGACCTCTGTAGTAATTTATTTGCACATACAGCAGTGTTACCACATTGTACACGGTGGCACATTGTTGAGTACTGTACTCCCCCGCAGACACACACACACACACACACATTGTTTGTTGTGCACACCACCACCCAACCCACTGTAGTAGTATAATATGCACAAGAGTCCATACTGTTGTATTGCCAGCTACACATGACACACTGCCAATAGTAAGCTTTCGCTGAGAACACCCACCCATATGGCTTCACACTATACTGTCCTCTGCTGATGTTGTGTATGCTGCGCAGCCCTGCTGAATGTGCGAACTCCAGCACCCTGTGCAGTCTGAGCTGCTTACACACTGCCATCTGTGCTATGCTGGCTTTCATTCCCTTGCTGTGTTGCACTTGAAACACCCTCCTGTTGCCCAGTGCCTGTCCCCACCTCGACTCCTTTCCTCCTTTTTCTGCCCCATTTGTGTTGCTGTGTCACTGTGGGCATTGATGCTGTGACATCACCCCTGCCATGGTTCACATCCTGTTGGCCTGGACTGTCAGTTCGTGCAGCGTGTTACCGTAGCCAATACTGGGATGTTCTGCTTTGCCGGTACAGGGATTGCAACTGTAGTGGTGGTTGTGGTGCTGCCTGTGGGTGTTGTATCGGTGGCTGTCTGTGCTGCAGTAGCTCTGGATGGTTCCACCCCTGTTGGGCTCACATTCTGTATGTGGATGGTACTATCACCCACAGTGGCCTCCCTGTGTGAGTGTTGTGTATGCTGTGTCATGCCCTGCCAGTTTGTGCTGGGCCCTACCACTGCAGGTGGTGCAACACACTGTGGTCAGTTGATGCCATGCATGGGGATCTGGGGGTATATGTGTGGCACTGAGTGTGTTGGCAACCACTGTTGCATGGGTGGGTGCTGCACATGCATTGCATCTTCTTTTGCCAGCAGCACATTGATCATGGCCTTATTGTGGGCTTGCTATTTTACCATCATGAGCTCCGTGACCTGGGTGCAATACAACATCGACTCCATGTGCCCCTGTGTACAGTGGTGTAGGCCATGGATAGCCTGCGCCACAGTCTCGAGCTCTGCCGATGTCTCCCTGCTGCTATCCTGTATGGCTGTGCTGATAGTTGTCAGATGGCCAGCCTGCCTTTGATGGTGCTCCTGCAGGGCCTCTCTGATTGCAACCAGATCATGTCTTATATCCCCCTAGCCCACCAACACTGACTGGCAGTAGTCACCAATATATGCTGGTGGTGACAACTGATTCTGCAGCTCCCTGACTGCATCATCCAGCTGAGCCTGTAAGTCTGTGTAACCACCGGGGCTCTGTACCCCCCGCCACCGTTCCCTGACTGCCTACTGTCAAATTTCCACCCACACTGTGCATCCTAGGGTATTGTCACCAGCACTGGATGCATGGCTGGTGTCGCTGGCACCCACAGCACTGTCCTGCATTGCCTGTGCTGTGTACAGTCCCTCCCTCTTCTGCAGCGCCATCCTCAGCCTCCGTCCTGTAATGGCCATCTGTCTGTTACTTGGCAGTATCTTCTGCTGGTGACCATTGTGTGGAGCTGTCTGTTGTAGGCTGCAATGGTGTCACAGGTGTGGAGCTGCCCATTGCATGCTTGGGTGTTGCTGGTGAGGTGTTGCCTGTTCTCCGCTGGAGTGTTGCTGTTGTTGAGCTGCTTGTTCCCTGTTCTGGTGTTGCTGGTGTGGAGGTGCATACTGCCAGGCTGCTGGCTTCCCCTGTCCCCATGGCACCCCTGCTGGGCTGCTGTTGTCTTCTTGGTCCAACACCGCTGGCCCTGCTGGCTCCATGCACTGCTGCAGTCCCTGTGGGGTGGACATGCAATCAGTGTTTGCCCCGCAGAATTGGCTTGTACCCATACCCTGCATCACACAGTGGTCCCTGCAGCACATCTGTCTCTGGATTCCTGTACAGTACACCGTGTCTGCTACCGATGCCTGTGCATGTGTTCCCACGCTGTTCCAAATACAATGGCCAGTGTGTGTGTGTGTGTGGAGGGGGGCACATGCGTGCCTCTGCCCCTCACATGCCAATATGGATCATTGTGTGTGACACGACATGCAGTCTACTATGGCAGGCATGTGGCTCTTCTGGTACATGTCTCATATCACCACCAGCACACACACACACACACACACACACATACACACAGGTGTGCCACTCACCACCCCCATGTGCATCATGTGCCATTCCAACAGGTGGTAATGGACAGTAGGCATCACCCCATGGCCAGTGTGTGCTTTTCCACCTCACTATGTAACACTGTACCCTCCACCCCAATGGCCAGCTTGTGTAATTCACGTAGTGCTACAGTCCTATTTACCTTCACCCTCCCCCAGTGGCATGCATGTGATGTTCCACAGCATGCTACAGTACTGTTTACCCTCTCCCACCCCCCAGCTTGTGTGTGCCACTGCACATTTGCCGTTTCACACATGGGTTGCTGCTGTGTGGTGCTGCTAGCTGATTTTACATGCTGCATCACTTGTCACATAGGCATACTCTTCGGGCATGTATTTTCTATTACGCAGATGTCCACATACCTGTGCCACTCTACAGCCTGAAGGTGTCCAGGTTGGTATCTCCACTGATGCTGTTCTGGCTCTGCATTGTAGCTAGCCTGTGCCCTATGGATGTCAGTGTCTGCTGCTGGCTTGGCCCTCCCCAGGTGCCCTGGGCACTGCAGCAGTTGTGGACAAGCTTCTGCTTTACAAGCCTCTTTAGATCACTCTTCTGGAGGGCACATACAGTCCTCCTCTGAGGGGCCACTGCATTAACCTTCCTGGCCATTCTGTCCCAGGCTGCCTTTCTACCGGCTCTTTTGGCTGTTTTACCTCCACGACTCAGCAGCAATACCAGTTTCTTTTCTATTTCTTGGACCAGTAAGTCCACCTCATCATGGCTGAAATTGCATTTTCTCCTCGCTGTCCCAGTGGCTGGCCCACTCTGGTTGCATTCTACTTGCCTATTTTGCGACATGCTTGTCTGGCATTGTCTGCACTGCTGTTGTGCTTTGCGCTGACATGTCATTCTTGCAGCATGCATAGCATATGTTCGGTGTGTTCTATAATTCCATGTATCACACATGTCGCAACTGCTTTGCTTTACCTTACTTTGCACATTGGCATACTTTCTGCATGTCGTATCTGGTCTTTCTAGAATCAGGCCCCAAGTCTGTATGGGGTCCCATGCTTTTCTTGATGTTCTCACTGCAGTAAAGCAGGCTTATGACAGAAGGCAGGAGGTTAGATCAACACTTAAAACACATAGAGTCCAGTTGATGTTATGGACAGGGGACAATGGATGGTAACAGTAAAGCCAAGTAGATGTTATGGACAGGGGGAAGGGAAAGGAGCTGCCTAGGTCTGCCACCCTCAAACAGACTCTGATTTTTCACATTGCTGCCCCACTTAGCTGCTGCTGCCTCTGAAATGCTACCCAATCTGAAAGGAGAGGCTTGTAGGGTTCTATGTGATAATGACGATCACCGAAAATAAAAACAGCAATGTACACTCATGATGAAAACAATGTGGCAACAAGATCTCTTTAAGTATGCGATTCTTAACTCCAAGGGGCTGCATCTCGGGGGTGGGGGATGAAATTTGTAAAAAAAATAAATGAACAGTGCAACTACAAAAAATTGTTGCACTGCCCCAGACCCGAACCCTCCACACCACAGCTGGCCACCCTCACCACCACACCACACAGCCAGCTCAGCAGCCTTCTGCTGCATTGCCTCCCACATACCGTCCCTTCCCTTCCATCCTCCACGATGTGGTTCCAGTTGCCTTCCTTCTCACTCATTGCTACCCTTTCAGGTTAGCCCACAATATAGGTGCTGAGACTGAGTCACTGTTATTGTAGTCGCTCAATCTCAGTTACCCTGTTCACTGAATACCTGCTTCTAGCTGTCAACCTGACTCTGCCTGGCCATGCTGCCAATGCCAATGGGGTTGGGTGATTAAAAAAGTGGGGGTTGGAGGTCAGCTTCGGTGATCAGCAAATGGGAAACAACTGAGAAGTTGAAGATGGCTTATCCAGGGCCTGTAATAAGTTGACAAGTAAATTGCACTTTACAATAGTGAATAAAAATCACAATGTCAGTTACAGAACATGCAAAAATGAGTCTTACTGAAAGTCTTACAATACTTTGTAGCACACACAGCAATTAGAATGTTCAAGGTCTTAGTCCCTCTGGGATCAGCAGGGTCAGGTAAGTCAGAAAGCACGAGGGGCGGCTTACAGTTTTCAGCAAGCAGGGTGCAGCTGAGAAGTTGAAGATGGCTGTTCAAGGGCTAGTAATGAACAGATAGGTAACCTGCAATTTACAATTTATTATTTTTGTTTTTTCTTTATTAGGAAATAAATAAAATAAGAAGAGCAGCAGCTGACCTTGGTATCACTATTCGTATGTTTGGTGACTTTTGTAAGAAAGTAAGTGCATCATTTGTTTGGTATTTCTTGTTCATTTTTTAAAGTTTAGTACTTTGTGAGCCTTCACCAAATTGTGTTTTAAATCTGACGGTGTTTATTCATTTTGTCACAATATAGCTCAGTACCTTGATATATTTTATTGCTGTTCTTCATACATTTATTTTAGTGACTGGAAGCTCAACGATAGCAAGTATAACCACTTGGTGGAGAACAGCAGACCTAACTGGAAGCAGAGAACATTTAAGGGAAGGAGACTCAGGTCAAAGATTGAGCTACAGACAGGTGAACAATAAATGCTGGAAACAAACAAACAAAAAAACCAAAAACAACCCCCCCGGAGTTCTCTTGTTTCAAATCAAGAGATTGTGGAGGCCATCAGTGAACAGTAATTTCTATACAGTCACTGTTGGATTTTCTGCCAGGACATTTTCCAGAGATATTTTTGAGGAGTTTTCTTGATTTGAAGATATGTTATGGACATGAAGTTCTAAAGTGATTGATCATTCATATTGCATTGCATGTCATTTTTAATACCTTTGACACAGTAGTATTAATGACTTTTTTACAAGAATCATTTGTTAGTTAGGATATTTAATGTTTACTCTGACAGGAAGGAAGAACATTTGAGCTCCCCAGCCAAGACATTTAAAACCAAGCAGAAGGTAGAAAAGCAAAAATAGATGAGGGTAAAAAAATGAACAGAGAAAAATGTCAAATTATTTAATTACACCTGCAAATCAAATTGAATTAGTGAGCAGTAATAACGTGGTCAGGGCTACTCCCTAAATGTTCATTGTACCCAGTTCAGGCCAGACAATTTCTTCCACCAGCATTTGATCATCCACTACTTTTAGAAACTAGGGACCTGAGAAATCAAAGTCAGCAGAAAGAAAAAGAACAAAAAGCAATAAAGGAAGGACAGACAATGCCAAATAGGTGTCAAGCTATTGCTCTGTCTCCAGTACTAAAAATACAGACTCTAGGCATCACTGAGGAAATGAAGGAGCCTAGAGATGTAAAAGTGAATAGAGAACAGCAAAACTAATATCTAAGACAAAAGAGTGCTGGAAGAGAGCAAGAACAAATTCATTAGGAAAAAGAGGTAATTTTTACAGAATTTTGAGCACTTCCTCTCTCCCAGCAGTATATGCGGCATCTTAGTTCAGAGCCTGCCTCAGTAGGTATTGCAGATAGCCAACATTTAAGGCCACAGTCAGTTGGGGATGACAGAGAAAAAGAGGATGTAGTGAGTGCAAATGTCAATAGAAAAATGATACAAAATTATGATGCTGAATTAAAACTAATGCAGTTGGGCCTTCATTAAATTAAAATGGAACTACAGACACACACACACATATCCAATAATGATTATTTAGAACTAATGATATCACTATTTACACTAATGGTGAACTTGAAGGGGAAAGAAGCTGCAAGGGGAGGAAAGGCAAAAGAAGAATAAGGATGGAAATGAAAGTGATTCACACGAGAAAAAAGGTAATGAGATTTTAGTTAAAAGAATAACAGAAGAAATAGCATAACAGAAGGAACGTGAGATAGCAAAGTTGGTGAAAGAGTTAAATGTTAAATTGGGGATGCATAAGGATACAAACAGAAACAATTCAGAGGTGCTGTTGTAATTGTAACCATGGAGGCAAGAAGGATTAAATGGGTATGATAGAACAATTAAAGGAAAAAGAAAAATAAAAGAAAGGAGGGAGTGAAAACAAACAATAAAAACAAAAAGAGCTCAGAAGGATAACACGAGCCCAAAGGAAAGGGAGAGAACCCCAAGAAGCAGAATCCTGTATAGAAATGGAAGAATACAAAGAGAAAGAGATTAACTAAGGTCCTATATTGTCCATGTTATACCTGAGGGGGTTGCATATGCTAATAAATGAAAACCAAGAGTCATTCAGAGTTATGGTTTATAATATCTGTAAAGGTGTATTGGGTAATAAATTTAATTGGACAGATATCACTATGGTATATAGGTACTTTTTTTATTTATTGAAATGTTTCAGAAGGAAGGCACACTGAACAACAAGTTGCCCATCTCCTGGTGCGACTTGGGGGGCTACAACTAGATGAAGAATTAGACATACAGTTAAACATTTAACATATCCGAGAAATTAAACATTCAATTACATTTTTAACAAGACATGCAGTTAAAAAAATGATAATCATACAATCGCATTTGTGATATAACATACAGTTACATATATCATACCTGTGGAATATGCATTTAATTACAAGTAACATAGCTGAGGAACATACTACAGAAATTTAATGTAGCCTTGGAGCCAACTCCTTGCAGGAATGGATCACAGTTAAGAAAAAGATTATTTAGCAATTATTGAATGAATGAGGTGCAGTGAGGGGGCATCAAGGGGGGCAGAGGGGTAGACAGGGGAAACCAGCTGGGAGAAGGAGAGAATAAAGATGGGGGGAACATTACTTCAGCAAACTGAGCAAAAAAATCAGTTGTAAGGGACAAGTGACACAGGGCTAGTGCAATCTGGAAGCAACTCAGACAGAACAAAAAGTGCAAGTTATTAGCTCAGGTAAACTAATTCCTTTGTTTAAGTGCAGGGGGGTTGAGAGGGGGGCACGAGAGAGGTGGGAGTAAGGGATTGGGTAGGAAAGGATGAGTCATACCTGGAACTGGCCTCTTCAGAGTGCAGAGATCGCTGCCAGTGGCGGAATGAGGTGAGAACTTAGAATAAGGGACTGAAGTAGGCAAGGACAAGTTGGGTAGAGATAGTAGAGGGGATGGTAAAGGGAAGGAGGAAGACGGGGTGGGAGAAACTTGTCTAAGACTAGGCCTCTTCAGGATGCTGAGAACCTTACCAGAGAGCAGAGTCAGGTGAGGACAGTTAGGTAGAAAGGATGGAGGGGAAAGGGGATGGAAGGAAGAGTAATTTCCCAGTGTTGGGATATGGGGATATGATTGCAATATGATTGGAATAATCTGTGTCACTTTTAAAAATCCTGAAGGAAGAGAATTATAATATTTGAACCTGTAAGGATTCATTTAGAGAGCTCTACTGAGCAGTTAATTAAGGGAAAAAAATAACACAGGTGCACAAAAAAAGACCCCAAAACAAACAAATAAAAAAACAACAACTTAAGAGCACCAAAGAAAGGGAAAATAGAGAAAACTGGATAAAAAAACCTAAGAAGGTGACTATATAAAGAAAACCAACAAAAAAATCAAAAATATATCACAGATTATATGACATCAACAGGAATGTCACGTGCTTTGGCTAAGGAAGAAGAATTTCTACTATAGAATGCATGAAAGGAAATAAGGGGAGGAAACAGAAAGGGACAATGTATTAACACCCACACTGTAATTACTGATTCGATAAACCTAACCTGAACCACTAGAAATGAGACATTGCATCTCAGCTAGACTATCTTCAGTAAATGTAAAGGAAAAACATTTTTGACAGTCATTGGCCTTTTTACAGGCAGTGTAGGAAATGTATTTTACTGGTTAGATCACCACTGCAAACTGGGAAATTACAGGTTAATCCTTGCTGGAGCCAAATACTCACTGTGTGACTTTGACTTAGTCACTTAGCCACCCAGAATTCTAATCAATGCAACTGCAAAACTAGGTAGAAGCTGAACCCCACCGCAAATCAGATGTTGCATATCAGATGGACTATACTGAGTAAACAAAGGGTAACTTATATGTACATTTGTATATATGTGTGCGTGTGTATATATATATATATATATGTAATTTGACATCAGTCACAGTCCTTTTTCTCCCCTGCCCCCCATTCTGCAGACAGTGTGGTCTTGTGGTTAAAGCTCTGTTAAAACTGTTAAAATCTTAGAGATTACAAGTTTGAGTCCTGCTACAGGCACAGACATAGAATCATTTCAATGTTTGGTACATATTGCAGAGCTTGTGTATACTTATGAACTTTGGACTTTGGGCCTTCTCTGTTTCTACCCTTGGTAGGTAAGCTGGGTAGCGTGTATGGAATCAAAGACCGAGCACCAAGGATGAGTAAAGTGCCAAAGGAGGAGGCGGAGGTAGGGGAGGATGGTTGGTGTTTCACACTGTTCTAAGCGAGAGCTGCTGGGGGTGGCTGATCTTTATTTGGAATGTGGGAGGAGCTATTCTCTCAGATTGAACCACAGGCTTCAGCTCTCCCATTCAGTTTTTGGTACATAGCATAGTGCTTACGTATCCTTAAGAACTTTGGACTTTGACCTTTCTCTATTCCCACCCTTGGTAGGTAAGCCAGGTAACATGTAGGAAATAGAAGGCCCAACATGATTTTATTAGTGATTCAAAAGATTACCTCCTCCAACTCACAGAGAGCGTGACCAGTAGCACAGAGGACAGGAATAAAAACCCTGTGGAAGTAACCTCTGAGGACCCATGGCTACTGACCTGCCCATCCTCGAGGCAACCTAAGAGAAGATAATCCTAATGCTTGAACTGAGTTTTGATTCTAGTTTAGGATGTAGTGTTCATAGGATGATGAAGTCTGTCTTCTGAGTCTTTGATGATGTGTGAGGGAAGGTCAATTTTTTAAGTTGAAGAAGCAGATCCAATGTGAAGGAATTGTCCAGATGATGAATATGTATTAGGTCTGGCTGTTAAAGGAAGGTTTGAACAACTTCCAGAATTTCTTTGTGGTATTAGGTGATTATGTATCAAAAGGCACACAGCGGATGTGATAAATCTGAACATAAGAAAAGCACGAGTTTGTTTAGATGGCTTGTCAGACTGTAGAATTTTCATGATGAGAAATAGGTTATGAGAATTTCTTACTGAAATCTGTCAGACTTTGAAGGAGGAAAAGGCAGGATAGAATGATTAATTGCTTTTTGTTGATCGCCAATTTTACAGACATTGAAAGGTTCTCAGAACTGTTTAAGGATGATAAGATAGCGAATCCTTGGGACACAGAAATCCATCAAAGGCTAGAAAATAGCTAAAGGAACCGTGATGTTCAAAACAGAGTAAAACTGATTCGAGTTCAGCAAATTCACTATTTTTCACTATAGAGGCATCTATAGAGAGGACAAAGAGTCTAAGTGAATGAAGCTCTTTGGATACTTAGTTGAAAAGTGTAGCTGGAGGATTGAAAAACAGAGAAATTGAGGATGGATTAGGCTGTATGACAGTAACTGAATTCCTGATAGATTTAGTTGAAATGTTCTCTATGAAATTTCGAGGCTTGATGACAAGGTAGAAATGCTAGTACATATTTAACAAGAACAAATATTCAGGAAGGACTATGATGCGCAAGATGATGGATGCGTTTCCTTCTGTAGTATGAGTAGCTCAGCAGAAGGAGCTAGAAAGGCCTACGTGGCATTGACTTGCTGGTGATTAAATTCCAACATGTTCTGGGAACATTAAAAAAAAGAAGAGTCTTAGTTGAGTCTTTACTGAGTCTGATCACTGATGGAGCAATGAATGATCTGCTATCTGAAGCAGCAAAATGCACTGAATGAGTCGATTGCATAATCTCGTATAGTCTTGATATGGAACTGTTGCAGTGTGAAACTGTGATAAAGGGATAACCAAGCCAATTGTGCATGAGCGGCATGGTGGACAGGAACAAAGACTTGCCTGTTGTGATGGTATTTACTGGAATGACTATGACGAAGATAGAAGCTGTCTAATGGAATCAAAGACCCTTGGGAAGGTGACTGGCTTGACTGCTGAATCTTGAAGAGGAAATGTAGATAACTTCAAGAATTATTATGATGTCTGGAGGCCAAGGAGCATGATTCAGGATTGTGTAAAGATAGCAGGATAGCTATGTGTTGGAGATACATTAGTGCATATTCTGAGACACTATGAGGAGAAGGATCTTTGAAGAACATCAGATGGCTATACCAGGAAGAAACAAGTGGGATCATATGATGAATTCTGATATGCCGTGGGCAAGAATTGGATATGATGGTGCAATTTGAATAACCAGTGTTGCCAGAGCCAATAGGTAGGGTATGAAGGACCTCCCTTGAGAAAGTATGCTTACTGAGCAGTTGAGGTATCCTGGTAGAGAAGTAAGTCCATGTTTATGTTGAAATAGGATCAGTTTGAAGAGAACTTCCACTAAAGTTTGGAAACTGTGGAGTAAATTAGGAGGCAGTGGCTTCCATCGGGTCTGAATCCAATAAGATATCTAAAGCATAATCCTGTGGAGTTGATCAAAAGGTAAGAGCTTCTATATGGTCTGAATCCAGTAGGATGATGAGGAATGAACCTGTGGAGATTATCAGTTGGTAACAGTGCTTCCATACTTTCTGAGTCCAGGATGCTGTTCTAGTCAAAGGATGTCACTAGACCAGGGATATTCACTTTGGTGAGAAGAATTGATAATCCTTGGAATGCCAGACAGTAGCAGTAATGCCAGCTGTGGGAGTACATAAAGGCAAAGCAATCAGGATGTGTAATCAACAGATAACTGGGTGCTAAATAAAGGAGACATAGTCAAACAGATGACTGAGTGCTAGGCACAACAGACTTGAAGAAATGTCCAAAAAGATAAGACATGAAGGCAAATGTGTCAAAGCCCCAGACTGCTGGAGCAGCAGAAAGGCAAAGCATCATAACAGAACAGAGGTCTTTCCTAGAGATACCAGATAGGGGGATGAGCAAGAAGCAATCCAGGAGTGGAGGACAGTCGTGGGTTTTATGAGATAACAGCAACTACTAATAGTTGCCGACCACAATGAGCCACACAATAACTGCCCAACAGAACAGGGCAACAACACATTACACCGACCATCACAAACAGCAACGGTCTCTTACTACAAGAAAAAAAAAACCTCACTGTATGTATTTTTATGGGGGGGGGCTATGCCCCCTGCACCCACTAAATAAATTATAATCAACTCCTTCGGGGGAGCAGACTTAGGGGCAAAAAACAAAACCCAAAAAAATCTCTAGTGTCAGGTGCTAGACCCAAACCCTTGTCGCTAGCTGCAGGAATAGTAGCATATACCACTACACTAAATGGCCAGTTTGGCAGGGCTTGGCCAAACATGCTCCTATAACCTGCTCTAGCAAGTGTAGCTCCCTGCTACACTCACTGTACAGCATACCTTTTTCACCAGTTGCTGTACTTTAAAGCACTATTATTGAGTCGTTTATATTGATTCACTCAATAATAGACACTCATACAGGGTAGTACATGACCATGGAATTGACAAGTTTACTAGGAGACATAGCAGGACCGAATATGTCTAAGTAGCAATACTGAGTTGACTGATCTCACTTGGAGGAATAACAGGCACTGACAGGACCCAGGAGCAATCCATTCAGAAAATCAGAGCAGGACAGATGATTGACAACAGGTTCCTTCACAGCAGACAGAAGAATAGGAAGGTGAACAGCAGAGGAGGAGACACCAAGTTGCCAGAGGGGTCCACAGTAATCCAAGGGATAAAGTGCACAACAGATGTAAGTCTAATGCCACAGGATGTGGAAGGAGGTGGATGAGGTCAAGAGGTGTGGGCAGAAATCCAGAGTGTGAGCAGGAGTTGAAGTAGGGATAATCTGGCAATTAAAGTGAGGCTATGAAGCAAGAGCAGTTCAAACTGCAATGGAGTAGATGAATCCAGGGCCCATGGACAAGCTGAAAGTTGCAAAGGAAGATGGTCAGCGAGACCATACAGGAACAGCCTTTAGGTAAGGGAGACAAAAAATTTGAGAGGAAGCCCAGGTATGGAGATAGAAGGCTGATGGGTATAACGCTTGCCCAGCTGGTTATGATTGTTCTATGATTTTGTAATATAAAAATGTAGTGTGTGATTGTCTCCATAAGACAGCTGGGCTATGGGTGCTTCTCTCCCCCCCAGGTTTCAGTTAAAATGACAGGATATATATTAAATAGCAGCTCTCTGTAATGTGATTAACTTCCAAGACATTGCATTTTATGGCCTTGTTTATGACCTGTGCTGCATTGAAGTCGGGAAGCTAAATATACAATTTATTACAGGACATGATCTAGCTATCTCACAGTGAGGTGACAAACTGAAGAGCTGTAAAATCGTGTGATGTCCTTGGGAACAGGAAACCACACAAAATTAAAGAGTTATATTGGGAAATGAGTTTTTGCTGATGTCACCTTATTTAATATACCTCCTGATAGGACATCCTGTTTGTATATTTTTTATATTTAACATGGAGGAGCTAGATGGCATCATAAAAGGGGTAGAGACACAGGGTTTAAACTGTATTCTGTATTTCCACTGACACACATTTCTTTGTGGGCTCTTAGAAACAAGAACTAACTATAAGCACTATAAGATGGTACTACATTAGATAGAAACATCTAATTGTATTGTGGTAGGAGTGTATGTTTGTACTTTTCCTTGTTTTCTTTTAAGTGATTGAATGCTTTGTGATATAGTGTTCTGTATTTACATTTTACATATTTTTATCCATTTTTAAGTAAATCTATATTTAAAAAGACTGCCTGGGTGTGTGTTCAAAGTTCTTTCTTTTGCATGTGAGGTATGCAGGGTTACAATTGACAAGACTGTTCATAAGCGTAATGGTGTTACCAAACTGGGAAAAGGTAAGAATATACCTAAGGTCTTTTATAGAGTTTTAAGGGTTCATTTTGGATACCTGGTTAGGTGCCCTTAGGCAAAAGATATCTGGCATCCCCTAAAGAGCAGATTATCTGAGACTGCACATTTGGGTATGCTAGCATAAGGTTCAAAGTTTGAATCCCTCCAAAACTTGAGACCAAAGGTGATTCGGACCCACAGGCAGACAGAAGGGTTACCCTGTTCTGTTACCTGTTCACAACACTGCGCTCGGAGGGTGGCACTATGGGAGCAGAGGGCCTGACCTGCTGAGTGGGTTTGTGACAATGGGTAGAGGGTGTCCAGGTTCAAATGGAGATAACAGACCTAAAGCATCTTCCCAGGGATCCACAGAACCCAGCTGGAGCAGAAGGCAATGATTCTATTGGTAGAGAATGTACACAGTAGAAATGCAGATGAATGATACAGACTCCCAGCCCAGGTGAACAGGCAGGCCCAATGTCACTCAAAACCTCAGAAGGCAGAGTTAGGCCCAAGATGGTGGGAATGATGGCACAGGATTGATTGATGGCAGAAGCTGAAAATTAGGAACAGGATCCCCAGTACCGGCAGACAGGGCTAGACCATCTGCGCTCAATATCCCACTAGGCAGTTGGGGATGGAGACTGTCGATGATGGTATAACTGTCGATGATAGTGCAGGATTGATTTATGATAAAAATTGAAAACAGGGAACAGGCTTCCATCCCTGTCAGACAAGACAAATCCACCTTCGATCCATACCCCTCTATGCAAGGCTAGAGACAGAGACCTTCGGAACGATAGTGTAGGATGGGTGCAATGGTAGAAACTGGAAACAATAAACAGAACTCCCATTCTTGGTAGACAGGTAAGGCCCACCTTCACTCAATATTTTGCCAGACAGAATTAAGGATGGAGATTGTCAGACTGATGCTAGAGGCCAGAGACATCTGGAAACTGGACTCTGTTCCTGGTAGACAGGACAGGCCTATCTATGCTCAATACCTCAGAAGGCAGAGCTAGTGATGGAGTTTGTCAGACTACTGGTATGGACCAAGCAAGAAAAGGGGCAGCTGAGCTGCTTGAATAGAAGCAAAGCAGAAGAAATGTAGCGAGAGTATGGGGGGGGTAGCAGGGAAGGAGGTTGGAGAGTAGCAAGGGGATAAAATATGCTCTGCTAGACTAGACCATAGAGAAAAAAGTGAAGGTACTTCACTTACAAAAGTGACGTGGACAAAATGGGAGTTAATGAGAGGAGACGAACATGAAACATAGCATAGATTGCCTGAGTTTGAGACAAAACATGTAGCAGAAAGTATGCGAACAATGCACAAGTTAGAAATGATGTAACTGGTACCAAACAAGTCAGGACCAGTGGAATGAAATGGTTGTAATATGCACAGGAAGGAATCAGGCAGGAGTATGTGAATGAAGCGGAAAAGGCCATCTGCAGTGGTTAACCACGCTGTGGTTTGTAGGAGCGATTTCAGTTATATGGACAGACAGCAACTGTCAATGAAAACAATTGCACATTAATGGATTTATAGTATGATATGGTTCATGATGTAGCAGCAGCTGGAATCACAAGTGGGAGTAGCCAGGTGCAGATACCGTATGTGGTGCATGGGGTACTCTTGCTCCCAACTCCCATGTGGAAAAATGTGATAGGGGTTGTTGGAGGTAAGAGGAGTCAGATTACTGAGGACAACATCCCAAGAAAACAGTAAATTTTATGTTTCTGTATAAAAAGAAAGGAAGTTTCTATGATCATACAGTATGATTACACAATAACCCACAGGTAAGAGTTCACAATGTGTTGAAATCAAATGCAAATGGAGGTAATTCAAGATAAATAAAAAAAAATAACGTAGTCTAACATTTTTAAATTTAGTGCAGAAGGGATCACAGTGTGAAAGTGACTATACTGGAAGTCAGCACTACAGCTGGTTGAGACTTATGCTGCTGGCATTATTGTTAGGGAGAGAATGGTGCTTAAAATATCCAACGGGGGGAGTCACGTGATGCACGTGACCTGGTAGCAGCAGAGACTCGGAGCTCCTGCTATAATCCTGCCATCTTCAGCTATTTAACAAAAAAAAACTACCTTCCTCTAGCTCAAAATGCTGGGAGAAGGTGAGCCTGCAGACAGCATCTACTTTTCTGATCATTTGGAATCGCTACTAGAGCTTTCTACCCTCTGTGATGGAAGCTGAAATGCAGCAGGCCATGCTGAAACACACACCGCCACCCTCACCAGAGAAACTTCCCAACAAATCGAAGGCCCAAAGTGGGCAAACAAGCAAGAGCACCGCAGCAACTCCTTACTTGATCCCTCTTACGGAGGATCATTTTCTGCAAGAGTTACTCCCTTCAGGGAAACACTGCAACAGATTTCCTCGAAAATTAAATCTTTATGATCGGATATGTCTGACATCACCAAAAGAATGGGAGATGCAGAAACTCGTACAGCCTCCATGGAGAAATGGAAGGAGAGATTAGACCCTGAGGTAGTGCTTCTCAGCCATAAACTCCACAAGCTACAGTTAAAAACAGAGGACCTAGAAGGGAGAAGCTGTAGGAACAACATTCTAATTATGGGGATACCAGAATCAGAAGAAGGCTCTAACATGGTGGTCTTCACACAAAAACTTCTCCTGAAAATCGTGGGCCCTTCTCCGTTCAGTGCCAGCTGCCACCTCGAGAGGGCCCATAGGTCTCTCAGGCCTAAGCCACAGCCAGAGGCACCTCCTCACCCCATCATTCTCAAATTCCTGAGCTATATTGAGAAACAACATGTTATCTCCAAAGTCCAGGAACTGCAATCGATTACCTGGGAAGGATCCAAGTTAAGAATAACCCAGGATTTACCATCTGAAATCAGGCAAAAACGTACCACCTTTCACCCTACAGTAAGCAAGCTTATTGCAGCTAGCATTCCTTTTGAGATGCTCTGTCTGGCAATACTACAAGTCTCTTTATCGGGTAATTGGATTTCCTTTGAATCACCTACTCAAGCAACCTCCGAACTCTCGACCAAGCTCCCAGAGTTGTTCAAAAATGGGTGATATTATTTATATCAAACAAGTGATCGCTAGTAATGGAGGAATTCCTCCCTATCTTTTAAGTCTTATTCATTTATTTGTTAAGCTCTCCAAAGCATTAAGCTTTAAGCTGAATAGATATAATTGGGACCTGGGGCACCAGGGGTGACTTTTGGGTGGAGATTTGGGTAGGCCGCGATTTTCTTGCCGGGTAATGTGCGGTCTTGGCCACTGGGGGTGTGTGGGAATTTCAGAATGCCCCTATCTGTTAGGAACTTTTAACATGCTTACAGTTCCCTGAGACTACATTACAGATGGACCAGATCTCTGTCCGGCACTTAATTCATCCCCCAGACATCCTTACGGCCTATTGCACAGCATGGAGATCACATTGGACTATGAAACACACGAACTGTAAATAATTTTATATTTCTCACCTACGGGTACCTTTGAATGTGGATAATGCTTTTAACTATATGGTTTGTGGGAATAGAAGCCATGGACTTAAATGTTATAATAACAATATAGCTAAACAAGGGGTGAGCAGGAGGGAGGGAGGGAAGTTATTTTCCTTAATAAATCAAGAATAGCATAAATGGCCATTAAGCATATTTATGCCTAAGGGGTGAAGACTGGGTCATATTACCTTGAATACTCCTTATATCTATAGCTTGGACCAGCTTCTGTTTCAATTGGGGATGGCGGGGGGGGGGCTCCAGTTTATGAATGCTTGGGGAAGCTGCTTGATGTTCCAGTTAATGGGGGGGTACAGTTCCTCAATGTGTCCCCAGACCCTGATGTCATGGGTTACTATTCTGTGACTAATTCACGGAGATAACCCAGCGTTAAACCCTGGAAACCTACAAGTTGGTTTCCTCATTAAGGATAAGAGTTACTATGGGGATCATTCAGGAGCTGATAGAGGTGGGACCTATACACATTTTTGGGATCACAAGCCCCAAGCAAGGTCCCTTGTAAATAGTTGCTGGGGGAAGGGGGAGGGTGGGAGGACAGATCTCACTCTCCTTCTAAGTTTCATTATAATTCATAAGAAAAACACGCAGGGGGTATTGACTCCGAACAAGTTGGGGATGGTAGGGATTTCTATTAGGTGAACAGTTTTGTTCATAATTCAAGGCCTATGGGTACTCCGGAGAATTGAACTGGGAGAGAGGAGGATGGAGTGTGCTTCAAGGTTAGCATGTTATGTTTAAACAATACTGTTGTTACATATGTACCAAGTACCACATATAGCGAATGCAATGATTAATATTGCAACATGGAATATCAGGGGAGTTAGAGACCCAGTTAAAAAGCTTCAGATTCTAAAATACTGTGCCCTACTAAACGCGAGTATTATTTTACTACAAGAAATGCATCTGTTGGTAGATGAAGTGAAATGGTTGCACAGGCAAGGGATATCACAAGTCTTTGCAGCAGAAGACTCTAACGCAAGCAGGTGGGTAGCTGTTTTAATTAAACATAACATTGCTTTTCAGGCAGACTCCACTGTTGCAGACCCAAACGGTAGATTTATACTGGTTAGGGCACCCTAATGTGTAAGCAGGTTACCCTAGGGTCAAAATAATGTCCTGTGGGGGGGGGACCCTGCCTTTCTCATAGCAATAGCTAACAAATTGGCTCCCAATTTATCGGCTCCCCTCATCTTAGGGGGCATCTGGAACATTCCCCCTACTCAAGATCTAGATACATCTCATTCAGTTCTGAAACCTCCATTCCCCTCTCAAAGGGTGCTGGGAGACTTCATGGACATCCTGGATATCTGTGATCCATGGTGTATCCTTAACCCCTCCAGCAAGCTCTTCTTATTCCTCTCAACAATACACCAACCCTGATGCAGATTGGATTATATCCTAATTAGTCTCCCTCTTCTCACAGTCCTGAGTCAAGTGGGTTTAGAACCTGTAGTTCTCTCAGATCATTCTGTAACATGGGTGCTCCTAACTCTGGACCCATTAAACGAGAGAGACACAACATGGAAGCTAAACACCCAATTACTAAAGGAGGAGCCCATAATTTCCAAAATTCAATCCCTTCTCAAATCCTTCATAGACAAGGGTTCAGTTCAAAAGGAAGATATGTTTTGGGGGGCTTTAAAATGTACCCTTAGAGGAGAATTAATAAAGATAGCCTCATACCGGAAGAAGAGTAGAGAGAAAGAAGCCACTTCTCTTCTGGCTGAAATCAGGGCAGCCAAACTCTCCCTTTCCTCAACCCCCCAGATTCTCTTACAGCCTTAATCTCACTTAGGAACAAATACACAGACTTGATGCAAGAAAAAGTTGAGTATGCCCTACTAAAAACGAAAGCCCAATACTCAGACCAAGGTGAGAAAGCTGGCAGGCTCCTCACCTTGTGAATGCATAAATTAGAATCCTCCAGACTCATTCCCTCCATTATGGCCCCAGATGGCACCACCAAAGTTACTCCCCTGAGAGATATCAGAAGTCTTTGAGAATTTCTACCATTCTTTATATGGTAGACGTTTCAATGCACTGAATATCATGGATACGGAAGCATATCTGGACTTACTAGGTCTACCTTCTCTCTCAGATGTCCAGAGGGAACATATCTTGTCTCCTTTTACACTATCAGAAATAGAAGACGCAATCAAAGACCTAGTAGCAAACACAGCCCCCAGCCCAGATGGTTTTCCTCCAATTTCTATAAAATCTTCTCCTTCAGCTGTACATATATACGCTATCGGCAAGCTCCCTTGATCCGTCACTACTAGAAGCAACAGTTGTTCTTCTCCTTAAACCGGATAAACTGCATTCCCAACCATCCAGTTACTGTCTGATCTCTCTTATGAACTATGATATTAAGATACTAATGAAGATTCTTTCTTGGCATATCAAAATGATATGGACTGGTTTGTTAAGTCCCGAACAGGTTGGCTTTGTCCCTCAGCAGACCACCTTCGGAAACTGAGTCACATCTTCCAGGCTGCCCAAATCTTTATCTCTCCCATGGCTCTAGTTTCACTACATTCTGAAAAAGCATTCGATAAAGTGGACCTAGAGTTTTTATGGTTAACCCTGAAGAAAATGGGTTTCCCCCTCTTTTCATTTAATGGCTCCAATCTATCTATTCCTCGCCCTCAGCTAAAATTTATTGTAATGGGGTCTTCTCCTGGTTTCCACTTTTTCAGGGTACTAGACAAGGTTACCCATTTTCATCTTTTCTCTTTAACCTTTATTTGGAACCCCTTCTTCATAGTCTTTAATCATCACCTCAGATTCAGGGCATTCCTATTTTAAATCACAATTTATCCATATCAGTATATGCTAACAATATTCTTCTCCATTTAAAGTCTGCAGTATCTTCTTTAGAAAGCACCATAAAGGTAATAACTCAATTTAGCTGATACTCTAATTATAAGCTTAACCAGTCTAAAACCGAAATATTTCTGCTTAACCACCATATCAATAAATTAAGCTTTGTTAGATTTGGCATGAAATGGTCTCCCCACTCCATCAAGTACCTAGGTATTTTCCTAACCACTGATCCTATAAAGGCAAGGAAACTTAACTTGGATGACTTGGTCTCCGTTATCCAACTAGATCTCCACAGATGAGAATCACTTCCACTGTCATTATGGGGGAGGATTAACATTGTTAAGATGAATATTCTTCCTAGAATCTTTTATCTCCTTAATCTGCTACACATATAGCTTCCGCTGTCATTCTTCCGTAGGCTACACTCAATAATCTCCAGCTTTATCTGGCTCAATAAGCACCCCAGATGATTTTACCATAAGCTGTGTCTCCTGTTAGAACTTGGGGGCTTGCGTTCATCTAACTTCCTCATGTACTATTGGGCCAGCCACATGTCAAGGATAGGTAGGTGATTGTCCACAACAGATGGGGAATATATCTCCAGCTGGCTTCAGATTGAAAACAAAATTTTACATTCATACCACCTGGATATCCCTACCATTTTCTTTTCCACTGGGAAATCCCTTCCACCAGGGTTACGCAATACAGTGATTGGAATCTCCTTAAAGATCTTCTCCCAATGCTGCTCATCTCACAACCTGTCTCCACCTCATGATATGGCCCAACCGCTCATCTCTAACCCCAATATCGAAATTGGGGGTACAAATCTCATCCTGGGTTGGCTACCCCAGTTAAAAGATGTCAAGGTAATAGATCTATACTCATCTGATTCCCTCCTTTCCTCCACTGATATTCCCTTAAAATACAACATACCCGAGGTACATATCTTCAAAATTTTCCAGTTACAACATTTAATAGGCCAGATGTTTGGGCCCACTCCCAAACAACCCAAGATGGATAGGCTACATACACAGATGTGGTCCCTCTCTTCCCTGCCTCACTGTGTCTCTTTGATTTGCAAGTCCCTCATCGCTTCCATGTGTCCAGAACCAGTGACCAGAGCCAAGGCATGCTCTTCCCTGCTACTGAACTTAACTATCAACTGGGCTCAAAGTTGGCAAGATCTTCATATATACAATACCCAAGACAAAATTCAGACTTACCCAATATAACATACTAAATGATATGTACTATACCGTGGTCAAATTAGCTAGAATTGGACCTCTCCCCAATCTTACTTGCTCTAGGTGTGGCAAGATGGAGGGGGACTTGGTACACGTTTTTTGGTCTTGTGAGAAAGTAGCTCCCCTATGGCAGGCCCTCCAATCCAAATTGGATCCCATGTTAGGCCTAGAGGATCTATTTACAGTTGAAGTCTGTCTTTTGGGAAATTACCAGGTGATAGAAGTCAGACAGTGAAGATTCCATATGACTTTAATTTCCATGGTGGTTAAAAGTCTAGTACTTAAACATTGGTTAGTCCAGTTGTGTATATCATATGTTTAATGGCTCAAGTAGATCGCAGTTTATTTTAGGATTGAATGCTTGACTGCAAGCTCGGGTAATAAGATTTAACTTTTTGAGAAAAGATGGGGTCAATTATATGCCTTGTACTTGCACTAAGTAGTGGTGTGGTATTGACTCCCCAGAAATAGATTTTTCCTAATCATTATTTCCCATTATTTTATAAAGGTTAACACACTCCTGAGGGTGGGGATGGGTAATTGGGGGGAAGGGGAGACAAGGATACAGGGGGGACAGGGCTTTAGGGATAGGAAATTTAAGTTATCCAATGTTATCTAATTGTTTGTACCAAGGTTAATGGTTTTGTATGTAATGAAAAATTTAATAAAAAACTTGAATTTAAAAAAGAAAAATATCCAACCACGTAAAAAATATTTTGTTTTGTTTTGGTTGTTCTTCCTTCCTCCTATTTTTTGTTATAACAGCTGATCCCTCAGTGAGCAAGGTGAGCGCATCGCCGCACGCAAAGACACATGCATCTGTGCATGTTATGCGTGTTAGGCGAGGTAGGTGAGCACCAGGAGAGGCCATTGCATTGTAAGCAATTAAGGTCAGGTAAAAATACAAAGCACTCTCAGTGGCGCTGAGGATCATATGTTCTTCTTGTAGTATGTATACAATCACTGCTGCCCATCCACCCAACAGCCAGTTTACCTGCTCAAAATGTATTGATAACGCTGAAATGGCCTGTATAATAATCCAGTTTAATAAAAAGCTCATGGAGATAGAACAGAGTCAAAAGGACATGGCAGACAACTTTCAGGTATGACTACAGGCTCAATCAATGCAAAGTGGAACAGGCACTTCATGTATACAAGGCCAATTGCAAAATCCCACTCTCTATGACACTAATCCAGCCTGTACTAGTCACAATCCCTTAATTAAAAAAATAGGTATAGAAGAAGAGGAGGAACCTCTCAGCTCAGAAAATGCATGGTATCAGGTACAAAACTTAAAATTACCAAAGAAGAAAAAATGCAGAAAAGTAAAACATTTCACCTTAGAACTTTCCAACTCATTTGTCCCACTTGCCCAAGATGTTACACAGGAAGTCTGTGGAAATACAGCCAGTAATGCTGTGGCACAGTTGACTGGGTCAGTGACTATTCCACAAGTCACTGAGACATACAGTCACAGGCAAAGGCATGGCCAGATATTTCCTGAAATTTCTGTGATATTTCCAGAGAAATTCCCTGCTTTCTTCATTTCCACAGTAGGGGCAGCAGAGAGAAATCCCTTTGAAATTTTGTGAAATATCTGGAAATATCTGGCCATGTCTGTGGCTACTACTATATAGCACAAATATAAACAACAGTGTATCCTGCCCCCAAGATGAACCATTGATAATGTTAGAAATACCACCTGTAAACCCAGGGCAGAATGAAGCTGATGTGCCACCCACATGTATGGAAACTGAGGTAGAACAATGTAACCAAAAATAGGTTTTCGTTCTACGAGATTCCATTGTTAAAGAACTAGACAAAGCAATTTATAACATAGATAAGGAAAATAGGACTATGTCATGCTTTAGGGGAGCCAAAATATCTGACATTACCAAAATGACTAGTGATATTCTTTATCATGAGAAGTCCCCAAAATTAGGGATTATATATGCTGGGGCTCATAACATGTTACAGCAACATACCCAGCAGATTAAACAGGAACAGGTCAATTTAACCAACAAACTTGAGAACCTGTGTTGTGACTTTGCCTTCTCAGAAATACTTCCTATACTGAGAGTCACATACCAGCAAACATGTAAATTAAAGCAGATTAATACCTGGCTAAGACAGTGGTGCACAAAGCAGGAAGTAGGGTGTATTATGCACTGGGAGGAATTTATTGATAATAACTATTTATACAGCAAAGACAGACTGCACCTGAGCAAACTAGGATCCCAGCTTCTAGGCCAACATAAAAATAATTATATAACAACTCATTTAAACTAAAATGTAGGGGGGTTGGGGTAATTTCTCAAGATCCTTTTGCATCCTGCCCAAGCTAACAATCCTCTGTCAAAATCAAAAACAAAAAATACTTAAAAGAGTAAATAACAAAAACAAAAAAAAAATAAGAAGGGTAAAAGAAAAAAATAAGAAACAAAGAATAAACCCCCCTAATATACTAAAGAACTCTAGTAATATTAGATCAGACCAAACTTCAGTTACGCTGTTCAACATAAATGAACTAAATATCTTATTGATCAATGCAAGAAGTTTAATGAGTAAAGTGGATGAATTACAGCATGTTTTAGTAACAAAAAATATTGATGTATGTGGTATTACAGAAACCAGGTTCTCCAACAATGATTGGAACACAGACATACCAGGCTACACTAAGTTCTTTATAAACAGAATGAATAAAAAAAGGTGGGGGTATAGCACTTTATATATCAGCTAAACTCAAGAGCTACCAGATAATCTGGGATACTACAAGTGCTGAAATTCTATGGACCAGGACAGAATCTGACAACAAAAGCTTGACTATTGGCTTAGGTTATCAGGCCTCTAATCTAGGACAGGAGGATAATTTAATATTTCTTAAACAGATAGAAAAGAGGGCAGCTTCAGATGACCTGATACTACTGGGTGATTGCAACCTCCTGAACATAAATTGGGCCACCTTTGAGACTAAGGGACTATTTGAAAGGTGATTTTTAGAAATCACCTTTCAACTTGGCTTAGAACAACTGGTCACACACCCAACAAGGAACAACAATATCCTGGATTTAATTTTGACAAATAATACAGATATAGTTTTCTCTCCCATAACATTTCCACCTTTGGGGGACAGTGACCATAACATGCTAATATGCAATGTCCAAAGGTACGCTCAGAGTAACAATGGAATAAGAAAAATTAAAAACTATCACAAAGCAGACTACAAAAGCATCAAAGGTTATCTTGCCACATGGGACTGGGAAAAGGATCTAAAAAATTGTGATCATGAACAAATATGGGATAAAATTATAACCAAACTGGATTTTTGTATAAATAAATGGGTACCCAACCGAGTCAAATACAACAATAATAATCAAAAGATACCATTATGGTGGACCAATGAAATTAAGAGTATTATCAAATAAAACTGTAGCGCATTCTGTAAATACAGTAAGAGTCAAAAAGATACTGACTGGAATAGATTTAAGGTACTTGCCAAAAAAACAAAAAAACTTATTTGAATGGCAAAACAGAGGTTAGAAGGAAACCTAGCAAAAAATGTTGAAGATAACAAGAAAAGTTTTATAATTACATCGGTTCACTAAAAGGAAGTCAGAGAGGAATTGGTCCATTAAACGCAAATGATAAAATAATTACTGACGAAAAAGAGATGGATGAAAAACTCAATCAGTACTTTGGGAATATATTTAAACCCAAAGAAAACATAAACACAGACATACAACCCACTTATGACTCACCCATATTGTTCACTGAACAGAATGTACTGGATGCCATCAGTTTGATTAAAGTTAATACATCTCCAGATCCAGACTGCATCAACCCAAAATTTCTAAAATAACTTTCCAAAGAACTTTCCGGCCCCCTAACACTTTTGTTTAATACCTCAGCGAAGGAGGAAAGTGTACTACAGTCCTGGATAGAGGCCAATATCACACCGATCTTCAAAGGTGGTAATAAACAACTACCCTGTAACTAAGGCCTATCAGTCTAACCTTCCTTATTAGCAAAATCATGGAAAGGCTTACACAACATAAACTTATTGATCATATTAGGAACACAGGATGCAGAGATATTTCCCAGCACAGATTCACACTGGGCAGATCGTGCCTAACAAATCTCATTATTTTTTTTGAACCAGTCAGTGATGCTCTGGATAATGGAATGCCAGTGGAGTTGTATTTTTGGATTGTGAAAAGGCATCTGACACCATCTTTCATAAAAACCTCGTTGAGCAACTAGTTAATATAAATCTGGACATTAAACTAATAAAATGGATTGCATCTTAGTTGTACAATAGACAACAGAGAGAGGTTATCAGAGGACATGGGTCCAACTGGAGTCCTGTTTCTAGTGGAGTGCCCCAGGGATCTGTGCTGGGACCTCTACTGTTTAATATACTGGTCTCCAGTATGCAGACATCTGATGGGGTATGGATAAATAAGTACGCTGATGATTGCAAACTAGGGTGCCTAGTAAATAGTTTAGTTTATTACTTTATTGTTCTAGGAATTATTACCTTTGAGCCAAAGGCTCTTTTACAAAGGTTCCACATCAAATTAAGTACAAACAAAAGGTTACATAGAGTGGCACAACAAACTGCGTTGTGGTAATAGACCAAAAAAAAACGAAAAAAAAAACTAGACAGTCAAGTATCGAAACATTTGTGCAAGGACAGGTAATACCAATGAACACTTTTCATCAATAAAAAAAAATCAAGTGAGGAGAGGGAAGAATCAAGTTAGGGAAGTGTATAGATAGAGTGGGTAAGAGAAAGGGTGAGAGGAGCAGACCATAGCAAGAGAGAAGGATTCTCTTACAAGCCTTTGTCAAGTAAATGGACAGGGTGGAGAAATGAAATAGATAAGGATTTAATCAAGGCAGTCACAGGAGTTGGAGGTGGCAAGGTGAGAGTATAGGCTAGATTTAAATGCACCTAGAGAGGTAGAGGAGGTAATAGAGGTGCTAAGGGCATTTAGCCAGCTGGGGGCACAATAGGCAAATGATCTTTGACCCTGGGTAGTCCGGCATCGGGGGACCTGAAGAGGCTGATTTTCTGATCTTCTGGTGAGTCGGATACTAGTGTTCTGTCATAACAGGTCTTGGATGCATGGTGGAGTGAGGTCCATGATGGATTTTTTAGCCATAAGGCATGTAAGGTACTTTAAGTGGTTTGAGAGTTGTAACCACCCAGTTTCAGCGTAGAGCTCGCAAGTGTGAGTACGTCGATGAGCACCAGTGAGCAGCCGACAGGCCTTGTTAAGGGATGTTGTAATGCATCTAAGTGCGTTAGTAGAGGCAGACCCATAGACAATTAAGCCACAGTCAATGATTGAGATGATTGAGGATTGAATAGCAATCTTCAGTGCTGGTTGGGTAAGGAGCTGTCAGTTCCGGTACAGTATCCCAATCCACTGATTAATAGTTTTTGCTGTACTATCAATATGAGTTGCAAAGGTTAGGCCTTGATCAAAGGTGATTCCAAGATATTTGAATGTAACAACCTGTTCAAGGGTGATTCCCAGGTACGTGTTGATAGTGAGTGGTACTTGCCTTTTCTTGTTTTGCAGGCTAGAGAAGAGCATGGATTTAGTTTTTTTGTGGTTTAGAACCAGCTTATGTTCAAGGAACCACGTCTCGGCTCTGGCAAATGCATGCTGAAGGCTAAGGCGTAAGGGGTTTGGATCTTTATGAGAGGAAAGAATCACGGCATCGTCGGCATAGAGGATAATTTGCTCCGGGCAGGATTTAGGAAGGGAGTTTAGGAAAAGGCTGAAGAGGAGAGGGCCTAAGATGGATCCCTGCAGAACTCCTGAGATAACAAGCTTTGGGTCTGAGAGAACTCCAGCTATTTTTACAACTTGAGAGTGCTGGGCGAGGTAACTTTTTATCCAGTCACCAGGACCCTGGGAGAGCCCAAGAGACTGTAGTTGATTGATGAGTAGACCATGATGTACTGTATCAAACGCTTTAGTTAGATCAATGTACACAGCCCCAGTTAGGAGTCCTTTGTCCATGGCCTTGTGGATTGCTCCTGAGAACTCGAGTAGAGCTGTTGATGTGCTGTGCCCTTTCCTAAATCCATGTTGCTGGGCACAGAGGATGTTATATTTCTGCAGGTAGTCTGTAAGTTGGTCCGCCACTATGCGTTCAAGAGCCTTTGAGAGGGAAGGTAGTATTGAAATAGGTCTATAGTTACCAGACAGTGACTTGTCACCACTTTGTGCACAGGAGTGACAATTGCAGCCTTCCATTTATTAGGGAATTGGCTGGAGCAAAGGGAAAGATTGAATATTTTGGTGAGGGAGTACTTCCTCAGAGTGAGGACAATAGTTTAAGGTCAATAGAGTCACTGCTTGCCGGGACTTAGATATAGCCTTCTTTATGTATTTATAGACTTCATGTGCCTTAACTATTTTGAGATGGAAGGGTGGTATAGTTGGTGAGGCAGTGGGAGATATAGAAATTGGAGGTCAGCATCAGCGAAGAAGTCAGATGAGAGGACGCCGCTAAGGGCTGTGAAGGTTTCATTAAGGGTGTTTGCAATGACCATGGGGTCAAGGGAGGTGGTGCCATCCACATTCATTATAGTAGGAGAGGATTTGGACTGCTTACCCGTGATATTTCTTAAATTGTCCCAGAAGGATTTCCCTTCACCCCAGGAGTTGGAGAGGGCATTCTTGAAATAGGAGCTCTTCACCTGGCGGATTTCTTTAGTACAGTGGTTTCGGGCCTGTTTGTACTTTTGAATGTCAGTCAGAGCCAGTGGCTCTCTCAATAGCCCAGAGGTGGTCCCTACATTTGAGTTGTGCCAATAGCTTAGCCGTGAGCCAGGGATTTGAGAGCGCTTTAATTTTGCGCTTTTTTTCAGGTGCATAGGTGTCACAGGCAGAGTTGAATGTGGTAATAAAGTGATCAAGGGCTACGTTGACATCTTGAGTATTGTAAATAACTGACCAGTCTTTCTGCCTAAGATTTTCCTTGAGATGAGTAAGGTTGCCATAAGGTAGTACTCTACCTGAGATGGTTTTGGAGGTGGTTTTCTGAACTTATTTGACTAGGTACATTTTATAGGAGAGTGGTCACTAAGAGAGTCCGGGAGAACAGCTACATTGTTTATACGGGCAGGGTGGTTGGTAAGGATCCAGTCTATGACGGTGCTATTCCCTGATTTATAGTTTTTCCTAGTAGGTGAGTTGACCAGCTGTGTTAAGTTTGCAGAAAGGATGGCATCCTTAATTGACCCTGTATCAGGCGCAAGCCAGTTGATATTAAAGTCACCAAGGAGAAGGAGAAGGAGCTCGGTGTCAGAAGGTTGTGATCTTATGAATTCTAGTACAGTCTGGATACCCAGACTATAGCCATTCTGCAAAATAGCTTAAACTGTGAGACCGGGCAGTTGACAACAAAATGAGGTTCAATGCTGCAGAATGTAAAATCATGCTCATGGGGAAGAATAATACTCGGTCTACCTACTTTATGAGCAACATAAAGCTAACAGTTACAACAGAAGAAAGGGATTTGTGTGTTACAATATCAGATAATCTAAAATTTAGTATACATACAAATAAAACAGTCAGAAAGTGCCACGGCATACTGAGAAACATCTTGAAACATATCAAAAGCAGAAATCCCGAGGTCATTTTGCCATTATACACTGGCCTAGTGTGTCCACATCTGGACTACTGTTCACCCTTCTGTGCTCCTACTTCAATAGACAGCCAAATCATGAGAGAGAAAGTTCAGCCAAAGGTTACCAAAAGGATTAAGAACACGGCTAACAAAGACTATAAGTGTAGACTTAAATCACTTGAGCTATTCTCCTTAGAATATGGAGCCCTAAGGGGAGATTTGATCTACACCTTTAAAGCTCTACAAAAACAGTCTATGATAGACACAATTTATCTGGAAAGACATCTAACTAATAATAATACAAGATCCCATAATTTTAAGTTCAAAACTGCTTTGTGAAAAACAACGAAGCGCTCAAGATTTTTTACCCAGAGGGTGCCTCCCATATTGTATTCACTCCCCATAGAAATTGTTACAAGCGAAAATGTGGAATAGTTTAAAAAAAGATTTTATATGAGTGATAGAAAGTATATCTTCCACCATTGACATGGTGGCAATTCCTTTATGGGCTAATGCCTTTCAAATTTGTACTCATCTATGAAACTATAAAACTATGAAACTATGAAGAGGCTAAGGTGTTTGTAATGGCAGGGTACTTTAAGTATTTCAAAAGTTATGTCAAAAACCAACACACACTATCAGCACTCATTAAACTGGGCTATGCCCATTTAATTAGCTGTTTGCCATTCACAGTGCAGTTGTCAATATACTTAGTATAGGTGGACATAAAGAAAGTGCAGACAGTCAGTAGTATAAAAAATGCAAATGTCTATGCTGAGCCACTTTCTCTCCAGCCTTGACAACCAGCAAGCTTTTGTTCATTCCTCACTTTTACTGAAAAGTCTGGTTTTATGTAATGAACACTCTGGGTTATCTTAAAATGTTCAAAACGATTTGTACTTGTAGCCACAACTTTTTTAGAGGGTGTTTATTTTGTTATGTTACCCCTTGCTGCCTGCCTGCATCTCTCTTCATGGCTCAATTGCATAAATCCAGTCTCAACCTTCGTTTAGTTTCCAAAAATGTTCTTGGTCTCCTAAACATCGGTTGCAGGGTTTTGGCATGAGAATAAACTGCGATGCTCACCGTTAACAAAGGGATCTCCTTTTTTCTTGTTTTTCTTCTTGTGCTGACATTTTGGGTTCATGTGACCCCATCTTTGAGCTCTGAGGATGGTGTCACATGATCCAGAAATATCAACATGCACGTATGTTCGACGGTGAAGTCCGGATGCAAGTGGGCACACGGACAGAAGAATGTCCACTTTTAAATATTAATTTAAAACAAGAAGAAAAGAGCTCTCTTTGTTATGGTGAGCATCGTAAATTGGACTAACATGCCAAACCCCAGCAAATGATGTGTCAGAGACCAGGAACATTTTTGAAAACGAAATGAAGGTTGAGGCTGGATTTATGCAATTGAGCCATGAAGAGAGATGCAGGCAGACAGTGAGGGGTAACATAACAAAATAAACACCCTCTAAAAAGTTGTGGTTACAAGTACAAATAGTTTTGAACAATTTAAGATAATCCAGTGTGTTCATTATATAAAACCAGACTTTTCAGTAAAAGTGAGGATTGAACAAAAGCTTGCTGGTTGTCAAGGCTGGAGAAAAGTGGTTTATCATACAGTAGACATTTGCACTTTTTATACTACTGACTGTTTGCACTTTCTTTATGTCCACCTATACTAAGTATATTGACAACTGCACTGTGAATGGCAAACATCTAATTAAATGGGCATAGCCCAGTTTTAATGAGTGCTGATGGTGTGTGTCAGTTTTTGACATAACATTTGAGGTACTTAAAATATATTTCAATGTTTGCTGCTAATAACCTTCAGTTACTGTGAGAAGGTAGAATCAGCTGCATGGTAGAGGCACAGTTGTGGGATGACATCACACCTCGGAAGTGCAGGTGGACAGATGGAGTGGTGACCCTGAAAAGAGCTAAAAATGCCCAAAAAACAAAACAAAAGAGCAATAATAGAGGAATGCACAGACAAGATACAGGGAACCACAGACGAAGGCAGGACCAAGGAGAAAGCTGGGTATGGGGAACCATGATGGAGAGACAATGGGAACTGAGGGGGGGACAAGAAAAAAATTGGAACAAGCAAGATGAGCAAGGGGGGACAAATAGGTGAAAAAACACACAGGGAAGGGAATGGAGGGAGAAGAGCAGTGGACAGTAAGCAAATGTATTAGGGACAAGGGGCAGGAGATAAAACAGAAAAGCATGGAACCAAGAAGGCACAGGCCATGAGCCATGCAGGAGATCAGAGCAATGAGAAACAACCTGTTGTTTCACAAAGCACTAAGCAAGAGCTACTGGGAGTGGTTGACCTTTATTTGGAATGTGGGGGCAGCTATTTCTCCACATTGAACCTCGGAGTTCGGCCTTCCCAAAAAGCATAGACAATGAGAACAGAAAATGACCAACAGTCCCTCCAGTCTGCCAATAACACCCTATCGCAGTAGGAGGCCTTCTGTCCATACGGGGTCTTTTTCTACACTATCCTCCCCATTACTCCCTTTTTTACTACTACCCCCTGAGCAACAACTAAGCCCTTAGCTCTGTTGCAACCATGTTTAAAACCATTAATGGTTTGGGCATCCACCATTTCCACTAGTAAGCCATTCCATGGCTTAGCTAATCTGTCTTTTAGATAAAACTTTCTCACATCCATCCTAAACCTCAGTCCCACCAATTTTCTCTTATGACCTCTTGTTGTAGATCTGCTACTTTTGTTGAATAGTTCCTCACAATTAACATGTTCATCCCTTTCAGAAACTTGAAGGCCTCTATATCACCTCTATTTCATCTGACTTTGAGTAAGTACATGTTCAGTGTTCTAAACCTATCCCTATATGATCTGCTCTGCTGGACCAGAATATTTCTGATTACTCTTTGTGGCACCGTCTGTAGCTTGTTCTTTTCTTTCCATGGATAAGGACTCCATAACTGGGCATAGTATTCTAGATGTGATCTCACCAGTGATCTATTTGAGAGAACTTCTAATACCTCTTTCCTCCTGCTGTCAAACCCCCTTACAATACACCACAGCATCCTGTTTGTCATACTGTTGGTCACATTACACTGGTTAGATTGTTTAAGAGAGTCACTTATGATGACTTTGTGTCCTTTTCCTCAGAAATGGTGCCAGCTGAGCCCCTCCCATCCAATACTTTGTTCTGGGGTTCCCTGTGTGCATCATCTTGCACTTTTGGCATTGAATTTCAGCTGCCAAACCTTGGACCACCACTCAAGCTTCTGTAGGTCCCTCTTAATCTCCCTTACCCCCTCCTCACTGTCTATGTTGCCACAAAGCTTCATCTGTAAAGAGACACATATTGACCTGTATTCCTTCTCCTATATCATTAATGAACATATTGAAAGACTAGATCCAGAACTGATTCCTGTGGCACTCAACTGGTGACCTCCCTCTCCCTGGATCTAACTCCATTTACCACAACCCTCTGCTGCTTCCCTTCCAACCAACTTCCCACCCATCTTACTATATCCTTTGCTGCACCCATATCCTCTAGCTTCTTCATCAACCTTCTGTGTGGCACCAAACTGAATGTCTTGCTAACACTGAAGTAGAGTAAATCCACTGCATGATCCGTATCCACTGTCTTAGTTATCCAGTCAAAGAATAATATCAGATTGGTCTGACAAGACTCCCCTTACCACAAACCTGTGCTGTTTGCTATCCTGCAGCCTGTTTTTCTCAAGGTAGTCCACTTGGTCCTCTGTGACTTGTAGCTCCATCAGTTTACCCTTACCTGGCTGCTCTTTGTCCCCATCCTTGCACAGTCGAACTAAATCCACTACCCTCTAATCTTTCAGAAGCTTCTCTGTCTGAATAGAGCTATTCAATTGCCATGCCAGGAATTAAGATAATTCCAATGCCAGTTCACTGAGCACTCTTGGGCACAACCCATCTGGCCCCAGGGCCATACCTGTATTTATGACTGCTAGCCCTTTTCTTTTTATTCACACTTTTTTGTTTTTTTTATGGGTTTTCTCCCAACCCCTACTCCTGTGCATTCCCAGCATGTTGCATGCATGTGGAGGCATGTGCATGCATGCTGCATGGGATGCCCTTCCCTTCCAATCACTCCGTTAACCACCTACGCTGACACTGAACCTCCATTCAGTGACAGGGGACTACAGGTAGGCTACCACACCCCTACCCTGGAAAGGAGAGGCAATGCTCAATCCTGCTCCCATCCACCCCCCTCCCATGCTAGCACCCTGGCAGCCCGAAGATGTTCCCAAACCTGAGTCACCGGCATAGCGGGAGGTAAGGCACCCAGTGCCTCAACCCTCTGCACTACCTGCTAGCCCTTTTCTGATTCTTTCACTAGTTAATACCTGCTGTTTTACTTCTGGGACCCCCTTTCAACTGCTCTCTAGCAAACACCCACTGTCATCCCTAGTAAATACTGAGCAGAAGTACTGTAGTCATTCAGAATAGCTGCTTTCTTCTTGTCTCTGTTACCCTGCCTTCCTCTGTTAGCCTAATAATTCCTCACACATCTTGCTTTTTTTCCTTATATACCTGAAAAACTGTCTTTCTTGGCCTTGACCCCTCCACAACATGCAATTCTATGACTTTTTTTTTTATCCCTGACTGCCAGCTTGGCCACCTTCATTCTTACTTGGTCCCCCCTTCACCGTTCGTCATCCCATTGATTCTTCCTATACCAGATGAAGGCCTTCTTATTGGCCCATACTACCTCCCTTTTCAGACAACGCTATTGGACTCTTATACCTGTTTCTTTTAGTAACAGTTCTCACACATGTCTATGTTGCCTTGAGATTGAGAATGGCCCTTTTTATTTCTCTCCATCTTTCCTTCACTTATCTGGTACTTTCCACACTAGTTAACCTGTCCCAGAATAATCTCATCTGGTTGAAGTCTATCCAGCTGAGATCTAAAGCATTAACCTTTAATGAGGTTTTACTGGTACCAAAGGCCAGTTTACACCATATGGTGTTATGGTTGCTGGACCTCAGTGGTTCCACAACCTGCACTCCACTTACCCTTTCCCAGTTTATGAAAACCACAATGAGAATGGTGGCCTGCTTTGTGGTTTTGTTGACCAACTGCACTGGCATGCAGTCCTGAAAAGTATCTAGCAGTTCCTGGCTTCTGGTGCTCCTAGCTGCAGGAATGTCCCAGTCAATGTCTGGCAGGTTGAGATCCCCCACCACTATCACCTCCCCTTTGCTGCCTCTTCTGTACTTCTGCCCCTAGTTCCCTATCACTCTCATCCCCCCCATCCTGGTGATTAGTAAGCCATCCCCATGTGCAATTTCTTACCTGACACCTCTATGCACTGAACCCACAGTGATTCTATTATCCCATTCCCTCCACTGATGGATCCATCCACCACCACCTCAGTTCCTTCCCTGGCATAGAGGGCTACTCCTTCTCCTTTATAGTCCTCCTATCATGCTTATACATGGTGTAGTCTGGGACCATGAGGTCCCACTTGTTCTCTGTTGCCCAAGTTTCAGTACTGGCTATAAGGTCCAGTGCAGTTTCTGCTATCATCACCTGGACCTACCTATTTTTGTTTCCCCTGCTCCTGGCAGTAAGGCAGATCACATTCCATCTCATGCCTACACATCTTTTGTTTTCTATGTAACCTTCACCATCATTGTTCCATAGCTTCCTTAATTTTTTTGGTTTTCCTGTTTTTTGTATACTAAGTCATATTCTAGATGGCTATACTCCAGGAAGGCACCTGACAATGCCTCTTCACTTCCCTCCTCTGCCCAACACCTTCTTCAACCCTCTAATTTTTGAGTCCCCTATGACTAAGATAGTCCTTGCTAACTTCATTCTGCTGTCACCCCTGGTTGTCACCAAGCCTCCCTGCCATTTCTTTTTGACTGACTCAGAGTCCCCCTGACAGAGTCAGGCACTTGTGCCTCCTTTAGGGGTACAAAGCAGTTAGCTTTCAGGAGTATGTGAATTAGATCAGCCATCATGGGACTGCTACTGCCTCCTATCCCCTCTGCCTCCCCATCACCCTACAGTCAACCCGGCCAGTGAGTCTCTGGGGGAGGGAGAGTGTGGGGTGTGGGCATCAGCTCAGTTGATGTCACAGCTGAAATATCTCCTCTCTTGCTACTAACAGTTGAGCATGTAACACCCTAACATTCCTACACATGTGGCAGTGTCCCCTCCTCCAAGGCATAACCCTGGAGAGGAGTGCCACACAGTTCCTGCAGCTGAATATCTCCCTGCTGCACATATGCACCATTCTGTCAGCTGTCTCTATATATGCACAATAACTGCTGGGCTGCCAGTATTACTCTTCTTCATTCTACCTAGTACACTTTTTCTTAGACCTAAACTGGCTGAGCCTTCATAGGGAGTTGAGCCTACATCACTGCTTTACATGGTTACCTGCTTGATATACCTTTGGGATACCTTCCTTATACTCCTGCTTTGAATAGGTGGTTGGCTATGGCTACTGATCAGTACAGTTTTAGTACTATACATGCACACACTCTAATGTAACATTTCTGTACCTTAGAGAGTGGATTACTATGATCCTCTTCAGAAACTGGTCAGTTTACAACATGTGGTTTATTAGAGCCTACCATGGCAGAGTCCCCTGTCATCCTGTGGTCTTCCTATGGATGCCCTGTAGATATCAGTAAGGCAGACACTTCACTCCTGCTCTGTGTTCATGCGATGGGATATTCAACGTGATGGGATGCTTAGGTTTACTCACCTTTAAAGAGCTAGAGTACTGCCTAAAACTAATATTAGATTTTAAAAGCAGCCAACTATTACATTTTATATCAGAGGGACCTTTTCTTTTCTCTTTGTTTAATTAGAAGATTGTTTACCTGATGTTAGTAGGTTTGCTGTGTGAAACAGCAGTCTGCCTGGCAGCTGACATATCTAACTCTACTGCCCCAACTACATCACCAGAATTGTGACCTCACTGACTGTGACATCACTGCTGCTTAGGAATAGCAATTCAGTGACTGCCAGATCATTCATCTGTGATGTCACGGTCAGTCAGATCACAATGCTGACGATGTAGTTGGGGGGTAGTAGAGCTAGATATGTCAGCTGCCAGGCAAAGAGCTGTCCCACACATCCAGCACAATATTATCACACAGAAGACTTCCTGATGAATGGAAGGAAAAAAAAACATTTCAGAAATAAAAAATTACAACTGATTACTTCTTAATGTTTGTATTATTTTCCTGTCTGCCTGCTTTGGCTACACTAGCTCTTTAAGCTCTGATTAATTAAACTTACTGTTATGGAATTGCCTACATCTTGGCACCCAATGAAGATGAGGTTTAGTACCTTTATAGCCAGGGGAACACCATAACTAGTTTGAATGATTCATCTTCCTTAGGGAGTTGGGGTCTGGAGAAGAAAGTAAAGCAACTTCTTGAACAAGGAGGTAAATCAGAGAAAGATTTAAAAGAAGTGTTGAATGTGGCTGGCAGGAAAATTACCAAGCAATAGATTTGTTGGCTGCCATGGGGAGACTGGTGGAAAAGGTGTGATAAACAGCATGAGAATACAAAGAGTATAGGAGGTTTCAACCATTTCTGGCATAAAACCAAGACCCAATGAAGAAGACAACTTTGATATCTGTATTGTGCAAATCACCTAGATGGTGCAAGATCCAAAATGTTCTTATGCTGAGAAAAGAGGGTGAATGGGAGAGTGTCTCCATGGTCCTGCTTTAGATGCAGTCATTGCCCTGAAAGTTGTCAACTCAAATGTGAGTGTTCAGAGTTATTTATCCACTCTGGAATGAATGTTTGGCCATATAGAAAAATATAAAAAACATCTCTAGATGGTATCCTTGACCAAACAGCATGAATGAGAATAGTTGTCTGACTTTTTGTTTAGGTTGGAGAAAGTTGTGCGGTGAGCTTACTGAAAAGGATGGTTGGCACTTGACACTATGGATCATGCCTGTACAACGCAAGTATTGGCTGGAGCTGCATTCTCTGATCAAACCTTGTTGAATATCTGGTTGAGAGAGCACATTCACAAGCTACCACCCTATGATGAGCTTATGGGAGAAGTGCAAGAACAAGAAGAGAGACTTTTGCCTGTGATGAGAGTTATGACTCCCAATTGTGCAATTTGTACTACCCCTGTCATCACCCCTACGGGCCAAGTAATGAAGGACTGTTAGAACATATTGATAAGTTGACATAACTGGTGAAGGAGACTCAAGAAACTGCATAAGTAACTGCTAATATTGGAGTGGCCCATTCCACAGAAGCCACGAGGCCAACTGCCATGAGTTACTGGAGAGTTTCAGCCCAGAGAGTATAACTGGATACTCAGGTGGTAAGAGAACATCTTTTGCTACAGATGTGGTGAGAAAGGGCATTTTTGGAGAGAGTGTCATAATCCCAAAGATCTGAAAAAGGTGATCAAAAGACAATACTAGCAGAGAAACTTCAATGGGGTCTTGTAAGGGAGAGCACTGGAACCTGTACACAAGGTGTTCATATGTGAGACGGCTGTACCTCAAACAAGTCAAACTGCAACGAAAGTAACTGACTGGGAGAAAAATATTGACCCCTCATCTGAATTGTAAGTTAAAATTGAAGGGAAACCTACATGAGCATTGCTGGGTAGGGTCTCACATGCCAAAGTCATGTTCAAAGATCACTATGACATTCTTAAATCATGTACCATTGGAGCCTCATGAATGTCTTGATGTGTGGGGTCTGAGCGATGAGATGTATCCATATTGAGAAGTTGTCTGAGTCTTGATAATCTTTCCTAAAAATGTGATCGGGGTTGAGGAACCAGTTGAGACTTCTGCTTCATTGGAACCAATCTATGTGAAAAGAGAGAGAGAGAGAGAAAGAAACAAAATCCTAAAAGTATGAATTGGCACGGATTGGTCCACAGAGCATATGTCAGACATACAGAGAAACAAAGTAACCAATATGATGATGCTGTTGGTATTGTATGGCATAAATACAGTGAAGAATTGGTCCTACCACCTAAATTGGAGTGTGCCGTTCAAGATATGGTCTGATTGAGAAAGAATGCTGAGAAACAGCTACTAATGATTGATGCTCTAGAAGAAAATGGTTTGCCTGAGGAATTGCTTAAGAAGCCCATTATTCTGCCAGTGAACCATGTGCTTCCGTCCAGAGAACAGCTGTACAAGTAAAAAATGTTACAAAATGCAACAACACCATGTGCAATGGGAGGACTTTGGCACAAGTGTACATTGCTGATACAGCAGTTACCCAAGTTGGCCTCAACAACTTGAATGAATGGAATTACCTGAATTTGTCTAATTTTGTAGACTGACCAGTGCCTAAAGAATGGGAACATCATTTAAGCCAAAAGCTGGTCTGGAGAACCCAAATATTGTTCATGAATGTGGGGGATGTTGGATGTGTAAAAAGAGAACAGCCCACCATTTGTTTGCATGATAAGCTTTTCAGAGAAAGAACTAGATGGCTGAAGCCTGTTGACATTGATGACATCAAAAGGCATCTGCAAGAAATGTTGGCAGCTGGTATCATCAGATAGTCATGCAGCTTATATGCCTCACCCCTTATGGTGATATGGAACAAGAATGGCACTGTGAGGACTTGTGTGGTATGGAAACAGAATGGTACCATGAGGTTGTGTGTGGACTATCACACTTTTAACAAACAAACAATTCCTGATCAATACACAATGCCTAGAATCAAAGATGCTGTGGACTGTTTAAATTGAAGTCAGAGGTTTACATTATTGGACCTGAGAAGTGTGTACTACCAGATATCCATTGCAAAGGCAGACCAGGAAAAAAAACAGCCTTCTTCTTTTGGATTTTTATGAATTCTTGAAGATGCCCCAAGGAATATTTGGAACTCCAGCCACTTTCCAAAGACTCATGGAGCATGTAGTGGGTGATATGAATCTGCTTGAGTTTCTAGTTTACCTGGATGAAGTAATTATTTTCAGAAAACTTGTGAAAGAGCATGAAACTCCCTGTGCAAGCAAGCAAGCAATCTTTATTTCTAAAACGCTATTCCAGCAGGTCATAGCATTGTACAGCAAAACACAAAACATAAAACCATGTTCAGCAACTCATAAAATCAAACAATAAGATAGCAAGTTTTAAATATCCAAAAATGCTAAGCTAAATAAATGTGTTTTCAATGCAGATTTAAAGGCCTCAACAGATGGGCACTCTCTAATCCAATGAGGTAGAGAATTCCACATGGTCAGAGCAGGGTAAGTTCATGAAAAGGGGTTACCAAAGTGTGGCATAAGGGTAAACTTTTTAAATCCACAATAGATCAGTTTTAATAAGCTTGTCAAGACACTGTGACTGATGAGTTAAAAAGGAACCAGATTAAGAGATAACCCCCTAGCAGGTATTTGAGAAAAATCACCTTCAGTGTTGTGTGTGCAACGGGGACAACAAACATTGCACGTGCAGCAGTGAACGTAACAGGAAAACAGGACACAACTTTGAAAAAAATGTTACTTTCCTTTTTACTTTATTTTACTATGCATTTCAGGATACTGTGACCCAAGAGTGAAAAAGGGACTTTGTTGTGGGATAACGCCATATCAGACTTGTGAGAACAGCACCTTCAGTGTTGCACATGCAATGGAGACACCAAATGTTGTGCATGCAACAGTGGACACCACTCAACCGTTTATGTTAAAAAAAAGCATTGCCAGACTGCCACTATGGGTGCTAAACAAGATGGCAGTGTGAACCTTAAGTTCTCTTGCTTCATGGGTGAATCCATCAAATGTCTGAGAAATCCTGCATCCTAAGAAGCCAGAAAAAAATGCACGGCAAAGCCCATGGGTAGCTAAGTATTTGTATGTAAAAATCTAACTCATATTTACCCAGTACGACCAGGGAGGAGGACTGTAGTGTGAGCAGGTCCGAGGGGCCAAGTAACAAGTATGGTGCAGCAGCCACAATCTCAAAATACTTGAGACCACACTACCATGGATGATATGTTACTTCAGCTTATCAACCAGATGGCCCAGATTACCCTAGCCTCTAACCACACTGTCCAGGTCTTGCAGTCACTGGACACCAGAATGCTGCAAAGTGAGGGTCGTGAAACTGCCACAGAGCATGGTCTGCAAAAACATTAGGTGGCACTCTGGGAACAACATCAGATAATTTTAAGGCTACAAGAAAAGGTTGACAACCTAGAGAACCAGGGACATAGGAACAACCTCCGGTTCATAGGTTTCCCAGAGTGGTCTGAAGGCTGCAACACAGAGCAATTTCTACAAAGGGCTCTATCTGAAATCATCCAGCTGAACCCAGATTGCATACTACAAATGGAAAGGAACCACCGTACTCTTGCACCCCTGCCGAAATCCACGGACAAACCCCGACCCATCATAGTAAGGTTCTTGGACTTCTGACAAAACAAAATGATCCTTGCTAAATCCAGGGAGCCCTGGCAGCTGCACTGGAAAAATAATCAAATAAATATCTATCTGGATTACTTGAAGGAACTTTCTGACAGGTGGTGGGCCTATACGGAGGCCCGACAATTCATGCATGGCCAGGATATCTCTTTCTTGCTTTGTTATCCTGCCACTATGAGAGTGGAACATATTGGTGTGCCAAAGCTTTTCTCTACACCAGAGGCCCTTATGGACCTTCTGCACTGCATCTGGCCAGACACTGGGTGCACAATGAACCATGCAATGGCAGCCTCTGAAGGGGACTCAAACAGTTTAAGTAGGCGATCCCTCATGCTGGCACTCTGAGGCACTGAATGGCAAGGTGATCTGGATGAATCCTGGGAGATTCCACCCTGTGGCCACAGAAAGTGACAAGCATCTAGGTGATATGGAAGGAGAAAGCACCCTGTGGAATGTACCCGCCTGGACAGTTCACCTGAACAGAACATGGACCAGTCCTCCCCAAATTCACTCGTGGAGTTTCCGATGGACAGCAGATACGTGGCAATCCACTCAGTCGTACTGGAGCAGCAGCCAATGACTTCTGGCTCACCATTTCTGGACTCCAGCCCGGTGAGGGGACAACCAGGCTCCCCTTCCACTACCTGGGCAGACATACTGTAGCATCTCAAGCCGCACCGTCTAATGGAACGGGGGCCTCCATATCCCTGATGCACCAGAAGATTCCACCCAGGATGGCGTAGAGCAGCTCCGAAACTCGCCAACAACATCCACATGCAGACTCCCCATATCGGGCCCACAAGGACTCGCAGCATGCCCAGTCAGAAAAGTAGATGTCATCTAAATCTTAAATCTAAGGGGTGTATGTCGGCCTACTCCTCTACCTGCTTGCTGAACTTTCCCTGGTCTATACTGGGGTATGGATTGTAAGTTTTGAGGGGAATGGCAGGATTGGGCCATGCTAGTCCATGAAGTTACCTTAGGCCCAGGCTGGGAAGAGGCCTGTTTTTGTGTCTTGAGCTGTGGTCCCTACAATCAACCTCTGAGACTGCCAGTACTGCACCTTAGATATATAAGGCAGGAGGTTCCGAATTACTTTTATTGTCAAGCCCGCTTTCTCCTATACAGGGAGGGATCCTGTAAATCAGAGTGTGAAAAGTATGAAGTGAGGGTCAAGAACTGGTATTTTTTCAATGTCTCTAGTAATGACCACCCCAGCCAGCTGAAGGCAGTCTTTTAAGGGGTACAGCATATGTTGGGGAGGGTTTCTCACTGACCCCTGTCTAGGTAAGATAGGGCTTAGGAGCCAGGTGTCCCCCCGAGGCTGTCTCCTTCCTCCTGAACCATGACCTATGTCTGATTAAATAGATCAACGCTCCAGAGATGTGGCCTTCTCTCACCTTCTCGGTCACAGTATCTCAGAGATAACACTGAGGTGCATACCCAGGGCATACGGGAACCTGAACAGCCATTTGCAGTTTAAAATCTGGCTGGTCTGTATACCCTTCCCTTGCTCCTCTCTCAACACACCCAGGGCTCATAGAAGTGCTTGGAGGGATTTAATTAAATTTATCCTGTCAGCTCTGGTATTCTTATATTTTAATGTTTCCAAATATGCATTGCCCTCCTGTGCTGTGCAGAGATGGTACAGGGGATAGGGCACAGGTCAGGTAGTACCAGACCCCACTAGTAGCCCCCTGAAGCAAAGGTTCCACCTCTAGGCCAATCAGTGTCTCCCTTACCCCCAGGCATAGGGGTATATATCACCATGGTGAGACCCCAGGAAGACAAAATATCTGACTGTCTTTCAGGTGCCAAGGGCACAGAGGTAGGCCATTGCTATCTGATTGTGGCCACTGTTATATCTCTGTGTCCCCAAACTGTTTTCTTATTTCTAGATGCAAATAGGTTGAGAAAGTTATATGTGGTTGCTTGTATCGTTGACTATCTGTACTACAGTTGGTTAAACACGGTAAGTCCTCTAGCTCTTAGTACATGATTTAGATGGTCAAGAAATGTTTGTTTTTTGCTAAAGTTTAATGGATTGTCGACCCTCTGGGAGGCCAGACCCCAGCGCGCAGAATCAAGAGTCTCCGTAGCTATCCAAGTATACTGTTCCTCGCTTTATCCATATGATGAATGATATAAAAGCAGTCTCATGGAATGTGCAAGGCCTTAATACCCCTGTGAAGAGGAAACAAATTTTAACTCACTTAAAGAAACTGTGCGCTGACCTGGCCTTCCTTCAGGAGACCAAACTCAGTCGTCTAGACCATGAGAGGTTACGCAGGGATTGGGTGGGACAAGTGTTTCATGCCTCAACCAGTTCTAAAAAAAGAGGGGTGGCTGTTTTAATTCACAAAAAATTTGCTGGATAATAACATCCTATCTAAGTGACCATGAGGACAGGTGGTTGCTGATTAAATTCAACACCTCGAGGGGCCTCTAGTGTTGGGGAGCATTTATGGCCTGAACTAGGATGCCCCAGCCTTCTTTCATGGGGTGGCTCACCAGCTTGGAGAATTCACAGAAGACAACTCCTTGATCATTTTGGGGGGAGATTTTAATCTTACCCTTGACCCAAAAATAGATAGAAGCCCCATGAACATTGAGCCCCATGTAAAAAGTCTTAAAGCCCTTACCCAGCTATGAAAGGACATGGCTGTTTTAGATATCTAGAGGGTCTTTCACCCTAGGAATAGGGACTACTCTTTTCATTCCCCAGTGCATGACTCCCACAGCTGGATAGATCTGTGGCTTACCTCCCTGGGGATCACAGAATTGACCCTTGAGGTAGTTATTCACCGCATTGTAATTTCAGATCACGCCCCAATTCAATTATCATTTACATGGGGCCCTGCCACTTACTCCTCACAGGCATGGAGGCTTGATCCACTCCTGTTGAGGGACTCTGACTTTGCCCCCTGGTTACAAACAGAGGCATGCGATTCTTCCAAGAGAACCCCATAGCTGACACCTCATTAGATAACATGTGGGAAGCCTTCAAAGTCACCCTGAGAGGGTCTATCATGGGTTATGCCCATAAAAGCAGAAGAAAAGAGAGCAGGAACTCTTAGACCTGGAGGAACATCTGAGAGAGGCAGAAAATACATTTAAAAAACAGCATAATCCCTCCTTGCTCTCTTCTGAGGGTCAGGAAGTAGTCACCGTACGGTTGAAGGTCAATAAGCTTCTGGCCCAAAAAGCAGAGGTTGCTATCCTGTGACTCAGGCATAAGTACTTGGAGGCGGGGGGGGGAGGGGGTAAGGTCCTGGCCCACCATCTCAGGAAACAGCAAGTGGATAGGCATAAAGCAGGGCTCACTGATACCCAGGGGCTGGTCCACACAACACCTGAAAAGGTTAATGGTATTATGGATGATTTCTATTTGTCCCTGTATACTTCTTCTAGAGCCCCAAACCCTGAAGGGGTTACCTCCTTTCTCACAGGTTTTAATCTTCCCAAACTCTCTCTCCAACAAGTTCAGGCCTTGAATGCCCCACTAACTTCTAAAGAGGTGGAATCAACTCTTACATTTCTGAATAAAGGTAAGGCCCCCAGGGGCAATGGATTTCCATTTGAAGTCTGGCAAATTCTGCATCAGACAATTGCTCCAATCCTCTGCCAGGAATACACTGAGGCACTAGTGGAAGGGACTCTCCCTCCCTCCTTCCAGGAGGCTGTCATTACTGTCCTTCCCAAAAAGGCAAGCCCTCTACCCTTGCTTCCAGTTACAGGCCTATTTCTCTGCTGAATGCAGATGGCAAGATCCTGGCCAAAATCCTGGCATCCAGACTTAACCCATTTTTACCCTCTCTGGTTCACCCTTCTCAGGTAGGGTTTGTAAAAGGGAGGTTTAGCATGGACCACATTAGAACCCTGATCAACCTGATGTACAAGGCCAAATCACTCTCTACAGCAGCCATGGCAGTGGCAATTGACTTTGAAAAGGCGTTCAACTTCCTGGAATGGGATTTTGTCCTACAGGTCTTACAAATCATGGGTTTCAGGTAGGGGTTCCAAGAGTGGACAAAGGCCATTTATAATTCCCCCACAACTAAGGTGTTGACTAACTCCACCCTGTCTCCCCCTTTTCCACTAGGAAGAGGCACTCACCAGGGGTGCCCTGTATCCTCCCTGCTCTTTGTGCTGGCTGTGGAACCCTTGGCAGAAGCCATAAGACAAAATTGCCATAATCAGGGAATGGTCATTGGGGGGATACTCCACTTTGATGCATGTGGATGATTTGCTGCTTCTGCTGCGGAACCTTGAAAGCTCCATCCCCCTTTTTGCTCAAAATACTTTCTAAATTTGTCCTGTATTTAGGACCCCACCTTAACCAATCCAAAACTGAGATACTCCATCTTCACAGTCTCTGCACTGCTAATATGGCAGCCAAACACAATCTCAGGTGGGAACCCAAAGGTATCACATACCTAGGGATTTTGATAACCCCTGACCTCTCCAAAATTTAGGACTTAAATCTAAAGCCCCTGATCTCAGATATTAGTACAGAAATGGACAGATGGAAATCATTACAACTAACTTTAGCGGGTAAAGTCTCTGCCATGAAAATGATCACCTTCCCAAAGATATCTTACATTTTTTCCCATCTACCCTTATGGCTGCCCCAGGCATGGTACAACAAAATTGATAAAATAATTGGGTCTTCCTTATGGAATGGAAAACAGCCCAGATACAGCAGAAACAAGATGCAGGCTCACTGGTACTCAGGGGGTTGGTGCCTACCATGGTTCGAGTGGTACAAATGGACCCTTCATGCAACCCAAACACTTAAATGGTTACCAGCCTGATCCCAGATTCCCCTCAATGGCTGAATATGGAGCAGGAATATAGCTCAGTGCCACAACAATCCCTCTTACTATGTAATACTCCACCAAGAGAGGTACAGACACATCCTACAATAGGCCCTACTATAGTATACTTGGGGAAGCTTCACAGAAAACTAAACACTAATCCATCCCCATTGGGGTTAACACCACTGTGGGGAAATAGAAATATTACAGTGGATAAGATACCAATTAGGTGGACCAAATGGGAGGAGGCAGGAGTGCTATGTTTTCAAGATTTGCTGGTACCTAATTCTAACACAGTAGATACATTTGAAAGTCTCTGGTCCCGAGACTTACTGTGATGCAGGGACCCAGTATGGCAGCCTAAGAGAAGAGCTCTGCAGGGCGGCAACAAATATACCTCCATCAACAGGTTTTTGAACAACCGGAAGTCATTAAGTTTAATAGTAGGGAGGTAATACACCATTACGCAAGCCAAAGGTGAAAAAACGTTTACTCAAATTCCATCATAAATGAATGAATTCACTTGCTGCGTCATACTCACTGGGGACAGCCATGGCAGCCAACAATCCGACCTCTTCTGAGCAGCCGACAAAGCTATTCTTCTCAAGGAAATCCAGGCATTTTGAGAGGATACCTGAACAGTTTACTAGCAGCTGCAATCTTCCTTAAACCAAATGGAATAATGGACAGCTTCTTTAGAAAAGCAGGCTTCTGACACAGACGGCAGAGTTGCTCAGTTGGAACACCTACTTGCCAGTCTTCTTAAGGACACCCAGCAGCTTATGGATAAAACTGATGATTTATAAAACTGCAAGAAGGAATAATTTTAGAATATTTGGGCTCCCAGAGGGGTCCTAGGGCAAGGAGAATCTCTCTATGTTCCTGCAAGATTTTTTCTCCGAGATTGTGGACACTACAGATTTGGGACGATTACCCATAGAGCTGGCGCACCATGCTCTTATTCCTGCAAATAATCGTCCTGGTGCCCAACCTCAATCTCTTATAGTACGATTCTATAATTATGCAGTGAAGCAAATGATTTTATCGAGGGCTTGGAGAAAAGGTAGGTTAACTTATGAGGGGCACAACAGTTGGCTGGACAATGACTATTCTCCGACCATTCAAAGGGAAACAAAAAGCTTTTGTGCCACTCTTTAAGTATTTGAGAGTTCAAAACTTAAAGTTCACCACCCTCTATCCAACTAGGCTAAACATTTTCTACAAAGATGGCCCCAAAATTTATGAAGAGATGGAGGCAGCCTTGGTGGATTTACAAAAAAATCAAGCCCTTCCTCTTGAGGAAATGGGGACCCCAACCCTGCGCGATAAACGTATGTTACAAAAAGAACAATGGTTTAAGGCATCTCTGGAGGGGAAAAGAAAGAGAAAAGAGCAGACTCTAGAAAAGATCAGATCCCTGCTAAAATCTTTCAGTCGTGACCCTTCTCAATGATGTGAGTTTGATGCAGTGTGAAAGCCTTTTGGCTGAACATTTGGGGAGAGCCCTGCATTGGAGGAACGACATATCTATCATGACTATTCTGGAACATGGCTACTTGTTCTTATCCCTCTGTAAAACTGTGGATTCGGTCTGTGGATTATGGTTATGGAAGAAGTGACGTCTGGGACCAATTTAGGAGTAGCAACTTTATTATGTATGCTATAAAAGGGAAGAGTGTAAACTAGGGTGGAACTTGCATAAGGCTCCTCCTCAGTATTTGGAGATTTTTTTTCCTAAAGGAATTTCTGCTCTTACTTCTAGTCTGTTAGAGGCATTTCAGCACACTGCCTGTGTGACGGGAGCAGTCCCCGTTGCATTAATAATTCTCTGTATTATCCAGCCTACCGATGTGGGACACTGCCAGCTTCCTCCCGTAGAGGAATTCCTGCTTTTACTCCTTGATTATCAGAGGCTTTTCAGTGACCTGCCTTTCAGATGGGAATGGTCCCCTTTGCATCTATAATCTAGGGAGATTTTCTGCGATATCCAGCCTACTGGTGCAGGACATTGCAGGACATTGTGTGATATGGGCAGCTAGGAGATATGATGATTACAACTCTGTCTGAACAGCTCGGTCATTCGGACATTGATATGGAAAGGACTATTATCCTAAGACTGTTTTAGACTTTATATTTAAATGTAGCATTTTGCTGCTCTTAGGTTATTGCATTTAGTGTTCATAGATCATAAATCATAACAATAAGATAAGAGTGGGGGGGTGGAGGAGGGGGTATGAAAACTTAAATAAACAAAAATATTATATACTTAATTATCGAAGTGTTAGAACTTTCTCCCATGGATTCATTACAGAGTCCTGCAGTTACTCTGAGTGAAGTATTGAGGCCATGCTGTTTTGTGTTCCTGATTAGCTTAGGGTGTTTCTACCCCTGGGGGTGCTTTGGGTTTTCTGGGTAAGTACCCCAACAGTGCCAGGTAACATTAGGGCACTGGTAAGGAGCCACGAATTTGATTTGGCTCCCTGGTATGGAAGTACAAATAGCAGTATTGTTTTCTTCAGAAAGATCAGTTTTTTAGGGGTGATTTAAGGTGGAGGGTAGCTAGTTATTTGCATAGGTTAGTAAAATTTAGAGTTTCTCAACTCATAGTAAGTCTTACTAGTAGGTTAAATGATTTTTTGGATTTTTGTTCTTTTGTTGTTCTTAAAGGCAAGTGTTAGATGTAATAATTTTCTTCTAATTCATCAAAAGGGCTTCCTTTTTAACCTTGTCCATTATTTGACTTGGATTGCATATTATACTATCTTATTCAGACAAGGTTTCTATTTTGGTAAAAAGATAGTGCTATTAGACCTTGAAGTTAATTATCTATTTTCAGCATTAGAATACCCTTCATGGGGTTGATTACAGAGTATATATTTGATTAAGATTTTGGGTTTATGTTATACAGAGATGTTACAGTGTTTGCATCAGAAAAGCACAGAATTTAAATATAATAAATTTTGGATAAGAGTATGGCCAAGGAGCGCTACTCTTAATCTCAACTCTTTTTGGTGGACTTTTCAAGATTCTGTTTGGTCTATTACAATTAGTGTGTTTGAGCTGAAGAGAGGTAGCCAGATACACTCCAGAGGTACCGGGTGTGATTGGACCTTCAATGATAGAGATGGGGAATACAAGGTTTCATAATTTAAGAATTTTATCTTATAATGTTAATGGGATCACAAATCCCATTAAGAGATACAGGCTTCTTCATTATGAGCACCAGTAGAAGGCAGACATAATTTTTTTCCAGGAAATGCATTTGACACCAGCGGAGCATGAAACATTTTCTAAATTTGGATTTTAGAAGGTATTTTATGCTTCATGTCCTCGTGGGAGACGTAGTGGGGTTTTGAATTTAACACTAAGAGGTTTACCTTTAGAGGTAACTGAAATATTAAGGGATCCTGAAGGCAGGTATGTTATTATCAATGGTTCATTATTTTGTAAAGAATTGACACTGGTTAATGCTTATTTCCCACCAAACTCTTCAAAAGGTGTATTTTCTAAAAAATTTTCTCTTCTCACTTTGCATTTGAAAGGAAGAGTGCTTTGGTGTGGGGATATTTAAGTTTAACTCTTAATTCTGGGTTGGATTCTTCTAACCCAAAGCATTTTCAGAATTCAGTAGTGACCAAATATTTTAATAGTGCACTGAAACATTTGGGGCCAATAGATAGTTGGAGGTGCCTCCATCCAAGGGAAAGGGATTATATTCATTACTCAGCTAGGCATGGAGGTTCAGCAAGACTTGATAATTTTTTTACTACTCTGAAACGTGTTAGTGATATTCAGAACCTCTTTTTAGGCTCTATTCTTTTTTCAGACCATGCCCCAGTCTGGTTAACAATTGAATATGAAATGCAGCCTACAAACTCATTTTGGCACTTAAACATTGTTCATATGAAGGACCCAGCCTTGAGGCAAAATATCATTGAGCAAGTTAAGGTTTTTCTGGAGATAAATGATGTGGGGATGTTTCAGATGCCATCTTGTGGGACTCTTTAACAGCATTTATTTGGGGGCACATAGTGACATATGCCACAGCTAAGAGAAGGGAGTGGGGGCAGAAACCCTCTGAACTATATCAAGAAGTACAGTTGTTGCAAGCTAGGCTGACCAAAGGTGATAAGTCAGTTAAGAATAGATTACTAGAAGTAAAGGTGACCATACAAAATTATTTAGATCAAAGGATAGAACAAGCTTTGTATATTTTACTGCAAAGGTCGCAACTGGGGGATCTAGGGGGGCTAGGTATTTAGCTTGATGCTTGAGTGTGCAGAAAGTGGCAGCCACAATTTTAAAGATGCAAAACCCGTTGTCAGGCAATATTACTTATAAACTGAAAGAGATACTGCAAATTTGTAAAACTTATTTTCAGGCTTTATACCCTCAGGATTCCCAATGCCCTTCAGAGGATCAGGTCCTCTAGTTTTTGGCCCAAGCTAAGCTACCTAGCTTGTTGCAGCAAAAGGCTGCCTCCTTAATAGCTCCAGTTATTCAAAGGGAAGTAATTGCTGCGATCCAGAGATCTCAAGCCAATAAAAGTCCAGGGAATGATAGTTTTCCTTCAGATTTTTATAAGTTAAAGGAAATGCAGTAATTGCTTTGCCCAATATTAGTTAGAGCAATAAAAGGAGTGCAGGAAGGAACATCTCTTCTCTCCTCTTGGAACAGTGTGATTATAACAGCCCTCCTGAAATCTGGCAAGGATCCTATTAGGCCAGAATCCTATCGTCCCATTTCCATGCTTAATGCAGATTATACATTTTTTATGGCTGTACTCACATCTTGACTCGAAGGCTTTCTTCCAGACTGGGTTGACTGGGACCAAACGGGGTTTGTTTGGAGCCTCCAGGTTTTTGATAATGTGAGGCATGGTTTTCTGCTAGTAAATTATGCAGATGAGCGATCCCTCCTTTTGGTCCTGGCCAGTCTGGATGCGGAGAAGGCCTTTGATAGGGTCTCTTGGTCCTTCCTCTGGTCAATACTCCAGACTATTGGATTTCTGCCAGATTTTATAGCCATACTACATTCTATCTATTCTCCCTCCTTTATATATGTTAAAGTTAATGGTTCCTTAACAAATCCATTTCCATTGGCCTGTGGTACCCATCAGGGCTGCCCCCATCACCACTTTTATTTGCATTACATGTTGAGCCCTTAGCTTTGTTAATTCGTCTTTCTAAGCAGGGGGAGGAGATTCCCTTAGGGGGAGAGAATATAAGGTGTCATTATTTGCAGATGACATATTATTAACTTTGGTAAATCCCTCCTTCTCCCTACCAAAGGTGTGGCAACTGTTACAGGAGTTTGAAAGCTTATCTGGTTTTATTTATTTTATTTCTTTATGTCTTTGATAACTGAGTAGGTGGACTACTCCATAAGGACCGAATTCAGTCATGACCCGGGCCCCAAAGAGAGGCAGCAAGATGGACATTAGTAAATTGTACAAAAGTGCATATCTGGCAGTAATACAAGTACATATAGGGACAGTAAAACAATTTGGACACAGAGAAGTAGAGACTGGGTAACAATATGAAGGTCTTGATCTACAGATTAAAATGCATGTACCAGTACACAGAATAAAAGCTTATTTACAATACTTGAGCTGTCATACATTTAGACAGACGTGCTAAAAAAACATTAAACTATAATACAGCAGTTTATTTTATCTGGGGCAGCCCTGATTAACCCTGAGAAAATAAGATAGTAGGGACAATAAGCAAAAGTAGATAAGCACAAAATGGGACTAGAGGGCAGGGGTTAAAGCTGATAAGTAAAAGTCTGAGGTAGAGGCAGTGCAGAAAGGCGATGCAGTAAGGTGGCTAGGGTGGATCAAGGGGCCGAGACATGATCTCGGGAACAGTTGCCGGAGGATTCCGTCAGGAGCCAGGCTCATAGGTTGTTTTTGAGGGACATTTTTGAGGGGGAGGAGCTGCTTGTTTGTGGGAGCCTGTTCCAGAGGGAGAAGGCTGACACAGAAAAGGCTTTACTGCCCAGGGCAGAATGTGTGCGTGGGACTACCAGAGAAAGAGTGGAGAAGGACCTGAGGGTTCTAGGCACAACCTTGTCTACGAGTAGTGAGGCGAAAGGTGACAGGTGACAATTTCTGAAAGAGTTATCAATTAGGCAGCCCATGGCTTGGTTAAAATGTCCCTGGAGGTTTGGCCACCCTAAGGATTTGTAGAGTGTGCAGTGGTGAGTAGAGTAGGGCACTTGGAGAACAAAGCGGCAGATGGAGTTGTACATAGTAGTGAGACGAGAGTGAGGCAAGGAGGCAGTGGCGAAGGAGTAGACAAGGAGAGCAGTAATCAAGCAGAGGGAGGAGGTTTCCTTGTGCTATGGCCAGGTGGGCCTCCGAAGACAGAAATAGTTTGGCTCTGTAGGGCGCCCCAAGTTTTGGTGGATTTTGCTTATGATATTTGTTATGTGTCCTTTAAATGTTAGGGAGAGATCTAGTGTCACCCCTAGGTATTTGAAAGAGGAGATGATGTCAAGCGGTGGACCAGCAGGGGAGTGTATGAGTAGGGATGAATGTGACTTGGCAACCTTGGTAAGGAAAGGCTTTGAGCCAAACAGCATGGTCTTGGTTTTTTTGTCATTAACAAGCAGTTTCCTGGGAGGAACCAGCCATGGGCAGCATCAAAGTTGATAGTTAGGGTGGATGAGATTTTCTCCAGGGATTTGTTGCTATGGTACAGTACCAGTACCATATACAAACCAGTATAGTTTGGTTATATAAATCAAAAACTGAAATAATTGCCTATCGTTATACTCCCCCAGAAAATATACGAGAAGGCTTTCCTATGAGGTGGAACAGAAATTATATTACATATCTGGGGTCAAAATTGCTAGTCATATCATTGTGAAATGGTATGCAGATATTCGGGCAGAGAAAGTGGACTTAACCAAAGCCGTACTAAATAGATGGGAGCAGGAGCTGGAGGAATCTATAAGATGGGAAGAGTGGTCCCAGTCAGTGCTACTAAGTAATAAGATTTCTCCCCTCTCTTACATAAAAGAATTCTCATGGAAATGCCAGGTGCAGTTTTTTCTAACACCAGTAAGGGTGGCGAAATACAAGGGCACTCAATATGCATATTGCTGGCATGAATGTGGGACTCAGCAAGTGGATCGGGTCCATGTATTTTGGGGTTGCTCTAAGCTGTTCACCTTTTGGCAGGATGTACAAGGGGCTTAGCAGCAGGTGTTCATGGAACCAATCATTTTATCCCCTAATTTGGTCCTACTACTTATTCTTCCCGAAACATTCATGTTTCCTAAGCAACAGATTTGATTGTTAATGTTGTTATTATTATGTGTGAAAAAGGCTTTATCTAGATTTTGGTTACAAACACAAATGTCATCTTTAGATAATTGGCACCAGGTGGTACAATATGTGTTTGAATTGGACAAATATCATTGCAAATGCCTGGATTGGGAATATCAGCATATGAATCTTTGGAAACCGTGGATTGGCTATCAGCAGAGAATCAATCCCACTTTTGTTCCCTGATTACATCTATGTACCCCCATTGAATTTTATTGGTTGTCTGGAGTGTCTCTGGCTTAAAATTTTCTAATGTTTTCTGTGCTTTCCTTTTTTTATAAGCACTTTCTTTTATTTATGATGTATATTATGCACTGTAGACACTTTTGGAAAAATGTGGAATTTGATGTACCTGATAGAAGACGTGGAGGAATATCTCACTCATGAAGAACTCAGATTGGAAAGGAGGGCAGGATGGGAGGGGTGGGAAATGGTGGAAGGTGGTTACCCTTAATGCTAGGAGACTTGGGAGGAAAACTGCAGAGTTACAGGTGCTCATGGCAGAGGGAGAGGTGGACATTGCAGACATCACAGAAACATGGGCCGCACAATACAGTGACTGGGACCTGTCTGTACCAGGGTACAGGTTATTTTGTAGGGACAGAGTGATTGGGAAAGGAGGGGGGGTGGCACTATATGTGAAGAAAGGACTGAAATGTGTAAGGGAGGAAGGGAAGGAGGGTAGTATGGAGTCACTTTGGATGCAAATCCAGGATTCCAAGAATAGGATTCTCAGAATGGGAGTGGTGTACAGGCCGCCATCTCAGATGGAGGAGTTAGACAGGGAACTAGTGGAACAGATCAGGAGGACCTATGAGAAGGGTAGTGTGGTGATTGTGGGGGACTTCAACATGCCAGGAGTGGACTGGAATACCCCAACACCCAGGAACAGAAGGGAGCAGGTACTGCTGGATGCCTTCCAGGACAGCTTCCTGCTGCAAATGGTCAGTGAACCAACCAGGTTATCGAATACCCTTGACCTTGTGCTGGCAAATGGGGACTTTGTGAGAGAAGTTACAGTGGAAGAACTGCTGTCAGGGAATGACCACCACTCAGTATGGCTCACATTGGATATTGGCAAGGAAGGAATGGAATCTGGCACAAGAGTGCTGGACTTCAGGAGGGGTGACTTTGGGAGGATGGGGGAAGTGGTGAAAGGGTACCTGGCCAGAATCCAACCTAGTATGGACACTAACCTGAGGTGGGAGCTCATAAAGCAGGGGATAGTCGATGGAAACAAAACCTGCTGCAAGGCCCAGAGCAAGAGGGCTAGGGCTAAGAAACCAAGCTGGTTGAGCAAGGGGGTCATGGAAAAGGTAAGTAGAAAAAGAGCTGCCTTTAGAAGGTACAAGAAAACAGGTAGGAGGGAGGACAGGGAGGAGTACTTGACGGAATCGAAGGAGGTGACTTGGGCAGTAAGGGGAGCCAAGGCATCTACGGAGCTCAGGCTGGCACAAGGCATTAAGAAGGGAGAGAGGACTTCTTTAGGTACATCATGGAGAAAAGGAGTCAAAGACACAGTAAGGATTAGGAAGGAGGGGGGTTGGGTGGAAGCAGGGTGTGATAAGGCAGAAGCATTAAATGATTACTTCTGCTTGGTATTTACTAAGGAGAAGAGGGGAGGTGACACACAAGGGGGGAGGAATGGCAAAAACAGGGGGAGGGGGTGACAGATGGGGAAATCATGGAAGGCAGAGTTCGGGAGGGTTTGAAGGCACTGAGGGTGGACAAGGCACCAGGTCCAGATGGCATCCACCCCCAGGGTACTGAAGGAGCTGGCAGAGGTCCTTACAGGACCTTTGGCAGACCTATTTAATGCCTCACTACACTCGGGGTGTGTACCTCAGGACTGGAGGATGTCTCATGTAGTGCCCCTCCACAAGAGTGGGCCCAAGGATGAACCGGGGAACTACAGACCGGTAAGCCTCACATCGTGGGTAAGCTAATGGAGACTATCCTGAAGGAGAGGCTGGTGGCTCTCCTAGAGGCCAGAGGACTACAGAACAGCAGATAGCATGGCTTCATATGTGGCAGATTCTGCCAAACCAACCTGGTGGAGTTCTATGACTGGGTAACTAGGCAACTGGACAGGGGCCATGCAGTGGATGTCCTGTATCTGGACTTCATTATGACATTCGACTCTGTGCCACATGGAAGGCTTGGAATTAAGTTAGAAGGCACAGGGGCAGGTGCAAAGCTAGTGAGATGGGCAGGGAACTGGCTTCAGGGAAGGCAACAGGGGGTGGTGGTGGGTGGGGAGCACTCACACCCAAGGGTAGTGATGAGCGGTGTTCCACAGGGCTCGGTGTTGGGACCAGTGTTGTTTGGGATATTCATTGCAGACATATCATTGGACATCAAAAGCAAGATCAGTCTGTTTGCTGATTATACCAAGGTAGGAGCGGTGGTGGATGACCTAGGGGGATGGCAGGGGTTGCAGGATGATCTGGCAAAGCTTGAAACCTGGTCAGACACCTGGCAACTGGGGTTTAATGCCAAAAAGTGCAAGGTGCTGCATTTTGGGATGAAGAACCCAAGGAGGAGTTACCAGCTGGGGTGAGTGCAGCTAGCCCAGACAGAGAAGGAGGAGGAGAAGGATCTGGGGGTGCTCAGTACAGGGTCAATGAACAACTCTGCACAATGTAAGAAGGCAGCTGCAAAGGCCAACAAAATTCTGGGTTGCATTGCAAGGGGTATATCCTCAAGGAGGAAGGAGGTGATTCTGCTACTGTATAGGTCATTGGTTAGACCACACCTGGAGTACTGCATGCAGTACTGGCGACCATATCTGAAGAGGGACATTAAGTTACTGGAGGGAGTACAGCACAGGGCAACAAAGATGATCAAGGGGCTGGGGGACTTATCATACGAGAGGAGGCTGAGGGACTTGAACATGTACTCGCTGGAGGAGAGGAGGGACGGGGGGACAAGAATGAAACCTTTAAGTACATGAAAGAAATAAACAAGATGGGTACAGAGGGGCTGTTCAAAGTAAGGGAGGGGAGGGACACCAGGGACCATGATATGAGACTGGAGGGGAGGAAGGTTCAGGAGGAGATGAGGAGACACTTTTTTACAGAGAGGGTAGTGGCTGGGTGGAATGCATTACCTGCAGAAGTGGTATCCAGTAGAACGGAGAACTGCTTCAAAAGGGGATGGGATAGGACAAGGGGGAGGGTCAATGTAGGGGAAGGGTGGAAGGGAAGGGCATCTGCAGAATAAGGGGTGCTAGTTGCATATTCGAGCAGACTTGATAGACCTCTAGGCCTTTATCTGCTGGCAAATTTCATATGTTCGCATGTTCGTAGGAAAGTAAGATCTATTTATGCTGTATATTGTATATTTTGATGATCTAAGACTGATGCTGGCAATGTTTATATGTTGTATTATGTGATACAGAAAATTTAAATAAAATATGCTTAAAAAAAAGAAAGTCTCTGCTCCCACTTTCCCATTTGTTCCCCAGGTTTTTGGAGCTACTTACAAATCAGAAGTGCTGTCTCTGATCACGTTCGTAATAGCCCCAAAATGCCATCTCCTTCTCCAGTTACACACTGGCTATCTCTTAAAAGGGGCCAGACCAGCATCAGATACGCAGCCTTCCGAGGCCACATTCCCTTCCAATCATAGGAGGCTAAGGCCAAATGGGAGGCTTCATTAAATATACAAGTGACAGAGATAGAATGGAGAACCTGTTGTCAGCTCGCACATACTGCTTATCCTGATCCTAGAAGTGTACTTACACAAAACAAAATTCTCCAATCGTGGTACAAAACTCCAGCAGTCCTGTACACCACTAAAATTACTCAGGGTGATAGATGCTGGAGATGTCACCTCAACCGAGAGAACCTTTTACATATCCTCTGGGACTGTTCCAGGATGGGAGATTTGTGGAAAGCAATAAGTACTCTGGGAAGTAAACTCTTGAAGAAGCCCCTCCCCCTTCCCCCCCTCTATGCCCATGTTCACCTTGCAGGAGAAGAAGTGGACTTCGATCCTGAGTATGGTAGTAATGAGACTCCTCCTCTGTCGCCAGAGAACAAGTGAAATTCCCGATATGAATGAGGTAGTTAACTCCCTAAGCCAAGTGGCAAACCTGGTATGAATGTCACATGTGGTGGCTAATACTTTACCAATGTACCTTACTTTCTGGTACCCCTTTTTCTCCTAGCTGAAACCCAGAGAAGGGATAGGCTGAACAAGAGCATCAGATTCCCCCCCTTTTGATTGCCACCCCCCATCAGAACAAGAAGGTTTGACTCCTCACAGAAATTTTAACAATGATTGACTCTCTAGTTTAAGAATCTACCATATTAATACTGGCACTGTACTGGAACTAAAGATGCCTTCAGTTACATTGTGTGTTCTTATTGTTTGATTCAATGCAGGCTTATCCTGAAGTGTACCCTCACCCCACCCCCATCCCCATGCTGGCTCCAGGAGCAGCATTTTGAGAATCACTTCCTAAAGATGATATTCCAGGTTACAACAAGTAGGGTATAATTTTTCCTTTTTGCTCCTTTGGTATATGAACCCATAGTAAAGTGTATTGCATAGGTGTCATCTTAAATACACCTACCACTCCATTGTATCAGGCAAGTAAGTGTTGGAAGCCTGGGAGTGGTCAGATAAGTAAGATGAATAAGTTAGGCGGAATCTGGCTCCTGCATTAAATGTATTAATTGTTTACAGTGGTGCACTGTTCAGCATCCAGCAGAATCCTTACATGTTATATATCTGAAAAAATAAAAAACTTAACAAAAAAGCATTGACTGCACCCCTCTCTCACCAGTGTCCTGCAGTACTTTTAAGACCCCATCCCAAAAGAAAATCACCCACTCAAAAAAAAGCTGGATGCTTTTGCTGAAAATTTGGGAACATGTAAACAATGCAGTTTTCTTGGACACCACAGTTGCACGTGCCACGCAAAACTTTGTGTGAACCAGAAATTTTATATGCACTGAAAAACTAGGGTGAAAATATTTTCATTAACACAAGACAACACCCAAGGCAGTTTTCCACATAAATGTACTGAAGTGCAACTAAAATAAAGTCTGCATAGAAGCAATGTAATGGACTGTAGTTTTGCATGTCACCTTTTGCTAGGGAAATTCTGTGACATTTTGGAGCTGGACATGGAATAAAAAACAAAATGGGTGCACCTAGGTTTCTCAAACTATGAAATGTATCTGTACTTATGGCTACCTTTTCAATTTACTTATCATGACTGCAGTGGCTGTTGTTATTTTTTTTTTAAAATCAACATGCAAAGATTTGGGCTCATCGCTACCCCCGTTTCATGAAATTAGCCAGCAGCAAAAACATATGACCTAGCTCCTGAAGTAGTCAAATGGACCCTGGGGATCTCTATCAATCCCTCATTGGTGGAATGGAGAGGACGAAGGGGGCAGTAGGGGCAAAGGAGATCTTGCAGGTAATGCGGTCCCTGACTGTGTAGGGCCTTATAGGTCAGGAATCTGATCTTGAAGGTGATCCTCCACCACACTGGCAGCCAGTGCAGATCACGGAGCACAGGTGTGACATAACAAGTTCTCAATAAGCCAGTCAACAATCTGGCAGCTGCACTCTGAACTAGCTGCAGGCAGTGCAGGTCCACCTCCAGTATCCCTGGGTATAGGGCATTGCAGTAATCAAGGCATGTAGTCACAAAGGCGTGGACCAATGTTGGAAGATCATTAGATGGGACCAGGTGTTTTATCCAGGCGATATTCCTCAGATGCTAGAATGAGGTCTTGACAATGGCCAACACCTGGGATTTAAGTGTCAGTTCTCTGTCAAACATAACACCCAGATTTTGTACCCAGTCAGAGGTCATCAGCTGGTTGCCTCCCAGACAAAGCCCAGAATGCTCTCCAGCTGATAAACCCTCCACCAGAAGACCTGGGTCCACAACCAACACCTCAATCTTATCCGGATTTAGCCTAAGCCATTCAGCACTCAGCCAGTCCTAAATCTCAGAAAGACGGTTGTTAAATACTGAAACAGCATCTTTTTTTTCCATTCCCAAAGGACATATACAGTTGAGTATCATCTGCATAACAGTGAAAATTCAACCTGTACTGCCTAATAATGTCTCCTAATGGCAGCATATACGCCGCATACAACATGAGGGAAAGCACACAGCCCTGCAGTACCCCACATGGCAAGGGGAAAGGGGCTAAGGAAAACACCCCAGACTCCATTATCTGAGTACTGCCAGTGAGAAATGAATGGGACCATCTGAGGACTGTACCAGTCAGCCCACAGAGTAGCCACAGGTGCTCTAGCAACACCCTGTGGTCCACGGTGTTAAACGCTATAGAGAGATCAAGGAGGACTAAGATGGAATGACTCCTCCAGTCTCTCACAGTCAGGAGATCATTAATTTCCTGGACCAACACTATCTTGGTACTATGCCTCTTCCTGAATCCAGACTGGAGAGAATCATAGATATCATGGGTGGTCAGATGCTCCTCGAGCTGGAACGCGACCACCTTCTCAATAACCTTGCCCACAAAGGGCAAGTTAGAGAAAGGCCTGTAGTTTGCAAGACAATCGGGGTTGAGAGAAGATTTTTTCAGGAGGGGGTGAACTACCGCCTTCTTCAAGGTGTCCAGAAACACCCCGGTCTCTAACGAGCACCTAACTATCTCAGCAAGGACTCCTCTGATTACCTCCACACACCCCATCTTGAGGTGTGTTGGACCTGGATCCAAACTACAGTAAGTCAGTTGCAAACCCTGGATCATCTTCACAACACTCTCAATTGCCATCTGGCCAAAGTCCTACCAGATAAACCGGGTGCCTGCCACCGATCTCTGCTCTGCCCATTTGAGCAGGCTGGGCTGATCTCAGACCTGATGGTGCCAACCTTATCAGCGAAAAATCAAGCAAACTCATTACACTTCTCCTGTGAAAATGCTCCCCTGTGGACAAGTATCAGTTTTTCAGAAGCTCACTAAAATATGTGGACCACATTATTCCTTGAGATGGAGTTTGCACTGACCCTGAGAAAGTAGAAGCATTAACTACTTGGGCAAAACCCATTCAACTGAAAGACTTGCAAAGAGTTTTGGGGTTAAGAGTTTTGGGGTTCTGTGGATACTATAGGAGGTTCATCAAAGACTATACTACAGTTGTTTGACCATTGTTAAGTATGACACAAGGGTATCCACCCACAAACAAATGACAAGAAACACATAGAAATAAACCAATTTCTATATGTTTCTACTGAATTAGTGCACCATTTGGATTCTGAAAAGATGGGAACATTGAGGCTTTTGAAGACATTACTAAACAACAGATGAGCACTTGTCTTTGCATCTGCAGACCCAAGCAATCTATACACTCTGCATGTGAATGAAAGTTTTGCAGGACTTGGAGCAATGCTGTATCAATCATATCCTGAGGGCCTGATACTGTGGCCTTTGCAAGGAAAAGTTTGACACCATCGGAGCACAGCTATTCAGCTCACACGCTGTAATTTTTGGCACTGAAATGAAAAACTGTTGACCAGGTTCATGAGTATCTGTATGTATGACACCCACATTACATAAAGAATTAATAAGAACCCATCAACATAGGTCAAAACAACTGCTGACCATCATTGGCTTTCAGCATTATCCATGTATGATTACTGTGTAGAGCATTGCTCTGGACTAAAACACACTGATGCTGATGAGATTTTGAGGTGCTTACATGGTGACACTCAAAATGAGGACTGGGTCAGAAATTCCTGGAGCAATTGTGCTAGCTCTGTATAAAAAGTATAGCACTGATGTGAAACCATCACCTGCAAATTCAAACTGCTTGGTTAACAGTATGAGCTTCACTCTAATTGCTTGCCTGTAGCCTGTTGCACTAGTTTTACAGCTCCTGGCAAAAAGTATTTTCCACACATGAACCAAAAGGATTTACAGAGAGAGAACAGTGTCAGGACCAGTGCTTTAGAGACATACCTGTGCTTCACAGAATGGAATGAGCTGATCAAGTAACTGTTATACACTGAGACACTTCTTTGTTGCTCAGAGAATGGCAGACATTGAAAATATGTGATGGACTGCTGTACAGAGAATTTCAAGGTGCTGGCAGCCACAAGAAATGACAATTATTGCTAATAGCTAAAATCCATAAATATGTACTGAGAGTGTTTCATGATAAAATGGGACATTCTGGTCTATAATTTTATTTATTTATTTATGTATGTATTTGAGAAATCAGAATTATAACTTTTGAGTTTAAAGCTCATTTATGAAGGATCATCATCATACAATAAGAGGGAGGAGGAGACAAGTACAGGATGAAAAATTGGGAAGATTCACTGCTAGGAAGCATTGTCATTATTAAAACAATTGAGTACATAGGGTATACAATATCATAAGACAGGCATGAATATCACATGAATCACAAATTTGGAACATATTGTAAGGGATCATATCCCTTATGTAAGGTGATAAAGTGCCCAAGTCAAAAGGTACAGGCAATAGAATCTTCTAACTAAAGGCTAGTGAGTGGCACCTTAATAACAGGGGGTGAGATAGTAGATGCAGCACTAGCAATGTGCCTAGGTCTAGCTAGGTGGGACACAGAAAATAAGTAGGGGACAGTGACAGGATCCATCAGGGAAGCTAGTTGTGGGCGCAGTGGTGGGGGATTATGGAAGGTAAGTAGTAGAGGGGAATTATGGAGGGTAAGTAGATATGAGAGACTTGGGGGAAGATGTGGGGGTGGAGGGGCTTCGGGCAACAGAATTAGGCATGCACGAGGGCAAGGCCAAGGCATTAGGAGAGCTAGTATCCACAGGGGACTAGGTATGGCAGAAGCACTGCTCAAGGTGTGAGATATATTTTCTTTTTTTTTTTGCCCTCCACCCATCCCCATCAGCCTCTTCTTTGGGCCACCAATGGGCCCCTCAGATCATTCCCCCCTTTTCTACTAGCCACCTCCACCACTGCACATTGCAGCCAACCCTGGGGGGTAACCCAGTGTAACCCTTGCACCTGGTGGGTTCCCCTCCTCTGAGGAGAAAGGTGCCAGTGGGGGCCAGCCTGCGTGCTCCTTCATTGGCCCCCCCCAGGTGATGCTCTGGTAGTCTCTGGGGCTAATTGGGAATTCTGTGGCAGCAGAAGACTGGATAACAATCATCCAGTCAAGCAGGGAGCTTTCTTTTGCTTTTCTCCCAGGGGGCGTGGCTTTACCCCAACATCAAGGCATATGCTGATGTCCATCATCCCCCCCAACACTCTGCTGTTCTCCTGGCCTCCATTAGGGGCCAGTAGGTGCTGGACCACATCCCCTTCCTCCCCCCCAGGAGAAGGAGAGCAGTCATCGGATGCTCAATCCTTCTCCCCCCAGCCAGCCCTCTGGCATCCCAGGTCTGTTCCCAAACCCAAGTCACCAGTGTAGCAAGTGGAAATCCAACTGCTGTGCCGATGGACCAGAGGTAGATTTCTTATTTTGTTCAGTTTTGAAGTGGCTAAGACTTGTTAGGCTTGTAACAGAGAAAGGGAATGCACTGAGCCAAGTTGGAGCCCTTACAGCAAAAGCTGACTTTCCCAAGGCTGTTTTTCTAAAAGGCACAGCTAGGAAGTGTTTAGAGGCACTTCTAGTGGCATGCTCAGCTGAGGCTGGTCAGAATGCAGCCTGTAAGGAAGGTGGTGCAAGGCCAAGGAGGGTCTTCTCCCCAAGGATGCAGGAGTGAAGCTTGATTCAGTCTTGGAGAGGGAGCCATTTCATCCTAATATAAAGGTCACATGTATGCATAAGGTGAGCGGCACAAATAACAAACCTACAGACTTTATTGTTGGAAGTCTGTACTCTGCAAAAGCTGGTGCCAGTGGCAGTACCATATATCATGTTTCCATAGTCAAGTATTGGTAGAATTGTACCTCTGACTGACTGGAGCCTAACCTCAATTGTAAGGCAGAACCAAACCCTATAGAGGGCACCTAGCTATCTGTTGGTGGCAGTGGTGAGATCCAGCTGTATTTGGGGACAGTCCTAGGGTGCTTAGCCTATGGAGCAGTAGCTGGTGATTGACAGTGTCGCAGGCCTTGGTCAGGTCTCTAAAGATTACCCCAACTAAACTACCCTGATTGAGTGCCTCATGCACATAGCCCATGAAATCAGTTAGAGCTGTGCATGTGCTATGCGTCCTATGGAACCCATGCTTCTGGGGGCAGAGGAAGTGATATTTAAGCAGGTGGTCCATGATCTAGTCTGTTATGATTTTCTCAAGTGCTTTAGACAGTGGGAACAGGATTGATATGGGTCTATAGTTGGCTACTAGTACTCTGTCTCCCCCCTTTTAGCACTGGGGTGACCAGAACAAATTTCCTGAGAGAAGAGAAAGAGGACATGTGGAGTGATAGGCTGAACAGCTTGGTGATGGGAATAACAATCTCAGGTAGTGCGATGGAGATCAGTTTCATATCAAGGTCTTCACCACCCATATGGGTTTTCTCAAGGACTCTGGTGAAGTACTTTCTGGTTCAACAACAGTCACCTGTCTGAAGTACAAAGTAGGGCTGAGGTTAGTGCGGGGAGAGGTGGGTGATTAATTGGTTGGTAAATTTCTGCCAAAGGGTGTGGTTGGCCCTGGAGAGAGGAACCACTCTCTAGTTCATTGAGGCTTTGTTGAATACATTGGCCATGGCAGCATCATCACTATTGATCTCCCTCTTATGCTGAAGCCTGGAGGGTGGTGATCATCTATTGCCAGTCCCAAGGAGGTTCTTAATAGAGACCCAGAACTTCTTCCCATCTCCCAGATACTGGGATTGCTAAGTCTCATGATATGTACAGTAGCTTTGGCCTGTTGGATTGCCCAGGTGCATTTGTTTCTGGCTGCTCTATAATTGTGTATGTCTGAAGTTGCCCTTGTAGTCCTGGCATAGTGCCTGAGGAGGTCATGCTGTCACATTATGCTGAGGAGTTGCGGGGTGACCCAGTCCATGTTACCGCCTTTTATCTTCTTCCTGCAGTAGGAAGTGAATTTGTCTGCTGTCACATTGAAGACAGTAAGGAAGAGTTGAAGGGCTGCATCAACAGAAGGGCATTTATCTCAGATGCTCCAGTCTTGGTTTGCAAGAAGCTTCCTGAAATTAACCATACAGCTTATTCTGATGACTCTAGTCCATACTAGTCGAGGGGAGGGTTTGATCTTTTTTGCCAACCACGCACATTGAACAGGTGAGTGGTCACTCAGGGTGTCAGGTAGAACCTTAACATTAGATAGTCTTTCTGGGTGCGTGGTTAGTACCCAGTCAATTAAGGTACTTGTCCCCTTAAGATAGTTAGTTCTGGTACTTCTGTAGATCTTCTGCATTAGGTAGAGCCCAGAAATTTGTTCTCTCTGCCCGGCACTGGAGCTGGCCATCCATTTGGAGTTAAAGTCCCCTAGAACACTGGTTTCTTTATTTTGGCTGGCCTGGGTATGTAGGTTAGTGAAGGCTTCTAGCCCTGCTTGCTGCTGGCCTGGTGGAATGGAGACTTCCATGACACCTATGCCCTTATTGCCCTTTGCCTAGCAATATTTTTAAAGCAATACATAAATAGTCACCATTTGCAGAAGTCAGTTGGATATTGTGACACAGCAGGTGGTTCTGGATGTAGATTATGGACCCCCCCTTCACTGAGCAGTCAAACCTATAGTTGTAGCCAGGGATGGAGACTTCAGAGTCAATAGTACGTGGGGAGAGCCAGGTCTCAGTCAAAGCATGGACATCTGGCTGGTTATGTGCCACCCATGGCTCAAGCTATATTAGTTTAGCAAGAAGGCTACAGATGTTGAAGGACAAGATCTTTAGCTGCCCTGCTCCAGTAATAATCTGAATATGTGCTGGCATGGGCCAGGGTTAGGGTGGATGTTCCCAGAGATCAACAGTAGGATCAGGATAAGTTTCCTCCACAATTTTGGGAAGAGTAGCTTTTCCTTTGGCTGCAGCTGAGTTGGGGACTGCATTGGAAGGTTGAAGCCATAAGGGTGAGAAAGAAGTGACTCCTGTGCCCAGTGTCCAAGTGAGAGATAGCCCAGTACCTATTAGGGATGGTGAGTTACTACTGGTCTCCCACTGGGCAGCTTTAATGTGTTGAGGGATAGGGTAGTCTGGGAGTACATCAGACACTGCTTGAGCATGGTGTCTCAGTTCCCAGGCGAGCATCAATAGTAGGAGCAGCTGAAAGGGAATGCCACCTGGTAAGGATTGCAGACTTATGTTAGTTTTCTTTAGGCGTATGGTATAGAATGCAGAAGGAGCCTTCAACTCACTCCTTTCAGTCCCTGCCAGCTGTGTGTTCAGTCCTAATATTTGCAGACCTGAGTGTTATAAGGAAATAGAGATTAGCCCTTGTTAAGAAAAAATAGGGACTGTCTGCTTAAGGGGAGTGTTAGGAAGCCAGAAGCTAAGGGAGATGACAGAGTCAGAGCCTTAGTGCAGGAGTTACAGGGTACTTACCCCTTTAGGAGGTAAAGAACAGGTCTGAGTGTAGGAGGGGTGGGTCAGAAAGGTGTATTTAATAAAGGATGGGGATAAGGGTGGGTGAGTGAGTGAAAAAACTGTGAAAAAAATCTGAAGCAGCTGTTCTAGTCAGGAGCTAAGCTCCGAAGGGTAAAGTCTTAGAATTTCACAGGTTGGGGACAAAATGTCAGCTGCCTGTGAGCCCTTTAGCTAGGGATAGCAAACACCATCCAACTACAGTCAAGAAAAACGTTGCCAAATTTAAATTGGGAGAAATCCCGAGTCTGTACTGTACCTGGCTGCTTCAATGGGGCTGGCTACTGTTTTGGGAAGTTGAAACTGCAAATGTAGTTCAATTCAGAGGATTTGCCTGGTCAGGGCATGGATATCCCTAGGGAAGAAAGCACGAGGGCATATTAATAAAGGGAAGAAAGGGAGTGGTCTGACTGTGAAAGAAAGGCAAATAATAGAACAGAAAGGGGCATAAGAAAGCTGGGAGTGGAAAGGAGATAATGCTGGTCAGTGGACTGCTACTGGGGTGGGGGGCTAGATTCTTATTTTAGAAGGGTAGAGCATGAAAGGGCTCTAAGTAGCGGGTAGATAAAATAGATAAAAGGGAAAGTAGATAACGTAGCACTCAAAACATCAAAAGACTGGCATACATTCATTATAACAGCTAAAACTACTATGCAGGATAAAAATTGCAGTCTAGGCAGAGCAGAGAAAAAATCAAATAAGAAGTCCCAAAAAACTGTGAAAGAAATCTGCAGCAGCTGCTGTAGTCGGGAGCTAAGCTCTGAGGGGTAACGTCTTGGAATTTCACAGGTTGAGGACAAAATGTCAGCTGCCTGTGAGCCCTTTAGCTAGGGAAAGAAAACACCTCTCAGCTACAGTCAAGGAAAATGGTGCTAAATTCAGATTGGGAGAAGTCCCTAGTCTATGCCGTACCAACCTACTTCAATGGGGCTGGTGGCTGTTTCATGAAGTTTGAACTTCAAACACTGTTTGATTCAGAGGATTCACCTGGTCAGGGCACAGAGATTCCCAGACTCCTTCAATGGGGCTGGCAGCTGTTTCTGGAAGTTCAAACCACAAACACAGTTCGATTCAGAAGATTCGTCTGACCAGGCCACGGAGATGCACACTAGATCTTGTTCAATACAGATCCTACTAGCCCAGGATGGGGATAGACTTTGAAAAGTAATGCTAACAATGTATCCATTGCAATAAAAAAGGCATTCCCCACACATGCAGCATCACTGGTCAGTATCACAACCAGTACTCCAATTGAACTTGTTTGTATTGGTTTCCTCAGTCTTGAGCCTGACAGTAGAAGTTTAGCAAATGTATTAGCTGTGACAGATCATTTCTCCCAATATGCGCTGGCCTTTCTGGCCAAAGTCCAAAAAGCATCAACAGTAGCTAATGTCCAGATAGAGAAGGTCATTTTCACTATGCTGCACCACAAAGAATCCATTTGGATAAAGGCACAGAATTTTAAATTAAACTGGTGAAAGAGTTTTGTCCATGCGGGGGCATTTGCAAATCCAGAGCAACTCTTTATCACCCACAAGGTGACCCTCAATCAGAACAGTTTAAAAGGATTTTGTTTAATATGTTTAGCACCTGGAAATAAAGATGCAGTGAAATTTAATTTTGCCGGCGAAATTATGGCAAAATCACCAGTTTTGCCTAGCAAAACATTTCGTGAAATTATGGCCTTTCGCTGGTGAAATTTTGCTTGCACATCTGAAGTGAAATTAGGCAAGCAGCTGGAGGAGTCAGTGCCTGGGGCATTATCTGAAGCACCCACCCATGGCTCTGTCATCCCCAAAGTTCTCCTATCTGGGATTTGTTTCTACTTATAATATCAATTGGTGACCCGGTGGTCACCTGCAATCTATGTGGGCAGGATAGTATGGATGCCACTTTGGGACACAAGGCCAGCATAGCCACATGGTCCGCCACCACCTGCTGCAATGATACCTCAGATTGAGGGAGGCGGCGGCATCATCAAGTGCAGCTGTGGGGAGCAGTGCGGGTGTAAGCACTGAAAGGGGTAAACAGGAGGGAGGCATGGCTGGACCAGTTAAACGTCCTCACTGTGCTCACCATACCAGAAAACAGCAGCAGTCAGTAACATCAAGACTCCTCCAAGGCCCTCCCTGTCCAATGACAGCAGCACAGGCAGCCCCCACCTTTCCAGCAGTGCCAGTGACACATGCAGACTTATCCGCTATCCTGTTGGAAGGCCAGCATGTCCGACAAGAGTTAAACAATTTCACTCAGGAATTTAGTGATGCCGGGTGGGGGGGAGATTTCTAAACTACAGTGTGATGTTATGATGTTGTCAAAATCATGTGCATCCTGTCAGAACTCTGTGGTGGCCCCACTGGCACTTAATGTGGCAGCACAAATTAATTTGCCTTTTTTGTTATCATTTTTCTATTTTCCATTCTGTCGTTTGTATGCCCCCCCCCATAAAAAATTAAAACCAAAAAAAAGCTATTCTATCCTCTTTAATCTACACCCATTCCTTAAGTCCTTGTTTCTTTATTTTGTATGTAAGTATTGTGCCTATTAAAAAACTGTTTCACAATGCTGTGTGATGTTGCATCACATATTGTTGTGTGCAACATTAAGAAGATGTAACGCATCTGGTGCCAGAACTGACAACATGCCCAAGAAGGCCAGAATTCCCTAAATATTTTCCAGAAAATGTTACAGTACATTCAGACAGAAATCAGGTATCAGACATGCAGTTACATGGTTCACATCCACCATCAAAAGCCAAATCTGCTGTTTTCTGCTCTTTTTCCAACGGTTTTCAGGCCTAACCATGGTGATGCTACTGCATAACATGCCCCCATATATAATAAGGTCAGGAAGTAAACACCAATGGCGTAACAGGGAGGAAAGGGTTAATATTGTAAGCAAATTAAATAAGAAAACAGAAACACTGCAATGCAGAGGCTAGATCACAATTTTAATTTCTGTGATCAATTCAACAATGCAGTGTACCTGGAGATGGACAAGTCAAGTGGTCAATGTACACAGATACTTCCAATAAAAACATAAAATCACAGAAGTGATTAAGCAAAGGGAAACAGGAACAGAACTACTCAGAATGAGTAACTGTTCAGATAAAGTTACCCCAGAAAAGGGTCAATATGTAAGAAAAATATAACAAATAAGTAGCACACCAAAAAAAATCGGCTGAAAAGAAATTACCGAAACTCACTTACAACTTGCGAGAAATCTGTCAAATATTAGCAACTAGCCGGCTCTGCTTTCACATACATACACACCACATGGTCGACCCTTCCCCACTCAACTCCCTCACAGACACAGACACAAAGAAAACTGAAAACACTACCTAAGTTTAACTAAGTATTATCCAAAGATACCAAAACAAAAAAGGTTAAGTGGCAGCACTAGGAACTAAATTGAGATTTTGGTAGCAATTAACTGTCAAAAATCACAAAAAAAAGAGGTTTTTGAAGGGTTTATTGGCTGTGATGCACCCCACTGAACTGCTCTCCAACACAACAGACAATATACTGTGCAGGAAATAGCCTGCATGTAATATTTCAGCTATCTACTCACAATGCATTGCAATTTCGCTGGTGAAATTGAAAAACATTGGTGAAATTAAGGATAGTGGCAAAATGTTGCCTTATGCGAAAGTGAAATTGGGTGAAATTGGGCAAAATTTCACATTACGCAAAACTGAAATCAAAGGCGAAATTAGGTTTCACCTAGGTGAAAAATTTTGCGTAATATGGGCATTACGCAAAATATTTAGATAGGCTATATTTGCCAATTTCACACATCTCTAACTGGAAACGAGCCTTGGCTCAGTGTGTGCCTCTTTTGGTTATCAACATTTTAATTAAAAAAATACATTCTAGATATTAAACAACTGAAAAAATGAAGCCAACAAGTAAGCATCCTCGTGCACACCTACAATTGTACAATAAGTGATACAGTGGTTATTTGAGCTACTACCTCATGGTCTGAAGATAAGCTAGAGTGCCTGTGTATAATTTTTTTTTTTTTTTGCTAATGCAGCACACCCTGAAATGCATCTACAGTATGTGCAAAGGTTCAGTGATCATTTAGACTGTGCATACCATTTTGCCTAAGAAACCTCTAGCAAGAGAACCAAGCTAATAAAGTGAGATATGGACAGAAAGTGAGAGTCCAACAACTGTTGCCAGGAGACATGGTCTTGGTTAGGAATCTTAGTTTGATTGGAAAACACAAGATTGCTCACTGATAGGTAGAAATCCCTTACTTAATTGTGGAACACCTGAATGACATGCCAGTGTACTATATACAGACTGAGGGAGAGTCAAGAAGATGAAGGATGGTCGAGAGAAACCATCTTTTGCCAACTGGACAGCTAGAGACAAATGCCAAGCATGAGGTATCTGACCATCCCAGAAATGCCAGACCAGATCTGCAATGCTCAGAAAAGCAAATACACCACATCCTATTGATGATCCTAAACCACAAAAATCTAGACATACATGGAAACCTGCAGTCCCACAGGTAGTGCCTGAAAATTTGTCTGATGATAAACTGGAACCTGCACAGTATTATTCCACAGAGGACATTCCTGGACTGCTGAGGTACTGTAGGTTGCTGCCACAGTGAAACCCAATAAAAGTAATACTCCAGTGAGCTCTGAAGTTGAGGAAGGTGTGCTAAAGGATGCAAGATTAGAGACTGAAGAGGATGTTCAGCCTATAGATGTGGAGGAATGCACAAGAGAGCCCATGGAGGATCTCAGTACACCTGACGAAGTAGTACAAGCCATCATAACTGAGGACCCTATCTTGCTGGACAATAAAGACATGGAAGTGCATTTGAGTGATGCGGAAGGAAATGATTTTGCAACTGAGGTGCTCAGAAAGACCTTTTAAGTCAATATTGAAACTTTTGTACAGTGCCCCTGGTGACTCCTCCAATTTGCCCATGCATATGATGCATAAAGGTATTTACATCATCCATAAGTCTTTGCCCAAATCAAGATCAGTAATGCTAATTGGTAAAATGGCATATAAAAATCTTGATTGTGGATATTCTAATTATGCTAGATTGCTTGCTTTTGTCTAGATAGACTGTACCATACTGAGAAGTGAATTATTTGATTCTGAATCAATAATTTTGCAGGGTACCTAATGTGGTTACGAAACAGAGGTATGTATTACCAGTTAGTAATCAGTTGTCTAGGTAGAAATGTATATATGTATATACAGTACAGTATATGGACTTTTAGACTTTGCTGATCAACATGTTAACACTGGATTGACAGGGACAGTAATAATTTCAGCAAGAATAGAGTGTAACCCTGTTGAACGTGGGGCTCATCTGTTATCTGCTTCTGGTGGGTTTTTGTACACCACTGATGAAAGAGGAACCCCTGCATCCAAAGAATAGTTGGAGGGATCATGGACATCATCATCAATAAACCAGACTGTCACTCAGATGAATTAAGCATTATAAAAAGTTAGTTGCAGCCAGCAGCCATAAGAAACTGTGTGAAACAGCAGCCAGGCATGGAACTAAATGTAAATAGATATATGTTGCTATCTTGTGACCCTTGACCCCTGTAACTGATCAACTGGAATGCAACTAAATGTAAATAGATATATGTTGCTATCTTGTGACCCTTGACCCCTGTAACTGATCAACTGGAATGCAAGGAGTCCTGGTAAAAACACAGGCACTTGAGAGGAATAACAATAGCATGCTTAGCACGCTTTTGTAGCTACTGAGGGAGCCAAATTGGGAGTGACAAATCTGATAGAAAGTGAGATAGTCAGAAGAAGTGACTAAGCTGAGCCCTTCTCCCAGTCTAGGAGAAGGAGTTCAGGGCAGGTATTCCTGAGCAGTTGGAGAGGAGTGAGATGCTGAAAAGGAGAGCTGAGGGCATAGCCAGGTCTCATAGGCAAAGATCCTGGTGTGAGTGAATCTGGTTGTTGGAAGTTCAGTTCAGGCTGGGGAGATGTGCTGTGAAGCCTGCATAGCTGTGAGAGACAGAATCTGCTGAAGCCATCTGCAGATTGCTGTAATCAGAGGGGAGAACAACAAGTCGTTCTACCCAGTCTTGTATGCCCAAGGGAAGAGGTGGTCAGGAGCTTGTCTCCAAGGTGCTTGTACCCTTGATCAAGTGAGCACCCGCAGGATGAAGTGGGGTAGCTCATTGATATAAGCCCTTCCAAACTTGCCACCATGCCATGTGCTGATCAAGAGAACCGAAAGATGTGATGTAGAGATAAGGCCTAACCTGTGCCAGTGACCACCATCTGCCTGCTGCTGCAACGTCACCCATCCAGAAGCATCTGAGACTGTTGTGCATTGATACAGGACACACAGAGGACTGTGTATGAGCAATCATACACAACAAGGCTGTGTTTCAATCAATAGGATTCTGTGGTAACAAGAGACCTTGAGAGTGCAGTGCAAGAGGTCTCTTTATCACGGAAACCTTGAGACTAAAACATAACCTTGTATGTGTATGGTTGCTCATACACAATCTTTTATAGTGTATGGGCAACCATTAATACAAGCCTGTGTCCAGCAAAGTTCCCCCATGGTCCCCAAATGCCTTACTTTTTATTAGTTCTCTCAGGCGTCGCTCACTTCCTAGGCCAGCTGTTGCTGCCACAGCCTTCTCACCAAGTGCAGTGGTTTGAACTACAGACCACGCAAAGATGTTCTATCTTGTGCTGCAGTAGTGACATCACTAGTGCAGCACAACAATGTCATGACATTGCTACTGCAGCACAACAAGCCTGTTCTAGGGATGGCATTCCATCCACAACAGTGTTCCACCGTACACAATATGAACACTGGCTTGCCAGCAAGAAAACACTGCTGCTTTTTTAATTTTCTCTGTTGGATTACAACTTGTGTTGGTTTCCCTGATTAATTAAAAATTTGGTCTGCTATAAACAGTGCTAGCCAAAAAGTCAGTTAGGTGGGGTAAAAAGCAAGCTTGTGTAGCTGATTGAGCGCCAATGTAAGATCCAGGGTTTCACAAAATCAGGTGTACAACAGTATATAATTCACATTGGTACCCACTAGTTAGAACAGGACTGCAATTCAAAAACAAAATTGATTTATTTGAAAATAAATTGAAGCTGTGGGTATCTGCTACTGAGGCTAGTGAGAGGCCATACAATACAGTAGTCCTTGATGCAATCTTATGTGGGAGTGTTAGAAGGCATAGTGCACTAGCTCTGTAGAAAGGCCTGGACATTTGAGTGTGTATAGCTTGAGGTCGCACATTTGGAAACAGTGAAAGTTTGATTTTGTTGCTACTGTCTAAAACCCTTGATAAAATAGTTTTTCATAACTCCTATCCCCTTTACATGACCAGTGTTAGCAAATAATACTGTCCTGTTGCTAGTTACTGAAATGTTTGTTTTTGAGCATACTGGCCTGTATGCACTATAGGGTGGGAATTATGCACCAGAGGCGTGTATCCCACCCACATAGCTCTGGACCTGTGGACAGGTGTGCTCAGCTGGCATTCACCATTGGCCACCATCTGTCTGCAGCTCTGTCCCCTGGCACATAATACCCAGTCGGGCATCTAATGGGTTGCCCAGCATGGGTCCCACAGTGGATCTCTGATGCATGCAGGCATGGGTCTAGGTGCATGAACTGTACCAGTGGACACCCAGACCCATGTGGCTGTGTCATGGCTGATGGCAGAACCGATGGCTGAGCCCTTGTTACATGGGGTAAACCCGGCACACCGCTGCACCTCCCCCCAAAACATGGCAGCCCAGTTCCTGTACAGCAAGCCCCCTCCCACATGCCACCACATCCTTGTGGCTGCAGAAGCCCACCCAGTGCTCAGGTGCCCCAGTCCCACACACACAATCATTTCCCCCCCCCAACCATCATTGGTAGTCAGTGGCTCCCCTCAGTCCCATGGCACTGACCCCTCCCGTACCAGCACAGTCAGTTCCATGGCTGGATGGGCAGCAGCACAGCCTTTCACAAACCTCCACAGCCACTGTCTGTCTGAATGATGCTGGGAACATGCCCCTATTAATAGGCTGTGCATTCCTGGCATCACGTGGATGGCCAGTGGCTGAAGAGGTGTGCAGAGGGCTGTGCTGCTGGCCATCTGGCAGTGGCACTAGCAATGCAGGTGGGAGGGTGTCATTGCTGCATGGGTGGGGGGAGACACTGACTATTGAAGATGGTCGAGGACAGGATCTGGGGTCAGAGGACTACTGGGCTGACTGGGCATGTTCCTGTCACATGTTTTGCCTAGGTGTCATTGGCCGCCATTACTTCCATGGGAGTACTGGGTATGGGGGTCTGGGAGGATGAGGTAGGGTATCTCAGTGTGTGTGGGGGGGTTATCTATGGCATCACTGGGTCATGGCTGCCTTGGGGGGTGCAGGGAGGATGCATGGCAGTCACTGGGTGGGGTGGCCATTTGTTGGTGGGTGGATGACACTGGGTGGGACATGTTGACATGTACAGGCACTCTCCTGTTCGACTGCCCCAGCCCTCCCCATCAGCCTAGTGGGCTGAGGCAGCTTGGATTGTCACGTCCAACTGCCACTGCAACTGGGAGGGTGTAGTCCATGGGGTGCACTGTAGGTTGCAGCCGGGTTCTGCCTGGCATAGCTGGCACCTTCCTACACCCCTCAGTGTGCAGCACTCTGCACCATAGTGCATGGCCCATACTGCAGACATGTCCCCACCCACCTCCGGTGCTTCGCTGTTCACCTGGCTGGGGGATCGAGTGTGTAGGGGCTGCATGCCCCATATTGTGCATCCTGCATGGGGCTGCAATGTGTGCCGAGTGGTTGCATGCATCAGATGTGTGGCACGTAACCACTCTGCCCATTCATGCATAGGGTCCATTATTAGCGATCTACCATAATTGGTACAAAAGTGTTTGGAAATTAAATTGAAGTGTGAGGACAGGCACAGATCAGTTCTTGGGTGCTGTTTGATAGTTATTGGGGAGGAGGGGATTGATACTGCATCCCAGGGGGCAATATTCTGCTTGTGGTCAGGCTCACTATTTCCTTCTCTGGGTGAAAAAAAAACAGGTTGATTCCCTTATTCCCCATCTGAAGCAAACCCCTCAGTGTGAGCTGTTTAATGAGCCCAGGTCCTAGACCTTGCTTGACCCCCAGGAGTGCAAGGTAGGGGTAGTACCCGCAAAAGTAACACCTGTAATCTGTAACATCTGCACAGTGACCTTGTCATTTCTCATTACATGTCTGAACATTGCAATGAACATCATAGAACCCAGGGCTGTAATTAACCCTATAAATGCACTTTAATTCACTGGCACATTACCCTTTTCTCTTGCAGGCCATATATCATAGCCCCATTGTAACAACATAATTTAACACATTGCATGGGTTCTGATGAACCCTGTTATAATAGTAGAGATACACAGGTGTTATTCTGCCTGCTGCACTCTTCTGAACAGGACCCAATCACTTATCCACCAATATGCTTTCACTCCCCACTCCATGCACTGCGCTACCACCTGTTAACATTTACATCTTTACCTCACTAACTAACCCTACCTACTGCACTACTAAAACATGCAAGCAAACATCACAGCATTGATTAGTGCTTGTTAAAAGTGATACTACCACTTATAGATTTAAAAGAAGCATGCAGGAGCTTCTGGATAGTTTGATACCTTTTATTGGACCAACATATGTCTTGTACAAAAATGGAACAGTGCACAAGCTTTTGGGGCCCATCAAGTCCCTTCTTCAGGCACAATAGCAAACTAAGCAAAGGAAGCTGCAGTTATGGGCACTGCAATGAATTGTTTAGAATAAGTAGTCAGAATAGTGAGAAGACATAGAAGGACTTAAAAGGAAGTATGAGAATGACTTAAAAAGAAGGGTGGGTGAGAAATGAATAGGAACAGGTGTATAGCTGTGAAGGGATGTTTAGCAGGAAGTGCTAAAATAAAGTCCTGCCAAACACCCCTTGACAGCTATAGACCTATTCCTATTTTTACTACACATTCTTCCATTTAAGTGCATCACAGTGTATATACATGTTGCTTATGCTACTCAGTTTATTATTGCACCTGAAGAAGGGATCTGCTTGGCCCCAAAAGCTTGTGCACTATACCATTTTTGTACAAGACATATGTTGGCTGCTGGCCCAGTGGCACAGTGGGTTGAAGCATCCATGCCTACTCGCTGCCATGCTGGCGACCTGAGTTTGGGAACAGACTCGTATCACTTGGAGGCATAACTGGGGAGGGAAGATTGCACATCCGTAGGATGGCTCTCTTCCCTCGGGGAGAGGGGGATCCCAGACTCATCACTCCACTTCCAAATGGTGGGATCCAAGTGGTGGCACACAGACGGCCAGCATACAGAGTGCTGGTTTGCTTCCTCAGAGGTGGAGTGAACTTGTGTAGTCATTGCACATACTGTACACTGTGCCCCAGGGAGACAATTTGGAGGAAAAATGGAGCACAGGCTTAATGAAACCAACCCCACTAGTACAGGCAGCCCGCCCAGTCTCAAGGGATGGATGGAGACTCGGGACACCCACTGGACCATGGGACAGAGCTGATGCAGCCACCCTGCCAGCCTAGGAGGGATACAACCCTATATAGAAAAAGAGATTATGTTGGTCCAATAAAAGTTTATCAAATTATCCAGAGACTGCTGTTTTCCAAGGATTAAAAGGGCTAAAATCTCTTTTTATAAAGAAACATGGGAGTCACATGAAGCGAAGAGATGGATAGCAGCTTCTCTCTTGAGCTCCCACTTCCCCTCCTTGAAAACCTACTTACTTTGCTGATAAATGCCACAAAATCAACTACACTTATCTGGGATTGCTAGTTTTCAGTGCTGGTAAACTGCTAATATACAATTTTGTCAACTATTAATGCCGAGATGAAAAATGTGCCTCCTCAGCATACTGCACCACCCACCCCAGACAAGATCAGGAAACACACCAAGGCCCAAACATCCTTCTCAGGGTGCTCTTCTACTTCTATATCGGGGCTAGCACCATTGTTGGAGGAGTGGCTTCTCTCCAAATTTCTACCTTTCAAAGAAGAATTACAGGGGCTGGCACAGGAGCTCCGTGCAATGCGGGTCTCAGTTGAAGATGTTGCCCGCAGAGCTGTGGACAATGAAGCATGCTAGGTGACAGTGGTAAAAAGGAAAGAGAAGGTCAAGCTGGTTGCACTGAGGCAAAAGAACACCAGATTGGAAACTAAGCTCAAAGCTTTAGAGGGTCAGAGTCACATAAATAACGTAGTCATTATTGGCATACTAGAGAAAGCTGAAGGCTTCGACTCTTTTATTTGTGCACAAATTGGGGAATAAACTAGCTGACCCTTTGCCGTATGGAACCAACTACACCATCAAGCATGCCCATCGCTCACTTTGCCCAATGCCTCTGGCTGGCTCTCATCCCAGACCTTTCTTGTTTCACTTCTTGAAGTACCTAAAAAGGCAGCACTTACTAAATAAGGTCCGGGAACTGAAGGAGATGACCTGGAAGGGCACCTGCCTGAGAATAGCCCAGGATCTACCTAGTACTATATGACATCGGTGCACTGAATTCCACCCCTTTGTCACTGAAGTGGTCACAGAAGGGATTAATTTCAGGATGGTATACCCAGCCTCCCTGCATCTGCAAGTGAATGGTACATGGAAATGCTATGACTCAGTATGCCAAGCCACAGCCAATCTCAAACTGCTGCTCCCAGACCTGTTCATCATTTGCTGAGCTTGTCATTCATGTCAACTTGCACTAAGGTTGATCTGCAAACTCTGCTATTTCTGGTCGAACTGCTGTATTGTTCTATGATCTTGGATTGTTGGTTGCATTTTGCATTATGGTGAACTGGCACCATCTTAATGTCTACTGACTTAGATGATCTCCTAGCCTTCCTGAGCCTTTTTACTGTGTTTCCCTTCTCCCCTTATACCCTACTGGCATCTTGTATGGATACCTTTTCCTCCTGTTGCTGATTTGAAGTCTACAAGTGACTGCTTTTCCTCCAAGTTCGATGTGGGATTGTCACTCACAGGGACTCCTGATTCGAACTGTGATTCTGGTCTGCAACACAATTCATCTTCATTTATTCCTGCTTGGGCTGCCCATAATTAATATCTGGTGCTGCTTGCACCAAGTCAGTGTTACCTGCATACATTTTATCCTTTTGGCTATTGGGAGTTCTCTCAATCAATCAATCTTAGTTTATTGTTCATCCAAATCATAAAATGATTGATATTACAATGATATTAAAATCCCTAAAATAAACTACATTTACTACAAATAGTACAAATATGATCATATATTGAAACCTCATCACAAATATAAATAAAGTGCAATATATTGAGTTAGGTCTGGGATTAAAGATCATATCACTGAGTCTTAAAGGGATAGAGAATGGAAAAGGAGGGAGTTTATGCTTTCATCATTAAGTTCTTTGTAATGTGAGAAAGTGTCTTTTTTTAGCTTCATTACATGATCAAAAATTTGAAAGTCAATAGAGCATCTTCTTTTATCATTGGGTGAAGCAAAATAAACAATAGATCATAATCCAGATCTGCATATTTAACCAAAAATTATTTTAGTATTTGCTCTCTGGCTAGTCCATAAAAGGGCCATTGAATAGCAATGTAGTATACAGATTCTAGGAAACACTTGTTACACCTACAGTATTCTGTGGGTAGGGAACCATGAAGAGGATTATTAAAATAAGTATGCTTAAAAGATATGAGCGCAGGTCTGGCCCATGTGATGGTTTTATGAACGTGAGGAGATAGTGGAAGAATTAGATAATTTTCTGAGTTGCAGTCTATTTTGTTTTGAGCAAACCAAGGGGCTTGTCTCTGTAATTTAACTTGCTCCATTTGATTGATGGAAGCATAAGCAAAATGTTTTTGTTTAAGTAACTCTTTATATTGGGGAGAAATAATTACCCCTTAAGGGAGTCCTCCCATAAATGATTCAGGAAACTTTAGAAAGGGTACTTCGTAGTGCCTTTAGCCATAGGGAAATAAAGTCACCCAGGGTCCACCCAATTTGTTTTTCCTTTAAACAAAGACTGGGAAGGAACTTTATTTTATTATTTATGATTTTTAGCCAATAAGCGGCCAGCCTGAATTTAATTATTGTGGATAAGGGGAGCCTACCCAACTTAGCTTAACAATAGAATGTGCTGTAGAATGGGGTACTTTCAACAAGGACTTATAGAAAAATAGTAAGGGGAGTTCCAAAGAAGAGTGAGTCTTGTTTCCCGAAACTTCAGCCCCATATAACAATAATGGGTTAATTTTAGCTTCTGCAACTCTTAAGGCCGGGATGGCTGTGCGACCACCATATTTCCAGTTAAACCTTTGTAATGCTTTAACAGCCAATCTCTCCTTAGATACCTGTTCTTTATGATTGAGTGACCATGAAACACTGACTATAAAGTTTATCCCTAGGTAGATGTATGAAGAAACCAAGTCAATAGGAATATTTTCCAGATGAAACTTGTATGCAGATATACCTAAATTTTGCTTACCAAATGTCACAATTTTATTTTTACTAAGGTTAATTGTTAAGGCGAGTTGGTCACATTTAGACTTAATAAGGTTTATGTTTCTCTGAAGGCCAACAGTAGTTAGTGGCAAAAGAATCAAATCATCCGCATATGCAAGGACTGGGATTTGCTGGTGTTTTATACACCACGGCCCAGATATTCAAAGCATAGCGCGGTGCGCAAAGCAATAGCGCTGGAATAGTGCAGGAATAGCATGGAGCTGCCATATTCAAAGGACCATTTAGCGCATGCTAACAACAGTAGCGCGGGGCAAAGCACTAATGTATGCAAGGGGCAACAGGAAGGGGGGTGGCCCACGAGGTCAGCGCAAAGGGATATTCAAAGGCCCTGTGCCACGCTAGGACACATAGCGTGACACATAGCGCTGCGCTACTTACCGCCTATAAAAGGCTGGTCTTAACCCAGGGAAAAACACAGAGGAGGAGAGACCAGAACAGGAAGTGGGAATGTGTGCAGTGCCTGTAGCAGTGATGCTGCCATTGATGGCAGCTGTAGTGGAGGAGGAGGAGGAGGAGGAGGAGGTGGAGAGGGAGCAGGCACAACATGGGCCACAACACAGGCCAAGGAGACTGTATGCTGCAAACAGGTGGTATCGGCCCAGGGTCTCCTTCGAGACACTGCCTGATGACCACATCATTGGCCGGTACAGGATGAACAGGGGAATGTTGAGGCAGCTCTGTGAACTCCTGCATGAGCAGCTGCACTCAAACACCAGACACAGCCATGCCATGACAGTGGAGGAGAAGGTGACAGCAGCGATGTGCTTCCTTGCCACAGGGACGTTCCAAAGACCAATGGGGGACACCATCAGGGTATCGCAGTCTGCCACCTCACACCTCCTGACCCAGTTCCTAGAGGCTTTCCTGCCACATGCTGTGGAGTTCATAGTATTCCCCAACACAGCAGCAGAGAGCAGAGAAACAATGCAGCGGTTCCATCGGGTTGCGCACCTGCCATCCGTACTGGGTGCCATTGACTGCACCCATGTCCCCATCCGTGCACCACCTGGTGATGGCAGTGACATGTACGTTAACAGGAAGGGTTACCACTCAATCAACTGCCAGGTGGTGTGTGATGCGGCTGGGCGCATCACCAATGTCTATGCACAGTACCCCGGCAGTGCCGATGACACATTCATCTGGCACCAGCCCCAGCTGTGCCAAGCATTCGAGGAGGGCAGGATAACCAGTGGTCAACTAATCGGTGAGTAGTAGCATACAAGGCATACACACACCAGCATGCATGGTGGCAGGCATTGCAGGCCAGGAAAGGGGTGTTGGAGGGCTACACAAGGGTGCAGGACAGCATCCGACAGACTGCCATATGTCACTAACAGGTATACATCCTTTGACAGGGGACAGTGCCTATCCCCTGCGACCCTGGCTGCTGACACCAGTACTCCGACTGGCTACAGTGGCCGAGAAGATGTACAACGAGGCACATGCCAGCACAAGGAACATCATAGAGAGGGTGTTTGGCATCCTGAAGATGAGATTCCGATGCCTAGACACATCAGGTGGTGACCTACAGTATACACTTCAGAAGGTATGACGTATCTTCCTAGCCTGTTGTATGCTGCACAACATGGCAATGAACCATGGGATACAGGCACCTGAACCCGAAGGACAGTCTGACAGTGAGCCAGAGACAGCGGTCAGGGGGATAGTCAAGCACCTTGAGAGAAGGGACCCTCGCATGGCACGCAGGGCCATACAGCACAGGAACAATATCATCAGGACACTGCAACAGACAACAGGGTAAGTACAGACTGCACAACAACTTGAAAAGGTACAATTAATGACTTTAATGTGCACATGGACACACATGAGTGACAATAACAATACCAACAGTAAACCTACACAGTGGATCTGACAACATGTGTGCATGTGTTGTGAGTTCGGGGTTGTGCAGGACACACGTGGGGGGGCCGGACACAAATGGTGTGGTGTAGGTGGGGAATTGTGAAGTGTGCTGTGAGGGTAAGTGATGCAACTGTGGCAGTGGAGGTGTGTGTGTGCATGTGTGAACATGCATGTGGGTGTGCCTATGTGGCAAATGTGGGGTGATGAGTGCGCTCTGCCACATAGTCAGCGTGACCATCAATGATGCCTCCCACCACACATGCGACGTGTGCCACTACCATGGGACAGAGACCCTGGTGTGCTCTGTGCAGAGGACAACGCCGATGTGAAAGGTGAGGCAGGAAGAGTTGGCCTCCTGTGCCCTAGGGGGATGGTGGAGCCTGACAGGGTGGGTGAACGGCCACAGCGGTGCTGGGTCACAGATGGGGTGTGTGATGCTGTTGAGCTGGAGCCACTGGCAGCCCTGCGTCCATGGCCTGCCCGCCTGTGTGCCCCTGTGCCGTCTGCACCACGGCCAAGCATCCCTTGCTGGTGAACCCCATGCACCCCACGCAGGACATTCCCTATGTCAACCACCGCAGCCAACAGACCAGCAAACCCATGCTTGATGGCACCCACCAGGCGGCCCATCGTGTCCTCCACCCACTACTCAGCATGGGCAAAGCCCACTGTGATGGCCTCTTTGATCTGCGCAAGCTCATGGCGCATCTCCCTCCGCATGCCATGAAGGTCCACACACGCCTTCTGCTGGGAGGTGAGAGCAGCCTGCAGGAGTGGGCGGGCACCATGGGCATCCTGTCCCAGGGGCACATTACCCTGAGCTGTAGCTGGCAGAGGTGCCTGCTGCACAGGAGCAACTGGATCCTGGCACATGGAAGGCATGTCCTGCTGCTGGCGACTACAGGTGGTGGTCTGTGGAATGGTATGGGCATGGACACCAATTCGCGTTGTACCCTGCACACCCTGTGGTTCTGCGCTGTTCCCTACACTGCCCACCACCGTGTACACAGGTACAGCCACACCGGTGATGCTGCATGCACCACTGGCACCCGTCCCACAGCCTGCCGGCAGCCCCTTCCCTGCATCCCCATGCACAGGCACAGCCAGGTGTTGCGCCAAGTCAGACACATCAGTGTCCTCACCACTTGTGATGGTGAACAGTAGGACGTCCCCTCCACCACCCTCCTCCGACTGTGCTGCATCCTGGTATCCGGTGTATCCCAATACCCCTACTGACCCCTCCCCAGTCAGTAGCTACCCTTGGCTATGTGTGTGCCACACATGCATTGCGTCTGTGCGGCCATCTGTTGCACCATGCCTGGATGTTGAAGGTCGTTCCCCATCGTCCAACTCCACTACCGTTGGGACCTGTCCACACATCCTTGTCAGCCCCTGTTGTCCTGCAGGCCTGACAGTCACCGCTGTGGAGACAATAGGGACAGGGTTGGTCACCCGTACATAGCCACTGTGTGCAAACACCACCACCACTACCACCACTACTCCATGCACACCCCAGGACATGTACCCCCTTCACACAGGCCCGTGACCCCATGCACCCACCAAACCTACAGTGGTCATGCCCATACCAGGCAGCTGTTAGGCAGGCCACTGTGCACCCTGTGCAGGACACCCACAGCATGGCCATGCACCCATGGCAACACAACATAGGGTATACACATGTGAATACTGACCTGTCCTTGGCAGTGTGAGAGGCATCTCACACCCACCACCCGGCACACCTGCGACCGCCAGCGTTCTGAGGGTCGATGCCACCACAGCCATGTGTGGCTCCTCCACCCACTGCCGGTGTTCAGGTGATCCACCACCGGTCCTCATCCTGTCCCTCAGTTGCTGGGCCTCCTCCTCCTTTGCACGTCGCAGGAGGTCATTCCATCTCTTCCGCACAGCTTCGGTTGTCCTGCCACGTCCCCCTATGGCATTCACAGCCACAGTCACCTCCTCCCAGGCTTGGCACAGCACTGTGTCAGTGGCCCTGTGCGTGCGGAGCACCTGCTCCCTCTCCTTCACGGCATGCACAAGGGTGTTTAACTCCTCCTGCGAGAACTTGTGTGCACATATGCGCTCCTGGCACACTGCTGAACCTATGGGATATTCAATAGGGGACATGTGTCATCAGCCATGTCGGTACTGCATTGCATTACACATAGACATCACAATGCCCCCCTCTCCAGTGCCACAGGCCACATGAACATATGGGAGTGCTGCATGTGCATGTATGGTGCACACATCACCAGAGTCACTGTGCGCTCCCGTGTTCTGTAATAGCGAGCCCTGTACACACATGTGCACTCACCCCTACCTAACCACCTTGCACCGTACTATGCCCTTTGTGTGTTCACTACAGTGGTTGCATGGACAAGTGCACCAGTACGCATAATAATGTCAGGACCCAATGCACTACCATATGGTGCATGGGCTGGCACAGTTCCAGGACACCGCGCATATCCTGCATGGGTGCCATGGCCTGTCGCGCCACACATCCAGGGAGTCATGTCAGTGGGCAATTGTTGCAGGACACACCCCCGCAGGATTGCTACAGTGCACTGTGACATTTGGTTGCAGATGTCTAGGAAGTGCACCATCACCCAGCACAGTGCTTGCCTGTGGTTGAACACGGTCAGACCATTCACCAGAGACTGCATCTCTGTGCTCCTGTCCATGCTGAACCTGTTCTGGGATATTGACATTCAATAGTGTCCTACAGCAGTCCTACACACCTGCCTCACGCCTGCTCTTCCTCCTGTTGCATCTGTACACCAGTATGTTGTTTACGCTGATTCCTTATCAGGCTGCAGTACCACAACACAACACGGTGGTGCACCGCACTCTTTATAGCCCATCCAGGCAATCAAGCCTGTCAGTCATGCAAATGAGTGCATAATGATATGCTAATCACACAGTTTACCCCATGCATGCACAAGTACTCTATTTGCATACCCTGTTTGAATATGGCCCCATTTGCCCGTGCTAGCACAGCCGCGCTGTGCAAATGGCAGCACAGGGCTATTGGTGTTGCAGTGCCACGCTATCCAGATAGCGCAGTAGCTATGTGCCTATGCTGCCAAAATGCATGCTCGCAGGCCCACATGTCCGGCGCTATCACCCCAGTCATAGCAGATGTGAGCCGCTGGGACAGCATAGTGCGGTGCTATACACATGCGTGGAACACAACCTCAGGGCCATGCTGGGGTCGCGCATGTGCAGTGTGGTTGCTTCGGGTAGCACCGCGCTACATCATGTGATAGCACGGCGCTGCAGGGACTGTTGAGGTGCATTCCTGGTAGGGCAGGGTGTTTGTGTCCAACAACAGTACAGTGCCATGTCTGGACGTGCAAGACAGCGTGCAGTTGTGCACAGGGACAGGCGCTGTGGGGACGTAGAGTCCGCGAACCTGGTTCAGCTGGTGATGAAACAGCACAGGAGGCTGTTTGGGGAGGTGAGAGAGGGGGGGACCTCCCATGAATGCAAGTGTGGGAGATGGTGGCTAGGAAGCTCAGTGAGCATACCGGCATACCCTGCAATGCAGAGAAGTGCCGTCACAGGTACACGGACCTGAGGTGCAGGCAGAGGCAGCAGCTACAGAGATACAGGTGCATGACGCGTGATGGCACTGTGCCTGTGCCAGGTGAGTGGTGTTGCATGTGAAGTGTGCATATATGTAATGCTTTGTGTGTGTGTGTGGGTGTGGGTGTGGTTGTGCAGAGGGGTGGCGGTGTGGGGGGGCTGGCTGTGGGTGAGTGGGTGTGTGGGTGTGGGTGTGCGCGGGGTGGTGGTGGGGGGTGTGCTCTGTGTGGGTGTGTGGGCGCTGTGTGCACAGCTGTGCACAATGGTGCACCATGCTGTTGCACACTGTGTACAAGCACAGTGGCATATGTATTCCCCATACGGTGCATGCGGTGACCATTGCTGTGGGTGGAGGGTGGGGTGCATTGAGTTTAGGGTTGCATGTGCATCTTGCTGTGTTTCACGATGTGTATGTTGTGTCATGCTCTAACAACACTTTCACATTTGTCCACTGTAGAGTGGATTGAGCAGCCCATGCCCACAGGTGCGACTCAGCCCAGGACACAGGAGCGGAGACGAGACAGCACGAGGGCCCCATCACTCCCACAGCGTGCGCAGGAGAGCGGCACTGATAGCGGTGGTGTGTTGCGTGAGTACCTGTTACATTGTTCTGTGATGTGTACACTTTCATGACGCTGTGCACCACATCTGGGTGTCCAGCCACTCACTTGTCTGCAAAGGTCACTGGGCCGGTGTGGTGTAGCAGTGTGGTGTGCGGTACAGGTGTGTTTCACACCACAGCTGGGTGCTATCAGCCTTGCCTGGGGGGGCGGTCACATTGCAGTGTTATGCGTGTAGCAGATGGCGTTGCTTGCTTGGGTGGCGGGTGTGCCGTGGGGACACCATGCTGATGGATGACCTTCCCACCTCTGTGGTGCATCCATACCACCACCCACAGGACGTTCACAATTGCATAGGTGGTGGTTGCTTGCTGTGCATGCGGGACAATACGGAGCATGCCTTGCAGACTTACCTCTCACCCTTCTGGACACCTGCTGTGTAGCACTGCCTGTCACACTGTGCTACATACTGGCACTGTGCCGTACGCATTGTACGTCCATCCATGTGTGTCTCGTTGCAAGGTACGGATATCACTGTGCTATTACATTATGTGCATTGTTCCCTGCCAATGTTGACCGTGGCTGTGGAGGTGGTCCTCACTGTGTGGTGGGGGGCCTGTTATGTAGGTTGGGGACACTGACATGTACCATGTCTCCATTGGGTGATATGCTTTCAGTGGTATTGCCTGGTGGCATGTGAAGGCTCTTCAGTGACAGCATCTGTGCCCTGGCTGACTGTTGTCCCCTGGCCTGTGTTGGTCATTGCCAGGACACTGTCATGGTTCATTGATGCTCCTGCATGCATGTCGTTGTTGTTTGTTCTGTGCTCTGCATTGCTGTGCATTTCCATGTGTGGCTGGGCAGCATGTCCCAATCTGTGGATGCCCTTGTGCATGTCCTTGCGTGTCCCTTACACCCAACTCACCGGGTTTCCAGCTGTGTGTCTGCCGTGTCTAGCAGTGTGCTGTATCATGGTGGGTGGTGTCATATGTCCCCCGTTGCTGTCAGGATCACTGTCATCATCCGTGTTGGGTTCTGTGTTGGTGCCTGTGTTGCCCTGTGCTGCATTGTGGGATGCTGCCATGTTGTCATACCACTGCAGAACTCAACACTGCCAGGGATAGCCCATTGGAACATGCTGTCCATCTTTGTAAGGCAAGGGTTGGCTGCTGGTTGCCTCCTGTGTGGTGTACCGTCCTCATGGTCTCACCCCTCCTCTTGTAGGGCCACTACGGGCATTGCTGTGGGCAATGCATCCCAAGGAGACAGAGGGAATGGAGGAGCTTCTCCGCAGGATTGTGAGGCAGCAGCGGACACAGATCGAGCAGCAGGCCATCATAATTACTGAGACCAGAGGGTGGTGAACATCCTGAGGCTCATCTCCTGCTCCTCCGGACACATAGTTATCTCCCCTGTTGTTTTTAAGTCATCCCTCACCACCCCCATCACTGGACTTGATTCTCCCTTCCTTGCCCATTGTCTTCTGTCCCTGTGTGTGTCCTCCACTTTGCACCCTTGGCCTGTGTCTTCCCGTCCCTCCATCTGTTGTCGTCCTTATGTTTACCTTTGTGTGCCTTTCCCTGCTACTAATGTTGCCAATTTTATCCTGTGGTGGGCATTAGGGGTTGTGTGTTGGGGGGGCTTGGTGGGTATTTTCTAGTTCTGTTTCAGTGTTGTGGGGAGGGTTGTTCAGTGGTGGGTGGGGCATTTTGTACTCTGGGGTTTGTTACTCGTTATGTTCTGTGTTATATTTGCTGTTGTGTTTCCGTTTGCTTTCCTGTTCATTATTGTTTATTACACTGATTAATGACATTTTACGGTGTCCTGTGTCATTCTTGGGTGCTGGGGTTCCACATGCTTTGTACTGTTGCTGGTGTTCTCCACATGGGTCTGGGTTGTTGCTGGACTTTCCCGTGGTTGTGTGGCATCCTCATGGGTGGGCACTGTGGTGTGCTCCTGATACTTCATTCCACCATGTGTTGCCTTGCATGTGTCCCAGGGTCAGGCTGTCTCTGCACTGTATTCCATTGTGTGTTTGCACTGCCTGCCTGGTGCTATATTCAGTGCTGTCTTGTGTGCTATATTTAGTGCTGTGTTATTCCTGGGCTTTTTTTGCACTGCACTTCTGGGCCTGTTTGCCCGGTTTCCTTTGCTTGCTATATTCAGCGGGGTTTGCCCCAGGCTATTCATTTTGAATATGGCTGGCATTTTGCTCCGGGCTAGGTTTGCAGTGCTATTCGCTGCCAGGGGCTAACCATTGAATATCTGGCCCGAAGAATCTAATGGAAGTAATGAATCAAATTTGAATAGTCAATGTAAATACTGAACAAAAGGGGGGCCAGCAAGCAGCCCTGTTTTACTCCTCTTGCTGTGTTGAAATATTCTGTTAAATTGCCTTTACTGTCATATAGAATGGCAATAGTGGTATTTGAATACAACAAATATATTAGATTTAATAAATTGAAAGGCATGCCTCTTTCCAATAGAATAACCCATAATATTTCTCTAATCACTGAGTCAAATGCAGTGGAGAGGTTTATAGAAAATGCATATAACTTCATTTTCCTATAAATCCTGTAGTTTTCCTAAAGGTATACTAATATGAAAATATTGTCAATAGTCGAGAACCCATGATGGAATCCTGCTTGAAAAATAGAGAGCGGGGATGCATTTTCAACCCAGTTCTGCCACTTACCCAAGAGTATTCTAGTAAGTAATTTATCAATGATATCTGTTAAACTGATTGGTTGATAATTGGGTGGAGATTGAAAAGGGCCCTTTAGTGAATAGGTACTACTATATTTTTTGTCCAAGAAGGAGGGACACATTTTTCTCTCAAACATAGGTTAAAGGGAGTTCTCTCAAGTTAGCAGATGACATCGGATGATCATCTCCTCAAGTCCACCACAGAATGTTTTTTCAAACTGGATCCCCATGTGTGCCACAATCCCGGTTCACTGTATAAAGCCACATCACAGTGCTGCCGGCATTGGATCAGCATAGAACATGACTGATTCCTGTTTTTTATACTGAAGGTAAACCATTCTATGGAGCGCTAATCCTTTGAAATGCTTGGGGAACAAAGGGGGACAATACCAAATTTTGGGGCTGCATGGGACTAGACTGCAATGGCTCCAGCACATTGCATATTTTTTTTCCTGCGCACCTTTGAACCTGATTTGTACCAGTGCCTTGCATCAGTTGAGGTTTGGTATAGCTGAAACCTTCTCTACTCTGGTGGGATGTCACACTGATGCACGTTCTGTCAGCACATCTGGATGGATTATTTTTATGCCCTCAGACTTTATAAGAAGAAGTTCACTCACAGTACTATGGACCAGTTTGTGGGTGCCCCTCACTTCTTAATTAATGGCTGATTATGTAACTAGGTGAATTGCGCACACTTGGTGACAAGCCCCCTTTTGTTTTAGTTTAGCCTACAAGAACTGCATTGATTTGTGTGGCTCATGTCAAATGCCAGAGGCTCTTGCTTCTTGGTTTATTTTCTCCCTTACAGTTTTCTTATATGTCTGGTTGTCACCTCACTCACAGCTACTGTATAAGAAATAGACATCACTACAGACTGCAATTATCATGGACATCTGAGCTGGGTGTCCAGGCGAATTGATAAATCATCAATTATGATTTTTGAAGGTCAGTCATGACTAATTATTAACCATCAAATGTGCCAGCACGGTGGTGCAGAGGGTTGAGGCGCTGGACGCCACACCTCGGACCATGCTGGTGACTCGGGTTCAGGAATGGACTCGGTGTGGGGGGCTGGCAGGGGGAAGGAGACGATCAAGCATCTGAGGGCCTGTGCTCCTCACCTGGGGAGGGCTGGGGGGTAGCTCCACTTTGTAGTAGCCCCTAGTGGAGACCTGGGGTACTACACATAGTGGCACAGGAGGGACTAAAGAAAAGTTGGAAAACAACTTCCTAGCCACTGGATGATGGCCACCATTCTCCATGCTCCCCAGAGCCTCCTCCAACACAGCAGTGCCCCAGACCATGAAAAATAGTATACTGGGCTTCCTCGCCACCCAGTGTCTTCCCCCTCAGAGGAGGGGGACCCGACCGGTGATGGGATACACTGGGGTAACTCGGGGGATCGGATGCAATGTGTATGTATGTGTGAGGGAGAGCTCCTGAAGAGGATTGCCAGGGGGATGGAGCACTAGGGGGCCTGAAGGAGAGGTGGATGCCGGAGTGTGTAGGAGGAAGGTAAAATGATCACTCAAAAAAAAAATCGAATGTTACCATAAGATCATCAAAGGAGATTATGATCTAAGATCATCATCTAGATCATGATTTAATCATCAAACATGAACTGTCAAATCACCAACTGATGATTATTGATTATTTTTGTAAGCTTAAATCAGCATGATGGTTGTTAATGATCTGTGGATGATCAAGTGATGATCATTAATGATTATATTAGTTCAGTATTATAAGATTGCAAGTCACAGAACTAACACTTAGAATTGTAATAATTAATTATGAAAATATTATCACATATCAGCAAATGCAAATTAATTATGAATTATAATGTAAATTATGTGAAGTCAAATTTAAATCCCATTAGGAAGAGTACATGCAATGTCTGGTATAGGATACATATTTGCATATTTCAGGAGCATGGTTTATGGAGCAAAACAATGGTAATTTATTTTTTTAATCAATTTTGCATTGACAGTATTAGTTTGCAGACTGTTAGGAAAGGTTTTGAGCACAATCCAAGTACTTTTAGGAACTCACTACAACCATAAAGGTAACCACTTAATGGGGATATATAAACCAATATGAGTCTTTTTATCTCATATGAGATATCAGAGAAAGCATAATTGAAAGCATTGGGCTCCTTGAGAAAAGGTATTATAACTGATCATTCCAGTAAAGATGTCTAAATACAAGATAAATTCCAAATGTATATAAAAAAGATCATTAGAATTTTTAAATTTATTTCTGTAATCTTGACCATGGGCAATCATGAAAAATCATGATGATATGAGATCATCATTAATTATACTCACCATCTCCATAACTTCATGGTTTTTGATTGGTGACCATTTAACACTGATGATTAATTATTGTTAATGATGATTGCAATGATGGTTTTTGAAGCTAGAACATGATTTCTGGACATAACTGGATAATAATAATAATTCATGACACATCATTAAAAAAAATCATCATCTTTTTGGTTGGGTTATCACTGTTTGAATGTATTGATCTTGTTACACAGATACAGTACAAGTCACATTAAACTGTTCCTCCAATTAGTTGCTTTAGTATTTCTGATTGAGTTGCATAAGTGCTGGTTGATCCAACACAAAGCCCTGCACAAATTGTTTCTTAAGAGTTAAAACTCTGTTGCGCATTTCACTGTGACTGGACTTCAGATGCAGTCCAACTGAGTTGCAAAAACATTTTACAGACATTGCTCTTGAATTGGTTAAGTACTGAAAAATAATGCAGTATGAATTGTCAGTGCATTGTCAGCTGTAAAAAACAATACCAAACTAACTCATTGGTGGAAAAGCCTAATGCAACTTGTACTGTAGATTATTATGAGCTAAAATACTCTGTATCTGAGTTTTAGTGACTGTTATATATTCTGCTTCTTCATTTGGTTGATGTTATAGGTTCTAATATACTAAAAGAAATAATTGGGGTGTGGGATAACTGTTACTTTTCACCTTTGGTAGGTATAAGTGTTGGTGATAACTTTTTAAGATGTTGTGTTCACTTTACAATGTATGTTAGGCCTCTATGGGGTTTTGCTGATTATTTTGCCTAAGGACTGTTATTAGGTGGAAGAGGGTCATTCTTGACATTGTTACAATATGGTCTTTTTGACTAAGCTAAGATCCTCACCAATGTGGGTTTTCAGGTGGGGAGGGGGCGGGGGGATAATCATGGGCCTATTAGTGTTTGTGGGGTTACTATCTGGGGAAAAGGTGAATTGGTTATTGTTTCCTTTTGTTATTAAAGGAACGTGCTGTTAGTTTGTAGGGGAGCTTGTTGGTTTAAGGCCTATTGGGGGTGGGAGCATGCTGGGATTGCAGGGTGGAGGGTTGTAGAGTGGTCTTATTTGTGTTCTAAAGTATTTTATGTCTCTGATGGGTACTTTACTGGGCATTATGCCATGCAATTTGGATACTGATGGCTAATTTCAGTACTTTTACATCTTAGGGGACACTGTCAACCTGTTTTTCATCATATTATTTCTAGCTGAAACCTCACATTTTATGATTGCTTGCCCTCTCTAAAATTCACTGATGTTGCTGTTTGTTTTGTCTGTCTCCTTGTTTAATAGAACTGAAATGCATGGCAATGTATATTTATAAACAACCTTGTTTTTGTTTACAATCTTGGTTCTGTTCTTACTGCATGATTCTTGAGCATTAGAAACACATCCAAACAGTTCAGTCACTCATAAGGAAGTAGCCTCCTAAACTCCTACAGCATCATGAGGGGCTAGACTGTTTTGTGGATGTTCCCAAATCCATGAAATAATTTTGTTTTACTTTGTAAAGAAAATATGAGTAAAAATCAAACTACCAGCTACGTCAACAGTCTTTACACAATTTTGGAAATCATAAAATATGTTTTTAAACTATGGACACTTTGAGACCTAAGGGAGTTGACTGTGTCCCTTTAAGGAAGCCCATTCTAAGACTAAAATATATCAAATCTTTAAACACATGCATTAGCTTCATTGTGATGTTACCTTTTTACAAGAAACTCACCTACTTGAGAGTAAGGGTAATCCATTTAGGAGACAGAATATTAACCATGTTTTTACTGCTGGGGAAAGCACTATCAGTAGGGGAGTGGCTGTGCTTATTTCAAGGAGTATCCCCTTTATATGCATGCAGTGTTTGAGGGACCCGCAGGGTTGATATATTTTTCTTAGGGGGGGCTCTAGATCATACAGAGGTTTTGCTTGGGTGTATTTATGGGCCTAATTCTGATACCCCTTCCTTTTTCACTGAATTATCATCTCTACTTATCCCCTTCCTCTCTCTACCTATGATAATAGGGAGCGACTGGAATCTCTCATTCACTCCAGACTTGGATAGTACAGACAGGCCCCGTGCTGCCTTACCCGCTGCTCAGTGCTCCATCTGGGAGATGGTCAGTTTCCTTGGACTGTGTGATCCTTGGCAGGTGCTGAACCCTCATCTGAGGGAATACACTTTCCACTCCCTGGTTCACAGCTCCTCGTCCAGGCTTGACTACTTTCTCATCAGTTGAACTGTATTGGGGGGAGTGCTGGGCTATGGAATAGCCCCCAGGGTCATCTTTGATCCCTCCTTGGTGTGGAGTAAGCTCTCCCTGTCCCCCCTCCACCTGAAAAAGACTTTATGGAAGCTAAATAATCAGCTATTGAAAGAGAGTTACAGGATGACTCGTATTAAGGAGCAGATCAAATTATTCACATCCAATAATATGGGCTCGACTGAGTAGCCAGATTTTGAGTGGAGTGCTCTAAATGTTTTTTACGAGGTGAATTTATTTACCTCACACCTGTTAGGAAATGCAAAAGGGAAAAAGAAGTAGGGACCTGCTTTCTCACATTAGGGACCCAGAGAAGGATCTTACCCCCAATTCTCCTGACCCCCTCAGTCTGGAGCTCGTAAGGCTAAGTGATTAGTATGCTGAAGTACTGCGTGAGAGGGTGGAGTATGCTATGCTCAAAACCCACACCAAATACATAAATCAGGGGGGAAAAGCAGAACATATGTTAGCTTTTTGCCTTAAGAAACAGGAGGCATCTAGGCTGTTATTCAGTCAACTGTAGATGGTTCATTAAAAACTTCCTCTAAGGATATTGTTTTTGAATTTGAGCAGTACTACCATGTCCTTTATGGCTCAATGCCTAATCCACTGCCCATTTCCTTGGACATTGCTTATTTCATCTATATCCCCCTCCCAGTTTTGAATGAAGTTCCACAATCTCTCCTCACTGCCCCATTAATGGAAACTGAAGTTCTCACGGCCATTAGAGAGCTACCATTAGAGAAGGCACTGGCCCCCAATGGCTTTTCCTTGAATTTCTATAAAATATTTGCCAGTGAGCTTGTACCTTCATTGCATCAGCTTTATCAACATATAATCACCTTTGGCCTATTGGACACAGCCCTCCTGGAAGTCTTAATAGTGTTGCTCCCCAAGCTAGATAATGCACTGGAGAAAGTTACAAGTTATCGTCTGATGTCGCTTCACAATTATGATATTAATATCTTAGCTAAAATCCTGGCATCTATAGTTGGACAAGTGAGGTCAGGGCTTGTGGGCCCTGAGCAGGTGGGTTTTATGGCAGCCTGCTCTTCGGCAGATCACCTTTGTAAGCTTGCTCATATATTCTCTGCGTCTAGGTACTCGGACACTCTAGCAGCCTTGGTTTCTCTAGAAGCAGAGAAGGTCTTTGACAGAGTCAACTGGCAAATCCTGTTTGTCACTTTAAACCACTTTGGTTTCCCATCCTTATTTCTCAAGTGGGTTAGAATCCTTTACTCATCCTCTAGTGCCCGTATATATTATATATTTTTTTCTTCTACTTTTCCTTTATATTCGAGCGCTAGGCAAGGATGCCCCCTGTCCCCCCTCTAATTTAATATTTATCTGGAGCCTCTTCTCCTCAAGCTTAATGCTAATCCAGACATCACTGGTCTACAGGTGGGCTCATGGGAGTTGAAACTATCCACCTATGCGGATGACATTTTACTTCATTTATCGAACCCAAACACTGCCATCCCAGCCACCTTAGATACTATTTGTGAGTACAGTTCTTTATCTAATTATGGGCTTAACCTAGACAAATCTGCAGTAATGCCACTAATCTCTTGGGTACATAGAGCTGTGATCTTGGATCTTGGTTTGTCCTGGTCATCTAAGCACCTTAAATACTTGGGGGTTTACCTTTCTAGGAATGACACCCAAATGAAAAAGCTTAATCATACTGAGCTTGTCTCTGTGACACTCTGCCATCTACTTATCATTATGTTGTATAATATTTGTGATATAAACATGATGTTATGTGAATGTCTGCTGAGGGGATAGCAGCTAGCAGTTGTAGGGGCCCAACCTTCTGACCCCTAACAAAGTAATTGCAAAAACCAGATGGCTAGTTTCCTTCTCTGTTGAGACATATAGCATCCTTCCAAAATGCCAGGTTTTAACAGATCATAAAATATTTCTACTTTGATCTGCTGGGGACAAGTTATGTATTTTATAACACTTGAAGGAAGGGGGGCATTTGGCTGATTTCTGTTGGCTTTCACACCTAGAAGGGAACTGTTGGCAGGATGTGTGTTCTGAAAACATCAAAGGAAATGCTCTGATCAAAAGGACAGTCATATTTTGGATATTGATAACTTTGCAGATTTCCACTCAACAGTAAAATGACACCCTCCTGAATATACTTTGTCAGATTACAAAATTAATGGGACTGACAGTGACCTCATGTGCTGTGACATTACAAGGAGGTGGAGAGACTGGCTTTCAATATTACACAGCATCTGAGGGGGGAAGTGTAGATTTTATCTCTGGACTCCTAGGAGAACACCCACCCTATGTTCTGAAAGAAAAAGGCATTTCTATACAATTAGGTAATACAAACTAGAAAACTAGGTTAAGACTAGAAATTCCGTTACAGGCGTATTTGTTTCTGAAATTCCCTTTTATTTTGTCTGTAAGTATTTATGTTATATGTTCTATGTTTTGTATTTTATCTGTTTTTAATTTCTAGTAAACACTATTTTCTTTGAAATTCTGCCTGTGCCTTCTCAGTTTCTTTTGCATGTAAATGCTGGAAAAGTGTTAATAATTCTGACAACTGTTAAGGGCTTAAACAAAAAGTGTTACTTATCTTGCTAAGGTGAGTATATACCTAGGTCTCAAATTGAGTCATAAGGGTAGACTTGTGAACTTGGCTGGGTACCCACTGGGTGAAGTATTGTACTGCATCCTCCGAAGATGGTACATATCTGAGCCTGTTAACTGGGTGTGCTAGCAAAAAGGTTCATATTTGACACCAGGACTCGAGGCTAGTAGATGATTTGGACCCAAAACAGGATGGTCACCCTATTTGTCTCCTGTTCACATATTGCACTTTGAGATTCGGCACTGTGGGAGCAGAGGGCCTGACCTGCTGGGTACGTTTATGACAATGGCTGTTCTCCAAGATTTGTTAAGATGGAAGACACTACCACTGTCTCTCTGGAGAAAAATTAATCTCATCAAGATGAATATCTTGCACTGTCTTTAATACCCTATTAATATGTTAAATCTCAGGTGCCCTCTCATCTGGTTTAAGAAAATATACTCCTTAATTGCAGAATTTATATGGTCATGCACACCTCCAAGACATGCCTACAATAAGTTAGCTGCTCTCAAATAACATGGGGACCTCCAGATTCCTCATTTTGTTTCTGCTACTGGGTCAGTAATGCTAGTAAGCATTTAAAATGGACTTGCTCATCTGTGGTGCGGACTCATCTTCCTATTTTCCTATCTGGCTGGCTCTGGAACAAGACCAGATCAGTAGATTCGGTTTGTCCCCTGGGGCTTTAATGTATGTTCCCCCCAAGAATTGCTAACTGAACTCCGTAAATCAATAACTGGTCTTTCTGTCAGGGTTCATTCCCAATTCTCTGTGTGTTCCTGAAGTACAATCATAGGAAAGACCTCTCCCAGACAGTTTTCTGAAACCCTAATTTTAAAATAGGAGGGAAAAATATTCCAGATGCATGGTTACCTCAGCTTGCAGATGTGAGAGTGTGCAGCCTGCTTCAGGAGGGTATTTGTTTATCCTCTGTGGAGATTATGCATCTTTTTCAGTTGAACAAATCACATATTTGCAAGGTCTATCAGATTCATCATGCTGTGGTGCAATGGTTTGAGGCAAATTTTGCTCATGTGAATTTATCTGAGTTCCTGCAAACATTACAGGATCTAGCCTCCTTGCCCCATTCTGTATCCAGGCTGTATCTCAGTTTATTTACTAAAGCTTTCCCGGAGTTGAATGGTGTGTCTCGGCACTGGAGTGCCAAGTTCCCGCAGCATACCTTAAACTGGTGCAACATCTGGAAGGATACCTATGCTTACATCGTACAAGATAGGTTGTGACTTATTCAGTTTCATGTCCTAAATAACCTATATTTCCCTCCCATTAAATTGACAAAGATGGGTAGAGCTAGCACCTCAATATGTTCAATGTGTGAGCAATTAGAGCGGTCACCCTATTATATTTTTAGGGATTGTGAAAAAGTCTCCCCACTATCCCCACTGTTCGTCTATCAGGAACAAGGCAGATCCATTACTCGGGATTGCTGGTTACTTCTCTCCTGAAATATGTATAGTTGGAGACTACACTAGTATTGACATCAAGGAGTGTAGATACAGTATTTCATGGCCTTGATAGCTTTGACAGTTAAAAAGTTGGTTCTCCGTCACTGACGTGACACTATGGATTTGTCCTATAATGAATGGTTGCAGGAACTTCTGTTTAACATTAGGATAGAAGGAATGATTGCTAGTTTGCATAACCATTTACTGCTTTTTGAAAAGATCTGGGGTAGGCTGCACACCCTTTACACATTCTAAGTTGAGGGAGGGCTCCCCTTGTTGTTTGTTCATGTTCATAACAATCAGCGTGGGTATAGGATAAGCAACTTCTTGTTTCCCATCAGTCATGGGTATTGTACTACTCTGCTGAGGGAGGGTGATGGGGTGGAGGAGTGGTTTTAATGCTTGCTGTATGCTCATTGCTTGTATTGTGTTTGTGTATTTGTTTTCTGTGAAATGTCAATAAAGTTTTTTAAATTTCAAAAAAAGGAAATATGCACAGTGTCTGAAAGAATGGATAAAAGATGAAAGTTACTGGTGAAAGATAAAACATCAGTCAATCAATTTATTAATTTTTAGGCACCCATTGCCAGAGGCTCTGGGTGCCAGACAATAAAAGAAAAAAGCTATAAAATAATTAAATTACATACATAAAATCACATCATAAATAGTTACGATTTCAGCAAGTGTGATTAAAAGGCATCAGCAGGGAATGCCAAATTAAAAAGATGAGTCTTTAGGCCCTTCCTGAATGCTTCCACTGTAGGGGCCTCCCTCAAAGGTCTTGGCAGCACATTTCAGAGGACTGGGCCAGCCACCCAGAATGAATGGTCACCCAAGGTTTTCAGCCTCATCCTTCTAACTGCTAGGAGGCCCTCAGTGGAGGAATGAAGGGAGCGAGCCAGGATGGCGGGGGTAAGAAGGTCAGACAGGTAGCCAGGGCCCGATCCATATAGGGTCTTATAGGTGAGCAAGCCCACCTTAAAGGGAACTCTCCACCTGACCAGCAGCCAGTGCAAACCCCACAAGACTGAGCTCAAATGACAGGACTGGACAGTCCTGTCAGCAGTCTGACCACTGCATTCTGCACTAACTGCAACTGTTGGACATTCCCTCCACTGACCCCGAGATAGAGAGTATGAGTGTGGCTTCCACAGTTGTCTGTTATAGTGATGTTGCATGAGATTTTAGACATAAAAATGAGACAAGTTTTCAGGTTTCTAAAGGTAACTATAAGGGTGGTCACTATGTGCATGGAGAGGGTAAATGATATGATCAATAATCTGAAAAAGAGTGTGATAATTTCCAACAACATCAGAGGTGCTACCTGTCTATGGCATGGGTGAGGCTAGGGTGCTCCACACCATGGGATTCAATCAGTGGTTGAAAAACTGGTGCAGAGCTCAGGGATTTGGCTTCATTGGGGACTGGGGGTCCACCTGGAGGGACGCAGGCCTATACTGGCATGATGGTTTGCATCTGTCCAGGAGGGGAACCAGGATCCTAGGTGATAGGTTTAAATACTTCACTGACAAGCATTTAAACTAGCCAAGGGGGGGGAGGCACTGGAAAGGAGCAGGAAAATCCTAGCCCCCCCCAGAATATCAGGGTACTAAGTGAGGTAGACACCAACATAGAGATGTCAATAGGTAGAAGCACTGGGGTAAATGGAGAAAGTGACAAATGCAATAAGGACAGGGATGGGGAAAAAAGAGGTAAGGCCATCAAGCAATGGAGAGTAATGAGTACCAATGCCCGTAGCTTAGGCAACAAGCTCCCTGAACTGGTGGCCTTGATGGAAGAGGGATGCCTGGATATTGTAGCAGTCACAGAAACATGGTACACAGAGAACCATGTCTGGGATGTTAACATACCAGGGTACACAACTTACAGGAGAGACAGGGAGGGCAGAAGGGGAGTAGCTCTCATGTAGGAAGGGATAAAAGCAACTGAACAAAAGAGTAAACAGGGAGGAGGAGGCACTGTGGGTCACCTTAGAGACTGGAAATGGCACCACAATCCACACAGGGGTTGTATATGGACCCCCATGTCAGGGGGTGGGAATGGACAAAGATATGACAGAAGGCATACTTAGGATGGCAGGGAAAGGGGAGATACTGCTGATGGGGGACCTTAATATGCCAGATGTTAACTGGAGCACCTTTGCGGCAGCCACATCCAAAAGCAGGGCCATTCTTGATGCCCTTCAGGTGGCATGCCTCAGACAGCTAGTTTTGGAACCTACTCATGAGGGAGCAACCTTAGACCTCATACTCTCAAATGGGGACAGTGAGAGGATCTCAGATCTAGAAGTGGGTAGCCATTTGGGAACAAGTGACCAACAAACAGTGTGGTTCATGATAAACTCTGCTACAGAGTCAAGCCATACAAAAGTGAGGGTTCTTGACTTCAGGAGGGTTGACTTTGGCAAGATGGGAGAGTGCCTTAGAAAAGCACTAGCAAACAGGCTAGAAGGAGGGGTGGAGCAACAATGGGGAAATATCAAAACTGCCATCACAGAGGCAACAAGCCTTTGTGTGAAGCAAATAAACAAATCAAAACAAAAGAAAAAGCCACTATGGTTCTCAAAAGAGGTGGCGGTGAAGGTTAGGGAGGAAAAAGATAACATTTAGGAAGTATAAGAAAACACAGAAGGAGCAGAACAGAGAACTGTACCAATTAAGGCAGAAGGAAGCAGGGAGGGTAGTCAGAATAGCAAAGGCACAAACTGAGGAAAAGATAGCTTACTCAGTTAAGAAGGGGGATAAAACCTTTTATAGGTATATCAGGGAGCATAGAAAGACAAAGGGAGGGATAGTGAGGCTGAATAGAATGGATGGTGGGTGGGCAGAGAGTGACAGTGAAAAAACAGGGATACTGAATGAATACTTCTGTTCAGTATTCACAAAAGAGGAAGTGGGGGAGGTGCCAAATTCAATTAACAGAAGCACTCTGGGGGCATCCCAGTCCTTTCACAGAAGAAAGGGTTCTGAAGAACTCCTAAAACTGAAGGTGGACAAAGCAATAGGGCCAGATGGAATTCACCCAGAATTCTAAAAGAATTAACCGAGAACTAGTGACACCACTGACTACCCTTTTAACAAATCATGGGAGGATGGTGTGGTACCCGAGGACTAGAAGAAGGCAGATGTGATTCCCTTCACAAAGTGGGACCAAGACAGAGGCAGGAAACTACAGACCTGTCAGTTTGACCTCTGTGGTAGGAAAGTGATGGAATCACTTCTGAAGAAATAATGAATTGAGTACCTAGAGGCCAGTGGGGCACAGGACCCAAGGCAGCATGGGTTCACAGCGGAAGGTCATGTCAGACGAATCTAATTGATTTCTTTGACTGGGTGACCAAAGTAGTAGACCAGGGAGGGGCTGTGGACATGGCCTACTTAGACTTTAGCAAGGCATTTGACACAGTCCCACAAAGATTAGTTGTCAAATTAACCAGCCTGGGAGTGGGTCCCAGGGTGGTAGCCTAGGTAAAACATTGGCTGAACAACAGGACACAGAAGGTAATTGTAAATGGAGTCTACTCTGAAGAAGGGGGGTTACTAGTGAATTTGTGAGTTTCAGTACTGGGTCCTGTCCTTTTAGTATGTCTTTATAAGTGACATTGCAGAGGACTGGAAGGAAAAGTATGCCTCTTTGCAGATGACACAAAGATCTGCAACAGGGTTGATACACCAGATGGAGTGGAAAGGATGAGAAGGGACTTGGCAAGGTTGGAGGAATGGTCAGAAGTATGGCAGCTCAGATTCAATGCAAAGAGTGTAGGTAATGCACATGGGAAACAAAAACCCAGGGGAAGAGTACACAATGGGGGGTGAGATATTGACAACAGTAAAAATGGAAAGGGACCTGGGGTAATTATATCAGATGACCTAAAGGTGGGCAAGCAATGTGAGAAGGCAGTAAGGAAGGCTGTGGGGATACTGGGATGCATGGAGAGCATCAATAGTAGAAAACAGGAAGTTGTTATCCTCTGTACAGACAGTTGGTGAGACCTCATCTGGAGTACTGTGTGCAGTTCTGGGGACCCCATCTCCAAGACATAGACAGAGTGGAGGCTGTCCAGAGAGGGCAACCAAATGGTGCAGGGTCTGCACCAGAAGACATATGAAGAAAGACTAAAGGAGCTAATATGTATACCCTTGAGGAAAGGAGGAGAGAGGGACATGATAGAAACTTTCAAGTACCTCAAGGGAATCAACAAAGTCCAAGAGGGTGGCATCTTTCAGAAAAGAGATGTGCAAGAACAAGGGGCACAATTTGAAGATAGAGGGGATGGCTCAGAGGTAATGGAGGAAGTATTTTTCACAGAGAGGGTTGTGGATGCATGGAACAGCCTCCCTGAGGAGGTTGTGGAGTCAAGAACTGTGGGGGAATTCAAGAATGCATGGGACAGACATAAGGCAGTCCTAGTGGGGGGTAGGAGGAAGTAAGCTGTTGGTTAATTAGGGTCTGCAGCTTATCTGTTAGGTAGGAAAATGGGCAGACTAGGTGGGCCAAGCGGTCCTTATCTGCTGTCAAATTCTATGTTTCTATGTTTCTACATTTTACAAGATAGCATATATGCTCCTGTGAGCCATTTTCAGTGGCTAGCATGCTAATAAGCACATATGGCATGCAAGGTGCTAATGGGCCATTTGCATGCCATTATGTGCTCATTAGAATCCCTGCATAATACCATCATGGCAACAGCACAGAGGAGGCATTGTGACAGCTGGGGTGGTCCCCCATCCCTGGTACAATTAGGCTGATGCAATCCAAATGTATGTCCTTAGCAGTCAAGTGTCCCCTGATCCCTAATCACTGGTCCAAACACTTATATAATGCATAATTTAATGTCCCTGGCAGTCTAGCACCCCTGCCCCCAATTGCCAGTTTTATCACTCATCTGACATTTATTTTAATGTCTCTGGTAGGCTGCTGTCCCCTTAGCCCTGATTGCCAGCCTGATCACTCAGCTGAAATCCAATACTCTTACCTGGTAGTATAGTGGACCCCCCAACCCTGATCCCCTGTCTGATCACTCATCTGACATCCATTATTATTGCCCTGGTAGTCCATTGTCCTCTCCAATATTTCTGATCACTAGCCTGATCACTCATCTGATATCCATATTACTACTGCCTTGGTAGTCAAGTGGACCCCTAACACCAGTGCGTGGTCTGATCACTCATCTGACATCCGGTACTATTGCTGTGGTCATCCAGTGACTCCCCACTCTCGCCCAATCACCAAACCACACTCCATCCCCATCCCACTCACTCAGAATCCTCCACCCTTACCTCCCCCCAAGTTGTATACCACTTACCCAGTATGGCAGGAAGTGCCAGCTGCCACCACCAAGAGAAGCAATTATCACAACCCCTTTGCTCACCGCCTCAGCTGACCACCATCTGAGTGGCAGGAAGCAAGCCGGTGCCTCCTATATAAACAGCTGTTACACCCAACTTTAAGTGAAAGGTAAGAACTGATAGGAATCCTGAGGATTCTCAGTCATCTCCATGATTACAATAATATGAAAGCTTTGATGTTGTCAGAGAATAGAAATCCTTCGACTCCTAGGGCAGGATTTTCAAACCTGCTGAGATGCCGCAAGCCCCCTGGTGTGGTGAATGTAGGGCACTTGAAGCTTGCAGCTCAGCAATCAGGATTTTCTATCCTTTGCACTGACTGCAGGCCCTTAGACCACATATTTTTGGTCTAGCCTATGCCACTCCCTGGGGCCTGACCACGAATTGCATGAATATTTAGCGCAAGCATGCAAGCATGGAAAATGTTTCAACTACACCCAGGAATGGAAAATCAGGCATAGTTGTGGAAACGTTGTTTGGTGCACCAACAGAATTTAAGTCCCATGGTACAGGGCAGGATGCAAGCCTTGTGACGTGGTTTGAAAATCCAGCCCCTATTGTTTGACAGCTTCTCTAATGCTTGACTGTCCAAGAATAATCATTGTTCTGGGAAACTTTGGGTCTTTCAGTGCATGACCCTTTAAGGATGGGATTGGCAAGGAAAGGTTTGCACTAGATCTTTTACACTAAACCTGTGAGAAATGTATTGCAAAGTGCTAAAAAGACAAAAGACTACATAAAATGTGCACAGTTCCTAGGTAATGAGAGGTGAAATGTAGATGTTGTGTGTGTCTGACTGAGATCATCTTATCAATGACATTCAAGCTAGCTCTGGGCCCTGCACTAAACATTTCTTATTGCAACTGTCTGCTTTCCGATTGTTATCAGATTTTCTTTAAGGTCAAAAATCTAAGCCTTTACAGTATACATTTGCTGTATGTAGTTTTGAGTCAAGGACTCATCTGAGAACAGGTCTTTGACAAAGATGTTGCATATTTTTTAGTGTAATGCAGAATGAGGAATTATGCTGCCAGAATTAGCATGGAATGACCATTATGCTGGTAGAATTTCCACCAAAATTGTGTTGGTCCCTCTGTGGAATTCTGCTTGTTGTAATCTGCAGAATTATATTACATGGAAAAGCATTTTTTCACAAAAAAATAATTCTACAACCATTTCTACAGAAAATATTGACATCTTCAGAATAAAATTCCACTGGAATGTTGCAAAAATCCATTCAAAATTTTACTGCCATGGAATTCTGCTGTTCCATTTCCAATGAAATGTGGTGGTAGTTTGAAAATTATACATAATTCTGTTATGCCAGAACTGGAAAATTCTGCACTCCACTAATATTTTTTAAGATGAGTTGTGGTTTTCTCTTGGGTAGTAACTGTTGGATATCCATTTGTGTGTATCAGATAAAGAATTGAACTTTTTTTCTTTCTTTCCTAGAACTGATCTTCTTTCTTACACTAAAAAAATCATCCCAGATTAAATCAATCTTCCTTTCAGTGTCTGTTGTGTCTTCAGTTTAAATGTACAGTATATGGGTAGAAGCTTAAAGCTGATGATGCTATTGATTGAAAAACTTAAAACAAACCCACCTCAGAAGAACTGGGGCTTCCAATATGAAAAGCTTAGAAAATTGCCCCATGAAATCTTAGGTAATGTTGGCTGCAATAAACTGTTCTTGAGTAAGCCACTACCATAGCTTAGCACAAATTTGACTCACTAATGATCCAGCTTTCTCCAAGAAAATCCAAGTACCAATACTGCCTGAACTTTGTTGAGCTTTTTCTTATGTCTGTGTTCAAGTAAAACATCAGGCCTACTGTACTTGAAATTCTAAGATCTTCTAAGTCAAACATTTCCTTGAAATTATAAGGATTTCCCACCTTAAACTCACATAGGCACGCTTTGTAATGAAGAAGAAGCTCCACACATCTGCTGGAACACTGGAAATATTTTCAGTATTGAGTGTTTTTTTAAGTGTGTATAGTTGTCCTGCAAATGACTCCATGAAGTGGTGTTTTCTCAAAACAGTATACCTGTACCTGACAGAAGATTCCATAATTCTTCACCTTCAGCATGCTATTTCCACTGTCCATCATAAATATGCCCACCTTTAAATTGTGTGGGTGTATGGATCCACAGGGAGGAGATTCTACCAGACAAACCTGATTGAGTTCTTTGACTGGGTAACAAATGAAGTGGACCAGGGAGGGACATTTGACGTGGCCTATTTGGATTTCAGCAAGGCCTGCAACACCGTTCCACATAGAAAGCTGGTAAACAAACTGAGCAGCCTAGGAATAGGTCCTAAAATAGTGAAATGTGTGGAGAATTGACTTAGTGGTAGGAACCAATGAGTGGTGGCAAATGGGGTACACCCCGTGGAAGGTAAGGTGTCTAGCAAGGTGCTGCAGGGGTCAGCATTGGGTCTGGTCCTCTTCAATATCTTTACTAGTGACATCACAGCAGGACTAGAGGGGAAGGTATTCCTATTCACAGATGACACAAAAATGTGCAACAGAGTAGCAGAACTGGAGGAGGGGGTTGAAAGAAAGAGGGAGGATCTAAAGAAGTTAGAAGATTGGATATGAGTTTGTCAGCTAAGATTCAACGCAAAAAAAAGTTCAAAATCATGCACTTATGGCACAAAACCCCTGGGCAACATACCAACTCGGGAGCAAAGTATTAGCAGTCACAAAACAGGAAAGAGATCTGGGGGTTATCATTTCTGATTACCTGAAGGTAGCTAAACAGTGTGACAAGTCAGTGGGAAAGACTAGCTGAATGCTCAGATGTATAGGGAGGGGAATCACCACAGAAAGATGGAGATAATAATACCCCTGTATAGATCACTGGTGAGACCCACCTCGAATACTGCGTACAGTTCTGAAGGCCCCATATCCAAAAGGGCATAGAAAGGGTGGAGGTGGTACAAAGGAGTGCAACCATAATGGTGCAGGGCCTGCATCAGAAGCCCTTCGAAGAAAGGCATAAGGATTTAATTATGTACTCCCTGGAAGACAGAAGGGAACAGGGGGATATGATAGAGACATTCAGATACCTCACAGGAGTAAACAAGGTACAGGAAAGGAGCATTTTCCAAAGAAAAAAATGCTCAAGAACAAGGGGTCACAATATGAAGCTGGGGGTGGGAGGCTCAGAGGAAATGTGAGGATGTACTTCTTCACAGAGATGGTGGTGGACACTTAGAACAGACTCCCAGTGGAATTTGTGAAGGCTAAAATGGTCAAAGGATCAAAGAATGCATGGGATAGACACAACAGAATCTTAGGAGCAAGAGGGGGATATAAGCTAACGTCCAAGAAGGATCTCCAGTGGCACTATAGGTAGGGAATTTTGGGCAGTCTAGGTGGGTCAAGTGGTCCTCATCTCCTGACAACTTCTATGTTTCTATATCCCTAAGTCTAACAGGGACTAGATGAAACACAGAATATTTTCCCCCTTTTCCCCATCTTAACCATCCCTGCCACATTAAGTAAGGTTGTCTTCTACCTCTATTGCTGTACCTCTGTGAGGTTGGCTGCTATACCAGAACTCAAGCAGATGATGGTGGTGAAGTTATGGGACTGTTATAGTGGTGGCCCTTTATATGGAAACAACCTAGTGGGCAGTGAGACTTGGGAAAGCTTGATTTGCACTACTGGTCCAGATATTACTAATGAAATACACATAAGATTCCCCTCTGCTTCATTCAGAAGCATCATCATTGTTGACCACACATAGTATTGTGCATACTGGGGATAATATGCTGTGAAATTTGTGAATCTTGATTGATTGTATTTTTTGGCAACATTTCCTCGAAGAGTCATTAAATGCCCGCCTCTTCCACATTGAAAAATGGCCAAACATCGAGGGCCATGAGCTCTACAATGGGCTGGGTTATTTGTACAGAACTGGGATGAATATGTGGAAGTTATACTATATCTAGGCCTGAAATTCCTCTGTCAGTGTGCTTAGGTTGTTACAATAGCTGGGCTTAGCCCTGGCTGGTGATTGTTAGACTCATTCTGAAGCAGTTCCAGCAGCAGTGAATGCACTGGTTGGATTCTGTGGCTGAATTTGAACAAAATCACCTCTCCCCCAAATACTTTGTGCCATGATTGCCCCTGACCCTGATGTGAGTCAGGTATGATCGTTGTTCTTAGTACCATTCCATGTTCACATTTTAAGTGATTCACCAGAACAATTGTCCTCAGTATTCTAGTACAGTCACCCAGACTGATCTTTCCCACACTTCTTTTCTTTTATTATACTTTTAGAGGATTTGTGAGGTGATCTGTAAAATAATCCCAAACTGCAGGGGATCTCTTTGGATTTTGGTGACTATTTCAAGGGCATGGGAATGTTCTTCTGCAGAAACTTGATGGTGACTGTGAGGTGATGGTTTCTATTGAGGAACTGTGGAATTATGCTGTTGCAGTGGGCTACAAACAAAACCCATTCACAGAACTCGAAGAATATACTACTGCAGAGACACTTTACTTAGCAAAATGTAATGCCTGGCATGCCAATATTTTTTTTTTATTTATTTGAAAATTGGTAACCAGGAAAAGCATGTTGAGCCAAGGCTTGGCTCCAAGTGTGACCCAAGGAAAAGGGTAAGGGGAACCCCCAGCACCCCAACACATCATATCACTCTGATTTTCCTTGGGGGGGGGCAACAGCAAATGACACAGCACTATGCAGCCAATGCGGGCATTGAGCTCCACTTGAGATTCCCCTGCTTTTCTCTTTTTTCCACTCTTGTCTTTCTGTTTTCCATTTCTGCCTTTTAAGGCCTCTGGTATTCTGAGTGACACTAATCATAACTAATCAGTGGTGTGTAATCACCCAGTCCCCTGGGGTTACTAGAATCCTATCAGTGTTAATGTTAAGCAGGTAGCAGGCAGCTGGTAAAGAGCTCATTAGGGACTTCTTATACAATCACTTAATTGCTTAATCAGCTAGCCTGAGGGAAGAATGATCATGTCATTTAGAACTCTCACAGCAGCATAACCCTTTTCTGTGTACAGCTGCTCTGGGAAGCATTAGAATGTTGAGTTAGAATGAGTGATAGAGGGTGGGAGTGAAAGTGGCAGGAGGTCTGTCAGTGGACTGTGAGTTGGAAGTGCAGGATTTTTCGCTCTAGTCCAGATTACAATTTCCAGCTACCAGTAAAGTGGTGGAGACCTTTGTTCAGTAGTATTTCCTTATTTCTACTCCAAGTTAAGTGGGAGGAACTGCTGTCTCAGTGGGTCCAAGGGGCAACCCCCTGAAGATCCTTGTGGGGTTTTCAGCTGTCTTTGGAAAGGACTTGTATGAAAGACTGTTCTGACATCCTACCCAGAAAAAGGTGTCTTGTAGTTGTTCCATATCCAGTGGAAGGAGCAACTGGTCAGTAAGTACTGTTAGGAAACAAGTTCTCCAAAATTAGGGGTTTTCATTTCTGGAGTGTGTGTGTCCATAGAGAAGGCTAGATTACACTTGTCAGTGCCCCTTTTTTCACCCAAGTAAGTGAAAGAAATGCTTAGTTTCACCCCAGTGTGTGAAAGAAAATTCAGTGTTCACCCAAGTGTGTGAAAGGAAATTTAGTGTTCATCCAAGTGTGTGAAAAGAAATTCAGTGTTCACTCAAGTGTGTGAAAGGAAATGTTCTATGTTCACCCAAGAAAGTGAAGGACATGTTCAGTATTCACCCAGGTGAGTGACAGAGTACGGAGTGTGTGGCTTAGTGTTCCATGTAACTGCACTCATGGGAGGAAAATGCATTTGGGTGTGTGGCTAGTTCCACATATGTGCACCATTGAGATTGGGAAAGAAATCTGTGTTCTTGAACTGTATTGAATGTAAAAAGAGTTTGTGAAGGTTATACCTGTCTTGCCTTGACCGACCCATGGGGGTCCACTAGCTGCCTTTATTTGCCATCCATTAAATAAAGCCATATTGCACTATCCCAGTTCCTGTTCTGGACAATTGGATTCTTGTTTCTGGAGTGGAATTACTGGGGCCCCCTCAGCAGTTTAGGTCTAGTATTCACCTAGCAGCCTCTAACCCGGACCTGTTGTGATTTACAAAGTTTTAAGTGTTTTGTTATTGTACCCCCATCCCTCTTCCTCTAAAAATGAGCCTGGTATACATTCTAATGCCAAGGGTAGTACCAACCTTTGAATTTTCTGCTAAAAGTAAATGGTATGCCATATGTGGGCACTACTGCCAGATTTTATGGGGGATGTCCCATTTACTATAAGTGGAATAGGGGTTACAAAAAATGGGGGTCATCCACAGGGATATGTCTTGGGTGAGAGGTAAATGCTGAGGGTAAGTCTAGGATCTTCCTGTCTGGTGACGGTGCACCCAAACAGAAGATCGTTGACAGAAAAGCAAAGTTGTGCCAATAAAAATGCCACCTGAGGATATTTTGCTGCCTGTGTTTCTGTGAAAAAAAGTGGAAAACGTGCTGCTTGTGTGTTAACTTGGAAATATGGACTGTCAAGTTGAGCAATGATTGCCCTTGCTTGTTGTTTAAAGTGCTTAAAAACTGTTAAATGTTGCAAATTTCCAGAGAAAACTATTTATGGACTTTAAATATAGTTTTTTCTTAGTGTCCAGAAAGTTTCAAGTCTGTACAGTGAGAATTGGGGGAGTTGTTAAGGAAAATACATCAAGAACTGAGTGAAAATGCCTTAAAAATGCTTGCCCCACTGAAATTGCCAGCATAAGAAAAAAGTGACAGTTTGCATTTTAAATTTGACTTCTCAACGATCGCCTTGCAGGAGTCCAGCTGAGAGAGAGAGAGAGAGAGAGAGAGAGAGAACTCATTTGCATGGCATCGTGTGATTAGTCCAGTGAAGCTAAGCCCCGCACATTGCTTAAGCCTCAGAGTTGTAAAGCATTTGAGGAGGAGCAGCCAGCAGTGTGGTAGTTTCTGCAGCAGCAGCAGGAGGAATTGCTAGTGGAGAAAGCATTTCCAAACCAGCAGTTTTTCTAACTTTTTGCTGTAAATCTGGGCTCAACCCAATTTCTGACTGACAGTAACATAAGTCACAGTGCTTTTGTGATTGTTCAGCTGGTCTGCTAGCCCGATCTTCGTAAGAGCCTACAAAACCGGCAACAGGCCATTCTTCATCAACAGAGGGAACCAGCTACTGCCTAGTAAGTATCCTGTACAAAAGTAAGGTTGGACTGCAGTACCAAAAGTTGGAAAACAGTAAGGACTGTAAAAACAATGTAGCAAAGTAACTGAGATAGAGTTTTGTGAACTTTAAAATATGGTCTGTGTGTGAAAGAACTGTTTCAAAGAGACTAAGCTCTAAGGGAAACGATCCAACAGTCTCAAAAGACTTGTAGCAACAGTACAAATGTGCTGAGTAGTGCAAAAGTAACAGTAAAATTGTGCTTTGAGAAAACCCATTAAAATGCAAAAGATCCCACAGGATTTCTAGCAATTTTAAACTGCATGTAAATGGAAAAAGTTGCAGTCACCATTTTGAGGTGTAGTCTGCAATGTAAACAGTGCAACACCATTTTGAACAGAGTTTCAAATCCTAACAGAGTTTCAAGTGGTTGTGTTAAATGTTGTGGAATAAAAATGCAAAAGCCAGACAGCCTGTTAGTGAACTGATTCAAGTGTGTTAAAGCCAAATCTCAATGTGATTGCAAAAGTAGTAATTTGGAACTTGTGTATTTATTTACAGAAAATGGCACATCAGTTTCCCCAATACCTGCTCCATGCCAAGGCATGGGCTACCCAGCAAGAACAAGAGTTAGATAATTTTGAGCATCTGTATGACTGTGAGTCAACACCATCTGATGTGGCTTTGCTGAATTTTCCAGTTAATGTGTGTGATGTGTGCCTGAAGCCAGGGAGAGATGTTTTGCCAATTTCACATTGCCCAGACTGCTGAAAGTGATTTGGAATGAGTAAGTCAGGTGGCACAAAGGTAGCTAAAATATAACACATCTGTTTAGCTCCCACTTGGATGTTGGCAGGGGACTCTGTCTGATCAGAGCTGCAGTAGACTAGGTGCAGTCAGAGAGACCCCAGAGTTTGTCAAGGAGTTCTTGGATAATGCCTGTGCAGATTCTATGCAAGGTCATGAAGTAGAATTTTCCATGTCACATAGGGAAGATTTGGATGCTGCAACCGAAGGTTCAGCAGATGCTTGGGTGGAAGGCCCAAGCCTCATAGGAGAGTCTGAGGTAGAAGAAGCGTTGTGTTGGGAGGTCAATGCCTCTGAGGGCAGTGAAGTATGGACAATTTTGGGAGCTAGTGCAACTATCAGTTCCTGGGCTGACGTGGAAGAAAAAGAAGTTGCAATGGCTATGGTGGGACCTCGTGAGTCACCATTGGCATTGGCTTCTGTGGAGCCTTCTGAAGAAGAAATGGGTGAGGGCTCCAGAAATGTTCCAGAAAGTGCAGGGGTAGACTGCTTTTACTCTACAATGTGTGTTTAAAGCTGGCTCAACCAGGAATGGCACCCCAAGCTGTGCCACTGGTTTGGAGTTGGTCTAAAGCAGCAAAGAAGAGAGAATTGTTTGTAAATGAGCTGTGTCCAAGTGTGGACCTTTGTACCCTTTCTTCTTGCACCAAATCTGGGGCAAAATTGAGGAAAACAGTCATGCCTGGCTGTGGGAGGAAGTTGGTGCCAAGCTGCATCCTAGAGTAAACAAGTGGGTCAGAGTAAAAGTGTGCAATGAAAGACTACAGTTCTGGAAGTGTGGCAGGACTTTGTTGATTGATGCAGTAAGAATTGTGGGCAAGTCTGGTCAAGAGACATTTAACAATGTTCCTATGGTGCATCCAGATGGGGAAACAGTCTATGCCCACATTCTGAATGGTACTACACCTGAATGGTGCCACTCATCCATAACTGTGCCCCCTAGCCAAGTAAATGCAACAATGCCAGCCCAGCAATCTGCCAATGAAGAGGCAGCAACCCAAGGAGTAGTGCCTTTCTTCTGGTGATCTAGGTTTGTCTGCAGAAGCAACCAGATTCACCTTCAACAACATTCAGGTTCATCAGCCCAGCAGTAGGAGAAGATCTCCAGTCCATGTCCAGTAGGGTGTCACGGACACATCTGATCTGAAGATTTTGTCTGTCCAGCAACCGAAGGTCATCACGCCGCAGGACAAGAGATGTGATTTTGACATCCATTTGTCATCTAGAAAATGATAAGGTACTTTCTTTCATTTTAATTTGACTGTTTTCCTGCAATAGGGGATGTCCTTGGAACTTTATTCACCAATAGACTTCCTGAACTGGACTACAGTGCTAGCAGGTTATGTGCCTGTCCAAGAACTGTGCTTCAGCAGGCTTCAGCTTAGGAGACACTCTCTATTTGTAGTGCCTTGGCACTCTGGACTCCTCCATAGTCATCAGACATGTACTGACTCTTCAACAAATAGAATAATAGGTAGCTTCTGGTGTATTACAAGGCAATAATTCAATCGAGAGGTTCGCTCTCAAGGTTTCTTGTGTCCCCAGTACCTCGAGATGGAATTTCTGCCTTGAAACACCAGAAACTATTTGTTATTTTTTGTAACATGTGGATGCAAGAAATTTTCAGCTTCTTACTTGTTTCAGCTGTACGGTGCTGCACTCTGCAGAGTTAGACTCTAAATCTTGTTCCTCACTTGCAACCCCCCTCCCATTCCCATCCCCACATCTTTCTCTCAGAAATAAAAAAAAAACACGGTTTAGACAGTAGTTGCGTCGGTGATCCCAACAATACTATTACAAGGACCAGAAGTATAGTATTATTGGTCCGGAAGTATAGTATTATGAGGACCAGAAGTATAGTGTTACTGGACTAACTAGGATATTACAGGGATTTTTATGTTGCTTGCACGCATGTGCAAGAAACATAGTGCCATCATCGGAGATTTTGGAGGTGTGTCACCTCCTCCTCCAATTCAGTCAGTGAGCTGGCAGGCGTGGCCCCTGTAAGCCAATGCATTTTGGAGCTGTCCATGACCACGCTCAAAATGCAGTAACCGCATGATTGAAAGGAGCTACGCTTCAGTGAGCAGCGATAAAGTGTAGCTCCCCACATGCAGGCGTGCGCGTCCCTGCGCGTACTGTGTATGAGCAGGTGCCCAATCCCCATCGGCTGAACTGCGTCATCCTCCCAGTAGTTGGTGCGCTGGGAGCCCACTGGCGTGGCAATCCAGCCTCACTGGCGGCCGAGGTGCCCAATCCCCATCGGTAGAATGACCCTTCTCCTTGTGCCACGCTGAGGAGCCCCACCAGCGTGGCAACAGCCACACAAAGTCTTTTTTAAACCTATAAAACAAAAAACGGTCAGCAGCGTGCTCTCCTGCACCCCGCACACCCACCCACTGCTTACCCAGCCTCCCACACCCCCTCACCCCAAACTTACCTCCGGACTCCGGTGTGACGATCTTCGGTGGACCGGGAACACGTCTGCACTCTTCAAAGCCGACCGCGAACTGAGGAAATGCCGGTAAGCTGTATAATGGAAGCTAGATGGAGGCAACTTTATTGCATATCTCAGGCATTTTGAGATTTTTGCACCAAATTTTCAACATGGGTTTTTGGGACCCCTTCTCATGAATGATGTCACTGTCATGGCGTTATTCAGGCCGAAGGGTGATTTTGCGCAGTGACTGCGCAGTGACTGTGAAATCACCCTTCAGGCCTGAATACCACCATGACAGTGACATCATTCATGAGAAGGGGTCCCAAAAACCCCATGTTGAAAATTTGGTCCAAAATTCCAAAAAATGACTGTTTTACGAGCGTGCATTGCACAGTTCCTACGCTGGCTCGTAAGTTCGCGAAATTTCAATATTTTCACTCCAGATTTTCAGCATTGCCATTTTACCACACCTTCTTATGAGCAGTACAGCTGTCATTTTTCACATCACACCCAAAATGTGTTTCGCCCTTGTAGCACAGAATGGTGCAGTCGGTGTGCGAAATCAATGTACGGGACAAAGTAAGAAAATCACAGTGACACTGTTCATGAGCAGAGGTCTTAAAATGGCTATGTTGAAAATTTGGTGAAAAAATTCCTAAAAATGACTGTTTTACGAGCATGTGTTGCGCAGTTCCTACGCAGGCTCGTAAGTTCACAAATTTTCAATATTTTCACTCCAGATTTTCAACATTGCCATTTTGCCACACCTCCTCATGAAAAGTACAGCTGTCATTTTTCACATCCTGCCCAAAACATGTTTCCGCCCATGTAGCACAATGGCACAGTCGGTATGCGAACTCAGTGTATGGGACACATTAAGAAAATCACAGTGTCACTGTTCATGAGCAGAGATCTTAAAATGGCAATGTTGAAAATTTGGTGAAAGAATTCCTAAAAATGACTATTTTATGAGTGTGCGATGCACAGTTCCCCATGCATCGTAGGTTTGCGAATTTTCAATATTTCCACTCCAGATTTTCAACATTGCCATTTTACCACACCTCCTTATGAGCAGTACAGCTGTCATTTTTTACATCCTGCCCAAAACGTGTTTCCACCTTTAGCGCACAATGGCGCAGTCGGTGTGCAAACTCAATGTATGGGACACATTAACAAAATCACAGTGACACTGTTCATGAGCAGAGGTCTTAAAATGGCTATGTTGAAAATTTCATGAAAAATTTCCTAACAATGACTGTTTTACGAGCGTGCGTTGCGCAGTTCCTACGGACGCTCGTAAGTTCGCAAATTTTCAATATTTGCACTCCAATGACTTCCAAATACCTAAACAGCACATAGAAGCAAGCAACATTCGGCATTGACAAATGCTTGTTTTATATGCTTTTTGGGGGTATTATTTTAACAATCCATATATTACAGTATATTAATTTTGTCTTACTCTGTGTATTTATTAGATTAGATGAATTTCTACAGCTGTCCTAAAAAAATAATCTCATACATCTGTGTGTGTGTGTGGGGGGTAGTTTGACAGGTCTGGACCGACCCTTTCACTTCCTTACATTTCAGTCCTCATTATCATAGATGCATCAGCTTTCATACGTGGCCATAAATAGCTTTGCTTGCTGTTTCATTTCTGCATATCCATTGATTTTTTGTAGAGTTTCTGTAATCAGTTTTATTTATTATATTTTTCCCTTTTTCTAACAGTTTATCATTACAGTGTTTGTCTGTAATCTGAGTTCTAGAGTGGCCAGTGCCAGTGTTTGACCTACTCTCTAAATTTATTGTTTCCTGACAGTTTCATTGACAGTAACTTTGTAACAGTGTGAGTTCTTCTGTGCCCTATTTTCCAGTATACTTATTTTATTTCCCTGCTTTTTTAATGCTATCTACTTGTTAACAAAGTTTGTTACAGTATATTTTATTTTTTAACCGACTTTAATGTCTGTCTGTTACTCTTTGTTCAATAATTATTTTTGTTCTTTTGTGGTTTCCTGTTCTAATTGTTTGCTGATATGAAGCACTGCTGTGGCATGGTTTGCAGAATGGGAAAGGGTATGCACACAGTTTCTATCACATTCCTAAAGATAACCATCGGTGCAAGCAGTGGGTACTTGATGTTAAATGTGCCTGCTAGGAACCAACTGATCATGGTGTTTTATGTGTTGGCCACTTTACAAAAGCTCAATTTACAATTTCACATACTCTTTTAGATACTGTTGGTTTTACTCTAAGTCAGTGTTGTTTGAAACCAGATGCATGTCCCACCATTTTTTTTTCATTTAAACAGGAGAAACCAAAATGCCAGAGTAATGTCATTCAGAATAGGAAAAGGACTGAGGCAAGTGATAAATATGGTAAGCCATATTACAGCTGTCATATCTGAATTGCTGCTGAATGCTAACAGTGTGTCTGTAAATGTGGCTGAAAAGAGACAGGTATTTATTTTTATGTTACTGTCAATGTAGTGTCTGTGTTTATGGGTTCATGATCGTGTTATAAATGTGTATTGCTGTCTGCTTTTGCTGGTTAATATTACATAGGTCTGTATGTTTGCAGTATGTTATTATGTGCATGGGTTTCTGTGACTGAGGCTCTTACATGTCTCTTTGTTGTTGCAGGGTACTTTTAGATCACTTTTCAAAGTCAGTGGCTCACTACTCATATGTGGGTGTATATGGGTGAATGATATGGCGATATGGGTGCATGGCAGTTATGCCTGCTTTATAGTGCACTGCTCAGTAATATGGATTTATATGGATGAAGTATTCTATTACGAAGGAGTGTATGGGTGAAGGGCAATAGTACAAATGTGTGTAAAGTTGCAGGACACTGTTATCTGCACTGATTTTTGTGCCCAGCATTCTTGTGAATGTCTGCATGGGTGCACAGTACTATTACAGGCATGTGTATAGGTGCAGGGCAATGGTACTGATGTGCATATGTGTGCAGGGCACTTATGTAGTGTTATTTTAGTTCAGATCATGGTTGCATATCTTTGTACTGATGCAGGGTACTTTTACTGTATGTGTGTATATGGGAGGAAGACAATGGTACTAATGTGTCTATGACTGCAGCACACTTATGACTAGTTATTGTAGTGCAGAACATGGTTACATATCTTTGTATGACTATGGGTTACTGCCACATGACTGTGCATGGTTGAAAGGACATGGTATTACTGTGTATGTGTGCCGGACGCTGTGATGTCTAGGGATTTGTTGAAGCGCATTGATTTGTATCTATATAAAGGTTTTTGGTAATGGTGTGTTATTGTGCTTTGGTGAGGGGAAATACAGAAACACAGAACTTGACTAAAGGGAGACTGAATATCTGTCTACTCTGCCCTGCTATACTAACTCACTCCACTGGCCTACTGCATTGTTGTGCTGTACCCCTTCCCCCCACTACCACACCTCAAATCCTTACTGCCCTTCTTGGGGACTATGAGTCTTATTGCTCTGTTCCAGTCCCATTTAAACCCTTGAAGGGAATTTGCATCCTGTCAACCTCCACTCATACTACTAGTGACTGCATCCCTATTTTGTGAAACTAGGATGTAACAGTTTAACTTCTTTATATCAGAGAAACTTGTATGTTTCAATCATGTACCCACACTCCCTTCTGGATTTCAGTGAATAGATGTTTAGAGCCATAGTCTGTCTAGGTCTTTCCTCAGGTGAGGTCTCCAGAACTGGTTATAGCTCTCCAGGTGAAACCTCACTAGGGATCTGTGCAGTGACAGAATCACCTTGCTTTGCCTGCTGTCAAAACCATTTCCTATAAAACCCATCATCTTCAGTGCCTTTTGTATGCTTTATTGCATTGACTTGTTTACAGCAGGGAGTCACTGACTGTGACCCACATACCTCTATCCCCTGTGGAGGTGGGTGGTCTAATTTCTACCATCAAGTATTCTATGTGTGGATTATATCTACCAAAGTGCACTTGTGCTCACAAATGGGGAGCATGTACAGGAAATAATGGTCAGGGAGCCATTTGGTGGGAGTTACCACTGCACAGTGTGGTTCCAATTAGATATGGGCAGGGAAAGCATTACGACTAAGACCAAAATCTTGGCATTTAGAATGGCAGACTTCAGGAAAATGGGTGAAGTACTAAGAAGGCACCTGGTGGGTATCTGACCAGATATGGTGGTGGACCAAAGCTGGCTCATCATTGAGGAAGGAATACTGGTTGCCACAGAGCAGTATGTTAGGCTCAGGGGTAAGAACTCAAGGGCCAAAGTGCCCAGCTGGTTCAGTTCTGGGCTTGCCCAGGTAGTAAAGGAAAAGAGGCTGGCCTATAGAAAATTCAGGAAGACCGAGAGAGGTAGATAGGGAAAATTACCTAAGGTTGGCTAGTGAGGCGAGTAAGGAAGTCCACCAAGCTAAAGCACAGAAGGAGCTGCAGATAAATGAAGGGATTAAGAAAGAGGGAAGTCTTTCTTTCACTATATAAGTGAAAAAAAGAGACAAGAAGTAAGGTATTGTTAGACTTAAGAAAAGGGAGGAGTGGGTGGAGGATGATGGGTGGACATAGCACCAGTAACCAAGACTTGGCCATCACTACATCATGACTGGGAACCTGCAATCCCTGGATATAAACTATACAAAAGGGACAGGGTAGTCAGGAGGGGTGGGGTGGGGTGGCTGTTTATATCAGGGAAGGGATTTATTTATTTTTTTTAATTTTATTTAGCTTTTGTTGACCGGGTAAGTGCACTAGACAAATCCTGCCTATTTTCAGGCACGACCCGGGGGAGGGGAATACAGATGAATGTTAACTGACCTTGAACCAGATTAAGCTGTTTGTGGTATTTTTAGTGAATACCTAACTTGAATGAGGGAGGAGTCTGAAGAAGGGGAGGTGGAGGCATTATGGGTTCAATTGAGGACCAATAGAGGGAGAAAGGTGAGGCTGCTGGTGGTTTATAGATCACCCAACCAGGATGAGGAGAGGGACAGGGATCTGAGCTCACAAATATTGGAAGCTGCGGGGAAGGAGAGGTGGTAATTGTGGGGGACTTCAACCTGCACAAGCTGGACTGCAGAAAACCCAGGGGAAGATTACACAATGGGGAGGAGGTAGTAACAACAACAAAAATGGAAAGGGACCTGGGGGTAATCAAATCAGATGACCTTAAGGTTGGCAAGCAATGTGAGAAGGTGGTAGGGAGGGCTGGGGGGATACTGGGATGTATAGTGAGAGGCATCACCAGCAGAAAACAGGAAGTTGTTATCCCCCTGTACTAACAGTTGGTGAGACCCCACCTGGAATACTGCGTCCAGTTCTGGAGACCCCATCTCTGCAAGGATGTAGACAGAATGGAGACATTTCAGAGGAGGGCAACTAAAATGGTACAGGGTCTGCAAGAGAAGCCATACGAGGAGAGACTAAAGGAGCTTAATATGTATACCCTTGAGGAAAGGAGGGAGAGGGGGGACATGATAGAAACATTTAAGTACCTCAGTGGAATCAACAAAGTCCAAGAGGGTAGCATCTTTCAGAAAAAGAGGTGTGCAAGAACAAGGGGACACAATCTGAAGATAGAGGGGGAACGGCTCAGGGGCAATGTGAGGAAGTATTTTTTCACAGAGAGGGTGGTGGATGCATGGAACAGCCTTCTGTGGAGGAGGTTGTGGGGTCTAAAACTGTGGGAGAATTCAAGAATGCATGGGACAGACATAAGGCAATTTTTGTGAGGGGGAAGGAAGAAATAGGCTGTTGGTTAAATAGGATCTGCAGCTTATCCTCTAGGTAGGGAAATGGGCAGACTAGATGGGCCAAGCGGTCCTTATCTGCTGTCGAAGTCTATGTTTCTATACCATCAATGACATGTGCTAGGTTTCAGATGATCCTGAAATGACTGCAGAGTGGGTTCCTGATTCAGGGTGTCACAAAACCAACAAAAGCAGAGGCAATGCTTGATCTTGTGCTCACAAATGACAGTCAGGGAGCCATTGGATGGGAGTGGCCATTGGACAGTGTGGTTCCAGTTAGATATGGGAAGGAAAAGCATCCTGACTATGAACAAAATCTTGGATTTTAGAAAGGCGGACTTCAGGAATATGTGTGAAGTACTAAGGAGTCTGCTGGCAGGCATCACAGCAGATGTACTGTAGGGGTGGACCAAAGGTGGTTCATCATTAAGGAAAGAATACTGGTTTCCACAGAGGAATGTGATAGGCCCAGGGGCAAGAACCCAAGGGCCAAAGCACCCAGTTGGTTTAGTTCTGGGTTTCCCAGGCAGTAAGGGAAAAGAGGCTGGCCTATAGAAAATTCAGGAAGACCAACACAGAGGTGGGTAGGGAAAATTACCAAAGGTTGGATAGTGAGGCAAGTAAGAAAGCGCTGCAAGCTAAAGCACAGATGAAGCTGTGGATAGCTGAAGGAATTAAGAAGGGGGAGAAGTCTTTTTTTCACTATATAAATGAAAAAAGAGACAAAAGGAAGGGATTTTTAGACTTAAGAAAGGGGAGGAGTTGGTGGATGATAATGGTGGGAAAGCAGAGATACTAAATGAATACTTCTGTTCCATCTTCGCCATGGGGAAGGATGGACCAGTGCCTTCAGGAGGGAGAAGTGGAGCAGGGGAAAAGGGGAACACAGATGTAGTGATAGAGAAAGACAGAGTGAGGGATGGGCTGCTAGCATTAAAGGTGGACTAATCACCAGGCCCAGACAGAGTACATCCAAGTATAACCACCCAGTCCCCTGGGGTTACTAGAATCACCTCAGAAATAGTGCTAGGCAGGGAGAGGCAACTGGTGATTAACTAGTTAAACATTTGTTTTACCTGCTCACTCTTCTGTTTACTTGGCTCCAGCTGAGACTGAAGTAATGAGCTCATTTGGAACTCTTGCAGCAGCAGTCATAATCCCTGTGCCAGCTGTTGAGGTGGGAGATAGAATGTTGAGATGGCAGTTAGTCAGAGTTGTAGTTAGAGTGAGTCAGAGCTTGGAGTGTGGGAGTGAGAGTTGCTCTGCAGTGGGCTCTGAGTCTAGGGCACTGGATTTCATACCCTAGTTTGGTATTCTCCAGCTTGCCAATTGAAGTGGTGGAGCCCTTTCTTCAGCAGGACTTTCTGATCTTCATCACCAGAGGGGTGAAAGGAACTGTAGTTTGGTGGATCCAAGAGGCAATCCCTTATATTGGTCCAGGATATTTTAAAGCTACCTAAAAGTATGACCTTGAATGAAATCTGACTTTCGCCAGAGGGAGCAAGTACCTGTTTCTGTTGTGTTCCATGCCTAAAGGGAAGGCACAACTTTCTGTAAGTACAGATGTGCAAGACTGTTTTTGAAGTCAAGTAGGCTGAGGTGTGTGATGTCCAGAGGTATGACTATATCACACTATTTGGGAATTTTCCCTTTTCACTAACTAGGTATTGATTTGAATGCTGAATGCTGGATGCCAAGTCTTCATTCCCAGCATTTCAAGAGATGTTGCAAATGTTTACGGTGTAACTCTGAAAGAATGTCTGAGTCTGAACAAGGAAACTGGTTTTCCACATACTCGGAAAAACGGAGGTTTAAACAGAGTCCTGATTGTCCCACAGTATTTCAGAGCAAAAACGGAAGTAGCGTTTGTTCATGGTGTGTCCGTGAACTTAGCCCTTTAAAAATCAAAGCAGTGTGAGTTTCTTTCTTGATTCTGCTCGCTCATTTTGGTGTTGCTACTCACTCGTTTCAGTGTTTCTTGCCGCCTTTTCCTAGGTCATCATCATAATCATAAGGAACAGAAATTAAACAGTGGAATCACACTCCCAGTAGGTTTATTGTACAGTACTGTATTTGTTTTATTCTAACTCTGCAGTGGTTCTGGATAAACATGAACAAGGACCGAGCAATGAAATTCAGGAGAGTATGTAGGCAGTCAAAGGGAATAAAGGCTAAAGTAAAAATATTGTGGTGAGCATGGTAGCTAGAAAAAGATAGGGTGACAAGAAAAGAAAGAAATGATGCAAAATTGGTAAGTAGGGGATGAGGTGGTATCAGGACCAAGATTAACATCTGGACCCCCTCCCCGAGTGCTGCTTCAGTCTCTAAATGGGCCAAATTCCAGGCGATCTGGGAAATTCAGTTCAAACTGACCACAGCTGCTTCCTCCATCGCTTCTGAAAATTATTGTGAGGGAGTCTAAAATGTTACCCGATCGCAATCTCTCCACACTAGCATGCTTAGCTTAATTAGTGAATCGAGTGGGTGGGCGAGCAGGATCACACCATCCTTGCCTGCTGTACATTTGCCCAGAAATTGGATTTTTTAAATGAATTATCCATTTCCATGATGCTAGCTGTCACCCACAATTCTCTCATCCGGAGATGATCCAGCGGGATTTAACTGTCCTCTAAATACATTCAAGATGTGATGCTGATGCCGTTTACTTTTTTGGGGAGGGGTCCCGCCGCTACCGGACACCATTTTACAGCTGATTGATGTTGTAGTTCTACTTAATTTTGCCCATATGCATATCTGTATCTTGGGTGGGGGTCTAGCCATGTGTCCTTCATGGGTGCTACTCATGTCTGTGTCCTGGGTGGGGGTTCTTGCCATGCCCTGGTGTGGTAGCTGTTGCTTCTGGTTGTGTGTGTCTTGCAGGGGGTTGGGTGATTTGCTGGCTGTGTTTGGGGGGTTGCTGTCTGGGGAATTTGCTGGTGGGGTGTCTGGGAGGGTTGCTTGAGGTGGGGGACTCTTCATGTTTTTTGCTGAGGGGGACAGTCTGCATTTGGGATGGGGGGGTCCAGATTTGGTCTTGTTGTGGTTTGTTGGCAGTGTGCCTGGTGGAGTCTGTCCATGTTGGTGGGGCTAGTTTGTTGCTGGGTATCATCGGGATAGGTAGAAGGCCATGCTGGTCCCTTGGGGGGATGATTGTCTGCCATGCTGGTCCATTGGGCTTGGGAATTTTCTGGCTGGGTGTCTGAGGGGATTTGCTGGCTGGGTGTCTGGGGGTGACTGGGGTTGCTGTGGGAGAAGTTATGTGTTTGGTGGGGCAGGGGTTGACTGTGTTTCAGGAGTTGAAATTAAATTTGTCAGACACTAGTTAGCAGGACTGGGGGAATTCACAAGCCCCACAGGCTTGCCTTGCTGGTCTGGTGGGGTGGGGTGGGGACAGTGGCCATGCTCATGGGGTGGAAACAATGGCTATGCTGGCTGGGTGTGTTTAGGGATGGGGGGTCTGTGTTTTGTGGTGCTGGGGGGCAGTCCATATAGCTAGCAGGTCTACTGACTGACTGGGGAAAACTCACCAGCCCAACAGTGGTGTAATTACTGAAATGTTAACTTCTCCAGCACAAGCCCACAGGTTTAGTTAAACCATAGTAGCCTGAGTGATACAAAATTAGCATTTGGCTAGTGACTGGGACAGTGTCTGTGCTGGTCTGTAAGGGTGGGGAACAGTGTCAGTGCCAGTCCTTCAAGGTGTGGAAGAGTGTTCGTGCTGGTCTATCAAGGTGTGGAAGAGTGTCTGGGCCAGTCCATCAGGGTGTAGTGTGTCGATGTAGCTCAGGAAGGGTTGGTAGAGTGGTCGGGCTGGTGGGGTTCAGTGGGGAAGGGGCCAGGCTGGTCTATGGGTGTGGGGACCAGGCTGGTCTATGGGTGTGGGGAGAGTGGCCACACTGTTCAGTCAGGGTTGGGAAAGTGGCCATTCAGGTCAGTTGGGATTTGGGAGAATTATCACGCATGTTTGTGGGGGTGTGGAGAGTGGCAGTGCTGATTTGCCCTGCCAGCTTTGTGCTGCTGTCCTGACCATTCTGCTTCCTTGTGCTGCACCTGACCTGCACTGCCATCTGCTGCTACAGGACTGCTGCCTTTCTTAGTGCTTGCCGTAGTCTGGTAAGTTTTTAAAGTTCATTCATTTTTCAGAGCTCAGCTGAGGGGTGGTGGCTGCAGGGCTGCATCTGCTGCCGTCACGCCTGAGGGGTTGGGGATGCAGGGTTGCTCCTGCAGCCATCACCCGAGATTGCCTTGCTGCTATTGTTTGAAGGGGAAATCGTAGGAGGGGAAAATGGAGGGTTGGGGGTACATGAGCTGGCATGATTTAAAAAAAAACATAATGTCTTGGATATGGCACATGTGCTGGAAAAAATGGTTCTGGAGTCTGAGGGAGGGGTGAATGGGCAGTGTGGCACAGAACCATTTTTTCCAAGATGTATGCCAGTCTGCCAAGTCTGTGCCTTGCTCTGGTGGTTGATCGTTGATGGTCGGCTAAGGGATGGGATGGGTGGACTGGGTCACATGCTGGAAAAAAAGGTTCTGGCCTTGGAGGGAGGGGTGGACAGGCAGAGTGGCACAGAACCAGTTTTTGCAACATGTATGCCAGTCTGCCATGTCCATGCCATGCTCCAGTGGTTAGTCTTTGATGGTCGGCTGAGGGACAGGTTGGGCAGACCGGTACACATACTGGAAAAAATTGGTTCTGGCCTCGGAGGGAGGGCTGGACAGGCAGAGTGGCACAGAACCATTTTCCCCAACATGTGTGCCAGTCTGCTGAGTCCGTGCCTCACTCTGGTGGTTGCTCGTTGATGGTCAGCACAGAGACAGGCTGGGCGGACTGGTTCACATGCTGGGAAAAATGGTTCGGGCCTCGGAGGGAGGGTTGAACTGGCAGAGCAGCACAGAACCATTTTTTCCAACATGCATGCCAGTCTGCCGGGTCAGTGCTATGCTCTGGTGGTTGTTGGTTGATGGTCAGCAGAGGGACAGGCTGGGCAGACTGGTTCACATGCTGGAAAAAATGGTTCTGGCCTCGGAGGGAGGGGCGGACTGGCAGAGTGGCACAGAACCATTTTTTCCAACATACATACTAGGCTACCAGGTCCATGCCACATTCTGGTGGTTGTTCATTGATGGTCAGCAGTGGGATGGGCTGGGTGGACTGGTTCATGTGCTGGGAAAAATGGTTCTGGCCTCAGAGGGAGGATCAGACTGGCAGCGTGGCACAGCACCATTTTTCCAACATGCATGCCAGTCTGCCGGGTCTGTGCCATGCTCCAGTGGTTGGTTTTTGATGGTCAGCAGAGGGCCGGGCTGGGCAGACTGGTTCACGTGCTGGGAAAAATGGTTCTGGCCTCGGAGGGAGGATCAGACTGGCAGCGCGGCACAGCACCATTTTTCCAACATGCATGCCTGTCTGCTGAGTCTGTGCCATGCTTCAGTGGTTGGTGTTTGATGGTCAGCAGAGGGACTGGCTGGGTGGGCTGGTTCACATGCTGGGAAAAGTGGTTCTGGCCTCAGATGGAGGGGTAGACTGGAAGAGCGGCACAGAATCTTTTTTCCAACATGCATGCCAGGCTACCAAGACCATGCCTTGCTCTGGTGGTTGGTTTTTGATGGTCAGCAGAGTGACGGGTTGGGCAGACCGGTACACATACATGCTGAACCATTTTTCCAACATGTATTTACTGTGTTGTACTGCTGGCACCATCTTCACCTTGTCTATCCCCAATGCAAACATGGTTTTAAAATAAAAAATTCATTTTGGTGTGTGTGTGTGTGTGTGTGTGTGTGTGTGTGTAAAAACAGAGATGCACACTTAGACAAAAAAGAAATTTATTAAACCACATCAAACTGAATCAAATGTTTCATCAGTGCCCTTCAAAACTGTCATATGAGACAAATATGCCATAGTTGGTGGGGCCATAGATTAATTTGGACCGAAAGGATTCTCTAGACAAAACCCAAAGGGTATCAGTGCATTTAGAAACACAGATAGTCATCCTCGGTTCCCTTCATCAGTTTTGGAGGATGTTGGCATCTGATTACCTAGGGGGTAAACAAAGACAAGTTGATTAAGTTAGATTTCTGTGTTGGACCTTTTGATGGAATGTCTAATGGAATATTGTTGGAAGCCTGTCTGGAAGTTTGCTGGAAAACTTACCAGTTCAATAAAAAAGAAGTTGGTGTATCCTGTGTGGCTGTGTGTGGCTATCTGTAAGTGTTCCCACAAACTTCCTGTGCTGTCTGTTCTCTTGGATGGTGCGGTGGGACTGCATTGGTGCCAGAGCAATTCATGTTTGCTTGGATGGGGTTGAAGAACTAAAGAGATGATTGAATTCTTGGAGAACTATCAGCAGAGGTGAAGCCTCGACCACTGTACAGATAGGGGCTTCACCTCTCTGCCACCCCCCTTGCAGGCACTATATTTATATTTAAGCAATAATGCATGACAGGGTGTGGGTTGTGCTAGAATAACCTCACACCTGGGTGGTTTGACACGAGGCCGAGTGAATCCAATGTCCCAGAAGTGAGGTTATCTCAGCACAACCCACACTCTGGAGTGCATTATTGCTATTATACAATAGATTGCTGTTATACAAAATAAAAAAAATAAAAATTAAAAATGCTTTTATTAGATTTTTAGTGTGGCAATATATCTCTGTTTCTTAAGTGTACTGTATGGCATCCAAAGCATCATCCAAGAGATCCAAAGCAATACAGTGAGATTCTGCTGGGATAACCTCTCTGCCAGGGACACACTGACCAATCAGAGACCAGGAAATGTTCTTGCCATTGTATAATAAATAAATAATCTTTGTACCTGATCACTCAACCTAGTAAATTCTGTGGTGCCCCCGACATTTTAATTATGGCGCTTATGAACATCACATGCTCTTGCTTATGAACTGATGACACTACCTTGACCCTTCCTCAATAGTGCCTTCTGCATGGAGATTGAAGTTTATATCTCCAATGCCCTTTTATCAATCCCATGAGCATGCCCAGCATATTGAGAAAGTGGCGGGCAGGGCAGCATCATCGGCTTGCAGTGTTATGAGCAAGAGTGCATCATGTTCAGTAGCACCATAATAAAAATGCCGAGCACATATGATGATGTGCCAGTTTGTACTAGTGATTAGGGCACAATGATTAATTTGTTTATGTTGACTGCAGGGTGGATAAGAGATAAAGCCTGAATCTGTACAGTGGTCATGGTTTCACCTCTGCTGGTAGAACTCCTTTCATGAGGTTGAGCTCCGACATGAAAACTAAGAGGCTCCATTTTCAAGAAGACCAAGTCAGCAAGTTCCCAGTTTACTGTGAGTGCAATTTTGGATTGGTTTATTACTTGTGAGAGATTGTGAATTTGTGTATCTTACCATTAGCATCCTCATTAATCACCTTGTGAATTTTTTAATTGGATGCACTTTGTTTACAAATAATAAACCAATTCAGGCAAACTGTTAGGGACTGAACCGACGGAGTCCACCTTGGCATCTGGTGGTTTGGCTTAATTCACGTCTGAGCTCTGACAGACAAGCTTTGGTACACGGCATTGGGTGGGTACTGTCATGATGCCCCTGTGGTTGTCACACCTGAGGGGTGGGGGCTGCAGTGTTGAACCTGCTGCTGCTGCCACTGCTACACCTGAGGGGTAGGGGCTGCACCTGCTGCCATCATGCCTGAGGGTGGGGGCTGCACTTGCTGCCATCATGCCTGAGGGTTGGGGGCTGCACTTGCTGCCATCATGCCTGAGGGGTGGGGACTGCAGTGCCTTGCTGCTGCTGCCACCACACCTGAGAGGCGGGGCTGCTGCTGCCACCACACCTGAGGGTGGGGCTGCTGCCTGCTGCCATCATGCCTGAGGGGCTGCACTTGCTACCATCATGCCTGAGGGGTGGGGACTGCACTTGCTGCCATCATGCCTGAGGGGTGGGGTCTGCTCTTTCTGCTGTCACGCCTGAGGAGTGGGGGCTGCAGTGCTGCACTTGCTGCTGCCGCCATGCCTGAGGGGTGGGGGGCTGCAGTGCTCTGGCTGGTGCTGTCACCATACCTGAGGGGTTGGGGCTGCTGCTGCTGCCATACATGAGGGGTGGGGGCTGCAGTGCTGGGGCTGCTGCTGCCACCACACCTGAGGGGTGGGGGCTGCAGTGATGCACCTGCTGCTGCTGCCACACCTGTGTGTTGAGGGCCACAGTGCTGCTACTGTCACCATTGCACATGATTGGCACTGCAGTGATGCTGTTGTCTGACTTGGCTTGCTGTCTAACTTAGAGGATTGAGGAAAGACCACTCTTGCTATTTTGTCTGGAGTTGGAAGTTTAAGTCACTGCTCAGCACTTTCAAGGATGTGCGCTGCAACAGATCTTTACTGCTGTTCAGCTGCCACACAGCCCTGGCCTGTTGACTGATGCCTGAACCTCAGACACACTAACCACACCACATCCTGCAATTGTGCCACTGCTCCACTCAAAGTAAGTTGGTGGGTGTCTGCTTCATTTTCTTGGTCAGGGTTGTGGTCAGGGTTGTCTGGTTTGGTTTATTGGTCTGGTTGGAGGGAAACAATAGCTATTGGAGGTAGTATTTGGTGACTGGAGTGTTACTGGCAAGTAAGGCTGCCTAGACAAGGCTCCACCATCAGCGAAGATTACAATGATACAGCAAAGGTACTTGAAGGGATAAAGACTCCAACCCTGACTGGACACTTGCTCCATAGTGCCCTGGTGTCAGTCCTTGAGAATTCTTTATCATCCACAATGGCAGTGGGTTGTGTTGCTTCAGCCCGTTATGTTTACTCAGAACCCTTCATGACAAATATATGGGGGTCTGCTACTGTAATAATAATCATAATAATAATAATAATAATACTTTTTTCTATGGAGCCTTTCAAAAACCAAGGCGCCGTACAAAAATACTTTTAAAAACACATCAAACAGTTCAATTCTTAAAATATATAAAACAGCAGACACATTATAAACAAATAAAATCATTCATTGAATGCTTTAATCCATAAATATGTTTTTAGGGCCTTTTTAAATCCCTCCATGGCCGTGCACTCCCATAACTGTTGGGGTAGAGAATTCCAGAGGGTAGGGGCTGCATGCATAAATGTACACACCCCAGAAGATTTCGAACACACCCTTGGGATCTCTAGCAACCCCTCATCAGCTGCACAGAGTGATCGTCCAGGGCAGTAGGGAACCAAGAGCTCTTTCAGGTAGTCCGGTCAAGTCCGTGTAGGGCTTTGAAAGTCAAAAGACCAACTTTAAAGGTGATTCACCACTGAACTGGCAGCCAGTGCAGTCTGCATTGCACCAGATGAAATATGACTGCATTGGGAGGTACCAGTCAAAAGCTGGGCCACTGCATTCTGCACCAGCTGCAGGCGGCAGATGTCTACCCCAGGAAGACCTAGGTAGAGGGAATTGCAATAGTCCAAGCACGAAGACACAAAGGCATGGACCAGCATAGGAAGATCACCAGATGGAACAAGGTACTTAATCCTGGAGATATTCCTCAGATGGTAAAATGAGGACTTGACGATGGCAGACACCTGCAAATGTAGAGTCAGCCCTTCATCAAAGATTACCCCCAGATTACGCACCTGTTCAGAGGTCGGGAGTGAAACACCCCCAACATAAATTCCGGAGGGTGAACTAACTCCTGGCCCCCCTACCTGGCATGCTGGATCCACAACCAGCACCTCTGTCTTTTCTGAGTTCAACTTCAGCCAACTTGCATCCATCCACTCCTGAATTTCTTTGAGGCAGTTATTAAAGACCGAAACAGCTCCATCCTGGTCGGGTGCAAAAGAAAGGTAGAGCTGGGTATCATCAGCATAGCAGTGAAACCTCAGCCCATACCTTCTTACAATGTCTCCAAGGGGCAGCATGTACACTGCAAACAATTTGGGGGACAACACAGAGCCCTGAGGAACCCCACAAGGTAGAGAAACTGGACCTGAGGAATAAACCCTGGAAACCACTCTCTGCATTCTTCCGGAGAGGTAAGATGTAAACCACCTGAGGGCTATACCCGATAGTCCACAGATAAACCTCAGGCACTCCAGTAGAACCCCATGGTCCACAGTCTCAAAAGCTGATGAGAGATCTAGAAGAACCAAGATGGAACAGTTCTTCCGATCCCTAGCCATCAGGATATCATTGAGCACCCAAACCAGAGCTGTCTCAGTACTGTGCCTCTTACGAAAACCGGACTGGAGGGATTCATAGATATAATGGATGGTCAAGTGGTTCTTCAGCTGTACAGCCACTACCTTCTCAATCACCTTCCCTAAAAAGGGGAGGTTAGAGATTGGTCTGTAGTTTGCATAGCAGTCGGGGTCCAAAGAAGCTTTCTTCAAGAGGGGTGTTACCACCACCTCCTTCAGGGAGCAAGGAAACTCACCTTTTGCAAGGAGCACCAGACTATCTGTGCTAGGATTGGACCAATGAAATCAAGACAACCCAAAATCAGGGAAGTTGGTCCAGGATCCAAACTACAGCACGTAGGCGTGCACCCCAGACAATCCGCATGACATCAATGAACTCCGGTCGGTCAAAGGTACTCCAGGAAAACCGAGGAGCAGTGGCAGTGCGCTGGTCCAAAGCAACACCAATAGAGTGTGCTGGTTGGAGCACCACCCTAATGTTGGCCACCTTAGCTGCAAAGAATCGAGCAAATTCATTATACTCTATTTGCGAAAAGGCTTTTCGGACTTGTAGGCAGGCTGGGTTGCACAGTCTGTCTACAGTGAGAAAAAGCTGAGCTGTAAACATTTATGCTAGCCATGGTTTGGCACAAAGGTATGTTTTCAGGTGGATGGTAATGAGAAGAGTGCAGGGGGGTGTGGGTGGCAAGCTGGGCCACTACAATAGTGCCCTTCCTCCATGGAAATCTGCCTGAAAGTGATTGACTTTTAGGGAAGTTGGATCCAAATATGGCTATCAATATCGCCTTAGCCCTGGTGGCATTCCAGCAGAAGTTCAGGTTCTGAATCTGGGGGGAGGAGAAGGCAGATAAGCTTAAATATCTAACTAGGTGGCATTTATTAATTCTCGTGTTGACTGATGTGTGTCTTTCAAGAGGTGATGTTGTATTAATTTTAAAATTAAGTGTTTAGGTCTTAAAAGTGGTACTGAATGAGATCTGCTGCTGCAAGTCTTTCTCATTTTTCTAAGGTACAGTAGACTACGGTAATGTTTAGTGGCTTATATAAATCTTGTGTGTCTGTCTGTGTGTCTGTCTATGTGATCTATGTTTCCTTTGGATAATTATTTATATTCTCATCTAGGTCTTCGAATTGCTGCCTGTGAGCTGCTACTGCAAGGCACCATCATCATCCATGTCCTCCTGTCAGAAAAATAGTCTGTCTGCCTGTGACTTGCTACCGGAAGTCACTTTCAGAAAGGTACAGTCTATATTTAGAAAAGTCAACATTGTAGAAATTGGGCACTCACCTGCACACAGAATAGAGTCTCTACATAAACATTAACATTGAAGTTGTTGGCAGATGAGGACTGCTAGGCACATCTAGTCTGCCTGTTAGCCCCACACTTGTTTGTGGCCTCTGACACTATCTGGTCAATGGCTTTTATCTTCTCTTTGCACCTCTAAGGTTCCCTTATGCATGACCCAGGCATGTTTAAATGACTCATAAACAATATGTAATCAAAAGCGCTCCCAAAACACAGCTTCGTGTGTCAGGGGCTTACCTACTGAATGCAGTGGTCCATTTTGCTCTGAGCTGGTGGTAGTCCATAGTCACTAATGCTGAAATGTGTGGCCGACATATAAACAAATGCCTGGCTCCTCCTTAAACCCCCCCGCCACAGCAGCACCCTAAGATGGCGGCAACGTCAGTACATGATTACATCATCTGAGCGACAGAGCTCTGGCATGACAATGCAGGATGAATGGGGTCTTAAGGATAAAGTATGTATGACATTACCTTATCGAAGCCCTTCCCATCCAAATCCTTTACCTGTGCAGGTGTGAAATTGGTGGCCACACATACACAGGTAAGAGTTGGAGGGGAAGCGCTTTGATAAAGTAATGTCATAATTTATCCTTAAGTCGCCATTCAGCCTGCATTGTCTGCCAGAGCTCTATCACTCACATAGAAACATAGAAACATAGACTTTAATGGCAGATAAGGACCACTTGGCCCACCTAGTTTGCCCATTTGTAATCACATACTGACTTTGCCACCATCTTAGGGTGCTACTGCTGCAGGGGGTTTAAAGAGGAGCCAGTGGTTTGTTTATATGTCAGCCACACATTTCAGCATTAGCGACTATGGATTACCACCAGTTCAGAGTAAAACTGACCACTGGATTCTAGGCACAGGGTCAAATGTCACACGGCAGAATGCCGTGCATCTTATTCGCGTTGCGCAATTTCTTTATAACTTTTGTTCTGTGGGGAGCTGTGTCCCCACCCTCCCGTTATGGGGAGGCTGCACCCCACGGACCACCCCCACTAAAGATTCTAACTCTGGGGGGTCCAACTCAGGGAGCGCACAGGTCCAGGATTCGCCATAATGCCGTATGTTATTAAGTGTACAACATTATGATTCGGTAGGCTGGATTCTGTAGGTAAGCCCCTGACACACGAAGCTGTGTTTTTGGAGCGCTTTAGATTTGCATTTGTTTATGGTATGCAATATTTGTAACTGTCCCGGGCCAGCTTCTGTAGCTGATCCCCTTGATTGTCTTATTCATGGAGGTAGCAGATGATGTACTGTCTGTTTGGAACGCTCCTGGGCCAGCTTCTGTAGCTGATCCCCTTGATTGTCTTATTCATGGAGGTTGCAGATGATGTACTGTCTGTTTGGAACTCTCCTGGGGCAGCTTCTGCAGCTGATCCCCTTGATTGTCTTATTCATGGAGGTCGAGGTGATGTACTGTCTGTTTTGAATGCTCCTGGGCCAGCTTCTGTAGCTGATCCCCTTGATTGTCTTATTCATGGAGGTGGCAGATGATGTACTGTCTGTTTGGAATGCTCCTGGGCCAGCTTCTGTAGCTGATCCACTTGATTGTCTTATTCATGGAGGTTGCAGATGATGTACTGTCTGTTTGGAACTCTCCTGGGGCAGCTTCTGCAGCTGATCCCCTTGATTGTCTTATTCATGGAGGTTGAGGTGATGTACTGTCTGCTTGGAACTCTCCTGGACCAGCTTCTGTAGCTGATCCCCTTGATTGTCTTATTCATGGAGATCGCAGGTGATGTACTGTCTTTTTGGAACCGTCCTGGACCAGCTTCTGTAACTTATCCCTTTGGTTCTGTCATCCATGGAGGTGGCCAGTGAGTGAGCTTCATTTTGTGACCTTCTAGGGCCAGCAGCTGTAGCTGCCTCTCTGGAATCTCATCTATGGTGGCCTGTAATTAAATGATAATGGTGTCTTATGAATTTCTGTTGACAGCTTGTTCTGTAGCTGCTCCACTTGATTCATTCATCAATGTGCCTACAATTACACAATTTGTGTCTTGTCTGTAGGTACTGATGTAGAAATTGGTCGTGCATCTGATCTCTGATTACAAGTTTCTCAGACTTTACTCAGTACCTTCTAAACAGTCTAGATGTGCAATTTGAAATATCTTGGAATTACTTTAAAACCTGTACATCTTAGTCTTATGCTGCACCTTTGTGCAGCTTTGTTTATTTTTTTTTAAACTATGCTTCACTTGCAGGTCTTTGGAGATAACTGTACTACATGGAAAAATGGCATCCCAACCACCACAAAAAATGGCAAAGATCAGTAATGTCGCTGCAAAGGAATGTGCAGTACAATTCAAAGCTTACGGCATGTACGAAGAAGGAGGAAAGATGTTCTGTCGCTTCTGTGACCACATGGTTGACTACAGTTAGAAGGATACTGTGGTGGGTCATTGCAAAAGCAAAAAGCATACAAAAAATTAATGACTAAAAAATGACACAAATGCCAGAAAGACAACTCTGCATACTAGTTTTGGTGCTACAACTTCTGCAGCAGTTGCTAGTGAAGAAATTGTAATAGACACTTTAAAAGCTTGGTGTGGTGCCAACATTCCAATTGCAAAGTTGGATCAGCCCTTTCTGCGAGATTACATGGCAAAGTACGTAAAAGGAATCAGAGCACTTCCAAAGGCAGACACACTGCTTCAAAACTACTTGCCAAGACTTAAAAAGCAAATGGAAGAGTCCCTTACTGAGATTGCAAGAGGGAAGACACTTACAGTATGTGCGATGAATCAACTGACGCAGACTCTCGCTACGTGCTGAACATTATTTTCATGATGGAGGGTGGCAGGTCTTATATTGCCAACACAATGGAGCTGACTGCAGTAAACTACTCAACAGTTGCGTAAGCTGTTATGAAGACACTGCAGAAGTATGAAATAGGAATGGAGCAAGTGATTGCATTTGTGAGTGATAATGCACGCTATATGATCAAATGTTTTAATGATGCTATTAAAGGCATAATCGGAGACCACATTATTCATGTTGCTTGTTGGGCACATGTGTTATCCCTAGTAGGTGACACATGGATCGATCATTTTGAACTGGTGAACAAGCTGGTTGCCTAAATCAAGTATGCTTTTCAGCAGTCCCCAAAATGAAAGAGGGGATATATTGCATTTCTGGAGGAGAGGGGAGTAGATAAATAAGCATTGTCACCAGTTCCTGTCCTTACTTGCTGGAACACTTGGTTTGAGACTGTTAAATACCACTCAGTCCACCTCCCAGCATCTTAGAGAATTCTTTAAAGGTGATTCAAGTGACGCAAACTCCATGAAATCATTGCAAAAATAATTTCAGGAGTGGTTTGCAGAGCTGCAGCTGCACACAACATTTATTGAGGAAAACTGCACCAACCTCATGGAGACCATAGAATTGCTACAGTTGAAGGAAAAGCCCTTGGCTGTCTCAATATATGACACACTACTCAAAATCCATACACACTTTGAGACAGGAATGTGCAAAACTGGACAATTCAGTGAAAGAACCGATGAGATTCTCAGCAATTTAAGGCTACGGGGCAAGCAGGAACAAGTGGCATTTTTTCAAAACGCATTTTTCTTAGTACTGGCAAAGCTGGTAAAGCAATTAGATTCTAATCCTTCAGTTCTGTTCTTTAAAAGCTGTCAGAGTTTGGACCCACATAATCTCACTAAACTGAACAGGGACTTCCAACAGTACACTGAGGAAATGTCCCTTTTTAGCCTGCACAACAGGACTGCTATTCAAAAGGATTGGGAACTGTACAGTACATTAACTGGGACTTAAAAGAGCTGCCAGAAAATTCAAACTTTGATGTCGGGCAGTACTGGATTGCAATGGACTTACACCAGTACTAGCCACAGCAGCACAACTAGCAATATGGATACCTGTCTCCAGTGCAGATGTGGAATGCTCATTCTCTGTGTATGGGCAAATCCACACACATCAACGAAGGAATTTGCTGGTGGGCAATTTGGAGACACTATCTATGCTGATGTATAATAAGTGAGAATGTTTTTGGGGTATTGTCATGGTTTTGTGCTTATTGTCCTAGGTGTACAAGTTTAAGTTCAGTTTTATTTCATTTTCCATGCTGTTTACTATTCCAGAGCTTGTTGCTGTCTAGGTAATCTGAGGTCCTAGGTAGTCTAAGGTCCTGTTTGATCAGTAATCTGCTTCCCTACTATTGAGGTTAAGACAAGTATATTGAGGCCTGTGTAGAGTTTTTGGTGTCGGAAGTCCCACCCAGACCCATACTAAATGGTACCCCATGGCACTCCAACCCTTAAGCAAACTATTTCAGCAGTTCTTATTCAATCCTGCATCCATTCCTGCCTCACACAGTGAGGACTTTGGAAATGGCGAGGGAGGCTAAGTATGTGATCCCTCTGCCCCCAAGTCTGCAGGCATTTTTCAGTCTCAACCAGCTGGTTTGGCAGATGATTGGTACCCAGGTGTAGCACCAACCTCAGCTCCCACCAACTCCCTCTCCACCATTCTCCCTATTCTAGCTAAATCCCAGGTTGGTAACGCTTTAAACAGGATATGCCTCTGTTGCAACACACTTCTTTATTTTATTTCCACTTCTTGCTTATTTATACAAATTTATACGGCTTTAATTGAATTTATGATTTTTGGTGCAATGTTTTGTATTCTACACTACTTCACTACTTTTGTATGTGTGTGTATATTTACATAGGTTTTGACAGCAGCTCGTGTGTATTTTTACATAATTTCCAGCGGTCTGCATACAACACATTTGCACACTTATTTTATTTATAAGTTTTAGTTTAGCTGGTGAACTGCACTGTTTGTATCCGAATAGTTTCTATTTCATTAAGTTGAAGATCACTGTTTTGTTGTACAGTTTTGAACATCTTAATTTTTTGCACATTTATAAACACTACACATTTGCACATCTTAATTTATAGGTTTTACTTTAGCTGGCAAATTGCACTGTTTGTTTCTGAACACTATTTCAATGTATTTACAGCTTTTTGTTTAGCTGAAGAGCACTGATTTGATGCACAGTTTTGTACGTTAATCTTTTTGTACATTTATATTAAAACACTGCTTTTTCTTACAATTTTGAACTTCATCATTTCAGTGTATTCGGTATATATTCTTTAATCAATGAATCAGATGGTGACTGTTAAAGGGCTAGGCCTGCACATTGAGAGAAGGATGGATTCAACATGATCTGGGTGCGAGGGGGCACTACAGAATTCAAAGAGGACAAACTGACATGTACACATATTATATACATGCATAAAATGTATATGTGAATTATTAGGGTGAACAGCTATGGATAACAGTGGAAGGACTGTATACAGTACACATAGGAGACAAAGCAAATAGAGGCAAAGATTAAGTTCATCTGTATGCCATATTACATGTACTTTTAATGGGTACAAGGGCTGATCTACAATAGTAGTTGTCAAAATTGCTAAAATACATGCTAGTGGAGTACAAAAATGGTAAAATATGTGTCACAAAACAAAACACCTGTAAAAAATGATTTTGGCATTGCTGACACCAGTGTCAGTAATGGTTTTTAAAGTCTGTGAAACAGAATTTGCCTTTTCTCAATCACGATAAACCAGTGTCCCTGGTATGAATTTGAGAGCAAAGGGTGGGCAGAACCCCCATCTGGAGTAACCAGCTCAGGACTAACAGGTTCAGTAAGGGGGCCTTGTTACTTTAGACAAATGGCCAAATGTCTGAAGAAGATTTTATCCCCTGTAATGGGTTACAGTTTCTTCACTGTTCATGGAAGAATTGTGCTAATGTTAGCAAAGTGTGTTTACAGATGTGACCAGGATGTCACTAAATGCAAATGTGAATGCAAGTGTCCTCTGTCCTACGTCTGTAGGATTACAAATGCAAGTGTTCTGTTTTCCACTGTGGTTGGAATACAAAGAGGTTCTGTAAGTTACAGTTCGATTTTGGTTTCTGCAAGAGAAAGAGTGCCGAGAAGAGTAAACCTTTGGGGGTTCACCCTTGCTTTAAAGAACATCTTTTGAATAATGTCCCACTCTAGAACCCCATCTATGGTCTGGAAAGTTATGTTATTGCTGCCTGTGTGGATTTAATGGGTACCCCTTCAGAAGATAGGTCTGGCATATGCCTAGCAAAAAAAATCTCTCCCCAGGAATTGGTTTGTTAATACCAATAGTTGTTTTGTTCACCCCAGCCCTTGACCTCTAGAAAAATGAGCCAGGTAAACATTTCCACAGTCTTGGGGTGATACCATTTCTAACTGTGAGTGCATGCCCAGTATGGGTGCCAGCAATTAAATAAAGAGTGCTAACTGAGTAAAGTAGTTTGGGGTGAGTTACACAAGGGCACTAAGTGAACTGGCCAAGGAGCTGGCAGGGCCACTGACAGACCAATTTAATAGTTTACTAGAGTCAGGCATAGTTCGCAGGACTGGAGAACAGCACATGTGGTGCCCCTTCACATAAGTGGTCCCAAGAATGACCCAGGGAATTATAGACCAGCCAGTCTGACCTCAATTGTGGGCAACCTCATGGAGACCATACTAAAGGAAAGGTTGGTGGAATATCTAGGGGAGTATGGTCTCCAGAATTTGAGCCAGCATGGGTTCATGGGGAGAGAGATTGTGTAAAACAAATCTGATTGACTTCTCTGACTATGGCACTAAAATGGCAGACAGGGGCCAAGTGGTAGACATCCTCTATCTGGATTTCAGCAAGGCCTTTGACTCTGTGCCCCACAAAAGGTTGATCAGGAAGTTGGTGGATCTCAGGGTTGGGGATAAGATGGCCAGGTGGGTGGAAAACTGGCTGAGAGATAGAAGCCAGAGGGTGGTTGTGGGGTGAGAGTTATCTGGCATTAGAGAGGTCACCAGTGGGGTAATGCAGGACTCAGTGCTGGGGCCAGTGTTGTTAAATGTCTTCATCAGTGACATTGGGGATGGTATAAAGGGAAATATGTGCCTATTCATTGACAATACCAAGCTCTGCAGGAGAGTGGACACAGCTGAATGGATACAGGACCAACATGATGACCTGGAAAAGCTGGGGAGGTGTTCCAGGATCTGGCAGCTTGGCTTCAATGCCAAGAAATGCAAAGTTATGCATATTGAAACCAAGAATCCCAAGACAGAGTACTAGATGAATGGAGTCCTGGTATTCACATCAGAGGGAGGGAGGGACCTGGGAGTGATGATCTTTAGTTACATGAAGCACTCCACACAGTGCAAGAAAGCAGCAGCAAGGGCAAAGAAGATGCTGGGATGCATAGCTAGGGGGATCAGTAAGAGAGAGGAGGTTATACTGCCCTTGTACAGGTCACTGGTAAGGCCACATCTAGAGTATGGAGTTCAGCACTGGTGCATACACCTCAACAGGGAAATTAGCCTGCTGGAGAAGGTACAGAGGAGGGCTACAAAGATGACAGCAGGTCAGCAGGGTAAGGTATATAAGGAGAGATTGAAGGTACTGAACATTTACTCCATGGAGGACAGAGAGAGAGAGAGAGAGAGAGAGAGGGGACATGACTGGGACTTGAAGTACTTTAAAGGTATAAATAAGGTGGGTAAGCAGGATCTCTTTAAATTGAGAGGCAACCGTAACAAAAGGGGGCACAGTCTTAAGATGGAGGGTGGGAGGTTTACGAAGGTGGTCAGGAAGCACTTCTTCACAGAGAGGGTGGAGAACATTTGGAATGCGCTGCAAGAAGAGGTGATCTCATTGAACACAGTGGGCAACTTCAAGACAGGCTGGGATAGGCACAGGAGAGAGGTAAGGATCATGGGTAGGGAGGATGGGAGGAGTGGGGGGAGAGGGCAGGGACAGTAGCTCAAGCTCTGGACCCTGCAATACAAGCAGACTAGATAGACCAAAAGGCGTTCTTCTGCTGGCTCCTTAGCATGTTAGTAGGACTCCTACTGCACTTCCAAACAGCCTCATTTTTTCTGAGCGAACACATTAGGAGTCATGCCAAACAAATGTAAATATCTAGGAAAGTATGCAAGTTATGCATGCACAACTGGCATGAATGTTGCTAAGGACAAAAAGACCTTTCACATGAGGGTAGTCACTAACCTGAATTCATTATATATTTTTTTAAATAAAATAGTGAAGAAAAAATGAAAATTCAGGTAATCAGATGGCCATATTTTAAAAATATAATTAGTGCAACTTAGTGAATAGGCTCATTTGAAAGGTCTTTTTGTCCTGAACAACTTTCATGCTGGCTGTGTATGTGTAACATATATGATTTCTGAGAAAAATACATTTGTTCTACATGACTCCTGCTGTTTTGGCTCAAAGAGAAATAAATATGTCTGTTTGATAAGAAATTTGTTAGAGGATAGGTGACAGAGGCTGATAGTAAATGGAGTTATCTCCAAGGAAGGGAAGGTGATGGGGGTAGCTCAGAGGATCACTGCTGGTCCCAGTCCTCTTTAATATCTTTATAAGTGAAGTTGCAAAAGAGCAGGAAGGGAAGGATTGACTCTGCATAATGATACTAAGATCTGCAGCAGGATGGAAAAGTATAAGCAGAGACAATAGAAGACTTGAACAGTGGTCAAGGGTATGGCAGCTAGGTTTCAACACAAAAATATAAAATAATGCACGTTGGGCACAGAAATCCAGGGGCAGAGTACAAAATTGGTGAAGTGGCATTAACAACATTAAAAAAGCGCACATTCAAAAAAAAACAGCAAGCTGAGAAGGGGGGGCCCTAGGTCTCCCTCCCCCCCAAGGGAAGGGATGAAGAGTTAGGTTCTGGCATGCCTTTGGGGAGAGAAGAGGTAGGGGAACAATGGTGGAGGGGATTAGTGGTTAATGCTAGGAGTCTGGCAAACAAGATGGAGGAATTGATAACCATCATTGTGCATGATAGACTGGACATAATTGCTATCACAGAAACTTGCTGGATGGAATATCACACATGGGAGATAGCTATTCCTGGCTTCAGATTGTTCAGGAAGGACAGGAGAGACAAGAAGGGGGATGGCCTTATACATCAGGGAGAACATAAAGGTTATGGAGGGGCAGAAGGGGGATGGGGAAACTGAACTTCTTTGGGTGACGCTGGGCAGAAGGACAGGGGAATCCTTGAGACTAGGTGTAGTTTACAGACCACCTATGCAAGGGGAGGAACAGGTCAGGGTGATGTCACAGGCCATCATGAGGATGGCTGTCAAGGGGGAAACACTTCTGGTGATAGATCTAAACCTCACAGATGTAGACTGGACCATCCCAGATGAGGCTTCGGACAGAAGCAAGGGGATTCTGGAGGCACTGCAAGGGGTGTTCCTTCAACAGTTGGTCAGAGAGCCAACTGGGGGAACAACCTGCTGGACATGGTCTTGAAGAATGGGGAGAATATGGAGGTGGTGTTGGTAGGGAAGAAGCTGGGAAACAGTGACCATAGGACCATCAGGTTCAAGGTGAGGTAAGGAGGGTGGTGAGCTGAACCAACAGAATGGTGCTGGATTTCAGGCGAGCAGTCTTCAACAAGATGAGAAGGTTAGTGAGGGAGGCAATGAAAGGCATGGGGAAATAAATGAAGTGGAAGAGTTATGGAGAGCTATTAGAGACTGGGTCAGGCAGGCCACACAAATGTGTATAAGGATGGTTAGGAAGGGCATGAGAAGCAGGAGGCCACTCTGGTTCAATAGGGATATAATTAGGATCAGGAGGAGGAGGACCTTTAGGGAATACAAGAGAAGGCAGAAGGAAGAGGACAGGGAGGCTTATAAAGAAATTAGGAGGCTAGCAGGCATAATTAGGGAGGCTAAGCCCAACACAGAGGGAAGGATAGTGAAACAGGCCAAGAGAGGTAATAAGACATTTTTTAGATATGTGGGGGATAGGAGGAAAGCTGGCCAAGGGATTGCAGGGCTGTGGGGGGGGGAGGAAGGGGAGCCATTAGAAGAGGACTGGGATAAAGCAGAAGAGCTAAATAGGTACTTTTGCTTGGTATTTATGAAGGAGGGGGGAAGGCAGGGGACCAGAGTTAAGGAGGAGAAGGAGGAGGGCACAGGGGTGGAAACAAGTCCCTTCAGTGCAGAGAGAGTTATGAAGGAACTATGCAGTGCAAAGGTGGACAAGGCCACGGGGCCAGATGGGCTGCATCCGAGAATGATCAGGGAACTGAGAGAGGAGTTGGCTGCCCCACTGGTGAGGCTATTTAGCCTGTCTCTGGATTCCAGAAGGGTGCCATAGGACTAGAGGAGGGTGACTGTAGTACTGATACACAAGGAGGGAAGCAGAGAGTTGAGGGATAACTACCGCCAATCAGCCTCACCGCAGTGGTGGGGAAGGTCATGGAGGCACTCATCAGGGAAAGGGTAACGGAATACCTGGAGGTTAAAGGTCTGCCGAACAACAGACAGCATGGGTTCACAAAAGGGAAGTCATGCCAGTCCAATTTAATTGAGGTCTTTGACTGGATAATGCAGGTAATCAACCTGGCAGAGCGGTGGACATGGCCTATCTGGATTTCAGCAAGATCTTCGACACTGTACCCCGAAGAAGGCTGGTCAACAAGCTGGAAAGTATGGGGTGGGGGACAAAATAGCTAGATGGGTAGAATACTGGTTGGCAGATAGAAGCCAGAGGGTGGTAGTAAATGGGGTGCACTCCAGGACAAGGTAGTGATGAGTGGGGTCCCCCAGGGGTCAGTGCTTGGACCACTCCTTTTCAGTATCTACATAAGCGATATAGAGGACAGACTGAAGGTTTGAATGGCCCTTTTTGTGGATGATACAAAAATCTGCAATAGGGTTGACATTTTTGGGGTGCTGAAGACATGAGATAGGACCTGTGGACACTAGAGGGGTAGTTGGAGACCTGGTAAAAAAATTCAATATCAAGAAGTGCACAGTTATGCACCTGGGGCACAGAAACCCGAGGGCAGGATACACACTTGGAGGGAGTAAGTCAGGGTTACTGAGCTAGAGAGGGATCTAGGGATAGTGGTATCCAGTGTCCTCAAGGTGGGGAAGTAGTGTACCAGGGTGGTAGGGAGGGCATATGGGATGTTGGTAAGTTTAGGCATGGGAATCACTAGCAGAAGGAAGTAGGTCCTGGTGCCCCTGTACCAAGCCATAGTGAGACCGCACCTCGAATATGGAGTCCAGTTTTGGAGGCCATACCAGCGCAAAGACATAGAGTCAATTGAAAGGGTTTGGAAAAGAATGACCAAGCTGGTGCAAGAGATGAAGGGGTAAACCATATGAACAGAGATGTAAGGACGTGGGGCTCTACACATTAGAGACCAGAAGGGAGAGAGGGGACCTACTAGAGACCTTTAAATATGTCAAAGAGATAAACAAAGTGGACCCGGAGCAATTATTTCACAAGAAGGAAGGCACCATATCAAGGGGGCATGGCCTGAGACTACAGGGGGGACACTACAGAGGATGAGAGGATGGTTCTTCACTGAGAGGGTTGTGGAGGCAGGGAACAGGCTTCCAAAGGAGGTGGTGGGGTCTGGGACTATGTCAGGTTTCAAGAGAGCATGGGACAGGCACATGGGATTACGGAGGAGTGGGGTGGGCGCTTTAAGAGGGGAGAGGGAAGATTAGTGGGGGGTGAAGGGGCAGACAAGATGGGCTAAGAGGTCCTTTTCTACCGTCAAGTTCTATGATTTTACATACAGTGGATTACTGTTTAACAATATTATGCATCTATGGCTGCCACTGTACATCTGATGCAAATCCATAATCACTTTCCTCACTTGAAGCGAAAGGGGGGGAGGCAGAGGCCATAACTGACTCCTTGTTTTTGTAGTAAAGGGGTCAGACTTTTTTACAGCAAAAACAAGGAAAGGAGTCATTTCTAAAATGTACATACAAGCATGGGTACCACTTTTATTCAGACAGTGCCACCATCAGCAGCTACCACTTCAAGATTGCTACTACCCCCACCTACTATAATCAGGGGAAAACCAGAAGTAGTCTAGCAGCACTGAGATCAATATGGTTAAAGGGACACTGTAAACCCCCTTAGGTCTCAAAGTGTCCTTAGTTAAAAACACACATTTTTTGATTGCCAACATTCTGTAAAGATTGCTGATGTAGGTGGTAGTTTGATTCTAACTATTTTTTATTTTAAAAAATGTGAAAAACAGATTGCCCACTATACTGGTGTTACCACACAAACACATGCTTGTTTACATTCCTTGATCAGCTCCAACTGTATCTTTCCTGGACCTAGGAACACCCACAACACAGTCTAGCCACTCATGATGCAGTGAGAGTTTAGGAGGCTACTGCCACATGAATGACTGCACTGTTTGGGTGTGTTTCTAATGCTCCGGAAATATGCAGTAAGAACAGATCCAGGACTGTAAACAAAGTAAGATTGTTTAAAAAATATACATTAGCATGCATTTCAGTTCTACTAAACAAATAGACAGACAAAACAAACAGCAACATAAATGAATTTTAGAGAAGGTAAGCAATCATAAAATGTAGGTTTTAAACTAGAAATAATATGATGAAAAACAGGTTGACAATGTCCCTTTAAGGGACATTTACCAGAAATTACTGCTTTGAAAAGAATGAGAAAGTGACTGTGATGATAAGCATGTCCCAGACCAGATATATAGTGTGTTGATAGTCTCTTCCTGAGTCTGATTTTTACGGCTGCATGGGCCAAGCTCCACAGATGTTATGCCATCATCAGATTTGTATAAGAGCACTTTGAAATCATGTGACCGGACCACGGTCTGATGTGCTGCCACAGTGCTCCGGCATAATTTCCAGTGATTCTGTTTATACAGCCCTTCCTCTCTGCAGGCCTCATACACACACCACCTTCCCGGTGCACAACTTCTCCTTTCTGCAACTGCTGAAGTGATGACCACTGTGGGCAACATGGTGGCACTGACTTAAACTGTGCATGCACGAGTATTGTGCATAAGTAGTCATGTCAGTGCCATCATATTCCATATGGCTGACTCCTGTGAAAACTGCACATGCACAAGTATCATGCATGTGCAGTACTGCAATCGCTGCAGTATTAGTTACAGCTGACTCCAGTGTGGCAAGAGCACCACATATTCATTTCAATGCTCTTGCCACTCCTAAAAGCTCTCCACAGCCATGTCAGCCATATCAGCTCTGACCAGAGTTTGTTAAAATGGCCACTCCTTTCAGGGATCTGATCAACAGATCCTTCATTGAGGGAATAGTCCTCACAAAATGGAAGTCAGTCATAGTCATCCCCATTCACAAGGGGGTATCGACCTCACCCGTTGAAAATTATAAGCCCATCTAAATCCTTTGAATTTCGAGAATGCATACTCTACAATCAGTTATACAACTACCTAGAACAACACCAACTTCTGTTCCCCTGCCAACATGGATTTCATAAAAATCACAGCACTCTATCTGCTCTCATCAAGGTCACCTCGGAACTTCAACACACCTTCAACTTTGGCCAGGTAACTGGGGCCATCTTTGTGGACCTCACCAAAGCCTTCGACTTGGTGAACCACAAAAAGCTCCTTAAAAACATTAAAAAATTATGGGGATTTATCAACACTCCTTAATCTGGATTCAAAACTACCTTACAGGCCACTTCCAAAGTGTTAGATGGGCCAACAGCCAATCTCCCTTCAGACCTATCTCCCATGGTGTTTCCCAGGATTCTATCTTGGGGCCACTTCTCTTCTTACTATTCATTAATGAGTTGTGGAGGGGCATCCATTCAGCTTTACATGAATGATACCATCCTATACAGGTCCTCTGCTGACCTCTCATGGCTCAGCTAACACTTAGATTCTGACTTCCATCAACTGGAGGCATGGTTCCTTGCAAATAACCGGCTCCTGAACACTAAAACACTAAAACAACGCTCTTACACCCACACACCTACAAAACTGAACTCACACCCCAACTCACTATTACCAGTCATAATGGAGAACCCTTAGAACTGGTACACTCTTTTAAATACCTAGGTATCCTGCTTGACCTCAGCCTCTCTTTTGAGGCACATGTGAACAAAACCACCACAACTCTTCACCAAAAACTGTGTGTGCTCCACAGGCTCCGACCACTACTATCTAAAGAATCTTGCCTGAAAATTGCCACAGCCTCTCTCCTTACTCCCTCTACTTTCCTATGGCTTCCCACTACTCCTATAACTCAAATCTTCTCTTTTGAACCAACTAAAGCAACTATACCATAGGATAGGATGCTTTGCCTGAGGAGCCACCCCCTGCTAGCATCATTGCACTGTACTGGCATCTCTGGGCTGGGTACAACTGGAACATATGTTCCAGTACTCCTCCCTCTGCCTGCTTTACAAGCTCATTCACCTCTATGCCCCTCCAAGCCTATCTAACATTCCTGTAAAAAAATCTGCAAGCTGGACCCTCTGCTCCTCCTCTGTCCCACTGTTATCTGTGCTGTTGATACCCCTAGTGGCAAGCTGAAGATCCTTTGCCTATGCAGTGCCCTGTGCTTGGAACTCCCTCCCTCCATCTATCCTCTTTTGCCCTACCCTGCCTAGTTTTAAACATGCCTTCCACAGCTACTTATATGAATTAGGAACTTGCTCCTGCCCTACCTAAAAAATCCACATAACCCTCTGTACTCTTGTCTGGTCATCTCGACGAGCCTATCTCAACTATTCCGGGTCTACAATAATGTGCAGCTGACCTGCACTATTTTGTTAATGAATATTTTGTTTTACTTTGCGTGAATTTTGTATTGCTTACTTCCATTGTGCAGGGATTTGTTTCACATTTCTGTATTCCTTTTTTATGATATTATTGTCTCATGTAACCCTAGGTGGCGCTATCCCAAGGGCTACTACCCCTGCCTGCTTGGCTAGTAGCAGGTTAAGGGACCTGATTCTGAAATGGGTGCCTCCAGCCAGAGGTCAGGGTTGGTAGTGGTCAAGCTAACCTAGGCACAGCCCTCCGGTATACTGTAACCCCCCTCTTTCCCCTCTAGTGGCCTGAAGACTGTACAATAATCACTTTCACAATACCCCTGGTATACCACACAAATACCCACACTGTTTGCACTTACCACCAGGGCTGGTTCCTCTGGCTCGACCCTGGGTACCCCCTGTAAAACAAGGTTAAGCACAGCAAATAGCAACAGTACAGTACTTTGAGCACAAACTGGAACCACAGTCAGATTACATGCAGAAAAAGTTAGGTCTGATTTATTGAGGGGACTTGAACAAGGGAGAGCAAAATCAGGTTAATTAGCTTAAAGGTTATATCAATCAAGCAGTTATGCATGCACTTTGAGTCCCCCCACACAGTCCACCTCTGGGTACCCAGGTGGAGAAGAGATGGGCTAGCTAGGACAGTTGCCCGGGCTTGCAGCTGGTTGGGGCTCTGTGATTGAAAACACAACATGCACAGTACACAATATTTGTAATCCAGAGCCAGAGGGCTCAGTTCATAAAGGAAACAAAACAACAAGACAATCAGATGACACACTCAGATTAAGCTGTTGGTGCAGGGAGCTACCCTGGAATTTATTCACGATACCCAAGACTGGACACACGTTGGATGAAAATCAAGACCGCAGGTGGTTGATCTGGAATGTCAGGAGAAGCAGGGCCCACACAAGTTGCAGAAGCATTGTTCCTGTTCAAGCGTGGAGCAGGGGGACTGATACCCAGGCAGGTCTCTCGTCGATGGCTTCTCTGTGCAGTGGGTAGTCTGGCTGGGCCAGTCTGGCAAAGCCTAGACCGCATGGAGACAAGTTTGGATGCAGTCCGTTTTGGGCTGGATACAGCTTCCAGCAAGCAGAACACAGTTCACACAGTGGGGAACTAACTCACAACCCACTAGCAGCTCATAGCACATTTACATATACAGGAATTCTACTGTACCAGGCAAAGTGCTCCCTGATCACAATTGCAAAGTCTCTGCACACACTGGGAGCTTAGGGGTAGCTGGAACTCCTAACAGGCCGATCGCATTCAGTAAAAATATTTGGTCTTCTTCAGGTTGAGCCTGGTCCACTTCAGTAGCTTACTTTAGTCACACAAACTTGGATTTAGTCCAAAATAATTCTTTTCTCTCCCTCTCATGGAGCAGCAGCAGACATGCAGCCAAAAACTCAGCCCTTTCACAGTTTTCCCATGTGAATCCACTCAGGCTTTCTGCCCAGAATTACTTCAGCTCCTTCTTCTTGAGCTTCCAGCTCAGAACTAAACTGAAAACTGCAAGCAGCCCAGGACTTCCCCAAGATCCAAAAGATTTGGTTGGCTGATTTGGCTATCAGTCAAAGCAAGAGCTCCCCCTTCAGTTGCAAAAAAGGCACAAAACTCAAACCGCAGTTTCTATAGATTTTGAATTCAGACAGCTCCTGTAGTTCTACTATATTTTAGGTCCCACCAAAACTGATTGGTCCAATTTGCAGTCCAGGACCAAGATAGTGGAGACAAACAAAACAGTCCTTGCTACAAAGAAAGTAGGTTACACAAACTATATTATCATTATCATTCTAAAGGGTTTTCAGCAAATAGTTACATCTTTCAACAGAGCTCCATCTCAGATTACTTATGCTGCAATCAAGCAGCTCTAAAAGAGACAGTACACAGAGGCTATACAAGCTCTGGTAATCACATTTAAACTGCTAAAACGCAGGACACCAGCCTGGCAGTGAGCATTTAGGCAAGCTCAAGGAAGACTTTTTGGGAACCCTCATTTGTAGAGGGGTTACACTCATATTATGTGTATTGTTTAGCACTAGTTACCTTTTCACTAAGTGCTGTATTATATTGTCTGTATTCCTTTATCCTCTGTACCTTCCCCTGGGTCGCCCCTGAAAAAGGGACTGCATGGGCTCAGTGGGCTTACCCGGTTACCAAAATTCAAATAAATAAATATTACAATAGTCAGCATATAAGGGGGAAATAAAGGGTGTGTTGTTCATAAATATACACGTGTTCTTATCTGTGCATTGTGTGCTCTATATGGTCATTGTACTTCAAGAAAGTGGGGAGGCAAGGAATACTTGGGGTTTCCTACATGAAGTTAGGAGCAACTGGCTGGGAACTAGAAGAATACAAATGGGGTATGCTAGCAAAGGTTTCAATTGACATCTTCTTCCCCCCCCACTAGCCCAACTCCCCTTCCCCCCACTCCTACTACTACCCTTCCCACTGCTCCCCCCCTACATCCTAAACAGCCTGACCAGTGGCTTTAGCAAATGGCTACAAATGCTGGCATATATCTACCAACCTCCACACTTACCTCCTACTGCACTGCTAGCCTTGTCTTTCTGTTTAATGTGTTCCCATAGTTAGTGTCTGTCACCTATGTATTGTGTAAACATAATCCAGGTCTTAACCTGATTCCTTGTTCTCCCATGGCTGGCAACATAGTATTGTTTAAACCTACCCCATGTTGTATCCCTTCTTGATGTAGCCCCCTTCCCTTGCATATAAGGTTGTTGTAAAGCTCTGTACACTGTTACTTTCACTCATTGTACCAATGTGCAACTCAAATTCAAGTCAATGTATGTAATGTCACTCTTAGTTCATGATTCCAATGTGTAACTCAATGCTTTGTATCATGTACTCATCTGCTCTCCTCTGTAACCGCACCCCCCCCAGGTTGCACTGTGAGACGAGCATCTTGTTACTCAGTGTGCCTTTCCCGGTGAAACATTTCAATAAATAAATAAAACAATAAGGGGGAATAGGGTATCAAAGGGTGGGTTGGTGGCAGGAGAAAGGGGACTGGTACAGTGGGCAGGAGGACTGTAGACAAACAAGAATGGGAAGAATGGTGGGTTGCAATGGATGTTGGGCTGCTGTTTGGATGAACACATTATGGACACTGGGGGGTGTCCAATTTGTCACAGGCTGAGGAGCCTGGAGGCAGAAGTGCAGTGGGTAGGAAGGGAGATAGGGAGGTTTGGGGGAGGGGGAAGTAGCTGGAACAGGATAGCCACCTCCAAGGGGAACCAGGTGTACAGAACCAGTGGAAGGGAAGAGGAAAGGGAAAAGGGTTAAAGAGTACAGTAGTGCCAGCAGCATGGGGGAGTCTCTGGGCAGTATGAAAGGAGTAATGAAGAGCAGATCATCGAGGTCAGGCGATAGGTTCACTGCGCTGGCTACAATGGTGGATGATGAGGTGGGGATCTCCAGGAGGGGGCAGGAGGAAAATGGCTAGTGAAAGCCCGGGGAAACAGTCAGACAGAGGAGGGGGACAAGGATAAAGTGACTAAAGGGAGGAGGTTTAGGGTTACAAAGGGAGGCAAGGGATAAAACAGAGGCGGGAGAAGGGAGGAAGGAGCTGGACGAAGAAGGGAAGGAAGGTGATGATGCTGGGAGAGCATTGGGGAGGGGTTGGAAAGTCAGATACAGGGCAACAGAGGAGGGGGCAGGACTAGGGAAGAGGCTGGGGATATAGAAGAGGGAACAGATTGAATCACAAATACTGTATGTAGGATAAGGTAGATTTTTTGAAGCAGGTGCAAGGAAAAACAGGAACATGAGAAGGCATAAAAGTAAAAAGAGATGGGATCATAGTGCTGGGAGACTCAATACTTAAAGGGGTCAAATGGGGAAGTAAACGGGAGTGGCATAGTCACATATGGGTGGAATCAGTACCTGGACTTACAGTAGATAGGGTGGGACAGTCTATTCTTAAGTATGCAAGGAGGGGAAGGGAGAAACCACATGTCGTGGTGCACTTGAGTATGAATGACTTGGGAGGTGATATGATAAAATTGGTAAGGGAGAGGTCCGAGGAACTGGGAAAGTTGTTTGAGGAGGCAGGGAGATCATTGGCCTTCTCTGAAGTACTCCCAGTACCCCCGAGCAAGTACAGCAAGGAAAGGAAAGGAAAGATAGAGGAGTTTAACACTTGACTGGGAGTGTGGTGTAGAGACAAAGGGTACAGGCTTGTGGGAGGTTGGGGTAAAATCTGGAACCATAGTGATTTGTTCGTAGGGGACAGGTTACATTTGATTTAGGAGGGGTTTGGGGTATTAAAACAGAGACAGGGGTATAAATACTGTAGCAACAAAGGTGGATTTAAACTAGGTGTGGGGGGAGGCGAGTGGGCAGCAAGAATGCAGGGTGTCCAGAGAGTGGAGCCGAATGAGCTTGCCCCCATACAAACAGTGATGAAACCAGAGAAGAGTAGTTCGAGGGGGGTTAAGAACAGTAGGAAACAGGTTAAGGAACGGAAGGGAACAACCTGGAGGGTTGTCTCCCTGAATGCAAGAAGCCTGGGGAACAAATCCACTGAGCTACAGGCCCTCTTGGCAGTGGGGGTGGTGGACATAGTGGCCATCACCGAAACATGGGCCATCCATTACCAAGACTGGGACTGTATGATCCCAGGGTATAGGATTTACAGAAGGGACAGGGACAAAGGGAAAGGGGGAGGGGTAGTGGTTTACATGAGGGAGGGAATAAGGTGTGCAAAGGAAGAGGGGGAGGAGGGTAGAACAGAGGCATTATGGATGCAATTCCAAGATTCGAAAAATAGGACACTCACGATGGGAGTGGTGTACAGGCCACTGGCTCAGGCTGAGGACTTGGACAGGGAACTAGCAGAGCAGATTAGGAAGGTCTGCAGGAAAGGTAACACCATGATCATGGGAGACTTTAATCTGCCGGGAGTGGATTGGCATACCCCAGCCACCTCGAGTGCAAGAGAGCAGGTCCCCCTGGTAGCCTTCCAGGACAGCTTCCTAACAAAGATGGTTAATGAGCTGACTAGGTTGGGAAAAACTCTGGATCTAGTACTGTCTAACAGTGAGACTTTAAGAGAGCTAGGAGTACAGGACTCGCTGGTGGGGAATGACCACCACTCAGTGTGGTTCATACTCAACATAGGCAAGGAAGCTGTAGGAACAGGAACGAGGGAGGTTGACTTCAGACAGGGTGACTTTGGAAGGACTGGGGAAATTTTGGAGAATCATCTGGCAGGAATTCATCCACACTTGAATGCAAGCCAGAAAGGGGAAATAATCAAACTGGGGATTGTGGAGGCTACTGGGTCATGTACCAAAACATAGAGCAATAAGGAAAGGGCTAAGAAACCAAGCTGGTTGAGTAGAGAGGTCATGGGGAACGTGAGGGCAAAAAAGGCAGCATTCAGGAGATTCAGGAACTCCGGGAGGGGGGAGGACAGGGAAGAGTACAGAAAAATTCCAAGGTGGTAACCAGAGTAGTCAAGGTGGCCAAGGCTTCTAAAGAGCTGAGGCTGGTACAGGGCATCAAGGATGGGGAAAATTACTTTTTCAGGTATGTAAGGGAGAGGAGAAGTTGCAAGGACCAGATAGTGAGGATCAGGAAGGATGGGGGTTGTAGGCAGAGAAGGGGCAGAGCAGGCACAAGCACTAAATGAGTACTTCTGTTCTGTATTTACGAAGGAGAAGGGTGGGCAACTACCTCACGAGATGGGGAGGTGGGCAGGGGAGAGGAGGAGATAACAGATGAGGTAATCACAGAGGACAGGGTGTTGGAAGGTCTAAAGGCACTGAGGGTGGATAAGGCACCAGGACCAGATGGCATACACCCCAGGGTGCTAAAAGAACTGGCAGAGGTTCTGGCTGTGCTGCTGGCAGACCTGTTCAATACCTTCCTGGACACAGGATGCATACCACAAGACTGGAAGATGGCTTACTTGGTGCCCCTCCATAAAAGTGGACCAAAGGATGAGCTGGGCAATTGCAGACCAGTAAGCCTCACATCCATTGTGGGGAAACTAATGGAGATAATCCTGAAAGAGAGGCTGGTGACCTTTTAGGAAGTCAGTGGACTGTAGGAGAGTCAGCAATATGGATTTGTCTCCAGATGATCCTGCCAGTCCAACCTAGTTGAGTATTATGACTGGGTAATGAGGGAGTTGATCAAGGGTCATGCAGTGGATGTCTTGCATTTGGACTTCAGCAAATCTTTTGATTCAGTGCCTCATGGGAGGTTGGGGGGAAGTTAAAATACGTGGGGGTGGGCACAAAGATAGTGAACTGGATTGAGAAGTGGCTGTAAGAGAGGTGGCTGAGGGTGTTGGTGGTTTGGTGGGACTGTCGTTTCCAAGGGCTACGATGAGCGGGGTACCAAAGGGCTTGGTACTAGGTCCAGTGCTGTGTGGGATATTCATTGCAGACATCTCACATGGCATAAGGAATAAGATCAGTCTGTTTGCTGACGATACCAAGAGGGGGGTGGTGGTGGACAACCTAGAAGGGTGTCAGGGGCTACGGGATGACCTGACTAAACTGGAGGAGTGGTCAGAAATGTAGCAATTGGGGTTCAGTGATAAAAAGTGCAAAGTACTACACTTCAGAGCAAAGAACCCAGGGAGGAGTTTCCATTTGGGAGGAATTCAGCTAGGAACCACTGAGGAGGAAAAGGATCTAAGAATGTTTATAACAGGGAATATGAACAACTCAGCTCAGTGCAGGAAGGTGGCAGCTAAAGCCAACAGGATGCTGGGCCGTGTTGCAAGAGGAATCTCCTCCAGGAGCAGGGAGGTGATCCTGCCTCTGTACAGGTCACTAGTCAGGCCTCATCTGGAGTACTGTGTGCAGTACTGGCACCCATATCTTAAGAAAGATGTCAGATTACTGGAAGGGGTACAGTGCAGAGCAACAAAGATGATCAAAGGATTGGAGGACAAACCCTGTGAGGAAAGGCTGAGTGAGTTAAATATGTACTCCCTGGAGAAGAGGAGGGACTGGGGGGTATATGATTGAGACCGTTAAGTACTTAAAGGGGATAAGCAAGACAGGTACAGAAGGGGTATTTAAGTTGAGGAGGTGGAGGTACACAAGAGGACATGCTCTCAGACTGGAGGGGGGAAGATATAGGAGAGAAATGAGGAAACACTTTTTCATGGAGAGGGTTGTGATTAAATGGAACACTCATTCTGAGGAGGTGGCATCCTGTAAGACAGTGGGTAGTTTTAAAAGGGGATGGGACAGGGTGAGGGAGGGAGGGTAACTGTGAGAAGGGAAGGAGAGTGGGAGCAGCTGTAAGGTAAGGGTGCTAGCTGCACAAGCGAGCAGACTTGATAGACCATGTGGCCTGTTTCTTTTGGCAGATTTATATGTTCGTACCAATGATGCTCACACCCTATGTGTGCGCACAACTGTTATAACAGTTACACGTGTATGTGTGTGTGAGTATGTGTGTACTTGAAACAGCAGGTCTGCTCTATGAACCTATAGTCTATGAACTCCTCACCCACCAGTTAAAATCAAACCTCTAGCACACATAGTTCAATAAATAAGATAGAACCATCTTTTAAATAAGCATATTGAAAGTATGTAAGAACAATATCAGTCCATGTGTTGTACCTGAAACAATAAGGAAGCAGGAGCACAGACATGATACTAAAATGAAGACTGAAAAAAAACAGTTGGACAACATTCCTTTCAGGCTGACCACTCCATCTTTGACCAGGTGCCATGTCACCCAACTGTGTTCACAGAGTGCTTCTGGGCATCGCTCCTAAGTGCAGGCAGTCCCTGACCTTTCATCAGCACACAGTTCGCAAGCATGCTAGGTGCCATGTTGCACCACTATGTCCATGCAGTGCATCTGAGCATCTCTCCACAGTGCAGGCAGTCTCTCACCTTTCACCAGCAGACAGTACACCACCGTTATGTCTGCCTTGTCACACAAGAGTGTTCCTACAGTGCTTCTGAGTATCGCTTCACAATATTGGCTGTCCATTTGCTTTCACCAGCATGCAGCACACCACCATAATTGTTGCCATGTCACCTCACTGTGTTCAAGCTGTGCTTCTGAGCATCACTCTTCAGTGCAGGCAGTCACCACCTTGATTGGTACCATATCACCCCACTGTATTCATGCAGTGCTTCTGACATTACTCCCTTGTGCAGGCATACCCTCAGCTTTTATTAGCAAGCTGAACACCACCTTGATGTGTGCCTTGTCACACAAGAGTGTTCATCTAGTGCTTCTGAGCATCGCTCCCCAGTGCAGACAGTCCCTCACTTTTCACCAGCACAAAACACACCACCATGATTGGTGCCATGTCACTCCACTGTGTTCAAGCTGTGCTTCTGAACATCACTCCCCTGTGCAGGCAGTCCCTCACCTTTCAACAGCATGCAGTATGCAGCACTTATGGGTGCCATGTCACCCTTCTGTGTCCGTGCATTGCTTCTGAGCATTGCTCCCCAGTATAGGCACTCCCGCATATTTCATCAGCAAGCTGTACACCACCATGATGTGCTCTTTGTCACACTGGAGCATTCATACTGTGCTTCTGAGCACCGCTCCCAAGTGCAGGCAATCCCTCACCTTTTACCAGCAAGCAGTATACCACTGTGATGGGTGCCATGTTGCCCCATTGTGTTAATACAGTGCTTCTGAACATCACTCCTCTTTGCTAGCAGTCTCTCACCTTTCACTAGCATGCAGAACATCACCTTGATGGGTACAATGTCACCACACCATGTTCATCCAGTGCTTCCAACATTACTCCCTTTTGCAGGCATTCCCTCATCTTTCACTAGCAAGTAGAACACCACCATGGTGTGCATTGTCACACCAGAGAGTTACAGTGCTTCTGGGCACCACTCCCCAGTACAGGCAGTCCCTCATCTTTTACCAGCATGCAGTACACCATCATGATGGGTGCCTTGTCACCCTATTGCGTTAGTGCAGTGCTTAAGCATCACTCCCCTGTGCAGGCAGTCCCTCACCTTTTGGCAGCATGCAGAATTCAACTGTTATGGGTGACATGCCACCCATCTGTGTTGATGCACTGCTTCTGAACATTTCTTCCCAGTACAGGAAGTCCCTTACCTTTCACCAGCACAGAGTATGCAACAGGGATGGGTGCCAAAATGCCCCACTTTGCTTATGCAGCGCTTCTGAGCATTGCTACTCAATGCAGGCAGTTCCTACCTATTCACCAGTCTATCTTACACCAGCATGATTGGTGCCATGTCACTCCACTGTATTCATGCAGTACTTCTGAGAATCACTCCAGAGAGCAGGCACTTCCTCACCTTTCACCAGCACACAGTACACTACCATGATTGGTGCCATATCGCCCCACTGTGTTCAAGCTGTGCTTCTGAGCATCACTCCACAGTGCAGACAATCTCTCACCTTTCAACAGCACACAGTACACCACTTTGATGTGTGCCATGTTACCCCACTGTGTTCATGCAGTGCTTCTGACATTACTCCCTTGTGCAGGCATTCCCACATCTTTCACCAGTAAGCAGTACACCACTGTGATGTGTGTCTTGTCACACCAGAGTGTTCATACAGTGCTTCTGAGCATCATTACACTGTGCAGGCAACCCCTCACCATTCACTAGCACACAGAACACAATCATAATTGGTGCCATGCTGCTCCACTGTGTTCATGCAATGCTTCTGAACATTGCTCCTCCATGCAAGCAGTCTTTTACTTTGTTCATACATTGCTTCTGAGCATTACTCCACAGTGCAGGCAGTACCTCACATTTCACCAGCACACAGTGCACTACTGTGATGGGTGCTATTTCACTCCTCTGTGTTCATGCAGTAGTTCTGAGCATTGTTCCTTAGTGCAGGGAGACCCTACCCATTCACCAGAGTGCATTAAGTACCGTGATGGGTGCCATGTTGCCCCACTGTGTTCATTCATTGCTTCTCAGCATCACTCCTCCCTTCAAGCAGTCTCTTACTTTGTTCATACAGCACTTCTGAGCATTGTTGCACAGTGCAGGCAATCCCTCACCATGCTTCAGCACACAGAACGCAACCATAATTAGTGCCATGTTGCTTCACTGTGTTCATGCAGTGGTTCTGAGTATTGTTCCTTAGTGCAGGGAGACCATACCCATTCACCAGCATTCATTACACCACCATGATGGACGCCATGTTGCCCCTCTGTGTTCATTCATTGCTTCTCAGCATCGCTCCACCCTTCAAGCAGTCTCTTACTTTGTTCATACAGTGCTTCTGAGCATCACTCCACAGTACAGGCAGTACTTCACATTTCACCAGCACACAGTACACCACCGTAATGAGTGCTATATCACCCCACCGTGTTCATACAGTGCTTCTGAGCATCACGCCACAGTGCAGGCAGTACCTCACATTTCACCAACACACAATACACCACGGTAATGAGTGCCATACCACCCCACCGTGTTCATACAGTGCTTCTGAACATCACTCCACAGTGCAGGCAGTACCTTACATTTCACCAGCACACAGTACACCAACGTAATGAGTGCCATACCACCCCACCGTTTTCATACAGTGCTTCTGAACATCACTCCACAGTGCAGTCAGTACCTCACATTTCACCAGCACACAGTACACCACCATAGTGAGTGCCATACCACCCCACCGTGTTCATACAGTGCTTCTGAGCATCACTCCACAGTGCAGGCAGTACCTCACATTTCACCAGCACACAGTACACCCTATGTGGTACCCTTGTATGTATATCCAGCCTGTATCATGTAACGTGCATTTCATGTATATACTGTTATTACCTATCTGTGTTTGTACTTTAAGTGTTTATGTCACAGGACCTCCTTGTGAATGAATGAGCTTGCTCAATGGAGTTTTCCTGCAATAAACTTGAACTTGTACACCACCGTAGTGAGTGCCATATCACCCCACCGTGTTCATACAGTGCTTCTGAACATCACTCCACAGTGCAGGCAGTACCTCACATTTCACCAGCACACAGTACACCACTGTAGTGAGTGCCATACCACCCCACCATGTTCATACAGTGCTTCTGAGCACCACTTCACAGTGCAGGCAGTACCTCACATTTCACCAGCACACAGTACACCACCATAGTGAGTGCCATACCACCCCACCGTGTTCATACAGTGCTTCTGAGCATCACTCCACAGTGCAGGCAGTACCTCACATTTCACCAGCACACAGTACACCCTATGTGGTACCCTTGTATGTATATCCAGCCTGTATCATGTAACGTGCATTTCATGTATATACTGTTATTACCTATCTGTGTTTGTACTTTAAGTGTTTATGTCACAGGACCTCCTTGTGAATGAGCTTGCTCAATGGAGTTTTCCTGCAATAAACTTGAACTTGTACACCACCGTAGTGAGTGCCATATCACCCCACCGTGTTCATACAGTGATTCTGAGCATCACTCCACAGTGCAGGAAGTACCTTGCATTTCACCAGCACACAGTACACCACTGTAGTGAGTGCCATACCACCCCACCATGTTCATACAGTGCTTCTGAGCATCACTCCATAGTACAAGCAGTACCTCACATTTCACCAGCACACAGTACACCACGGTAATGAGTGTCATATCACCCCACCATGTTCATACAGTGCTTCTGAGCATCACTCCACAGTGCAGGCAGTACCTCACATTTCACCAGCACACAGTACACCACCGTAATGAGTGCCATACCAACCCACCGTGTTCATACAGTGCTTCTGAGCATCACTGCACAGTGCAGGCAGTACCTCACATTTCACCAGCACACAGTACACCACCGTAATGAGTGCCATATCACCCCACCGTGTTCATACAGTGCTTCTGAGCATCACTCCACAGTGCAGGCAGTACCTCACATTTCACCACCACACTGTACACCACCTTGATGGGTACCATATTACCCCAGTGTGTTCATGCATTGCTTCTCAGCATCACTCCTCCATGCAGGCAGTCCCTTACTGTTTACCAGCGCAGTACACAACTGTGTTAAATGGCATGTCGCCTCACTGTGTCCATGGGACAAAGCTGTTTATTTCCTTCTGCACCCTGACTTGCCCCAATCTGGGCCAGTTTTCCCAGCCCCATCACCCACCTTTTCTGGAACTTACCTTTTCTTGTGGCCCTGTAACAGAACCTTAAATCAGAGGTGCCTAGTCATTGGTGTGGGGCCTGCTACATGATAGGCCATCACCGTTCTACAGTCAGAGATTTTCCTCCAATTTTCTCCCCTAAATAGGCCCAGACATGTGTGTAATCAGCCTTCATGGAGACACCTTAGGCATCCAGGTGTGCGGTCCCTTCCAATGCTTTCCCATGGTGCTGCCACGTAGATTCCTGTCCATGTACTATAGACTGTTAATCTCCCTCCCAGGCCAGTCCCAAAGTGACCCAGATCCATTCCTGAACCCAGGTTGCTGGCATGGCAGTCAGTGGCTAAAAGCCAATCAACAAAAGCTTGAAACAGAAATAGGCAGACAAACCTAGAGCTGGAAATCAGAACTACACAGAGTAATGGCCTCATATTAAAAAGGTATCAAGCTGCCCCTTGTAAAGTCTCTTTCCTTTGTGCAGATTTGCAGCTATCTAAATTTGTTATACTTAAACATGTTTGGAGCAAAGTGAGACTGCCCCAAAAATATTTGAATATAGCTCCATAGCAAAAGTGAGGCACTTAAACATTCACTTTGCACAGTTCACATTCCCCTACTGGCCAATTACTGCAAACTAGTAGAGTTCACTAAATTTGCTATGCTCAAACATATTTGGAGCAAAGTGTGATTGCCCCAAGTATGTTTGAATATAACCCCTTAAAGCAAAAATGAGGCACTAAAATGTGTACTCAGCACAATTCACATCCCCCCCCGGCTGTGCAAAGAGATACAGTATCTGGTCACTGAAAACATGCAGGCTGTGATGGAGTCAACTCATTTAGGGCATCCAAGGCCTGTTAGTGTTACAATAGATACATTCAGAACCTCACTGAAAATGAGATACCGCATGTTAACTAACCTATCCTGGGTAACTTACACAATAAAACCTCATACAGAGATATAAACAGTACAAAATGAACATGAATGAGGTTCATCAGACAGGTCAAATTTTGAGCAAAAGTTCACAAGAACATTGCAGAGAATCTGTCCCACGGGCACAAACAATAGTACTTTTCAATGGTGAGGACATCAGGTGATAGGGCATTAAAGGAAGGAGTGCAGATAGGGGGAGAAGAAGGGAAAGTGCAGACAAGTGAGGGAAGAAGAGAGGGAGAAGGGTTGGTGAAGTGTGTGGAGGGGCAAGGAAGAGGACAAAGAGGGGAAGACGGTAAATTGAGGAGTGTGGAAGAGCTATAACTAAAGGGCAGCCACAGGAGGAAGCAGTGTGGTCACAGAGAGAGAAGGAAGAGGATAAACTGAGGAGTGGGGAAGGGCTATCACTCAAGGACAGGCACAGGAGGTAGAGATGTGGTCATGAAGAAGAGAGGAGCAGGAGTGTTTGGAAGAGGTGGAATGAGTAGTTAGGGGGAGAGCGTGCTAAAGTTTAGAAAAGCAGAAAAAGAAGTCAGCCTAGCCAGTGAAATATTTTACATCATAGTAATATGACTAAGTCACACATTAATTCTATATCTCTTCTCCCACATCAGTCATCCCCTTAGTTTTTATTTTGATAAGTTGCTAACTATTTTTGTTCTTTGGTCACTTTCACAACTTTTTGCTTGGTAGCTAATTTTTTTCAATTTATTCTTAAAACATAGTTATCCTTTTTATCTTTGTTACATTTATTCAATTTCTATGAACCTTATATTCTGATTCTGTGTGTCTGTTATCTTTTCCCCTTTACCCTTTCCCCAGGACACAGCTATTAATAGCTCAGTATGTCTTTCTTCATAAAACCTTTGATAAAAATAAATATTTTATCATATTAATGCATTAGCAGCCTTTGTGGCTCTGACCAGAGTTTGTTTTGAACTTGCTGCCACAGTGGCTGCACCTTGATGAAATCCCATAGCATATGTTTAAGTCTACCTGTTTCAAAGCTGCATTTAGTGCATAGCTGAGAATTCAGAACCTTCAATTCATGCAGTTTCACTGTTGTATAATACAAATCCTGAAGGATTTGACTTGCATCCATTGATAGTGATTGACTTTCACCAAATTATGGGCATTATTTCATATGTGTCCCCAATCTTTCTCCGAGGGGTCTCAGGCCAGAACTGATTTCCAATAGGGAGATGGGGAATCAAATCTGTGTTTCATGAGGTTTCTAAAGATGCTATATAGTTGTGATATGGAGTGTAGGGATGCTGCTACAGTATATCCTGTAGTTGTGGAAGGGTTACTGGCTGTTCTGACTGCTGTGTTAACTGCACCACAGGTGCTACCACTGCATGCTTTAACTGTAGGAAGAAAAATACATCCTTGTTGTATAGTTGGAGTCTTATATTCAATAACAGATCCCTCAGACTATTAATGCCTCTGCCTTTCCTTACCTGTATGCTCAATGTAGTCTTGGGGATTTTAATATTTGGATTGTTACAGATAGGCTGGTTAGCCACTGCTCCAATCTGAGTTTTGTCTATTCTAGTTAACTAGGAATATATGTGCATGGAGGAGACAATAGTTTTCCACTTGGGGACTTTAGAGAGATGGGTTGGCCAAACATAAAATAAAGCTAAGGGGTCAATCCCTTGTTTTCTGCAAAGATGTTCCTCTATTTCTAACCATTGAGGTGTGCATGTAATGGGTTTCACCTGGTTTGGCTGCTCATCTGAGGTATTTTGCATCCTGGATTGCATGGTAATAAGGTACAAAATCTGGACGATTTAGTCCACCCGTGGTTTGTGCAGCTGCTGGCTTGCTGTAGGCTCTTCTGGGTTCCTTTTCCATGTCACAGAAATGTGGAAAGGAGCTGTGCACCTCTTGGAACCATTAAAGGAGCAGTCTAACCACCATAATGCTAAGGGGTACAGAATTCTAGGTAAAACATTTATTTCAATTATGTTTATTCTTCTTCAGAGAGATATAGTCAAGGCCAACCATCTATGCAAATACTGCTTGATTGTGGAGATAAGGGAGGTTAAATTATCTTTCACCATTGTCTTCTGAGATACCAAAACCTTAATTCCCAGATACATCAAGGATGTGTTAGACCAGTGTAGTCCAAGATAGGCAAGGTCCTGTTGTCTGGCATTGAAAAAGTCATCTACCTCTCAAATGACCTCAGGAATGGATGAGGCAGGGTGTTGGACATGGATCAGGATATCATCTGCATAAAGTGATAACTTATATTGTTTGTCACCAAAAGGGATGCCTAAGATCAGTGGATGCTGATTTATTTTAATAGCTAGGTGTTCTAGGTATACTGTAAGTTAAATAAGAAGAGGACAGAGAGCATCCCTGTTTCATTCCATTTGTGAGGGTGAAGCCTGATGACAGGAACCTGTTACAACATACCCTGACAGAAGGATGTGAATACAACAGTTCAGTTTCATGGCATAACAGCCACCCTTGAATGGCATAGAATTAAAATAGCACCAAATTATGGTGAATGCCAATAATGACAATCTCTCTGTTTGCAGGGGGCTGTTTATTAAATATACCAAGTCTGGAAAGTGGACCTTGAGGAGGAGGGGTACAGTGAGTTCACCGACTCCCCAAACTGTGCTGTTTTGACTCTGTGCCATTTGGGAGTCATTATTTTGATGATATACACAACAGCTTTACTCACTGGAGGTATTTGTGCAGTATGTGTTCCATCACCAGAAAAGGTATCTCTAGGACACTGTTGATAACTTTTCCTGCATCCAGGGAGGCAAGAACTGCAGCCGTGTCCATCCTCCTGGATTCAGAAATGATGTGAAACAATATTCTTAAGTAGTGGCAGAGACTCTACCTCCCATGAACCCCATTTGTTCTGGTCCCAGAAGTGATAACCATACAGTATGTAAACTGCTCTCCCTTTAATGCCTTATAGAAATTAATAGTTAGGCCATCCAGACCTGGGACCTTATCTAAATGTAATGATTTTATCACCTCGCTGGGCTCTAACTTGAAGAGAGGCAATTTTAATAAGGGTTGTTGTTGTTCCTCACGAACTTGGACAGAGGAGTGGCACTAAGTGACTTATCTATCTGTTTAATAGAGCTCTCAGACTCTTCAAAGTTGTATAATGCAGCATAGTATGTCTGAAATGCACGTGCTGTCAGCCATGGTAATGTGAGAAAGGCTTGGGAACCAGGATCTCTGATTTCTTTTACTGTTCTGAGTGCTTCTGGCTGCTTGAAGCACAGGTCCAGTAATCTGTCTGCCCCTTACCCCTTCTGCTACATAGGAGGATGTTGTTCTGAAAATGGCTAGTTCAGCTTGTTCCCTGCAGAGCTTGTGATATCATTCTCTTAGTGTTACAAGTTCTGTTATGATTGCATCTGAGGTAGATGTGGATAGCTTATTTCTCCATCTCTCTGAGCTTAACCAGTAGTGATGAGGATTAGGCTTGTTTCTGCTTGGAGGAGATTCTAATAATTCCCCTCCGACTGAACACTTAAAGACATTCCAGATCATGGCAGCCTCATGGATGGTGACAGTATTTTTGATAAATAAATCTCTCAGTAAAATCTTTGAGGTGTTTAACTGTTCAGAATCCTTGAATAGGTTATTGTAGAGCCTCCTTGTTTTATCTGCTTCTGTCTGAGTGTCACGTTTGAGTGTGAGCTGTACTGGTGTGTGACTTGACACTGCCTGTGACAGGATTTCTGTGGTGCATATGCCTGAGAGAAGTTGGTGGCTAATCAAATAATAGTCTAATCTCAAGCTGGTGCTGTGTGGAGGTGACAAAAAGTGATCTCATTAGTAGACTGATGCATGAGTCTCCAGAGATACATACAGTTAAGTGAGCCCTGGAGTTCACAGAGAGCCTTCTGTGAGGGTGCTAGACATGTCTTCCCTGCGTTTGACCTATACAGGTCATTATCCATGTCTATATGCCAGTCCCCTGCCATGATACCTGTGGTCTGTGACCAGACTGTTAAATTAGCTAGTACGGAGCTGAAGAAAGGCCATGTGCACTGGTTAACACCACTTCTGTTCTCTCCAGTAGCCCTTTGCTGTAATGTAGCAACCTGAGGAGCCATATATAACACTGTAGGGTAGGAAGGCTGTGGTCCTAGAAACCAAGAAAACCATGCTAGCTCATTTAGAGTATATTTCCACCCCATACACCTGGTTTAACCATCTTCTCCTGAGAAGTGCAACTTTTGGTTCACAATCACAGAGGTTGGTTTCTTGTAGAAATGCAATAGAGGGGTTGTAACTCTTTAAATGATTGAGTGTCTGGGATCTCTTTTGGGGAGAGTTGGCCACCTTAACATTTCATGTGAGCATTGTGGTCTGGGTACTAACCATTATTACAAATTAAAAAACCTGCTTGGTTACGTCTCAGGATTTGATCTTTTAGGTTAAGACACTTAGTCACTCTCACACCTATGTTCGAGTGGCAGTGGCCATATTGACCTGGATACCAGTCTGAGTTGCCCCACCTAAAGACACCAAGACAACACATACCCCATCCCCCCATCAAGACAATGGAGACACCTCTGTGACTTTTGATGAAATTCCCACTTGGTTCACCCATGTATCTGCTTCCCACCTGAGGAGTAACCATGGTTTTAGGTAGTTTCCTTGCAGACTTAATGTCTGCCTTTGTTCACAGTTCTTGACCAGAGTGGATCTTCTGTTGGTGATATATGCTTCAGAATCTGGACTAGCCACATCATATCATATAGGTCTCATACCATTACACCCCACCTTGGTCACCCATCAGATTCAATGTAGTTATAACATGTACTGTTATATACATAAAAAATGTATTTTACCAACTGAATAAAGAAGTCCAGGCAACTGAGATTTTAAGAGTGAAGTCTGTGCCCAGACTGTCACAGACTAAAGTCTTAGTGATAAAGTAATTTTATAAATTGGGCAAAGGATTTCAAGCAATCTAATTGGTTGTTAGCTGTGCATTAGATGTGTCTAATGCACAGCTAAAACTAGAACCCCCATTTAGAATTCACAGGCCCATTTTATAAGCGCAATAAGCCACTCCGGGGATGTTTATTAGACAGTTCTAATGCACACCCCATCATGTCTTATTGCTTACTTATTAGCCAGGACATATAAGCAAGGTTTTCAGCCAGGGATGAATCAAGTCAAGCCCACAATCTAGTGTTACTGGAGTCTAAGCTTGGGGGATCAGAGTAGGAGAGATTACATTGGTAGTACCTGTGTGCACTAACATTGTGCTGTGTTCCCAGACCTACTGTCCATGTGTCCAGTGTTTCTACACTGCATCAAGAGCTGAGATACACAGTGCCATTTCCACCTCACTTTGTGTGGAGTGGCTCTGCATCTCCATTCAAGCTGCATGGTGGGTAAAGGATCTGAACTTGTATCTGAGCGACATGTCTCACAGATTGTCAGTTTGCAGTAGTGGTCTACAAAACCAACTGGTACCCACCTCTATGTCCAGCATCGCATCATTCATCCACTTTGCAGGCTTCCTCTGCTCACTTGAATGGTCACATTAGAGTACAAGGTAAAGTGTGATACTCTGGAGAGGAAGAAGGGTGGTGCCTGCTACCAGTGGTGGAAATTGTAGGCTGAGAAGTTCATTGTCTTGCAGATTCTGTGGCAGTGCTTTAAATGGTTGAGGTGATTTACTGCTGTGATCCTCTGATAGTGTCACCCTTGCACCCAATCTCCCCCCTCTGTCTTCTATGTATGGCCCAGGCAAATGGCAAGTAACAGTAAAACTGCAATTGAAATAAGTCATTAAAAATAGAATAATTGATAGGTCTGGTAGCATTACCAGGGAGTAATACCATAGAGAGCTTCTGGACACATACAGACCTTGAGAGCAAAGCTCGAGAGTTTCAATGTGCACCGAAGCTCAGGATAGTAGGACTCCCTGGTAATGCACCCAAACCTATCTATTATTTTTTTAATATATGGATCAGAGTCTAAAATTTCACCAGATCGAAAATGGGCATCCAAGTACTACAGTTAAGACTCACTACAGGCCCTGGCTGTCTGGTCTGCATACTCTTTAGTGGAGAGATGACTCGAGCACTTCAATGCACTGAGAAGTTGCTCCTTGTCACTTTTGCCTTTTGTGGCGATTTCAGCCCCGTGGCCAGAAGAATGGAAGCAGGATCAACCAGATAGAATTGTAAAATACAGAAAAACACAACAAAAATGTTGGTGGCCACAGTGAGGACATTTGTCTCACTAAGCAAGAGACAGAGATGCCATATTTAGTTGTTCTGTCTGCTCAGACAGGGAAAGTGACCAATAGGAAGGCACGCTATGGAAGACATGTGGAGGAAGACTTGAACTTGTGCCATTGACCTTTTGTGATAATACTATCGTTCAGGACCTGAACGATAGTATTATCACTCATTAACAGTGCTATTATCAGTGTGGCAGTGATGCTATTACTGGGAATTTTTTTACATGCTTTAGAATGGTATTATTTTCAGAATCCATATAGTAAACACTTTTAACTTATATTGAACAACAATATTAAACAGTTCCTGTACTTGCCATTGTGGGTGGTCTTGCCTGGGTTGCAGATTTGGTTCCTAATGCTCCATCTTCATCTCTTTCACATGTGCTGCCATGGTTTTAAACATTTTTGGGAGAAGCTGTTGGCTGGAGGCAGATGCGGAGTCAAAAGTGTGTGTTCTGTGGAGGAGCTGCAGTATCAGTTTTGCTGGGAAGACCACTCTAAATTTTACTTCTCCCACGCTGAGTTTTGTTTTAAATCTTTGAAGGCTCTTTATCTCTGACCACCTGCCTCAAGTCTAATGCATTGCAGACTGCTTTTGGGCTGCTTGCTGAATTTTCAGTTTATCTTGGAAGTTGAGAAGCTTGCTGATTATGGCCCTGGGTATGTCCTTTTCGGATAGGGTCACAGCACTCAATTGGCCCTCTAAATTGTGTAAGCAGTACTGTTTTCAAGGGTTCCCATTACCTATGTGAAGAGTTCATTAACAAAGGCTATGGTGTCCTTCCCTCCTGCTAATTTAGAAATTCCCACCAGGAGCAAGTTGTTGCACCTGCTCCCATTTTCTTGGTCATCTATTCTGTCTAAAATGGCTAGTCTGCGTCTTAGAGTGATCAGCTCATTTTCCTCATGATACATTTTGTCTTCTAAAGCACCAGCTCTAAAGTCCATGTCACCTACTCAATGGTTGAGTTTTTCAAGGGACAATTTAACAGATTTTATATCTCCAGCACTCTCCATAACTATAAGTTTTATGGCTTTGAGTTCTGGTAAGAAGTGCTGGAGCAGAGTTGGTTTGTTTGCTTGGTCCAGTGGAATTGTCAGTGGGCAGTTTGTCTTATGCCTTTCCAGGGCCTGTGATCACACTAGGATCAATGGCACCTGATGAGGGAGGTAAGGTGCCTGCCTGGCGCCATGGCTTGGAGGGACAGGGAGCGAATCCTCAGGATCACAGGAGCAGCTGCACTGGGGAGGTAGCTGGAGGTCATTGTCCACCTAGGGACAAATGACCTGGCAAAGAAAGGGATCAGAGCAGTGCAAGAAGCATTTGTGGAGATGGGGAGGGGCCTTAGACAAATAGCACACACGGTAACCTTCTCGGAGGTGCTGCCTGTCTATGGTACAGATGAGGCTAGGGTGCTCCACACCATGGGATTCAATCAGTGGTTGAAAAACTGGTGCAGAGCTCAGCAATTTGGCTTCATTGGGGACTGGGGGTCCACCTGGAGTGATGCAGGCCTATACTGGGGTGATGGTCTGCATCTGTCCAGGAGGGGAACCAGGATCCTAAGTGATAGGTTTAAATACTTCATTGGCAAGCATTTAAACTAGCCAAGGGGGGAGGCATTGGAAAGGAGCAGGAAAATCCTAGCCCCCCCAAAAAATCAGGGTACTAAGTGAGGTAGACACCAACATAGAGATGTCAATAGGGAGAAGCGCAGGGGTAAATGGAGAAAGTGACAAATACAATAAGGACAGGGATGAGGCAAAAAGGGGTAAGGCCATCAAGAAATGGAGGGTAATGAGTACCAATGCCCATAGTCTGGGCAACATCTCCCTGAACTGGTGGCCGTGATGGAAGAGGGATGCCTGGATATCATAGCAGTCACAGAAACATGGTACTCAGAGAACCATGACTGGGATGTTAACATACCAGGGTACACAACCTACAGAAGAGACAGGGAGGGTGGGGGGTAGCTCTCTATGTAAGGGAAGGGATAAAAGTAACTGAACAAAAGAGTACACAGGGAGGAGAGGAGGCACTGTGGGTCACCTTAGAGACTGGAAATGGCACCAAAATCCACACAGGGGTTGTAAACAGACCCCCATGTCGAGGGGAGGGAATGGACAAGGATATGATAGAAGCCATACTTAGGATGGCAGAGAAAGGGGAGATACTGTTGATGGGGGTCTTAATATGCCAGATGTTAACTGGAGCACCTTTGCTGCAGCCACATCCAAAAGCAGGTCCATTCTTGATGCCTTTCAGGTGGCATGCCTCAGATAGCTAGTTTTGGAACCTACTCATGAGGGAGCAATCTTAGACCTCGTACTCTCAAATGGGGACAGTAAGAGGATCTCAGATCTAGAAGTGGGTAGCCATTTGGGAACAAGTGATCACCAAACAGTGTGGTTCACGATAAACTCAGCTAGAGAGTCAAGCCATACAAAAGTGAGGGTTCTGGACTTCAGGAGGGCTGACTTTGGCAAGATGGGAGAGTGCCTTAGAAAAGCACTAGCAAACAGGCAAGAAGGAGGGAGTGGAGCAGCAATGAGGAATTATCAAAACTGCCATCACAGAGGCAACAAGCCTTTATGTGAAGCAAATAAACAAATCAAAATGAAAGAAAAAGTCACTATGGTTCTCAAAAGAAGTGGCGGTGAAGGTTAGGGAGAAAAAGATAGCATTTAGGAAGTATAAGGAAACACAGAAGGAGCAGGACAGAGAACTGTACCAGTTAAGCCAGAAAGAAGCAGGGAGGGTAGTCAGAATAGCAAAGGCACAAACAGGAAAAGATAGCCAACTCGGTTAAGAAGGGGGATAAAACCTTTTATAGGTATATCAGGGAGCGTAGAAAGGCAAAGGGAGGGATAGTGAGGCTGAATAGAATGGACGGTGGGTGAACAGAGAGTGACAGTGAAAAAGCAGGGATACTGAATGAATACTTCTGTTCAGTATTCACAAAAAGAAGAAGAAGAAGAAGAAGAATCTGCATTTATATAGCGCTTTTCTTACATCCAAAGTGCTTTACAAGCAATGCTAGACTGGTAGTGAAGTGACTGAATGTGTGGTGGTGGCCATATCGCACATCATCACCCACACACAGCCTGGATAATTGCATAAACCAGCTTATGGGAAGGGGAATGTTGGCCAGGACACTGGGAATGTTCCCTACTCTTTTGAAGAGTGCCCTGGGTTCTTTTACTTCCACCTGGACACCCACCAGGACAACACCAGGATGGGTAGAAGGGACCTCAGTTTTAATGTCTCATCCGAAGGACGGCACACCCCAGCAGTACAGCACCCCCCAATACTGCACTCAGATGCCAGTGATTTTTAGGTGCAAGTCCAATCCCAGTGTGGGGTGAGAACCCACGACCTTCTGGTCCAGAGGCGGATGTGCTACCAACTGAGCCACGCTGACACCTTTTTAGTTGCCCTCCTCAGAACTGCCTCCATCCTGTCTATGTCCTTGCGGAGATGGGGTCTCCAGAACTGGACACAGTAAAAGGAAGTGGGGGAGGTGCCTAATCCAATTAACAGAAGCACTCTGGGGGGGGGAGTCGATCCCAGTCCTTTCACAGAAGAAAGGGTTCTGAAAGAACTCATAAAACTGAAGGTGGACAAAGCAATGGGGCCAGATAGAATTCACCCCAGAATTCTAAAAGAATTAAGCAGATAACTAGTGACACCACTGACTACCCTTTTTAACAAATCATGGGAGGTACCTGAGGACTGGAAGAAGGCTGATGCGATTCCCCTTCACAAAAGTGGGAGCATGACAGAGGCAGGAAACTACAGACCTGTCAGTTTGACCTCTGTGGTAGGGAAAGTGGTGGAATCACTTCTGAAGGAAAGAATTGTTGAGTACCTAGAGGCCAGTGGGGCACAGGACCCAAGGCAGCATGGATTCACAGCGGGAAGGTCATGTCAGACGAATCTAATTGATTTCTTTGACTGGGTGACCAAAGTAGTAGACCAGGGAGGGGCTGTGGACATGCCCTACCTAGACTTTAGCAAGGCATTTGACACAGTCCCAGACAAAAGATTAGTAGTCAAATTCACCAGCCTTGGAGTGGGTCCCAGGGTGGTAGTCTGGGTAAAACATTGGCTGAATAACAGGACACAGAAAGTAATTGTAAATGGAATCCACTCTGAAGAAAGAGGGATTACTAGTGGGGTACCGCAGGGTTCAGTACTGGGTCCAGTCCTTTTTAATGTCTTTATAAGTGACATTACAGAGGGACTGGAAGGAAAAGCATGCCTCTTTGCAGATGACACAAAGATCTGCAACAGGGTTGGTACACAAGGAGGCATGGAAAGGATGAGAAGGGACTTGAAGGTTGAAGGAACGGTCAGAAGTATGGCAGCTTGGATTCAATGCAAAGAAGTGCAAAGTAATGAACCTGGGAAACAAAAACCCAGGGGAAGATTTAACAATGGGGAGGGAGGTAGTAACAGCAACAAAAATGGAAAGGGACCTGCGGGTAATCATATCAGATGACCTTAAGGTTGGCAAGCAATGTGAGAAGGCAGTAGGGAGGGCTGGGGGGATACTGGGATGTATAGGGAGAGGCATCACCAGCAGAAAACAGGAAGTTGTTATCCCCCTGTACAGACAGTTGGTGGGACCCCATCTGGAGTACTGTGTCCAGTTCTGGAGACCCCATCTCCGCAAGGACATAGACAGGATGGAGGCAGTTCTGAGGAGGGCAACTAAAATGGTGCAGGGTCTGCAAGAGAAGCCCTACGAGGAGAGGCTAAAGGAGCTTAATATGTATACCCTTGAGGAAAGGAGGGAGCGGGGGAACATGATAGAAACGTTTAAGTACCTCAGTGGAATCAACAAAGTCCAAAAGGGTAGCATCTTTCAGAAAAAGAGATGTCCAAGAACAAGGGGACACAATTTGAAGATAGAGGGGGGACGGCTCAGGGGCAATGTGAGGAAGTACTTTTTCACAGAGAGGGTGGTGGACGCATGGAACAGCCTTCCTGAGGAGGTTGTGGGGTCTAAAACTGTTGGAGAATGCAAGAATGCATGGGACAGACACAAGGCAACTTTTGTGGGGGGTAGGAAGAAATAGGCTGTTGGTTAAATAGGATCTGCAGCTTATCCTCCAGGTAGGGAAATGGGCAGACTAGATGGGCCAAGCGGTCCTTAGCTGCTGTCAAAGTTTGTGTTTCTATGTTTCTATGTCTAGGGAGCTTTCTTCTTTAATCTGCTGCGATTCATGCTTTGGACTGGTGAGGGTGACCCAGAGGGACAGGTCAGAGCCAGGAAAATGGGATTTTAAACATTAATTTTAAGGTTTATGGTGTGCCCGTCTCTGAAGCTGTTTATTACACATCTGCCTGCTTCTGGTGCATCACTGGAAGTCTTGTATAATTTTTAAAATCCTAGCTAAAGCATGTTTTGCACTTGTAGTACAAAATGATGTTTCAGGCCTCCCCTTTTTTCTTTCCCCCACATATATACATCCCTCATTTTACCTCCCATGTACACTAACTTCGGTTTTTTCTCTTTTAGGTATTTCCTGAAGAAGACCTAAAGTTGAAACATAGATTTTTAATTCTATTTTCTATTTTCAGTGTGCATTTAATACAATATTTTATAGATGACACCTGACATGTTCAGAAGGTGGGGGTCATAAAAAACTGTGTTGAAAATTTGTGGACGTGTCAAAAAAGCAGTTATGAAGAAATGTGTGCATGGATGGCTGTTAGTACAGAAGACTGTGTTCCCATGCCAGTGACTCAAGTCCAGGGATGGGCTTGGGACGTTTTCTGGGCAGCATGAGGATGGGGCCACCACTGTCATACACCTATGCTCTGAGCCTGGGAGGGTATTGTGCCATGTTGTGTCACACAGGCAACACTTTGTGTTGGGCTGGGGAGCCTTCCCTCACAGGGGGTTGACGCGCATATCGTGGCCTGATTGTGGTCATGTACTGTGTCAGGAGAATATCTCCACTATTTTATTCCTTTTCCATAATGACCTGCATGACTGAGAATACACTTTCCTGATCACAGAAATGGAAATTCATAAACAACACTGCATCGATGAAGACAACCTCACTACTATAACTCTTTTTGTTAATTTGTTAACTTTTGCCTCTGTACTATCTATGCCCAACAACTCCACAGCAAATACAAGCAAGCAAACATTCAGCATTGACAAGTGCTTGTTTACTATACTGCAATTATAAATCTGCATATATGTGAAGCCTCTTGTATCACCCCAATAAATTGTTTTGTTTGTTTGTTTGTTTTGAAATAGTCCTATTTTTTACTTATTTAGGACCCCATATTAATGTAGACTTTTCACACCAAGTATTAATTTTTTACTTAGTTCCAGAACCCAGTGACATCAGTTAAACTGAATACTACAGTGACATAAGCTCAGCTGATGTCAAGGTGTTTGGCTTTATTTCAGTTTTCAGCTCAAGCAATGTCACTATGTTCTGGAACTGTGCTAGTGGAGCATCTTGACACACTATCTGCTTGGTTTACACAAACCTTTCTTGTTTTGCTCAACTGCACTGTGTCAGTTGGAGTGAATATACTTGATCTGGAATGTATTTATTTATTTAAGAGATTTACCAGGCAGGCATACTGAGCGGGGAGACCACTCGTTTCCAGATGCGACCTGGGGAGTTACAGGGGTACATTCAGGACAGGTATTTACAAGATAGTTTACATAGGTACAGAGTATGCACAAGCAGAGAACATTTGGTACACAGGAATTTACAAGTTTTAACTGGTATATAGTAAGCAAGCAGAGAGCATATAGTTACATAGGCAGTGTGCGAAACACATGACTAGGCACAAGGAATCAAAAACAAAATCACCAAAATGCATTAGACAATTTCCGCCCTGTGGAGCTGCTGGAGGGAGTAACGATGCAGCACTAGCAGGGGCATATGGTTTATAGAAATTCAGGGCTGGTGGTAGCAGTTGCATGTGTCTGAGAAATATGCTTGGAGAAGCGGGTTAAGGAGTCTTAGGTTAGAGGTGATCCTGATGTCCGCAGGTAGATTGTTCCAAAGCTTGGGCAAGTGATACCTGAAGGCTGACTGAACCTTGGATGTATGCATGAATGGGACTTGGAGAAGCCTAGAGTTGGAGCTTCTGAGTGAGTAGGCCAGGGAGGGTTGGGTTGGGTCGATAAGGTGGTGCTGAAGTAAGGGGGGAAGGAATTGGACCAGAATTTAGCTATGACACTGGAGCAGTGGATCAGTCTGTGGGACACGAGCGAGTGAAGTGCTAGGGAGCTATATAGGTCACAGTGATGGGTCATAGGGGGGCAATCCAGGATGAAGCGACAGAAGGAGTGAAAGAGGGTGTCCAGGCTGGCCAGGGTGGATGAGGGTGCAGTGCCATAAACCACATCACCATAGTCAAAAATTGGGAGAATCATTTTGTGCACTATTTCCCTCCAGACCATGGTGGGCAAGCACCGTTTGTTGTGGTATAGTGCACCCAGTTTGGGGTGCAGTTTTCTGTGTAGCGAGTTGATGTGAACAGAGAAGTCAAGGTGTTGGTCAAGCCAAACCCCCAGGTATCTAAAAGAGGTGCAAGACTCCAGGGGGGACCCATCCAGGGTATGGAAAGCGGGAGCAGCAGCAAGGCGGGAGAGTCAAGGTTGCATGCCAAAGGTAAGGGAGACAGTTTTCTTTGCATTTAGGAATAGTTGGTTTGACCTGAACCACAGCTGTACGGCATTGAAGTCCTGTTGGAGAGCAGCGGAAATGACACCAGGGGAGAGGCCAGAGGCATACAGTACAGTGTTGTCCACGTACATTTGTATGGGTGAGTTTATGCAGGCCATTGGTAGGTTGTTTAGAAATATAGAAAATAGTAGCAGGCCCAGGACAGAGCCTTGGGGGACCCCCATGGTGACAGGGAGGGGGGAGATAATTGGGAGCCAATTTTCACCGATTGGTGTCTGCCAGACAAGTAGGCCTTAAAACAACTAGTAGCAAGGCTGGAGGGGTCTGCATCATTTAGTTTTGTTAGTAGCATGGGGTGGGAGATGGAGTCAAAAGCCATGGCCAGGTCTATGAAAATAGCAGATGTGATATGCCCCTTGTCCATCCCTGAGGAGATGTCATTTGTGAGATGTAGGAGGGCAGTGATGGTGGAGTGAGACTTGTGGAACCCTGGCTGATAGGGGTTGAAGAAGGAGGTTGAGTCAAGGTATTGGGTGAGTTGGGCAAGGCATGGTGTTCCTGAAGTTTGGCCAGTATTGGGAGTAAGGAGATGGTGTGGTAATTTCCAGGCACAGAGGGATTGGCTCCCTTTGGTAGGGGGATAACAATCACCTGCTTCCAAGTGGCTGGGATTTGAGCCATGGAGAAAGAGAGGTTTAAGAGGCCAGCTAGTGGGGCTGCAATGGCAGGGGCTGATAAGTGGAGTAGTTTGGCATCCAGGCCTAAGGTACATTTGCCTTTGTTGGGGTTGAGACCACATAGAGCATGTAGTACTTCAGCCGGGGAGACTGGGTGGAAGGAGAAAGTGGTGGCGGGGGGGAGTGCTGGGTTTTCAATAATGAGCTGGGTGTGGGGGGGTGAGCGGGTGGTTCGTAAGGAGAGACGAAGCGCAGGTGGTAAAGAAGATATTGAAGGCATTGGCAACTTTGCTAGCGTCCGAGACACTGTTGCCAAGGATGGATAGGGTTGGGGTTGGTGGCTGAACTGGGGGAGTGAGTAGGGTTTTGATGGATTTCCAAAAGATAGAAGGATGGCTAAGGTTGGAGGAGAGAGCCGCCTTGAAGTAGTTCATTTTGGCCTGCCATACAGATTTGGTGCAGGAGTTGCGGAGGGTGCGGTATCTTTGTAGGGATTCTAGGGAGCAGGATAGCTTATGTTTTTTCCAGGCCTGGTCCCTGGATCGGCATCTGCTTATGATGTCAGCCGTGACCCAGGGGAGATGGGAGCCCTTTACTCTAGTGCACCTTAGGGTGGTGTGGTAGTCCCACACAGCAAGCAAGTTATTTCTGAACATGTCAAAAGCGTAGTCGATGGTTGGAGCCTTCTGAATGAAGGACCAGTCAACATGAGCAAGGTCATTTAGGAGGGAAGGTAGACATAGGGATTTATAGGATCTTGTGAGGAGCATCCTGGGGGGGGGTTAGTAGGTCTGTGCACTTTTCTGACCATATAAACCATGTGGTGATCGCTCAGGGAGTCAGGGAGGAGACTGGCTTTAATAATCCTGTGAGGGTGGGATGTGAGGGCCCAGTCCAAGATGGAGTGGTTATGTGTTTTTGGGTTTAGTCGGGTAGGTTGATCGATTTATTGGGCGAGGTTTAGGGAGTTTACTTTGGTCTAAATTTTAGAGCTGTTGCTTGCTAGCCAATTGTAATTGAAGTCCCCGAGGATGTGGAGCTCACCAGCTATGGTAGTGGACTTTAATGTGGCTAGGTGGTCTAGTATGCCAGGTAAGAGGGTAGCAGGGGTTCAGTAAGTCCCCGCAACGTACTCTGGGGAGGAGTGTGGTAGAGCGAGCTTAACCAACAAGGATTCAATTTGAGGTGCGGGTCCGGGGATCTGGACCTGGCTGAACTGAATACTGGAGGAGATGAACATGGCAATGCTGCCTCCTTTCTTCTTGCCCAGTCGGTCCTGCTTGATCAGTGAGTAGCCAGGAATGGCTACTGCTGAGTCAACATGGTGTGGTTTCAGCCACGTCTCAGATATAATGAGGATGTCTGGGCGTAGGGTTTGGGCAGTGAGTTGTAGCTCCAGTACTTTGTTCAGGATGCTGCAGATGTTTAGGTGCAGTAGTCGGAGGCCCTTGGGGAGAGTTGGGGGGGCGTGGGGCATTGCACCTGGGTTGGATTCAACATCCCCAGCCAAGAGGAGAAGCAGTGTGAGGTAATGTATGGTGGCATTCCATGCGTTTCTGGACTTGTGTTTGGAGTGGGTTTCTTGTGGGGTGGGGGGGTGGCAGAAGTAGCCAAGTTGCATAGGACTGATAGCCACGGAGAGAAAGAGGGAGGGAGGGAGGATGGAGGTGCTGAATGCCCAAGTGGGGGTGGGCATGTGTGGCTGTAGCTGAGGGGTGGTGGTAGATGGGGGGCTCGGGGAAGTGGGCAGGGTGTAATAGAGGTGGTGGTTTGGTTCCCGTAGGGGCTGGGTTGCTGGGGGGAGAGAAACAAGAGAAAACGCAAGGGAGAGAAGCGCCAGGAGATAAAGTAGCATTTTGCCAGTTAAATGCAGCAACAAGCTGGGACTGGGTGTAGCGGCCGCTAGTGGTTGGATCTTATAAGCTGCTAGTGTGAAAGTGGACTGATTGGTTCTGGCGAGTCACCTGACAACTGCCAGTCACCTGACAACTGCTATATAAGTGACAGCTGACCAAGGGGTGGTGGTGGGGGCAGTGGGGAGCCAGCACACAGTGCCGGCAGGGCTAAAATCACACGGACATGGGATGAGCATTGCTCTCAGATCAGTAAATCCTGCTTTTCTTCGGGTGAGTGATCAGGTCTGCATCTGATATGGGATGGCACTGAGTAGTGTGGCATTGGCCTTAGAATCAGGAGACCTACAATACATTAAAGTCATGTTTAATATGCTACTGTTAAAAATACATGGTCTCAGAATCTCAAGTTCTATTATACTCAATGAAGAGGCCGAACTAAAACAAAGAAAGGATTCACTGAAGCACATGCCAGTATGGCCAAAATAGAAGTGACTGGTTGGAAGCACTGGTTAATAAGCAGGGCTCTATGAAACAGCTACTGTGGTCTAGGGTGGACGACCTTGAAAAAAACTACAGTAGGTGGAACAACCAGTGGTTTGTGGGGCTCCTGGAGGGCTGTAAGAACTAGGTCCCCACTCAATTTCTGCCAGATGTGCTCCCAATAATTCTGTGAACATCTTCTTCAGTCCCATTTGAGTTTGAAGTGGGCCCATCATTCCCTGGCACTCATGTGCAAAAAGGCAATAACAACCTAGACCAATCCTCATTAAATGTCAGTGATTCCCCATCAAGGCATGTGTTAATACAGCTTGCAAGGGAATGTGATTCCAAGGAATGACAGCAGCACTGGATTCACATATACCCTGACTTTTCCTAAGAGGTGGTCTCCCATAAGATAACTTTCAGGGAATGCAAAATATACAGATCCCTCATTTGAGAGATGCTGGAGAGAATGTGGATGTTTGAATGTGGATCAGGCTTACGTTCTTTGGGCCTGTCCACTCTTATGCTCCTAGTGGGAGGGGATAGTACAAGAAATACAGGTTGTGTATGGGTGCCTGGACCTGTTAACCCCAGTTTACATACTAATGGCTACTCCCCCAGAGTGGGGGTTAGGGTGAGCAGAGTTATTTACCAGCAGGTCTCCATTCTTGTTCTGGTAACAGAAAAGGCTATAACATTCTTGTGGCATATGAAGGTACCCCCAATGTTATGAGCGAGCATTATTGAGCACATCAATATGAGTGACTCAATAATACCGCTCCCATGTAGAGCAAGTAGAGAAAAAGAGCACTGAATAGATAAAGCGAGTGTAGCACTGAGAGATACGTGCTACACTCATGAGAAAAGGGGATAAAAAGAATTATTTGGCCAAGCCCTGCCAAGCTGTCTGTGTGGTGTAGTGGCTTGACCACTGCCCCTGGAATCTGTGGTGCCAGGTTCGGATCCTGTTGTGGGGTAAATGTTATGCTTCCAAGGGGAGTTTCTATTTTTGCCTAAGTCCACTGCCCCTGGAGTTGAGAATCTTTATTTTGGGGGGTGCGACGGGGTGTAGCCCCTGCAAAAAAATGAAAGAATCATTTAATATCCGAGGACCATTGCTGTTTGTGGCAGTCTCTCTAAATGTAAGTCACCCTTTACACACAGGTGATTTTTGCATCACTCTTTTTCAGTGGCACAGTTAGGGACTTGCCCTTATCACATGAAACCTGGTGGAGTGGAATGCCCTAGTTAGGGAAATGTATGCTTTGGAGAGGTTGTTGGCAAAGAATGTAGAATCAACTGTTGATCTTTGACCTCCGGTGGGATAAGTGGGTCTGATATCAATTGGATCATTATCCTGATTTTGTCCTGTAATCAGAGGTGAATTTTACAGGATGGGGGCATTAGGTAAACTACACTTGGCAGAAAAGTTTATGGGAACAGGGGAATGTTTTTTTTTCCTTGTACAGGGTGGGGGATGGGTTCTCTTGTGCCCTAGCCTCCTCTTGTTCCTTAGTGAACTTGGTAGTCTACATCTTCCCGTGGAGATGCGGAGTCATGTTTTTTTTTGGGGGGGGGGTGGAGGGGGAATGGAAGCCTGGAAGAATGGGCAGTGCCTGTTCCTACAAGGAGCTCTGCTCACACTTGATAATTATTTTTTTTTTTTTTTGTAACTCAAGTTTATTGAACCCACATCAGTTTACAGCTATATGTGGTCACCATGTTGACATATAATGCAAGACAGCTATTAATATATCAATTAAAATGAATTATATATGTCTGACTGAGACCTTACAAGCATTTGACATTACTATTCCATGTTATGATGTCAAACTATTTACAAGAATAAACAAAAAGAAAAATGAGAACAGCAATAACATCAGGGGAAAAGACACATAACTATAATACTGTACTACATTTGACTTCATCATATGAAATATGCTAAATGATTTCACATTAAGAGGGCAGGGAATAAAGGAAAGGGTGGGGGGAAGGAGAGGAACAGGAAAGGGATGGTGGGGGCGGTCAAGAAAGGGGAGTACACCATATGGCAATGTAACTTAAAATTAAATATAATATTCTATTTGTCCATCGGACTTTGAATTATGTTGAATAATAAATCCAAAGAAAGGCATTTGTCCAACTATCAGGCATACTGTAAGTCATTACAGGTCATTTCGAGTTCGTGGGAGAGCTGCTTCCCCACACTTGATAATTATTGAGGCACTGGTGGACTGATTCCATTGTTATGCTTTGGACTGGAGTATTATTTGAATGATTAGTTTGTTAGACTTGATTTTGCTGTTGGTCAGAGCGTTTTGAATATTATGGCGCTGGTTTACTGAGCAATACCTTATTTTAATTTTGTCTTATGACTGTACAGTATGCTCCCAAAGTGTGTTATGTTGGTTGTTTAAATTCATTTAAAACTTTAATCTGCACTTCTCTGTTATTGTATCATGATATATGTTTTTCCCCGTGTCTTCATTATAACACTCAATAAAAATTTAATTATAAAAAAAACCTTTGGGGAGGTATGATAGATGCTGCTGTTAGTGGATGTAGAATACAGCATGTGGTTCTCATCCATGTGTTGAGTCATAAGGATCGGGATACTGAACACATTCCTAACACCTAAGGAAGCAGAGTCTTTCACTAGGAGGTCATGGCCAGAGGCTTTACTGGCATCATCCAGATGGAGGTCGCAGACATCAGCCAGACAGAAGTCTGCCTGATGGTTACTGCTTTGCTCCCACTCACAAGAGGATCCTTCCATGAACAGTGAGTGCTGGGTGCACTCTTTGGAACCAATGGCAACCTTGGCTTCTGGAAAGAAATGACAGAAAGCCCCTAAAAGCAAGAGACATCACTGAAACAAAAACCAGTGCCAAATGGAAACTCCTTTTCCTGACCACCACTGATTAGGCTGACCAACTAGCCATAGCAGAAGCCACAGTTTCTAAGCATTTTTCTAGGATTCTGACTTCTGAGTTTGTTCTGGTGGATAATAAAAATGTCCCCTTACAGCTTTTCCCAATTGTTCAACTGGCTGAGACTGTGGTACCAGTGTGGGGTACTGGATTCATGGAGAGCCAGCAAAGACTAAGGACTTAGACCCCTTGGCACACATGGGCGTCCACAGTGGCATGGAGGGCCTTGTCTATGTTGGTTATCTTGGCAAGCAAAGGTTCTGGCAAATATGCTGGGATCACTGCTCTGTCAGTAATGCATCCATTACAAGTTGGCTTTGTTAAAGATTGGTGCTGTACTGATGTGAGGAAATACCTCTTCACAGAGAGGGTGGTGGACACCTGGAACAGCCTCCCAGCAGAGGTGGTGGGTGCTAAAATGGTAATAGGATTCAAGCATGCATGGAATAGACACAATGGGACCTTAGAAGTGAAGCAAGGGGGTAGAAGGTCAGAGATCGAGTTGGGTCTGCGGTGGCATAGTAGGTAGGGAATACAGGGCAGACTAGGTGGGCCAAGAAGTTCTTATCTGCCAACAACCTCTATGTTTCTAGGTTTCCATGTTATGTTTCTACTGGCCATCTGCATTCATCAGTCAGTACCCTTCAGCAGACTCAATGATCTTCAATTCCAGTGGCTACTTTGGCAGCCGATTTCAAAAAAACCTTCAATTCTATGGAGTGGTTTACCCTCTCTCCACTTTTGCAGAGATTTAGCATGGCACCAGTGTTCCTGCAATGAGTCCAAACTGTTTATTACAACCCAGTGGCATGAGTCCTTTCCTTACTAATAGGGTGCTTTATGACCTCTTTCTACTACAAAAAGGCATTTCCAGGGTTGTGCTCAGTCCTCTGTCTCTCTTATCTATTCTAGCCATTGAGCCCATGGCAGTAGACATTACTGTAGGTTCTCGGCTGTCATAGAGTGGGTAATTATTGAAAGGGGCAAAGATCACCAACAATTTGTTTTCAAAGAAGCTACTGGTTACCATGTCCAACCCAGATTTCCGCATATCGAGCCTCTTGGGAATATTGACGGGGTTTTTACAGTTCACAGGATTAACTCATTACCTCCTTGGTGGCCATTTTGTGTCAGGTTAACAATGGATAGTTCGGACTTCATATGGAGCTATTGAAGGTAATGAGTTAATAGTAAACTGAGGGAAAAACAGAGGTGCTCCCTCTCATCTCGGAATGTAAGGTAGAGTGGTTCATAATGCACAGTCTTGCATAGGCACTGAGAGGGATTACATACCAGGGCATTGCAATCTCCTCACATTTATCCCTGCTCTGTTCCCTCAATCGAAAGGCTATAGCCTGTAGTTCAGGGGGTGGTACAACTGACCACACACCCCTTTTGGCCTATTTAAGGGCTGCTCTCCTCACTCCAAACACAAGCGTTTCTCCTTGCTGGCCAGAGGCTCTGCTCATCTGGCTTCTCACTTCAGGCCTGCTGCGGCCTTGCCCCACCCCCGCCCCAGTCTGGTTAGTTTCTGCTCTGAACTCCGCTAGGTTTCTGCTGGATGTGTTCCTGTATTTCTCATACTTTGGGTAGTATTTGTTTTGCTTCCAGCTGCTGTGTGCTGTTTTTCTGTTCTACTGAGTTTATGCTTTGGTTTTGTGTATTCTTTTTTCTTTTTTTTTGGAGCTTTCTAGTTTCTCTTTATTTGTGCTGTGTTGCTCATTTGCTGTGCTCTGGTTCCCTGTCCTCCTCAGTTATCTGGCATCCTCAGATCCCTGCATTGCTACCTTGCATCCTCAATTTCCTGCATTTGGTGTCTGTTTCAGCTCCCATTCAAACCCTCTGCTGCTGTTTCCACTTAATTGCCTCCACCTAGTCTAAACTCTTGCTCTCAGCTAGCTGCAGGGTTTGGCAGCAGGTACTGCTGCATTTCTGTTGCAACTCCAGGTAATGTGTGCTGTTTTTTCTCCTTCCTTCTTTCCTTTGGGATTTCTCGCTACATTCTTTATTATGCTTAAAAATTATTCTACCTGTCCACTGCATTTAATCAGCCTGCAATTGCACTTCCTTATTATTTGTGCAGACAAACCTATTTCAGTTTGCTTGGCTATTCAGCGCTATTAGCTATGCAACAGAATCTCACCTGATTCTCCTGCCCTTCCATGTTGCTCTCCCCTTATGTACAGCCCTTTTGGAGTTCTTAATATGCTCAAACACATGCCAGCCAAGCTACAGCTACAGATATTGAACAATTTAATTTCATCTACTAGTTTAATTCAATTCCGGGTACTTAAATTATTTAATCCTACTGGTTTAATTAGCTGTTTGGCATCATGGTGCCTCTCTGTGGCTTCTCTGTTTTGCCCATGGTGGGGAACTGTGTTGTTGCAGTGGGCATCATGGCTTCAGGCAGTGGGAGTGACTTTCAACTTCTTGTATGTTTTATTGGTCACTGGTTCACCCTGGCCTTCTTTTGTTGCTTCACACACGCTTTATGGCATTCCGCAACCCGCATATTCCAGGCAACTCTCTACCTTAGTGCAGCTGGCTCCACCCATCCTTCTACCATCCTTTCCCTTCTATTCTGCATATGATTTACACAGTCTTCCCAGCCTTCCTGTCCTTTGCAGTCCTTCCAGCCTTCCTGTCCCTTTCACTACCAGTATTACTCATATACCAGCCTTCATGACACTAATGCAATTAGCTTGCAAGTCTGTTTATTCAAGGATCTTTCCACTTTTAATGCTGGCATCCCCTTCCAAGTCTGAGAGCATATCATGTTTACTTGCTTTGAACAACACCTCCTACCATGTTGGCTTTGCAGCCTCCTCCTTCCTAACCGGCTTCACATCGTCCTCCTCCCCAACCATCGGCCCCGGGCTTTGCCCAGCCTCACCATTTTCTTACTTATAATATACTATCCAATTCGCTCCCAATTTGGCTTTCTAATGGACTAGATTGGCATGCATTCCTGTGGTTGACAACTGCTTTTCACCTTACCTAGACCCACAAGAGTGTCCAAATTGCTCAGCCTGACCTATATACAGCTCTCATCCAGTCAAGACCCATGAGAAGGTCCACAGTGCTCAATCTGACCTACATACACGTCTCCCCATGTCTGCTATCATCCATTATGAACCATGTACGGGCCTCATGCTCCTTACCATGTGCAGGTCTCATGCTCATTACAACTCATTTTTCCACATTTTGGAGACATGATGGCCATATTCATAACTCCAGGACTCAGGGCTAGCCCTGTGGATGATGGTCTCTCTCTGCACCCCAAAGTCCGCATCTTGAGCATGTGAAACTCTGGGTGGGGTCCTTCTCACCTGGCCCATAGTTTGGAAGGTCCTCACTCTGGGTGGACCTTCAGTAGTCAACTGTACTGATGACACCTCTCAATGTAGCACTTAAGACTTCAGTGGTGAAGGGGTGGGGCTCTCATGAGAAGGGCCCCTTTAGCTGCCCAAGTGGGTTCAGAGGCACCCTTTTATTCTATTCTCCTGTCGACTGCCTCTGGTTCACCTGGTTTGTTCATAGATTAGCAGGCTGGCTGAGTGCCTCAGTGGTCATTACTCTTCTCCTCCCACCTTGGTCAACTCTTGTTGCAAAATGCACTCACAACCCTCCACGGCATTTCCATTAGCGGGATAAAGTGAAAGTGTTCCTGGAAATTGCAATTCTTTGGGATTGGTCTACTAGATTGCAGTAGCAGAGCCGTCATTAACCAAAACTGTCCCAAAGCCTGGACGGAAGGTGACCTAGGCCTTGGATTTACAGAGGTTTCCTCCTCAAAGGGGATTTTTCCTCTCCTCCTTGCCAATGGTCATAATACTAGATTGGCATCCTTGTTATCCCTAGGTCACTTAGGTAGGTTTCTGCTGTTGGATGGAGTTGGGTGGATGTCCTGTAATTGCCCCATCTCCCCCTTTGGTTGCTGTCTTTCTCCTTAGGAAGCCAAGACTCCACACCTTACAGTCAGACCTCTGAGTGGGTCACTATTCACCTGTCATTTCCTGCCTACTTTACTCAAACAATACAACCAGTTGACCTATGGTACTAGCTGAACTCCATTAGCAACTGACCTACATCCAGGTCTTCACTGAACTTTGCTACCAATTGAACCCATACTACCAACTGACCTATGTACAGGTCCTCGACCCCGATACATGTTCACTACCTTGTATACTTTGCTTGACACTCTTTTTGAGCTTCTTCCTAAGGCACCTTTAGCTAAGGGAATCACTCCCATGACACCTCAAGGGGTGGAACCCTCCCCTAGGGTTCATTGCCTTCGTACCTCTACAGGGTGATATATCCCACAGATAGAGAGGTGAGCAGCCAAGGTTTTTCTACATTACACAAGCATGAAACCAGCTGCACATGCACATTGAACATTACTCTGCTTCTGTCCAAGATTCAGGAAGAGTCTGACCATTGGAAAGAGCTTAATCTGACTGTAGTAGGAAAGGCTGAGGTGCTACGAAATAACCTCTTTGGTGAAGCTGTTGCTCCTAATTAGTCAATTATGAGTCCCCATTCCTTCACTATGGTTTCCAAAAATAGACAGGATGTTTGGAGAATACATTTGGGAGTGAAAACGTTCTTGGTACTGTATGGCTGAACTTGGAGCACACTGGAAAGGGGGCTGATTGGTGGCGTCAGGGCTACTGGTGGGAGGCTCTGAGGACTCAAAAATTCCATTTGTTTAAGGTTAGGTATTAAGACCCCAACCCCTGATAACACATGTAGGCAAGGTTAGCAAAGGGTACTCTCCTCTCTTTATTTTTGTGCTCTGGATCCTGCATAAGCTACATATGCACCCATTGCTACAGTCTTCTGCTACATCATGGAAAGCCTTGTGCAAACACTTAAAATCTCCCCTCCTTCCAATTGGTCAAGCTCCTTTATAGAATAACTCTCATTTCCAAATTGGTAACCATCAGTCACTTGTCACACTGGGCAAAACATGGGATTTTTCTGTTGGCGATTTTCTTTTCCCTAGAACACACATGCTGGGCTCCTTAGTAGACTTACAACTGAGGTATAATTTGTACAGTACTGAGTTTTGAAAATACTTACAACCAAATTGCATTTTGGCTGTGTAAATATTCCTCCCTCAGGGAGCCTACAATGGTTAACCTATCTCCTGGAAGGTGTTGGTGCTAAGATTGGTTTGACTGAGCTGCTAATCATGGCTGACCTAAATCTGAACTGGCCAGGGAGCAATGTTAAATGTTATGAGCCTTTCCAAGGGGAGGTTAGTCTGAAGCAACTTATCTCCTCTCCTACCAGCTTCTCCACTAATGGAGATTAGCACTTTCTCTTGGAATGGGTTATGTCACACAGAGAAAGGTGGATCCCCCTGTCTGGGACCTTCTCAGATGCCAGCTATGATCACACTCCTACCCTTCATGACTTATGCAAACTAGATGAATGCTCCTTCCTCGGTGACCTTACCCATACTGACTGGTTCTCTGTATTGTTGGAGACTGATGTCTCTGTTGCTGTCTTCAGTTTCCTCTCCATCCTCTCTGCCATGCAGGATAAATATGTCCCTCTCCTCAAATGGGCACAGTCACAAAGTGGTTGCACAGTGACCAGCTAACACTGATGAAATCCAGGGATAAATCCTGGACTCAGTTTAAGCCACTCATGCTACGGCCAACTTCCTCAAAGATAGATGTCTTAGGAATGTCTGCAAGAAAGCCATAAGACAGGCTAAAATGGGTTCTACAGGGCCACCCTCCTTGCTTCTGCTACAGATCTCTGCTGTTTCTGGCAGAACATCAACAATGTGGTTGCGGCACTGCCTCACAATACACAAAAGAACTCTTCCTAAATAGGGTTAACTGTAATAACTCACTTACAATAGCCAGTTCAATCAATTGGCAATTCTCTGATGTGTCTCCACTTGCTTCTCCATTCAATAGTGTCAACAAGCATTGTCCACCTGTGTCTTCCTTGCATCCTGCCCCAGCAACCTCTCTTCTACTTGCAAATAGTCTCAGTTACAGAAACAGCTAGGCTTCTGGGTGGGATCTCCCCATTTACCAGTGTTGGCTTTGACAAGATGGAACCCAAGCTTATTTGCCTAGAAACTCATCTCCTTGCTCCCCCATAGCCCACATCTTCAAACTCTCCCTACTTACTTGAGTTGTCTGAGACATGTGGAAGGTGGCTAGGGTCACCTTGGTTTTCAAGCAAGGAGACCTGAACATTATGGGTAATTATCTCCAATTGTGATATTACCAGTGATCAACAAGGGTCTTGAGAAAAGTGTTGCCTCCTAAGTCACTGAATACCTTTACTCCCATAATATAGTGGCCAAGGAGCAGCATGGCTTCCGAAAGGGGAATGGCACTACTGTAGTTACTTCTGCCATCAGTGCTGCTATGGATTATAGTGAGCTCTCAAGAGAGATTTTTGTGGACCTCTCAAAAGCTTTTGACATTGTGGACCATAAGTCCCTTTGTCTCAAGCATCATGTCTCTGTATTGTCCACATATGATATTGCCTGGTTCTCTAATGACCTTCATGGTAGGAAACAGCTAATTAAATTTCACAGGGCAATGTCCAAGCGGGGGGTCCCTTGGAGCTCCATTCTAGAGTCTTTTCTTTTCTCCCTATTCATAAATGAGCTACTAGGGTACCTGCTCTCTACTGCTCTACTTTGTATACAGATTACCTTGTGTTCCTAACAGGGCTGACAATATTAGAAAGGTTAATACAAACTTAAATGATCATTTCCATTGTATCCAAGTTTGAATCACTGCTACTAGTTTGATTCTCAGTGTAAAGAAGACTGAGGCTGTGCTCTTCAGTTTGTCTGGTAAGATCAAGTCCTGCCCTGAACACTTGGTAGTCACTAGTACTGAGGGGTCCTCCATTTCCTCTGTGCTGTCCTTCAAGTAGTGTACCTTGGCATGACATTGAATCCTTAGCCAGACCTCTCCTTACATATCTCAAATGTGTTGAGAGTCATAAACTGCAAACTGTATCTGGCCGACAGGGCTAAACATATCCTCGTCCCTTAGCATTGTGTTGCCCTTGCTAGGGAGTGCTCCTCCCTAGCCTTAACTATGAACTCGTCACTTATGCAAATGTGGCTAAGACTTCACTCTGTATTTTTGGGTTTGCTCAGTGGCCCATCTCACACACTGCTGTGAGCTCTATAGCAAATTGGACTAGTGATCCCCTGCAAACAGTCATTCTTTTTCCCTGAATTGTTGTGTGGACATGACTCCCAGAAATGCTACCCTAACTATCCTGGCAGTCCAGCTTAAAACACCTATTCAGAGCTACCAACTTAATCCTATTAACCAGTTCCTGTGGGTGGTACCTAACATCTGTACTACCTTAACTGACCAGACCTTTGCAGCTTTTTTTTTTGTTTGTTTAATTCATTGGTAATCAGGTAAACCCCACTAGACACAAGTGCCTGTTTTTAGGGGCAACCCAGGGCTACTGAGGAGGTTAAGTCACTTGTTCAGAGTCACACATTATACAAGTGGAAGTTGTGGGAACCAAACTGAGGTCTGCCGGATGTACCTAGCTCATTCACAGCTCGTTACTCTAACCTCTAGGCTATCCTGCCAGCCAAAGACTCTCGAACTCCTTCCCATCTCTGGTTTGTGGGGCTGTCTCCCACTCCCTTTGCAAGAGGCTCCTCTAGGATTTCTTGAAAGTCAGCTCAGCCTGCTAATGCACTTAACTGTATGGCATATATCCTATGGACTGGAGTTCCATGTCATCCCCCATTGTGTTTATCCTTGTCAGGATTGCTTACTGTCCAGGATCACTAGGGGTTAATTATCTTGCAGACTACATTTTAAACAGTTTGAAACTGTACCCAACTAAGCATATAACTGGTTGGTATTCATTGTTATTTGTCATTTCAATTCTCTATCTGGGGAGTCACGGGGGGGGGGCAGCAAGATGGCTGCAACGCTGCTCCACTCCCTGCAGCTGTCTCTCTGAAGTGGCGTTCACAAGTTTGACATGCTATTTTTATTTAAATTGATAAATGGAACTTAGCTTACTTTTGCACTTTGTTTGCCTTCCTGACATTGTTTTATACCCTCGCTTTTTTGCATTTTTGGTTTAGTGCACCTTTTTAGTGCAAGACATTCAATGGTGCGCCAAGTTTTGCCAGAGCAGGACTCGTGTATTGAGCTACTTGGCCTGAAGTTTGCGGCTCCAGTTTGACTACCTGAAGGTACTTAACTTGAAGAGGTCTGTGCTGGATTTTGGGGAAAGTTCTGCTCTGCTTCACACTGCACCTGTTGCTCTGAAGAAAGCCAAGTTAGATGGGGACACTTTTATTTTTATGCTCATAGTCTTGCATACTGTTCCTGGCAAGATGTTATTAAACTGGTCAGTGTACCTGTTTTTGGTTTGTGTAGTGTTTCTGCGAACAGTGTTCTAGCTATACTATTTGGTGCTATGTCAATGTTTTGTGACGCTTCTTTGAAGCAATAGAAAATTGGCACAAAGGACTACAGGAGTGATGGCACTGACTGGAGACTCTGCTAAGGATGAAAAGTTATATGAAAACCCTGCTGCCGGGGGGGAGTTGGAAAGCACTACCCATGCTGAGATGCTAAAAATATTCTACCTAAAGGTATGATAACATTGCCTAAGGGGGGTAGCAAGGTTCTAAGAATATGTGCTTGAAGTTACTACGCTTAGTGGAGCAGTTTTCTTTTCCAAACCTGAAAGAACAAAAAGTTTGATAGACACCTGAGGAAAAAGCACTCAACAATGCCATAATGAGAGATCAGAAAGATGGAAAATAGAGTGCAGGTGCTGGCCATAGGTGTGTTCAGGAGAATGCTACTTGTTCTGCTGCACAGAAGATATGAACCAGGAGATAAGTTTAAATTTTCCTTCTAGCCACACAAGATCACTGCCTAAGTAACTGTGGAGTAAAAGTTCTTGAAAATGTTATTTTAAACATTCTCTTTTTTGGATGGTAAGTGGCAAAGATGTTCCTGATGTTAAGCACATCGCTCGTTTGAAGCTAATTACAGTAACTTCCATGAATATTGTTATTTGAGGGTCTCCTCTAAACGCCCATATTTACTGTTCACATAAATCTCATTTTATGGCCTCTGAAAACTTGTAAGGAAAACCTTGTATTAGACCCCTAAATGGACGTAAGGGGGGCTCATTAAATATGTCTAACTGCTCCTTAAAGCTAATGATGATATTCTGTGCAACTGGATGGTAGGTTTTACTGCTAGTTGGAGTGTCAGCATTTTTTTGGTTTTGAACTTGAAGGGCCTTCATTTTGACATATTGATGTTGTGGTTCCTAGGTGTTTGAATTTCCAAGCAGGAGAGAATGCTCCAACCTTTTAAAGGAGTGGTACAATATAATTATGTTAGGGCTGTGGCTGGCCTAAGGTTACTGGATTGAAAGTGATTCCTATGCCTAATGGACCGCACGTCTGCCGATTATTGGGGCCTGTTGAGTTGCTGGCACTTCTGGGATCAACGACTGTGTTTGATTCCTTGGTGTGACTATAAAAATCACTGAATGAGGACTCCTACACATGGAGCCATTTGCTACAATCATTACTATGCGTTTGAAGCTGATATCTGTCTATATAACCTGGTTGCTTTTAGTTGTACCACACATGTTCTATGTCCTTAAATACTTTCCGATGGCATGATTTTCTTCTGCATATTTTGTCTAAAACTTTTAGTCTGATAGATCAAACTATGGACTCCTGCCTTATTGGAGCCTTGAAAATTGGACTTATAGATGAAAGGTCTCCTGAGTGTCATGAAATCACAATTTTTCTCAGCAGAAACCTAGTTTTAATAGTTTGTACCAAATGCTAAAAAAGTGAATTTAAGTTAATGTTTATATGTCCATCTAGGAATTTTATTTTAGCATAAGTCTGCATGTACTAGTGTAATTTTAGATAAGATGTGCACAGCAAACATATAAGGATTTAATGATCCTCCTGATAATCGAAAGCTAATACTTAGAATTTTAATTAAACCACAGCACAATTCATCTAAGCATTAGGAATTGGATTGGGAGTGTTACTGGGGACTTTATTCAAATATAGTATATCTGAAACAGGGCTATTCTGCATCTTTCTGTATGAAATCGATCATGTAAGTGACTTTAGGCATTAATTCTTTAGATAGTCAGTCAGGCATACTGGGCTCAGAAATACTGGGACAGACTCAGGGGAGCTGTGTGAGTTTGCTTTTTCCTTCAGAGATCGCAGTTGGTGGTCTGGAGCTAAAACATCCAGCTGCTTTGCCGGCAGAGGGGGAGTGTAGAGACCGCAGTCGGTGGTCTGGGAGAGGCAGCAGCAGAAGTCGTGTTTGGTGGCCGTAGTCAGTGGCACAGGAGAAGGCTGGAGACCGCTGTCAGCAGTTGGGATTTTGAACTGAAGGAGGGCTAGCCAATCGGCGCTAAAGGCACCAACTTTTGAACTTGGTCTGGTTTACTGAAGGGACATAGCCCAGCCACAAAGGCACTTGGGAGAGCTGTGTGAGCTTGCTTTTTCCTTCGGAGACTGCGTTGGTGGTCCAGAGCCAAAACATCCTGGTGCTTTGCCGGCAGAGGGGGAGTTTGGAGACTGCAGCCGGCGGTCCGGGAGGAGCAGCAGCAGCAGAAGTTGTGTTTGGTGGCCATAGTCGGTAGCACAGGAGAAGGCCAGAGACCACAGTCAGTGGTTGGGATTTTGAACTGGAGGAGGGCTGGCCAATCGGTGCAAAAGGCGCCAACTTTTGAACTTGGGCTGGGCTACTCAAGGGACATATCCCAGCCAGAAAGGCACTCAGGGGAGCTGTGTGAGCTTGCTTTTTCAGTCCTACCAGCCCTCCCTGGCCTGTCCTCTATTAAATGGTTTGAGGAGGTGGAGCCTCGGAGGAGGAGGATGACCGAGGATTGGGGGACAGTGAGTTTAAGTGACTATTTGGACAGTGACTGTTGGCCCTAATGTGGTAATAGGCAGGGGAAGGGAGGAAATTGATTTTTGCTGGCTGAGCTATACTTGGGTACATAACGAATTATTTTACAGCACGGCAGAATCATCAACATGATCAGGAGCTGACTAAGGGGAAATGCGTCTAAAATGTTGTTGTAACTGTATTACATTGTACTGTTAGGTTCTGGGGAGGTACAAATCTGATAAGCTGTAAAATACATATAAATTTACCTAGAGCAGGCTGATAGATCTGTTAGCTGATAATTTGATAACTAGATTAGGAGCAAGATCTGTAGATACTAAATTGTTACCAGTTAGCTGCTAAACTGTTACCTGGTTAAGGTGCTGGTTTACAGGGTGGAGGAGTAGCTCCAGGACAAACTAGGGTCTCTACCTAGATTAGGAGTTGGTGCTAGAGCTGTAGTTTTTATCTGCTTGAACTATTACGGGGTGGTGTGACTAGATCTAGACCACCCCAGCATGGCCACCTGGAGAAGGACGAGAGGCAGTGCCCAAGGAGGAGGAGGAGGCTGTGAAAAGGGGGATAGTCCCAACATGTGTAGTGAAGGATTGGCAGAGTGGCCTGAGACTACCACTGCAGGTATCTTTGGGAGAATTGTAGGTTGCATGGGCTGTGGGGTGTCAATCATGCTAAATTTGGCATGGAGGGCGGGAGGCTGCTCACTCTGCAGGCAGTTATGGCAGATCAGGGGAAAGGTAAACTGGCTAAGGAGACAGTTGGAGGAGCTGGGGGGGGCAATGAAGGAAAATGGGAGAGGATATGGGTGGCAGGTGGGAGAGGTTGAGGTGAAGCAGGGGCACGGCTCAGAAATTAGGAGGTACTACAATTCAAAATCCAGGAGGGGAGAAATTAGGGAATGAGGACCCTTGGCTAGGGAAGCCAATGCCAGAGTGAAAACTTATGGGGATGGGGTAAATTGTCCAGTTCAAAGGAGGGGGAAGGGAGTCAGGTCTGGAGAGACTGATGAGGGCTGCCTAGAAGAGCAGACAGTGGAAAAGTGGAGCAGAAGGAGGACAGGTCAGGACGGGTTGACATGGGGCATTCTGGAAGGGCAGTCAGGGGGAAATCTAGACAGGAGTTGGAGACTGGCATAAAGTGTTACAATAAATCTGAACTACTAAGCAACCTAGAAAGTGAGGAAGAGGGAGGTGGAATAGAGGGGAATGAAGTCAATGGTGGAGGGAGGAAATCCGAAACCAGAGGGAGTCAGGGATCAGTAATAAAAAGGCTAGAAACAGCTCCAGAGGGAGAAGTGGAGACTCAACTGTTAAGCAAAAAGGAGGGATGCACCATATAGTAGGTGTGGGGGTTGAGGCCATGACTGATGGAAAATGGGAAAATAAGGAGGAGAGGGAGGGGAGCCCATTGAGGATGATGGCTTGTGCCAGAGAGGGGACCCTAGGTAAAGGGGACCCATGGGGGGCCGCTGGAGGCAGAGGTATAAATATGAGGGGAAGGGACAACAGACTGGGGGAAGGGGAAACGATCAAGACCTGGGGGACAGGCAAGGGCAAGAAAGGGATAAAGGGGATATCCAATCAGGAGGGGTCTGAGGCTAGTGGGTATACAAAGGGTGGCAGGAAGGGGAGAGTGACAAGGTGATCTCTCATAAGGAGGTGGGAGGATTCCCAGGGAAGGGAGACTTTGGATCAATGGGGGAAGGGCAAGATCACAAAATAGAGGAAATCATAAGGAAGAAGGGGTCATTAAGGTTCTACTGCTGGGTGATTCCATGATTAGGGGGATACATGGGGAGGGAGGGATGGGAGAAACACACCAGCCAGGTTATGGTAGTGGGTATCTCTGGACTGATGGTGCACAGGCAAAGTTCCTGGTTTACGAACTGGCTAGAAATTGTGGAGGGAAACCAGATTTCCTGGTGCATCTGGGGACAAATGATATAGAAGGAAATAGCTTACTGTAAATCCAAGCAAGGTTCTGAGAACTGGACAGAGTATGTCGGGATAATGGATGCATATGGAGTAACTGCTGGATAGCAGCCCATAAGCTGATCCTTGATCACTGCAGCAGGCTCATACAGAAAAGTTGTTGCATCACTGGTATTGCACTCCAGCAGCCCTCAAGTGGATGGGTCTGCTGCTGGCAGACACCTGTTGGAGGTGTGACACCCCCAGCTGCACCTTTTTGAATACTGTGTAGTCCTGTCCATCCTTGTCAGTTTTTTTGGGAAGTCATTCACAATGCTTGTTAAAAGGTACTAGAGAAAGGACTTCACTTCTCAGTGGTTTTGTTTATCCTGGGGGACAAATCATCACTGGGACCTGGGCCTCAGTTTAGTGGTACTGTACTGCTTGACTGCAGCTAGCCTAGAAGCAAAGTAAGTCATTCTTTTTAAGTGGTGATCTCAGGAGGCCCTAAGGCTACAGGCATGAGAGATGGCATTTGGCTCCTTGGCTGGGTATGAGAGACTTAGCCATCTGGCACTCAGTTGTCTTCAGACATACTATGTGATATGGGGTGGATATATGATACTTCTCTATGTGATAGCCAGCTTTGTTTTTTAAATGCTCAGTGTTATATGAGGTATCAAGGTGGTTAGAGACAGTAAGGAGACTATAACATGTGCCCTTCATTAAATGGTATGTGTAGGTCAGATGCTAAACATTATTTTAGGTTACTACTGCACTGCATGAGAGATGTGATTATTGCCAGATTTTATTCCTGGCCTTGCATATTCAGGTTAGCTTCTTCATTACATGATTGTGTATTGTACCTCTTGTTGCTTTATATGTATTTTATACTTGAATAAAAAGTCTAGGCACAAAAACTGTTGTCATTTTGTTGAAGTATTGAAGTGTTGAAGTGCCCAAGAAACACCAGAAATGTAAACTCCCCTTTAATGTAGTATAAATTGCTGTTTTCTTTTTTCGGTGGTTTCCAAAATGTCCACTTCAGTTTTGGCTCACCACTACTCTTCAATGGGAAATAGTGGTGGCAGCAGTTTGCAATAACAGTTCCTGTAAATTGATATAAAGTTGTAAAATGTGGTAATTAAGTAATGAAAACATGTATTCATCAATTCAAAAACCTAGTGGGAGTGCAAATGTGGGCTTCGGAGAAGCTGGAAATTTATGTATTTCTACTTTAAGAATAAATTAACCATGAGCTGGTCTTTCATAGTGAGATCACAGAGAGAAGAAAGTGGTTGATGGTGGATTACTAATGATAAGATCAAGAACGTGGCCATGGTTATATGTAAGAGATGGAACACCCTTTTACCAGCTCCTTTTCAGAATGAGAGGAATGCTGACAAGGGAATCACAGGAAAACCTACTGTGTACAATTCTGAATTAACCAGATGGCTATTTTTAAATGTCAGCCCTTTACCTCATTGCCAGCTCCAATAACCTCTGATATTAAACAGTTTCCATTACCCGTCCCTCTGTTACCCATTCTTTTGTGAGTATCCATCCCAAATGCCACAGATAGCAGAAAACATGTTACAGTAGAATTGAACCTTTACCCTTTTATTCTATTTTACTGTAGATTGCCTTTTTTCTCTTGTCTTACAAGATGCAATTTTCTCTCATTTCAGATCTACTTTAGCCTTTTATTTGAAATAATTAAAAAGATTTCATTTTCCTTTTAATATTGCCATCTCCATTTTTTCCATTTGTATTCTCAGTTCATTTTGAGCACCAGTTGACCTATAGGTACAAGGAGCAGTGCCTCTTGTATGCTTGTTCAACTTACTCAACAAGAAAGGTGATGGTAATCAATGGGTGTCCAAAAACATCTTAAAACATTGAAGAAAATGTGGGGCAAGCCATACTAAAAATACTCTTAATTTCAAATCTAAAAAAGCATGCTGATTCAAAATGGAGAAAAGGCATCTTACAAGGTAGGAATGCAAGAGCTATCTATAATAAAAATAAGGTATAGAATCTTAAAATTCAGTGTAACATTACTATAGCAATGCTCGCTCCCATTTCCTTCTGCTGTTCTGAAGTTGCCGACTCACTCACTCTCCTGGCTCCCAGTACTGTTGGCAGCTTCTTCAAAGAAAATGCAGGCAATTTAAGGAAAAAAAAGCACAGTTTACAGTTATTTTCTAACACAGACTGCTGCACCGTAAATGTCTGAGAGCTCCTTCTTTGTCTTAGTTGATATGTTTGGTCATGCTACATTTCAGGGGAAAGTGAAAGCACTATTTAGAATTGCCAAAACACAGAGTGGCAGGATCAACCAGATACGTTTTTAAATTATTTATTTAAAAATAATGGCAGGATCAACCACATGTCAGGGGTGTGTGCATATGTGTGCGTGTGTGTGTGGGGGGGTGCTCCTAGGCTTTACGAGGTAGCAGTACAATAGAAAGTGAAATGCTTTTGCTTTTCTTTCTATGATGTATAGGAACATAGAGATATCACCATGATGTATAGAAACATGAAGATATCAGTGATGTCTCCACTGCCTGAATGAGACAAAAGTTTTTATCTGTGCATTTATTCCCAAACATATGTTGTGTATATGTATATGTGTGCATATGTGTGTGTATATGTAATAGATATACCACTCTTGGGTGTGCGGTCGCGCTCTGATATACGCACGCCTTGGTGTGCGTTCAACCACCCAAGGCGCATGATATCAGGAGCGCGACCCACACCCAAGAGCGTATATCTATCTTAGCAAAATGGCCCCCTGTTGTGATGAAATAGTTCTACGTGGAGATGATAAATAGTTCAGAATAGGATGTTTAATTTGAATTATTTTAATGAATAAACATTTAACTGGATACCAGTGTAAGTGAATACAATAGTTGAACATTCAGAATAGGCTGTTTAAACAGTTGAACATTAATGAGTACTGTCACTTTAAGAGTGGTTCATTTGGGAAGAAAACGTGTGTTGAACTCTGGCAGGAAGTGCTGTAATGCTTTACAGTGCCAAGAAGTGCTGAACTTTAACGTGGGAGTTGAGGCTCATTTTTCTTTCAGTGCCTTGTGTTTCTTTTATGTTTTGTAGCCTTTTCTGGCTCTGTGAGGACAGTTGGAGGGCGGCTGCGGTTTGGGGCTGCACGTTATTTCTACGCAGCTTCGGGTGAATTTTCTATGGGGAAGTGCTGTTGATCGCCTTGAGTCTGTGTTATTCTGGATCGGGTGAGTTTGTTTGTCCTCTGGTGCTCTGTGGGACCTGGCCAGTATATGTCGGAGGCAGTGTTTTCGTTGTGTAAAAGCGGGCTGCTGCTCTGCGGTAGTGTACAGAGGGCTCTGCGTGGTTCGGCTGCTGTTCGGTTGGGAATGTCGGCGGTTTGGGGCAAAGCTGTGGTTACTCGCGCCTCCTCGCCCATTCTATATAGACTCTGCAGATTGTTTTACTGAAGTTAAGAGAAACTCAGAGCAGGAGAAGACTTTTATCTTTTTAAACAGAAAACGAGTTACTTTCAACTCGTGACAGCTTGTCACTTCCTGCAATGCGCACCACTCGGTCACGCTATAGTTCAGGAAGGAAAAGTGAAAGTGCTGAAGGATCGGACAACTCTGTGTAGAAAGGGAGATTTTTTTAACAGAAAGAGAGAGTAGGAAGTAAGGGAACTGTAGTTTGTCTTGTTTTTTTTCTGCACAGTTAGGTTTGTGTTAAATGGCTTGCATTATATTGTTTTGTAGAATTTAGGGTGGTGACAGTGTGCAGTACTAAAAGTTTGTGGCTCTGCAGTAAGAGTGTGAAAATGGCAGGCAGAATTTGCTTTTTAGATGATAGTTTATTTAAAAAGGAGTGGTGGGATCAAGTACATCAGGTTGTACAGTGTGGGATTACTAGTCATATATTTAGTTATGCCTGTGGGTGCCACTTGTGTGTGTGTGTGTGTGTGTGTGTGTGTGTGTGTATGTGGGTCTAACTGCATTAGCGTGGAGTGATCTCAGTGCTGGTGAGAAGGTTTTGAGGGCTGGAAAGTAGTTTAGGCGTGCGGTCGTACTGGGAGGCGTGCGGTCGTTGGGAAATAATGCACGGTCATGTGATGCATTCTGTCCAATCATGTTAGTGGAATTTGTATGATTTTACCACCCCATTTTATAAATATATATATTATAGGGGTGTGATTGCACCCTTATATTTAGGGTTATGAAGGCACTTTTATGTTAAACTTGACATTTTGTGCATTAATAACTTTGGTGGGGAATGGTAGATCTCTTGATTTGCCAAATTTTGTTTTGGTTGGCAGTACATTTTTTTGCCCCAAAATGCTGAAAAATGCACTTTTCGCCCGTTTTGTAGGCAGTTTTTCGGATTTTGTCTGTGGCGCTGCATGGCTGTTGTGTGGTGCACTGGTCTGTAACTTGGCACATAGAAACAGCTTGGGTCAAGGAACTTACCACTTTTTGTTTGTTAAAAAAATAAGAATCAATTCAAAAGTTATTAAACTTTTTAGCTCCCATTATAAGTCTATGGGAAAATTTATATGGTTATTTTGTGAAAGAAGAATGGGGTTTTGGCCATCTGGTCACTCCTCACTATCAAAGAATTTGCAGGCTCATGATCAAAGAATCTTTGATCTTGAGAAATTTATTGATCACGATGGCCACCATCTTGCTTTCAGGTTGTGGTTAGAAAAAAACAAATATCTCAGCTCAGGGGTAACTTCTGAAATACAACTATGATTGGTTTTGCTCAGGAGTCTTCCCTCTATTGAGCCATGGCTGTCAAAAAACAGAGTTTTAATCTTTTAAATTCTTTGATCGTGGCTCGCTAACGATCTTTGATTGCAGGCCTGCAAATTCTTTGATTGTGAGATTCTTTGATCATAATCTTTGCTCGTGAGGGAGGGAACGTGATGTCCAGATTTAAAAATCAAATATCTCAGCCCAGGAGTGACTTATGAAGTCAAACTAGAATGAGTTTTGCTCAGGGGGCTTCGTTCTGTCGAGTCATGCCTGTGGTTTAATGAAATTCTGTGAAAAAATTGAGTTAATATTTTTAATTCTTTGATCGCGAGCCTGCAAATTCTTTGGGCACGAACCTGCAAATTCTTTGATTGCGAGATTCTTTGATTGTGAGCTTCATTTGAAGTGGACAAGTTGGTGGGAGTGTGTGGACCAGATTGCCAAATTTTTAGGTAGGAAGAAATAAAATATCTCAGCACAGGGGTGACTTGTAAAGTCATACTAGGATGGGTTTTGCTCACGGGGCTTCCCTCTACCAAGGCATGCCTGTGGTTTAATGTAGTTGTGTCAAACAATGGAGTGTTAATGTTTTTAATTCTTTGATTATGAGCCTGCAGGTTCTTTGGTCATGAGCCTGCAAATTTTTTTATCATGAGATTCTTTGATCATGAGCTTTGTTTGAAATGGACAAGTCGGTGGGAGCATGGGGGCCCAAAGGGCCCCACAATCCCAGCAATATGTGCTGCCACCAATACATATGAGATTTAGTACTTGTACTGTGATGTTAGGCAGAAATGGACAAGTTGGTTGGAGCATGTGGCTTGAAGGGCCCCTTGCTCAGACCAATATGTACTCCCAGCAATATGTATGATAATCAGTAGTTGCGGTGTGATGGTAAGCAGACATGGACAAGTTGGTGGGAGCCTGGGGCCAGAAGGGCCCTGTGCTCCCAGAAATCTGTGCTCCCACCAATACATATGATATTCAGAACTTGTACTGTGATGTCTAGGAGAAATGGATATGTTGGTGGGAGTATGGGGCCCCGTGCGCCCAGCAGTTGTTGAATAATGCATTTGAGTGACTTCAGATTGGGTTGTATGCATGGTTGCTGAGCTTTGATGGTGTTCTTTGAAGATTTTATCAATTTCTATTTCACTAGTGTATATGTTTTTTGTGCAGAGAAGTACCAAAAATGCAATTTCTGCTATTTTTTTCACTGCCTTCCGTGACACAAAGCACAGCCACTGTGTGGCTGATTTGTCTTAAGCTTGCCATGTAGAATAATACGTGCTGCCACCAATACATATCATATTCAGTAGTTATAGTGTGATGTTAGGCAGAAGTGGACAAGTTGGTGGAAGCGTGGGACCCGAAGGGCCCCGCGCTCCCAGCAATATGTGCTGCCTCCAATACATATGATATTTAGTACTCGTACTGTGATGTTAGGAAGAAATTGATGAGTTGGTGGGAGCTTGGGGTCCTCCCACCAGCTGTTGAAGAATCAATTTGAGTAACTTCAGATTGGGTTATATGCATGGGTGCTGGGCTTTGGTGGTGTCCTTTGAAGATTTCGTTTAAAAATATTGCTCCATTCTAAATTTCTGCTTTTTTGGAGGGTCTGTCACAATAGTTAATAATGGGAAAATATATATGTGTCTATTGTGAAAACAGTGATAATGTCATCTTTTGGTGTGCAGCTAGGATGCATTGAACTGACTTCAGATTGTTTTGTATACATGGGTGCTGGGCTGTGGTGCTGTTGTTTGAAGATTTCATGAGAAAATGTTGCTGTGTTGACAATTGATTTTTTTGTCAGTTGTGTGCACTTTTCTGTTTGTGTTGCTCTGGAACTGTTGCAGATCTCTTTATTTACCAATTTCTATTTCACTAGTGTTTATGGTTTTTGTGCAGAGAACTGCCAAAAATGCAGTTTCTGCTATTTTTGCACACACTGTCTTCCATGACACCTAGCACAGCCACTGTGTGGTTGATTTGTCTGAAACTTGGCACATAGAAAGCCCTTTACTTATGAAACATGCCAGTGGTTGTTTGGTGAAGAAATGTTGTTCCTTTCAAGAGTTTTAAGGGTTTGAGGTTGCGTTTCAGTGGTTAGGTGTGTAAAATGTAAACAGGTGCAGAATTATGCCACTCCGACTCATGAAAATCTCAAATTTTAAATTTTAATATCTCGGAAATGGTTTTGTCTTTTAACTTGAAATTTGCAGGGTTTTAAGGGGATGTACTGTACGTGTGAATTGTGGTATTTAGGTATTGGAAAATTAATTTGCTGCAAAGATATTGCATGATGCAATTTACATTTTGTGGATAGCGTTTTACATTGTGGTAGTGGCTTGACATTTATAGGGTAGCTAGTCTTACTGCCATGGAGGTAATTTTCAGTGGTTAGGTGTGCAAAATGTAAACAGGTGTGGAATTACGTCACTCCGATGAATGAAAATTTGTTTTGTTTCAAGCTGGTAGGGTTGTGAAGCCTAAATGTCACCCCATTCTTCTTTACTGTGGCATGTCAACATGATTACACATGGAATGGGGTGACATTTAGGCCTCACAACCCCCAATGACACACCCCAGTATCTGTAAGTCAGAGAAGGATGGGGGTACACGAGGGGGGTAGGGGCAACCCTAAAGGTCTCATTTCCTGATTTTTTTGTGCTTTAACCCTAAATGATGCACTAACACCATTTTTTGCAAAGAATATATATATATATATATATATATATATATATATATATATATATTATATATATATATATATATATATATATAGATAGGATACATGATGGGCAGGAGTGTGACATGGATATTCTCACTCCTGCAGAATGAGCTCTGAATACTCATGAGGGCTGTAGGCATGAGTGAGAGTATCAAGAGCTCACTCTGCAGGAGTGAGAATATTTTCCACGGCACACGATCTGCATATCATGTGTGAAATTTATACAATAGGGGTGGGAGCTTTTGAAATATGTTTTCTGTGTCTTTTTTCTGTGTGCTTTCTGGTCTTTCTGTGTATGGTGTGAGTGTGTGTGAGTTTTCTGAATGGGTTGGGAGTCTTAGAAACCCCACGGTACACAGGTAAGTCTCCTTTGCAATGGTACAGTAATTGAGTAACTTGCAGGCCTCAGCGAAAAAGAGAAACTGAAGCAGTTTCATTTATAATGTAGGCTGTAGTGAAGCTGATCAGCACATTACTGGGCTGGGAGTCTCAGAAACACTACAGCATAGGTGAGTGTACTTTGCAATGCTAACTGAGTAATGTACAGGCCTCAGTGAGAAAGAGAAACTGAGGCAGTTTCATTTAGAATGCAGGTTGTAGTAAGTGAATGGTGACATCAGCACAGCATGGACAAATGGCATTTACCATCACAGTGCTGAAGTCATCATCATTTATCACATTCCAGTAAAGATATCTCCATTTATCATGCTCTACAAGCTCACACCCCTATTGTATGTGTGTGTGTGTGTGTGTGTATATATATATATATATATATATGTTAGAGGCAAAATACTCCATTTAATGCATTAGTTAGGGTTGTTCCACAGTGACAAAAGTGAGGAAATTCGGTGTTAGGGTTGAAACCCCCCCCTTGGATCCCCCGCCCCCCCAACCGGCATTGGGGTGCGCATTGGGATCATCAGCCCTAACTCTCACCTCATGACATGTGTAAAGCAGCAGAAGTATAGGAGAATGGGGTGAGAGTTAGGATCAACGATCCCAATGCGCATCCCAATGCCAGTTAGGGGGTGGGCGGGGTCCAAGGGGGGTTTTCAACCCTAACACCGAATTTCCTCACTTTTGTCGCTGTGGAACAACCCTAACTAATGCATTAAATGGAGTTTTTTGCCTGTAATTTCCCTTCTTTTTGAGAATGATAACGAGAAATAGTGAATGTAATGCAGCAGCAGGCCCCGCGCTCCCGCCACATGATGTCTTGTGGCATAGTAACAGGAACAGCAACGCAAATAGAAGTGCTAACAGTGGCGCACATAGTAACACAAGCGTGAATGAGAACAGAAAGGGTAACGCACACGGTGGCGTAGACGGGAATGGTCTGCCACGTGATGTGTTGTCACATAGTAACATGGTGCCTGCAAACGGAAATGTCAATGGGCATGGTGACACAAAGTGAATCAGAAGAAATAGTACTGTAGACACAAATGGCAAAAAATAACAGAAAGCGCCAAATGAAAGCATAAAGGATAGCACATAGGGCCCAGCGCTCACGCCATGTAATGCGGTGGCGGGGCATGGCAGGAGCCAACCACATGATGTCTTGTGGCATAGTAACAGGAACAGCAATGCAAACAGAAGCACTAACAGTGGCACACATGATAGCGCTAAGCTTGATTGAGAACAGAAAAGTATAACACCTGCGGTGGCAGAGATGGAATGGTCTGCCCGTCATGTTGCTGTAATGTATATTGCCTGCAAAGGAAATGTCAGTGGGCATGGTGGCTAAAGTGAAACAGAAGAGAAACAGTACTGTAGACAACAAATGGCAACAAATAACAGAAATGCAAGTGCAAATGAAAGCATAAAGGATAAGCGACATGGTAGGCGCCAGGCGTCAATAGTAGAGTGTAAGCGATACGGAACCACATAAGCGAAAGAGCAACAATAACAGTAATGTAAGTGCACAGGCTGGTTTTCCCCAAAACCTGCATAGAGAAAGACAGTGAGTACAAATAATGTATGCATAATAATAGTATCAGAGCAGAAAATGAGAACTTGGAATACTAAATAGGTTATATCTCCCGGAACCGTCTGACCCGTAGAAAAAAATGTAAAGTAGTATGATTTTACAACTGTCCTAGCTAATTTGTACATAGCCCCCATTAGGGCTAAGCATTTTCAACTAAAAGTCCCATATCTTGCACCGTTCCGAGATCGGGCCCTGAAATGTGCGTGACGCCGTAATGTTATCTATGGGAAAAAAGAGAAATTCAGAGTGCCATAATTTTGCCTCCCTGTAATATTTTTTCACCAAACCACTGAAAGGCACATCTGTGGGCTGTTGGCTGTCTTCCCTTCAAATTTCAGGAAAAAAGACTAAACCGTTATTTTGCAGCAGGGTGCCAAAGGATTCCTGTAATGCTTCGGGCGCCGTAATGTTATCCTATGGGAAAAAACGTCAACTTTGGAGTGCCGTAACTTTGCCGCCATGTAATATTTTTTCAATACAACACTGAAAGGCACATCTGTGAGATGTCATCTGCATTCCCTCCACATTTCAGCCCAAAACTCCCAACCGTTCTTTTGCAGCGGAGTGCCAAAGAATTACTGTTATTTTGGGCACAGTGTCACAAAGTAGTGTCGCAATTTGCAAAAGCTTTCACAAAACATTTGCGACACTTTCGTGAGTGTGACACTACTTTGCAAAAGTACTTTTTCCAGAAATCTGAAAAACATATTTCTGGGGTGTTTTACCCCAAAATAAAGACATGGCTAGCATCCTCAAGGCCCGACTAGGTGAATACAAAAAGAATTAGGTTGCTAGAGGGTCTCAATTTTAAATGCCAAGCATTTTTCTGATCACTAACCGAAAACAAGATGGCAGATTTGTGACAGTAACAGGGCCATTTGCGACAGTAAAAAGTGCATTTGCGACACTGTCAAACGTTTTGTTAACTTTTCCCTTTGACTTATAATGGGAAATTGTTTTTTGAATAACTTTTGAACCATTTAATATTTTTTCACGAAATCTTCAAAAGGCACATCAGGGACCCCAGCCACACATTCCCTGAAGATTTCAGGTCAGTTGCGCAAACCGTACGACCTGTAGGCGCGACCGTAGAATTCCAGAAAAGCGTAAATGTGTGCGCAGATCATGCTTAATAACTCCGCAGCTATATATCCAACTGGTACAAAACTTGGCAGATCCCAAGGCCTATGGTTCTTAATCATGCATTCTAAATTTCAGGCAAATCCGTCAAACGGTTGCAAAGTTATTAAGGTGCAAAGTTTTGGGGTTTAACATAGAAATGGCTCCTCAACCCTAACTATGGTAGCACTAACGTGCTACCATAATATATATATATATATATATATATATATTGATATGTGTGTATATATATATATATATATATATATATATATATATATTAAAATGGGTAGAAAAAAATTCTCTCTGCTGCTTGGTTGAAACACATCACATGACTGTGCATATATTAGAGGGTGACCGCACACCTGCACTTTCACACCCCTCCAAAACAATTTTGCCATTTTATGAGATAGATAACCCATTCTAGGATGTGCAGTTGGGTTTCAGTATATGCACGCCTTGGGTGGTTGATGCATGCAACCAGCAGCCTTGTGAGTAACAATGCACACCAAGGTGTGCATGGCTGCCACATTAGAGTGAGTTATCTATTACATATATATATATATATATATATATATATATATATATATATACATATATATATATATATATATATGGTAGCACGGTAGTGCTACCATAGTTAGAGTTGAGGAGCCATTTCTATGTTAAACCCCAACATTTTGCACCTTAATAACTTTGCAACCGTTTGACGGATTTGCCTGAAATTTGGAATACACGATCAGGAACCATAGGCCTTAGCATCTGCCAAGTTTCGTACCAGTCAGATACATGACTGTGGAGTTATTAAGCATGATTTGAGAGCACGTCTATGCTTTTTCTGAAATTCTACAGTCGCGTGTACAGGTCGACGAAGTTTGTCGACCAGTCCGAAATCTTCAGGGAATATGCGCCATGGTCCCCATGTGTCTTTCAAAGATTTGGTGAAAAATATTAAACGGTTCAAAGTTATTCAAAAACAATTTCCCATTATAAGTCAAAGGGAAAAGTTAACAAAAAGTTCAACACTTTCGCAAATGCATTTTTACTTTTGCAAATGGGCCTGTTACTTTTGCAAATCAGCCATTTTGTTTTCAGTTGGTGATCAGAAAAATGCTTGGCATTTAAATTTGGGACCCTCTAGCAACCTAATTCTTTTTGTATTCACCTGGTCGGACCCTGAGGATGCTAGCCATGTCTTTATTTTGGGGTAAAACACCCCAGAAATACATTTTTCAAATTTCTGGAAAAAGCGCTTTCGCAAAGTACTTTTGTGCTCACGAAAGTGTCCCAAATTTTTGCGAAAGCTTTTGCAAATTGCGTCAGTAGTTTTCTAGTCTGTGGGAAAATGACAGTAATTCTTTGGCACTGCACTGCAGAAGAACAGATGGGAGTTTTGGGCTGAAATTTGGAGGGAACGCAGCCGACATCTCACAGATGTGCCTTTCAGTGTTGTATTGAAAAAATATTATATGGCACCAAAGTTACTGCGCTCCAAAGTTGACAGTTTTTCCCATAGGATAACATTACGGTGCCCGACGCATTACAGGAATCCTTTGGCACCCTGCTGCAAAATAACGGTTTAGTCTTTTTTCCTGAAATTTGGAGGGAAGACAGCCAACAGCCCACAGATGTGCCTTTCAGTGGTTTGGTGAGAAAATATTACAGAGAGGCAAAGTTATGGTACTCCAAACCTCTCTTTTTTTCCCATAGGATAACATTACGGCGTTCTCCGCGCCTCTCAGGGCCCGTATCTTGGAAACGGTGCAAGATACGGACTTTTAGTCAGAAAAGTACTTAGCCCCCTAATGGGGGCTAAGTACAAAGCTAGCCAGGACAGTCATAAATCATATGACTTTTAAATTTTTTTTCTACGTCGTACGGTTCCTGAGATATAACCTATTTAGTATTCCAAGTCCTCATTTTCTGCTCCGATACCCATTATTATGCATACATTCTTTGTACTCACTGTCTTTCTCTATTCAGATTTTAGGGAAAACCAGCCTGTGCTCTTACATTACTGTTACTGTTGCCCTTTCCGCTTACGCGATTCAGTGCCCGTTCACTTACCGTTGGCGTCTACGCCACCATGTGCATTATCCTTTGCATTTTCATTTGCGCTTGCGTTTCTGTTATTTTTTGCCAATTGTGTCTACAGTACTGTTTCTCTTTCTGTTTCACTTTGCATCACCATGCCCATGGACATTTCCGTTTGCAGGCACCATGTTACTATGTGACAACACATCACGTGGCAGACCGTTCCCATCTACGCCACCGTGTGCGTTACCCTTTCTGTTCTTATTCATGCTTGCATTACCATGTGCGCCACTGTTAGCACTTCTGTTTACGTTGCTGTTCCTGTTACTATGCCACAAGAGCATCATGTGGCGGAGTGGAGAGCCCAAGGCCCAGCGCTCCCACCGTAAGATGCAGGCTCGAGGCCCTGCCCTTCGCCCGGCCCCTGCCGCTGCATTACATTCACTATTTCTCATTATCATTCTCAAAAAGAAGGGAAATTAGAGGCAAAAAACTCCATTTAATGCATTAGTTAGGGTTGTTCCACAGTGACAAAAGTGAGGAAATTCGCTGTTAGGGTTGAAAACCCTAACTCCAAATTCACCCCACCCCAGCACCACACACACACACACCACACACACACACACACACATATGCAAGTATGGGCGAGGACCAAGTCAACACAACCAATGACAGACATCCAGCAGCAGGTGACAGAAATAACAAACAATTGTCTAAATGTATTATGAGACATCCCCACCCACCTGACCAGGTACTGCATGCTCAGTGGAGATCAACAGCAAAACTGAGGCCATGTACGCAAACATACACATCCCTGATTGCAGCTACACAACGCATTACACACTTAGTAGTTGCATGTCCTTACCTACCATGCTCACACACCAGACCACACCACATGGGTGGGCCACCTGAGCAATAGAGTTGAGCAAAACCAAGGAGTTGTACAGGCATAATACCTCTAATTATAACAAGGGTTTGAGAAATGCAGCTTTCTAATTGACTGTAAACATTGTAACAGCCTTATGTTTAGTTTTTATTAAGATACATGTAGAGCCTAACCATATGATGAACATGGTTTAATGTTGTTTAAAAACAGTTTTATTATGATAGCAATAAGCCACTCCCAGATATTATGTTAATGGTCAGTTTATCACTGTCTAGCGACATGTGGCACTCAGCTCGCCTCATTCAACATTAAACCCCTACAGAATTGAATGAACCATTTAACATAACCGTTGGTCATGCCTTATTGCTTAATTGTCTTTATGAGTAGATACTCTCCCTCTGCTAGGCACTGCAGCAGCTTTGCAACACAGTGTCCCCAGTTACACCATACACTGTCTAGTTACTGGAGAATGGCTGTGAATATGAACTCATGAAGATGAACAGTGTAACTTGATCATTACAGTCATCGAAACCTTGAGTGTGATTATAACTGACAGAGTCAGTGACAGAGAATAACCCCTGCTGTCCTAGTACACTTACCCCATTGTGAGTTAAATCAATACTAAAAGACATTCTGTTTATATCTACACTATACCTACTTGATTCCTGTTGTACCACAATTAACATAGTTATCACTTTGATAACATCAGTGACAGAAGTGTGGCAAATCCAAACACTAGGCATACAGCCTGAGTATGAAACAACTGTTAAAAAAATTACACTGTGTCCATAAGTGGCATAGATCACTCATTGCAATAATAGTACATGTATCACTATTTGAATAAGTTAGTCATCACAGATGCAATGAGATTGTCTTTCTCAGGTACAACATACTCAGTAAGTGCCTACAGGAAAATCTATCCTATAGACATCTCCGATACAGGTATGTCATTGTTGGCTCAGTAGTGCTATGATATTTAGAAGTTGCTTTGCCTGATCCATGCAATTACACTGTTTCTTACAAAGAACACTTACTGCATCTTTAGTATTGAAACACACTGAAGGTCTATGTAAGTACATCAGCAGTACACCTTCATTAGTAAGAATGCATCTGATACTGGCAGTACGAATTTCACAGCATTGAACAGGCAATGCTTTTCCATACGTTTACATCAGCCTCTCTATCTAGAGTAAACAGTTGCAGTAAATGTACTACTATGCAAATCACATACTAAATGTAACACTACTTTTTTTCTTGAGCATGCTAGTATCTTGTAGTTAATTTATGTACTTCTCTTAATTAATGTATACTCACTAGTGTTAAAACCTTTCTACAACTGTCATCATGCACCTGCAGCATTTATATTGACTAACGGCACAGTACCAGTTGTGGTGTGGTGTGGGGCAACGGTAGGTAAGGCCATGTAACTACTAAGTGTGGTACGTTGTGTGCAGCTGCAATCAGGGATGTGTACGTTTGGTGTACATGACCTCAGTTTTGCTGTTGATCTCCACTGAGCATGCAGTACTTGGTCAGGTGGGTGGGGATGTCTCGTAGTACATTTAGACAATTGTTTGTTATTTCTGTCACCTGCTGCTGGATGTCTGTCATTGGTCCTCCCCCATACTTGCATGTGTGTGTGTGTGTGTGTCTGTGTGTGTGTGTGTGGTGCTGGGGGGGGTGAATTAGGAGTTAGGGTTTTCAACCCTAACAGCGAATTTCCTCACTTTTGTCGCTGTGGAACAACCCTAACTAATGCATTAAACAGAGTTTTTGCCTCTAATATATATATATATATATATATATATATATAGATATAGATATATATTTATGCAATGGGGGTTATGATAAAAAGTGGCAAATAACAGCAGTATTTTTGACTGGTCAGACCTACAGTGAGAATATCACATTAATCCTCACTGTAGGTTATTTATCCTCACTGTAGGTAATAACCAGGCACTATCTGCACTTCAGGACAACTGTTCACAAAGGCTTTGATTGGTGGGAGCTGGCAGCATGAGCAGCACAATCAGAATGCACCTGCTCACTTGCATTCCAGCTCCCACTGGCAGTTCTATTCCTCTTACAGAACAGTTTCATTTTCTCCCTGTTCTTTCACTGCAACTTATTTAAAATCAACTTTCAGCTTCACAATGTTAATTACCATTTCTCCTAAAGGCCCAAAATACCAGACAAAACACAGTGAATTATTTTCATCGTCTCCCCCACCCCACTTTCTTTCACCAAATATAAAAAACATCTTTTAGCCTCACACAAAACATTCACTTCCTTCAAACCCCAGCACTCATAAAAGCAACCGACTCTATCTCTTTTTTACACTTACCACTCTCCCCTGCAGCACAATGACACAGTGTCCTGACTCAAAAGTTCAGTTTTACCGAACACAACACTCAGTCATACGGAAACAAAAAGAAATAAATAAAGACATACCTATTTTTACAAAATTAAAATGACACTGACAAAAAAACTTGGTCCATTGCATAAATGGAACATACAATGCCCCATCAAAAATATCTCAGATATTTTCCCCTCGAGCAGTTTGACCTATGGCATCATGAGTGGCTTTGCCACTCGTGATGTCAAATGTCAAACTGCACTCAGGGAAAATATAAGAGATATTTTCAATGGGGGCATTGCATATCCCATATATATATATATATATATATATATATACATACATATATATATCTCACACACACATATATTTATGGTAGCACGGTAGTGCTACCATGAGTAAGATTGAGAGCCATTTCTATGTTAAACCCAAAATTTTACCTTAATAACTTTGAAACTGTTTGTGGATTTAGCTGAAATTTGGAATATGATCAAGAACCATAGGCCTTGGCATCTGACAAGTTTTGTACTGGTCAGATACATTGGCAGCGGAGTTATTAAGCCTGATCTCTTAGCACACATTTGCGCTTTTCACAAATTCTATGGTGCACGTGCATTACGCTTGCGGTTTGTCGACCAGCCATCTTCAGGGAATGTGTGGCCAGGGTCCCAATGTGTCTTTCAAAGATTTGGTGAAAAAATATTAAACGGTTCAAAAGTTATTCAAAAAAAAATTCCCATTATAAGTCAATGGGAAAAGTTAACAAAAAGTTCGACAGTGCCGCAAATGCATTTTTACTTTCGCAAATGACCCTGTTACTTTCACAAATCTGCCATTTTGTTTTCAGTTAGTGATCAGAAAAATGCTTGGCATTTAAATTTGGTACCCTCTAGCAACCTAATTATTTTTGTATTCACCTAGTCGGACCCTGAGGATGCTAGCCATGTCTTTATTTTGGGGTAAAACACCCCAGAAATATGTTTTTCAAATTTCTGGAAAAATTGCTTTCACAAATTACTTTCGTGCTCATGAAAGTGTCGAACTTTTTTGTGAAAGCTTTCGCAAATTGCGACAGTAGTTTTCTAGTCTGTGGGAAAGTGACAGCAATTCTTTGGCACTGCGCTGCAAAAGAACGGTTGGGAGTTTTGGGCTGAAATTTGGAGAGAACACAGCCGACATCTCACAGATGTGCCTTTCAGTATTGTGTTGCAAAAATATTACTTGGCGGCAAAGTTATGGCACTCCAAACTTGACTTTTTTTCCCATAGGATAACATTACGACGCCCGACGCATTACAGGAATCCTTTGGCACCCTGCTGCAAAATAACGGTTTGATCTTTTGAACTGAAATTTGCAGGGAACACAGCCAACATCCCACAGATGTCCATTTCAGTGGTTTGGTGAAAAAATATTACAGGGAGGCAAGGTTATGGCACTCCGAACTTCTCTTTTTTTCCCTTAGGATAACATTACGGCGTTCGCCGTGCCTTTCAGGGCCCGTATTTCGGAAACGGTGTGAGATACGGACTTTTCATCTGAAAAGTACTTAGCCCCCCAATGGGGGATAAGTACAAAACTAGCCAGGAAAGTCATAAATCATATGTCTTTTAAATTTTTTTTAAACGTCGTACGGTTCCTGAGATATACACTGTTTAGTATTCCAACTCCTCATTTTCTGCTCCGAGTCCCATTATTATGCATACATTCTTTATACTCACTGTCTTTCTCTATGTAGCTTTTGGGGAAAACCAGCCTGTGCACTTACATTACTGTTACCATTGCACTTTCCGCTTGCGGTTCCGTACCCATTCCACTTACCGTTCACGTCTATGCCACCATGTGCGTGATCCTTTACGTTTTCATTTCCACTTGCGTTTCTGTTCTTTTTTGCCATTTCTGTCTACAGTACTGTTTGTCTTTCTGTTTTGCTTTGCGTCACCATGCCCATTGACATTTCCATTTGCAGGCACCATGTCACTATGTGACAAGACATCACGTGGCGGACCGTTACTGTCTACACCACCGTGAGCGTTACCCCTTTCTGTTTTCATTAGTGCTTGCATTACCATGTGTGCCACTGTTAGCACTTCTGTTTGCATTGCTGTTCCTGTTACTATGTCACAAGACATCATGTGGCAGGATGGGCCCCGCGCTCCCGACGCTGCATTACATTCACTATTTCTCGTTATCATTCTCAAAAAGAATGGAAATTAGAGGCCAAAAACTCTGTTTAATGCATCAATTAGGGTTGTTCCACAGTGACAAAGTGAGGAAATTCAGTGTTAGGGTTGAAAACCCCTTGGACCCCAGCCCACCCCCAACCGACATTGGGGTGTGCACTGAGGTTGTCGGTCCCTAACTCTCACCCCATTCTCCTATACTTCTGGTGCTTTACACATGTGATGGGATGAGAGTTAGGGCTGATGACCTCAATGTGCACCCTAACACCGAATTTCCTCACTTTTGTCGCTGTGGAACAACCCTAACTGATGCATTAAACAGAGTTTTTTGCCTCTAATATATATCTATATATATTTATATATCTATATATATATATAGATATGTATGTATATTATAAGGGTGCTGTTGTGTCCCTATAGTTAAGGTTGAATAGGCACTTTAATGTTAAACCTCAATTTTTGCACATTAATAACTTTGCAACCATTTAACAGATTTGCACAAAATTTGGAATGCATGGTGTTGAATGGTACAGTAGGTCTCTTGATTTACCAAGTGGCGTTTCAGTTGGACTTACATTTTTTGCACAGTGAAGCGCTGAAAAATATGGTGTTCACCACTTTTTACATGTTTTTTGCCCATGGTGCTGCGATCACACCATTTTATGTGTTGGTCTGAAATTTGGAACACAGAAACAGTTTGGATAAAAGAACAAGCCATCATTGGTTTGGTTGCTAAATATTAATTGGTTCCAAAGTTATTTTATTGTTAATTTTTGGGTTCTGAGCATGCTCAGTTCGGTCCAAGATTTATATATATGTTTTGCGAAAGAGGATTTGGCTCATAGTTAAGGATTTTGTCAGCTCACAAATGAGGATTTAAAAAAATCCTCGTCCATGAGAAAAATTCCTTGTCCATGAGCCTCCATTTTGTTTTCATTTTTTCCCCCAAACAAAATGTCATAGCTTTTTACACGGGTGACTTCTTGTTGAAACAAGGTATGAGTTTTGTTCAGGGTGACACCCTTTACAAGCCCATACCTTTGGTTTGGTTTGTTTTGCCCAAAAAATGTCAATTTCAAATTAAAAAATTCTTTGAACATGACTCGCATATGATCCTCCTTCATCAGCTGACAAAATCCCAGTCCGCCAGCCGATCCTCTTTCTCAAGGCTGCAAAATCCTTGACCATTACTTTGTGACTAGATTGCCAATCATGTGGATGAGGAATGAGTTGATAAACAAGGATCTTGCTACCTCACGAATGGTGATCGAGTGGCGTACTGGGATTTTGTCAGCTCGCGAAAGGGGATTGGGTTTTTGAATCCTGATTCATAAGCTGACAAAATCACAGTCCATAAAGAGACAGAATCCTAGTCTGCCAACCAATTTACTTTCTCGAGGCTGCAAGATTGTTAACCGTCAGTTTGTGACCAGATGTCTGTTCTCGTGGACTAGGATTGAGTTGACGGTCAAGGATTTTGCTACCTCATGAAAGGTATTCGGGTGATGGACTGGAATTTTTTTAGCTCAAGAAAGGGGATTGTATTTTTGAACCCTCTATTGTGAATTGACAAAATCGCAGTCCACGAGCTGTCAAAATCATAGTCCGTCATCCGATCCTCTTTCGTGAGGTAATAAAATCCTTGACTGTCACTAAGGGACCAAATGGCTAACATTTGATGGTGAAGGATTTCTCACAGATGGTGATTTTGACAGCTCGTGAATGGGGATTGATATGATGGTTGGGGATTTTGCTACCTCACGAACTAGGAATGTTTTAGGTGTTAAAAACCTTTCCACTGCATCGTAAATTAACTGCTTAATATTTTGACTTGCTGTTTGCAGGGTATTAAGGAGGTGCCCTAGAGATATGAATTATGCTATTTAGGTGTTAAAAAGTTAATTGGTGCAATAGATATGCTATTATAAAGTTTAGATTTTTTTTTATAGGATAACATTGTGGTATCCATAGTGAATTTTGGCACCTGTATTTTGAAAATGAAATGAGATACTTTTTTTTGCTACTCACAGCTTCATTCATCTTCAGGTAAATGAAGTCACAAAAACAAATTTGGAAGCTGTAAATTACATCTGCTGTGAAATTTTTCCCTTCAATCAGCATATGCCATTCAATGGTTATATCTTACTTTGAAAAAAGTAAGGTGATTATGGAACAGTGTTGTTGTATAGTGCTGTTGTTATATGTGTGTTGGAGTGTGGGATCTAGAGGATCTGCACTCTCACAGATGAATATTGTCTTGGAGAAATGGGCAGGTTGGTCCAGGCCCCACACTCCCACTAGCACATGCAATTTTGTGGTTATATCACACTTTTCAAAAAGTGAGGAGATTGGGCAACAGTGCTGCTGTATGGTTCTGTAGGGTCTGCTCTCCCACAGATGCATATTGTTATGGAGAAGTAGGTGGGTTGGGGGCCTGCGCTCCCTCTAACACATGACATTTAGTGGTCATATCACACTTTCAAAAAAAAGTAAGGAGACTGATAGCAAAAAAAGCTCATTTAATGCATCACTTAGGGTGGGACTGACAAAAAGGTAGGGGGAATGAGATGCTAGAGTTGAGGTTCTAAGTGTTGAACCAACACCCCCCCCTTTTGGAAACCATAGATTATACCTGCAGTGAAATTTTTCTACATGTCACCAGTGTATGCTATTTAGTGATTATATCACACTTTTCAAAACAGTAAGGAGACTGCCCAACAGTATTGGTGCGCGGTTCACTGTTATGTGTGAGTGGGAGTGTGGGTCCTGGAGCACTTATACTTCCACAGATGCATATTGCTATGGAGAAATTGGTTAGTTTGGTGAGAGCATGGAGCCTGAAGGGTCCTGTGCACCCACCAAGACATGCCATTTAGTGGTAATATCACAATTCTCAAAAAAGAAAGGAGATTGATTGCAAAAAAAAAAATGTGTTTCATGCATCACTTAGGGTGGGATTGACAGAAAGTGGGAAAATGAGATGCTAGAGTTGATGGTCTAAGTCTTGAACCAACCCCCTCCCTTTTGGAAACTATAGATTACACCTGTAGTACAATTTTTCTCCATCCCACCAATACATGCTATTTAATGGTTATATCACACTTTTCAAAACAGTGAGAAGATTGCCCAACAGTACTGCTGTTTGGTTCTGTGGTTATGTGTAAGTGGGAGTGTGGGACCCGGAAGGTATGAGCTCCCACAGATGCATATTGTTATGGAGAAATGGGTGGGTTGGTGAGAGCATGGGCCCCCCACTAACACACGCCATTTTGTGGTTATATTATACTTTTCAAAAAGTTTGAAGAATGTGCAACAGTACTGCTATATGGTTCTGTGGTTATATATAAGTAGGAGTGTGGGACTCAGAGGGTCTGCTTTCCCACAGATGCATATTGTTATGGGAAATGGGTGGGATGGTAGGCCCCTGTGCTCCCACCAACACATGATATTTAGTGGTTATGGCACACATTTCAAAAAGAAAGGAGACTGATTGCAGAAAAAGCTTCCTTCAATGTGTCACTTAGGGTGGGACTGGAAAAAGGTAGGGGAATGAGATGCTAGAGTTGAGGGTCTAAGTCTTGAACCAACACACACACCCCCGCTTTTGGAAACCATAGCTTACACCTGCAGTGAACTTTTTTTATGTACCACCAATGTATGCTATTTAGTGATTATATCACACTTTTCAAAACAGTAAGGAGATTGCCCAACCATACTGGTGTGTGGTTCTCAGGTTATGTGTGAGTGGGAGCATGGGTCCTGGAGGCCTTACACTTCCACAGACACATATTGCTGTGGAAAAATTGGTTAGATTGATGGGAGCGTGGGGCCCGGCACCAAGACATGCCATTCAGTGGTAATATCACAGTTCTCAAAAAAGAAAGGAGATTGATAGCAAAAAAAAAAACACCTTGTTTCATGCAACACTTAGGGTGGGACTGACAAAAGGTGGGGAATGAGATGCTAGAGTTGATGGTCTAAGTCTTGAATCCCCCCCCCTCCAAATTTGGAAACCATAGATTACACCTGTAGTACAATATTTCTCCATCCCACTAATGCATGCTATTTAGTGATTATATCACACTTTTCAAAACAGTAAGGAGATTGCCCAACAGTACTGGTGTGTGGTTCTATGGTTATGTGTGAGTGGAAGCGTGGGACCTGGAGAACTTGTACTTCCACAGATGCATACTGTTATGGAGAAATGGGTGGGTTAGTGGGAGCCAGGCCCCCGCACTCCCAGCAAGACATGCTATTTAGCGTTTATATCACACTTTTTAAAAAAGTGTGGAAATTGATTGTGAAAACTTAATTTAATGCTGCAGTTAGGGTAAAGTGTCATAACAGTGGAGAAATTAGATGTTAGGGTTGAGAACTTAACACCCCCCAACCCCATATTCATCAAACTGAATTTGCTTAGATTTAGAAAGAAGAGACAGGAGACATATTTGTTTGATATGAAATTTTGTTTTTTTATTAAAAATTTGCAATTCTTATACAAAAAAATAGAAACTTTAGGCATAGTATATACATTTTGGTTGATCAATGATATAGAAATATGTGAAAAAAGTAACAAAAAATGTGTTATTGTCACACATGGGAGACAGGTGAGGTGAAAGGTAAAGCATATTCTATTAAGAATGGGGATGGTTTAACTTAAATAAAAATCTGTTTTAGTTATTAAAATAATGGTATGATTTTAAGGAAAAAAACATTTTGAAAATCAATTTATTGAATATGTATTTCTAATTTACCAAATATTTACAAGTTTATGCTTAGTAAATTTTAATTATTTACATAATATTGTTTACATAAAAATATAAATAAATATATTTATGGTATTCTGAGAAGAAGCTGCATGGCCTGCCCACACCTCTGAATAGCTTTCAATGCTACTGTGGGAGTCCTGGGCTGCAACCCTTCCTGTTTCTCATGTGCTGTTCACATGCTGAACAACTGCCAAAACTAAACAATGAGAGCTAAAGTGTGAGACAGTAGAGCTTAAATGGTACAAGTGGCCATGGGGGTTACACCTATTCATGAGCGTGTAAAGCATCACTGCTCTTAATGTGGTAATATAGGAACAGTGCTGCTTGAAATGCTGGTGAATGGTTGCAGTGCTCATGAGTACTTGTGCCCATTTGATCTGGACTGGGTTGTTGAGGTGTGTTCAGTCTTAAGATGTGGTAGTTGTTCAACATTTGAACATCATATGAGAAATAGTGAGGACTGCAGTCCTGGTCTCCCACTGCAACATTGAATGCAATGTAGGGATGGGGTGGGCTATGCGGCTTTTTTGCAGGTTATCTATAAATCTGTGTTGTATTCACACTGAGGGGGTTGGGGGAGAAAGTAAGTTTAAAAAAAAAAAGGAAGGGGCCGGCCTGGTGGTGCTGAGGGTTGAGGCACTGGACACCACACCTCACACTATGTCGGTGACCCGAGTTCAGGAACAGACTTGGCCACTGGGGGTTGGTTGGGGGAGGTAGGATAGAGCATCCCATGGATGCTCTCCTCCTGACGGTGAGGCATAAAACAGCTCTGTATAAACATGCATAAGCATGCCACCTGTCTGGATGTCAGTCCTCTGCATAGGCACCCTCAGGGGGAAGGGATCAGGAGAAAATCAAAGGCAAAAAATCTCCTGGTCCCACGTAGAATGAAGCCAGGTCCTTGCTATGTCAGGACCCAGCTGAAGAGACCTGAGGAGTGATTCCACAGGGCAGGGAATGGGGAAAGTGAAAAAAAAAAAGGAATAGGCTTAGAACAAATAAACTTTAAAAAAAAAGCTACTGCGTGGTCTGTGACTTGTGACATGCTAGCCCTCGTTCAGTGATGAGGGTGCCTTGGGGGAGATGGAGGAAGTGGAAGGTTCCACAGGAGGATTTGGTGGTGTCAGGAGTTGGTGCCCCTCCTCTTCAGGTGTTGTGGTGGGAGGGGCACTTTCTGGAGGCTCCTGTTGCTGCTGAGACTGCTGAAGGGCCGGGTCCATCTGTTGGAAGTTTTGCAGATCCTGTTAAATCAATACATGTATTGCTTCTGTGGCCTCCAACTGGTTCTTGGCCAGCCACACCATGAGGCCATGTGTGGTCTCTTGGGCAGCAACACTGGCCTCTTCCTGCTCATACAGTTGATTTATTGTGTGTGCGAGGCCTCTGTTGCTGCCCTCGAGACCACAGACAGCAACCATTGCCATGTGCCCCCAACTCGGCCTTGACGTTGCAGCAAATCAATAATTTGATCTTGTTTATCTAGCATTTTTTCTTGGTTTGCTGCAATGACTTGGTTGCGCTGGGCTGCAGCTCAGTCACCATCTTCTATGGCCTCCAGCAGCCAGTCAAGACTGTGCTGTGCGTTTTTGAGCTTCTGCATGCAGTCTGTAAGAGAAAGAAAGAAAAAAAAAAGAGTATGTAAGTTACATGTTGCATAGTGTCACTGTTTTGCTGGTGCACATTTTTTACCTTTAGTGCTTGCATTGGTTAGGTGCTTACAACTTCTACTGTGCAACACTGAGAACCTATGTTGATTATGAAGAGCATAGTAGTGCTTTTGTCATGGTGAGAATGCTGTGAAATAATGTGCGTGGATCTGAAACGTTATACAGACGGTATGTGTCTTTAAGATATACCATTATCAACTTTTTTCATGGTTGATTTTTTTTTGTGTCAAAGTTGTTGATACCTTAAATAAATCCATGCTTAATATTTCATGTTGCATTGGATAGAATCTTTGCAGGCTATATGAGAATATATATAGATGAGCGTGCTACTATGTGTGATAACTTTTTGCATATGCTTGAATAAGCTGTTGTATCTAATTAGGTGTAGTTGTAGATTGTGTAAGAGGACAAAGTATGAGGAGTGAAGAGAGGCATGCATGAAACTGATGCATTCTACTATTTAGCACACTATCGAAGCAGCTAAGAATGCTATGGCAAAGCAATGAAAGTTTCTTGGTTAGTGACAGGCATATTGCTTACTGTTCTTTTTTTTCTTGACAGAGCGTGGCGTTATGGAAAGAAAGAAGAAAAAAATTGTTATAATAACATAGCATTAGGGATGTTCAACCTTTCTAAATTCCCATTTAAAGCACTATTCTGCTACAGTTCAAAGTTCATGCTATGTGGTAGTGCAGTATTCTAGGACCTGTAGAGACTGTATAAGCCAGTATGATTTCGAAAACAATAGAAGTCACATATTGATAATTGTAACAGTGCTATACAATATTAAAAAGTAGAAGGATGAGTGTCTCTACACACAGATAGTGTGGTTTGTCACCCTGGGGTTCTGATTTACATGTACCTGATCAGCTTCATTGAAAAGGTTAGAGTAAAATTTGAACCCATCTCTGACACAGAAACATTGTTTGTGCATTGCTCTCCATCCAATATTTTCTGTGATGTACTTGATCTACTGTGTCATTAATTTGTGGCGCTGCACTGAGTATGTCACCTTTGCAGCACAAGAAGATTTAGTGCATTGAATGAGAAACAATTAGTGTTTTTTGACTCTGTACACTTATGAAACACTGTAAAAAAACTAGTTTTACTTGAAATGACAGTTTACCTTGAGCATGGAAGATGATTAATTGGCTTAGGTTAATAATGACACTGTAGTATTTATAGAGTTTGATATGACATCATTGTAAACACTTTGACTGTGGTTAAGAGCGTTTCAGATGTCATGGCAAATGGGTAAAGTTTTCTCTCACCATGATTGTTCACCATAGAGCATATATGATAGTTGATTATGCATAGGTTAACAAAATTGTGTTGTCCCTTATGTAATCATGTTACATGATTGATTAACTTTGCATAATATTTATTGTTGTGAACATTCTGATTTGTCAGAATAGTGATTGTTGTTAACTTCACATTTATTATACAATGTAAGAAGAAAGAAAACAGAGTTGTGATTGGTCAGTGTGTGCCTGTAACAGTGATGTTATATCCATATAACATTGCTGTGTGAAGTCCAGGCACATACATGACCAGATCTTATTAAGGGAACTTGATGTTTTGTAGCTAAAGCACAGAAAAAAAGAAGCTTAGTTTCATATAAAAAGTTTATTTACTAATATTGTGGAGATTTAAATATTTGTTATGACAAAAAATAAATGTCATTCTTAGGCAGAGAACAAGTGTCAGAACATTTGCTTTATACCGTGGGAACATTTGTTTTATAGTGTTAGTTTCACAGTTTTTTGGTTTTGTTTATGAGAAAACACAGCACATGTGAATGCACTGCATTATGTGTATGCGAATATCTGATGGGTAACATACTACGGTGATGCCACATAATTGATTATTTGGATGTCTATGATGCAGTGCTGTCATATGGGAAGTGTTACCTCATAACAATACAACTGTAATAGTAATACTATTTAGAAACATAGATTTTGATTGCAGATAAGGACCGCTTGGCCCACCCAGTCTGCCCATTTCCCTACCTAATGGATAAACTGCAGATCCTAGTTAACCAGCAGCCTACTTCTTCCTACCCCCACCCCCTAGAATTGCCTTATGACTGTCCCATGCATGCTTGAATTCCACCACTGTTTTTGACTCCACAACCTCCTCTGGAAGGCCATTCCATGCATCCACAACCCTTTCTGTAAAAAATAACTGTAAATTACCTCTGAGCTTCCCCTTCTATCTTCAAATTGTGCCCCTTGTTCTTGCACCTCTTTTTTGAAAGATGCTACCCTCTTGGACTTTGTTGATTCCCTTGAGATACTTGAAAGTTTCTATCATGTCCCCCCTCTGCCTCCTTTCCTCGAGGCTATACATATTCAACTCCTTAAGTCTGTCTTCATACGTCTTCCAGTGCAGACCCTGCACCATTTTAGTTGCCCTCCTCTGGACAGCCTCCATCCTGTCTATGTCCTTGCGGAGACTGGGTCTCCAGAACTGCACGCAGTACTCCAGATGGGGTCTCACCAACTGTCTGTACAGAGGGATAATAACTTCCTGTTTTCTACTGGTGATGCTCTCCCTATGCATCCCAGTATCCCCCAGCCTCCTTGCTGCCCTCTCCATTGCTTGCCACCTTTATGTCATCTGATATGACTACCCCAGGTCCCTTTCCATTTTGTTGTTGTTAGTATCTCACCCCTATTGTGTACTGTTCCCTGGTTTTGCTTCCCAGGTGCATTACCTTGCACTTCTTAGCATTGAATCTAAGCTGCCATACAGTTGACCATTCCTCTAACCTTGCCAAGTCCCTTCTCATTCTTTCCACCCCACCTTGTGCATCAACTCTGTTGCAGATCTTTGTGTCATCTGCAAAGAGACATACTTTTCCTTCAGTCCCTCTGCAATGTCGCTTATAAAGACATTGAAGAGGACCAGTCTAATACTGAACCCTCCGGTACCACTAGTAACCCCCTTTCTTCAAGTGGGCTCCATTTACTATTACTGTCTGTGTCCTATTCTCCAGCCAATCCTTTACCCAGGCTGTCATCTTGGGACCCACTCCCAGGCTGGCTAACTTGTATATTAATCTTTTGTGTGGGACTGTGTCAAATGCCTTGCTAAAGTCTAGGTAGGCCATGTCCACAGCCCCTCCCTGATCTGCTACTTTGGTCACCCAGTCAAATAAATCTATCAGATTTGTCTGGCATGACCTTCCCGCTGTGAATCCATGCTGTCTTGGGTCCTGAGCCCCTCTGACCTCTAGATACTCAACAATTCTTTCCTTTAGAAGTGATTCCATCATTTTCCCTACCGCTATGAATAAGATATTCCCACAGTATAAAAGATATGTGACACTTGTTCTGTAGTTAACCATGAAATGTTTTATTCACGTGCATGTGCTCATTTTTCTGAACAATATTAATAAATAAGAGCCATTTTATTATGGTGATGATGTGTTCTAGAGTGTGCATAATGCTGTGATTACATCACTTCTCAGGTGCTGGATGGACTTGGCCTGCAACCTTGTGTACAACCAAGTGAGGTGTGATGTTATTTTTTCCCATTTTTTTTTGTACAACTAAACAATTTTCTCTATGAAGATCTTAAACAGTTGAATATTTTATGGATGCAATAACTCAATTTCAGGTTATGGGTTATTGTTGATAAGAAGATGTCCCAGCATACCTCTTAACCTTTTGTCACTGAAATGAGGGGCATGGACATTTTTTGACACCCAAAATGAGGGACAATGAGGGACACAGACCCTCAGAATGAGGGAGACATCCTCAAACATGGAGATACAAGTTCAGAACACTGTGAAAATCATAATGTTTACTTGTACAAAGTTTATTTTGGATTTAGTATTTTACAATATTAAGAGTTTGTGCTTGAAAGTCTGAATTTACAGCAGCACCTTTGTGTGTGCAGCACCTTTTCCATGAGGGATGGATGAGGGACAGAGCAATTTTAAGGGGCAAAATGAGTGATGTCCCTTGTAATGTGGGACACTTGAGAGGTATGTGCCCCAGGCACATAGGGTACTTGGTGCTAACATCATCTGCCTTGTAACACTCCTGGATGTGGTCTTGTCAGGTGATGACCCACACCGTGATGTGTGTTATTACCTGCATAAAGATACTAGTTAGATATGGTACAGAGATTATGTGAGCAGAATGACAGACTCACAGATTTGGCATTATTGAGTATACAGGACATCATACAAGCCATGACACTGCGTCATTCTGTTGAGGGCTGTCAGCTACGTACTGCATATTTCTGGATAGTTGGTTTTTATTCTTCTCCCTGGTTGGTATAATGACTTAGTTATTACATGGAAAAAATTTGATGGAATAATTCTTACCTTCTAGGACAGAGGCACCTTTCAGACACACAGTGCAGTGATCTGTCTGTTGAAATAAGAGATAGAGGACCAATGTAATACTTTGTAGAATGCATAATGTTGTGCATTTAGCAGAAGAAATTTATTTAGCTATTCAAACTTTATAATTATAACATACAGTATCACCATACGGATGTGTTAGGGGATACAGAGTATCCAATGCAACCAATTTTCTTCAAGTGTGCAGCTAGGACATTTGATGATCAACTGCAACACTCCAGCTGTCCTTTGCTGTTCCAATTGCTGCCTGCTGTGTTCTATGACATTGATCTATGGTAGTCACTTAAGCAATAATGGCCGACAGAGTGTGTGTTGTGTAAGTAATAATAGCCGACAGGGTGGTTGTTATTGGAATATAAAAGACTGCCCAGGGGTGTAATGAGGCCCAACACTGCAGGAGGAGGGCTTTATAGCCTCTGGAAGGTCCATTATATCCCATAACGCCCACCCTGGATGGTATTATTACACTTAGAAAATGGGGTTCATAGGTAGTTTACAAGCTCAATAGGCAGTGATGCCTTTTATGAGCTTGCCACCTCTCATTGGTGGAAAATATATTTTCTTTGACCCATGTATAAATCTAGTGTTCTCTTAAAAATAGTTACATAATTACTTTTGACTACCTCCTCGGGTAATGCATTCCATATTAATATAACTCTTTGAGTAAACTACTGACATCTTTTATTGGTCTTATTTTGAGTTCTGCTTATTTTTTTATTATGAAACCTTGTAGATGTCCTAGATAGATTTGGACATAATCCAATAGTTTCAAATTTCCTATTATAATTGAAGGAGTTATAAAGTAAAATCAAATCCCCTCTTAGTTTCCTATACTGCATAGAAAAAAGCCCCAGGTTATTCAGTCTACAACTATAGTTCTGCCCCTTTACTTCTTTAATTTTCTTAGTAATTCTTCATTGCACACCTTCTATTAATTCATTACCTTTAACCGAAGATGGACTGCATACAGAAGAACAGTATTCAACATGTGGCCTAACCAAACTTGAAAAAAGAGGGATTATTACCTTTTCACTCCTACTTTTAATATTTTTCAAGATACAGCCCCAAATCTGATTGTTCTTCTTAACTATATTAGTAGTATCAGTTTCAAAGGATAAATCATTAGAAATAGTGACCCCCAAATCTATTTCATTATCAGTTGTCTGTAATATTGTGTTGTTAAAAGTGTAAGAAAAACATTTGTTTCTCTTACCAAGATGCATCAATTTGCATTTGTGTGCATTAAATAATAGTTTATCTATAATTGACCATGATTCTAAATATGCAAGATTTTCTTGAAAATTCTGCACAGAGGTTTGATCATTTACAATGCCTCCTAGTTTACAGTCATCCGCGTATTTTACCATCCAACATTTATTTATTTAAAGGTAGTAAAGAGGATACCATAATATTAAAAAGTACAGGCCCTAACACAGATCCCTGAGGGACGCCACTAGTCAGACTCTCCCATGACGATACTTAACCCTTCAATGACACTTCTTGTTTCCTGTCAGTCAGCCATGTTTTGATCCAATTTACTATAAGATTATGTATATTAGTTTTAATTAACTCTTGGATTAAGATTCCACGTTCCACAAAATTGAAAGCCTTGGAAAAATTCAGGAAGACTATATCCACTGTGAGGTCACTGTCCAGAGCTTCACTTACTGGCTCAAGAAAGCTTATCAAGTTTGTGTGGCATGATAGCCCCTTAACAAATCCATGCTGTGTAAGATCAATTTGTCCAGTAACATAGAAACACAGAAACATAGACTTTGACGGCAGATAAGGACCGCTTGGCCCATCTAGTCTACCCATTTCCCTACCTACAGGATAGGCCGCAGATCCTAGTTAACCAACAGCCTATTTCTTCCTACTCCCCACAAGAATTGCCTTATGTCTGTCCCACGCATTCTTGAATTCTCCCACAGTTTTAGACTCCACTACCTCCTCCGGAAGGCTGTTCCATGCATTTACTACCCTCTCTGTGAAATAATACTTCCTCACATTGCCCCTGAACCACCCCCCCATCTTTAAATTGTGTCCCCTTGTTCTTGCGTGTCTCTTTTCTGAAAGATGCTACCATCTTGGACTTTGTTGATTCCACTGAGGTATTTAAAGTTTCTATCATGTCCCCCTCTCCTTCTTTCCTCAAGGGTATACATATTAAGCTCCTTTAGTCTCTTCTCATATGGCTTCTCTTGCAGACCCTTCACCATTTTAGTTGCCCTTCTCTGGACTGCCTCTATCCTGTCTATGTCCTTGCGGAGATGGGGTCTCCAGAACTGGATGCAGTACTCAGATGGGGTCTCACCAATTGTCTGTACAGAGGATAACAACTTCCTGTTTCTGCTGGTGATGTCTCTTCAATGCATCCCAGTATACCCCAACCCTCCCTACTGCCTTCTCACATTGCTTGCTAACCTTAAGGTCATCTGATATGATTACCCAAGGTCCCTTTCATTTTTGTTGTTGTTACTACCTCCCCCATTGTGTATTCTTCCCTGGGTTCTTGTTTCCAGGTGCATTATTTTGCACTTCTTTGCATTGAATCCTAGCTGCCATACTTCTGACCATTCCTCCAACCTTGCCAAGTCCCTTCTCATCCTTTCCACGCCTCCTTGTGTATCAATCCTGTTGCAGATCTTTGTGTCATCTGCAAAGTGGCATACTTTTCCTTCCAGTCCCTCTGCAATGTCACTTATGAAGACATTAAAAGGACTGGACCCAATACTGAACCTCATGGTACCTCACTAGTAACCCTCTTTCTTCAGAGTGGACTCCATTTACAATTACCTTCTGTGACCTGTTGTCCAGCCAATGTTTTACTCAGGCTACCACCCTGAGACCCACTCCCAGGCTGGTTAATTTGACTATTAGTCTTTGTGTGGAACTGTGTCAAATGCCTTGCTAAAGTCTAGGTAGGCCATGTCCACAGCCCTCCCTGTCTACTACTTGGTCACCCAGTCAAAGACATCTATTAGATTCATCTGACATGACCTTCCACTGTGAACCCATGCCCTTGGGTCCTGTGCCCCACTGGCCTCTAGGTACTCAACTATTCTTTCCTTCAGAAGTGACTCCATCACTTTCCCTACCATAGAGGTCAAACTGACAGGTCTGTAGTTTCCTGCCTCTGTCTTGGTCCCACTTTTGTGAAGGGGAATCAGATCCATCTTCCTCCAGTCCTCGGGTACCATACCATCCTCCCATGTTTTATTAAAAAGAGTAGCCAGTGGTTTCACTAGTTTCCCCCTTAATTCTTTTAGAATTCTGGGGTGAATTCCATCAGGCCCCATTGCTTTGTTCACCTTCGGTTTTAGGAGTTCTTGCAGAACCTTTTCTTCTGTGAAAGGACTGGGATCGACCCCCCTATCAAGAGTGCTTCTGTTAATTGGATTAGGCACTTCCCCCTCCTCTTTTGTGAATACTGAGCAGAAATATTTGTTCAGTATCCTGCTTTTCACTGTCCCCTCTGCCCACCCACCGTTCATTCTATTCAGCCTCACTATCCCTCCCTTTGTCTTTCTACGCTCGCTGATGTACCTATAAAAGGTTTTATCCCCCTTCTTTTTTTTTTTATTTTGTTTTTTTTTACCTCCACGCCTCTCATCTGCCCTTCTGCTCCGGTCACGGACCCCAGGACCCCCGGTCACCGGAGATCGCTGACTCCCCCGGTCATCCCTGGCTTGCCCCCCAGAGAGCAGGGCCGTGGCTCGGACCCCTCCCCATACCGAACCGCGGGCCTAATAACTGGTTGGGGGAACGGCTCCGGTGACCAATCAGGGCATTCCCAGGGCAGAGCGTCATCTAGACGCTGGGGTGAATTTCCACCTTTATTCCCACCCGGAGGCGGGGCGTGCAATGATGCCAGCGTCCGCCCGCCTCTCTCCCGTAAGCGCTGCAGCGTGAGTGTCCCAGCCTCACTAGGGGTCCCCATCACACGGTTGCTACCCGACCCTCCCCAGAGAAGAAAGAGCAGTCCGTCGGACGCTCGATCCGCTTCCCGGCCAACCCTCTGACGACTCGGGTCATTCCCGCCGGGTCGCCGCGTCGTGAATTGGAAATCCCAACACTGCGCTCGATTTCACAGCTTTTATCCCCTCTTAACCAAGTTGGCTATCTTTTTTCCTCAGTTTGGACTCACTATTCTGACTTCCCTCCTGCTTCCTTCTGCCTTTACTGGTACAGCTCTCTGTCCTGCTCCTTCTGTGTTTCTTATACTTCCGGAAGCTTCTTTTTCTTCCTGACTTTCACAGCCACCTCTTTTGAGAACCATAGTGGCTTTTTCTTTCATTTGATTTGTTTATTTGCTTCACACAAGGCTTGTTGCCTCAGTGATGGCAGTTTTATTAGTCCCCATTGTTGCTCATCTCCTTCTAGCCTGTTTGCTAGTGCTTTTCTGAAGCACTCTCCCATCTTGCCAAAGTCAGCCCTTCTGAAGTCCAGTACCCTCACTTATGTATGGCTTGACTCTGTAGCTGAGTTTAACGTGAACCACACTGTTTGATGGTCACTTGTTCCCAGATAGCAACCCACTTCTAGCTCTGAGATCCTCTCACTGCCCCCGTTTGAGAGTACAAGATCTAAGATTGCTCCCTCGTGAGTGGGTTCTGAAACAGTGACAGACAAATGATCAATAATTCTGTTTTTTAAGAGTCTTTCCAAAATTTTACAAAAAATTGTTGTCAGGCTTATGGGCCTATAGTTATGAACCAAATTTCTACTGCCTTTTTTATATAGGGGATAACAATAGCTTGATGCCAAATAGGTATGGTTGAACCTGTAGTTACTGACATATTAAATAAATAAGCCAAGGGTCCCTTAAGTTGGTTAGCCTTATTTTTAATAAATATAGATGGAATTCCATCTGGAGCTGCAGAACTATATGATTTAGTATATGTAATGACCTCTTTTACATCATTTTGAGTGAAAGGTTTAAATTCTTCCGTGGACTTATAAGCAGAGGATACCATATTGTCTTTCTTATTGAAAACACTTGTAAAATATCTGTTTAATTCAGTTGCCATTTCAATTTCATCTGTGATAACTCCATCAGTAATAGTCAGGGGTCCAATGTTTGTAGGACTGTTTTTTAAAGAACCTATATAATTAAAAAAAGTGTTTTTATTATCCTTTGCTAATAGAGATAGCTTTTCTTCATATTGTTTTTTAGTTTTCCTTATTAAACTTTTACAGTAGTTAACGGCTCCTTTACATATTGCAAGATTTTTGGTAGTTTGATTTTTTTTGTATTTGCTGTAAAATTACTTTTTCTTTTTGATGCTCCATTTTATGGATTTGTTCCACCAGATGGGAGTTCTTTTGTTATCGTTAATTTTATATTTAGTCCTGTATGGTACCCAATAATCTATACAAAAATTTATTTTGGAATTAAACTTCTGCCAAATTGTTTCCAAATTAGAGTTGGAAAAATCTGCTGACCAATCCCATTTTTCTAAATATTCATTCATTTTAATATAATCTGCTTTATAAAAAATGTTAACCTATGTACAGCATCTACTCAAATAGTCACACTTAATAGTTACCTTAACAAAACCATATTGTGATCACTATTTCATAGGAGATTTAATACTTTGACATCAGTTATGTCTTCTGATATATTTGAAAAGAACAAATCTAAGATATTATTTTTTTTAAATAATGTTTATAAAAAAGAAGGTGGGATATTAATAAAAAATGAAGAGAAACGGCTGGTTGTATAAAATAGTTCCTTCAGTGCCACTAGAGGGTGCTGCTGGTTATGAGAAGGCAGTTTTTTGTATTATATACTTACAGTGCAGTGTTTTGTTATTGTTGGTATTTTTGTGAAACATCACATAGGTTTTCGCATCGCAATACCGTGATCTGTGTAGGAAAAGTCTGAGCAAGGCATGTGTGGTAGCAGTGGAGTGAGAATTACGTGGAGGTCTGTTAGACTCGATTGGACAGGGAATGAATAAGTCAAGTGGGCTGATGCAGTATAGAAATAAAACAAAATGAGGTATTTTGATTTACTTGTTGACGATTTGTTTTAGGGTAAGTGTCAGTTGCTTTTTTTTGTATCACAGTGGGGTCATGGACTGAAGCAGTACTTTCCTGCAGTGAGCCCTGGAGATGGAGTGGAGATGTCAGCTAGTGTTTGTTGTGAGATCAGGGTGCTGATTGTATGATGGGAGTGGCAGCAACGCTCATGTTTGTAAGATAAAAAAACTTCTTTCTGTGTTTTGATGGTACTGTGTGTGTAAGGGATGTAGGGACTGGTCTGAGGAGGACTGAGTTGCATGGGGGGGGCCTTTGCATCAGTGTCTTACTAAGCAAGTTAAAAAGGAGTGACTGCTAAGATGTTTCAGGAGGGCACAAGGATACAAGGTGGTGATGGGTGCTGCAAAGAGGAACTTGTTATTTGCCAGGCATTGTTAAAAAAATAACAACACCGGTGGCAGGGGGGATTAGCCAATCAGCTTGTGACTTTTGCGAAGCCCATTTTCTAAGGTGGGATAACGTCACAGCTCAGGTGGTTGGGCAATACTATTTATTATGGTGCTGTTTTAAATCTGTTGTCACCTATCAAAGATATGTCTGTAGTGCATAGACAACTGCAGACGGTGACAACATACACTGTTATTATACTATGCCACAGATTGTCTTAGTACAACAGTAATTCATGAATATTTGTCAGAAACATGTTTGTACATGACAGCAAACAGCATGGCAAGAATTTAAGCATTAGTGAAATATTGTCAAACACTGTATAGAAGACATTTGGAGACATGTTAAGAACAATTGGCCTGAAGTGCAGATTTCATAGTAGAAAAATCTGTTAGTCAGTTGTGGGGGGGTTGTAATGTAGGTTACAGTGACAGGATCTCTGTATTGGGGATTGTGCCTGATGCAGAAACAAACAGGCTGCATGATCCTGTGTTCTATGGTTGGTGGCATTTGTGGAAGGATGGATGTAGTCCACAAGTATGATGCAAGTTGCAGAGAAAGGTGGGTTCTAGATGTGCTTGTGCAGTGGGCTTCTTATGGCTCTATGGACTGATCTTTTACATATGAATAAAGCATGCTATGTTTTAAACACTTGTAATATTATTATATTCCCACCCAGAGTTGATCTCTTGTGATATGAATAAATCTCTTCCCCATCTGTTACTCCCGCCTACCGTTTCCCTCACCTCTATGTATATACTGTGCAGCAAATCTGTTTTGGTACAGTGACACTCATTCCCTGCATGGCAGTGCCAGCTAACCTTTATTCAATGATTCTCACCCACACTCAGCTGTTCAGAGCTACAGCTCTACTCTCACTACCATATCCAGCTGCTGACTGAGCTGAGCTGGAAGCGTATATTATACATATATACGATCAGTGACTGACAGGTTCTGTCATTTGCTGAGTGTGTCTATGTACAACATGTGGTCCCGGTACAGCTCTGTTGGTTGCTGGCACTGGTGGTGAGAGTAGGGGCTGGGTGTGGGTGGGGTGTGTGAGGGGGGGTGAGTGTTGTGGCTGGCATTGCTGGGAGGGTGGGGAGGCGGCAGAACAGTACCAAGTATTTACTTGATGAAAAATGCATGTGGGAAGGGGGATTTATGCAACAGGTGTCAGGATAAAAACTGATACATAACTTCAGTTATGTGAGTCACTGTGTGGATAAATGGGTGGTGATGTAATCACTATGTGGATAACTACAGGTTATCCACATAGTGATTACATCACCACCCATGTAGCGACACAGTGAGTACATCACTAACCACCACCACCTGTGCTGCCTGCCCAGCAGTACTGCCTCACAGTTTCACTTTCACCTTCTCACAGTGCTCTTTACAACCCAAGCTATTACAGTCCCAAAGACTCACAAAATGTACACCCTAACCAAATCCCCCCATCAAACAGGAACCACATTTTAAATGAAAACACTCAAGAAAAAAATCAATTTTTTCTTCTTTCTCAGCACAGCAACTGTGCAAACCAAACACAGCAATGAGGCAAATAGAAAAAAACATGAAAAGGAACTTAAGAAAAAAATTAAATATAACAAAACTGAACCCAGAAAATCCTGTTGCATAAATCAAATATATGTGGGGTGCCTGTGGGATAACAGTTATTACTACAGTTGCCAGTGACCACTCGTAACCTGCACGCATGGCTTTGCCACTCGTGAGGTTACTCAAGGTCAAAGGCAACTGAACAAATAACTTTGTTATCCCACAGGCACCCCCTCATATCCCTTATTTATTCATTTTATGGGTGATTGGTTATCCTGAGTTGATGTTAAGGTACAGATAGGTAGTTTAGTACAATGGTACTTACGTTCCTCAGTTGGAGGCCTGGGGGACCTGCAGCTTCTTGCGATGTACCTGGGTGGGACTCTGGTGTTTTTGGTCCATCACCTATTGTTGGGGCTGTTGCTTGAGCAACAAAGGGCTCCACAATCATTACGTCTCCCTCTGTGGTCTCTTGGTCTCCCAGAACAGTGCCCTCCAGCTGATCGTCTTCCTCTGTAAAACATAAAATGATAGTTTGCTTTGTGTTATTTTATCTGTGACAGTTCAGTAATATCTTTCTGTGTTGGAGGGGGTGGATGGGGTTGGTAGTGGGGTGCAAGGACAAGACAATAACAAACTATGTGCGTGGGTGTGTGTGTGTGTGTGGGGGGGAGTGTTGTAGTATGTATAAATGAATAGTTCTGATTGTGCAGCTGATGTCTCTGTCTTGCGTGTGCATACAAATGCTGTTATAATTGCAATATTGTGTTCTGGTGATCTAGTGTTACCTGTCTTCTCTGCCTACAATGTGTTCGGTGTTGTTCCCCACCAACCACACTAGACCCCTAGCCTACAAAGTACTTCCCACTCCCCCCAGGCCATCGGTGGGTAACACAATAACTCGAGTAGTATCATGGCTGACTATCATATGACAGTGTACTGTAGTAACTACAACGTCATACTGTAGTTAAAAACTGTGGAGCAATAGGCTTGTGGTACATATTGTAATAGTTCACACATTTGTGAATAGACTCATTCATTCACAAAGTTGTGAACTATTGTCATGTGTACTGGAAGCCCATTTGTTCATGTTCTGTACCAATAAACTCGTTGCTGCTATTCTACAGTGTCATTCGGCAGGAGACGTGGTCGGATGTAGGCAGGTATGTTGTTCACTGATGATCAGTGAGAAGGGGCGGTTGGGGGAAGGGAGAGCTAGTTGGTTTGTGTGGGTGGGGGGCACCTCTGGACCACCCATAATTTGCTATTTGGTACTGTTGTGTTGATTGTGGACTTGGGAGAGGGAGCACTAAGCTTCCATGATAGTGTCGATGACGATGTTCACGGTGATCAGAGTTGTATTTCCTGTTGGGAGGTAGTACAGGCCCATTAGGGAGATTTGCATTATGTGTAGGGTGACAAACAGAGGGCTGGGAGGGGAGGAGTCACACCTAGACTACTATAGAGGCACCATTACATGTGTACAGTGATTGTTGCTATGGGATGGGTGGACTACCAGAACACCTATTCCTAGATCTGTACAATGGTAGGAGCTACTGGTTGGGGCTGGGGTATTGGTTGACCTCTGCAGTTAGCACTAAATGGTGTGAAGGATGTCAGGTGCATTTCACTGGGCAGAGTTGCACAACTCATGGAAATTGCTGTAATGACATGCAGATGGTCTGATTTATGATTTACATGCATCATGGTGCTATTTGCAAATTGGTTGGTAAATGCCTGTAATTAACGCACAACGTATCACTGATGGACTGGCACAATTTCCATGCTTGGTTTTCAACTCTGCCTGGGGCAATGCGGCAGCACATTGTGTTTGTGAAGTGTACATTATTTTTAATATCCACTACTCATTTGTCATGGCTAGCCTGTTTGGGATATACCACTGAGTTGTTCAAGTCCAGCGCAGTTGAACAGCACAATGACTTGCACCATTATGCACTGGACAATTAAATAACTGCCCCTTACAGTACAGTTTCATCATAGTTGTCTGAAAAATTACTACATACACTATAGTGAGCTAGTCCATGCTTACATGGTCTAGAGTAACATGTCTGCTGTCTGTGCTGGGACACTGTTCAACTCTCTTTTCAGTTATTTAGAAGGCTTTGAATTGTTATCACAGTATGGACTTGAATTGTGCTGTTACTGAGTGTGGAAAAATGTGATGACATCACATGCTATATATCGTTATTTACTATGCAGTTACAGAACTGACTTGTACAGTTTGGTAATGGTAACTTAAATTTACTTTGTTGAAAGTGTATTAGTCTTACCAGCAGAGTCGACCACAAGGAGCTGGAAGACTACAGGAGCCTCTCTCTCGCTCTCTCTCTCTCTCTTTCTCCTGACCCTCCTGGAGTGGCACTAGGTGCAGCTGGTGCTCTGTGGGATGGAGATTTTGTTGTGCTGTTTGTGGGAGAAAAAAGGGAAACATTAAATTGAAATAAAAATAGATGAAATGTGTCAAGAGTGAAAAAAATATTCAGTGTTATTCTAGGATACAAAGGCATTTATGGAACATGTGTTCTATGTTATCATTGATGCTTCTCTTCTGCATACTGTCACACTCTTTGAGGTATTGTTGTAATTATGATAAAATAATGTTCTATTACACATGCTGAACTGCCGTGGTTAACAGTCGTAAACAGTTTTCTATCTTCAACAGAAGGGCATGGCACATAATTTCAATGACAGTGGATTGTCTCCTCCCCCCCATCTCCCCACTATATACAGCTTTTAGGTCTTTGTGGTCAGATTGGCTCTAATGTACAATCAATTTGACTTATTTTTATAGCTATCTGTTTAACTATTATTGGGGGGTGACAGTTAGTTGGCTTGAAAAGATTGCTGTGGAGTTATAGCAGCAAGGCAACAAAGTACAAAGGTTGTAGGAAGTATCTTAACATAATGGAAGAGATAACATGCTCAATAAAGAGATGCTTTTGATGAATTGTTATTTTTAATATATAAAATGGGCAACAAAATTCCTGTGTCCTGATTGACTGAGACTTTGTTGAAACCAGTGCAGTAAGACAGTGCCACCAGTGGTTAAAACAAGTCCCTGCCAAGCAGGGAAACTCACGGAATTCATAGGCCACCTATTTCCTAGTTTCATCACAAACATGGCTACAGGTTTTATTCATATATAAAATCTTCATCTAGGCCTTAAAAATAAAAGTCCATTAAATTAAATAAAGAAAGTAAATAATTTAATGTTACTTACACTCATGACCCCCCCCCCCACACATACACAAATTTGAATAATCAAGTAGTGTTCAGAGTTTCTGTTGTTGGTGTTTCTTAGATGACCATGAAACATCTCTCACCTATTACTACCACTTTGGCAGAGAAATCTTTGATCCTTATCTGGCAACAGATAACATTGAGGTTCTGGCTCCACTTCAGGCATGTGTGTATCTTTGTTTGTGTGCCAGTTAAGCTCTGAAGAATGCTGAATTTATGTATTTTGTGTTACCATTGTGTTTGTGTGTTGGGGGGGATTCTACTAGTGAAATAATGCAGAGCTTTGAATTCTATACGTGGTAAACAATCACACAATGCATTGACTGTGAAGAAAGACAGATGACTGACAGGTGTAGGACATCTGTGGAAGGACTCTCTCACATTATTTAGCAACATTCTAGCACTTTTTTTGTGACTTTGAAAACTTTTAGAATGATCTTTTTAAAAAAAGTTATCTATGGGTCCATTTTATATAAGGAATAAGACATGGCAGGGTGTTGGTAGTACTGAGATATCTGCACACCAAGAGTGAAGGCAATCAACCTGTAGTCTTGTGCCTAAATGCGCTGTTGAGTGTGCGGGTATCTCAGTACTACCAACACCCAGCCATGTCTTATTGCATACATATCTTACACTTCACACATGTCAATTTATTAAAAGAGTATTTATGCAGTTTTGGATATGGGTTTACTGATGGTTGATACAAGCTTGTTTGGTTGTGGTCACTTTGTGGCAATAATGTGCATTCTTCTCTGTCATAGGTGTGGCTTGATACTCAGTGAAATTAAAGCTGTTTCTTGACCAATCACTATGTTTTGAATGTTTGTGGCATAGATTAATAAATATAAACATATGTTCATGGTGGTGATCGCCAAATTCTGGCTTCCCTGCCTCAACCCACATTTCATGGGCAATCTCGTGCCACTCTGGTTCCACCCACAGCTTTGCTTTTATAAAATGTCTGGCAGGTAAACTTTCACTTCCTCCTATACTCATCCGGTGTCTTGATGAAACCTTGCTCCCCCAAGATGTGACTGACCTGTGAATGAAAACAGATAGAACTGTTTTTTAGCATATGTATACTTTTTTGTTGAATAGGTGTTAAGATAACAATTTACACATAACGTCACCTATCTGACTTACTGTGTGCATAAATGTGTGGGCCATGTGATCACTATGGGAATTTTGTAAAGGAATCCCCATGGAGATTACATCGAGACCCAGTTAGCCACATATTGACTATGTCGGTAAACACCGTGGACTGTTCAGCCTGCTCAGCTGCACTGTTTCTCAGTTTTAGTATAACCTTCTTGGTGTCCTATTAGCAACACAAGCTATCACTCTACCAAAGAGTCACAGAATACACAGCTGCATGAGATTCCCCTTTCCCTTCCCCCTCAAAAAAGGCCCCCCAAAATATGTAAAAAAAACCTCACAGAATATAAGAATCATGCTTTCAATGAAAGACCTGTTAACCAAAAAAACAAATTCTGTTTTTCCTTTTGTCATGTTCAGTTCTATTCACATCCACCCCCACAGTCCCTGTACATGCTTATGTTGTGCACATCTGTTTATATGATGCAGAATAGAGAGTTAACTGCTTGTTGACTTGGCACATTATGCTGTAAAGCATCACTCTGTTTGAGCTACATGTTTTTCACAGATAGAATCATGAATGCTCTGTTTATTACAAACTGCAATCAAGAGATTGGTAATTGTTAAACGTGCAAGAATGAGACAGTCTTTGTACTGATAGTACATATGTGTGGCTAGTAAAGCATGTACTTGGTATACGCTATATTTATCTTTTTTTGTGATAATGAAAGGTTGGTCATCCTCATCACAGTACTGGGGTTGGTATGATGCCTAACTGCTTGAACGAGGGCTATCAAGTTGTTGCCTGACCACGACTTTGTCATTTTTCACTTTTCTTAACAGTCTGACTAGTCGTCTGTAAAAATAATGGAAACAAAGGTAATATGAGTGACATGACACTTTTACAGAACAGATATCACATGTAGAATAATACAACTGTACCAACTAATGGTTTATGCCATATCTAAATATGGAAGCTGCCTCCCTGCACCAGTATAGACCCCCTGTTGAAGGTAAATAAAGGCTCAAGATATTTTATTTATTTTTTATTTATTTATTTATTTAGTTTTTGTTGACTGGGTAGGTACGCTAGACAAATTCTGGCTATTTTTAGGCATGACCAGGGGAGGAGGATACAGATGAATGCCAACTGACCTTGAACCAGATTAAGCTGTTGATGGTATTTTTAGTGAATGGGGGAGAATTTGGCCAGGGCACTGGGGAAATTCCCCTACTCTACCTGAAGGGGCCCTTGCTTCCTGTGAGCAGAAGGGACCCCTTTGTCTGCTGCACCAAGATGGTGGACAACAAGGTGGAGAGTATGGAGGCTGGTGTACCTGCAGGATGTCTGATCTCTGTCCCTGTAGGTCCAGATCAGGAGATTAGCAGTGGAAATTCAGCAGTACCCGGAGGAAAAATATCTGAATCTGATGGTGGTGGTGCTGCTGTGAGCAGGTCTGGTTTGGTTCAACAACATACAGAAGAAATTTTGAGTGAAGATATTGGTTCTACCTCTTCCACTTCTACTTCCTCAAAGAAAAACCTACAGAGCATGGAGTTTCAACAGGTACCTGTAAATAATGCAGATGTGAGACCTACAGATGTTGTTTCTCAAGAAACTGCAGGACATGTTCCTCTTACTCTCATCCAAGAAATGTTGCTTAGGGATGCTCTTAAGTCAAACAGAGAATTCCTGTTGAAACTATTGAATGAGGAAGAAAGTGCGGCTAGATTTACGGACAATGTTTCTTCTGATTGTGAGCCTTGCTCACCCTCAATGTCAATTCCATCCCAGTTTTCTTCAGGGCACTCAGAAAATCCACAGTTTGTTTCAAATTCAGTTCACTGACCTGCAAAACTACTCCCTTCATTAAGAAAAGGCCGCCCAATGGACTTGCAGCAAAAACAAACCAATTGGACACCTAAGGCAGCTTTGTGTGCTGCTGGTTGGCAAAAGGACACAGATCAAAGTGGTTGGACTTCTTTTTGCCCTGTTACTGCTGAGGAGATTAGACTTTATTGTGCTACTGAGGTGAAAACAGCACCTTCTGCTATCTCTGCCCATAGCAAGGTTTCCATAGTGACAGATACTGGAAACCTGCCAAATGACTTCCCTGTGCATATGGGGCTCCCTGACACAGCTGCAGCTTGCAACAATACTGTTCCGGGAAAAGAAGAGGAACCAGCACAGCAAGAGGCAACCGAGGAGCCAAAGAGGCTGTTCATGGCAGATCTGTTCAAACATGCAGGTGAGTCCTGCACAGCAGCAAAATGCCATGTGGCTCAAATTCAATGGGAACATTTACGTTGCACAGGGCAGAAAAACTCTTTTACACAAAATGTTGAAGGAGGGTATGGAGATTCAGTTTAATTAATTATTTGCTGTGATTCATGTTAGGGGAGAACCCATATACAATGTTAGTTTTAAAACTAATCATTAATTGGAAAGATTTTGGGCAATGTATCCACAGGTTACAAATGCAAACTTATGGCATTCTTTCTTTCCAATCCCTCTAACAAAGCCAAAGATTAAAACAGTCACTTTGCTGTTTAGGAATGAGCGGGTGAACATTTCTTTTTTTTTTTTTAACTTTTTATTTAAAATTTTATACATATGCATACAACATTAGATTTCGGAGTATGTGGAAAAAATCATTCAATACCATTATACATTACAAAGGGGATGTGATCACATACTACATTTGGTACAGCATTGGGGGAAAAGTAGATAATCATTTTGCAAGTTAATAAACAACATTAGGAACCATTTATGCAGTCAATGTCCCAAATTTTCATAACCAAAGAACAGGTAAAAAGATATCGTTGCCGACCTTTACGTCCTATATTATTCGTACAAATTATAACACATGTCACTACCTTCTAGAGCTCCTCAAAGCCCTTAATTACTAGAAGTAAACTAGTCCCTAGGAATTCGGAATATACCGAGTAGATTCATAAATCCCACCGGTAGCCCATACTTGTTTCAGTGAGCTGAAAGCCAGCTCCAGACCACCACTGTATAATAACAGGGATTAATTGAAGGCAAAGTTATAAGCACTTCCTTGGGACACTAATTATATGAAAATAAAAAAATTATATATATATATACTGCATATACACACACACACACACACACATGTTGTTCACCCGGAATAGAGTAACAGGAAAACTACATCTTGTTGGAGGTGTAGAAATATCTGATTATATCAACGGCCCTACTATTAGCCAACAATAACATCTCCAAATTAGGCTTAATAAAGATAATAGGTTCTCTAAGAACTGGTAAAGATTTCAAAATGCCCAGGGGCAGCACCGAACTAAAATGTCTGGGTAGCGTCGAACCACAGAAATAATTTCCCTAGTCCGTTGAGGGAAAACGCCAGATTGGGCCAAAAGTAAATTTCTTCATGAAGAAAAATCAAAAGAATAAGCATACCATATCTGGTGAACTGCCCTCCCCTCTTATGCAGTCTAAGGTGCACCTCTTGGGCTGAAGTCAAATAATATTTAAAGTTAAAGTTAAATAACGAACCAGTTCAACAAGACAATGTTAGGGTAATTCAGTTTGAATCTCTGGTATTCAATCCTACTCCAGTTCTTCTTCTTCGGATGATCGTTCCTCATGTGCTCTTCAGGTCGCTATTTTCTCGATGCATGCCCCTGCCTCTTTGGGATCCGTGAAGCAAAATTGTCGATGGCCATCAGTGAAACAAAGTTGGGCCAGAAAGGCCATGGCATAGGTAATGCCCAGTTCTCGAAGCTTGCTTTTAACACCATCAAAGGCTTTACGGTGCATTTGTGTAGTGTAGGCTAAGTCAGGGGAAAAAAGTATACGGGACTCCTCATAGTATATTGGGCTTTTGTTCCGAATTGATCCCAGTACTAAGTCCTGTTCTGCCATCGAGGCTAGGGTGACCAGGATAGTGCGGGGGTTCTCTAAGTTAGATGCTGGTCTACGGAGTGTAATTTTATATGCTCATTGGAGATTCACTGCCTCTAGTCCTGTAATGTCCGTTAACCACTGACCCAGGAAAGCAGCTGAATTGTCCACCTCTGTTCCTTCAGGCAGACCGAGTATACGGATGTTAGCAGCCTGCACTGTATTTTCAAGTTGTTCAATTTGGCTCCGTAATGCTGCTTGCTCTTTAATAGCTGTAGCTGACACTGCTAAGGCCTTTCCCACTGTAGCTTTGGCACTTTTGGTAGTCTCTCCCATGGCATCCATACTGGATTCCATCGCCTGGAAACAAAGAGAAAAAGTATCTAGCTTTTGGTCCATTCCTTGAACCATCTTTGTTAAGGCATTAACCACCATTTGGAGTGAGTTCAGAGACACCAAAGTCTGCTCGGGGCCTAATAAATTGGATGCACCATCATTTTGTTCCGACTGTTTTGATGGAAGGGCCCATGGTTGAAAGAAGTCTTGTTTAGGAGGTTTAGGTTCCCCCACAGCAATGTCCAGTATCTTCCGAATGATGTAGGAACAATTTCCCCAAATGTAGGTCTTAAGTTGAGGTGGTTTTGAGGATGAAATAAATGTTTTATATTAAAATATAAAGGCTCTTTTTAGGAGCTTCAGAAATGTGCTGCTTCTGGCTGGACTGCTGGCTCAGCCCCGGGGTGAACATTTCTGACATTCAGTATTGGTTGAGGCAGCACTGCACAATTCTAGAAGCCCCTACCCCCATCTTAGATGAAGATCTTGATTGGAAAGGGAATTGGAAGATAAAGGTTCAGCTAAAAAATATTGAACAAGGTATTTTACATCTCCCAGGGAGCTTCTTTATTAAAAGGGCCAGGGGGCTGTGTTTTTACCAAGGACAGCCTAGAACCTGTCACAAATATGGTGCTCGCTCACACGTCAGTTCAGTGTGTGACAAACTCAGATGCAATTTGTGTCTTGAATATGGACATGTCAGCCTAGTCAGTCCTAACCTTCTGAAATGCAACCTTTGCGAGGAAGAAGGGCACTCTTATCAAGGCTGTCTCTGGACCAAAAGAAACAGGCTAGATAGAGCACAACAAGACCCAGTACACCTACTGGAAAAGTGTCAAGCCCAGGAGGCAAACAAGAAAGTGAGGGATCCTGCCCCCAAGAGACAGCAACCCCTCAGTCTTCTGTAACCCTGCCTTCCATTAACATATCTGATTGTTCACTTCCCTCTAGGGCTACTGAGCAATCTCATGATGAGGCTTCACATACAAGACTTGAGAACATGGAAACCACTGATATGTCACCCCCCCCACTCCCCCCCAGAAGCTCCTCAGTTGACCCTAAGAAAAAAAGAAGTAAAAGAAGGCTGAGAAAACCCCTCCCAAAACTTCTACCATTGTGACTCGAAATAAGTTTCAGGCACTAGCAAAGTGTCGCCAGTGGGGGGACATGGTAGAGGAAGATGGTGAGTCTGATTCCTCCTCCTCCTCCTCTTCACAGAGTCTCTTTCAGACCCACAGGCCTCTTTGAAGCATAAACAAAAAAACACCCATCATAGGAAAGTCCCTTGATGATTTTCTTTCTCCTAAGATATGGGAGGGAAGCAACAGCTCTCTGTTCTTACTCTAAATACCTGTAGTATCAAGAAGTATAAGAAACATATAACAGCCTTTCAGATCATGAAAGAGCTTCCTAATAACATTATATTTCTGCAGGACACTAGATTCAAAACCACTTATGAAGTTAATCAAGCAAAAAATTCTTGGAATATAGGCCCATCTTTTTGGTCCCAAGGTCCAGATAGGTGCAATGGGGTGGGGATTCTTTTGTGGGGGTTTTGAATTCACAATCCACAGAGTGTTAAGATATTTCTCCAGATAGGGTGTTATTGCTGGATGGCTGTTTCAGAACTCTGTTTTTCAGGCTAATTAATATATATGGTCCACAGGGTATTGCAGCATGGTCAGATATTTTTAAACTAATTCAGCCCTATCTCCATACAAATAAACATATAATTTTTGGCGGGGACTTTAATTGTCCACTCTCCTTAGTAGACAAGGGGGGGGCACCACTAAGCAATTTGGGGACACTAACTGTTTAAACTCTATTTTAAAAACAGCTGGTTTAAATGACAGTTATAAGGAAATTCATGATCTGGGGCTAGAACCTTCATAAAAGGTACACTGGCCACAAGAATAGACTATATTTTTCTTTCAAAAGGTCTAGATACAACATAGGCTTTCACCATTCCATGTGAAACCTCGGATCATTTGGCAGTTTCAATTTTTTGTAAACTTCCTTTTAAGTCTCCAGCTGGGAAAACCAGATTTGCTAGACAGAAGTTAAATTTATTTAGTTTTTGTTGACCGGGTAAGTGCACTAGACAAATCCTGCCTATTTTCAGGCATGACCCGGGGGAGGGGGGATACAGATGAATGCCAACTGACCATGAACCAGATAAAGCTGTTGGTGGTATTTTTAGTGGATGAGGGAAATCTGGCCAGGACACCGAGGAAATTCCCCTACTCTTTTTCGATAAGTGCCATGGGATCTTTAACATCCACCTGAACTACCACCAATCCAAGCAGATGGGACCTCAATTTAACATCTCATCCGAAAGACAGCACCTCAGAGGTACAGCACCCCTCTCATGCTGCACTACAGTGTCAATACTGGGATATTAACCTAAGTGCCAGATGTGGGAACTGAACCCACAGCCCTCTGATCTCCTGGCCTCAGAGGCAAGTGTGCTACCTACTGAGCCACTGACACTAAATAATCAGCTGTTGTCACTGCCTTCTGCTGACAGCAAAATATACTCCTTGCTAGCTGCAAAATATACTTTATTAGAAGCTTTTGATTCCTTAGGTGAATGGTGAGTGGAGGTAAAAAAAACGATTGTAAAGCTTTTTTTATTCAGGCCGCAGCAAATGTATCAAGAACAAAATATTTGCATTATTTAGGCTTAAGGGAAAAACTATTCTCTCTCATTTCTAGATCTTATGAGAATGCAGTAGATTCATCAGTTGAAATTCAGGAAGTTAAAGCTAAATTGTTTAAAGTGCAGTACAATAGAGCTTACTCTTCAAAAAAAGAGGCCCAGTTTGGCACTCGTGGCTCAAAGCCTTCACTCGGCATTTATAAAAGTTGTCAAGATAGAATTCAACACACTAATCTAGATCAAGTAATGGATGCACACACTAGAAAGGGTTTCACGGATGTTTTTCACATAGAAGACTTAGCACAGAGCCACATTTATAGAATGTTTGGAACTCCTTCCACAGCAGTTTGGGATGAGGAGTAGCTCAATGACATAAATGTTCCAGCTATAGATCCAGGGTTAGTGACTGGTTTGTCTGCACTAATTACATTAGAAATAACTCAACATGCTATATCTAAGTGGAAAAAAAATTTGGCCCCAGGTTTGAATGGTCTGACGGCAGAATTTTAAATAGCATACTCTAAATACTTGGTCCCCATTTTAACAGATGTTTTTTCAGACATGCTAGTCTCATAGGTTCTCCCTTAAAATATATTTCAGGCTCTTGTAATTTTGTTATACAAAAAAGGGGACAAGAGTGACTTAAAAAACTGACATCCCATAAGACTATTGAACATAGACCACAAAATTCTGGCAATAATTCTTGTGAACAGTTTATCTAAAGCTGCCAAAACAGTCATTTGTCCAGTACAAACCCGTGCAATACAAAAAAGATCCATGTTTCACAATCTTGCCTTTTTAAGGGAAATTCTATCCAAGAAAAAGGATAGTAACATATGATGCTTAATTCTTGCCTTAGATCAAGAAAAGGCATTTGACAGGGTAGATCACCATTATTGATTCCAAGTTTTGAAAAAACATGGCATCCTGGATAAATTTATTCAGTGGGTGTCTATGATGTACGCTTCATATTACATAACCCCTTATATAAATGGAATCCTTGGGAGGCAGTTATTTGTATGGAACTGAACATGTACTCCCTGGAGGAGAGGAGGGAGAGAGGGGATATGATAGAGACATACAAGTATCTTACAGGGAGGAACAGGGTGCAGGAAAACACTATTTTTAAGCGAAAAAGATGTTTCAGGACTAGAGGGCATGGATGAAGTTGGAGGGAGGACGATTCAGAGGAAACATGAGAAGAATTTCTTCACAGAGCGAATTGGTAGGACAAGTGGAGCAGCCCTGCAGAAGGGAAGTGGTGGGGGCTGAAACAATCACGGGATTTAAGAATGCATGGGATAGACATAAAGGAATTCTAGAGGTCAGGGGTAAGGGGAAATAGACTTCTAGGAAAACAAACTGAACTTACAAGCTCAAATGGGCAGACTGGGTGGGCCATAGGCCCTTATCTGCCGACACTGTCTATGTATCTATGTATCTATGTAGTTTAAAGGCTTGAAAGGAGTACACCAAGGATGCCCCATGAGCCCTCTTTTGTATACTTTCCAAGTCGACCCTCTTTTGAAGAAAATATTAAATTCTGGAAATATAGCAGGTATTTGGTTAGAAGGACACAGTCCCTGCCAAACATCTGCGCATATGCAGACAATATTAGAATTTGCTCCACCCCAGACATGGATGATTCTGCATTAAAAATGAGATTTCCAGGTTTGAAAACGTCTCCGGTGCAAAATTAAACTTTGATAAAAGCAAGGGACTTCTATACCCAACTCCACCAAATCAAGGGCCAGACCCCCCACCTCCTTTGCAAATATTTCAATATCCATAGAGCCAGTGACAATCTTAGGACTATAGTTTGGAAGCCAGGATGATGCCACTTTAAACTGGGTCTCGGCATTACAAAAAGCTGAAGGTTTAGTGGCATCCTGGAAAAACAAGATCATTTCTAAAAAGAAACGTATTTATTTGTTATATTCTGTAGTTGTTCCAGTTTTGCTTCATGTGGCTCATGTTTTTCCATTACCCCTTCTCTAGAAGTGAAAGTAATGAACATCTTCTTTTGGGGGCTCTAGGGGAGCAGATTAAACCCTGTGAAGAGGAGGTACACTTATCACGATTACAGTCTGGGTGGGGTGAGGATGATCCAACCAGTTTTATTCTTTTTTTGTATTTTTGTGTACCAGAACATTGACCCCATGTTAACTGACACATGTTCCTCCTGGTTAGTACATTTAAAGACAATTTTACAAGACTTTTTAGGGACCTGGGCCTCAACCCAAGGCATACCCAGATCCTTGAAGAAATTAAATCTCCCTGGTTATTTGCTCCCAGTCTGTAATAAACTTAAGGAGTGGAAAATCTCTATTTTATAGCTCATTGAGAATTCTAGGAGGACTAGTTACTCTGTAATCCTATCAGACCATTTTTTAGAAACACCAGATGAACTTACACCATATGACGGCAGGCTAGACAGTATTTACAGCCAATTAACAGATAAACGGCTTACTCCCAAAGTGTGGGACACTACATGGCTTTCCTGTCATAGCAGGTTGGGGGTAAGGAACTCCCACAAACATAAACAACTAGAAGAGCGCATATGCCCAAGAGAGACTTGTCCTGGAATATTAGAGACTCAAGAACATTTCTATGTACACTGCCCTTTTACCCAACACTTCTGGGCTGACATTCTCATGTCCTGGGGAGACAGGAATCTATTCCAATTCTCCTATGAGACAATTGTTTATGGTTTATATCAAACTAACCTGAATTAGTACAACAGCAGCACACTATGCTTATTTTTTTCCCTTTGTAGATTTTATTTATGGCAAGCAAGATGCACTTTAGTGCTACAACAAAAAGAGTATAGCACAAATCAAACTGGTATTCAAGTATCGCAGAATTTATTGTGTATATATGAAAAGGAGATATTGCAAAGGACAAAAAATTGTTCTGATTTATGGAAGAATTTCTCATGGTTTGAATCCTAAGGTTTGCCTTTTTTCTGTTATAATGTATACTAAAAGCTGTAATTTCTGTAAAGACAGATTTATTTTCTTTGTTTACAAGTATATTTGTTACTTTTTCCCTATTTCTTTGTTGTTTTCTGAGTATGCTATTGTAATTATGTGACCTGCTTGTGTTCTCCTTTATCATTGTACTATTTTCATTTAAATAACAAATTCCCCATCTCGTTCGGTAGGGGGAGCTGCTGTCCTAATGGCCACAGCCTTGGGAGTGATTAGTCTGCTGGTGTACCTGCAGGAGAGCAGATCTCCCTCCCTGCAGTCTATCTTTGGAGATTGAACATGGTTTTCCCATTCCTGAAAATTTGGAAATTAATGCTGGCTTTGCTATACCTGATGTTACTGTATCTGATACTGCAGCTACAGAAGAATGCCTCCATCACTTGATTACGGTAAATCATCCGTTGGTTGAATCTATGCTGCATCAGGATCATCCATAGCCTGCAAACTTGGTGTCTATGGATGATTCTATGGTCAGCACCTCTGCTATGCTTTCACCACTGGTTCTTTCTGCATCTAATGGCTTGTCTATACTCCCTGCGGCTCCTATTCCTGGCGGAGCTCTTTCTCATGGCTCCCACTATTTCAACAGCTTGCATTCCTTGATTTGGCACAGCCCAGCTGAGCATGACATAGGTGCATCAGAGGCTGCACTGCTTTCAGTTTCTACTCCTGTGCAGGCTGTCACTGAGGACTCTCACTCGGACCTCTTGGTAACTACTGAATCGCAACGCAGTCCTCTCCAGCTGTAAGTACTGTCACTCAGCCTTGTACCTTACAACAAGAAAAGAAATCAGCTGCTGTGGCTCTTGTCCTGTGAAAAGGGAGAGGAGAGCTCTCCCATATGGACGAACAGTTGCAGTCCCCTCAATCTCTCCCTGAAGTGTTAGAAAACTCACTGAAATGTGCAGACTGGAAACAGCATGCATCCGGGGAATGGCTGCCTGATCCATCCCATAGCCCAATACTTGGGACTTCCACCTCCGCTGAGTTTGTTCCTACAAGTGCCGGCCCTGGCATGCTAACTGAAACAATCCCCTTTGCAACTGACTCAGACATGGACTTACGTGCAGGTGATGTAGTCCATGATCCACCGCCTTCCCCGCAACAGTCCCGAATGCTTTCCTACTAGGACTCGGATATTGAGGAGCCTAATCAACTCACTTGGGGATATAGAATGGATACCAGCACACCACCCCCCAACAGCAGAGAATGCACAAACAACATGGGCTAATTTTAGATGCTGAGGTCATTTTTTTCAACAACCTCTGCCTGCACAATGCTGGAATGTGGTCTGCCTGCAGTATTTGGGAGGATTGGAACTGACCCCTGACAGAATATATGTTGGCAAAACTCTCATAAAAGAATCTATGGGTTTTTTTACAAATGAGATTTATGCACTGATCCATGACTTGGGTGACACCTTATATGATATTAGTTTTAAGACTCTCCAGGGCTTAGATCATTTTTGTATGAGATATGACTAACTATGCTATTCTGTCTTGTGGTTGTTTTTAGGTCCATACCCCTTACTAGGCCTACCATTAAAAATGTAACCATCTTATTTTGTAACGAAAGTGTATCTGTTAATGATACAAACCATTGGCTGCAGCAGTGCTGTGAGGTTTTGGGGGCTCCTCAACCTGTTTTTGATACTGAACATATTTGGATAGGGGGATGTCGTTATAAGGTCAAACTACATAGCTCCAATACAGGGCCTCAGCATCTACCTGGCAGTTTGTTTATAGGCTGGGATCAGGGCCACTGTTTTTACCTGGGCCAGCCTAAAACATGTTTTAAATGCGGTTCTTATGCTCATTTAAGTTCTGCTTGTGATTGTATGAAATGTTTGACTTGTTTTGAATATGATCATCAAAGCACTGAATGTCCCACAGGTGTGAAATGTAATTTATATGAAGAGTTTGGTCACGCTTATCGCTCATGCCCTTGGGCCACCCACAATCGGGCAGATAGACCTGACCGAGTCTCTTTACTCATTGAAGCACAAAAGAAGGATATTGCAGCCACCTGATCACCTCCCCAGACTGGTAGTATGGTGTCCCCAGCTGCCCCCCAGTTCAGGAGTTTGTGACTCCAGCTCAGGATTTGCCTACTGGCGTGGCTGGTCCACCTGATGGTCCTGTCTCACCTAGCATACAACCACCGAGCACTGTTGATGATGAGATTTCCCTTTCTCTACCAGCTGTTTCTTGCAGCACTGCACTTAATCATCATGTTACAGTGGCTGAGGTACTGCCCACAGCTCTATTTATTGCTCCTGAAATTGCCATGCCACCACCTGAGCTGACTATAGTATCCAAAAAAAAGACCTCTACGGCAGTCCAAGTCAAAATCTAAGATGCCCAAACCTGATACTTCTCCTCAGAGTATCCCTCTCTCTCATAAATATGAGGTATTAGCTCCAAGAAGCTGTAAACCTGACCCCAGTGAGGATACTGATTCTTCCTCCATGGTCTCTTCACAGCATATCCATACCTCGGACTCAGAGGGGGAATCTCCCTCACTCCCAGTGGTTGGTACAAGCAGGAAGAGGCACGTAGACACCCAACCTCAGTGTAGTGCTTGATTGGGTGCCCCTTCTTGTTTCTCTCATGGCTACGATGCCTTTTATTGCGCTATTGTCAGTTGCCTCTATCAGTGTCAACAGCATTAAAAATGCCAGCTGCCATCTGATTACTCTATCTGTGCTTCAGGATCTGAATTGTGATATTTGTTTTCTACAAGACACTAGATTAAACACAACCTCTCTGGTACCTATGGCACAGAAACTGTGGTGTTGGGGACCTTCCTATTTCACGTATGGCATTGATGCTTGTGATGGTGTAGGGGTTCTATTCAGAGGGTATGATTTTCAGATCTCAAGGATTATTGATATCCTCCCTGGCCGTGCAATACTGATAGATTTTTCAGATTTCACACAGCTTGGAAACATAGAAACATAGAAACATAGACTTTGACGGCAGATAAGGACCGCTGGGCCCATCTAGTCTGCCCATTTCCCTACCTACAGGATAGGCCGCAGATCCTAGTTAACCAACAGCCTATATCTTCCTGCCCCCCACAAGAATTGCCTTATGTCTGTCCCATGCATTCTTGAATTCTCCCACAGTTTTAGACCCCACAACTTCCTCAGGAAGGCTGTTCCATGCATCCACTACCCTCTCTGTGAAATAATACTTCCTCACATTGCCCCTGAACTGCCCTCCTTCTATCTTTAAATTGTGTCCCCTTGTTCTTGCAAGTCTCTTTTCTGAAAGATGCTACCCTCTTGGACTTTGTTGATTCCCTTGAGGTACTTGAAAGTTTCTATCATGTCCCCCTCTCCCTCTTTCCTCAGCGTATACATATTAAGCTCCTTTAGTCTCTCCTCATACGGCTTTTCTAGTAGACCCTGCACCATTTTAGTTGCCTCTCCTCTGGACTGCCTCTATCCTGTCTATGTCCTTGCGGAGATGGGGTCTCCAGAACTGAACACAGTATTCCAGATGGGGTCTCACCAACTGTCTGTACAGAGGGATAACAACTTCCTGTTTTCTGCTGCTGATGCCTCTCCCTATACATCCCAGTATACCCCCGGCCCTTCCTACTGCCTTCTCACATTGCTTGCTAACCTTAAGGTCATCTGATATGATTACCCCCAGGTCCCTTTCCTGTTTTGTTGTTGTTACTACCTCCCACCCATTGTGTATTCTTCCCTGGGTTCTTGTTTCCAGGTGCATTATTTGCACTTTTGCATTGAATCCAGCTGCCATACTGCCTGACCATTCCTCCAACCTTGCCAAGTCCCTTTTCATCCTTTCCACGCCTCCTTGTGTATCAACCCTGTTGCAGATCTTTGTGTCATCTGCAAAGGCATACTTTTCCTTCCAGTCCCTCTGCAATGTCACTGATGAAGACATTAAAAGGACTGACCCAATACTGAACCCCTGCACCCCACTAGTAACCCCTTTCTTCAGAGTGGACTCCATTTACAATTACCTTTCTGTGTCCTGTTGTCCAGCCAATGTTTTACTTCAGGCTACCACCCTGGGACCCACTCCCAGGGTTTAATTTGACTAATAATCTTTGTGTGGGACTGTGTCAAATGCCTTGCTAAAGTCTAGGTAGGCCATGTCCACAGCCCCTCCCTGGTCTACTACTTTGGTCACCCAGTCAAAGAAATCTATTAGATTCTGCTCTGACATGACCTTCCTGCTGTGAACCCATGCTGCCTTGGATCCTGTGCTCCACTGACCTCTAGGTACTCAACTATTCTTTCCTTCAGAAGTGACTCCATCACTTTCCCTACCACAGAGGTCAGACTGACAGGTCTGTAGTTTCCTGCCTCTGTCTTGGTCCCACTTTTGTGAAGGGAATCACATCCGCCTTCCTCCAGTCCTCGGTACCACACCATCCTCCCATGATTTATTAAAAGAGTAGCCAGTGGTTTCACTAGTTCCTTCCTTAATTCTTTTAGAATTCTGGGTGAATTCCATCAGGACCCATTGCTTTGTCCACCTTCAGTTTTAGGAGTTCTTGCAGAACCTTTCTTCTGTGAAAGGACTGGGATTGACCCCCTATCAAGAGTGCTTCTGTTAATTGGATTAGGCCCTTCCCTTCCTCTTTGTAGAATACTGAGCAGAAATATTCGTTCAGTATTCCTTTTTTCACTGTCCCCTCTGCCCACCCACCGTCATTCTATTCAGCCTCACTATCCCTCCCTTTGTCTTTCTACGCCTGCTGATGTACCTATAAAAGGTTTTATCCCCTTCTTAACTGAGTTGGCTATCTTTTCTCACAGTTTGGGCCTTTGCTATTCTGACTTCCCTCCTGCTTCTCTCTGCCTTAACTGGTACAGCTCTCTGTCCTGCTCCTTCTGTGTTTCCTTATATTTCGGAATGCTATCTTTTATTCCCACTTTCACAGCCACCTCTCTTGAGAACCATAGTGCTTTTTCTTTCGCTTTTGATTTGTTTATTTGCTTCACACAAAGGCTTGTTGCCTCTGTGATGGCAGTTTGATAATTCCTCATTGTTGCTCCACACCTCCTTCTAGCCTGTTTGCAGTGCTTTCTGAGGCACTCATTATCTTGCAAAGTCAGCCCTCCTAAAGTCCAGTACCTCACTTTGTATGGCTTGACTCTGTAGCTGAGTTTAACATGAACCACACTGTTTGATGGTCACTTGTCCCAGATGGCAACCCACTTCTAGATCTGAGATCCTCTCACTGCCCCGCTTGAGAGCACGAGGTCTAAGATTGCTCCTCACGAGTGGGTTCCAAACTAGCTGTCTAATTCCTGCCACCTGTAGAGCATCAAGAATGGTCTCTTTTGGATGTGGCTGCAGCAAATGTGCTCCAGTTAACATCTGGCATATTCAGGTCTCCCATCAACAGTATCTCCCCTTTCTCTGCCATTCTAAGAATGCCTTCCATCATATCCTTGTCCATTCCTTCCCCCTGACATGGGGGTCTGTACACATTAATACCACACAATAACACACCATTAATATCTATGCCCCCCAAACACAGAAAGGCAGATTTGATTTATTCAACAGTATTGAACTCCCCGAAGGAGGACAGCATCTGTGGGGATGCTCGATCCTCCTTCCCCCTGCTGACCCCGGTGACCCAAGTCCATTCCCGAACCCGGTTGCGGCGGTGGTCGCAGTGTGCGTCAGTGCCTCAACCCTCACGCCTGGGGCGGCTGGACCATGAGACATGGTTTATTAAAGCATGTTTTTTTTTTGCCTAGATTATACTATTTCACTTCAGTTGCTTCTTACCAGATTGCTGGTTTCAGGAATGACTGGACACCATAAGTAACTTCTAACAGTGCTGAGGTTTATTCAACAAACATACATCAGATAGATCAGCAGACTTCAGCAGAACTACTACTACTACTACTACAATTTGCTCATGCACTTTCTAAAAACTCAGTCTCCACCCAAGACGTACCATTAGCCCAAAACTGCAAGGGGATGTGGACTAAACCATTCTACATTGTTACTAGGATAAGTTACTATACTGCATCTCTGCTTCTAGTCAGAAAAAGCAATTACCTTGATTTCAGTTTGCATATCAATGAAAAATCATTACCAAGCACTATTAACATAATTTGTGATGAGTTAGGGTCTAAAGTCATGGATACTGAGCTTTGTTGAAAGAAGTCTTTACCACTGACTTAAGTCATAACAAAATCTCTGAACCTCTCAGGAACTTTAAGCAGACACCCTCTTCTGGTCATTGAAATAGACTGCACACTGAGTACAGCCTCAGGACTTTATGGCAAAGTGTCATTGAAAACAACAGGTTCCATTTCAGGTTGCTCATGCTCTTGATGGGTATCTTGTTCCCGGCTATTTTCTATGGATTTCACCATTTGTGACAATACCAATTCAGTTGACTCATCTGCTTGCTGCTTTTCAGCCTCTGAAGTGGCTGTTCGGTCTCTCCTCGTGTGTCTCCTGTTCCTGCAGTATCTCTGTCCTGCAGGTGTAATTACACTATAGGACCTTGGCTCATCATGGATTCTTTCCACTGTAACAGGTTGCCACCCACTAGAAGTCTCCATGCATAATCTTTCCCCTTCTCTGAATGGAGTAAGTGGAGCTGCATTCCTGTCATAATACCGTTTTTGTCTTTTCTGTAGCCTTTTAAGATGTTTATGTGCATCGTTAGGTATTTCAGGTTGCAATGCCCTTGCATTTGCAAGTAATGGTGTCCTCAACATTTTGTCCATTAATGATTGAGAAAGTGTACAGTTCAGTTCATTCCTGTGGTTGGTGTTTTTCTAAGACTGAGCAATGCAAGATGTGGATCTGTCTGATCTTGCATAAACTTCAGAAAGATTCTTTTTACTGTCTGGATCATTCTTTCAGCTAAACTATTAGATTTTTTTTATTTATTTTTTTTGTGGGTATCCTGGTCTGGAATTAGTTATTTCGAATTCCCACAACTTTGCAAATTGCTCCATTTCATAACTTGCAAATGGTACATGATCCGCTACCAGTTCTTTTGGAAATCCATGTCTTACAAATACAGGCTAGTTTTGCATTAACTGTAGCTTCTGTCTTGTCAGGCATTCTGAGAACCTCAGGGTGTTTTGAAAAATAGTCCACTACTATTAGGTAGGAGTGTCCCCTAAAGTCAAAAATGTCTGCACCAAGCTTTAACTATGGCATGTCAGGTATTTCATGTGGACACATTGGCTCTTTATTGTTGCTGGGTAAGAGCTCCTGGCAAGATTCATATGCTTCAGCCATCATTTCTATTTCTCAATTCATGCCTGGCCAATACATCACAGTTCTGGCTTGTATCTTTGACCTTTGTATTCCTTGATGTGCTGTGTGAAGTCTTCAGAGCATATCTTTTCTCAACTCTTTGGGTATGATAATTCTTTTGCCCACCATTATGAGTTAATTTTCTAAGTATAGATTGTGTCTCATGGGCCAGTAGTGCTGAACCTTGATGGTTACCTGGTTGTTCCTGTCAGGCCATCCTTTGAGGCTCATTTCTTTAAGCAATTGTAAATCACTGTTTCTCATTGTGGTCTGTTTTAGTCTCTCTAACATGCTGTCAGGCGGCGTCTCTGTTGCTTGGACAGATTATATGACTTTTTCACTGCTTAGATCAATGTCTCACTCTGCTGGTTTTCTTGGTACTGCCCTGGACAGAGTGTCTGCAATCAGAATCTCTTTTCTTGGAGTATATATTACCTGTATGTCATATTTCTGTGTCTGTAACAGCATCTGCAGCAGTCTTCCTGGAGCCTTTCCATTTGGTTTGTTCAGTATGGATTGTAGTGTCTTGTGATCTGACTGTACTTTCACTGACATTCCACAAACATACTAATGCAATTTCTGTAGAGAGAACACAATCGTCAGCAACTCTTTTTCTATCGTGCATAGTTTCTTTCAGCACTGGATGATGACCTAGATGCATAAGCTATTGGTCTGTGTCTTTGCAGTAGACAAGCACCTGGTCTGTCCTTAGACGCATCACCTTGGATTTCAATGTCCTCTTTTGGATCAAAGAATTTCAATACTGGTGCAGAAGAAATAGTCTCTTTAAGTTTTTGTAAGGCTTCTTCCTGTGCTGGCTGCTACTGCCACATGATATCTTTCTTGAGTAGCTGTCTTAGTGGTGCAGTGAGGCATGCTTCATTCGGAATGTACTGCACCAAGTACTGAGTCATTCCTAACAGTCTCTGTAGCACTTTTTTATCTTCAGGAGGGGGCATCTCAGCTATTGCTTCTACTTTGGCTTCATCAGGCTGTAGCCCATTTGCAGTTATGATATGCCCCATGTATTTCACCTCGCTCACCAAATACCATATTTTGTCACTATTGAACTTAACATTGAGTTCCACTGTTCTGTCCATCACTTTCCTTAGAATATAGTCAAGCTATTCCTTGGTAGCTGCGGCTATAAGCATGTCATCAGCTATTACAAAAACCTCTGGTATGTCTCCAAATTTTTCAGCATTTCTTTGCTGGAATACTTCACTCACAGACCTCATTCCAAAAGGAAGTCTGTGAAATTTGTGCCGTCGTCATGGACTGTTGAATGTTCATAGGTCTGCAGATTTGTCATCTAATTTGATCTGCCAGTATCCATCTTTTTCATCCAGAATTGTAAAACACTTTTTATCGGCAAGCTTGCCCTGAATATCCTCCAATGTGGGGATAAAGAAGTGATGTCTTTTGAAAGCTTTATTTAAGTCTGTAAGGTCCAAACACACCCTGCTCTCACCATTTTTCTTTTTGGTAATTACAAGGCTATTTACCCATGTAGTAGGTTTTATTACCTTGATAATCACCACAATTTTCTCCAGCCATTCCAGTGTCTGTTTTAGTCTGTCCATGATTGCTTATGGGACTTTTCTGCACCCATGTATCATACGAGTAATGTTTGGGTCAGTATGTACGTGGTAAACTCCTAGGAATTCTCCTAGGCCTTCAAACACTGTTTCATACTGTGCAAGAAGTTCCATTTTTGTGCTTGGTGGCTTGGTTTTAAGCATCTTTACTATGCAAATCAGATCCAGGATGACACATGCCTGTTGACCCAGTAGGGAAGCTCCTGATGTGTTAGTGACATAAAACTGCAGATTGGCCTCTTTTTCTTGTGTCTTACACCTTAGTGTCACTTCCCCTTCAGGATTAATTTGTGCTCCTCCATATGCCATTAGGATAGTACTTGGTAGGCTTGATTTGTACCTTGCATGGAAACTGCACAATCACTTCTTTAGTCAGTATATTGGCTTCAGGCCCACTCTCCAACTTGAACTTAACTGGCTGCCCCATTATCTTCAAGGTAGTGTACCACCCTTCATCTAGTACTTGTGTCCGCACCATTTCTTGTTTTCTTTTTAAAGCACCTACAAATAGTGCTTCTACTCCTTTAGTCATTTTTTCGTGAAGATTGTTGGACTTTTTGGACCTGCACATTTTTGCATAATGGTTGAGGCCACCACATTTATGACATTCTTGTCCCTATGCTGGACAAGCATTTGGCACATGTCCCTTGCTACACCTCCCACATGTGTTTGATTTTTGTGCACCTGTCTCACATGTTGTTAGCTGGCAGTCTGGATTTCAGCCTGTTTTACCATCCTGCCTCTACAGCATGGATGAACTTATCAGCAGTCCCCTGCGACATCACTCATGCCTATGCCCTTGTCACCTCTTTGGCTCTGCATATGTTCACCACTTTGACTATCGTGAGGTCTGGGGATTCCAGTAGCTTTACTTGGAGCCTGTCGTCGGTGATGCTGAAGACAATTTTATCTCAGATCATTAAGTCTTCAGTCTCTTTAAACTCACAGTTCCAAGCTTTTGCCTGAGCTCTGTAACAAACCTATCTATACCTGAGTGCTCATTGAATGGATGGACTCAAAACTGATGCCTCTCAAACACTGTGTCTTTTCTTGGTTCACAATAATTCTTAAATGCTTCCATAACCTCAGCTGCTTTTTTAGCTTGTGGGTCAATATATGTTATATTCAGGGTATTGTACACCTCGAGGGCCTTTTTCCTGATCATGTGCAGCAGGACTGCAATTTTAATTTCCTCTGACTTATCATCTAACTCTGTGGCTGTGAAGTACAGACTTAATCACTGTGCCCACCTTCTGAAGTTGTCTGCAAGATTTCTGGTCAACCATAGTGGTGGAGGTGGCTTAAATTGCTCCATACTGCCAAAAATATTTTGTTATAGTCTTTTAGTAAGCTTTGGGTACTCACAAATACTGCCTTTTGTTTCTTTTCTTGGCAGCACAAACTCTTCTTCTTACTTGCAACTGCAGCACTGCAAGTTCACTTCTGACACCATATAGTATGTATTCCACTTTAGATGCTTCTTACCGGATTGCTGGTTTTAGGAATGACTGGACACCATAAGTAATTTCTAACAGCTCTGAGGTTTATTCAACAAAAATACATCAGATAGATTAGCAGGCCTCAGCAAAACTACTACTACAACTTGCTTGTGCACTTTCTAAAAACCCAGTCTCCAACCAAGACATGTTATTACCCCAAAACTGCAGGGGATGTGGACTAAACCATTCTACAGAGTTACTAGGGTAAGTTGGTATATACTGCATAGATGACAAGCTACTGATAATCATGGAGAACAGTGTGGAAATGACCAGAAATTCTGATCTTGATATTTATCTATTTGGTTGTGGAACATAAAGTAATAAATGTTTTAAAAGTGATATATTTTAAAAGTTTACTTACTGTTTTAGTGGTAGTGTGAGCTGTTTTGCTGCAGAATTTAAGATGGCTGAACTGTGCTGTTTTCTGGGTTTCTTTTGGTCCAGAAAACTCATTTCCTGTTGTTGTTTGAATTCTTTTTCATGACTATGCAAAATCCTTGACCGCAACTCATATGGACAAGGATCCACCTTCTCAAGCTATAAAAAGTCTTGGTTATATATGGCTTTTTGTGACTTATGGATGCTGGTTAACTTGATGTTTAATGTTTTTACTTTGATTTAAAAAAACATATATCACGCTGCCTGATATTCTTTCACGAGCATGCAAATTCCTTGACAGTGACACGTGCGGACTAGGATCCTCCTTCTCAAGTTGTAAAAATCCTGCAGCACGAGGTTATTGCAGAAAACGATATTTAGAAAGCATGTATTTCTTTAAAATGAAAACAGGTTTAAAATTGACTTAATTGGTTATATGTGTTTTTTTGAGACTTTTGGATGCTGGTTATCAATCAATCAATTCTTTATTTTGCTAGGTGGAACAAGACTGAGGCAGAGTTCATTTGCAAGGTGGACCTCGGTTAACTTATTGTAACATTTCTAATTAGATTTAAACAAAATATGCATTGCGTTGACTGATTATCTTTCATGAGCATGTAAAATCCTTGACCATGACTCGTGCAGACAAGGATCCTCCTTCATGACCTGGCAAATTCCTTGACGGCACGGTTATTGCAGAAAAATGGTACTTGGAAAATGTGTATTTTTTTTAGATTGAAAACAGGTTTAAAATTTAGATTATTAGTAACATTTTGTTTTGTGTGCCTTTTGAGTGCTGGCAGCTTATTCTTTCCCATTTTTATTAAGATTTTAAAAATATGCATAAAGTTCATCGATTATATTTTGTGAGCATGCAAAATCCTTAACCGTGACTCGTGCAGTCCAGAATCTTCTTTTGTGAGGTAAGAAAATTCTTGACTGTGAGATTTTTGTTTCTTTTTTCATTAAATTTTATTTTGACATGTGCTTTTTTGTATGTTTCCATGGGGCTAGTCTATTGCCAGTTGTAGAATGGTAATTAAGAATGCTTGTCTCTAGTGTGTCAGTGTGTGCCTGAGGCAGTAATGAAGGACTCCATCACGGAAGCCAGCTGCGTCAGTCAATACAATTCAGAAAAAAAAGAGTGCTGTGCCCAAATCTGTTGTGGCATAAGCAAAAAAAATAAAAAAACACTATTGCAGAAGGGTGGTGATCTGCACCAAGCTTTCTGGGATGGTCACAGAAATAACACATACAACAGACAGAACAAAATAGCTGGGGGGGTGCCACATGTCCTCACTTGCATCTGTGGACAGGTGTGCAGGTGGATCCCTATGTCTCAGAAGGGGCAGGATGCCATGAGCATCAGTATGGAAGAGGCTACCAGCACAGGTCTGTTGCATGGGTATTGTGGCCACCTTAAGGCTCTGTCCCAGACATGCTGGTGGTATGCACTGAGTTGTGTGGCCAGCCATTCATCTATGTATTCCCTCCACCCTCTGTTCACTCACTCCACAATATGGTAACATTGTAAGGGCAGTGTTGGTTGTACTACCCCCCTAGTAATCTAGTAGTACCCCACCCCACCAACCTCAACAGATACTGGAACCTACTACCCCCTCAACTCCCTACCCTACATGCAGTGACAGATTGCGCATCTGACCTCATTACAACATTGTAAGCCACTCTGTGCAATTGCTGATTGCGTATGTGTACAGCTCACATATGTGATGTGTGAGATCACATTGTATCGCTGGCTGTGATGGTGTTAGCCTGGATGTGTCAGGTGACTGTGAATGTAGGGGGTATGGGGATGGGGGAGTAGTGACCCCACTACCTGTTGGGTTTGGGAGGGTGGGAAGTGACTATACTATAAGGGAGTATATGTTTGGTAGGGACCAGGCCAGCGGCGGGGCATCTTTGTGGGTGATCAGGGATTTGAACACTATTATACCATCAATTATTGGCCTAAGACACCACGGGAAATGGGGACTGCAGTGGCAGTGCTCAACCATCACTGTGCACATTGTGTTTTCTGTCTGACTGGGATGCTACCAAAATTTCACAACTTGGGACATATCAGTTCCTAAACCCATGAGCATGTCACCACATTGGCCTACACAAGTGCTCCTTACAGCCTCCTATTCCAGTGTACTTTGGTACCACAGGTCAGTCAGACCACCTCAGAGCTGGTCTAAGTGGTAACCCCCACACACCCCCAACACCCCCTCATTCATCCATGGTGTGGCTTCTGGAATTCCATGTATAGATATGTGCCTGTTTGCAATATTAGTAAACAGTGTTTTGAAACAGTAGCATGGTGTATATAACATGTCATACCTGTGCCCAATAATGTTTGAAACATATTTAGAATGGATGGTAGTTTGTATTATCATTTGTACATCAGATTATTGCTGACATCTAACATTTTTATGTTGCTTGCACGCATGTGCAAGAAACATAGTGCCATCATCCGAGTTTTCAGAGGTGTGTCAGCCTGTCTTCCAATGCAGTCAGTGTGTTTGCAGGCACGGCCCCAGTTCCCCAATGAGTGCTGCAGCTGTCCATGACAGCTCCAAAATGCAGTGGCATACAGTTGAAAGGGAGAGCTCCGCTTCAGTGAGCAGAGCTCTTCCCCAATGTACACACACGCGCAAGCATGCATATTGCGTGCTGATGTGCTCCCCCCCACTCACACACTGTATGGCCGACGGGGATGCCCAATCTCCTTCGGCCCACGCCCCCAACAGTTGCACCAGGTGTTGGGCGCTGGGAGCCCACCCCAGCATGGCAAATCTTGGTTTGGCTGATGGGGGTGCCCAATGCCCCGTCGGCTCCAAGGCTGCATGCCCCCCAAAAGCTTTCCCGGTGCCACGCTGGGAGCCCACCCCAGCGTGGAAAATCTTGTTTTGGCTGATGAGGGTGCCCAATCCCCCATCAGCTCCATGTCCCCCCAAACAGCTTTTCCTGCTGCCACGCTGGGAGCACACCCCAGCATAGCAAACATCCCGCGTCATCTTCTTAAATAAAAAAAACAAAACCTGTGAATAAAAAAACGGCCCCGCGTAGTCTCCCTGCCCCCCTCCCACAACCCGCACTCCACCCACTGCACACCCTGCCTCCCACACCCTCTCTCACCCCATACTTACCTCCGGAGCTTGGCGCGATGATCATCGGTAGACCGGGAACATGTCTGCACTCTTCAAAGCCGACTGGGAACTGAGTAAATGCTGGTAAGCTGTATAATGGGATAGATAGGGTTTTTTCAACTTTGTTGCATATCTCAGGCATTTTTGGGAATTTTGGCCCCAAATTTTCAACATGGGTTTTTGGGACCCCTCCTCATGAATTCTTGCACTGTATTGGCGTTAATCGGGGCCGAAGGGTGAGTTCACGGTCACTGCACGAAATCAACTTTCAGGACTGATTGATGAAATGACACTGCCAGTGTTCATAAGGTGGGCTCTCAAAAAGCCTATGTTGAAAATTTGGTGAAACAATTCCTAAAAATGACTGTTTTATGAGCGTGCGTTGCGCAGTTCCTATGCACGCTCGTAAGTTTGTGAATTTTCAATATTTTCACTCCAGATTTTCAACATTGCCATTTTACCACACCTCCTTATGAGCAGTACAGTTGTCATTTTTCACATCCTGCCCAAAATGTGTTTTCGCCCATGTAGCGCACAATGGCGCAGTCGGTGTGTGAAATCAATGTGTGGGACACATTAAGAAAATCACAGTGACACTGTTCATTAGCAGAGGTCTTAAAATTGCTATGAATTCTTGTACTGTATTGGCGTTAATCGGGGCCGAAGTGTGAGTTCACGGTCACTGCACAAAATCAACTTTCAGGACCGATTAATGAAATGACACTGCCAGTGTTCATAAGGTGGGCTCTCAAAAAGCCTATGTTGAAAATTTGGTGAAAAAATTCCTAAAAATGACTGTTTTACGAGTGTGCGTTGCGCAGTTCCTACGCACACTCTTAAGTTCGTGAATTTTCAATATTTGCACTCCAATGACTTCCAAATACCTAAACAGCACATAGAAGCAAGCAACATTCAGCATTGACAAATGCTTGTTTTTCTCTGTTTTTATGTCTAGGTTTTTTTACTGGAGCAATGACAAGTTTGAAAAGAGAGCAATGACTGTTGTATGTAATGTGCACTGACTTTCAAAGCAGAACAGGTATATTGGTGGCAAGATGTTATGTCATTATAAGAAACCTGGTATTTCTCATGGACTGAACACTACTGAGTGTTCTTTATCTAGTGGCACAGTTTCAAAAAAAGTATACATGTGAAGAAATGTGTGCATCATAATAAATTGCCAACAAAGAACAGCAATAAAAAAACTGTTTCTTGAAAAGACCCACATTGAGGTGGCATGTGCAATTTGTGATAGGTCTGTTAGAGAGACAAGTAATGGTGTTAGTGATAGTTCTGGCTAGATTGACCCTGTCACCTCAGCAGTTGTCAGGTGCAAAGAAAAGAAACGTAAAAAAATGTTTTGCTCATGAAACCACATTTGAGAGCAAGATGCTTTGTCAATATGGCTGTCAATATACGCTCTCAACTGTGGGATGTCATGATGTCAGCAACTGATATATTAACTGCAAAAATAGAAAATAACAGAGATAGACTAATTTTGTTTCAACACTTGAACAAAGAAAACCTTTGTATTGTGTTTGAAGGAAGATGAATGCACTGTGAACATTCTGAGTCTTTTTTCTGGGCAGAAACATACAATGTTCACAAGACTAATAGGGCTTGCCCCTTTAAAGGCAAGATAGGTTATCCCTTGAACCAGCCAGGAAGAGAAAGATAGAGGGGAGGGACTTAGTGAGGTCACGTGGGAAAGAGTCATATGACCAGGGCTAGGTGCTCGCTGGCCATTGGGCAGGGGGGAGGTGCCACCAGGGATCCTAATCTGGGGTCCTTTAGGGCTATTTAAGGGCTGGTAGCCCATAGGAAGACATCTTTCTTACTGCAAAATTCAAGATTGAATCACAGCACATTGTTGGCATTTGAGATAAGGCATCAAGGGGCCTGGGCCTTTTTTAGGCCACAGGTAGCCCTGGGTTTGGTTGTTTTATGTTTGGATTGATTTTTTAGTAGGCAGAGAAGACAGTTCTGATGGTCCATTGACATTGTTGTGCGCTATCTCTGCCTGTGCCCCTGTGTAATTGGTATTAGCCCGGGTAGTTCCTGGAAGATGTTTTAAAGCAAATGATAATAAGAATAAAAAAGAAATAATAGCGCTGTGCAGCTACTGAGATATCGTGGCTACTCCAGCTGGTTTGGCACCCAGGTAGTTCCTAGAGGATGTTTAGAGCAAATGATAAGAGAAATAATGAAAAGAAAATAATAGCACAGTGCATTTGCTGAGAAAATGTGGTTACTCTGGTTCGTTTTTGGTTTTCTGCTGCAGATGCCCGGGCTGAGGCCACATTTTGCCAGGGCAGTTGGGGGTCAGGTGGTTCATGGTCTGATTCAGTGGAGCTGCTGGCTTGGGGAAGAAATGTGAGAGGCAGCTGAGCAAAGCACAGGTGAGTGTGCAGTACATATCTGGTGTTTTTTTTCAGGTGGTGGGAGTGAGATGGTATGCTGGGGGAGCTGTGGTTTTGTGTGGCAGATATCGTGGGGTGACTACAGTTGCCAGTAGTGGGTTCAGTGCTGGAGAAATGGAATGAGGCTGGCACGACTAGGTCTGCTGCGGGCAGCCCATTTGGTCACCGCGGGATTGAGCTCCTTTAATTCGGTACTTTTGGGTGGGCCCCGAGATGTGGGCTGCTCCAGTGGCATTGGTGCTGCTATGCTTGTGTACAGAGTAATGGTGATGAAGTAGTTTTTGCTGGTGAGGACACTGAAAAGACTAAAGGAGGTGGGGGACCACGTGGGAAGTGGGTCACAAGATGTTGTGCCCCATGTAGGAGGACAAGAAGCTCTTGCACAAGCGGCATTTGTGCTGCTGCAAGGTTGTGCAGAATGATGATGGAGTTTTGTTTGGTGGTTGGGTGGTCTTGGAGAAGGCTGGGGGACCATGAGGAGAAATGGGTCATGGCATGATCTGCCCTGCTGAGTGGGGTTGGAGGCCAGAATGGTGATAGTGTTTTTACAGGGATGGGGGATGAGAGGCCACGTGGCCTCATTGGATTGCGGTGCCCCAGCAGGTGAGACAGAGAAGCCACATGGGCCAGTGGGCCTAAGAGATGTGGGTGGCCATCTTGGGCCTACTGGTTTAATGGAGAACAACCGGGCTGCTGGTGGCTAATAGAAAAAAAATCAGGGTGCATTTGTTGCTGCTGGGGGCAATCATCAGCTAGGTGTGTGAGGCTGATGCAGTAACGCCTGCTGTAAGGTGGAATACCAATCCTGATTAACCGGGAGAAGGTCCTCCATGTGGTATGCATGGTTAGGATGAAATAGTCAGTAGCAGCAATTTTGGTTAAGAGATCAGCACGGGTACAGAAGATTTAATGCAGGGGCCTACTGGAAAGGTGGTCAGAGGCCTCCAGAGGCCTCACAGGTTCAAGCAAGAGAGGAGAGGACCAGCCAGAGGCCACAAGCCAGGTTTCACCTTATTGTTGGCTGCAGCATCAAGTGGGCAGTAGGACAAAAGGGGGTGGGGGCTTGGGGGTGCTCTGAGGCCTGACCTTGTGGGGCAGAAGAGGAGGGGACAGGATGTGGAACAGGACTGGCAGGCACTGCAAGGCCCAATCTGAGGCGGCATTTAAAAAAAAAAGGAGAAGGACCCGTTATGGGGTGGCATACCAAGTAGGGCAAGTAAAAATAAAAACCCTGTCATGCTGCAGGGAAAGCAAAAGGTATAGGGGCAGTATAGGAGCACAGGGTGCTGGGGTAGTAGTTCCACAGTGCCTCGTGGCACCCTCAGCACAGGCTGTGAGGTTGATGATGGCTACACTAAGAGGGGGGCAGGCCATACCGACGAGTGCCCCAAGTTTCACTTGGCAGCTTCAAGGGGAAGGGGGGGCATGAGCTGGGGGGCTCAGGAGGGGAAGAAAGTGAGGAGGTTAGAAAGGCATGTAGGCCACGGGGATAAGCAAAAGGGGACCCCGCAAGGAGCGGGCAAGGAAGGGAGTTCTCATGTTTTTGACTTTCACTGTGCTTGTTATGGAATCTTAGTCACAAGACAGAGAGGATAGCAAACAAGAAGTCACCAGCATCTAACACCAAAATGATGGAGGAAGTGGCAAAACTGATGAGCCAAATGACAGAGTTGGTGGAGGCATCTAAGAAGAGGGAGGCAGAGGAGGAGTCCCAGAAGAAAAGGAAAGAGTGGGAAGAGAAGGCAGGCACAGGAAAGGTGAATAAGAGCATAAGAGGGTGGGACCTAACCTCTTGCCCGCAAAGGTACTGGTCCCCGAGCCAAATCCAGTCCCTGTGGGGCCTAGACCAGACAGTGGTAAGGGGCTTGAAGGAATATTTGAAAGGACTGCTGGGGGATATGGGAGAGGAAGGGGTGAAGAAAATGAAGAGGGCCTTACAGGCCATCAAGGAAGGGGGCAAGAAGGGGAAGGGGCAGGGAGCAGAGGTGGGGCCCAGAAGTTGTATGATGGACCACCAGATTTTACTCTGGGCGACCATGTGCCATCCTCCCTGAAAGAAAAAATATGGAAGGGTGAGTACGTGGGTATCTTTGGTCTGGTTGACAAAGAGACAGCAAAAAAGTACAAACAAACGAATCAGTGGGCAAGTCAGAGATGGAGGTGGCCTTGGCGGTGGTTGGACACAAGACAGAGGAGGCTAAGTACAAGGGTAAGAGCATTGACACATGGCAGATGGGATTGCTGATATACAGTGCGCTCATGCTGGAGAAGCAGCTGGAATTAGCTATCCCACTTTTGACTTATACGGTGATACATAGATACATAGATACATAGACAGTGTCGGCAGATAAGGGCCTATGGCCCACCTAGTCTGCCCATTTGAGCTTGTAAGTTCAGTTTGTTCTCCTAGAAGTCTATTTCCCCTTACCCCTGACCTCTAGAATTCCTTTATGTCTATCCCATGCATTCTTAACTCCCGTGATTGTTTCAGCTCCCACCACTTCCTCTGGCAGGGTGTTCCACTTGTCCACCACCCGCTCTGTGAAGAAATTCTTTCATGTTTCCTCTGAATCGCCCTCCTCCAACTTCATCCCATGCCTCTAGTCCTGAAACATCTTTTTTGCTTTAAAATAGTGTTTTCCTGCACCCTGTTCCTCCCTGTAAGATATTTGTATGTCTCTATCATATCCCTCTCCCTCCTCTCCTCCAGGGAGTACATGTTCAGTTCCTTCAACCTCCCTCATAGGACTTCTGATGCAACCCATGCACAATCTTTGTTGCCCTCCTCTGAACCTTCTCTACCCTGTCTATGTCCTTACGTAGGTATGGTCTCCAGAACTGTACACTGTACTCCAGGTGGGGCCTCACTAGTGTCTTGTATAGCGGAATTATGACCTCCCTTTTCCTGCTGGTGATGCCCTGCCTATACATCCCAGCATCCTATTTGCTTTACCTGATGCCCTTGTCACACTGTTTCCTACCTTGAGGCCACTGAGATGACAAACCCCAAGATCCCTTTTCCTGCTTGGTGCATGCTATATCCTCACCCCCAACTGATATATTGTGCCAGGGTTTTTGTGCCCATATGCATTATCTTGCACTTCTTGCATTGAATTTCAACTGCCAAACCCTTTGACCATTCTTCAAGTTTCTGCAGGTCCTTCTCATTCTGTCTACACCCTCTGGTGTGTCTACCTGTTACAGAGCTTTGTGTCATCAGCAAACAGTGAAATTCTGCCTTCTAGATCCTGCAATGTCACTGATGAAGATGTTGAATAGGACCGGTCCCAGCACTGATCCCTGTGGTACCCCCACTGGTCATCATCACTCTTCCTTCTGTGGAGTGACAGCCATTTACCACCTACCCTCCGTGTCCTGCCACCCAGCCAGGTTGCTACCTACCCACCACATTACTGTCCTGCCCACACCCATATTCCCAGTTTGTGTAATAGTCTTCTATGTGGCACAGTGTCAAAGGCCTTGCTGAAGTCCAGATAGGCCATGTCCACTGCCCCCCCTGATCCACCTCCCTAGTCACCCAGTCAAAAATTCAATGAGGTTGGTCTGACATGACCTCCCCCTGGTGAAACCATGCTGCCTTGGGTCCTGTAGTCCATTGACAACCAGATGTTCCACCAATCTCTCCTTCAGTAGTGCTTCCATGATCTTTCCCACTACCGAGGTGAGGCTGACTGGTCTGTAGTTCCCTGCTTCCTCTTTGTTCCCACTTTTGTATAAGGGGACTACATCTGCTGTCCTCCAGTCTGATCATTAGTGATGCTTATAAGGCAAAACTGGGCTTTGGCTGTCTAAAGTATGACAAGGTGTTTCGGAAATGAATGGCTGCAAAAGGCACCTGAGATGGGATTGCACCCATTCAGAGCTGTGGGTGAGGACTCTCCCTCTGGACCAGCAGTGGGGTCTGTGGTAGAACAGGCCAAGAGGGCCTCACAGCCCCCAGGCACCAAAGCCTGCTGGGCTTTCAACAGGGCATCCTGTACATGACCTAGCTGTAAGTTCAGGTATGCCTGTTCACGTTGTGGGGGTTCAAATCTGGCAACCACTTGCAGACAGGGAAGTGACAAGGTTGGAGTGACGGGGGGGGCAGCACCAGGAGCAACCCTTTCTGTGAGGAAGGGGGTGTGGGGAGGGGCCGAGGGGGACCCAGGAGAAGGAAATATAATTCCAACCATGGATGGAATTAGGCAGGTGATGGGTGGAGGGATGTGGGAATGCACCCTGGTCCTCACCTCATCAGACTATGGGTGGTGGAGGTGTGGCCCAGGTTATCCTGATAAACCGAGGGCAGAGTGGCTGCGGATAGTTTCTGGGGAGTTCTACTGGGTTACACTGGAGAGTGGGTCCAAATGAGGCCAAAGAATTTGGGTTCGGTGAAGTGGAAGGAAGACATAGTATGGATGAAGATTAAAAAGTAAGTCCAGGCAGGAAGGGTGGAGGGGCCTCTGTGGGAGCCCCCATGCATGCACTTCCAAGTGTCACCCCTGGGAGTTGTGCCCAAGAAGCAGGTGGGGGAATTTCAGCTCGTACACCACCTTTCCTACCCAGATAGGGGATCAGTAAATGAAGGGATCCCAGAGGCATTGCATGCAGTTTCATACACCTCACTGGATCAGGCGGTGGGATTCATTAGGACAGTAGATAGGGCATGACTGGCTGAAGACAGACATTGAATCAGCTTTCCAACTGTTGCCAATCCAGCCAGTGGACTGGGACCTTTTGGGTTTCCAATTTGAGGGCGGGTTGTATTTTGATAAGCTGATGCCCATGGGATATTCAGTGGCATGTTCAACATTCGAGACGTTCAGATTGTGGGTACAATGGGTATTCAGGGGACAGTATGGGCAAAGGAGGGTGGTCCATTGCCTGGATGATTTCCTCTTGATTGGGGCCAGCCAGGCAGAGACTCAAGCTATGTTATGGGATTTCCAAGACATGTGTGGTAACATTGGGATCCCACTAGCAGAGGGAAAAACAGAGGGCCCAGCCCACAGGCTGGAGTTCCTGGGGATCAAGGTGGACACCAAGCAGGAGTGTTTTCAGCTCCCCAGGGACAAGGTGGCTCTATTGAAAGGGCTGTTAGTACTGGTAGTGGGGAGGAGGAGGAGGGTGCTGCTGGTACAAGTACAGCAACTACTGGGGCACCTTAATTTCACCTACAAGGCCATAAGCCCTGGAAGGGCATTCATGAGGAGGCTGGTGAGGGCCATGGGGAAAGTGAGACAACCCCACCACTGGGTGGATATCAGCAAATGGATTCAGGAGGATCTCCGGATATGGGAAGATTTCCTGGAAACATACAATGGGGTAACATTCTGGCAAGAGGACTGGACAGACAATATGGACATAGAGCTCTACACGGATGCTTTCAGCGCTTTGGGGATGGGAGCATATTTCAAAGGAGAATGGATCTCGGAGGCATGGCCAACATAATGGCATGAATGGGGTGTCACCAAGGACATCGACTTCCTTGAGATTTTTCCCATATCTGTTGCAATGTAGATGTGGGGAGACCAGAAAAGTGGGTGGTGCATCTTGTTCTGGTGCCACAAGAAGGGGGTGGTAGAAGTGGTAAACAGTCAGAGTGGGAATACCAAATTGGTAGGTCAGGTTTTGTGGTGCTTGGTGCTGCTAGGTTTGCATTTGAACCTGTCATTTAAAGTGCAACAAATTGAGGGGATTCAAAATGAAGTGGCTGACTGTCTTTCCTATTTCTAGATGGAGAGGTTTCAGGAACTAGTGCCACACGCAGCACCATCCTGAACCAGGGTGCCGGACAGGTTATGGGAGATTGGAGGGAGAAAGCCAGGGCCTTCTACAGGGGGTCTTGGTTGGCCAACACCTTGAGAGCTTATGAGGGGGCATGGGAAGGTTTTCAGGAGTTCCGGGCCTGGCAGGGCTGGGATACAGTGGAACTAGTGCAAGAAGTGCAGGTAATTCAACATGTAGTGGAAAAGTGGGAAGAAGGGATGGCCCATGCCACCATGGTGGTCCAGCTGGCAGGCATCAGCTGGATGTGTAGGGACCAAGGTTGGGGAGATGCAGCAGGGGGAACGGCAGTCAGGCAAATAATCATGGGATGGCAGAGGGGGCAGGGCACAAGGCAAGAAAGGAAGAGGCCCATAATGGGGCCCTTACTCATGAAGGTGATAAGGGCAGTAGACCACGTTTGCAGCTCGGCAAAGAAGGCCTGTTTGTTCAATGCTGTTTTCACAGTCATGGCCAGAAGGTCATTCAGGGTGAGAGATGGTGGTGGCTTCCAGGAAGGGAGCAACCTCCAGGGCATTACAATATGTGAATGTGGCATGCGGTACAGATTGGTGACCATTTGGCTGCACAGGTCCAAGATGGACCAAAGGGGAGGGGCACTTCATTGGATAGACACCAAGGGGAAGGGGTGTGTGCAGTGGAGGCCATGGGAGACTATAGCAGGTCCCATGGTGTAGGGCGGGGGCATGGATCCAGCAAGAGGACGGGTCCCCAGTGACAAATTTTCAGGTTGGGGCAGTCCTGAGGAAAGCCCTGGTGTTTGTGGGGGAGGAACCCATGGATTTTGCCCCTCATTCATTTAGGATTGGGGCAGCATCCAAGGCAGATGTGAGAGGGGAGACAGTGGAAGAAGTGAAGTGAGTGGGGCAGAGGAAATCAAACTGTTACAGGAGGTATGTGAGGTATTGAATAACCCATGTACCTTTCTTTCAACAGAGTGTTCCAGGTGGCAGGTGTGGATTGTGGGGCACTCGTTCATCTACTGGGCAGAGAGGTGTGCAGCCATCAGAATGAGAGGAATGCAGTTGTGGTTGGATATGGAGCACACAAAAGTTCTGTAGAAAGGCATCAGAGGCATGCAGTGGGCCCAGCTGTTAACATTGTTGGAGGAGTTACGGGTGTGGTAGACCAGGCCTGACTGCATTATTATTCACCTGGGGGGCAATGATCTGGGAGGTGTACCATGGGAGACCCTGTTGAGGGTCATGATAACAAACCTTGAGAAATTAAAGTATTGGTGGCCATGGGTGGTAATCGGATGGTCTGAGATCACCTCATGGTGGATATGGCAGGGAGCTAAAGGGGTTAAAGCAGTAGAGGTAGCATGGAAATGCCTAAATAGGAAGGTAGGCAGGGTGGTCACAGAAATGGGAGGAGAACACATCCAGCATAGGGATATCTCATTTGAGCAGGCAGAGGTGTGCAGATTCCTGCCACCCTTTGGGACATGGTTGAAGTGGTGAATAAGAGGAGCTTGAGATGTTTGTAGCCTGCAGGGTGAGCCCTATCTTGCATCACAAATGGAGATGGGTAAATGGAGAGGGTGAGACCGGGGGGGGCAGGAAGAGGGGGGTTGGGGAGGCACCATGGGCTGGGGACAAAGAAACCCAGGTGTGGGAATAAGGGGGGAAGAGGTGGGATATAGAGCTAGGGGGCAGATCTCAGTGTCTGCACCTAGGGGGAATGAGGACAGGTAAGTTATGGTACCTGGTTCTGGTGATGGAGGGGGAGCTGGATCATAGTGTCCAGACTCCAAAGAGCAACACAAAAGAAGAAGGACCAGGAAGAGAAGAAGAGCAGGATGGAAGACATTGGTTGGTACATCCAAAGCAGAAATGGATTGATATGTCTAATTGTAATATTGATTATTGTGTTAGCAAAATAATGTGATGTAATTATTATAATGTCTGCCTTTAAAATAAATAATGGCAGCAAGCATCCAAAGGTTTATTGATTGTGCAAGTGCTTTATTTCTGAGGGGGATCAGGGGACAATGTGACTTTGACACTGGATGTGTGTGGCAAAGTTCAGAATATCTTACTTGTCTCAAGTGATGAGAGTGTCATGGATGATGAAAATGATAATTGTGAAAATATGCCACAGCGAAAGTCATATGCTAAGAAATGGTCTTGTGATGTCATGTAGAATGTAAGGGAAGAATCATTTTCTGTCATTTAAAACTTTCTATCAACATTCATAAACACTAAAAGATGTGAAAGACACAAGCTCTTTGCTACTATTGACAAGTGCGCTGTTAGGCCTTTTAATGGTTTGCTGATACATTCACTTGCTTGTTTGCAAACTGGAGCATGTGACAGTATTTTTGATCACTTTCTCATGATCGCTGTGCACAACTCTGGAATGCGAAGATTTGTACAGCAGCTATATTAGGTAAGATCTGCTGTGCAGGACTTCTGCTGTTTTGATTCTTTACTAAATGATGGAGATGTCAATGGTGTCATTGATTTTGTTAAGAAGTTCTACAAAAACATACATTTAGGAAAACCATTGACATAGGTGACGACACACGTGTTGCAGACTGGAACAGTCCAAGAGTCACATGTGTTAAGGAAATTTGGATCTGAGATTGCAAAATTTGAAATCAGCAAAACTCAGAAATTTGACATTGTGTCTCTTGTGAATGGCTATTTTACAAAGAACAGTCTATTCCTGTGGAACAGCACAATATCACTCGATGGAATGACATGTGGGGTCATGTAGAGTCATCTGATTGCGAATGTACCTTTAAAGACAGATTTTACTTTGCAGTATGCAGTTTCACTATGCACATACTGTTATTGTAAAATAAAGTATAACACTTTGCCAGCTCACTCTATGCTAAATGATATGGAAGTAGATAAAACCCTGTTGACATATCTTGCTTGAATTTGTTTGAGAGGATTTTAATCCAAGCAATGAAGCCATTCCAAACCATAGTGAGACTGAATACAAAAATGAAAGAATTGCCAAAAAAAGAGCGCATCCGGTCATTGAAGGGCTCTCTTGTGTATCTACCTGTACCACCACAAGAGAATGTGAACATTATTTCCAGAGAAAATAGTGTTGTCATTCTGGAGAATGGTGATCCAACTAAATACAAAGCAATATGGCAAGACATTGTGAATGTTAAGAAGGTCAAGAGTGCGATGCTATACCTGAGACAACATAATCCTGTTTATGCTGACATCGGCATCGACACATTTACTAATGCTCATATACAAGTTGATATGCCTGCATGTTCAAAGCCCATGTTTGAAAAGGTTGACATTGTCACTAATGAAAATGTGTATGAGCAATACACTATACTTCCTTTGCATGGGAAGGACCCAGTTATGAACAATATAGATTATAACAGAAGAAACTAGTAGAGGGTAATCCTGTTAGCATCTGGGAGAGTACACTCTAAACACATTGCTTTCCAGACCTTTTTCTATATGGTAGAGGTGGACACCTGGATAATCGTAATGTACAGGTTCCTGGAGCTCAGTACAGAAGTTCAAGACTTTTGCATTCAGATGGAAAATTTTGTAGAAACATAGCATATCTCTTTCATCTCCTGTGGGAGAGTGAGCTTAGTATTCTGTCCACGAGTATTACACACACATTGCAACTTGGTACAGAATTTGCCAACCTGGCAGCTGCACAGTTAATCTAGAAATTGGAGAAGAAAGATGAAGTGCTACAAGCTAGTCTCTCTTCAATTCTGTCCAGCATGCAAAGTATTAAGGAATATTGGTACAGATGACACTGTGAGGTGATGTGCATGTTGAGGGAGTTTGGTTCAGCAACATGGTTTGTGATGCTCAGCTTTGCAGAATACTACTGGGATGACTTGGTTGACCTTCTGAGATAGGTGAACTCTAATGTTGGCGGCATACAGAGTATGACTGTTCGTGAAATGTTTTCCCTGGACCCAGTCTCCTTTACCTGAAAGAAGTTCTACACATGCACCCTGTTGTTGCCTTTAAGGTATTTGAATGTTTCTATCATGTCCCCATGATTCCTTCATTGTTCTAGGGAGTATAATTTGAGGTCATTCAGTCTTGTCTCGTATGGTTTCTGATGTAAGCACTGCACCATCTTTGTTGTTCTTTTCTGTACCATCTCCAGCCTTTCTTTGTCCTTCCTGAGATGTGACCTCCAGAATTGGACACAGTACTCCAGGTGAGATGTGACCAGGGACCGATACAGGGGCATGATTACTTCATGCCTTCTGCTCATGATGCCCCTCATTATGCATTCCAAAAAATCTCTAGCCTTTAGTGCTGCCTTTTCACATTGTCTACTGACCTTGAGGTCATCTGACATGATCACCCCTAGATCTCGCTTCTGCCTGGTAGCCACCAGGTGTTCCCCTCCCTTTGCGTACAGTTTCCCTTGGTTATGCTTTCCCAGGTGTATGACCTTGCATTTTTTGGCATTGAATTTCAATTGCCACATCTTGGACCACTCCTCCATTTTCGGAGATCAACTTGCATGCTTTGCTGTCCCTCTATTGTGTCTACCCTGTTGTTGATTTTGGTTTTATCTGCAAACAGGGACACCTTTCCCTCTAGTTCATCCACAATGTCACTGATGAATATGTTGAAGAGGATTGGCCCCAGAACTGAGCCCTGCAGGACCCCGGTTGTCATCCTCCCCTCCCCAGACAGAGTGCCATTTACTAATACTCTCTAAGTTCTCCCATGTAACCAGTTTCTTACCCAGTTTTTTTACCTCAGGCCCAATTCCTATGTTCTCCAGTATTTTTACTAGTCTCCTGTGCAGAACTGAGTCAAAAGTTTTGCTGAAGTCCAGGTAAACCACATTTACTGCCCCACCCTGATCCACTGTTTTGGTGACCCAATTGAAAAAATCAACCAGGTTTGTCTGGTAGGACTTCCCTGCCCTGAAACTATATTGATTTTTGTTGAGCTGACCAGTTTGCTCCAAAAAAGCCATGATATTTTTTTCCTTCATCAAGGACTCCATCAGTTTTCCCACAACTGATGTTAGACTAACCAGCCAGTAGTTACCTGGTTGTTCCTTGCTTCCACTCCTGTGGAGTGGTATTACTGCTGCACACTTCCAATCCTGGCACCCCCCCGACTCCTTAATGATTTGTTGAAGAGCAATGCTACGGGAGCCGCCAGTTCCCTCCCTAGTTGTTTTAGTATTCCAGGATGTATCCCATCTTGCCCCATAGCTTTATCTACCTATAATGTGTCTATTTCCTCCAAGACCCTTCCCTCTGTAATGGGACCCATGTCTATTCCTTCAATCGGACAAATCTTCATGCCTATCACTGATCTGTTACTGTCTGCTTCCTGTGTGAAGACTGAGCAGAAGTACTCATTGACTGCCCCTGCCTTCTCCCTGTCTTGCTCTGCGGTTTGTCAGTCTTTTTTTGTGATTCTAACAATGACCCCTTTGGTCTTCCTTTTTTCATGTATGTACCTGTAGAAGGTTTTGTTACCCTTTTTTACTTCCTGTGCTATCCTAACCTCTGTTTGAGCCTTTGAATTTCTTATCACTTACCCTGTCTCTTTTAGTTTCTGTTTATATTCTGTTTTGTCGGCCTCGTTCCCTGACTCCTTGCACTTTCTGAAGGCTATGCACTTTTCTCTCATCGTGGTTGCCACCTCCTTGGAAAACCATAGTGGATTTTTCCTCCTTTTGTTCTTACTAACCTGATGAGCACACTGTGATGTGACCAAGGTTATTGTTTCCTTCAACCTTGTCCAATATTCCTCAGTGCTCCCTTCTGTCGAGTTACTAAGGTTGTCCTTAGGCAGGCCTTCATGCTTGTGAAGTCTGTCCTCCTGAAGACAAGGACCTTCAGTTTGGAGTGTGTGGAGTCTACATTCCTTTTTACACTGAACCATACCACGTTATGATCACTGTTGCCCAGGTGGTTCCCTACTTTGACACCCGTAACCCTATCACTATTTGTGAATATCGGATCTAGAACCATTTTACCCCTTGTGGGTGATGTCACTAGTTGACTTAGGCCTGCTTCCTGTAGCAGAATTGCCTGCTCTTCTGTGATGCCACTGTATTGGTATTCCAATCTAAGTCTGGCAGATTGAAATTCCCCACCAGCTCCATGTCCCCTTTGCTGATATCTGGAGGATGGTTTTGAGGATTACCTTATCCCTGGCTTCCTCCTGATTTGGGTGTCTGTAGATTATTTCTGTCCAAATGGGTACTGTCTTCCAGACCATATTTTGATCAATAGATCCTCTGTGTCCCCTAGTGGCTGCTGCATTTCTGTAGCATTGATGGTATCCTTAACTTAAATAGCTACACTCCCTTCCTTTTTCTCAGCCCTATCTCTCCTAAACAAGTTGTACCCTGGGATATTCCCCTTTCCAACCATGATTGTTTTTGAACCATATTTGGGTCATGGCCACCCAGTCTAGTCCTGCCTCAGCTATTGTGGCAGTAAGGTCAGTCATCTTAGATTAAGTATTCCCGTGAATCAGATTTATGATTGGGGGAAGGTGGAGCTGTTGAAGGCTTAGTGCCTTCTAAGTAGAGCTCTATAAAAGACTCCCTTGCCCAGCATGTCCTGTCATGCTTGAGTCTCAGTGCATGAGTGGAACCAGTGCAGGAGTAGGTCATCTGCCTTAGACATCTGAAGGAATCCATATTCCACAGGAGACTGCAGAAGAAATACCAAGTCTAGGTAGGTGACAATACTACTATAGTTCTAGTACTTTACTGAAAATCAGCATCAGGGTAGGTAGATACAGGTAGTGTGCTAACATCTAGTAGGTGAGGAGTAGAAGGCACCAGTATAATGTACCATAAGGTAGGTACTGATTAGGAGTTTTGAAAAGGAATTTAGGACACACCCTATCTAGGGTAGGGTGAAGAATAAGGTTCAGGTAATGGGCTAAGAAGCAGTAGAGACCCTGAGCAAGTTAAACACAAGTAGGTTGCTTACAAAAATGGAAAACAAGGGACACTCTAACTGGTGTATGGTACTGAATAAGTTTCAAGGAATTAAAGTAAGAGATAGGAATTCAATGAACATAGAAAAGCATCAGTAAGGTACATGGAGGTTTCAACAGGGACTGAGGTAAATGAAGGGAAAAGCATGGGCGTGATGCAGTGAAATAGATGGAACTGCAGTCTTTCAGGACACTTTCTGGTGACCATGGTGCCGCCATATTTGTACTCACCTCTCTGAGTTGAAGGCCAAGGTTGCTGGCCTCTGGACCAAACTGGCAAGGGTGCAGAGAACCTTGTACCCCACCCAGGGGCCACAAAGTCTGACGCCACTCCTAGATGATGCCTAGGCAGAGCAGTTGGACCTTGGTGGGCTCTATGAGAGTGGGATTGATGGGAAGGGTACACACTCCACAGCCTGTACCACTGCAGAATTCCTTCACCGCACTGTCAGGAAATATAGATTGGAGGAGGCACTCATAACAGTTGGAAGGAAGAGATTGGAGGTCCTCTGAAAGGGAGGCTCCAAGGAGGGGGAAAAAGTCCCCAACTGAGGAGGAAGCAGTTGCTGGTGGGAAACTCTATTGTTAGTGGGTCTGGCTTGGAAGTGAGGGGAGGAATGGGAATTCAAAGGGATGTGAATGTGCCGGAGAGGTTCTTCGAATTGGAGTGAAGGAAAGCAGATCCACAGGCTCTCTAGAGCAGCAGGAGATAGGAGGAAGCTAGATGTCATTGTCCACCTGGGGATAAATGACCTGGCAAGGAACAGGATTGGGCATTGCAGGGAAATTTTAGAGAGTGGGGGAGGGACCTCCAGCAAGTGATTTGCTCAGTGGCTTTTGCTGAGGTGTTATCTTTATACAGTGGGGAGAGAAAAGGACACTTCACACAAGTGCTTTTAAAATGGGTTGAAGGCATGGTGCATGGAGGAGGGCTTTGGCTACTGTAGTAGCCACAGACATTGCCAGATATTTTGCAAAATTTCTAAAGAATTTCTCTCTGCTGCCCCTACTGTGGAAATGGAGAAAGCATGAGATATTTCTGGAAATATCACAGAAATTTCGAGAAATAGCTGGCTGTGTCTGTGGCTGCTACTGTACACTGGGGACTGGGGGCCAACCTGGGAGAAAAGGGTCTCTGCCATGGAAATGGCTTGCTTCCAGGAAGGGGACCACAATCCTTAGCGGATAATCTAAATGCTACTTGGATGAGTATTTTAACTAGAACTAAGTGAGGCAAAAATTGCCCCCATCAGATAATGAAGCAGCAGGGAGGGCCTAACATAGAAACATAGAAACATAGAATTTGATGGCAGATAAGGACCACTTGGCCCACCTAGTCTGCCCATTTCCCTACCTAACGGATAAGCTGCAGATCCTAGTTAACCAACAGCCTACTTCCGCCTACCCCCCACTAGAATTTCCTTATGTCTGTCCCATGCATTCTTGAATTCTCCCACTGTTTTTGATTCTATGACCTCTTCAGGAAGGCCTTTCCATGCATCCACAACCCTCTCTATGAAGAAATACTCTGAGCTGTCCCCCCTCTATCTTCAAATTGTGCCGTTCTTGCACATCTCTTTTTCTTTGTTGATTCCCTTGTGGTACTTGAAAGTTTCTATCATGTCCCCCCTCTCTCTCCTTTCCTCGAGGCTATATATCTTAAACTCCTTTAGTCTTTCTTCATATGTCTTCTGGTGCAGACCCTGCACCATTTTGGCTACCCTTCTCTGGACAGCCTCCACCCTGTCTATGCCTTTGCGGAGATGGGTCTGTACACAGTACTTCAGATGTGGTCTTACCAACTGTCCGTACAGAGGGCCAACAACTTCCTGTTTTCTACTGGTGATGCCTCTCCCTATGCATCCCAGTATCCCCTCAGACCTCCTTACTGCCTTCTCACATTGCTGGCCCACCTTTAGGTCATCTGATATGACAACCCCCAGGTCCCTTTCCATTTGTGTTGTTGTCAGTGTCTCACCCCCTATTGTGTACTCTTCCCCTGGGTTTTTGTTTCCCATGTGCATTACTTTGCACTTCTTTGCGTTGAATCTAAGCTGCCATACATTTGACCATTCCTCCAACCTTGGCAAGTCCCTTTTCATCCTTTCCACCCCACCTTGCATATCAACCCTGTTGCAGATCTTTGTGTCACCTTCAAAGAGACATACTTTCCCTTCCAGTCCCTCTGCAATGTCACTTATAAAGACATTAAAAAAGACTGGCCCCATTACTGAACCCTGCGGTACCCCACTAGTAACCCTCCTTTCTTCATTGTGGACTCTATTTACTATTGCCCACTGTGTCCTGTTGTCTAGCCAGTGTTGTACCCAGGCTACCACCCTGGGACCCGCTCCCAGGCTGGCTAATTTGTTTATTAATCTTTTGTGCAAGACTGAGTCAAATGCCTTGCTAAAGTCTAGGTAGGCCATGTCCACAGCCCCTCCCTGGTCTACTACTTTGGTCATCGATTCAAAGAAATCAATTAGATTTGTCTGACATGACCTTCCGCCTATGAATCCATGCTGCCTTGGATCCTGTGCTCCACTGGCCTCTAGGTACTCAACAATTCTTTCCTTCAGAAGTGATTCCATCATTTTCCCTGCCAGTGAGGTTAACCTGACAGGTCTGTAATTTCCTGCCTATGTCTTGCTTCCACTTTTGTGAAGGGGAATCACATCCACCCTCCTCCAATCCTCAGGTAGCACACCATCCTCCCATGATTTATTATGAAGGGTAGTCAGTGGTGTTACTAGTTCTTTTAAAATTCTGGGGTGAATCCCATCAGGCCCCATTGCTTTATCCACCTTCAGTTTTAAGAGTTCTTTCAGAATCCTTTCTTCTGTGAAAGGACTAATATCAACCTCCCTATCCAGAGTGCTTCTATTGTATCTCCCTCTGCTTTTCCATTGTGAATACTGAGCAGAAATTTTCTTTCGGTATCCCTGATTTTTCACTGTCACTGTCTGCCCAACCACCTTCCTCTTTATTCAGCCTCAGTATCCCTGCCTTAGTCTTCTTTGCTCCCTAATGTACCTATACAAGGTTTTATCCCCTTCTTAACCAGGTTAACTATATTTTCCTCAGTTTGGGCTTTTGCTATTCTGACTGCCTTCCCCACTTCCTTCTGCTTTAACTGGTACAGTTCTCTGTTCTGCTTTTTCTGTGTTTCCTTATACTTCCTGAATGCTATTTTTTACTCCCTTACCTTCCCCACTACTTCTTTTGAGAACCATAGTGTTTTTTTCTTTCATTTTGATTTGTTTATTTGCTTCACACAAAGGCTTGTTGCCTCTGTGATGGTGGTTTGGATGTTTCCCCATTATTGCTCCACCCCAGCTTCTTGCCTGTTTGCTAGTGCTTGTCTGAGGCACTCTCCCATTTTGACAAAATCAGCCCTCCTGAAGTCCAGTACCTTCACTTTTTGTGGCTTGACTCTACAGCTAAGTTTATCATGAACCACACTGCTTGGTGGTCGCTTGTTCCCAGATGGCTACCCACTTGAAAATCAGAGATCCTCTCTCTTTCCCCATTTGAGAGTACCATGTCTAAGATTGCTCCCTACTGAGTGGGTTCCAAAACTAGCTGTCTGAGGCATGGCCCCTGTACGGCATCGAGAATGGCCCTACTCTTGGATGTGGCTGCAGCAAAGTGCTCCAGTTGACATCTGGCATATTCAGGTCCCATATCAGCAATATCTCCCTTTTCTCTGCCATCCCAAGGATTCCTTCTATCATTTCCTTGTCCATTTCCTCCCCCTGAGACGGGGGTTTGTATACAACCCCAGTGCAGATTGTGGAGCCATTTCCAGTCTCCAGGGTGACCCACAGTGCCTCCTCTCCTCCCTGTTTACCCTTTAGTTCTGTTGCTTTGATCCCTTCCCTTACATAGAGAGCTACTTCTTCTCCTTTTTTCCCTCCCTGTCCCTCCTATAGATTGTGTACACTGATATGCTGACATCCCAATCATGGTTCTTTGTGTACCATGTTTCTGTGACTGCCATGATATCCAGGCATCCATCTTCCATCAAGGCCACCATTTCAGGGAGCTTTTTACCTAGACTACGGGCATTGGTACTCATTACCCTCCATTCTTTTATGACTTTATTTCTTTTTGCCCCATCCCTGTCCTTACTGCCTTTGACTTTTTCTCCATTTACCTCTGCCCTTATCTCTATCAACTGCTCTATCTTGGTGTTTACCTCACTGATTACCCTGGGGGGGCTAGGATTTCCCTTCTCCTTTTCAGTGCCTCCCCCTTTGGCTAGTTTAAATGCTTGCCAATGAAGAATTTAAACTTATCACCTAGGATCTTGATTCCCCTCCTGGATAGATGCAGACCACCGCCTGAATGGATTTAACTCCCCCAGGGTAGGGGTGCAAGCAGACAGGGGTGGGGACAAGGCAGAGGACAAGGGGTCATAAATCAGGGAAGCAAGAAGGAAGGGGTAAAGGAGACAGGTAATAGAAAGCAACAAGGGAACAAATGAGTTTGGGGGAATGTCAGGAAACAGCGAAGGTGGGGGGGGCAGAGGAGCAGACATAGCCATGTACACCAGTCTGTAGAGTCTGGAATATAAAATTCCAGACCTGGAAGCCATCATGTCATAGGCTAGCCTAGATTTAGTGGCCATAATAGAATCATGGTGCACTGACAGTCACGACTGAGAAATGGCCATACAAGGCTAATTGCTGCTCAGGAGAGACAGGAAAAGGAGGAGGGGTTGTACTATATGTAAGGGAGGCAATCATGATCATGGAAATGCAGGGGCACCCCAAGGAAAATGAAATGCTGGAGATGCTGTGGATCTTCCTGGAGGCAGGCACTGGGGCTGCTATCGCTACAGCATGGCATACAGACCTCTTGTGGCACAGGGTGATAATGCTGCAACCAAAATAATGCAAAGCACAATGCCACACAGAAAACACTGGCACTTAAATAACATTGGCAAAGAACGACAACCACAACAACAAGAGTGCATACCAGCAAACAAAATAACATTCTCTGTTTTCTTGCCGGGGACTTTGCCCCCTACACCCCTGGAATTAAAATAGCTAACTCCAAGGGGGTGTGGACTTAGGGGATGGGGCAAAACTCTGGCGGTCATTTAAAAAAAAATGCAACAGTGTGGGACCTGGGGGAAACCGAACCACAGACCCAGCTTTCCCATGCTACGAAGTGCTAGTACCCTAGCTACTCCCCCACGGGAGTGGTGCAACCAGGCACTGCACCTGCAGCCTCCTTCACACTTCAGCATCACAGCATGCAGTGACAGGGGTACAGCTTTTCCTCATACGCTGAGAAACCCGTTACCAAATGGAGTTTAATGCTTCCTGCAGCAAGGTTATTCCTATACTGTTTTGGCAGTGACATTATCACCTGGTACCACCTCTAGCACAGGGAGAGGTGTTCTATAAAGTACTTGGGGAAGCCATCATCAGGATGGCAAGTAAGAGGGAGGGGGCTGCTTGTTGGTGGCTTCAATCTGCCTTTTGTGGGTTAGAGCCTTTAAACTGCAGCTTCCGCAAGGACCAGGGCCGTCCTTGACTCCGTACAAGGGGCTTTTCTCAGACAGCTAGTCAATGAACCACTAGGGATGGGGCAGTGCTGGACCTGCAGTTAACAAAGAGGAATGACATTGCAAATTTTACAGTGAGCAGTCCTCTAGGTATTGTACAGTTTCATATGATAACAAAGACTTCAAAACAGTGACAAACATATGAGCAAAGATGATAGAGTGACCACAATTACAGCCCACTGCATGTACAGTGCACATCAAAATAGCAATTCCCCAACAAAAAAAACAGACACCAATGTAAAATACACCCATTATGCAAAACATTCCAAATACTAATCACAGATGAAACTGAAAATTATAGGCAACTCCATGTAAATAATCATAATGCGAACGTGAAGTATATTTGACAACTACTGCTGATAGCCTCTTATTCAGATCCAGCTAAAAATATAGAAAATCACAACACACTGCACATAAACACTTACTGGCACCTGGAAGGAAACCCATGACACTCAACAACACACAATACCCTACCTACCGATCTGCCTACCTAACAACCTGCTGAATCCACTACACTACAGTGGCACCATGGCTGCAGCATGTCAAATAATAACCTACGTACCACACATGTCCAGCCACAATAAACAACAAAACACTGTATCTCTATATTTGGCCCCCACACCCCCTATATTTACATAACAAACTCCAAGACTGCACTATATTTGACATGGTGTGCAATATCAGACAGCATACTTCGTCATTAGCACTTTACCATCCCTGCAGTCACCTTTTTTGCTATTGCTATTTCTTAGATGTTGTCCTTTTTACAAGTGCTCAATTTGTGTCACTCAAATTGAGTTGCGTACATCACGGGATACTGTACTGTACCAGTGATCACCTAACAGTGTGGTTTAACATTAAGATGGGAACACAGAAAAACCACATGAGTACGAGGGTTCTGGACTTTACTAGGGCAAATTTGAAAGAAATGGGAAACTGTCTCGGGTAGAGTTAATTTGGGAAAAAATAAGGGAGGGGATAATTAAGGCAACCAGCCTTTGTGTAAAGAAAGTGAGTAAAAGCAGAAGAAAAAAGAGACCATTATAGTTCACTAGGGAAGTTGCCAAGGTGGTGAGGGAAATAAAGATGGAATTTATAATGTATTAGGTAACAGAGGGAGGAGGACAGGGAGGTGAACCAAGTAAAACAGAGGGAAGCAGGAAAAGCAGCGAGGGGCAGAAAGGCACAGATAGAGGAAAGGACAGCCAATAGGGAAGCTAAATAGGACGTGACTTTCTTCAGGTACCTAAGTGAGACGTGGAAGGCAAGTGGAAGGATAAGAAGAGTGGTTGGAGGATCTTGCAGAACAGGACCAAAACAAAGCAGACATTCTGAACAGGTACTTCTGCTCAGCCTTTGCAGTGTGGGGGGGAAGCAGACCACCAAACAACAGCAGCAATGGGGGGGGACACAAGTTAATTTTCAGAGAAAAGAGTCCTGAACAGACCTGCAAATCTGAAAGTGGACAAGGCTATGGGACTGGATGAAATATACCCATGGGTACTAAAGGAGCACAGTATTCACCAGGAAAGGGGAGGGTGAGGGACTGAGACTCATTTTTTTTACTTTTTTTGTTTGTAATTTAGAATACACCTGTGAGCTAGGAGCTCTTTCAGTGGGTTCCACGACAAAGGAAAGACATATACAGGAGGGAAGATAAATATTGACAATAGATACAAAATTAAAAAATAAACAAACATAAAGACAGATACATAGTATCATTTACAATTGGTCCAGATAAGTAAAACTACTCATGGCATTGTACAATGTATGGCACAGGCTCAAACACTGGAAGGCAGAGAGGTGCAGCCCAGAAGGCCAAGTCTCACAGGAGTTAGATACAGAGGAAGAAAGGAGAGATAGAACCTTAAGGGGCAAGGAGTGGCTGAGTGAACATGTTGTATGGGTGGTGAAGGAGAAAGGCATAGTGGGGTGTAGGAAGAAAGGGTAAATGCAGATGGAGAAACAGGACAAAGGGAGAAAGGGGTGGTCTAAGATCAGGTAGGATTGGAAACCAGCAAGGCAGAGAAAGCCAGAGGGAGGGAGGAAGAAATAGTATCAGTAGTGAAACCAGGTCAAGGTGAGGAGGGGACAGGAATATCATGTGTGAAGTCAGAGAGGGCATAGCAGGAGAGGGAGAGAAACAAGCGGAGAAAGGAGAGCGAGAGATGAAGAGTAGACAGAAGGACAGATGAAGTGTGCCAAGGAGGGAGAATGCTAGGTACCAGGAGCTCAGGTGAAGGGGTGAGGGGAGAGGAGAGAGGAGGGAGAAGGAAAGGGAGGAATGAGGTGAGGCAGGAGGAGTGAGAAAAGAAGGAGGAGGGACCTGAGGAAGTGCAGGACTACTAGTTAGGCCTATTTAGTGGAAGCAATCGCAACTGGATGTGGCAATCAGATGCTGTCTGAGCAGTCTTTTAAAGGAGCCTAGGGCGGGAGCTGAGGAGATGCCAACATGTAGAGAGCTGAACCAGAGCAGGGCCCAGTGGTTGAAGGATCATTACCCCTGGGGGGTGTGATGGAGTGGGATTTTGAAAAATTGGCTATCTGAGCTTCTGGTGTGGCAAGGATTGGTTTACAGGATCAGGAGTCCCTGGACATCTGGAGGCATCATTCCAAGGCTGATCTTCTTTGCTAGCAGACACATATGGTACATTAGTCCGCCCTTGAGATGGAGCCAATTAGCCTGGGAATACAAGGATTAAGACAAGTATTCAGGGGAGGGAGGCAGATACAAGCCCATTCACGGTGGAAAGAGTCCAAGAAGAATCAGGAAAATAAAAGCAGTTAAGGCAATGGGGCCAAATGGGATCCACCCAAGAGTACTAAAGGAACTCAGGGAAGTGCTGGTGGAACCACTGCCTGCCCTTTTCATCGCATCACTAAAGAGGGGGGAGGTACCTGAGGAATGGAGGATGGCAGATGTGGTCCCTCTCCACAAGAGCAGAAGCAGAGAGGAGGCAGGCAATTACAGGCCTGTACGCCTGACCTCAGTAGTAAGGAAACTAATGGAGTCCTTACTTAAGGAAAATTAATCTTATAGATTTCTTTGACAGGGTAATGAAGGTGGTATATCAGGGAGTGGCGATGGATGTGGCCTACCTGAACTTCAGCAAGGCCTTTGACACCATCCCGCACAGGAGATTGTTAAATAAATTGTGGAGCCTGGGAGAGGGTCCTACACTGGTAAAGTGTTGTTGGGAACTAGCTTAGGGACAGGACTCAGAGGGTGGTGGTAAATAGCATGAAATCTGAGGAGAGGAAGGTGACCAGCGGGATGTCACAGGGGTCGGTGCTGGGACCAGTCCTATTCAATGTCTTCATTAAACACACTGCAGAGCATCTGGAGGGAAAGGTGTGCCTCTTTGTAGATGATACCAAGATCTGCAAGAGAGTAGATGCACTGGAGGGGGTGGAAAAAATGACAAATGACCAAAGTCTATTAGAGGAGTGATCTTGTGTCTGGCAGTTGAGTTTCAATGGTAAAAAGTGCAAGATCATGCACCTGGGTAACAGAAATCCAAGGGAGGAGTACAGGATGGGTAGGGAAATTCTGGCCATCACAAGTAAGGAGAAAGTCCTTGGGGTTATCATATATGATGAACTGAAGGTGACCAAACAGTGTGAAAAGGCATTGGGGAGAGCAAACAGAAAGTTGGGGTACATAGGGAGGGGCATAACAACCAGGAGGAAAGAGGTGGTGATGCCACTGTACAGGTCACTGGTGAGGACTCAGTTGGAGTACTGTGTCCAGTTCTGGAGACCACATCTCCGGAAGGCCATTGACAAAACAGAGGCAGTCCAGAGAAGGGCAACAAAGATAGTACATGGACTGCACAAGAAGCCCTATGAGGAAAAACTTAAGAACCTTAATATCTATTCACTGGAGGAAAGAAGGTAGAGGGGAGATATGATAGAGACTTTCAAATATCTTAGGGGAATAAGCTGGGTACAAGTGGAAAGCATATTTCAGAGAAAACTCTGAACAAGAACAAGGGGGCATGAGGCTGAAGGGTGGAAGGCTCAGGGGTTATGTTAGGAAGTACTTTCTCACTGAAAAGGTAGTGGAGCTATGGAGCGCTTTCCAGCAGAAGTGGTGGGTGTGAAAACAATATGGGGATTCAAAAGTGCATGGGATAGACATAAGGGTACACTGGAGATGTGCAGAGCAGGAGAGCTGCATATCAAATAGGATCTGGGTCTGCAGCAGTGAGTAGGGAAATTGGCAGACTAGGTGGGCCATATGGCCCTTATCTGCCAACATATTCCATGTTTCTATGTTAATTCAGGGAGATGCTAGCTGCCCCACTGATGGACTTATTCAACAGTTTTCTTGGAAACAGGCGTGGTTCAGTAGAACTGCAGGACAGCAGACATGGTTCCTCTACATAAGAGCGGCAGCAGGGAGGAGACTAGCAATGGTAGGTCTGTCAGTCTCACCTTAGTAGTGGGGAAAGTAATGGAAACCCTGTTAATTAAAGGGTTGGTAGAGTATCTTGAATCCAGTGGGCTGCAAGACCACAGTCAGCATGGGTTCATTGGGTAGAGGGGGTCATGCAAAAATAATCTGATTTATTTCTTTTACTGGGTGACCAGGGAATAGATCAGGAGAGGGCAGTGGATATGGCCAGACTAGACTTTAGCAAGGCCTTCAACACTGTGCCATAAAGGTGTCTGATAATGAAACTAAGCAGCATAGTGCTGGGATCCAAAGTGGTGAACTGGGTTAAAAACTGGTTAACAGACAGGAGTGGTGGTGGTTAACAGCACTCACTCTAATGATTGGAGCATGATCTGTGGGTTGCCACAGGGCTTAGTAATGGCATCAATCCTGTTCAAAGTCTTCCTAAACGACATTGTAGAAGAACTAGAAGGCAAGGTATGCCTTTTTGCAGATGGCACTAACATTTGAAATAGGGCAGACACTCAGGAAGAGGTAGATAAAATGTGTAGGGATCTTGGGAAAATTGAGGCATGGTCAAGACCATAGAAGTTGGGGTTCAATGCTGAAAAGTGCAAAAGCATGCACCTTAAGACATAGGATCCCAGGAGCTGAGTATAGGATGGAGGGAGGTACTGACAATTACTAAGCTGGCAAAGAACACTGGGTTAACATACCGGATTACCTCAAAGAGGCAGAACAGTGTGACAAAGCAGTAAGTAGAGTCAGTGGGATAATGGAATGCAAAGGAACAGGTATCACCAGCAGGAGGATGGAGGTGGTATTACCACTACATCACTTGCTGGTGAGACCCCACTTGGAGCCTTGTGTTCTGTCCTGTTCTGGAGGTTGCACCTCATAAAGGACTTAGAGGGAGTGGAGGCAGTCCAGAGGAGGGCAACTAAATTGTGCAGGGTTTACATGAAAAGCACTATGAAGAGAGGCTGAGGGATCTTAGCATGCACACCTTAGAAGAGAGGAGAGGAGAGCAATAGGGGGACATTATAGAGACCTAGAAGTACCTCAAATGGTAAACAGATTGCATAAGAAGAGTCGCTTTCAAATGAGAATGAGCACCAGAATCAGAGGGTATGCAATGAAGCTGAAGGGGGGAAGGTAACACTTCACTAAAAGTTGTAGATACCTGGAATCCTCTGCCAGCTGAAGTGGTATCTAGCAAAAACAATAGGTGCTGCAAGTATTGGTGGGATTGACATAGGGGAATTCGTAAATAGGCAAGGAGGGTGGAGGGTTGTTGGAGCCAGTTAGGGTATGCAGAGACAGACTAAGCAGGGATCATCCTGGCAGACATGGTGGCCAAGTGGTCAGTTTTTGCCAACAAATTCTATGTTTCTATGTTCTAAAAGAGAAATGAATCCTTTCCCCATTCCATTGCTGCTCATAGTTCCCTGCTCCCCAACCTGACCAGCACTAATAATTCAATCACTCCACATTCCACTGTTGCCTTTCCCTTCCTGCTTCCTTCTTGATAGTCACAGTAAATCAATTGAATTCCTTCTCCATCCAAATGTTGCCTATTCCCTCTACTCCATCACACGAGTGATCCCCATGCCAGATACACCTCCTACTGTGGTGCATTCATTCCAGCAGCAACCAACACAACCCTCCTCTCACCTACTTAGCCAGCTAAGATATAATTATAAAACTGCTACCCCCTTGTAATTTATTGGAAAGCTCTGCCACCATTACTTATTATCTCCATTCAAAGAAATGCAGTAGTGCTTGCATTAAATGCTGTCCAGCTGTCAAAGTGGATGGAAGGTTGCACTGATAACCCTCTGTAGGTTGGGTTGGAAGGGTGAAATGGAGGTTGGTGGGAAGGAAAGAGTAATGGATTACTTTGAAGGTGATTCTGGTGATACAGACTACTAGACACCAAATATGATTGTAATGGACAGGTAAAAGAAAAGGTTCTGCTGGACATCAGGGTGTGCTTGCAGTGTGACGTTGTGCAGGAAAGAGCATCAGTAGGCTTTAAGGAATGCTTGGGATAGGAATGGGATATGAAATGGATGCAGCTGAATGTCAGAACATGCTTGGAATTGGCCAGGAAGAGAACGGATGCCCCTGGGCACCTGAAGTGCTATAGAATGAGATACAGAGAGGAAACAAATGCCACCGAACATGAGAGAATGGTAGCATTGGGCAAGAAAAGTAACGTGTGTTATTGGACAACAGGAGGCATTTAGACTAGTACTGGGCAGGGGAGCACTGGGTCACACAGAGTATCTCACAAAAATTACTGCCAGAGTCATCCAAAAGGCATGATCACCAAATATTGGTGCTCATCAAATAAGTGATCATTGTCGTTATTAAATATCTTTTCAAAAAGGGTGCAAATTGCCTGCAAATAACAGATAGATTTAGATAGAGCTTTTGATTGCAACACAATAATCCAAGGGTAGGGTAATTTGATGTTAGAGTACACTTTTTCATGCAATTTAGTTATTGTGTGTTATGGTGTTTCTAGTGCACGTACAGTAGATGTGTAGAATTAGACTGCAGAAAAAGGCAAGCCAAACTTATTTACATTATATGTTGCCCAATCCGAATGACTCTGGACACATTACAAAGGTCAAATGGCCAATCTAGAGTTTCTGTATGCATAATTCATATGAATAATTACATGAAGCAGTGTTGGTGTTATCCTAACTGTGCAGTAGTACGAGTTGAAATGATCCATTGCTTCAAAGTACAATAACGCTGGATAAGTAACAAGAGACACAATGAATAAATGGTGATGGCCAATTAATTGGTGGAGTAAAGAGTTTGATAAATCAGGGAACTTGTGTCTCTCCTTCCTGTCTGTGAACATGCATATGTTTTTTATATAGTTTAAAAATGCCAGAAGTTTACTGTTGCTTTAAACACTAGGACGTCAGACCCTAAGCTATGGTTAACATATTTTCTCAATAAATACCTCAGCATTAAGTGGCAAAAATAGTGACACAAAATGAAACCCAGGCAGTGAGGTGATTGGTGAACATGATCCTGCTCTTCAGGTGTATTCATTATCAAACTTTGCTTCCTTTTTTCCAGGGTTTACTCCAGCAATTGCATTTCTCTTTGGAATTGAATGTGCATTGGGGAAAAAAAAATACTTATTAAACAGTAAACTGGGCTCAGGAGATATCTCGTGGCTAAATAAGAACACTTTGTAACTTGTTAGGGATCAAGAACTGCTTAAATGTGCTTTGTGGTTCTCAAACACTAAGAAGTCACAAGGAGACAGTCTTGATTAGCCTTGATACATATCCTGAGCACTATTTACTTATATTATAAAGCAAGCCAGATATATATTTATTATATAACACAAATCACTTCCTTCTGGGCCTGTTAGTACATTTAGTACTTTGATGTTTATTTTGTCAAGATTAATGTTACCTTTTGTGCAAGTGAGATAGTCATGTATCAGCTGCACAGTCTGCGTAGTTGCATGGTCTGTGGACTGTAGTACTGGTTGGAACTTGTTGCACTGTAGTAGCTGTTTCCACAGCAGGACACAAACACACATGTCCAACATACAGCCAGTAGTAAGTGACAGAAATGCATTCATCTTACATTAAGCTGCTTACCATGCTGGTCACACTCTATTTCTCCATTGTTCCTAATGCCAGTGTAACTCTCTAGGGTGGTTGATCTACCCACCAGGACAATATATTGACAGCTGGAACTATGCTGTATATTTTTCAGGGAAGGAGTGTTGGGTAACAGTCAGACAAGAGGCTTGCTGCATCTGGTAGCAACACTGATTAAGGCCTTTTGCTGCTAGGAGCTATGGCTACCAGCATCAACATCAAGAATGTTTCTGACACTGTTGGAACATCTGTGAAAAAATATAACATTTAGAGCCATTTTTACTTACATTTCATAATTTATTCTGTAAACTTCAACATTATTTCTTTATTATTTAGAACATTTTCATGGGAATAGGATCTCTTACCTATCTGCTTTTGCTTATTGTCTACACCTGACATCATAATTCTGTTTATTGCATCACTATCTGTTGCTTTGAAGATCATTAATATACCATATATAGTGGAGTAGATGCCAGTTGTAGACCAGAAGCCAGGGAAAATACAGACTAGATGAAATGATCTTGTTTTCATGCTACCTGCATGAGTAGAAAATAAAGAGGGGTCAATTATGGAACAGAATGTGAAATACAATCTGAATAGTATCTAATGCTCACATTTTCAAAGTTTTCTCAATGGTGTCATGCATTCTTTGTTTGCTAGCATCCTTTACCCTCCCCTTTGAATGTGCCTAGGCCTTTGTCCTACAAGAGGACATCCAAGACCATACATGAACCATATCTCACAGATGGCAACTCAAAGCACTGCCACTAAGCCACTGAGTTGGTCAGTCAACTTGGAACCGAAAGAGCAGGCATCTACTAAAATAAAAAAAAAACAATGATATTGATAATAATAATGTACAGCATAAGTGTTTTGTAGCTCTTTTTATGTTGCTTGCACGCATGTGCAAGAAACATAGTGCCATCATCCGAGTTTTCGGAGGTGTGTCAGCCCGTCTTCCAATGCAGTCAGTGTGTTTGCAGGCGTGGCCCCAGTTCCCCAATCACTGCTGCAGCTGTCTATGACAAGCTGAAAATGCAGTGGCATACAGTTGAAAGGGAAAGCTCTGCTTGAGTGAGCAGAGCTCTCCCCCCACACACGCGCGCATGCACACACACACTGCGTGCTCATGTGCCTTCCCCCTCCCCCCACACTGTATGGCCAACAGATGTGCCCAATCTCCCGTCGGCTCCATGCCCCCCCAAAGCATCCAGGTGCCATGCTGGGAGCCCACCCCAACATGGCAAAATGATGTTATGGCCGATGGGGTGCCCAATCCCCGTCCCGGCTCACTGTCTCTCCCCCCCGCCCCAAGCATCCAGGTGCCACACTGGGAGCTCACCCCAGCATTGCAAACTGTGTTATATCCGACGGGGGTGCACAATCCCCCGTCAGCTCCAGCACCCCTGGACAGCCTTTCGGCTGCCATGCTGGGAGCCCACCCCAGCGTGGCAAACGTCCATCATCGTCTCCAAATAAAAAACAAACAAACCTGTAAATAGAAAACTGTCCCTCGGCGCTTCTCTCCCCCCCCCTCCCCAACCCGCATCCACCCTGCGCACCCTGCCTGCCCACCCCCACCCCATGCCACCTCTGGGCTCGTCACGGCGATCTTCAGCGGACTCGGAACACATCTGCACTCTTCAAAGCCGACCGCGAACTGAGGAAATGCCGGTAAACTGTATAATGGAATAGATAGGGTTTTTTCAACTTTATTGCATATCTCAGGCATTTTTTTGAATTTTTGCACCAAATTTTCAACATGGGGTTTTTGGGACCCCTTCTCATGAATGCTGTCACTGTCATGACGTTACTCAGGGCCAAAGGGTGATTTCGCAGCCACCGCATGAAATCACCTTTCTGGAATGATTAATGAAACAACACTGCCAGTGTTCATAGGGTGGGCTCTCAAAAAGCCCATTTTGAAAATTTGGTGGGAAAATTCCAAAAAATAACTGTTTATATTGCGTCGTTGCACAGTTCCTTTTCGTAAGTTAAGCTAATTTTCAATATTTTCACTCCAGATTTTCAACATTGCCATTTTACCACACCTCCTTATGATCAGTACAGCTGTCATTTTGAACATCCTGCCCAAATCATGTTTCCACCCATGTAGCGCACAATGGCGCAGTTGGTTTGCGAAATCAATGTAAGGGACACATTAAGAAAATCACAGTGACACTGTTCATGAGCAGAGGTCTTAAAATGGCTATGTTGAAAATTTGGTGAAAAAATTCAAAAATGACTGTTTCGAGGTGTATTGTTCGCTAGTTCCTTGCCTTCGTAAGTTTGCGAATTTTCAATATTTTCACTCCACATTTTCAACATTGCCATTTTCCACACCTCCTTATGAGCAGTACAGCTGTCATTTTTCAAATCCTGCCCAAAACGATGTTTCCGCCCATGTAGTGCACAATGGGCAGTCGATTGTGTGAACTCAATGTATAGGACACATTAAGAAAATCACAGTGACACTGTTCATGAGCAGGAGGTCTTAGAATGGCTATATTTGAAAATTTGGTGAAAATTCCTAAAAATGACTGTTTTACAAGCGTGCAGTGCGCAGTTCCTACGCACGTTCGTAAGTTCACGAATTTTCAATATTTGCACTACAATGACTTCCAAATTCCTAAACAGCACATAGAAGCAAGCAATATTCGGCACTGACAAATGCTTGTTATATGCTGCTGTAGTTGGTCTCCTACTTTATGTATTCCAGATAATGAAGTACCTATTTTAGTGCCTCTTATCCTTGTTGTACCCTATACCATTCCTATCACTTCTATAACATGGCCTTGTGATGCTCTGTAATGTGTGCTTGTATGTTTGTTGAAAGTCAATAAATAGTTTAACCACTAAAAAGCTTATAACATCCCCAACTGATACCATAGTTTCTGTATTTGTGGAAACTCAGTGTGCTGCTTTGACTGAACAACAGGATGTCATAAACAAAAGCACTATTTAGTCAGTTGGGGATTGTCAAAGCCTTTCCAGACAGACTGTACTGACTCCCAGGATGCATCATAACTTCTGAAAAGAAAAACTGCAAATAAATGAATATATTCTTTGGTAGATGTTAATAGCTAAAATATGTTTATGAAAGTATTTTAAATGCAGACCAGACCTTTAAGCAAGTTTTTTTTTCAAAGCAGTTCTCTATATATGGTTCTTTATATGGGGTGTACAAAAATAATTCCAAATTTTTATGCCAGAGAACCTTTTTATTTTACATTGTTAGAAAGTTTAATACATTTTGTAACTTTTGCATGTCTTTTAGCTGCATATACAGTATATGACTATCATAATCTTAAAAAAAAAAACTATGTACATTGCAAGACAACTAGAATCTTCTTGTTACCTTCGCTGCACAGTTTCATATCAATAGTGACCAAAAATGATGCTTAAACTGCCCCCCATAAATTAAGAGGTTTTAAAATGAAGCAAACATGTGAGACTATAGCAATTTCATATATAGCCAAATATTAAACTATACCATCAAACTCACTTTTCTGCTTATAGTAAGGAGCCATCATAACTATCAAATAGTTACAGCTAAAACAAAGGAATAATAAGTTTAGAACATTTGAAAACGTGTACAGTGGTAAAACATCTTTTCTGAACATCTGACTTTTTTGCTGCATTAATGATATATAATTATACAGATGAAGTCTATTTTTAATCTTCGTAAGTTGTAAATACAATGCACTTTAAAAACTATTTTATATAGGTTGTTTACATATTAAAACACCATTGTTTAGGAACTCGTTTTTGGATTATACAAATTTCATTTTTTGAGGATCCTTATCTATGAAATAAATGTATCCTGTTTTTCTCATACATTCTTAACAAGGGTTACTGAAGGAAAAGATAAGGTCTATTTTTAAATATACCACCTCAGCAGTGATGTTATCTTCACTCATAAATTGTTGGAGGGCTGATCTCACTGGTCCTACCACTGGAAGTATGTTGAATATAATTCATTCTCCAAGTGGACCTGTTTCCAAGTAGTTTCAATAAATGTTTCCTGAATTTTGTACCCACAAATGTGTAAAAAATAGGGTTTATGCAACAGTGAAAATAAGCTATATTGCGGCAAACATACAATGCATAGTCAAGCGTTTTGTCACAGTCCCCATACTGAACCTTCTGAAAATTCTTTAAACAGATCAGGAAAACCACAACATTATAGGGAGCCCAACAAATAAAGAAAACCACCACAATGATGAAAATAAGCTTCACTGCCTTGTGTTTTTCCAGCATTTTACTTTTGAGCAAGGTTGTTGCTATCATAATGTAACTGAACACAATAATGAGAAGGGGAACTGAAAAGTATAATATTATTTGCTGGAAGTGTCCCACTATTTTCCATGTGCGTAGATTACTATCTTCATAGCCAGTTTCCTCACACAATAAACCCTGTCTGGTATCTTTTCTGACCCCAAAAAGAACTAACTGGGGGACTGAGGATATTATACTAACACCCCAAATTACAGCGCTAGTAAAAGTTGCATAACAGAGCCTTCTTGTTCTTAGTGCACAGACTGCATGGACAACTGCCAGGTACCTGTCAATGGTCATCATTGTCAGAAATAAAATGCCACTATAGAAACCAACATCATACAGACTGCTTATTATTTTGCACATTCCATGTCCAAAGATCCACTCTGAAGAATGATATGTTGCCCAAAAGGGAAGTGAGGTGGCAAAAAGCAAGTCTGAAACAACAAGGTTGAGGATGAAGATGTTTGTAACAGTTTTTAGCTTCTCATACTTCAGCAGGATGAATAAAATCAAACCATTCCCAATGACACTGAAGAGAAACACAAGATAGTAAAACAATGGCACAAAGGAGGCTCCAAATCTTGTGATATCAGATTCGTCACACAAAACAACCAACTCTTCGTCAATGTAGCTGTCATAATAATGTGAGTAACCATCTGTGAAATTTTGAGGTAATGATTCTCCAGAATCAGACATTGCCGTCATCAACACCCAAAAAATGCCTGGACTCAAAATCTGCAATTGAAACTAAGATAAAGAAATAAATGTAAATTAATTAAACAAGTTCAAATGACCCGGTGTGCATCCTTAGAATGAGAATAAATAGAACATGCTATTGTACCTCCTGTGTTTTCTTAAGCAGTTGTGAGATTTGTAGAAGAGTGAAGAAATGTTAACCCTATGTTCCTTTCTTTATTTAGCCCTCCCACTCGCTTACTTCAGTATATTGCAAAATCAGGAAACAATGAAAATCTGGTGAGGGACAGGGGGAGTCATAGCTAATGAGAAACAGTACAAATGAAGCAAAGTGGCCAAGAAACATTTCTTCTGTCCAAAAAGCCAAAACATGGAAGTCAGCATACTTTGTTGTAAAAATACAATTCAACACTTCTATATTTAATAAAGTCATCTTGACTCATTTGTAAATAATATTATTACCTCATAAATAAACAAAAGTGCTAAAAGTGTAAATTTTGTAGTGCCTTAGTTATTGGGAAGATGCCTGATTGACAACACTAGGGAAAAAAACCCTATAGTTTTCTATATGAATATTTAAACACAGGTGACCTCAATACAAGCTTACTTGCTTTACATCTTCAATACACCTCACATTTGCCATGGAGGAATCAGTTGGAGAGTTTATTCATATTAAGTTGGCAGTGTATTCATACAGAGCACAGTCTTGCATGCAACAGGTGGATAGCACTGTGGTAGTAACTCAGCAGGATAGCAGTACTGTAGCTGCACTGCTGACGTTCAGCATGTTCTAGCTGCCTAATGTTTAAATGGCAGACCCTTAAATCCATGATGTGACCAGTTTTGAAAGCACCACATTGCTGGCATATCCCCATGTCCTGTTTTATTTTCTCTTTATATTCATTTCAATATTTTTCCTGCTGTTGGCATATTGTGCTGAGCTTTCTGCACGTGTTAGTCTCTAGTGCATACTCTTGCTTTGTATTCCAAGTACACATGTTCCCATTGTGTATGTGCACTTTGTTGACTATTCTTCACTGCTACAGGGTGCAACATGTGTGTTTGTGCATTGCTTCTCATGGAACAACTCCACATTACCAGGGACATCCTTCATGTTGCCCTCATAATTGTGATAACCCACACCTGTTCTACATGGATTACTTTATGCACACTAGTAGCAATGGCGAGACCCACAGAACTAAGCTTCAGGAGGACAACAGGCACAGTAAGAGACCCTCCTCCTGAAGGCATAGTAGTGATCAAAAAAGTGTACAAATACAATATTTTCTTAGGAAACATGTTCCTAGACCTTGTTAATGATGTTCAGTCATACATCAATGGTTATGGGCTCTCCTAGTGAATTTGCTTGATTTCCAACACTGATGGTACAATAAAAGAATTGTGTTCAGCATTTGAAATACTTCCTTAGAAAATAGATGCAGTTCTCCTTTAAGCAGCAATCAAATTGACTGTACTGTACTGTAGCTGGACACATGCTCTGTGTACATAAAGCCATGGAACTGTTTGTCAGTAATAGTGTAATTGGACACCCTGGCTGTGTTACCTGGGACTCATTTGAAATGGTAACTAACAATACAATACATTTTAATGATTGGGTGACTGGGCCTCTTCTGTGTGAAAACTGAGGTGAGCCTATGGGTGCTGAGAATTTAAAATGTGTTGGCATATCAATGAAGCACAAACTTTACTAGTTTTCTCTGTGTTGTATACAATATGTGCTGGATTATGTTTCCAAGAATTCATAGAAACACTGATGTTGACAACAAAAAAATTCTGAAAGGTTCATCTTTCAGCCCAGCCCTACCTACAACTGGATGTGATGGCCCCACTTACTCTCTCTACCTACCCTTTACATGACCCATAGATTTGCCCCACCTGTGTTTGAATCTTTCTACAGACTTAGCACAATTTTCCTTGGCAGCTTATTCCAACCATCCACCACTCTCTACATAAAAAACCATGTCCTGACATCTTTCCTTAATCTCCTCCCCTAAATAACTTATTTGAGTTCCCTCCTGTGCCCATGGTCCCACCCAGTGACCGCAACTCCTTGAAGTCTGCCTTATGTATTCCATAGAATTATTTGTGTGTATCCATCCCATCACCCCTCTCTTCTGGCCCCCAGGGTGAACATGCTGAGGTATTCCAACCTCTCCATGTAGGATTTTCTTAATGTTCCTAAATAACCTTAATTATCCTTATCTGCACTGCCTGCACTATGTCTTTCTTCTTTCACAAGTGTGGGCTTCAGAACTTCACAGAGTACTCACAAGTCAGGATGTATGAGGCATCTGAACATAGGCAGGATCACCTCCCACTCCTACAGCAGATTTCCAACCCTATGCATCCCAGCATTCTAGCTGGTTATCCCAGAACTCTGTTACTTTGGGCTGAAGATTTCAAGCTGTATGATTGTCACTCCCTGGTCCATCTTCAAGTTCTTAATCATTCTCTTAGCTGCCACTACTCCAATCTTGTATACTATTGTTGGGTTCTTGGATCATATACATTTAACTGTCATACCCTAGATAATTTTTCTAGTTTCTCTAGATCTCCATCACAGTTTGAACCCCCTCCATACAGCCCATCCTACTGCACCTTTTTTCTCATTTACAGTATGAAAAATTAGAATTTCCCCTGAACCCTTACCCTGATGCCACAGATGAATATGTTAAAGAAACCAGGATCTATGACCTATTCCTATGGCACCCACTGACGGACCCCCTACCTCTGACCACACCCCATTAATAGCAACCTTCTGGGATCTCCTGCTTAGCCAATTAATTGCCCATCCAGTGATCGCATTGCATAGTTTCTGCACTGAGGTTGTTTAGCCTCTTGACCAGTCATCTGTACAAGACAGAGTCATTTGCTAAAGTCTAAGTATAATTGGCCTTCTGCATGTCCCATGTCATCCATCTTCATTAATAAATAAACAAAAATCAGGTTCATCTTACAAGACTTTCCTCCTGTGAACTCATGCTGCCTATTGTCCTGAAGTCTATGTGACTACAGGAACTCCATTATTTCTTTTAGTATGACTTCCATTAAATTGCATCCGCTTTTTTACAGTCCCCTGGTACCTTCTTTGTTTTCAAGGAAAAAGAGCAGCCAGTTATGTGGCTAGAATATGTGCCATTTCTTTTGGTATCCACGGATGCAGCCCATGTAGGCACGTTGATTAGTTCACCTTTAGTGCTTTTAACTCTTTCAGAACCTAACTCTTTCTTATATTTTTCCCACTGACACCCTCTCCCCTCCCCAACCTTGTTTTCCATGATGACACATTAAGGTAGTCACCGCTTACCTTCCACCATGAATACTGAATAAAAATACTGGTTCAGGATGTTCAATTTTGATCTGCATTCCTCCTCCCTCTTCTCTCCCTTTCTGTGTCTGACTAACCCCTAAAAAATTACATACCACTCAGATGATGAAAAGCAGTATACCACAGTAGGCCAATATCTGGAACTATGTAATTTAGACATGTAGTCTGGTGTACATTCAATGTATTTAATAATACTTGTCCAGCAAATGAACAAACAAACATGTAGACACTAAGATCATGTGATAACATCAGCCTGTCCCAGTGCACAGCTATTGTTAGACCAATGTCTTGATCATGGTAGTGGTATATCAGGATAGGTCACTAATATACCTCAGACAATAGTGTCAACGTGTTTGTTTTTTAGGTGACAACAAGCAGATCTGGTAGCACCTCTTGTAGACATGCCTACTCTTTTTTAAATTTATTAAAGATTAGGATTACATTCACTCTCAGTGATGTCATTGCTGATGCTAGTGATAGGACTTTGAGTAGGTTTGCAAACCATAGACTTGCTAGTTCTATGCTGCAGACAGTCAACTTAATTAGTTCTGGCTGAAGTGTGTGTATAGGTCTGAATGCAGCTTAAGCAAGAAGCATTTAAACTGCAGAAACATAATTGCAAAACTAGATTGCAGCATATGTATGTGTAAGTATGGGGGATCTACACTGCACAATTCACAAACAGACTAATACACAACGGGCTGGATATTCAAACTGTGCTATTCTGTGGCACAAGCCCTTGCGTTGCACAAAATAGTTGCGCAGGGGTGTGGTCGGGGCAATATTCAATGGAGTTGTGCTATTGAGCAACTCCTTTTAATATCTCCCCCCGGCCACAGCCACTGTGCATGGCGCGGTAGTACTTGTGCCACCACAAATGGTCAGAGTGGAGCATTCAAGATGCGGGTGGCGCAAGTACCATTGTGCCATGCACAAATTTCCCATATTCAAAAGGTAACATGCAATGGGGCTATAATCATGCAGAAGCGAGGGGCCATTTGCATTTATTTATGACCCCATTTGCATGCCATTAGCATGCAGGTGCGCCGATCCCCAAGAACCTGCACCTGGCGCCCTGCCAGGCAGCAGCCATCGGGGACCGATGCCCCCTGCAGCCCAATCACGGGCATAAGTGTAAAAATTCCCCTTCCCCCAACTGGCCCAATTGCAGGCATAAGTTTAAATAAACCCCTACTCCCCCACTAGCCCGATCGCAGGCATGAGTATAAATAAACCTCCACCCCCACTAGCCCGATCGTGGGCAAAAGTGTAAATCAAACCCACCCCACAAATCCGATCAAGGGCAAAGTGTTAAATAAAACCCACCCCTCCAGCCCGATCGTGGGCAAATGTAAAATAAAACCCACCCCCACCAGCCCGATCGTGGGCAGCAAAGAGTCCAACCCCCAAGAATATATCTCTGGTGGTCCAGTGGACCTCGAAGCCCGATCGCAGGCTGCAAAGTTCAAACCCCCAAGGACCACCTACCTGGTGATCTAGTGGCCCCCACCCACCCACCCATGAAGCCCCACCACCCCACTCCCCGTCAGCCGGCGAAGCGGCAGCATCCCACCCACCTGCCACCCCGTTACCACTGACTGATCTGTCAGAAGCTGCACGCCCATTGCGCAGAGCAAGAGCCACACAGGCAGCCCATACCATACAAGGCAGTCCAGATATGTGATGGAAGGCATTGTCAAGAAGAGGCTGGGGGGAACCTGGAAAAATTGGGGTGCCTGGATGATAGACAGCATGGGTTTGTCCAAAGGAAATCATGTCAGACAAACCTTGTGGAGTTCTATGACTGGGTGATGAGTTCCTTGGACCTGGGTAGACCGATGGACATCCTCTTTCTTGACTTCAGCAAGGTGTTTGACTCTGTTCCTTACGGGGCCCTGTTGGATAAGCTGGAGAAGTGGGAGTGGGGAACCAGATGATCTAATGGATAGGCAATTAGCTCCAGGACTGGACCCAGAGGGTCATGGTTGATGGGATAGTCTCATCCCCAAGGAGGGTCATCAGTGGGGTCTGTCAGGGATTGGTCCTTATCTCCTCCTGTTCAATGCCTACATCTCTGACATAAGGATGGGTATAAGGAGCGAGATGACTCTCTTTGCGGATGACTCAAAACTGAGGGTGATGATGGATGGGGAGGAGGGGAGTGTGGTCCTACAGGGTGACCTGGAGGCTCTGGAAAGGTGGTCTGGAAAGTGGAAGCTGAGGTTCAATGCAGGGAAATGCAAGGTACTGCACCTGGGAGCCAGAAACCCAGGCCAAGTGTACACCCGGGGGGGGGATGCTGCAAGTCTCGATGGTTGAGAGGGACCTGGGGGTGGTGGAGTATGTCAAGATGAACAACTCGAAGACCTGTAGGAGAGCAGCAGCCAAGGCCAACAGGATGCTGGGATGCATCGATAGGGGGAGTCACCTCCAGAAGAAGAGAAGTTATACTCCCTCTGTATAACTGATTGGTGAGGCTGCACCTCGAGTACTGGATGCAGTTTTGGAGGCCACACTTAAAGAGAGACATTGAACTCTTGGAGAGTGTCCAGAGGAGGGCAACCAAAATGATTTGGATCTTGGAGGACAGGACCTATGGGGAGATGCTCGAAGAGCTAAATATGTACACATTGGAAGAGAGATGGGACTGGGGGGACATGATAGAGGTCTTTAGGTACATGAAGGGGCTAAATAGGAGAGGAGCAGTCAGGGTGCCATGAAGGAAGTAGGGAAGGCAACCAGTGGGCATGGGTGAAAGCTGGAGGGGGGGAGATTCAGCAGAGAAAGTAGAAGATGCTACTTCACTGAGAGGGTGGTGGAACCATGGAATGTGCTGCCCAGGGGGCTGGTGGAGGCAGAGATGGTGGAGGGGTTCAAGAGGGGGTGGGACAGGTACAGGGGAGGGATTCTGGAAGCAAAATACAGTGCAGCGAGAATATCCGGGACTGGAAAGGGAGAAGCCGGAGAGGGCGATGGGGGCAGCAAGGTCAGCTCCCAGGGTGGGGGCTGACCAAATAAGCAGACACGAAAGACCATTAGGCCTATTCTGCTGGCAATTTAGAATGTTAGTATGTAAAATGACTTTAAGCAACAAGCAACCTTTTTGAAAAATTCCACATCAGAATTACTTACATTGCAACAGCACAGAGCAGATAAACTAGAATCCTGCTGAGTATGAAGTACACAACACACAAAGCACATATCAATCATTTACAATTATAACAGGCTTGTTTGAGAAATAGTGCATGTAATAAGCTTTAAAATGGGTTCAAGATAGACACAGCAAATAACATACTGTATCATTCAGCCATTTGGCTGCCCTTACAGAACAGGAGGGTTGACCCTGACGTGTCCTGCTAAAGCTTTTCACTAACTTACTTCTGCTCATGTTTCTAGTGTTGTACTTATCTGAGATACATGTCAAATTGGGGAGGGGGGGGTAAATCCCAAGTTGGCCTTTTTCCCTACAATGCAGGTCTGAAACTTTGCTGGTTAGTGGTAAACAGTTGGTTTACATAAATATATTACAGCTGTGACTAAACTTATCTACACTTAGAATGAATTGACAGGCTTTGATACAAATAATCTTGACCCTGTCCAATACTGAATCACATTCAGCAGTGCTGACAGCAAGGCCATAATAAACAAGTGCTAAAATGGAACTTGGCACAATTAAGCTTCTTGCCTCTGTGGTAGTGCACCCAACCTACAATTAATTGTGCTAACCAAGTTTTCTACATGGGGTGCAAATGATAGTGTGTCATGCGTGTAAAGCACTAAGTATTTAAAGACATCTATGTTCTCCCATTTTGAGCCTGAGGTATTGTAGCTATTCATAGGAGAGCCTCTTTTCTTTTGACATGGGCTGCTGCACAGCATAGTCTTGGTTTTCTTATAATTAAGTACCAGACAATTACTAGAGAACCAGTTTTCCACAGATTCAAAGTTAACATTTTAAGACTTGAAACAGACTGTCTTTGCTGGGGTGCCTTACAAAAACTTATGTGTCATCTGCATACATAAGGACTTTGGCAGACTGACAGGTTTCAGGCAGTTGATTTATAAACAGACCAAATAATAATGGGCCCAATATGAATCTTAGACTCGCTCCCAACAGAGATAGTCTATCCATGGAGGTCAGACCCTCTATTTTAAACCTTCCATGTTTCCTTGGTTAGGAAGCTTTCACACCGGAAAGCATTGTCCGCAGACAGACCTAGAATCAGTAATTGTTCAAGCAGAAATTTGTGGTTGACAAGATCAAAGGCCTTCATCAGGTCAAAGTAAACTGAAGTCCAGGGAACCTTTGATTAGTGTATGCACACCATATTTCCACTGTATTGCTATTACTATATTGTATAGTTGATGTTTCTCCTTCTCCACTATGATTGTATTGTAACTGTTTTGTCATGGATGTGCAATCTGAATTGGGCCAAGCCATGCCTGAAAATGGTTCCTGGGATCACTGTACCCACCTGGTAAACCATAAAAAAAAATATGTATATATGTGTGTGTATATATATATATATATATATATATATATATATATATATATATATATATTTTTAACTGTGCAAAGCCTCAGAAAGATAATGTATTCAACCAAATGTGAAGTAGTATGCAGTTTCCCAAACCCTTATTGTTAGAGCTTCCACCATGTTGTGGCAACAAGAAAAAGTGTGACCATTATTAGGGCACCAGCACAATACCGACGGTGAACATAGTGACTGGCAATTGTGAAGCCCGACCGCAATTGTGCCCAATGCCCCAGGACACATTCTGGCTGTACTTTAATATAATCACCTCCAGGTCAGAGGTGTATGGGACAAGGGGTGCCCTTATGGTGTTCAGACCACCAGCATTACAGCAATGAGTAATCAGGGTGCCAAATGCAGGATGTGCCTCCCCTCCCTGAGGCCTGCCCACCAGTAGGAATCTATCAGTAGGGGGATGTGGGGAGCACAGCTCACCACAAGAAACCTGATCAGAAACATTGCCAATTGGTACCCTAGTTGCCCGGCACCAGATTGCGGGCATGTTCCGATGGTGGAACTCAAGGGGCACAACACCCAGATGGCACGGTCCCTGCTGAGTGCTGCAAAATGCAGCTCACCAGCATGACAAGAGAACTGGTTGTGACGCCTTACTTGCAGTGCCCACATGATGGTATATGGTTGTAAAACATATTAAACATCATGTTTATCTAGGTACTCCAGGAGACAAGTTGGTCATTTATTACCTTTTTGAGCCCCTTGGACAGAGGGGAGAGGATGGAGATCAGCCTTTAGTTTGCTAAATTTGTTCTGTCATCACCCCTGAAAATGGATGTCACCAGTTCAGCCTTCCATTTTTTGGGAAATTGAGAGTAACACAGGGAGAAGTGAAAAATGTTTCTGAAGGGATGTGTTAGTTTATCCAAAGCCATGGACACCAGCTTCATGTCAATAGTATCACCCCCATCCTGTTTTTTTTCCCAGAGCTTTTTTTGATATATTTAAAAGTCTAAGTTTATATTGTAGTATAAGATAAATCATGTTTAGTAAGTGAAGAAGGTATCTCTTGGCAATAATGTTTTTTCTTCCTTTTTATTCACTAAGGAAAGCCCAGCTAAGAAGCATCAACTTAATTACAGCTGGGACCTGCGTTTACACATTTTTACAAACCAGTTTATCAAGTCACACAGTATTTGGCTGTAGTGTGGTTTACACCTGCAGTCTCCTGGTTACTAACAGTACTCCAACAACATGTGGGAGGGGGCACACAATTCAGCATCATTCTAAGGGAAATGGTAAGTGGCACAGTCCAAGGTTTTTCAGCTCAAAAAGCATTATTTTGAGGTGACTTTCAGGGGGCACATTCCTTGTCAGATTCTGTGGGCATGGTCACCCTACAATATCCCATTTCCAGTGGAGTTATGCTTCTACCCATTTTTGCAGCAGGATGGATTAGAGCACTAGGAGGTTACATGATTTGCTTAGGGTTACATAGTAAATATTTCTCATTAGCTGGGATTGCAGTTTCTAATTGTAGGGCTAGATATTTGCAGGAGTTATGCCTGGCGCAACTGAGTTGTGTGGTACAACTCCAGAAATGCAGCCCGGGGTTATATTCAAAATGGGGAAATGTGCTGTGTAATTCCCGGTGTGTCACGGTGCAAAGATAATGTATGCAGTGCATCTCCGGGGGTGTGCCCATGCATATACGGCACATCCTGATATTCAACCGAGATGTGCAGTGCATCTGCTGGCACATCTCGGAGATGTGACACATAAATGGGCACAAAGTTACACCTGTAGAAAATAAACCTAACTGGTAGCCATCCACAGGTGGGCTGCTGTACTGCAAGGTGCAAAACAGCAGCCTCCAGCCCCTGGATTGCTACCCTCCCAAGCACCGGTTACGATCCCCATACAGTGCAACATAAAGAGCCCTGGTAGTCTAGGGATACCCCCTTCCCTGCTCCGTATCTCAATCATCATAAAATATGTATTGTAATATCCCTGGTAGTCCAGTGGTTCCCCCCTCCTCGCTCCATACCCTGATGCCCATACAATATATATTTTAATATTCCTCATAGTCCAGTGCTTCCACCAACCCTGCATGAAACCCTGATCATAGTGACATTGATAAATATCCTGTCCATGGTGGTCTAGTGGTACCCACCACACAGGACCCCATCCACCTGCTTCCCCCACAGGTCATCGGTGGGCAGCTACCCATCCACCCACCTCTATGGCTGCCTGCCAAATGACAGCTTAAGAACACCTGCAAGCACATTGGTTCACACCGTCAACCAATGGGCTTGCAGTCTGTACTGCAATAGTCATTCACAACTCTCAGAGTTGTGAATGACTATTACAGTGAAGACACTGCAAGCCCATTGGCCGACAGTGTGGACCATTGTGCTTGTAGGTGTTACTGTAAGCTGGTCATTCGCGGGCAGCTGCAGAGGTGAGTGGGTGGGTATGCTGTCCACCGATAACCTGGGTGGGCAAGTGGGGTGAGATAGTGGTCCTCTGTGGGTGGGAGATGGGGGGGTACCACTAGACCACCATGGACTGGGATATTTATCATTATTACTATGATCAGGGTTTCGTGTGGGAAGGGGGGAGCCACTGGACTACCAGGGATATTAAAATACATATTTTATGGGGATCGGGGTTTCACATGCGGAGGTGGGTACTAGTAGACTACCAGGGATATCAGTCATGCTGTGCAGGATGCACAGCACATTCTGCTGGCCAGCCCTACACAGATCATACAAATGGGGCCATAAGAACATGAAAATGGCCCCATTTGTGCCTTGCATGTATAACGACCCCATTTGTATGTTCAGGTCTGAATATTTGAAAACTGCACCTGGATCATCTCCAGATGTGCTGGCGCATTACCATTTCAGGTATTTAGACCTGTCTGGGGGGGTTATGCTGGCTCATCGTGCTTGCACCACCCACATAGTTTGGGATATTCAGAACAGATTCACCATTGCTCATCTCTTTTGAATATATCCCTTTTGTTGCTCCGGTGCAACTCAGTTGTGAGGCACAACCACTTGCACCATTGCCAGGTGCAGTTTTCAGTATCAGGGCAGTAGTTCCTAAGGGGTAGGGTGGTGGGTGCTGAGTGGGTGGACCACACGAGGGTCAAGGTAGGACCCCGAGGTGTGGTCCCTAATTCCCCAACTCTGTAATGCCTGCAGTGGCTCCTCTTTAATAAAGTGCATTGCCTAATTGTCTCCTTTACAATAAAGTGCTTCCAGCCAGGAAATTTCATGGGTGATCAAAGGGAGCATGCTAAAAGGAGAACCACAACTCCCAAAACTCTAAACACATTCCAAAACTAGCATGCTCTAACCTTTCCATTGCTCACAAAATGTAATTCATATTTCTCCTGAGGGGTGCTACTGGTTTGTGGCAAGTAACAGACAAACAAACTTGATCCACTGCACAACCCCCCCAACATGGCAAATCTGAGAAATGAAACATTTTATCTACCTGAATTGGCTTTTTGTACTTTAAACTCCATGAAAAAGGGGGTCCTCTTAGTTATCAGATTGGAGTTTCAATATGAGGAAGCCAAACCACCAGTTCTCAAGATGGTGTCCCAACGTTTGGTTCCTACTTCCCCAGCTTTGAAATGCCTGCAGTGACTTCTCTTAAATAGAGTGGGAGTTATGGTTCTCTTTCTAGCATGCTCCCTTTGATCACCAGTGACATTTCCTAGGTGGAAGCACTTTATTACAAAGGAGCCAATTAGGCAATACACTCTGTTTAAGAGAAGCTACTGCAGGCATTTCAGCACTGGGGAAGTAGGGACCAAACCTTTGGGTTCCACCTTGATGACTGGTGGCTTGGCTTGCTCACACTGGAATCCCAAGAAGACCCCCATTTTCATGGAGTTTAAAGTAAAAAAAAAAAAAAAATGTTCAGGTTTTTCATGCCATAAACCAGTAGCACCCCTCAGTAGAAATGTGAATTATATTTTGTGAGCAATACTACCCTATTATATCATAATTAATTTTGCTTAATGTTTTACTAGGTCTCCTTCAAGATTTGTAATTTTAATTTTCATTATATGTATCCTTGTATGTAGTTTTATGTATTTTACTGTTTGATTGTTCTCTGTTCCCAGTTACCCCTCCTTCCAGAATGTATCTGGAAATTAGCTGTTATCAGCTCAGTATGTCTCTCCGGATGAAACTTTTGAAATAAATAAATAAATCATTAAGCCATTAAGTAAAATTGAAGTTAAAAATAAACCTGTATAAATCTAATATTATATGTGTGGATAAAGGCAAACAGTATGATATATAAAGTGATGAGTAGTGTACCACAGAGGTCTGTACTGGGGCCTATACTCTTTAACATTTACATTGGGGATATTGCAGAGGGACTGAATGGGAAGGTGTGCCTGTTCACAGATGATACAAAGATTTGCAATAGGGTGGACACACTGGGGGGGGGGTGGAGCACATGAGAGAGGACCTGTTAAAGCTAGAGTGGTGGTCAGAGAGATGGCAGTTGAGATTTAATGCCAGTAAGTGCAGGATAATGCACATAGGTCGCAAGAACCCAAAGGCAATATACACATTGGGAGGGGAGGATGTTTTGGTAACGGATCAGGAGAGGGACCTAGAATTATCATCTCAGATGACCTTAAGGAGGCTAACCAGTGCAATAAAGCAGTTGGGAAGGCAAGAGTTATGCTGGCACGCATAAGGAGGGGTATTACTAGTAAGACAAGGGTGGTGATAATGCCCCTATACAAGTCCATGGTATGTCCCCACCTTCAGTACATATCTGTACGTATATGGCATGCATGAGTCTGCTGTCATATTTTTTAAGTTTTCTTGTCCCCCTTATCTCATCTGCACAGCTGAACTGTAGCACACATACCATCGGAAACACATATGGTTCTTCCCACCCCCCATACACACACTGACCCACAGAACTACTTAATCACTTCTGTCTGGCCTTTACTTCTACTATTTTCTTTCTAGAGTTTTGAATGCTTCCATGCAAACAGACTTTAAGAGGCAAACACAAAAGTAGCAAAAATTCAGTACTCACCCACCTACAGGGCCAGTTCCCCGCACCACTACCACCACCACATGCACACACACTGTAGCGGGAGTGGCCACGTTGTTACAGATAACTCACCAAGTATAGGTATAAGTTGAGAGTCTCTTACCTGAGTACTAGGGAGCCAGAGTCAGGAGTCTTTAAGAGATGATGTCCACGAAACAGAGTGCAGGGACGCTCCCCTTTAAAATGAATGGGGTTATTTTTTTATTACTATTTTATATATTATGATGGCAAGTTGGAAATTGATGAAGGCCACTGTTCGACTAACAAAGCCCTTGTGAGTTGAGTGGTGGCCTTCATTTATCTCCAACTCGCCATCATAATGTATAAAATAACAACAAAGAAATACCGCCATTCATTTCAATGGGCATGTCCCACATTCTCCCTTGTCCTATATCATAGTATGCTGAGCACAGGTGTGGAGATCAACTTCAACGGGGGATCTGCCTGATTATAGTGGGGCTCCAATAGTCTGTGCAAACCATACCTCTCAACTCTTCTGATTGCGACTGACATCTCTCATTTTACCCCTGAAAATTGCTCTGCCCTCATCAATCCCTCATGCAGAACATGCTGATCACACAGAGGATGTCCTGTAAATTTAGACTTTATGGCAGGGGTGCCATTTCAGATTTCAACACGGGGGCCAACAACCAGCAGAGGCCAGGTGCCAGTTAGCCCCTAGAAGGCAAGTTCTGGAACATCAGTAATGCCTCTAAAAGGTAAAGCTTATTTGTTGTGATTGAAAAGTGGAATGCAAAACAGGAAAATTCAAATGTATAAGATGTATCCATGTACCGAGGGACAAAATTGATACTGTAACTGTAACCACCTTTCAAGAACCTTCAAATATTTACACAGGCAGTGTGTGTGTGTCTGTGTGTGTGTGCGGCGCTCACACATTAGAGTAGGCAGCAGTCACCTGCCTGCTTGAATGTGCAAGCTGATTCTAGGTTGAATGTTCAGCTCTGCAAACTAGGAAAGCCTGCCTGGCCCATTCCACTACAAACAACAATAGCAACCTTATATTATCGGGTCAAGGCATGCCACATACATGCCTACAGCCTATATTTCAGCTTTAAATATCACAAAACATTAACAAATTTTAATTAGTTGACCTTCAGGCTTCAACTGATACACTGGCTCGTGAGTCTCTTTCATCACTCGCCCAGCTGTCCCTTTACTTCACTCAGTTGGTCAGTCTCTCTCATCACTCAGGATTTTCTGATTAAGGCATTTAGCACATTTTATCATTCTGTCAAACAGACTTCAAGCCTGTGCCCCAGAGCACTGCATTAGATTTGGGCTTAAAACCCATCCAGTTACTAACCATTTTTTCCCTGGCTGAAGTTCTGAAACTAGAAAAAGAAAACCTTACCCTGATCTCTCTCTCTCGCTCTCTCTCTGACTCCATTCCATTCAATACTCATCCCATATGGGTTGAGCAGTTGTCCAAAGGTGTAGGAAAATGAAAAGCGATATCAATATTTCAGTCCTTCCTCCTTCCCCAATCCCCCTATAAAAAAATATTTACTTTTACTTACCCAACCATTTGTCAAAAACCCGCTGCTTGGCCCAGTGTGCCACCACCCTAGTTTTCAACCCACTCCTCACCCATCCTTCTGCCAGAAGCTGGATGCTGGAACAAACCACCCAGGTCCTGACCATGGTCCACGACAGAGTCAACTCATCGACCGAACCCACCCAACATGTGTTCCTTCATCTTTCTTGGCTGCTGCCATGGCTGCTGTCATGCCATGCTGATCAAGGCCTGTGAAGGCCACCACCACCATCACTGTTGCTGCTAGGCAAAGCTTTCTGCCACAATGGTACTGCTCTGTTTTTATAGTGATGCAAGCCTAGTAGTGTTGGTAGGTAGCCTAGCCATCGATCTAGCTTCTAGCTCACCCCCACCCCCTCAACCACTGAGGGAGATGGAGATTCACTAAGAGTAGACCAATAACAATATGCCACAGTGACACTGCTATCGAGAGCTCAGTGCCCACTGAACTCACCATGCTGTAGTGTGTAGCCTGTCTGCTCTGTGGCAGGAAAGACAGTGTCACTCTGATATGACTCGTATGCGCTTGCTTGATCAAAGCTCCTCCACATCACCTGTGATGGCACTGCCACTAATAGGTGGAGAATGTGGACAACACACACAGACAGAGGCAAGCCAGGAGCACACCTGCAGCTGCAGCATGAGCACACACAGGCTGGGGAAGGCACTACTTATACAAATTATTAAATACAAATTTAATGCCATTACTGTCACATCATAAGAACAACAAGGCACAATCCAAGAAGAACTAAGATGGCGTACATGTCGCCACATTGAGCACAGCTGTTTTCACTCCCTCCAGACATTCAGTCACATGTCAAGCAGTAGGTCTAAAAACTGGCAGACTGAGGAGATTTTAAAGTTTTTTTGCTGAATTAATTATTGGACAAGAGCCTCCCAAGCAGGGTGAGGAGTTCAAAAGTAGTGGAGCTGGAATATAATGATGGTGGAAAAACACATGGTTGGCAATAAGAAAGCAAATCCTGTAAAACAGATTGGCAAGTTGGTAAAACAACTTGAAATGCAAACCAGACTGTGAGTGAACATAGCAATCCATAATAAACAAATGGAAGCCAAGGAAAACAAGCATTTGTCAATGCCGGATGTTGATTCCGTTGGTCTGTTGAGCTCGCACAGTGGGGCTCTGTCAGTGGCTCAGTCTGTTAGTCCCAGTGCTGCAGGCTGCTCTTTTGTACTGGGCTGGTGTGTGTGTTGGCACCTTGTTCTGCCGAGGAAGGAATACGCAGCTGTCCAGAGAGAGCTCCATTGAGGTGGCTCACTCCCCCTGTGTCACTCACTCATTCTGTGTCTCCTGGCACTGCAGGCTGCCTTTTTGTACTGGGCTCCTGCCTGTGTTGGTGGCCTTTTCTACCCATGAAGAAATCCACAGCTGTCCTGGTAGAAGTCTGTTGAGGTCACTCAGTCCGTCTGTCTCACTCACTCATTCCAGTTCTCCTGGCGCTGCAGGCTGCCCTTTTGTACTGGGCTCCTGTCTCTGTTGGTGCCTTTTTCTGCCCACAAAGAAATCTGCAGCAGTCCCGATAAAGCTCCGTTGAGCTCGCTCACTCCCCTTCTCTCACTCTCTCATTCTGTTCTGCCAGCGCTGCAAGCTGCCCTTTTCTACTGGGCTCCTGCCTGTGTTGCTGCCTTCTTATGCCCATAAAGAAATTTGTAGCAGTTACAATACAGCTCTGTTGAGCTCACTCACTCATTCATTCTGGTTTTCGTGCCACTGCAGGCTGCCCTTTTGTACTGGGCCCCTGCATGCATTGCTGCCTTTTTCTGCCCACAAACAAATCTGCAGCAGTCCCAACAAAGCCCCGTTGAGCTCACTGACTCTCCCTCCCTCACTTGCTCATTCTGTCTCTCCTGGTGCTGCAGGCTTCCCTTTTGTACTGGGCTCCTGCCTGCAGTGGCGGCTTTTTCTGGCCAGAAAGAAATCTGAAGCAGCTCCACTGAGCTCGCTCACTGCCCGTCTGTCACTCCTGCATTCCATTTCTGCTGGCGCTGCAAGCTGGCCTTTTGTACTGGGCTTCTGTCTGCGTTGCCGCATTTTCTGCCCACAAAGAAATCTGCAGCAGTCACACTACAGCTCCATTGAGCTTGGTTAGTACCGCTCTGTCACTCGCTCGTTCTGTTTGTCTTGGCGCCATAGACTGCACTTTTGTATGGGGCTCCTGGCTGCATTGGCACCTTTGTCTGTCCACAAAGAAATCCACAGCTGTCCTGACAGACCTGCGTTGAGGTCGCTCAGTCTCCCTCTCTCATCGCTCATTCTGTTTGTTCTGGTGCTGCAAGCTGCCCTTTTGTACGGGGTTCCTGTCTGCATTGGCCTCTTTTTCTGCCCACAAAGCAATCCCAGCAGTCCTGACAGAGCTCTGTTGAGCGCACTAAGTCCCCTTGTCTCACTCGATCACACTGTTTGTCCCACCGCTGCAGGCTGCCCTTTTGTACTGGACCCCTGCTTGTATTGATGCCTTTTTCTGCCCACAAAGAAATCTGCAGCAGTCCTGACAGTACTTTGGTGAGTTTGCTCACTCGCCCTCCCTCAATCACTCTCTCGTTCTGTTTCTTCCAGTGCTGCAGGCTGCCCTTTTGTACTGGGCTCTTGTGTTGGGGCCTTTGTCTGCCCACAAACAAATCCACAGCAGTCCCGACAGAGCTCAGTTGAGCTCGACCACTCCCCCCTCTCACTCGGTCAATCTTAATCTGTCCCAAACACTGATTTCCCAGAGTGACCATGCTATTGTGCGGCAGGAGTGCAGAAACATATTTTAGCCAGGATGTGCAAAATGACAGCTGTAGTGTTCATAAGGAGTTGTGAAAAAATGGCACTGTTGAAAATGTGGCGTGACAGTATTACAAATTTGCAAAATTAGAAGGGTGCGTGGAAACAGTTCAATGCACGCTTGTAACACAGTCATGTTATGGCAGTCCCAACAGAGCTCCACTGAGCTTGCTCACTCCGCTTCTCTCACTCACTCATTCTGTTGTTCCGGCACTGCAGGCTGCTCTTTTCTACTGGGCTCCTGCCTGCATTGCTACCTTCTTATGCCCACAAAGAACTTTGCAGCAGTTACAATACAGCCCTGTTGAGCTCACTCACTCACTCATTCTCGTTTTCCTGCCACTGCAGACTGCCCTTCTGTACTGGGCCCCTCCATGCATTGCTGTCTTTTCCTGCCCACAAACATATCTGCAGCAGTCCCAACAAAGCTCCGTTGAGCTCACCGACTCCCCCTCCCTCACATGATCGTTCTGTGTCTCCTGGCACTGCAGGCTACCCTTTTGTACTGGGCTCATGCCTGCATTGGTGGCTTTTTCTGGCCAGAAGGAAATATGAAGCAGTCCTGACACAGCTCCACTGAGCTCGCTCACTCCCCCTCTGTCACTCTTGCATTCCGTTTCTGCCAGTGCTGCAAGCTGGCCTTTTGTACTGGGCTTCTGCCTGCGTTGCCGCATTTTCTGCCCACAAAGAAATATGCAGCAGTCACACTAGAGCCCCGTTGAGCTCACTCACTACCGCTCTGTCACTCGCTCATTCTGTTTCTCTTGGCACCGCAGACTGCATTTTTGCATGGAGTTCCTGGTTGTGTTGGCAACTTTGTCTGTCCACAAAGAAATCTGCAGCTGTCCCAACAGAGCTCTCATCGCTCATTCTGTTTGTCCTGGTGCTGCAAGCTGCCCTTTTATATGGGGCTCATGCCTGCATTGGCACCTTTTACCTCCACGAAATCCCAGCAGCTCTGGCGAGCTCGTTGAGCTCACTAAGTCCCCTTGTCTCACTCGCTCGACTACTCTCCCACCGCTGCAGGCTGGCTTTGTACTGGGCCCCTATGCCTGTATCGACGCCTTTTTCTGCTCACAAAGAATTCTACAGCAGTCCTGACAGCACTTCAGTGAGTTTGCTCACTCCCCCTCCCTCACTCGCTCTCTCGTTCTGTTTCTCCCAGTGCTGCAGGCTGCCCTTTTGTTCTGGGCTCTTGTGTTGGGGCCTTTGTCTGCCACAAACAAATCCGCAGCAGTCCTGACAGAGCTCAGTTGAGCTCGGTCACTCCCCCCTCTCACTCCGTTGATCTTAATCTGTCCCAAACACTGATTTCCCACAGTGACCGTGCTATTGTCCGCAGGAGTATAAAAACATATTGTAGCCAGGATGTGAAAAATGACAGCTGCAGTGTTCATAAGGAGTTGAAAAAATGCCACTGTTGAAAATGTGGAGTGACAGTATTACAAATTTGCAAAGTTACAAGGGTGCATGGAAACAGTTCAATGCACGCTTGTAACACAGTCATGCTATGGAGTTTTGTCACCAAATTTTCAACATAGGGATTTTGGACCTCTGCTCATGAACAGTGCCATTGTCATTTTCTTAATCTGTCCCGAACACTGATTTCCCACAGTGACCATGTTATTCTCGTCAGAACTGTGAAAACACATTTCGTCAGGATCTGAAAATGACAGTTGTACTGCTTATAAGGAGGTGGAAAAATGCCACTGTTGGAAATGTGGTGTGACAATATTACAAATCTGTGAAGTTACAAGGGTGCGTGGAAAGTGCACAACGCAGGAACAACAATAACACTATTTACATATATATACAATACAGGGGTGGGGGTACAGGTACAAGGCAGGGGTGGGTGTGGTGTAGGGGTGAAGAACTTGGTGAGGGAAGGCAGGGTGTGAGGGAAGGGTAAAGGGTGTAGTTGTGGGGCAGCTACTGCCCCCCAGGCTGCAGATCTGCAGGATGGCTAGGACTCCGTGTCCCTCTCTGGTGTCGCACACCCCTCCAGTTCATCTCCCTAAGGATGCTGATCGATTCCTGTGAAATCTCCAACAGGCGGTGGATGGCCTGCTCTGTCCTGTGCAGGACCCATACACCTAGGTCAGAGGAACAGAATCAATGGCTAGGACTGTACACAACCCTGAAGCCCACCCAGTATGCATGGCATACAGCCAAGTGTCCCATCCCTGTGATGGACTGCATACACTCACAGTGACCGTGCATGGGCCAAGCCCAACCAGGCAGCAACAGCCATGTGTGTCACTACACACACACACCCCACCCATGCCCAGCACAGCACAACCAAGGCAGTACAGTGACATGTCTACGTGGTGGGAAGGTAGTGCCACAGCCATGTGCCCAGTGCATGCATGGACCACCAGTGATGCACTCACAGACATGCAGTGCCACTGGACAGTGCTGACTGTCACACGTCGCGTGCATGGCAGTGTTGTCCATGGATGGTGGCCATGCCCTACCCCCCCATTGCATGCAATAGCATCCATGATGTAATGACACTCAACCTCATCCAGCCGCTGCTGCTGCTGTGGCAGCTGATGCTGATGCTGCTGCTGCTGTTGCGGGCCCATACTGCCGCCTCCTCTGCCGGCCACCTCTGCAGCACCCCTGTGCGCCTCAGCCTGGGCCCTCCTCTGCTCCTCCACACCTGTGGAAAACAAATGTTGAGAAGTACATTAGTGAGATCCAAATGCAGACAGCCCCCTGCCCCAATGAGTGTGCCTGCCCACACAGCCAGACCCATGCATCACACACCTGCAAACACTGACACAGCCAATCATGGAACAACCCTCCTCCATGCTCTGGCCCCAATACACAGTCATACTCCTGAGGACAATACAGATGCATAGATGGGTCACCCACCTGGCCTAGGCACAATGCCCCTCCTGGCACGGGACCTGAGGGTGCCAGCAGTGCCTGCTCCCTCCTGTGCAGGTCACTGTAGCAGTGCCTGCACTGCTCCACTGTCCTGAGCTGCCCTGTGACCTGCTCCAGTGCAGTGGCCACCTGCTGCCACATCTGGTGCAGGCCAAGTCTAGGAGTTCTCCCCCAAACAGTGGCCCATAGTGAGGCTCAACCACGGCCACTAGGTTGGCCACCTCCAAGCTACTCCACTGGGGAGCTCTCCTGCGTGCCATGTTAGCAACTTGATAGTAGGCAATATGGTGCTCCGCAGTGCGGCAACCTCACGTGGAAATGTTATGCAATACAAACCCATCTGTCCCTATCATGCTGTTCAGGCAGTGCCGTCAGTCCTTATCGCACTGTTGCCAAACAGCGCGATAGAGCTGTACACATGCCAGACTTACAGCACCAAGGGGGCAAAGGTCGGGCACAAGGTCATGTCTGTGGCGCAAGGCCACGCACAGCGCCATCGGACGTCTACACATCCAGCGCAAGTGGTCGCCTGCATGTCAGTGCCACAGTGGACTATTGCGCAGTTGTGCCACAGTGCCATGTGGTGACCAGCGCTGTAGCACCACTGGCACAATGGTGGCCATGTCATGAATAGCTGACCATGCACAGCACATAATCAGCGTGGCAGATGCCTGCATAAGGTACCTGGGCATGCACGGTGTGGTGTACTACGCAGTCACAGAACTGCGCCATAGGCTCAGCCAGCTCAACCGTATTGTGCAAAGCGCAACAGCGCGATATTCAGCCATCATATGCAAATCAGCTGATCAGCCATTCAAAGGCGCAGCGGCGTGATTTGCATCCATTAAAGTTGCTCCACTCCTAGCTTGCATGCATTGCGCTATAAATGTGTGACAGTGATCTGCAGTGGCCATATTCGGTTACTGCAGGTGATAGGTGGGTTGCATGCTGTGTGATGTTATGGACTACGGTCATGGGATAATGCTGTGAACTGCACAGTCACAGGTGTCCACTTCCACCCATACAGACCGTGACATGGCCGAGCAAGGACTGGGTGAGAAAGATGATGGTGGGTGGAATAGGAGGCCCAACTTCACAAAGGCTGAAACAGAGGCACTCTATGAGGCCTACCTGGATGAGGAGCCACTACTCAGTGGACGGCGGGGCACCCCTCAGGCCCATGCTGCTGCATGGGAGGGGGTAGCTCATGCCATAAACCTGCACGGAAGCCACCAGCGCTCCATGCAAGAATGTAAGAAGAAGGTGGGGACAGACAGGAGATGGGTTAAGGAGAAGGTGGCAGCACTCAGGGCAGCATGCGCTGCCACAGGCGGGGGCCAGCCAGAGGTGGCGCAGCTGACCCCGGTGGAGGACCATCTTGCTGCATCCATGCAGCGCAGTGCCATCGAGGGCATTCCATGTGGTGGCTTCCAGACAGGTGGAAGCCCATCACTGCATGGTATGACATGGTGGGGGTGGGGGGAATGTTGATCCCATGCACTAACATGTTCTCACTTTCTGTTACAGATCCTGTGCACCTGCAGGGGACAGTGGTGGTGGGCCCGTACACTGTGGACGTGCAGCCAGAGTTGGAGGAGGGTCCATCCACCTCTGCTGGTAGCCGGCGTGCATTGCACCAGTGTGCAATGCACAGTGTGTTTTATTTTGGCTCATTTCCGCCGTGGCGCAACTTCCGGCTATTCCACTGTTGCGCATTGCGTAAGCCTTTGAATATCGCATTGCGCTCTTTATGCATCTATCCACCCCCTTCGATTGTGCATGCCTTCATTTGCATTGCGCTGTTGCTCAGCATGTTTTCAGTGGCGCAACTGCCTCCCACATGGCGCAACCCTTTTGAATATCCGGGCCACCAAGGATAGAAAACTGGATTTAAAAGATCAACAAACTCCAATGAAAAGAATGTTTTCTAATTTGGAAAAAACAAATAAGGAAACTAAAGAGAAAGAAACTCACCTTGAAACTAGATCTAGAAGAAAAAATATTAGAATTATTGGTGTAGCAGAAACTTGGGATCAAGGCAAACCATTGAAAGAAACATTGAAATTAATTATGGCAGAATACTTGGAGATGGACCCCAAGGAGCTGCACTCAGAAGTAGATCGCATACATAGAGTGTACAGTCCAGAAAGTGAGCAACAAAGCCCACCAAGACCAAGCACTGTGAAACTCCTTAAATCTCAGTACAAGGAAAATCTGATGAACACTGTCTATAGGAAGGGTATCTGTTATGGGAGTTCCAATTTCTATATATTGTATAATGACTAACTTCAAGATCTTTTACAAGAAAAGATGAAATTTAATGATTTGCTTTCCAAATTATGGGCAAAGGGATACAAAGCAACTATGTCATATCCAGCAAAAATTAAAGTATCTGTGGGCTGGAGTTGCTTGATTTTTGATTCAGTAGAAGAAGTGGAAAGGTTATTGAAGGAGAACTTGTGAAGACATTAAAGACTACAACATTGTGGAAGAAGAAGCATGATCATATTAAGTATATAGTGGAAATATATTAACATTAAATAGATCAATTTGTATTCATCAGTTTTTTTTATTGTTCTCTAATTTGTGGCTTCTTCTTCTTCTTTTTTCAAAGAGTACAAAACAACTATATTATACCCAATGAAAATGAAACTGATTTTTGTGGCTTCTTCTTCCTTTTTCTTTTTTTCATCCTTCTTTTTCTCAAACTTAGTTTATATTATCCAGTATGTGGGGGTATTGTGGGAGGAGAGAGATGGTATGGAGGCAAAAAGAGGTATTGGGATGGGCTCCCAAATCACACTGGTCTCTAACAGGGAGGGGGGATATGGACTGCATTATCAATCGGTGTTAAAGTACAAAGTAACCATTAAGTAGAAGGGATATATTAAGGAACGGTTGAAGCACGAAGGAAGTACTACATAGGAGAGTTAATTAAAGGGAATAACTACAATGGAGATATAAGTGTAACCCTGTACAAATGAAAGTTTCCTATAATGCCTTCCTGGGTTCCCAAAATTTCCACTGTCAGAATGGAGTCCTGTCTGCAGCAGCTTTATTTGTCTGCATGAGAGTGCTTCAGTAAGCCTCTGTGCCTGTCTCTTTAAGAGAATGTTTAGCCTCTGTTAGAAAATCAATATGGTCTGAGTCCGAGTGATTTAAGGCTCATGACCAGCCAGACAGTCCATTAGACTACTCCATTCTGCAGTCGCTACTCACACAGAGGTATCCCTGTTATGGAAATTGATTATTTACTGTTTATCTGTTATTATAATAATAATATTATAGGAGTTTGTCTAACCAGTTTTCAATTGCAGCTTGAGCTTTTGAATAGGACCCTCCATTCTGGTTCTGGATTTCCAGTGTTGGACCAATTGAACCTCAGGGGACCTAAAATGGAGACTGTCCCCAGAGGTCTTCTGGGATTGAAATTCTGTAGTATTTGTAGTTCTAAGGGTTTGGCACCTAAATGACCTGGGGGGCTTTCTGTGACAGACAGTTCCCTCAGCCAGCCAAACCTTTTGTATTACTGGAAAATCCCCAGAACTGCTGAAGCAGAGTGTCAGTCAAGAGATGGTGTTTGGCGAGTGAACAACCCAAGCCATCGAGTAGTTCCTCCTGGTAGGAGCATAGGGGAACTGGTGGGAAGGCTCTGCTGGCCTGCCTGTCACATCTCCAGTCCAGAGTATCACCTTGTATGTGAAAGTCGGACTTTTTTCCAATTGCTGGTTGCAACCTGCCTTGGAAAATGGAAGAGTGTGTTATTGCTAATTACGAGTGGATGCAGACTTGCTCCAGAAGCGATCAGCCCACCAGACACCAGAAGTGAGCTTCAGATCGAATGGTTTGCACAGTGAAGCTGTGCTTTGCAAACAGACTTTATCTGAACTATGGCTAAATAAGCTAAGTGTTGTAGATGCGCTGACTGTGTTTCGTGGATCATGATTTGGTTCCCCACGGCAACTTCTGTTATGCCAGCTGGAGGCTTTTCCAGTGCTTCACCACAGACTTTATCTGAACTGTCTATTCTGCATGAGCCCTGCCATCTCAGCCTAGGCCACTGCTCCTATTTCAGAGACATTCTCAGCGAAAGACCCGCTCATGGATTTGGCACCCTGCTCAACACCACCGAATAAGTAGTGACCACCAGGAGGTGAGTCATGTAGGCCCCGCTTCCTGTGACAATCCAGTACAACATCATGAGGCCTTCATCTTGCCTATCCTGCATGCTGGTCTGGGTAGCATCAGTACAAAACAGAGTAGCTCCCTGCAACATCAGCTGTAATCATTGTGTGCCATCTGATTTTCTTGTTTGGGTCTACTGCAATGGACTGAGCCATCCAGCTCCGGATTACAAATATTCGGGTTGTGTGCATGTTAACTGTTTTCCTTCCTAAGTTCCCCAACAAAAGCTAAAATACCGGCCCTACCCCGGGCAATGCTTCAGGCAAGCCTGTTCAACATACTGGATATCCAGGGTTGTGGAACTGTGTTAAAGAGACTACAGTGCATGCTGAATCAATCTGAATCAAACCAGGAGTAGCAATCATTTGCTAGATTTACACCCCACCCTTGTTCATTTCCCCTAAATAAACCAAACTGGTGGTTTTCACATTTGCTCGGGCTAGTGTGTAACTTTATGGGCCCCCGAGTTACAGTATTACTGGTATATTGTTGCATCACAATCTTATTTTCCAGGGGGTCTCCAGGGCCATTGTAGAAGATTCTGTCCTGGTGGTGAGTGCAAGGAGAGTGAGCATATTATTACTGTTATTTGGTGGATGTGACTGTTCCATTGCTTTACTGTTCAGGCCCCTAGAAGGGTTGGTGGATAGTTATAGCAACCCAGAGAGCTATGCCAAAAGCAGCTACACTACCCCAATACCATTCCTTCAGGTGGAGTCACCCATTCACTGAACTCAGGCCCCTCAACCTGTGCCTAGTCACTCAGGCAGCAGTAGTAGCCCATAGGATAGCGCCACCTAGGGGTTACATAAGAAAAAGGGTTAAAGGAACAAGACTTACTATGGATGAGTTTCATAGATTTCATAGAATGATCAAACTAGTAATAGATATTTGTCCTTAGTGCTTGCCTTAGATAATTTTATTGCTTTTTTTTTGTTTAGTCATGAGGGTAATTTACTAACCCCAAATTTTATCTTATTACTCATTTCATTGTCTAATTTAGTTTTGAATATTTTTATATCTGTACTTTCTATTACTTCCATTGGGAGAGCATTCCAAACTTTAACCACCCTTTGGCTGTACCAGTTTATCCTCGGTAATGAATTCCATTTGTCTAGTCGGAGTTGCTTAGAGTGTCTCCTACCACTAATTCTATCATGATTTATCATAAGACCAAATTCAGCCATAAGGTTGTTGTCCTCCATTCAGGGTTGGACTGGGATACAGGGGGCCCACCTGGAAAGAGGATACAAGGGTCCACCTGGAAAATCAGTACAGGAGGGCCCAGGATGATCCACTCATATCAGTATTCCACTTCAGTCTGATACATTACCTCTGTGTTTGCATCTTACATTTATCTACAGTGTCCCAGATACCCACATCAAATTAGAAAAAAGATGATAAATGCAAAAGTTTTCAGAGTTCAGAAGGTGATCAGTTACCCAGCTGTGGGGGCCCACCTGGAAATTTCCAGGTATCCAGGTGGGCCAGTCCGACACTGCCTCCATTGCCCTCTACAACAATCACAAGTCACCCTTCTATAGTGCAACGAGTAGAGATTAAGTATAACCCAATCTATGTTCATAAAGTGTCTCCTTTAGACCCACCATACTTCTAGTAAGTCTGAGCTGAACTGCTTCAACCTTTTTTATTCTTTTCTTTACAGTGACCATAATTGAACACAGTACTCCAGATGGGGTCTGACCAATGCTACATATAGGGGGAGCATCACCTCCCTAGGTCTACTGGATATATGCCTATGGATACAATTCAACATCTGATCAGCTTTTTTTACTTGGTTCCTACAATGAACATTGAATTTAAGGTTGGGGCTAATGGTTACTCCAAGACCCTTTTCACATAATGTTGTAGTTAAAGATTAATTATTTAAGGTATACTTATACTGTCAATTGTTGGTACCCAAATGCATTACTTTGCATTTACTAATATTTAATTCCAATTTGCTATGTTTGGTTCAGGAGAAAACAAAATTCAGTGCATCCTGTAGTGCAGTGGTTTTGTCTAGTGTATTTACCACTGTTCCCAGCCGACAGTCGTCTGCAAATTTGGATAACGAGATATTGGGTAAATTTATTTTTAATGAAGAAATATAAATGTTAAATAGGATGGGATCCAGGACCAACCCCTGTGGCACCCCACCATTGACCACCACTCTCTGCTGTTTTCCATTTAGCCAGTTGGCAATCCAGTGTGTGATATTTGCACACAGTTTTAAGTCCCCAAGCGATTTAACCAATTCAGAATGAGACAGTTTGTCAAAGGCTTTTACAAAGTCCAAGAATATAACATCAATGGGGGTTTTCCTGTCAATTTTTCTGTTGACTTTTTTCATAAAAACCTAATACATTTGTCAAACAGGACCTATTTTTAGTAAAACCATGTTGATAGGGGTCAGTAGCCCCTAATAGGAATTGATGTTGCTGTATGTAGTCCTTAATTATACCTTCCAGTAGTTTGCCCATTAAAGAAGTCAAACTGATTGGTCAAAAGTTTTCAGGATTGGTTATAGGTCCTTTTTTTAGGAGGGGTATCACAGTGGCTACACTCCAACCTAAAGGTATGTCACTGGAGTCTAGGGAGTGCTTGAACATATGGGTCAGAGGTAGGAAAATATAATCAGCAAGTTCCTTTAATACTCTAGAGTGGAGATTGTTTGGCCCTGGGGATTTATTGATGTTTAATTGTTTTAGGTTCTCCAGAACTTCTGTTGGTTTAATAGTTACTTGTTCTGGTATGGGTACTAGCCTATTCTCTGAATTTATAGAAGTAAAATTGTTAAACACTGAGCAGAAGTAATATTCTCTGTATGTTAGCTGTTTTCTTGTTACTAGTAAGAGTTCCTAAGTTGTTGGTAAAAGGGCCCACTGAGTTCATAGTTCCTCTTAATTTACTAATATATGAACAAAAAAAAATTTGTAATCATTCACTTTGGCAGTCAAATATATTTCATGTTGTGATTTTTCCAATTTAATCGCATATTCCACTTTTTTAACCAATGCTCGTTATAATGGAACTAAAGCTAAAGAGCAAGATGATGAGCAACATTAACATTTCTAGGTGGGCCTCTCTAAATATTAATGTCAACCATTCACCAATAAAGAGAGCCCATTGTTAAATTATTTGAGGAAGTCAAAGACAGGTTTTATTGCACTTCAGGAAACACACTTAGGTAAACTAGAAATATTAAAACTGAAATGTAAATGGATTTCCAATATCTATTGTTCCAAGGGTACTAGGAAAAAAGTTGGTGTAGCACCATTAATAAAACAAGTCTCCATACTGTAAAATATTAAAGAGTTGTGCGGATTTAAATGGAAGAATACTAATGCTCAAAATACAATTCCTTGAACTGAAATTCCAATTGCCTCCATCTATGCCCCTTTCATAGAATATTCAGATTTTTTATCTGAAATTACAAGAGGACTAGTTCAATTACTGGCAAAAAACATATTTCTGTTAGGAGACTTTAATGTATTGATAGATCCTAAAATTGACAACATATCAAACTCTACAATCTTTAATAAAAAACAAACAAAGTTAGTAAATAATATCATAAAAACCCATGCGCTATTAGATGTATGGTGGACTATGTATCCAAACATCAAAGAATGTATCCATCAAGATAAAAAGATTAAGTGTTGCTCCCAAATAGATTATGTTTTGGCCTCAAAAACACTGGTTAATAATATCCAAGAGGTAAAGCACCATTCAGTTATACTGTCAGGTCATGCTTTGGTCCAACTGGACCTACAAATTAGGGACCCCACTAGAACATATACAGAAAGCTGGAGAATAAATAATACATTATTAAAAGATCAAGAATGTATAAATAAAATTAAACAAGCAATAAGAGAATTCTGGATTTTCAATCAGGACCCAAATAGTACAATATACAAATTATGGGAGCCCTTAAAGGCCATAATCAGGGGAGTGTCAATTTCCTATCAATGCTTTATTAATCTGCAAAACAAACAGCAAGAAAACAATATAAACAAAAGATTGTAAGAACATGACAAGTTAGTAATACACGATTACCATAAATACAATAAAGAATGATACCAACTAAAGCTAAAAAAAATAACTAATTAGAGTCAAGAGAAGATGGCAAAACTAAAAAAAAAACATATATATATATATATATATATATATATATATATATATATATAGGGGCTAAGTATGGGAAGTTATTTGCTGCCTTATTAAAGAAACAAAAACAATTGAATATAATAACAATCAGATATAAAGATACAGATTTAGCAAAAACTGCTACAGATGAATTAGTATATTTAGTAAACAAGAAGAAACTAGCAAAACCAACTACCCAAATGTTAAGAATAAAGGGCCCTATTCACGAAGGTGCAGAGTGGCTACACACCACATAAATGTGGTGTGTAGACATGCCACACCTGCCTGCACCTACTGTACACCCTGTGTGGGATTTGATACCCATCTACACCCCCCCATGCACCTGATCCCCCAGCAGATTGTGTAGTTCTGCACTGGGGCATGACAGGAGCTGGTGCTGGGGGCATGCCAGCACTCTGCAGCATCCTGCAAGGCACAGAGTGCTGTGTATGGGTGCAAACAGCTATGCCATCCCAGGACAGTCATAAACCTGGTACGCATTCCCTGGGTGGTGGTCACCAGCTGTGGTGCTGATGGTAGAGATCCGTGTACCCCCTGCAATAGACTCCCCTGCCATTGGGGCACCTCATGGATGTTATGGGGTAGAGAACCAGGCACATACTCCCAGTGTAGTCAGTGCACTGTGTGCTGTCCAGTAGCATGGCACCCTGTGGGTGCAAGTGATCCACCAGTGGGACCTGGTACAGGCAGCTGAGTGGCTGCCTGCCCAGGTCCTCTGCTGTGTGCCTGACCACTGCCAGAGATCCTGCAAGCCAGGAGGGTGGGGTCATGTAAGTGGGCCACAAGGAGGCCAGCATTGATGACTGTGTCCCATGCACAGATGGACTACATGCCTTTGGTGCAGAGTTTGTGAATAGCCCCCAAAGTGAATCAGTTGCTCCAAAATTGGGAAGAGCTATCATAATTGTTATGGGTCAGGACTGAACCAATAAAAATGATGGAGTTGCCCCATATTGTATTAGTCATCTAATATAATTAATATAATATAATTAATATTATATTAGTCATCCAAGCAGCACTTGACACCCCAGATATGTCCTGGTATAACAATTTAAGGAAAAGATTTAAGAAATTTCTTTGGTGGGGAGAAAAGCCAAGAATTGCTTGGGATCAGATGATTTCTCCCAAAAGGGCTGGGATGTAATTGCCCGGGCCCTCTTTACTATGCAATGACTCATCAACAAGAAGTGTGGTGGAAATGGGCTTTTATGAAAGGAGGGGAGAATCACTGGGAATTTTTGTTATGGGATACTGTGCCAAATTATAAAAAGGAGAACATTATATGGGATATAAGATACAAAACTAAAATTCCTAAAATGTTTAAATCATTAGAAACATATATTAAACATGCTATAGGGAATTTAATGAACACAAAAGACTTACCATGGCTTTATCTAAATATATGGAATAGTTATGGGATGTGGCAAGGTGAAAGAAAAGATTTCATAAAAAAAAAACAAAGCAAAACAATAGTCCAAAAATGGCACCACCTGATAAAAGATAAAATATTTTGCTCCTGTGTAAATTTTAAGGACATACTCTGAGAATCCGCAGGGACTAACTACTTTCACTTTTTAATGCTAAAAAGGAAATTTTAAATTGTATTAGAAACAGTAAATTAAAAAAATAATACTGAATTAACAAAAGAATTAAAAATGTAGAAACAAATTATTGATATGGGTGCCAATAAATGGTACGGGGTCATAACCGCACACATGAAAACACTGCAGCTAATAATGCCACAGTGAAACAGTGGCGTAACAAAACAGAGTTGGGCAAAATGCCAACTTGTTCTGAGCACCACGCCCACTGCAAACAATGGGTGTAAATTTGTTTTTGTGGGGAGCTTCACACCCCCCCAAAACTTAATTAACTAACTCGGGGGGGGGACTTTGGGGATGGGGAGAAACTTGAGGGGGGTACTTTTTTTGTAACAAATAATTTGCAAAAAGTTGTGGCAGGGGAGACCTGGGGAGGGGGGGTGAACTGAAGTGAACCATGGTCCCAGGTCTCCTGATGGTCCCCAAGCCATTTCTTCATGGGGCCAGCTCGACCAGGTACATAGCACATGGCAGCAAATCCAGCCTCATGTTCTACATGCAGTAACAGGGGTAGCAGTATTCCCCTACCACAGTTCTACCTCTGTTGGTGTAGTAACAGGCACTCAATATACAGCGCAGTCAATACCACTCTGTCTTACATGTGTGGTATTGACCCAGTAGGCCAATAAACTACTTCAGAGCATCTACCAGAAACTTATTCACACAAAGAAAGACCCATGGAAAAAGTTAAATAAAAGGTGGGATACAGACATATATATAGACTATATTGTACAACAATGGAAGAATTTAAGAATAAAAGCCAACAAAGATTATCTATTTGCAAAGAATAAAGCCATGCAAAATAATTGATAGAGCTTATTTTACCCCTCAGGTTTTAGGTAACTTTTATAAACAAAAATAAACTGAATTAATGGCATCAATTGGAAGATTAGGAGATTTGGCATGTTGCCTTTGGGATTGTTCTATGATAAAGTCATGGTGGATAAAAAACATTTCATTACTGGAACCAATATTGAGAAAACAGGTTCCCATTGAGTTCTCCTCTCTTATATTTAATAATATAGCCAAGTTGGAACTAAATAAACCACTTTATAAAATATGCTGTATAGCAACAATGATCACTAAATGATTTATATTAGAACAATGGAATGCCCAAAATATAGAAACCTTTCCTATAAATAGATGATGGTACTGATTAAGGGAGGCTACCCTTTTTGAGAAATTGGTGGATGAGATTAATAATGATAATGAAATTGATATATCAACATGGAAGGAAATAAAAGCCATGTTACCACCCCTGTTATAATAGTAAAAATTATAGTTTCCATCTCCATGGTAGGGGAAGGGGGATGGAATTAATATAGGAAACCTATAAATTAAATTGAAAAAATGTATTGTGCTATAACTAAAGAAATGACTTAATGTAAATTGTGTATTGATAATATTTGTAAAGAATTATATATGGTATGTATTGAATTTAAATATAAATAATAATAAAAATATTCAATAAAAAAAGAACAACCAAGGCACAAAAGCAGTGGGAACAGCTCCCCACCCCACCCACCTAAAGAAGCTCTTGTTTTATGGTAGGAAGTCGTTCTCAGGTGCTAATAGCTGTACAAGTAAATACAATGGTTTCCACTGAGTTCCGAGGTATCTCAATGTTCCAGGATGCGTCCCTCATTTCAAGGGTTAGTGTCCCTCATTGTCCCTTATTTTGAGTGTCCATGTCCCTCATTTCAGTGACAAAAAGTGAGGTGTGCTGCATGCATCCAGGGCCCTACTCAGCAGAAAGAGTTCAGAACATGACCACAGTGTATATGCTCCATGCAGAATGATAAACTGAAAGGAAGCAAGCCATAAGACTTACAGGAGAAAAACATATGGAGCACCAAATATGCATAAGAGGATTTGCAAAGCCCAAAACAAAAAGGTTAGGCTTCACACCACAGATGCCCCTCTTTGCACACCTGGAATGGGGATGTTGGCTAACTACTGAGAGCAAAGATTAATGGGGTCATATCTTAAGCATTTAATTCTGTAAGAAAACAATACTTTAAAAATGAATGGCAATTTAATGACAAAAATCAAAAGCCATTAAATAATTTGCAAAAGGATTTAATGGTGAGAATTAATGAATTTGCCAAATTTTAATGGGAAAACAATGGACATGATATTTTAATGACTCTAGAATTACTAGAAGTAGCATGAGAAATAGAAACTGACTTGTTTTTAGATGAGATTTGCACCAGCTTTGCTGTTGCAGACATCAAGAATGCAGATGTAAACCTGATGTGATTTTTTAAATGATATTCACACCAGTTTAGCTGCTGTATGCATATCAAGCTTGCAGCATGTGAACCTGATGTGCTTTTTACATCTGGTTCACTTAGGTTCACTTTGTGTATGCTAACTATGTGCAAATATTGCACAATGAAGCATGTGGCATGCACTATGAATGTACACAGCACACTTGTATTTCTGTAAGGGACTATCCCTTGAATGTGAGATGCAAATAGGGGGCCATTAGATGGTGATGCAAAATAATAGAAGCTAGCTCAAACTCTATCTTGAATGCTATCTGGCTGGAATCCAGATCAAACATAAGAGTTTTCAGTTGCTTTGACAACCTGGAACAAATTGTTAACAGAGTGGGTATGCCAAATACAGTATATGGGATCAGTTTAGCTTGGAACATCGTATAGCATATGCAAAAGAGACAGAGGCTCAAATTAAGAATAGCTATAGTCAAACAATTTATGGAAAGTTATCAAACATTCCAGCATTGTCATTATACAAGAAATGCAAATTATTCAGAATCAATGAAGTCTGCTTATTGTATTGTGAACGGTGAAATACAAAGCCTCGTAGTGAAGATTCAGGCTAGGAATTCTGGAAAAGGTACAGGCATTGTATTGGAATGGCAAAGTGAATAATGACACAGTCCAATGCAAATGTAATGCAAACATAAGACTGTCTATACAACATTTGTTTCTGAAATGTCCCATGTTAAAGGATGCTAGAAAGAAATGGTTGGAGCCATTTGGCATTAAAACAGCTGTTCAATATAACAAGAATAGACTTGTACAGTTTCCTGTTCTCCGGACTCAAACCAGTTATCATCGCTACTACAAGTTTTGCGCATCAAGCATTGTGTAAACTGTCCAGCTAAGCACTTTAGGGGTTATTGAATTTACTATGAAGTTTTATTGACTGAATTATGCTCATATGTCTGTATGTATTTCATACATTTTTATTCTAGAAGTGATATAATTGTATTTTTAAATGAACATCCATCTTTTATTCAGGCTGTTTTTATGTTATAACATATGTTGATACACACAATTTTTTAACTTGAACTACTCTTCATCCCGGTGTGGCTGTGGGAGTCCATCCTCAGGTCTGTGCTCCTTGGGAACCGTAAAGCCTCTGCATAGCACTCCTGCAATTGTATTGCGAGAGCTGAGCCAGAAGGGTTGTGCTACTGGGAAGCAACTCAGAGCAAGTCTGAAGTACTTCACCTTCAGGCCAATGGGGCCTAAACCTGAATGTTGTACAACCTGCTGCTATGTGCTGGTTACCACCTCGTTGTACTTGTTGCATCCATGGGATTATGAGTGCTGGTATTGCTGGCTGTGGGGGATTTACATGCAAGCTTGCTAATTGTCAGCAATTCACCATCAAATGAACCTAGGCAATGTAGATTCCAGGCCTGGTCTGGGACTTTATGTAACTCTTGGGTATCCAGATCATTCTTGAAATTACATACTTGCAAGTATAGTTTAATATGAATACCAGCTTAAAACATGCACCACACCTTGTGCAGATTAAGTTATTCAGCTGTGACTCTTGATCGGGTGGTTGTCTGTCATTACTGTGTTTATTTAGGAGAATGGCAGTCACCCACAGTACATTGCCTCCCAGTGAGTTTCAGTATTGGGTGAAAGTACCTACAGTGATTTGAAATTGTCTAATTGCTCTCTTTCTTTACAGCAAGGACTGGTGTGGTAAAATGAAAGTCTTGTTAATTTGTTAAACTTTACTTTTGTGTGTGCACCCATTTTGTGTGATCTGCATTAACTGTTTATTGGTGAAGGGAATAAATCTGCTAGAAATGCTTGCACATGAGCTAGTCACCAAGCGTAAATTAAACACCACAGGGAGATGTTGACCAACACCTGGGGAGACAGTAGAAAAGTTTGGTCAAATATCAATGATATCAATGGTAAAGATCCCAAGGTATCCCCTACAATGTTAAACCTTGATGGCACATCCATACTGGAATCACTCAAAATCGCAAACACTTTTAATGATGGGTTCACCAACTTCTTTCTTTGAAGAAACTTTGACTTTGAAGCAACAAGTTGCAATGAGGTGAAGAGCCCAGAGCACACTCCTTCCTACTTTAAGAAGGTCTCAATAACCAAGGTCAGAAAACTACTAACTAAAATGTTGGGAAAATTGAGACATAGTGGAGACTCTCTAGATCTCAACCTAATCGCACTCACAGTAGAGGAAGTACTCCTACCCATAACTAAGATTTGGATCAGTTCATGAAAAAGGGTTACCAATGACCTCCATACAGTGCATACCTCATTTTTTAAAAATCAAGAGCTGTCAGTCATTGTACTGTACTGTAAGAGGTTTGTCTGTATATCTTATGAAAAATTAATAAAAAAGTTTAACTGTAAAAAAAAAAAGAACTGTCAGTCATATGTTTTTGACTAAATCTGAAAGCTGGCTGTATGTGCAGATAAATAACATAACTATAGAATTCTAGGGTATCCATATTTTTTTTGTTGGGGTGTCCCACTCCATTTTGTTGCTTTTTTACCTGAAAAAGTGTGACATGCAAAAACTCATGTTTTATTAATTGTTTTTGCAAGCTTTATTTACTGTTTTCCCTTAATAAAGTAAATCCACTTACTAATCTGGAGTTGTGTTTTTTATTATCTGTACTCTTTAGCCCATTGTGATGCTCTGTTTTTAATTTGCACAGCTTTGTATTTGGCGTGATGAATGTAGCAGTTGGTGTCACAGCATGTTGCATTGACCTGCATGGCCCCTAAATCTGTAATTATGCTATTAGCACTTTAAATGATTTTCTGACTGCTCTCCTAGCTTGCATCCTTGTGATAATTGACTGTGTTACTGCCTGATCTAGCTTTCCCACAGAAGGGAGAGCAACCTTTGACCCTCACTCTACTTGGAGGCACATCAGGCCCAATGTTTACTCATCAGTCTGTGACAGTTGCAAAGTCATAGCATGCCCATCAGAACCAGACAGCAACCATAGAGGGGGAAACTGAGTTGTGGTTTAAAACCCATTTTTTGCATGTGGCTCCTCCATTTTGTAAGGCTGCATTCCATGAAGATAAGCACTGCATGCAACAATGAGGGCTGCAGTTACATTCACCACAGGTAGGCTTTGTTTACCATCATTCACCGATTGTGGGCAAATTTTCAGAGCGCATATTTCAGTGACAACTGCATGTCTAGGGAAAGTGATGGGCATCAGTTGTAATAGGGATTATACTGTGTATATGGGGTGGAGGGTTAAAATGGATTTTCTTTGTGGTGTCACTCATTACATTCACCATGATATGTGGTGTCAAACATCACACCTGTCAGTACTGTTATTATTGTCAAATTCCTCCAGGTTTTGTAAAACTATGTCAGTTATTAGTAGTAGCATGTTAGCCATGAGGCATGTTCAGTAAACTTTAAAGCTGAAACAAATGTGTGGTGTCACTTGTTACATTCACCACGTTACATGGTGTTAAGCATTACACTTGCCAATAATGTAATTATTGAGTTTTTTCATGTTTTATAGCAGTATGTCAGTCAGTAATAGTAGTATGTTAGTTGTATGGCAAGTTTAGTACAGTTTTAGTAAGTCAAACTTATGTGTGGTGTCACTTGTTACATTCACCATGGTATGTGGTGTCAAACATCACACCTGTCAGTACTGTTAGTATTGCCAGATTTCTCTAGACTTTGTAGCACTGTGTCAGTTATTATTAGTAGCATTTTAGCCATTAGGCAGGTTCAGAAAACTTTTTAAACTGACACAAACATGTGGTGTCACTTGTTACATTCACCACAGTATGTGGCGTTAAGCATCACACTTGCAAGTAATGTAATTGTCAAATTGTTTTATGTTTAATAATAGTATGTCAGTCAGTAGCAGTAGTATATTAGTTGTAAGACATGTTTAGTACAGTTTTAGTAAGTGAAACATAAGTGTGGTGTCACTTGTTACATTCACCACAGTACATGGTGCAAAACATCACATTTACAATTAGTGTAATTCTTATAAATATTTGCTTCTCATGTTTTAATATAACTCATTACTACTAAAACAAATGTTTTGTGTCAGGTGTTACATTCACCATGGTGTGTGGTGTCACTTGTTACACTCACCACAATACAGTTCTTTTAGCTCAGGAACCTGTGAGGCTTTTAGCTCCCAAAATGTTTCTTTTTTCATACTTGGGTCATAATATCTTGAAATGCATCACAAATGTAACCTAGAAATAATTTGAAAATGTTACACTTATGTCACACTTTGGTAACCCCTTTTCATGAACAGACCCATATTAAACATCTCATTAACTCTGTCACAGTTCCCACCAGTGTGGAAAACTGCACTGGTTACCCCAGTTCATAAATCTGGTGATTGGTCCCTGCATAGCAGCTATAGGCCTCTATCAATTCTTCCTACTCTATCCAAGGTGCTGGAATGAATCTTTACCAACTTGTGGATTACCTCAAAACATATGCCATCCAGTGCCTGCAACTGCATGGTTTTAAAAAAGGGCACAGCACTACCACAGCACTGCTTGAATTCACCAGCATCTTTCAACAATCCATTGACCAAGACAATCTTCTAGTAGTGGCCTTTATTGATTTAACTAAGGCTTTTGACACCATGAATCACCCACTGCTACAAGGACAGTTCACAAAAATTGGTCTCTCATTAAACACGCTGAATTGGTTCAAAAGCTACCTTGGAGATAGAGCACAGAGGGTGAAGATATCTAATGTCATCTCAGAACAGAGGGCTGTCTGGTCTGGTGTACTGCAGGGGTCAATCTTGGGTCCTGTCCTGTTCAGTATCTTCCTGAACAACTTGCCATCTGCTAGTCATCAACAGACTCTCCTAAATGCAGATGACGCTGTCAACTTTGCAAGCCACCCGGACCCAAACATACTTGAAATCAACCTACAACTTGGATTCATGGAAGTTAAGAATTGGTTTAATACTAACAAATTGGTGCTAAACTACAAAAAAATAAAAGTGCTGCTGTTTTCACCCTCTCACCATAAGTACAAGGCACACGCTCTCACTATTTTAAATAATCAAGGAGCCACTCTTGAACAGTTACAGCACTTTAAGTATCTTGGTGTAACCCTGGACAGTCACCTCACCTATGTGCCTCACATAGAAAATGTCACTAGGAATGTTAACACCAGGATTGGGCTCCTCTATAGATACAGACGGTGTTTGACCCCAGAAGCTCTGAAGCTTGCAATCCACAGTTCGGTTCTATTGGTCATTGTCTACGGCCAAGTCATATATGGAGCTGCCACAACCGCATCACTCAGAAAGCTAAGTGTTGCCTTGCAAAAAGCATGTAGACTAATCACGGGTGCTGCTCATCTCACCCACACCTGTGATCTATATGCCAAAACTGGGTGGCTTCAACTAAGTGATAGAATCAAATACCAAACATGCCTCCAGACCAGAAAATGGCTCCTTGGGCTCTTGCCACTGGGTGTTGAATACCTGTTGAAAAAATCCCTCAAGACCCAGCACACTTGTACCTCAGAAACTGAACACCTCCTCATCCCATGGTGTCGGACTGCTCAGTACCAAAGATCCTTTCTGTACAAAGCCGCACTTTGGTTACGTGGTCTGTGCAGTGAATTGACCAATCTAACCAAGCTCGTACAGTTTAAGCATTTGCTCTGACAGCATCTCATAACTGAAAGCACCTGTGATTATACCACCAAATCCTAGTTCCCTTCTGTCTACCTTCCCTTTGCTCTATGGCACCCTGACCACACCCCACTGGCACTTACATTGGCACTTACAAGGCCCTGGTCACCTAGTTCTCCCATTGCCCTTGCTCCTTCCTCTATCCACTACCTTGTGCCTACCCTGTCTTACAACACTGACAAAGTCTCTGGCTGTTACCTCCCCTCTCTGATTAGCATTGCAACACCTCCACTGTCATCTGTGGCCCTCTATCTTAACTCTATACAGTCTCCTTCACTTTGTCACTGTATATTATCAATGCATTGAATTGACTCTTTTTGTTGCAACATAACTTGTTAGCCCTCCTTTGATTGGCTGCTTCCTTTATTGTTTATTCGCTGTTTGTTATCACTGTAATAATTGACTCAGTATGTTGTGACATACATACTGTACTGTATTTTAACATAATTTGTTAGTTAATCCTTGTCTAACTAATCCCCTTCCCCACTGACGTGAAACCTTTGTAAATGAGCTGCCTGGTGCTCAAAGGTGCTTTAATACAAGATTAAATGAATAAATAATAAATGTCTCATTGATTCCCTAGAGGTGGTCCAGTCTAGTGTAGGGAGGTGGGTAGGTAATGCATCCTGGGGGTGGTATCACACACAACATCTGGCTCACTTATTCTGTCTGGATGTAGGCACCTTTCTATTTCTTATTTGTTCTGGGATGAAACTCCCTACCACAGAAGAAAGAATGAACCCAATACTTCAACCAGCCAGGCCAGGTATAGTCACCAGGCAGAGATGTGATCCTAAGAAGAGTTGTGAGCCTTGACACAATGATCCAGGGTCACATCTGCAAATGCCAGGAGACTAGAAAATATAATTAGTAACCTAGAGGCATTGTTATCTGATGCCTCTTTGGACCATGTAGTAGTCACAGACATGATGGCAGTACAGTGCCATGAGTGGTATCTGATAGGTGTGTGTAGGAGTAATGAATAGTAGTTCATGAATACCACTAATAATTCTCTACTCATTATTTGGATCCAAATAACGAATAGTGGCACTTGTTGTCCCCTATTACTGTTCAGAAAATGCTTTATTTAAAAAAAAACAATAAATAAGAACCTTGCCCTCCTCAGATCCCTTAAAATAAACATGCCAACACCCCACCCTCAGTTAGAACCCCAAGCCTACCCTCCTCCCTATAGTACCCACAATATGATAAAAGGCATAGTTCTGTGGAAAAAAAACTCCAGTGATGGATGACCAGCACAACCTGCCCATCTCCACAGCTGGGACAGTTTTCTAGTGCTTGTTTTAAGGAAAACAAATATGTCCCCCTCACCCCAACCCTGGCTGCAGTATGCTCCTCTGGCCCTCTTTCTCAATGTACTGAATTCTGAAGTATCAAGCTGTCACTGAACAAATGAAGAAAGCAGTCACCTCGGCCTGCCCTTCTCCATGGGCAGCCACCTGAATGAAAGCGCTCGTGCACTTGCTCAAGTAATAACATCCACTGATCATGTGATCAGCTGGTTTAACTATGCAAGCAAGTATGCAAGTACTTTCATTCATTAGAAAATGGCCAACAGTGGAAGAGGGCAGGCTGAGTAGGTTACCTTCTTTGTTCTTTTGTTGCCAGCTCGCTGCTTCAGAATTGGGTGCTAGGCAGAGGATGGCAGAAGAATGCTGCTGCCAGTGGGGCGAGGAACATATTTGGTTTCCTTAAAACAAGAGATAAATGATGGTGGCCATCAGTGGAGGTGGGAAGGTTTCACCAGTCTCCCATCATTGGAGTTTCTTTTAACAAAACTATTTTATTTAACAAATCATAGGTGCAGTGTGGATGAGAGTAGGCTTGGGGTTCTAACTGAGGGTGGGGGACAGAGGGCTTGATTAGTTTATTGGATCTGGGTTGGGGTGGAGGGTAGGGAGCTGCTCCTTTGCTTAAAGAAAAACACTGACTAATGAGCCAAATATTCAGGATAAAGTATTCACACACCCATAGTACTTGACCATTGCAGGCTATGCTGTATTCAGAAAGGACAAGGAATGGGGAAAACAGGGTGGGGTGTCATTATATGTAAATAAGGAAATACAAGCCATAGAGATCAAGGGCATCAGGACAGGAATGGATATGGAGACAGTCTGGGTGCAGATAGTCATGAGTGGAAGAAGGAACATCAGGAATGGGGCAGTGTATAGGCTACCATCTCAGAAAGAGGTTTCTGTTGTGTTTCCTTTTGGAGTTTTCTAATTTTCCTAACATTATTGCCTTTGTTTGCTCTGTGCTTGTCTTGCCTGTCTCCAACAGTCTTCCTGCAATTGTATGTTTCAGCTCAAACTGCAGTTAGTTTCTGCAATTGTTGTATGTTTTAGCTACCCTCCAACTTCTGCTGCTGCTGTTTCTCATTCATTCACTACACCTGGTTTAGGCTCCTACTATTAGCTAGCTTCCACTCCCTGTTGCAGCTCTGTTCACAGTTTGTCAATGCTAGCTCACTGCATTAACTATTGCAGTTTGGTGTGCTCTGCTCCCATTTTCCAGTATTTGTTCATTCTGCTAATGAATGCTGTTTGACCCATAAAGATTGCTGTTTGGTATCCTGGTGCTCAGTTTGCATACAGCCCTTTTGGAGATTTACAGCTGCTAAATCATGTTTATTGGTACTTGGTGGGACTCAAAACTGAGTCTCCTGCAATTCAATCAATGTTCTGCATGGGATTCAAACCAGCTTCTTGCAACTATACCCTGCAATTATTGCTGTTGTTACATAGAAACATAGAAACATAGATTCTGACAGCAGATAAAGACCGCTTGGCCCACCTAGTCTGCCCATATCTCTACCTAGAGGATAAGCTGCAGATCCTTTTTAACCAACAGCCTTTTTCTTCCTACCCCCATAAAATTGCCTTATGTCTGTCTCATGCATTCTTGAATTCTCCCACAGTTTTAGACCTCACAACCTCCTCAGGAAGGCTTTTCCATGTGTCCACCACCCTCTCTGTGAAAAAAATACTTCCTCACATTGCACCTGAGCCGTCCCCCCTCTATCTTCAAATTGTGTCACCTTGTTCTTGCACATCTCTTTTTCTGAAAGATGCTACCCTCTTGGACTTTGTTGATTCCACTGAGGTACTTAAACATTTCTATCATGTCCCCCCTCTCCCTTCTTTCCTAAGCTCCTTTAGCCTCTCCTCGTATGGATTTTCTTGCAGACTCTGCACCATTTTAGCTGCCCTCCTTTGAACTGCTTCCATCCTGTCTATGTCCTAGGGGAGATGGGGTCTCCAGAACTGGACGCAGTACTCCAGATGGGGTCTCACCAACTGTCTGTACAGGGGGATAACAACTTCCTCTTTTCTGCTGGTGATGCCTCTCCCTATTCATCCCAGTATCCCCCCAGCCCTCCCTACCACCTTCTCACATTGCTTACCAAACTTAAGGTCATCTGATATGATTACCCCCAGGTCCCTTTCCATTTTTGTTGTTGTTACTACCTCCCCTTCCCCATTGTGTAATCTTCCACTGGATTTTTGTTTTGCAGGTGCATTACTTTGCACTTCTTTGCATTGAATCCAAGCTGCCATTTTTCTGACCATTCCTCCAACCCTGCCAAGTCCCTTCTCATCCTTTCCATGCCTCCTTGTGTATCAACCCTGTTGCAGATCTTTGTGTCATCTGCAAAGAGGTATACTTTTCCTTCCAGTCCCTCTGCAATGTCACTTATAAAGACATTAAAAAGGACTGGACCCAGTACTGAACCCTGCGGCACCCCACTAGTAACCCCTCTTTCTTCAGAGTGGACTCCATTTACAATTACATTCTGTGTCCTGTTGTTCAGCCAATGTTTTACCCAGGCTACCACTCTCGGACCCACTCCAAGGCTGGTTAATTTGACTACTAATATTTTGTATGGGACTGTGTCAAATGCCTTGCTAAAGTCTAGGTAGGCCATGTCCACAGCCCCTCCCTGGTCTACTACTTTGGTCACCCAGTCAAAGAAATCAATTAGATTCATCTGACATGACCTTCCCTCTGTGAACCCATGCTGCCTTGGGTCCTGTGCCCCACTGATCTCTAGGTATTCAACAATTCTTTCCTTCAGAAGTGATTCCATCACTTTCCCTACCACAGTGGTCAAACTGACAGGTCTGTAGTTTCCTGCCTCTGTCTTGCTCCCACTTTTGTAAAGGGGAATCACATTAGCCTTCTTCCAGTCCTCAGGTACTACACCATACTCCCATGATTTGTTATAAAGGGTAGTCAGTGTGTCACTAGTTGTTTGCTTATTTCTTTTAGAATTCTGGGGTGAATTCCATCTGGTCCCATTGCTTTGTTCACCTTCAGTTTAAGGAGTTCTTTCAGAACCCTTTCTTCTCTGAAAGGACGGGGATTGACCCAACTCTCCAGAGTGCTTCTGTTAATTAGATTAGGCACCTCCACCACTTCCTCTTTTGTGAATACTGAACAGAAGTTTTCATTCAGTATCCCTGCTTTTTCACTGTCACTCTCTGCCCACCTACCATCCATTCTATTCAGCCTCACTATCCCTCCCTTTGTCTTTCTACGCTCCCTGATATACCTATAAAAGGTTTTATTGCCCTTCTTAACCGAGTTGGCTATCTTTTCTTCAGTTTGTACCTGTGCTATTCTGACTACCCTCCCTGCTTCCTTCTGCTTTAACTGGTACAGTTCTCTGTCCTGCTCCTTCTGTGTTTCCTTATACTTCCTAAATGGTATCTTTTTCTTCCTAACCTTCACTGCCACTTCTTTTGAGAACCATAGTGGCTTTTTCTTTCATTTTGATATGTTTATTTGCTTCACACAAAGGCTTGTTGCCTCTGTCATGGCAGTTTTGATATTTTCCCATTGTTGCTCCACCCCTCCTTCTAGCCTGTTTGCTAGTGCTTTTCTAAGGCACTCTCCCATCTTGCCATAGTCAGTCCTCCTGAAGTCCAGAACCCTCACTTTTGTATGGCTTGACTCTGTAGCTGAGTTTAGCATGAACCACACTGTTTGGTGGTCACTTGTTCCCAAATGGCTACCCACTTCTAGATCTGAGATCCTCTCACTGTCCCCATTTGAGAGTACGAGGTCTAGGATTGCTCCCTCATGAGTAGGTTCCAAAACTAGTTTTCTGAGGCATGCCACCTGAAGGGCATCAAGAATGGCTCTGCTTTTGGATGTGGCTGCAGCAAAGGTGCTCCAATTAACATCTGGCATATTAAGGTCCCCATCAACAGTATCTCCCCTTTCTCTGCCATCCTAAGTATGCCTTCTATCATATCCTTGTCCATTCCCTCCCCCTGACATGGGGGTCTGTATACAACCCCTGTGTGGATTGTGGTGCCATTTATAGTCTCTAAGGTAACCCACAGTGCCTCCTCTCCTCCCTGTTTAATCTTTTGTTCAGTTGCTTTGATTCCTTCCCTTACATAGAGAGCTACTCCCCCCTCTTCTGCCCTCCCTGTTTCTCCTGTAGGTTGTGTACCCTGGTATGCTAACATCCCAGTCATGGTTTTCTGTGTACCATGTTTCTGTGACTGCTACGATATCCAGGCATCCCTCTTCCATCAAGGCAACCAGTTCAGGGAGCTTGTTGCCCAGACTATTGGCATTGGTACTCATTACCATCCATTTCTTGATGGTCTTACCCCTTTTTGCCCCATCCCTGTCCTTATTTCATTTGTCACTTTCTCCATTTACCCCTGTGCTTCTCCCTATTGACATCTTTATGTTGGTGTCTACCTCACTTACTACCCTGATTTTTTTTGGGGGCTAGGATTTCCCTACTCCTTTCCAGTGCCTCCCTCCTTGGCTAGTTTAAATGCTTGCCAATGAAGTATTTAAACCTAACACCTAGGATCCTGGTTCCCCTCCTGGATAGATGCAGACCATCATGTCAGTATAGGCCTGCATCCGTCCAGGTGGACACCCAGTCCCCAATGAAGCCAAATCCCTGAGCTCTGCACCAGTTTTTTAACCACTGATTAAATCCCATGGTGTGGAGCACCCTAGCCTCGTCCATGCCATAGACAGGCAGCACCTCCGAGAAGGTTACCGTGTGTGCTATTTGTCTAAGGTCCCTCCCCCATCTCCACAAATGCTTCTTGCACTGCTTTGATCCCTTTCTTAGCCAGGTCATTTGTCCCTAGGTGGACAATGACATCCAGCTCCCTCCCTGTGCAGCTGCTTCTGTGATCCTGAGATTCACTCCCTGACCCTCAAGCCATGGTGCCAGGCAGGCACTTTACCTCTCTCCCTTCCTCCCCAGTTCTACCTTCCAAAAATGGAGTCCCCACCAGAGTTGTTTCCTTCCCTGTGGGGTCCCATGCCACCCTCCTGTGGGTCTCCTTTGTGGAGGTTCCCAGCATCCTCCTTGGTCTTCACTGTGGGTGCCTCCATAGAGGAACCACACTTTTCCAGAACAGCATAGAAATTGTGGAGAGGTACAACTGGAGGGATGCGCCTCTGTTCCACCACCCTCACCCTAACTGAGCTCACTGTGGTCCAACCGCTCCTCTTTCTTGGCAACCTCTGAGGCAACAGCAGTGACTCTGGTGGTCCCTTGGTGGGAGAGGAGGTCCCACAAATCCTGGCCAACTCAGCCTGGAGATGAACAACCTCCTCCCTCAGCCCATAGAGGCGCCTGCAGATGGGACAACACTATATCCTTCAGAATGTCTTCCGGAAGACTGCTGTTCCATTGCCACTGCACTGCACCACTCCCATCATGTCTTTTTTTCTGGCCCCCTAACTGTTTGGAATACTTACTCTTTCCTCTGTTTGTTTATTTTCTTTTTTTTTTCTTCTCCTACTTACTTACTGCCTCTGTGCCATTTTAGCTCCTGATCTTCCTGTTCTAAGACAAGACGTTCCTATATTTCTCAGTAGTCTCCTTACTTGCTCAGAGTCAGACCTCCAGCAGCTGGGGGGGAAGGAGAGCTACTCTTGCCCTTCTAGAATGGTGAGTCTTTGGTGGCTCTGTGATCACTCACTTCCTGCTCCCAAACAGGAAGTTCCTGTTGTCAGTTAAATCCTGTGCCTGTAAAAGTAGAACTGGTTTAGGGTGGGAGGGTGGAGGGGAAGGAAGGAGGGCAATATAGTCCCAGTAGAGAAGTTTTAGTTATACCAGTAGCTCCTTCCTCCTGGTGTTCTGTCTGTTCTCTGACAAAAGCTATCTAGGGCAGTGCTTAAATCTGGTTTTAACCTGGTTCCTTCTAGCTAAGCCACTCCCCTTGCTTTGCAAATCTTTCTAGACTTAGTTAATTTCACAGATAACAATTTCCTTCTGACACCTGTGACAAGCACCTAGATAAGTACACAGATAACAGATAACAATTTACTTCAACTACCTCTGACAAACACACCAACTCTTTTTTATTTACCCTAAATTGAAGGTCCCAGTACAAGATTTCTAGTTCTTAATCCTAGTAGAGAAGTTTTAGTTATACCAGTAGCTCCTTCCTCCTGGTGTTCTGTCTGTTCTCTGGCAGAAGCTGTTTTCAGTGCATTGTCTCTCTCTAAAATTCCTGTGCTTGTTTGATTGTTCAGCTTAGCTACTTCTCAAGCTACTGTATTCCTAGTTGCTGCTGGACATTGCCCAACTACTTTTGTACAATGCTTCAATATAGTCTGGAGGTCAGCTCAGCTACAGCTGCTGCTATAAACTAGTTATACAATCCACTTTTGGATCATGGTGCTTAATCGTGACTTCCTTGTTTTTCCTGCAGTGGAGGACTATAGGGCCATAGTGGAGAGTCCTGGCCCTGTGTGGCTGAAATACCTTATGTTCGAATACTGCCTTTGCCGTCAAAATCCTCTGAGTATTTATGTCACCATTAATTAGCTTCCTTAATGGAACTGGTTGGCTTGCCTCCCTGCAAGTCATGAGAATTGCTGTCTCACAGACCTATGTGTAGGTCTGATCATTGCTTTCATTGATCTTGGAGGTTTAGTCTGCTATGTGCTTGCTATGAAACATGTATGACCTATGTGAGAGTCTACAGCGCTCATCACTTACTTCCAGATCTCCTTCCTATTTGTTTCTGTCATAATCGGAGGCATGTTGACCATGACCATTAGTTACCATGGCTCAGGGCTCACCCTGCAACCGGTGGTCTCGCTCTACACCCAAGAAGTCTGCATCTTGAGTGTGTGAAACTTGGGGCAGGGTCCTTTAATTCTGGCCCATAGAGTGAATGTCCTCGCTCCAGGCAGAGCTTCAGCCATGCAAACATATCAGTGGCATCTCTCAATGCAGAATTTAAGACTTCAGCTCTGAGGGGTGGGGCCTTTAAAGCTCAAGGGGGTTTCTTTATCTAGTCGAGTGGGTTCAGCAGCACCTTCTAAGCTATTCTTCCTGTGACTGCCTCTGGTTCACCTGTTTTATTTTTTGATCAGTAGGCCAGCTGAGTGCCTCAGCAGGCTTTGCTCCCTTCCTCCTGCCTTGGAGGGCAACCCTTCATGGTGTTCCCATTAGAGGGACAGAGTGAGAGCTTTCCTCCAAATTGGAACATTTCTACCTCCTTTAATTGGGTGTTCAAGCTGCAGCAGCCAGCCCATCACTAAACAATACATCCCAAGCCTGGAGTGAAGGTGACCAAGACCATGGATGCCCAGAGATTTCCTCCTCAAAGGTTTTTTTTCCTCACCTCCCTGCCACAGGCCATGATACTTAATTGACCTTAGTCAGTATTCCCTAGTTTATTTAGGTAGATTCTGCTGCTGGATGGAGGTGGATGGCATCCCTACTTGCCTTTCCCTCTCTCCTTAGGAAAGCCCCTGCAGTCATCAATGCTATCGATTATACCAGTGCTTTTCTGCTAACCCATGTATCTCATTTATGTTTTATTAAGCTGCCTTTTGCTGTCACTCTACTTCTCTGCCTTGTGACCACCAATTGTTAATGTTCTTTTGGCGCTGCTACAGTTTCTATTGGGGATTCTTCCTAAGGTGTCTTTAGCCAAGGGAACCTTCCCACGGCACCTGTAGGGGTGGAACCCTCTTTGAGGGTTCCTTGCATTTGGTGCCCCTACAGGGTGGTAATTCCTCATGGAATTGAGAGTGCAAATGGCCAAAGCAAGGTAACACAATTGTACATGCATAACACTATACTGGTTGCATGGGTAAATGAATTGAAAGGCTATGCATGTGGTTCAAAGGGTGAGTGACCAGCCACTCTCCCTTTCTGAGCTATATATGAACACACAAAATTGACAGCAGATACCAGGCCTATTGGTTAATCTAGTCTGCCCGAGTGTGCAGCACTTCAGTCATTCAGATTGCAGCTGCCCCCACCTCCCCCCCATTGATTTTGCCTTGTGCATCCTTCACTACCACCCCCTAACCGCATGGTCTGAACCCTCCCTCTGAACCTTTCCTCCCCTTTTGAAGCTGCCCACTGTCTACAGTGATGTCACCTCCTCCGGCAGTGTGTTCCACCCTGTCATAACCCTTTCAGTTAAATAGTGCCTCCTCATTTCCCTCCTGAATCTGCCTCCTTCCAACTTCACAGCCCATGGCCACAGCCAAGGCTGGTACCTCCAGCTGGCCGAACTGCCTGCACAGCCCAATGGCAAAGCTCTCCAGCCTAGGTAAGCTACCTAGGATACTCCAGGGCTGATGCCAGATCTTCACCGATTGGCTAAAGACCTTACAGCTTCCTCTGTGATTGGTTGAAGCAATTTTTGGACTTGCCAGGCTCTTGGCTCCATCTCAACTCTACTATTTTCCTCTCATTGTTGGGCTTGTTTTTACTGTTGGGGATTAGGGATTGTATTTTGTGCTGTATAACACTGGGATTGTATTATTTAACTGACTAGACTGTATTATTTACCTGACTAGATTGTATTATTTACTGGACTAAATCCGACCTTACTGCATCTTGCCACCTGCTGCCTGCTAACTCCCTTTTCCCCTCTGACTTGCTGCTTGAATAAATCTCTCTCTCTCTCTCATCCTCATCTTGGTTCTAAAACTCTCTCTCTCCCCCTCTCCTTGCCATTTACTGACAAAAAGCTCTGTTCTTTTTTCTCTCTGAGCCAGCCTGCACCTAAGCCATCCCATTCACCCTATTAATTTCCTGAATCCCACTCTTCTATCCCCCCCCAAACAAGGCTTCTAATCTACTTTCTGGTGCTACAATTAACTGCCCTCCTTTCCACTGTCTGACAGCCAGAAATCACCCTCTCCTCCTTAGTAAAACCTTTTGTCTCTTGAAACCTTTGTACTGCCCCACACACATCGATTTAACCCTCAGGCACACTTTTTGCTCTCTATTTAAACTAACCACCTCCTTCTCTTCTTCTCAGGTCTGCACTTGACCAGGTGTACCGACACAGCCCACAGCCAAGGCTGGTAGCTCCAGCTGACCGTACCACCTGCCCAGCCTGACAGAAAAGCTCTCCAGCCCGGGTAAGCTACCTAGGATACTCCAGGACTGTCACTTGGCTTCTGATTGGCTGTGGCTCAGCCAGCTTCTCACCAATTGGCTAAAGACCTTACGGCTTCCTCCATGATTTGTTAAATCAATTTTTGGACTTGCAGGCTCTTGGCTCCTGCTCAACTCTGCTCTTTTCCTCTCATTGTTGGGCTTGTTTTTACTGTTGGGGATTGTATTTTGTGCTGTATAACACTGGGATTGTATTACTTATCTGACTAGATTGTATTATTTACCTGACTAGATTGTATTATTTACCAGACTAGATCTGACCTTATTGCATCCTGCCACGTGCTGCCTGCTAACTCACATGTCCCCTGTGACTTGCTGCTTTAATGAATTCCTCTCTCTCTCACCCTCACCTTGGTTCTAAACCTCTCTCTCTTTATCTCTCTGTCCCTCCCACTTCTCTCTCTCTCTCTCTCTCTCTCTCTCTCTCATTCTCTCTCCCCACCATTTGCTGACAAAAAACTCTCTGTTCTTTTTTTCCTCTTCCAGCCAGCCCACACCTCAACCATCTCATTCGCCCTATTAATTTCTTGAATCCCACTCTTCTGTTCCCCCACAAACAAGGCTTCTAATCTATTCTCTGGTGCCATAATTAACTACCCTCCTTTCCACTGTCTGGCAGCCAGAAATCACCCTCTCCTCCTTAGTAAAACCCTTTGTCTGTTGAAACCTTTGTCTTGCCCCATGGCCCCCCAATTTAACCCTCAGGCACACTCCTCACTCTCTTCTTAAACTAACCCCCTTCCCAGGTCTGCTGTTGACCAGGTCACTGACGGAGCCCACAGTCAAGGCTGGTACCTCTAGCTGGCTGCACCACCTGCCCAGCCTGATGGCAAAGCTCTCCAGCCTGGGTAAGCCACCTAGGATACTCCGGGACCACTGCCTGGCTTTCAATTGACTGAGGCTCAGCCAGCTCCTCACCGATTGGCTAAAGACCTTATGGCTTCCTCCGTGATTGGTTGAAGCAATTTTTGGACATGCCAGGCTCTCAGCTCCCGCTGAACTCCAAACTTTTCTTCTCATTGTTGGGCTTGTTTTTGGCCCACCTCCTCCCCCCACATCTGATCTTGATTAAATACACTTTAACCCCACCTCATTTCTACTTTGAATCAGCCCATTGGTAGCCTGCATTAACACTCTGTGCCTTAAAGCACAAAGCAGCTTATTCTTCCTCTCACCCCTGAATCTACAGGCTCCACCTACAGCTGGAAAAAATTCTGCTTCCCTCGCTGAGACTCTTCATAGCACTTTTGCTGGGAAGTTCAACCTCTCCTTAACCACTTCTAGGTTGTGCAGTCCACTCACTGACCAGGCACAGGAGTATGCCTCCCCCCAGCCATATTCCTTCAGCACCTACTCTGCCCCAGTGTGTTAACTATGTCTTCCCACTATCACTAAGAATTTACAGTTCCTCCTGGCAATCACCTTTGTCTCCACTCTGGGACCTGAGATAGGCCCCAAACAATCATGCCAAGCTACCCATGTTGTGATGGCACTAAATGTATATGGTACAATGATCTTACCCCTCACAGAGGTCTTCTGCAACCCTCAACAGCTGTCCACTGACAATGATCGCCTTACTAACTTAACTAAAGATCACTTAATGATACCACTCCCATAAAGTGTCACCTAATTAATAAACTTACATTGTAACAGCTTACACACCTACTGTACTCTTTCTCCTTCTCCTGATGCCAGGCAATGTGTACCCCAATGCTGGTTCACCACTCAACTCCTGCTTTCTAAATCGAATATCCTCAGGGCTTGTGCTCACTTCTATAAATGTCTGCAGTCTCCTCCCAAAGATGGATAGCCTGAAGGTCTGGTTCTCTCATCACAACCCTGATGTACAATCGGTTGTGGATACCTGGTTATCACTGAAGGTACAATACTCTGCCATCATACTTCCGGGCTACACACTGTTCAGGCAGGACCGGATCTCAAAAAGAGGAGGCGGTTGCATCATCTACACTAAAGAACCACTAAAGGGACATGTCCTCACACATCTGTGCAGCAGTGATCACTTCCAAGCACTAGCTGTAATACTATTACTAGGGGCGCACAATACAGTGCTTACTCTGTTCTCAGTATATCTACCAATAAAAATGGCCATCGACGGTGCTAGCAAACTGCTTGAGTGCAATAATTCTCTGAGCCTAAACACCAAAATAATACTACTTGAGGGCTTTAGTATGAACTGGCTGTCACCTGCCTCTACACACACCATGGATACCTTATCAGCAATCCACTTTTCACAGCTGGTGAAATCACCAATGCGAGTCAATTACAGGACTGGAACCAGCACCCTGCTGGACTGGGTGGTCTCCAACCATCCTGCACATATCACTGATGTCACTGTCCTGCCAGACTCATTGAGTGACCACTCCCCCTTTCAAATGCACCTGGAATAACAGCTACTGCAAACCCCCCACCAGTTTCATAAAAAACCTCCTGCCAGCCTGGTGGTATAGAGGGTTGAGGTGCTGGTGCCTTACCTCAAACCACGCGGGCGACCTGGGTTCAGGAATGGACTCGGGATGCTGAGGGCTGGCAGGGGAAGGAGAGGATTGGGCATCCATAGGACTGCTCTCCTCTCCTGGGGTGGGTTGCTGGTTAACGTCATGCTGCAGCAGCCTCTGGTGGAGACCAGGTGCTCTGCAGGCACAAGTCAGAGGGAACAGCTGAAAAGCGGAAAATCCGCTTTGCAACTGACCGGATGATGGCTACCTGTCCACCGCTGCTGACAATGCCCTGAAGGAGACCAACTCATATCAGCAGCACCCTGGGGCCAAGTATGTGTGCTGGGTGCCCCCCGGTGCCTTCCCCCTTGGAGGAGGGGGACCCACCCGGTGAAGGGTTACGTCCAGGTTACCCCAGGGATGGCTGCGATATGGGGTTGGATGGCTTAGTAAGGGACAGGCAGAGTGGATGGATCTAGGCAGCTTGAAGGAGTGGCAGGTCGCAAGGCATGGAGGGGAAAAAAAAGAAACCTCCTGCTGCTAAAAGGCCACCTACCACAGGTACAACTTGACCTAAAACTTCTGGACTGGACGGACCTTTATAACACTAATGATGTGGATGCAGCCTTGGCAATCTTTATTACAAAATTCAGTTCTGTCTGTGACATACATGCTCCTGTCACCCACAAGACAAGTCAAAGGGCCATCTAATCCATGGATCACCCCAGCACTTCTGGAACACCTTGCCTCAAGAGACCACCTTTGGCTTATTGCATGAGCTCAGGGCACTGCTACTAACATTGAGTGATATAAAAAGGCACAAAATAACTGCACTAAAGCCATCCACCTTTCAAAAAGCTTCTATTACAAGGAGGCTCTCACCAACTCATGGAACAGCAGCAGGCCTTTCTGGCAAAACTTAAGTGATATCATAGGAAAAGATCACAAATCTGCCCCCTCCATGCTCAAAGTTGATGATACCATAACAATGGACCCTCTGCTTATTGCCAACTCCCTGAACTATGCATTCATGGACCTTAGTAGTGTATTCCCTTCAGACTTCTTCAGTCCCGCTAACCTAAGGGACACTAGATGGATGCCTGCGTTAGCCCCCACCAAGCCACTTTGCCACTTTGAAGAGGTATCTGAAACTGATGCCAGAAGGTACATTGTAAAGGTACATGTCAAATTAAGGTACAGCAGGGACTCCCTGGACCTTAAATTTGTTCATCTGGCATTAAGGGAACTCCTAGGACCACTAACCAAATTAATTAATCTGTCACTCTGTCACTTCCAATTCCCCCAATGCTGGAAATCCATGACAGTCACCCTCATCCACAAAAGTGTGGATTGGGCTCTGCAAAACATTAACAGACCAATTTCCATCCTCCCACCACTCGCCAAGGCTCTTGAATGGATTGTGGCTGACCAGACATTGGAGCACCTCAACCTTTACAAACTTCTATGCCCTCAGTAACATGTGTTCCAGGGTGGCCATATCACCATTACAGTCTTACTCGAGTTTGTTGGAATCATTCATAATGCCCTAGATCTGGGTCACCTCATTGGTGTAGCCTAAATTGACCTATCAAAGGCATTTTACACAGTGCATCATGCACGCCTCCTTGAACAGCTATCTGGCATTGGTCTGGCTCCTGAAACTGGGAACTGGTTCTGCAGCAACTTAAGCCACCTCTCCCAGCAAGTTAAGATTGGTGATGTCCTCTCTGACAGCTGGCCTGTCAAATCTGGAGTACCACAAGGGTCAATCGTGGGTCCTCTCTTCTTCAGCATGTTCCTAAATAAACTCCTGGACTCCTGTCACTGTCATATGCTCCTCTATGCTGATGATGCAGTCATCTTTACCAGCAACTCGTGTCCTGAACTTCTGGAGGCAGATCTGCAACATGGCTTCACATCCATGGAAGGGTGGTTCAAAGAACAAAGGCTGGTAATGAACTATAAAAAATAAGACCATGCTCTTCTCAACAGCACAAAACAAGCTAAAACTACCCACTGGCAATAAAGAATGACAGCGGCACCACTCTGGAACTAGTCCCCCAGTTTAAATACCTGGGGATCACAATAGACTCCACTCTGTTCTTCTCCCATCACATTAATATCACTGCAAGGGCCATTAACACAAGATTAGGTCTACTTTACTGGCATAGACACTCCCTAACTCATGAAGCACTAGACCTGGCAATCAACAGCTCCATTAGCTCCCTCATAGATTATGGTCTGTCTGTCTATGGAGCTGCAACAGACATGGCCCTTCATCGCATTTCAGTTACCTAAACAAAGCCTGCTGACTACTCACAGGTGCTCAGAGGCTCACTCATACCTGTGATCTTCTTACTCAGGCTGGCTGCTTACAACTTATGGACAGGATCTAATACCAAACTTGCATATTAGGCAAAAAAGTCTCATTAAATCTACTACAATCAGGGGTCAGAACCTCTTGTACCTCCCTCTAAGACCCAGATTTACCAGAACATCTGCCTCCCAAGTTTTTCATGTATCCAAATGCCACACTAAAATGGCACAATGTTCCTTCCCACATTGGGCAGCCCTCTGGTTAAATGCACTGCCTCCTGACATCTCAGGTGCTCCAACGTTTGGATCATTTAAAGCCAGACTGTGCCACCCCTCATGTTTGGAGTACCTGTATGTGCCCCAGTTAATCTGCTACTCACAGTAACTCCTCCACTAACACTTTTCCAATTTATCATTCCTGATCGCCCTCCCAAGCGCTTCTTCCCCCTTCCCCTCCCTTCTCCCACGCTGTTCTACATGCCTACCTACTTAGCCCCCATCCCCCTCCAAACCCACTCCACTCCAATTCTGTCTCTTTGTAGATATAGGCATACATTGTAGAATGCCTCAACTTGTCTTTCCCATTGCCTTATTCAAATATGTTGTATTCCAATGTATATTGTCCTTAGTTTTTGTACCTGCTGTCTCTTGTAACTGACGTGGAACCTTAAAAGAGCATCCCCTCACAGGTGTCTTCCAAGAGTTCAATAAAAAAAAATAAACTTCGGACTGTGCTCCCTGGTTTCCCTTCCACCATTTAATTTCAAAATACTTCTGGTGCTTACTCTCTTTATATTCTTCAGGTACTTGAAGGTCTCAATCAAATCCTCTCTCTCTCCCTTCTACCCTCAAGAGAATACATATTGAGGTCTCTCAGTCTCTCTCCTCATAAGATTTATCTTCTAAACCCAGGATCATTTTTGTTGCCAGGTTCTGTACCCCCTCAAATACCTTGATGTCATTTTTCAAGTTGGAGTGCAAGTATTACACACAGTACTCAAAGTGCATCCTCACCAGGGACCTGCACTGGGGAAGGATAACTTCTCCTTTAATAGAGGTAATTCTTCTTGTGATGTACCCCACTATTCTGTTGGCCTTTGCCGCTGCTTTTCTGCACTGGGCTGAGTGGTTAACTTCCCCTGTCAGCAATAAACAAAGATTCTTCTCCTCCTTTGACTTGGGTAACTGCACTCCCCCAACTAGTAACTATTTCTGGGGTTCCTGGCTCTGAAATGCATGATATTGCACTTCTTGGCACTGGACACAATTTGCCATGTGTTAGACCATTCCTCCAGTTTTGCCAAATCCTCCTGAAGTACTGTACCACCTTCCTGTCCATCAACCTCCACACAGACCTTGGTGTCATCAGCGAAGAGACTGATCTTACTCTGTTTCCCTTCTGTGATGTTGGAAATGAAAATGTTAAACAGCACTTGCCCCAGCACTGAGCCCTGTGGGACCCCACTTGTTACCACCCTGGGCTCAGATACCTCCCCCCCTACTGCTACCTTCTTCTGCCTCTCCTGTAGCCAGCTTCTCACCCATCTAACCAGTGTCCTCCCTGCTCCCAGGGTGCTCAGTTTGTTGGTCAACCTACCAAGTGACAAAGACTTAAAGGCCTTGCTGAAGTCCAGGTATAGGACATCCACCACATGACCCTTGTCCTGTGCCTGCATTACACAATCAATAAAGTCCACCAGGTTTGTTTGGCAGGATCTGCTAGAGACAAACCCATGCTTGGAGAAATGGTCAGACATATGGCAGCTAGGATTCAATGCAAAAAAGTGCAAAATAATGCACCTGGGAAACAAGAACCCAGGGGAAGAATACACAATGGGTGGGGAGGTAGTAACAACAACAAAACAGGAAAGGGACCTGGGGGTAATCATATCAGAAGACCTTAAGGTTAGCAAGCAATGTGAGAAGGCAGTAGGGAGGGCCGGGGGTATACTGGGATGTATAAGGAGAGGCATCAGCAGCAGAAAACAGGAAGTTGTTATCCCTCTGTACAGACAGTTGGTGAGACCCCATCTGGAATACTGTGTCCAGTTCTGGAGACCCCATCTCATAAGGACATAGACAGGATAGAGGCAGTCAGAGGAGGGCAACTAAAATGGTGCAGGGTCTGCAAGAGAAGCCGTATGAGGAGAGACTAAAGGAGCTTAATATGTATACCCTTGAGGAAAGAAGGAGAGGGGGGACATGATAGAAACTTTCAAGTACCTCAAGGGAATCAACAAAGTCCAAGAGGGTAGCATCTTTCAGAAAAAGAGACTTGCAAGAACAAGGGGACACAATTTAAGGATAGAAGGAGGGCGGTTCAGGGGCAATGTGAGGAAGTATTATTTCACAGAGAGGGTAGTGGACGCATGGAACAGCCTTCCTGAGGAAGTTGTGGGGTCTAAAACTGTGGGAGAATTCAAGAATGCATGGGACAGACATAAGGCAATTCTTGTGGGGGGCAGGAAGATATAGTCTGTTGGTTAACTAGGATCTACGGCCTATCCTGTAGGTAGGGAAATGGGCAGACTAGATGGGCTTAGCGGTCCTTATCTGCCATCAAAGTCTATGCTTTCTGATGTCCTGGAGATCATTACCCTCAAGAAAGTTTACCAGCATTAACCCTGAGGATAGTCTTCATTAGCTTTTCCACAATTGAGATTAGGCTGACTGGCCTATAATTCCCTGGTTCATCCTTGGGCCCACTTTTATGGAGGGGCACCACATGTGCCACCTTCCAATCCCTGGGTATGCATCCCATTTCCAGAGAGCTAATTGAACAGGTCCACCCACAATTATTTAGTTAAGTTACCAGACCTCCCCCCATTTTGCTGCTTCAAAGTCTGCATTTTTTTAAAAGTAACTCTAGTGTTCTTACTTGTTATACATTTTGGAGGGATTCTTGGTCTCATTATCCAGCTGAACCATGATTAAGCCTGACCACTTCGGCAAAGTGACCATACTGCATAGGTCAGATAAAAAGCATCACATTTTAACTTGCCATTTCAGAGCTGAGGCCTCCCTACTTTCTCTATTTTTTATGAAGAGACCACTCTCCTGGCTTCATTACTTATATAGTATGTTCTGGTCAGTGAAAGGCTCACAGTTGTTTATTGGGCAGCTCACCAGTTAGAAGACAGCCACAATTCTCCTACAGTCAATGAGCAAGTGTGAGCAGTTAACATTGGATAAAGTTTGTAAATGGAGAAGTATGGCTTTCTCATTTAGCTAGCTCCCCACCAATTACTTGCACACTGGCTGGGGGCCACACCTTAATTAAGCCAATTTTAGATTGATGCACCCTATAAAGGTAAGCCATTTGAAGCAGATGCAGTTTGGAGTAGGGACCCAGCTGATGGATATTCTACCTCAACGCTGGTAGCTGGGTGACTTCATAACAGGGCCCTGAAGTGAACACCAAGAGACCCCTACTAATTTTAAAAATCAAATTAGTAAGTTGCCAATACAGGCTGAAAAATATGTTTATTGTTATAGTTACCCCTTTTTTGGTGTGGTCAGGGTGTGCTTTGACTTGTTTTTGTTAACCTCTGGTGATGGCCTCCCAGGTCTCATTTTCCTTGGTGTTCCCCCCACCCCTGCCCCTCATCTACCCAGCTCCCATCTCTGCCATCCAAGCTTCTCCCTAAGTTGTATCAACTTCCTACACACCACACACTTCTGCCTTCCATGCAGGCCCCAAGAATATGTCTGCCCTGCCTCCATTACAACTTACCACTCATCCCTCTTAACTGTCCAAAAACATCCTCCCTCCCCATGCCTGCTTACTGGCCCACTCCCTAGGACCTCCTTCCTCTTTGGGCTCCCTGCCATATGATATATTTCTGAGCTATACATGATCAGCTCTCACCTAGAGACTCCTCTCACATGTGTCCTACTCTCCCTTTCCCAACATGGCCTGCTGCCTGCTGTTCTCCCTGCTGATGTCCTGCAGATGCTAATTGAGATGGCACACTCCTGCATCATGGCACTCATGTGTCAGGGTCACTCACGTGAGGGGTCACTTTGGCCCCTGGGATATATATCTTGGTATCGGCCTCCTGATAGGCTCGTCCACATCATGTGATCATCCTTCTTTCCCTACCAGGAACCCAGCCTTCATCCCTCCTCCTAAGCCCCTGTTGCAGCCAAATAAAACCTTTAATCAGCTCAATCCCCCCACATCAATGCAGTGCCCACGTGTTCACGCACAATGCAGTTAAATATAACATAAATCACTTCCCTCCTGATCCAAGGTGGGAGAGTACGGTGCATGTGCGGGTATTCTGTTAAGGCTACAATATGAAGTAGGGCAGCTTTCTGCTTTCATGGCTCATCAGTCTCAATAATTAATAGAACTTCCTTGATAGTATTTATCCATGTGACATAAAAGACACTGATGGTCTATTTTGGTGTTGCGGTAAAGCAGTGGTTGCTTGGCAGCTTCCAAAGTATATCTGGAACAACAGAAGACCCTCATGTCAAAATCTCTTTTTCAATGGAACAATGTTGGAGATAAAAAAAGAGACAAAAGTCCCTCAAAAGAGCCCAGCAGCTTTGTCAGTAACAAATTTAATTAATCTAGCACCAGTATTAGCATGTTCGGTAGCACTCGACTACAACAACAAAAGTTAAACAATGTTTTTATAACAAACACCATATTTTCAGGCAACCCCCTCCCTCCCACACTTATCAGAACACTCCTACTTGATGGCTATGATCATCACAATATCAGCTCCAGTGGTAGATGAAGCCAGCTTCACCACAGCAGTCAATGAAGAAAGCAATGAATCAGCATGACCATCTGTGGGCCAAGAAACCAACTGGAGTGAGCGGCAACTGCAGGTTGGTAAGTCTCCTGAGATGGCAGCAACTGATAACAATATCGATCAGGGAGAGGCTCATAATAATGCACAACAGTCAGTACCTAAACACCTATTGATGAGTGCTGAGAGCTCTGATAATGTACAAAATGAAACTGACCCTGATGAAAGAAGAAGGCTCTCGGCATCATCTGAAATGTGACATTACAGATGGACTAGAGGGTAAGGCTAGTCTGTTTGCAGATGACACCAAGATCTGCAACAAAGTAGATAATCCAGATGGGGTTGGCAGAATGAGAAGAGATCTGGATAAACTAGTAAAATGGTCAGAAGAGTGGCAACTGGGATTTAATGCAAAGAAGTGCAAGATCATGCACATAGGGAAGAGAAACCCTGAAGCCACCTATAGGCTGGGAGGAGAGTTGCTGGCAGTCACAAAGGAAGAAAGAGACTTGGGCATCATCATCAACAATGACCTGAAATTATCCAAGCAGACCTCTAAAGCAGTAGGTAAGTCTAGGGATATGTTAGGGTGTATTAGTAGGGGTATCACAAGTCGTAAGAGGGAGGTAATAATCCCTCTTTACAAGACACTAGTTAGGCCCCATCTGGAGTACTGCGTGCAGTACTGGAGGCCACACCTTCACAAGGACATTAACCAAATTGAGGCAGTCCAGAGAAGGGCAACCAAAATGGTGCAGGGACTGCATCAGAAGACATATGAGGACAGATTAACGGCGTTCAATATGTATACCCTTGAGGAAAGGAGGGAGAGAGAGAGAGAGGTGATATGATCGAGACATTCAAACACCTTAAGGGCATTAACAAGGTGAAAGAGTCTAACATGTTTAATTATAAGAAAAATAGCAGGACAAGAGGACACAGCATGAGACTGCAGGGAGGCCGATTAAGGGGGAATGTGAGGAAATTTTTTTTCACAGAAAGGGTGGTAGATGCATGGAACAGCCTACCTCAGGAAGTGGTGGCTATGAATACAGTGCAGGGCTTCAAACAGGCATGTGATAGGCATAAGGGAGGAATACAGATGAGTATGAATAGATAGGCCACTGACAGAGCAAAGGCCGATGGAACATTTATAAGGTAGAAAAAGAAATGGGCAGACTGGATGGGCCTTGCAGTCCTTATCTGCCATCAACTTCTATGTTTCTATGTTTCTATGAAATAAGAGGGGTGGAGAGGGAAAATGTCCCATGGAGAGCAGTCAAGGAAGATGTGCTTTAAATAGTAGATTTTAGGCACTTGAAAGCTGAAATCAAGAAATAAATTAAAATAGGTTTTGCCACAATCACTGTTGCTATTTCAGATTTGTCTGGGTGCTAAATGCTATACAGAACTAGCTGAGGGCCCACTGTAAAAACTACAGAGGCAGAAGAGAGGATTGGTGTATTAGAGGGCAAAGTAACCCCAGTACTAACTAAATAGCAAGCACTGGAAAAGGAACTTGGTGAACTTAAAAACAAAATTGCAGATTTAGAAGATTGTTCATGACAATCTAATATTAAGCTGATTGGTGTGCAAGAGGGTTTAGAGGGCCAGGGAGATCCACTCCCATTTTTTTAGAAAATGTTAAGTGTTGCAATGGGCAGAAATTATCCGAAAGAGTGCATCAGCCTGGATAGAGCTCATTTGGGTCCTATCCAAAATGTACCTAGTGACTGTGTTAATAAATCCCCACCCTATATTTGTTAAACTGCATTATTATAAGGATCAGGAGATGATTCTTAGACAGGCCAGACTGAACCAATGCCTACAGTTTAAATAAACAAAAGTTTCAGCCTACCCTGATCTTTCCTTACATACACTCCAGGCTAGATGAGCCTTTGATAAAATGAGGGACATTTTGAGACAACATGATATCAGATTCACATTTCTTCATCCCGCTCAGATCAGATTTCTGCTCCATGGAAAACCATAAATATTCTCGGACCCAAAAAAAGCTGAACAATTTTTGGAAGACCAGAACCGGAATCCATTATGAACTATCACCGGGTTATTTATGTGAAGCCCAGACCTAGTCCTGGAATACTAGGCTAGGGTATAACCTGACTATGATGTGGCTTTAAGTGGAGGACCTAATAATTTCTACATAGATCTATATAGATTTTTTTGGGGGGGTTAATAAGATTGGGTGCAGATATCTGGGACTGGGGAGGGAGAAGGACAGGGAAATGATAAGGGAGAACCCTCCCCCCAATTTTTTTTCTTTTCTTTTTGTCTTCTCCCTCCTCTCCCTCTGCAGGGGCCCCACTTTTGATTACTATTGGGGTCCTCACTTATGTTCAGCCTCCTTCATGTCTGCAGACTTTTTCAACAAAGTCAGACTTCAGTGACATGAAACTAAGGAAGATGTAAATGTAAATCCAATGAATGGGGGCCAGAGCCATTGAAAGTCCACTGCTAGACGTCTTGCAATTCCAATGGGACAAGGAATGAAATCATGTATAGGGGAAGCGGGGGGGATGAGTGGGAAAGCTCTTGAAAATGGCAGTTATGTGTCATTAACTGATGATACTTGAGAAATGTTCATATTTATGTGCTGTATGTCTTATATGTTCATCAAAATTTATGGACTATAGCTATATGGAAAAATTATGATAAGAAAATATAATCAGAACTTATTAGCCTTCACTTCTTAGTTTTATCCTTGGTTTAGGATTTACAGAATACAAAGCCAGGAGGGTTATATTGTATTAGAGGAAAATATTGTAAATCCATGTGAAAACCCTCAACTTTTTTTTTCTAGAAGTAGTTGCATATGTATCAGAAATATGAGGCTAATGCTGACCCCTCTGAGTCTTTGGATTTTTGAAAGTACGCATAGGCAGCCATTCGGGGTGGGGGAAGGGGGAGGAGGAAGGGTAATGTATGTTGTAAGTATGCTTCATTCACATGTCCAGATGCATAGGTATGACACATTTCAGTAGATATTTCTTGTTCCTTTTTTTCCCCATCTAGGGGCAATGACTTTGAGACCAGAAAAAGTGAAGCATAGGAAAGAGTTACTCTTAACACTACATCAGAATTATCATAAATGACACAGTTATTAAAAATTGTATTGTGGAATGTCCTCAATGTACAAGACCGACTAAAAGCAACAAAAAAATATTAATAACATTGATAGACTTGGTGCTAACTGCATCTTAATGTAGGAATCTCATTTGGACCAGAAATAATATACATTCTATGCAAAAAAATGGGGAGAGGAGATTAATGCATAATAGTTTCACTCCTCTCGTGTGGTCACAATTTTCTTCAATAACTCACTTGAAGTTAAAATTGTGAAATACATTACAGACCCTATTGGCCGATATATTATTTCTCAAATCTTATTAGCAGGTCAAACATATACCATTTGTAATATTTATGGTCCAAATGAGAATTCTCCACAATTTGTTTCTCACTTCTTTTTGGAATTAACTAACTTCCCAGCCCCCTCATTATTGGAGGGGACTTTAATTTGGTTTCAAACCGAACATTAGATAAATCTCTTGTCAGAGCAGACTGGGTTTCGTCAGCATCCCTCAATGTCAAACAATTCATGGATGACTATAAACTTATTGAGTCTTGGCACCTCAAAAAAAACACGGTATGCCAATTCTCTTTTTTTTCGATGTCTCATCAGACCTATTTGTGGATTGACTTTATGTTGATATCACAGTCTACAGAATGACAAATCCAAAGTATTAAATATCATAATATCCTAATTTCCAATCATGCATCCATATGTGTCACTATTTAAGTCCCCAACTATGAAAAAATCCCTAGATTTAAAATAGATCCAATTTCCAATTCTACTTAAATACTCTTTATTATATTTATAAATGATGAAGTAGATCATTTATTTGCAGTATACACCTTACAAGACACAAATAGGTCAGCTATATGGGAAACCTTCAAAGCATTTATAAGGGCCTGTATTACAACCTTCACTATAACCTGGAATAAAAAGAGGGGAGTTAAGTTAAACGCTCTAGAGAACAAAATTGCAGAACTAGAAATGTCACATACAATCCAACAATAATCAGATATAACAAAAACTGTCATACAAAGAGGAATATAATGGGTTAACAGCAGAGTTAGCTGAAAACAAGTTGTATATACCAAAAGTAAATATTACATTAATTGAGAGCACATTGATTAAATAATGGCCTGTCAGCTTAAGACTGCACAGCAGAAAAATATTATAACATAAGTTTAAGACCAAAAGGGGTAAATCTTTACTGCCCCTGAAGACATCAATAAAGTGTTTTATAAATGTTACAAATATCTCTATACATCTGAGTATAGTGGTTCTATCAATCAGCAACTGGAATTATTTTCAGGGATCAATTTCCCCACTCTTATTCCGGAAGCAGTCACATCCTTAGACCAAGACTTATCAACAGATGAAATTACAGCTGCTATCAAAAATCTGCCTCAGCAAAGCACCAGGACCAGACTGTTTGTCCATGGACTTTTTCAACATTTTCATAGCAAAACTAGTGCCTCAGTTGAAACATTTCTTTGATCATACTTTTGACAGTCAAGCATTATCGTCAATAAAAGAAGCAAGCATTTCCTTATTTCTTTAAAAAGACAAAGACTTCTGTAACCCCATTTCATGTAGACCCATTCCACTTATTAATTCAGACTCAAAAATCTTGACAAAAGCCCTGGCCACCAGACTCAAGTGTATATTACTGGACCTAATTCATGCTGTCCAAAATGGCTTTATAAAAGGGAGATCTCTGAGTGCTAATATTCATTGCACTATAAATATTATGAACTGCTTTCAAGACCTGTCTATGATATTGTTAGACACAGCAAATGCATTTGATAGAGTAGAATGGTCCTTATATCAAATTTATTATGGAGACTTATGGCTTCGGTCCAGGATTTTCTAGATGGATCAAAATACTGTACCTGGGTCTGGTGGCCAGGGTCAGAACTAATTTGGAGATATCACTGCCAATATCATTACAACGTGGCACCCATGAAGGATACCCGCTGTCTCCACTTCAAATTTGCCCTCGTAATTTAACCATTTGCAATTGATGTTAGAGCATCAGCAAAGATGTGAGGACCAATTATCAACGGACAAGAACATCGGATCATTTTGTACACTGACAATACTCTAATCTATGTGAAAGATCTTAACCATAGCTTCTCTGGGATATTAGAAATTGTGACAGAGTTTGGAGAAGCTTCTGGATATAGGGTGAACTGGTCAAAGACAGAGGTCTTAGAAACAGTCTTGCATTCAAATCCTTTTACACCTCCAATGCATTTTGATATCAAGAAGGCTTGCCAAATCACATATCTTGGAGTAAAACTAGACAATAGGCTTAAATAACTGCATGCTTTAAACTTTGAACCAGTATTGGTAGAAATCAAGAAGTTACTAAGGCACTGGGAAATGCTTCCCTATACCCTTACGGGCAGAATCAATGTAACTAAGATGTCTATTCTCCCCAGAGTCATGTCTGTAATCCAGTTTGTTCAGATTACAATCGCAGATACATTTTTTAATGGGTTAGATTCGGTTGTTAAGAAATTTCTGTGGAAGGGGTGAAGGCCAAGGCTTAAGGTGGAAAAGTTAACATTACCATACTCAGATACCAGGTTGGCCTATCCAAATTTTAGATGTTACTATTATGCAACCAACCTTGCAATCATTCCTAACTGGTTTAATGACAGTAAACATGATGCCTCATTTTTCATAGAAACTTCTCAAACCCCATTTACTAACATCAAGCATGCTTTATAGATAGACCCACTAAAATTAAAACTAGACCTTGCTCTTCCAAATAATGCTACTAGATATATTTGGAAATGTATTTTTGGTGTGAAATTTTTGAAAAGTATGATGTCCTTAGAAGCCGCTATTTTCTTAAACAATTTGTTCCCACCATCACAGCCGAACTCCATATTTAAAATAAAGTACAGTAAAGGACTGTGTGAAATGGGGTAATTTGTGAAGAATGGTCAGATTATTGACTTTTAATCACTTAAAAATAAGGGAAATTCTAACACTCATTTCTTTGGCTATTTACAAACTAGGGACTATATACAGAAACATATAGAAAGGGAAAGTGATGAAAAATGTTCTGCCTTGGAGAAGTATTTTAAACAAATGATCCATCTGAAATCCATTTCACAAAATTATAAAATAATACTACCCTAATCACGGGTTATTACAAATCAATTAAAAGCAAAATGGGAGGGAACAATGGGGGTTCAGATACCCCTAATCTGTTGGGAAAATTCTATTAATATCAAACTTTAGAGTTTAAAATTGATTAGGATGCAACAGATATTATTTAACATTTTGCATCACACATATCATTCCCCTAACTTTTTATATAAAATAAACTCAGGCATCCCTCCATTCTGTCCTAGATGTACCTCAGAGGTTGGCACCTTAGAACATATGCTTATTTTGTCTCCTAAACTTGACCGCTAGTGGGAATTGATTATTAGCATAATGTCTGATTCATTAAATTATACATTACTTAAAAACCCATTGTAGATGTTACAAAGAATCGATGTGCCATATGATAAATTGCCCAGTCACAATCAATGTCTTATCAACATTTGTTTAGCTCAAGCCTTCATGCAGATAGTACTGAAATGGAAAGATTCAGACCCTCCTCTGTTTAAGGTGTGGTTAAAATCCATGATGAGCATTCATTCTTTAGAGCGAATACTCTATGTCTCGGTTAAACAAATGAAGACATTTGAAATGGTTTGGATACTAATGCAGGATACATTAAAATCCTCTAGAAATCTTTAAGAGGTGCTCTATATTTGGTCAGAAAGGTCACACCGCATCTCTAGTGCCTTTTTGCTATATAGACAAGGCAGTGGTTGTTACTTTTGTTTCTTGTGATCTCCCTTGATGGTCTCCTGTTAATATTTTCCCTTTTTTATGTATTATATTATTAGGATGCTTGTAATAATTAACTTATTGGAAGAATGTATCTCCTGAATGAATCACTTTTTTGTATTATCATGTGCATTGCAGCCAAAAAAGATTTTTAATTAGCTGAATCCCCCCACATCAATGTACTGCCCACCTGCTCACACACAATACCATTAAATACAAGGTGAATCACTTCCCTTCCCATGCAGCTCTGTCTCAGCTGGCTCCTCCATCCATTTGTGGATGGTCTACTAAGATGGTGCTGCTTAAATATCATGGTCTCAGGCTCCCAATAGGCTCAGCTGGGTCACATGACCATCCTTCTTCTGCTACCAGGAACCCAGACTCTCTGGCCTTCCTCTCTCATCCCGAGCCTCCGTTGCAGCCTAAAAAAGCTTTATTCAGCTCAATCCCCCCCCATCAATGCAGCGCCCACCTGTTCACACACAATACAGTTAAATACAACATTAAATCACTTCCCTCCCTGTGCAGCTTTGTGTCGGATGGCTCCTCCATCTGTGCATATATAAGCAGCTTTTCCCAGCCTCTCCCTGAAGCACTTTTTTTTTTGCCCCTCCATCCTCCCCTCCTCCTCCAGTGACATGCCTCTCTCATCTGGGGGATTCTTCCTATGGTATCTTTAGCCAAGGGAACCTTCCCACTAGGAGTGGGACCCTCTTCAAGGGTTCCTTGCATTTGGTGTCCTGACAGGGTGGTAATCCTTCATGGACTAGATGGAGTGCAAATGGCCAAAGCAAGGTAATACAGTTGCACATGCATAACAATAGGTACTGGTTCCCAAGGCCACTGAACTAGTGCAAAGAGTGAAGAAACCTACACAAGAGGGATCTTTTCTTGATCTGGTCCTCACAGGTAGGGACAGCATTGATTGTCTGATAGTTCAGGATCTATTGAGCATTAGTGATCACTGGATCATGTGGTTTGATATCAAGCTTGAGCCAGATGCAACAGATACCTGGACAAAGATGTTGGGTTTTGGAAGGGCAGATTTTGGAAGAATTTGGGACATGCTAAGGTAAAAGCTGGAGGGGGGTGGAAGTAGCAGTTTCAGGTGAGAAGCAAGAGGAACCTAATCAAGGATGGGGAATTAGAAGTTATAAGTCTCTTTTTTAGTGTTGCAGGAAAGAGGAAGAAAGTGAAGAAATATTTGTGGTACACAAGAGAAGTTGGGATAGAAACTGAAAAAGAAAGCTTTCAAAAAGTATAAGTTCAGTCAAATGAAGGAAGACACAGACTTGCATCTTATCAAGGCAAGGAGGTCAGCAGTTAGCAGAGGGGATCAAATCAAACACAGAGTAAAACATAACAGAGTGAGCGACGCTGTAGGATAAAGTATTTTTCCAATACAAGCAGACAAAGCACAAATTCAGAGACAGGATTGTCAGAAACATTGAGAATATGGAGCTTCTTACTGCTTAAGATGAATACAAAACCCAAAGGAAAACATGAGCAAAAAATGACGTAACACTCAGCCGAAGCAAAATAGTCAACCATGGTAACACCCCATCTGGAACAAACTCAGACCTGTAATCTGCAGTACATTCAGTAAGTATAATATTTGTAAGAGAAATACATCAAAGTACCACAGGTACAGGGTGGTGCCAACGGTACAGGGTGGTGCCAAGGTGTGAAAAATGGTACATCCCTAAACACACACACACACACACTCAGACAAATACTTGCATAAACATCACCCCTTCACCTACACACACACACACACACACACACACACACACACACAGTTACAAATGTGTATTACACATTACAGCTTGCAGTGCTTTTCACCAGAGTGGCTTTATTAATGTTATAATACACAGTGGTGTCTTCTGCTCCAGGAGAGCTTTCTTGCTGTTGACACTGGCAGCAATGGCTCCCTGCCACAGAGGGCCTTTATCTGTCTTATCACTGGCTGCAGTGATTCCCTGACTGACAATCACCTGAACTTCCCATCCCCTGAAAATATGTGGCCTCTTCCCAGCTGTCATTACATTTTGCTGATTGGTAAAACAACACTCCAGAAAGTAACACTGGTAGCAGGAGCAATTGAGAAATGGAGTTTAATAACTGGCTTAGCCTATTTCCCATAGGGAAACAATGGCTTAATTTGCCACCACACATACAATATTCCCTGGTGTCCAGTATGTGTCTGAGGTGAAGTTGTGGAACTACAGAAGAATCTATGGAACATTTTCTTATTTCATGCCCTTTTGTTGTGATGTTCTGGACAGAACTAGCACAGAGATGGAAAATGGCTCACTGGTGTACTCCTACATATGAGGAAGTGGTAGGAGGTTTCTTTCTGAGAACTACACCTTTAGATGATGGCACAGTTAGAGTTCTTTTTTCTATTATTAAGTTTGTGCTTTAGCAAATCAGATGTAAGTTTATTTTTCAGCAATACGATATAAGTCCAGGAACTGTTGTACTGAATGTTGAATCTCTGATGAGAACACAATGCTAATATGTAAAAAAGTACACGCCGCTTTCTGTTTGGCACCATAGATGGCTCACTATTCCTTTTTTGAAAGAGAGTATTGGATGACTATACACTTTTAGTGTTTCAATGATATTGCATTTTTTGACTATTTTTGTTTCATATGCAATCCTGTATCCTCCACTCTGTTATATATATTTTCCCTGATTGGATATTGTACTGTTTTGTTCTAGTAGGTAATGATTTGCATTTATTCCTTACAATAAAACATTCCCCTATTCTTTTCGAGAAGTGCCATGGAATCTTTAACATCTACCTGAACTACCACCAGAAAAAGCAGATTCAGCATGATTATGTCTTTCACAGCATAGGTATTAAAATGGAAAGAGTGAACAACTTTAGACATGGTTTCCCCAGTTTGGTGTGTTGCTTGAGTTAATAATAATGCCCTTGTTAAAATAGAACAGATTTTTGTCCCCCCCATCTTACCCACAATTATAATACACTATTCTCATTCTTCTGTAAAATTAATATATTTTAAGGAAGAGTGCTTGGGAAGTGAGTCTTGTACTATGGAAAACCAATTTAGTGTGGTGGGGAGGGGGACTGGTAAGCCAAGGTACATCGGGGAGGTGGATGTTACGTGATTAGGCAGAGGAAAGTCTATATGCTATCAGCTATACACAGTGTATGCTGGAGTGTTATTCTGTGCAGAATGTAATACCTTGTAAAATGCTATTCTAGGACAGTTGCAAGGTCATGGAATGTGATTGTACCCTAGTATGGTACAACAACATTATACAACTTGTGGTGACTGCATGAGTCAGTTTTATTTCAAAAGTAAAAATACTCACAAAACAAATATTTTACTGAGTGACATACACAATGAAAAATATAGGATAAAAAGCTGCATGTCAAGCCTGGATGGTTTGGTATGCTGGGTTCTGATTCCCATGGACCTGATGAGGTTCACTGTTGAGGTCAGGTGGAATCAGAATCCTTCGGTGTCACTATATGCTAGTTCTTTGGTGTTGGCTATGCAGTATTCTCTATGTTTTTGTGTGTCTGTTGTAATCATGACAGAGCAACTGTGGCATTACATTGAATATTTTTTTGACTCTGTGGTGTGTGTGTGTGAAGTTTTTCTATTTTTTGACCAAATGATGCGGCTCTCAGAAGAGCCATTTGGTTATTTCAGGTGGGATGTACAGCAGACACATAGAGGCACACATTCAGAGGAGTAGTAGTAGGATTCCATCTCAGAGGTCCCCAACAAAGTATGCATTGCCAGTGTTTGAGAGATGCACACCATCTTTTAAGTATAGTCAATGGTTATAATGACAAATTTGGGAGTGACGTATTGTGTGCATTCTCATAACATGAAGGAAACTAGATATTTGGATGTTTACCTTACATTTTACTCTTTCAAGGCCAGGACAGTAATCCTCACCTCTCCAGAACATTTGTTGTGTAATATCTGAATACAGAATCTTACAAGCAGGTAACATCTTCATGAGAGACTGCAAATCTGACTGTGCAGCCTCAATTAAATCTACTGCCCTTTTTTGGCCTGAATTATTACCTCCAAGGTGGATGAGGAGTATGTCTGGTGCAGGGTGTGTCTCCAGCAGGTGGCACATGGTTGGCATGAGCTGGTCCCACCTCATGCCACCCTTACCAAACCAGGACACTTGACAGTTTGGTAGCTGCAAATCATTCCCAAAATAGTTTGCTCTACTAAATGTAGCTACCCTTCTTACCAGGCTATTCTCCACAACCCACACACTGACTCTGGAACTCTCTACTATAGTGAATATAAAGTGATCTTCACAGAGGCAGCAGTTTCTCAAATGTGTTTCTCTCTGAACAGTCCTGAAGCAAATGATTACTAATTGAACAGCATGAAGCTGTGATAGTGGGGAAAAATGCTATGTCATGTAGCAACAAATAGTGTGGACACATGTCATTGGTTGTCAGCAGTTACTGTATCTTGCTGTGTCTATAACATAGTTTACTATTGCTCTTTTGTTTATTAAACATTCTTTTTTATTTTGGTGGGATGAGGATGCAGCTTAATTGGTCACATAATATAACATGACAAGATGGAACATTTCTTTTGGGCACTTCCAGTCCCTGTTCTGTGACACTGTCCTGTGTTCCCTCTCTTTTTGAACTGTCATTCTGAGTGGTAAGAACAATTGTATTCATGCCTACTTAATTGATGATGGAGAACAGCAGGAAGTTCATAAGGCAAAAAAAATATTTAATTGTAGTCAGTTAGTGCTAGCATTTTTCCTGTGATGGTTGGTAGAAGTGCTGTTGTGTTATAAAATTTACCGAGAAAAGCAACAACTTAAATAGCTGACAAGGTAGAGTGGGTAGGTGTGGTTCTGAAACTGTCTGAGTTTTAAAAAGAAAACAAATGTTCAACAGGATAGGTTTACGATGACACCATGCAGGGTTATAAATAGCACAATACTGATTTCCATGCACAACTTTGTATACATTCATTGAGATCTTAGTTTTTGCTGCAAATACTAAACTGAGAATGCATTTGTTATGGTACTGCTTATAGTAGTCTGGTTTAAAAATGTTTCCTCATGCTAACCTAAGAAACTGATGAAGTGCTGCAGCACACAATGCAATTTCAATGATATATCTATTAAAACAGAATGATCAGTTAGTTTATATATGACCTATGGTGCTCTGTCTGTTATGCATGAAAGAAACAAAAAAATGCAGTTCTGTTAAACCATGAGACATGGTTTATTAAAGCATTTTTTTTGCCTAGATTATAGTATTTTACTTTAGTTGCTTCTTACCTGAATGCTGGTTTTAGGAATGACTGGACATCATAAGTAACTTCTAACAGTGTTGAGGTTTATTCAACAAACGTACATCAGATGGATCAGCAGGCCTCAGCAGAACTACTACTACTACAATTTGCTCATGCACTTTCTAAGAACCCAGTCTCCACCCAAGAGATACCATTAGCCCAGAACTGCAGGGGGGGTGTGGACTAAACCATTCTACATTGTTACTAGGATAAGTTACGACATACTGCATCTCCCCTTCTAGTCAGAAAAAGCAATTACCTTGATTTCAGTTTGCATATCAATGAAAAATCATTACCAAGCACTATTAACATAATGGTTGAGTCTTACTTTGTGATGAGTTAGGGTCTAAAGTCACGGATACTGAGCTCTGTTGAAATAAAGTCTTTACCACTGACTTAAGTCATAACAAAATCTCTGAACATCTCAGAAACTTTAAGCAGATGCCCTCTTCTGGTCATTCGAGCAGACTGCACACTGGATACAGCCTCAGGACTTTATGGCAAATTGTAATTGAAAACAACAGGTTCCATTTCAGGTTGTTCATGCTCTTGATAGTTATCCTGTTCTGGCTATTTTCCATGGATTTCACCATTTGTGACAATACCAATTCAGTTGACTCATCTACTTGTTGCTGTTCAGCCTCCAAAATGACTGTTCGGTCTCTCCTTAAGTGTCTCCTGTTCCTGTGGGTGAAATTACACTACAGGACCTTGACTCATCATGGATTCTTTCCACTGTAACAGGTTGCCACCCACTAGAAGTCTCCATGCATAATCTTTCCCTTTCTCTGAATGGAGTAAGTGGAGCTGCATTCCTGTCATAATACCGTTTCTGTCTTTTCTGTAGCCTTTTAAGATGTTTATGTGCATCCTTACGTATTTCAGGTTGCAATGCCCTTGCATTTGCAAGTAATGTTATCCTCAACATTCTTCCCATTAATGATTGAGAAGGTGTACAGTACAGTTCAGTTCATTCCTGTGACTGGTGTTTTTCTAAGACTGAGCAATGCAAGATGTGGATCTGTCTGATCTTGCATAGACTTCAGAAAGATTATTTTTACTGTCTGGATCATTCTTTCAGCTAAACCATTAGATTGTGGGTATTGTGGTCTGGAATGAGTTATTTTGAATTCCCACAACTTTGAAAATTGCTTCATTTCATAACTTACAAATGATACATGATCCACTACCAGTTCGTTTGGAATTCCATGTCTTGCAAATACCTGCTTCAGTTTTGCATTAACTGTAGCTGCTGTCTTGTCAGGCATTCTGAAAACCTCAGGGTATTTTGAAAAATAGTCCACTACTATTAGGTAGGAGTATCCCCTAAAGTCAAAAATGTCTGCACCAAGCTTTAACCATGGCATGTCAGGTATTTCATGTAGACACATTGGCTCTTTATCGTTGCTGGGTAAGGTTCACATGCTTCAACCATCATTTCTACTTCTTGATTCATGCCTGGCCAATACATCACAGTTCTGGCTTGTGCCTTTGACCTTTGTATTCCTTGATGTGCTGTGTGAAGTCTTCAGAGCATATCTGTTCTCAGCTCTTTGGGTATGATGATGCTTTTGCCCACCATTATGAGTTCATTTTCTATGTATAGATTGTGTCTCATGGGCCAATAGTGCTGAACCTTGATGGTGACCTGTTTGCTCCTGTCAGGCCATCCTTTGAGGTGCATTTCTTTAAGCAATTGTAAATCACTGTCCCTTATTGTGGTCTGTTTTAGCCTCTCTAACATGCTGTCAGGCGGCGTCTCTGTTGCTTGGACTGATTATAGGGCTTTTTCACTGCTTAGATCAATGTCTCACTCTACTGGTTTTCTTGGTACTGCCCTGGACAAAGTGTCTGCAATCAGAATCTCTTTTCCTGGAGTATATATTACCTGTATGTCATATTTCTGTGTCTATAACAGCATCTGCTGCAGTCTTCCTGGAGCCTTTCCATTTGGTTTGTTCAGTATGGATTGTAGTGTCTTGTGAGCTGACTGTACTTTCACTGACCTTCCACAAACATACTGATGAAATTTCTGTAGAGAGAACACAATATCTTGCAATTCTTTTTCTATCTGTGCGTAGTTTCTTTCAGCACTGGACAATGACCTAGATGCATAAGCTATTGGTCTGTGTCTTTGTAGTAGACAAGCACCTGTTCTGTCCTTAGACGCATCACCTTGGATTTCAATGTCCTCTTTTGGATCAAAGAATTTTAATACTGGTGCAGAAGAAATAGTCTCTTTAAGTTTTTGTAAGGCTTCTTCCTGTGCTGGCTGCTGCTACCACATGATATCTTTTTTGAGTAGCTGCCTTAGTGGTGCAGTGAGGCTTGCTTCATTCGGAATGTACTGCACCAAGTATTGAGTCATTCCTAACAGTCTCTGTAGCACTTTTTTATCTTCGGGAAGGGGCATCTTGGCTATTGTTTCTACTTTGGCTTTATCAGGCTGTAGCCCATTTTCGGTTATGATATGCCCCATGTATTTCACCTCACTCACCAAATATCGTATTTTATCTCTGTTGAACTTAACATTGAGTTCCACTGCTCTGTCCATCACTTTCCTCAGAATATAGTCATACTATTCCTTGGTAGCAGCTGTTATAAGCATGTCATCAGCTATTACAAAAATACCTGGTATGTCCCCAAAGTTTTCAGCATTTCTTTGCTGGAATACTTCACTCACAGACCTTATTCCAAAAGAAAGTCTATGAAATTTGTACCGTCCTCATGGACTGTTGAATGTACATAGGTCTGCAGATTCGTCATCTAATTTGATCTGCCAGTATCCATCTTTTCCATCCAGAATTGTAAAACACTTTTTACCAGCAAGCTTACTCTGAATATCCTCCAATGGGGGGATAGAGAAGTGATGTCTTTTGATAGCTTTATTTAAGTCTCTAAGGTCCAAACACACCCTGATCTCACCATTTTTCTTTTTGGTAATTACAAGGCTATTTACCCATGTTGTTGGTTTTATTACCTTGATAATCACCCCAATTTGCTCCAGCTGTTCCAGTGTCTGTTTTAGTCTGTCCATTACTGCTTATGGGACTTTCTTGCACCCATGTATCATAGGAGTAACGTTTGGGTTAGTATGTATGTGGTAAACTCCTAAGAATTCTCCTAGGCCTTCAAACACTGTTTTATATTGTGCAAGAAGTTCCACTTTTGTGCTTGGTGGCTTGGTTTTAAGCACCTTTACTATGCAAATCAGATCCAGGATGACACATGCCTGTTGACCCAGTAGGGAAGCTCCCAATGTGTTAGTGACATAAAACTGCAGACTGGCCTCTTTGTCTTGTGTCTTACACTTTAGCGTCACTTCTCCTTCAGGATTAATTTGTGCTCCTCCATATGCCATTAGGATAGTACTTGGTACGCTTGATTTGTACCTTGCATGGAAACTGAGCAATCACTTCTTTAGTCAGTATATTGGCTTCAGCCCCACTCTCCAACTTGAACTTAACTGGCTGTCCCATTATCTTCAAGGTGGTGTACCACCCATCATCTAGTACTTGTGTCCGCACCATTTCTTATTTTCTTTTCATAGCACCTACAACTAGTGCTTCTACTCCATTAGTCATTTTCTTATGTAGTTTGTTGGACTTTTTGGACCTGCACATTTTTGCATAATGGTTGAGGCCACCACATTTACGACATTCTTGTCCATATGCTGGACAAGACTTTGTCACATATCTCTTGCCACACCTCCCAAACGTATTTGATTTTTGTGCACCTGTCTCACATGTTGGTAGCTGGCAGTCTGGATTTTTGCCTGTTTTACCATCCTGCCTCAATTTATGTTGTACAGCATGGATGAACTTATCAGCAGTCCCCTGCGACATCACTCATGCCTGTGCTCTTGTCACCTCTTTGGCTCTGCATATGTTCACCTCTTTGACCATCGTGAAGTCCGGGGATTCCAGTGGCTTTGCTTGGAGCCTGTCATCAGTGATGCTGAAGACAATTTTATCTCAGATCAGTAAGTCCTCAGTCTCTTTAAACTCACAGTTCCAAGCTTTTGCCTGAGCTCTGTAACAAACTTGTCTACCTGAGTGCTCATTGAAATGATGGACCCAAAATTGATGCCTCTCAAACACTGTGTTTTTTCTTGGTTCACAATAATTCTTAAATGCTTCCACAACCTCAACTGCTTTTTTAGCTTGTGGGTCAGTATATGTTATATTGAGGGTATTGTACACCTTGAGGGCCTCTTTCCTGATCATGTGCAGCATGACTGCAATTTTAATTTCCTCTGACTTATCATCTAACCCCATGGCTGCAAAGTACAGACTTAATCTCTGTGCCCTCCTTCTGTAGTTTTTTGCAAGATTTCTGGTCAACCATAGTGGTGGAGGTGGCTTGAATTGCTCCATACTGCCAAAAATATTTTGTTATAGTCTTTTAGTGAGCTTTGGGTAGTCTCACATACTGTCTTTTGTTTCTTTTCTTGGCAGCACAAACTTTTCTTCTTGCTTGCAACTGCAGCACTGCAAGTTCACTTCTGACACCATATAGTATGTATTCCACTTTAGTTGCTTCTTACCGGATTGCTGGTTTTAGGAATGACTGAACACCATAAGTAACTTCTAACAGCTCTGAGGTTTATTCAACAAACATACATCAGATAGATTAGCAGGCCTCAGCAAAACTACTACTACAACTTGCTTGTACACTTTCTAAAAGCCCAGTCAATCAATCAATCAATCAATCAATCAAAATCTTTATTTATTCAGGCGAACATCATTGAGCAAAGCTCATTTACAAGATGGACCTGAGTGGTCATACAAATGAGGATACAAGTATTATTACATAGACAAGAATAGAATAAATAGCAATACAATGGCATGAAATGATTATATACAACAATTTACATATATACAAGTAACAATAGAACCATTTAGCCTGTAGGAAAAAAAGAGGACAAAGGGTATAGCAGTCCTAAAATATAAGTTATATGGTCTAAACTAGTTTTTAAGTGAATATAATAGGTGATTCGGAAGAAAGAAATTGAGTTAATATAATGGATAGAAAAAGGAGGTTTAGTTGGGTCAGATAGGTGGGGGATTATGCTTTATAAAAGCAATTGCAGAGCTCTGGAAAAAGGGCGGAGAACAATCTTTTGAAGGATGCCAGAGGTAGTAGGCTATCTAGCTTCATGGATTTTTGGAGAGAGTTCCATGCAGCTGCTAAGGAATAGCTGAAAGCAGCCCTCCCATACCGGGTGCAGGCATTGGGGACCTTTAATGCTTGTACACTTTCTAAAAGCCCAGTCTCCACCCAAGACATTTCATTAGCCCAAAACTGCAGGGGATGTGGACTAAACCATTCTACAGTGTTACTAGGGTAAGTTGGTATATACTGCACAGATGATAAGCTACTGATAATCGTGGAGAACAGTGTGGAAATGACCAGAAATTCTGATCTTGATATTTATCTATTTGGTTGTGGAACGTAAAGTAATAAATGTTTTAAAAGTGATATATTTTAAAAGTTTACTTACTGTTTTAGTGGTAGTGTGAGCTGTTTTGCTGCAGAACATAACATGGCTTAACTGTGCTGTTTTCTGTGTTTCTTTTGGTCCAGAAAACTCACTTCCTGTTATTGTTTGAATTCTTTTTCATAAGTATGCAAAATCCCTGACCGCAACTCATACGGACAAGGATCTTGCTTCTCAAGCTGTAAAAAGTCTTGGTTATGTATGGCTTTTTGTGACTTATGGATGCTGGTTAACTTGATGTTGAATGTTTTTACTTTGATTTAAAAAAACATATATCACACTGCTCAATTTTTTTTCATGAGCATGCAAATTCCTTCACAGTGACTCAAGCGGACTAGGATCCTCTTTCATGAGTTGTAAAAATCCTGCAGCACAAGGTTATTGCAGAAAACAATATTTGGAAGCACATATTTCTTTAAAATGAAAACAGGTTTAAAATTGACATAATTGGTTATATGTGTTTTTTTTGTGACTTTTGGATGCTGGTTATCAATCAATCAATTCTTTATTTTGCCAGGTGGAACAAGATTGAGGCAGAGTTCATTTGCAAGGTGGACCTGGGTTAACTTATTGTAACATATTTACTTAGATTTAAAAAACATATGTATTGCATTGACTGATTATCTTTCATGAGCATGTAAAATCCTTGACCATGACTCATGCAGACAAGGATCCTCCTTCATGAGCTGGCAAATTCCATGACCGCACAGTTATTGCAGAAAAATGGTACTTGGAAAATGTTATTTTTTTTAGATTGAAAACAGGTTTAAAATTTAGATTATTGGTAACATTTTGTTTTGTGTGCCTTTTGGGTGCTGGCAGCTTATTCTTTCCCATTTTTATTAAGATTTTAAAAATATGCATAACGTTCATCGATTATCTTTCATGAGCATGCAAAATCCTTAACCGTGACTCGTGCAGTCCAGAATCTTCTTTTGCGAGGTGACAAAATTCTTGACCGTGAGATTTTTGTTTCTTTTTTCATTAAATTTAATTTTAACATGTGTTTTTTTTGTATGTATCCATGGGGCTAGTCTTTTTCCAGTTGTAGAATGGTACTAAAGAATGCTTGACTCTAGTGTACCAGTGTATGCCTGAGACAGTTATGTAGGACTCCTTCACAGAAGCCAGCTGTGTCAGTCAATACAATTCAGCAAAAAAGAGTGCTGTGCCCTTGTCTGTTGTGGCATAAGCAAAAAAAATAAAAAACACTATTGCAGAAGGGTGGTGATCTGTACCTAGCTTTCTGGGATGGTCACAGAAATAACAAGGGGCAAGAAGGGGAAGGGGCAGGGAGCAGAGGTGGGGACCGGAAGTTGTATGATGGACCACCAGATTTTATTCTGGGCTACCATGTGCTATCCTCCCTAAAAGAAAAAACTTGGAAGGGTGAGTACGTGGGTATCTTTGGTCTGGTTGACAAAGAGACAGCAAAAAAGTACAAACAAAAAGAATCAGTGGGCAAGTCAGAGATGGAGGTGGCCTTGGCGGTGGTTGGACACAAGATGAAGGAGGCTAAGAGTAAGAGAATTGACATGGTGGGGTTGCTGATATATAGTGTGCTCATGCTGGAGAAGCAGCTGGAATTAGCTATCCCACTTTTGACTTACATGGCAATCATTAGGGATGCTTATAAGGCAAAACTGAGCTTTGGCTGGCTAAAGTATGACTAGGCATTTCAGAAATGAATGGCTGCAAAGGGGCACCTCAGATGGGATTGCACCCATTCAGAACTGTGGGTGAGGACTGTCTCTGGACCAGCAGTGGGGTCTGTGATAGAACAGGCCAAGAGGGCCTCATAGCCCCCAGGCACCAAAGCCTGCTGGGCTTCCAACAGGGCATCCTGTACATGACCTAGTTGTAAGTTCAGGTATGCCTGTTCATGTTGTGTGGGTTCACATCTGGCAACCACCTGCAGACAGGGAAGTGACAAGGTTGGACTGATGGGGGGGCAGCACCAGGAGCAGCCCTTTCAGTGAGGAACGGGGTATGGGAAGGGGCTGAGGGGGACCCAGAAGAAGTAGATATAATTCCAACCATGGATGGAAATAGGGAGGTGATGAGTGGCATTAGGTGGGAATGCACTCTGACCCTCACCCCATCAGACTAGCGGTGGTGGAGGTGTGGTTAGTAGGTTATCCTGATAACTGAGGAGCTGAGTGGCTGCGGGACAGTTTCTGGGGGGGGGAGTTCCTGCTGGGTTTTGCTGGAGAGTGGGTCCAGATGAGGCCAAAGAATTTGGGTTCGGTGAAGTGGAAGGAAGACATAGTATGGATGAAGATTAAAAAGTAAGTCCAGGCAGGAAGGGTGGAGGGGCCTCTGTGGGAGCCCCCATGCATGCACTTCCAAGTGTCACCCCTGGGAGTTGTGCCCAAGAAGCAGGTGGGGGAATTTCAGCTCGTACACCACCTTTCCTACCCAGATAGGGGATCAGTAAATGAAGGGATCCCAGAGGCATTGCATGCAGTTTCATACACCTCACTGGATCAGGCGGTGGGATTCATTAGGACAGTAGATGGGGCATGACTGGCGAAGACAGACGTTGAATCGGCTTTCCAACTGTTGCCAATCCAGCCAGCGGACTGGGACCTTTTGGGTTTCCAGTTCGAGGGCAGGTTGTATTTTTATAAGGTGATGCCCATGGGATGTTCAGTGGTGTCTTCAACATTCGAGATGTTCAGATTGTGGGTACAATGGGTATTCAGGGGACAGTATGGGCACAGGAGGGTGGTCCATTGCCTGGATGATTTCCTCTTGATTGGGGCCAGCCAGGCAGAGACTCAAGCCGTATGGGGTTCCAGACATGTGTGGTAACATTGGGATCCCACTAGCAGAGGGAAAAACAGAGGGCCCAGCCCACAGGCTGGAGTTCCTGGGGATCAAGGTGGACACCAAGCAGGAGTGTTTTCAGCTCCCCAGGGACAAGGTGGCTCTATTGAAAGGGCTGTTAGTACTGGTAGTGGGGAGGAGGAGGAGGGTGCTGCTGGTACAAGTACAGCAACTACTGGGGCACCTTAATTTCACCTACAAGGCCATAAGCCCTGGCAGGGCATTCATGAGGAGGCTGGTGAGGGCCATGGGGAAAGTGAGACAACCCCACCACTGGGTGGATATCAGCAAATGGGTTCAGGAGGATCTCTGGGTATGGGAAGATTTCCTAGAGACATACATTGGGGTAACATTCTGGCAAGAGAACTGGACATACAATATGGACATAGAGCTCTACACAGATGCTTCTGGGGCTTTGGGGTTGGGAGCATATTTCAAAGGGGAATGGATCTCGGAGGCATGGCCAAGATAATGGCATGAATGGGGTGTCACCAAGGACATCACTTTCCTCGAGATTTTTCCCATATGTGTTGCAATGTTAATATAGGGAGACCTGAAGAGTGGGTGGCGCATCTTCTTCTGGTGCCACAAGAAGGGGGTGATAGAAGTGGTAAACTGGCAGAGTGGGAATACCAAATCGGTAAGTCAGATTTTGTGGTGCTTGGTGCTGCTAGGTTTGCATTTGAACCTGTCATTTAAAGTGCAACATACTGAGGGGATCCAAAATGAAGTGGCTGACTGTCTTTCCTATTTCTAGATGGAGGTGTTTCAGGAGCTAGTGCCACATGTAGCACCATCCTGAACCAGGGTGCCGGACAGGTTATGGAAGATTGGAGGGAGAAAGCCAGGGCCTTCTACAGGGGTATTGGTCGGCCAACACCTTGAGAGCTTACAAGGGGGCATGGGCAGGTTTTCAGGAGTTCCGGGCCTGGCAGTGCTGGGATACAGTAGAACTGGTGCAAAAAGTGCAGGTAATTCAGCATGCAGTGGAAAAGTGGGAAGAAGGGATGTCCATGCCACCATGGTGGTCCAGCTGGCAGGCATCAGCTGGATGTGTAAGGGACCAAGGTTGGGAAGATGCAGCAGGGGGAAGGGCAGTCAGGCAAATAGTCATGGGATGGCAGAGGGAGCAGGGCACAAGGCAGGATAGGAGGAGGCCCATAATGGGGCCCTTACTCATGAAGGTGATAAGGGCAGTAGACCATGTTTGCAGCTCAGCAAAGGAGGCCTGCTTGTTCAAGACCATTTTCACAGTCATGGCCAGAAGTTCATTCAGGGTGGGAGAGGTGGTGGCTCCCAGGAAGGGGTCAACCTCCAGGGCATTACAATATGAGAATGTGGCATGCGGGACAGATTCAGTGATCATTTGGTTGCACAGGTCCAAGACGGACCAAAGGGGAAAGAGAACCTCATTGGGTAGACACCAAGGGGAAGGGGTGTGTGCAGTGGAGGCCATGGGAGACTATAGCAGGTCCCATGGTGGAAGGGTGAGGACGTGGATCCAGCAAGGGGATGTGTCCCCAGTGATAAATGTTCAGGTTGGGTCAGTTCTTAGGAAAGCCCTGGTGTTTGTGGGGGAAGAACCCCCAGACTTTACCCCTCATTCATTTAGGATTGGGGCAGCATCTGAGGCAGCTGCAAGAGGGGAAACAGTGGAGGAAGTGAAGCAAGTGGGGCAGTGGAAATCCAACTGTTACAGGAGGTATGTGAGGTATTGAATACCCCATGTACCTTTCTTTCCACAGAGTGCTCCAGGTGGCAGGTGTGGATTGTGGGACACTCGTACATCTACTGGGCAGAGAGGTTTGCAGCCACCAGAATGAGAGGAACACAGTTGTGGTCAGATATGGAGCACACGAAAGTTCAGTAGAAAGGCGTCAGGGGCATGCGGTGGGCCCAGTTGTTAACTTTGTTGGAGGAGTTATGGGTGTGGTACACCAGGCCCAACTGTATTATTATTCACCTGGGGGGCAATGATCTGGGAGGTGTACCATGGGGGACCCTGTTGAGGGTCATGATAACAAACCTTGAGAAGTTAAAGTATTGGTGGCCATGGGTGGAAATCGGATGGTCTGAGATCACCTCATGGTGGGTATGGCAGGGAGCTAAAAGGGGTTAAAGCAATAGAGGTAGCATGAAAATGCCTAAATAGAAAGGTAGCCAGGGTGGTCATAGAAATGGGAGGAGAACACATCCAGCATAGGGATATCTCATTTGAGCAGGCAGAGGTGTGCAGATTCCTGCCACCCTTTGGGACATGGTTGAAGTGGTGAATAAGAGGAGCTTGAGATATTTAGCCTGCAAGGGGTGAGCCCTATCTTGCATCACAAATGGGAGATGGGTAAATGGAGAGGGGTGAGACCGGGGGGGGCAGGAAGTGGGGGAGGGGGAGGCATCATGGGCTGGGGACAAAGAAACCCAGATGTGGAAGCAAGGGGGGAAGGGGAAGGAGATAGAGCTAGGGGGCAGATCTCAGTGTCTGCACCTAGCGGGGAATGAGGACAGGTAAGTTAGGGTACCTGGTTCTGGTGATGGAGGGGGGAGCCAGATCATAGTGTCCAGACTCCAAAGAGCAACACAAAAGGAAAAGGACCAGGAAGAGAAGAAGAGCAGGATGGAAGACATTGGACTGTATGTCCAAAGCAGAAATGAACTGATATATCTAATTGTAATATTGATTATTGTGTTAGCAAAATAATGGGATGTAATTATTATAATGTGTGCCTTTAAAATAAATAATGCCAGCAAGCATCCAAAGGTTTATTGATTATGCAAGTGCTTTATTTCTGAGGGGGATCAGGGGACAATGTGACTTTGACACTGGATGTGTGTGGCAAAGTTCAGAATATCTTACTTGTCTCAAATGATGAGAGTGTCATGGATGAGAATGATAATTGTGGAAATGTGCCACGTGAAAGTCACATGCTAAGAAATGGTCTTGTGATGCCATATAGAATGTAAGGGAAGAATCATTTTCTGTCATTGAAAACTTTCTATCAACATTCATAAACACTAAAAGATGCGAAAGACACAAGCTGTTTGCAACTATTGACAAGTGCACTGTTAGGCCTTTTAATGGTTTGCTGATACATTCACTTGCTTGTTTGCAAACTGAAGCATGTGGCAGGTATTTTTGATCACTTTCTCATGATTGCTGTGCACAACTCTGGAATGCGAAGATTTGTACAACAGCTATATCGTGTAAGATCTGCTGTGCAGGACTTCTGCTGTTTTGATTCTTTATTAAATTATGGAGATGTCAATGGTGTCATTGATTTTGCAAAGAAGTTGCAACAAAAACATAAATTGAGGAAAACCATTGACACTGGTGATGACACACGTGTTGCAGACTGGAACAGTCCAAGAGTCACATGTGTTAAGAAAATCTGGATCTGAGATTGCAAAATCTGAAATGAGCAAAACTCAGAAATTTGACATTGTTTGTGTCTCTTGTGAATGGCTATTTTACAAAGAACAGTCTATTACTGTGGAGCAACACAATATCACTCGATGAAATGATATGTGGGGTCATGTATGGTCATCTGGTTGCGTATGTACCTTTACAGGCAGATTTTACTTTGCATGATGCAGTTTCACTATGCACATACTGTTATTGTAAAATAAAGTCTGACACTTTGCCAGCTCACTCTATGCTAAATGATATGGAAGTAGAGAAAACCCTGTTGACATTTCTTGCTTGAATTTGTTTGAGAGGATTTTAATCCAAGCAATGAAGCCATTCCAAACCATAGTGAGACTGAATACAAAAATGAAAGAATTGTCAAAAAAAGAGCTCATCCAGTCATTGAAGGGCTCTGTTGTATATCTACCTCTACCACCACAAGAGAATGTGAACACTATTTCCAGAGAAAATAGTGTTGTCATTCTGGAGAATGGTGTTCCAACTAAATACAAAGCAATATGGCAAGACATTGTGAATGTTGAGACGGTTAAGCGTGCGTTGCTATACCTCAGACAACATAATCCTGTCTATGCTGACATCGGCATCGACACATTTGCTGATGCTCATATACAAGTTGATATGCCTGCATGTTCAAAGCCCATGTTTGAAAAGGTTGACATTGTCACTAATGAAAATGTGTATGAGCAATACACTATCCACCCTTTGTATGGGAAGGACCCAGTTATGGACAATATAGATTATAACAGATGAAACAGTTAGAGGGTAATCCTGTTAGCATCTGGGAGAGTACACTCGAAACACATTGCTTTCCAGACCTTTTTCTATATGGTAGAGGTGGACACCTGGATAATCGTAATGTACTGGTCCCTGGAGCTAAGTACAGAAGTTCAAGACTTTTGCATTCAGATGGAACATTTTGCAGAAACATAGCATATCTCTTTCATCTCCTGTGGGAGAGTGAGCTTAGTATTCTGTCCGTGAGTATTACACACACATTGCAACTTGGTACAGAATTTGCCAACCTGGCAGCTGCACAGTTAATCCAGAAATTCCGAGGAGAAAGATGAAGTGCTACAATCTAGTCTTTCTTCAATTCTCTCCAGCATGCAAAGTATTAAGGAATATTGGTACAGACGACACTCTGAGGTGATGTGCATGTTGAGGGAATTTGGTTCAGCAACATGGTTTGTGATGCTCAGCTGTGCAGAATACTACTGGGATGACTTGGTTGATCTTCTGAGATAGGTGAACTCTAATGTTGGTGGCATAGAGAGTATGACTCTTGGTGAGATATTTTCCCTTGACCTAATCTTTTTTAACGGAAATAGGTTCTACACATGCACCCTGATGTTGCCTTTAAGGTATTTGAATGTTTCTATCATGTCTCCATGATTCCTTTATTGTTCTAGGGAGTATAATTTGAGGTCATCCAGCCTTGCCTCGTACTGTTTTGTGATGCAAACACTGCACCATCGTTGTTCTTTTCTGTACCATTTCCAGCCTTTCTTTGTCCTTCCTGAGATGTGACCTCCAGAATTGGACACAGTACTCCAGGTGAGATGTGACCAGGGACCGATACAGGGGCATGATTACTTCATGCCTTCTGCTCATGATGCCCTCATTATGCATTCCAAAAACCTCTAGCCTTTAGTGCTGCCTTTTCACATTGTCTACTGACCTTGAGGTCATCTGACATGATCACCCCTAGATCTCTCTTCTGCCTGGTAGTCACCAGGTGCTCCCCTCCCATTCTGTACAGTTTCCCTGGGTTACACTTTCCCAGGTGCATGACCTTGCATTTTTTGGCATTGAATTTCAACTGCCACGTCTTGGACCACTCCTCCATTTTCGGAGATCAGCTTCTATGCTTTGCTGTCCCTCTGTTGTGTCTACCCTGTTGTCGATTTTGGTGTAATCTGCAACCAGGCACACCTTTCCCTCCAGTCCATCCACAATGTCACTGATGAATATGTTGAAGAGGATCAGCCCCAGGACTGAGCCCTGCAGGACCCTGGTAGTCACCCTCCCCTCCCCAGACAGAGTGCCATTTATTAATACTCTCTGAGTTCTCCCATGTAACCAGTTTCTGACATAGTTTGTAACCTCAGGCCCAAATCCTATGTTCTCCAGTATTGTTACTAGTCTCCTGTGCAGAACTGAGTCAAAAGCTTTGCTGAAGTTTAGGTAAACCACATCTACTGCCCCACCCTGATCCACTGTTTTGGTGACCCAATTGAAAAAATCAACCAGGTTTGTCTGGTAGGACTTCCCTGCCATGAAAATATTGATTTTTGTTGAGCTGACCAGTTTGCTTCAAAAAAGCCATGATTTTTTTCCTTCAGCAAGGACTCTATCAGTTTTCCCACAACTGATGTTAGACTAACTGGACAGTAGTTACCTGGTTGTTCCTTGCTTCCACTCCTGTGGAGTGGTATTACTGCTGCACACTTCCAATCCTCTGGCACCTCCCCGCTCCTTAATGATTTGTTGAAGAGCAATGCTACGGGAGCCGGCAGTTCCCTTCCTAGTTGTTTTAGTATTCCAGGATGTATCCCATCTTGCCCCATAGCTTTATCTACCTATAATGTGTCTATTTCCTCCAAGACCCTTCCTCTGTAATGGGACCCATGTCTATTCCTTCAATCGGACAAATCTTCATGCCTATCACTGATCTGTTACTGTCTGCTTCCTGTGTGAAGACTGAGCAGAAGTACTCATTGACTGCCCCTGCCTTCTCCCTGTCTTGCTCTGCGGTTTGTCAGTCTTTTTTTGTGATTCTAACAATGACCCCTTTGGTCTTCCTTTTTTCATGTATGTACCTGTAGAAGGTTTTGTTACCCTTTTTTACTTCCTGTGCTATCCTAACCTCTGTTTGAGCCTTTGAATTTCTTATCACTTACCCTGTCTCTTTTAGTTTCTGTTTATATTCTGTTTTGTCGGCCTCGTTCCCTGACTCCTTGCACTTTCTGAAGGCTATGCACTTTTCTCTCATCGTGGTTGCCACCTCCTTGGAAAACCATAGTGGATTTTTCCTCCTTTTGTTCTTACTAACCTGATGAGCACACTGTGATGTGACCAAGGTTATTGTTTCCTTCAACCTTGTCCAATATTCCTCAGTGCTCCCTTCTGTCGAGTTACTAAGGTTGTCCCTTAGGCAGGCCTTCATGCTTGTGAAGTCTGTCCTCCTGAAGACAAGGACCTTCAGTTTGGAGTGTGTGGAGTCTACATTCCTTTTTATCCTAAACCATACCATGTTATGATCACTGTTGCCCAGGTGGTTCCCTACTTTGACACCCGTAACCCTATCACTATTTGTGAATATCAGATCTAGAACCATGTTACCCCTTGTGGGTGATGTCACTAGTTGACTTAGGCCAGCTTCCTGTAGCGGAATTTCCTGCTCTTCTGTGTTGCCACTGTGTAGGTATTCCAATCTAAGTCTGGCAGATTGAAATTCCCCACCAGCTCCATGTCAGCTTTGCCTGATATCTGGAGGATGGTTTCGAGGATTACCTTATCACTGGCTTCCTCCTGATTTGGGTGTCTGTAGATTATTCCTGCCCGAATGTGTACTGTCTTCCAGACCATATTGTGATCAATAGATTCTTTGTTTCCCCTAGTGGCTGCTGCATTTCTGTAGCATTGATGGTATCCTTAACATAAATAGCTACACTCCCTTCCTTTTTCCCAGCCCTATCTCTCCTAAACAAATTGTACCCTGGGATAGTCCGCTCCCAACCGTGATTGTTTGTGAACTATATTACGGTCATGGCCACCCAGTCTAGTCCTGCCTCAGCTATTGTGGCAGGAAGGTCAGTCATCTTAGATTAAGTATCTGTGTGAATCAGATGTATGATTGGGGGAGGTTGGAGCTGTTGAAGGCCTAGTGCCTTCTAAGAAGAGCTCTATAAAAGACTCCCTTGCCCAGCATGTCCTGTCATGCTCGAGTCTCAGTGTGTGAGTGGAACCAGTGCAGGAGTAGGTCATCCACCTTAGACATCTGAAGGAATCCGTATTCCACAGGAGACTGCAGAAGAAATACCAAGTCTAGGTAGGAGACAGCACACTACTATATTCTAGTATACTGAAACAATCAGCATCAGGGTAGGTAGATACAGGTAGTGTGCTAACATCTAGTAGGTGAGGAGTAGAAGGCACCAGTATAATGTACCATAAGGTAGGTACGATTAGGAGTTTTGAAAAGGGAATTTAGGACACACCATATCTAGGGTAGGGTGAAGAATAAGGTTCAGTCAATGGGTTAAGAAGCAGTAGAGACCCTCAATATGTTAAACACAAGTAGGTTGCTTACAAAAAGTGAAAACAAGGAACACTCTAACTGGTGTACGGTACTGAATAAATTTCAAAGAATTAAAGTAAGAGATAGGAATTCAATGAACATAGAAAAACATCAGTAAGGTACAGGGAGGTTTCAACAGGGACTAAGGTAAATGAAGGGAAAAGCATGGGAGTGATGCAGTGAAATAGATGGAACTGCAGTCTTTCAGGACACTTTCTGGTGACCATGGTGCTGCCATATTTGTACTCACCTCTCTGAGTTGAAGGCAGAGGCTGCTGGCCTCTGGGCCAAACTGGCAAGGGTGCAGAGAACCTTGTACCCCATCCAGGGGCCACAAAGTCTGACGCCACTCCCAGAGGATGCCTAGGCAGAGGCAGAGCAGTTGGACCTTGGTGGGCTCTTTGAGAGTGTGATTGATGGGAAGGGTACACATTCCACAGCCTGTACCACTGCAGAATTCCTTCACCACTCTGCAGGAAGTGTAGATTGGAGGAGGCACTCATAGCAGTTGGAAGGAAGAGATTGGGGGTCCTCTGAAAGGGAGGCTCCAAGAAGGGAGGAAAAGTCCCCAGCTGAGGAGGAAGCAGTTGCTGGTGGGAAACTCTATTGTTAGTGGGTTTGGCTTGGAAGTGGGGGGAGGAATGGGAATTCAAAGGGATGTGAATGTGCCTGAGAGATTCTTCTACTTGGAGGGAAGGAGTGCAGATCCACAGGCTCTCTAGAGCAGCAGGAGATGGGAAGAAGCTAGATGTCATTGTCCACCTGGGGATAAATGACCTGGCAAGAAACAGGATGGGGTAGTGCAGGGAAATTTTAGAAAGTGGGGGAGGGGCCTCCAGTAAGTGATATGCTCAGTGGCTTTTGCTGAGGTGTTATCTTGATACAGTGGGGAGAGAATAGGACACTTCACACCAGTGCTTTTAAAATGGGTTGAAAGCATGGTACATGGAGGAGGGCTTTGGCTACAGTAGTAGCCACAGACATTGCCAGCTATTTCCAGATATTTCGCAAAATGTCTAAAGAGTTTCTCTCTGCTGCCCCTACTGTGAAAATGGAGAAAGCATGAGATATTTCTGGAAATATCACAGAAATTTCGGGAAATAGCTGGCAGTGTCTGTGGCTGCTACTGTACACTGTGTACTGGGGGTCAACCTGAGAGAAAAGGGTCTCTGCCGTGGAAATTGCTTGCTTCTTTCCAGGAAGGGGACCACAATCCTTAGTGGATGATCTAAATGCTACTTGGATGAGCATTTCAACTAGAACTAAGTGAGGCCAAAATTGCCCCCATCAGATAATGAAGCCACAGGGAGGGCCTAAGATAGAAACATAGAATTTGATGGCAGATAAGGACCACTTGGCCTACCTAGTCTGCCCATTTCCCGACCTAATTGATAAGCTGCAGATCTTAGTTAACCAACAGCCTACTTCCTCCTACCCACCCCACAAGAATTGCCTTGTGTCTGTCCCATGCACTCTTGAATTCCCCCACTCTTTTTGACTCTACAACCTCTTCAGGAAGGCCATTCCATGCATCCACAACCCTCTCTGTAAAGAAATACTTCCTCACATTACCTCTGAGCTGTCCCCTCCATCTTCAAATTGTGCCCCCTTGTTTTGCACATCTCTATTTCTGAAAGATGCTACCCTCTTGGACTTTGTTGATTCTCTTGTGGTATTTGAAAGTTTCTATCATGTCCCCCCTCTCCCTCCTTTCCTCGAGGCTATACATCTTAAGCGCCTTTCGTCTTTCTTCAAATGTCATCTGGTGCAGACCCTGCACCATTTTGGTTGCCCTCTTCTGGACAACCTCCACCCTGTCTATGTCTTTGTGGAGATGGTGTCTCCAGAACTATACACAGTACTTCAGATGTGGTCTTATCAACTGTCCAAACAGAGGGCGAACAACTTTCTGTTTTCTACTGGTGATGCCTCTCCCTATGTATCCCAGTATCCCATCCGCCCTCCTTACTGCCTTCTCACATTGCTGGCCCACCTTTAGGTCATCTGATATGACAACCCCCAGGTCCCTTTCCATTTTTGTTGTTGTCAGTATCTCACCCCCCAATTGTGTACTCTTCCCCTTGGTTTTTGTTTCCCAGGTGCATTACTTTGCACTTCTTTACATTGAATCTAAGCTGCCATACATTTGACCATTCCTCCAACCTTGCCAAGTCCCTTTTCATCCATTCAACCCCACCTCGTGTATCAACCCTGTTGCAGATCTTTGTGTCATCTGTAAAGAGACATACTTTCCCTTCCAGTCCCTCTGCAATGTCACTTATAAAGACATTAAAAAGGACCGGCCCCAGTACTGAACCCTGCGGTACCCCACTAGTAACCCTCCTTTCTTCACTGTGGACCCCATTTACTATTATCCACGGTGTCCTGTTGTCCAGCCAGTGTTTTACCCAGGCTACCACCCTGGGACTCACTCCCAGGCTGGCTAATTTGTTTATTAATCTTTTGTGTGAGACTGTGTCAAATGCCTTGCTAAAGTCTAGGTAGGCCATGTCCACAGCCCCTCCCTGGTCTACTACTTTGGTCACCCAGTCAAATAAATCAATTAGATTTGTCTGACATGACCTTCCCACTATGAATCCATGCTGTCTTGAATCCTGAGCCCCACTGGCCTCTAGGTACTTAACAATTCTTTCCTTCAGAAGTGATTCCATCATTTTCCCTACCACTGAGGTCAAACTGACAGGTCTATAATTTCCTGCCTCTGTCTTGCTCCCACTTTTGTGAAGGGGAATCACATCCATCATCCTCCAATCCTCAGGTACCACACCATCCTCTCATGATTTATTATGAAGGGTAGTCAGTGGTGTTACTAGTTCCTTTAGAATTCCGGGGTGAATCCCATCATGCCCCATTGCTTTATCCACCTTCAGTTTTAAGAGTTCTTTCAGAACCCTTTCTTCTGTGAAAGGACTAATGTCAATCACACTATCCAGAGTGCCTCTATTGACTGGATTAGGTATCTCCCCCTGCTTTTCCATTGTGAATACTGAGCAGAAATTTTGTTTCAGTATCCCTGCTTTTCCACTGTCACTCTCTGCCCAACCACCTTCCTCTTTATTCAGCCTCAGTATCCCTGCCATAGTCTTTTTTTGCTCCCTAATGTACCTATAAAAAGTTTTATCCCCCTTCTTAACCAAGTTGGCTATCTTTTCCTTAGTTTGGGCCTTTGCTATTCTGACTGGCTTCCCCACTTCCTTCTGCTTTAACTGGTACAGTTCTCTGTTCTGCTCCTTCTGTGTTTCCTTATACTTCCTGAATGCTATCTTTTTCTCCCTTGCCTTCCTCACCACTTCTTTTGAGAACAATAGTGTTTTTTTCTTTCATTTTGATCTGTTTATTTGCTTCACACTAAGACTTGTTGCCTCTGTGATGGCGGTTTTGATGTTTCCCCATTATTGCTCCACCCCACCTTCTTGCCTTTTTGCTAGTGCTTTTCTGAAGCACTCTCCCATTTTGACAAAATCAGCCCTCCTGAAGTCCAGTACCTTCACTTTTGTGTGGCTTGACTCTACAGCTAAGTTTATCATGAACTACACTGTTTGGTGGTTGCTTGTTCTCAGATGACTACCCACTTGAAGATGAGAGATCCTCTCGCTTTCCCCATTTGAGAGTACCATGTCTAAGATTGCTCTCTCCTGAGTGGGTTCCAAAACTAGCTGTCTGAGTCATGCCCCCTGTATGGCATTGAGAATGACCCTGCTCTTGGATGTGACTGCAGCAAAAGTGCTTCAGTTAAAATCTGGCATATTCAGATCCCCCATCAGCAATATCCCCCCTTTCTCTGCCATCCTAAGGATTCCTTCTATCATTTCCTTGTCCATTTCCTCCCCCTGAGACAAGGGTCTGTATACAACTCCAGTGCAGATTGTGGAGCCATTTCCAGTCTCCAGGGTGACCCACAGTGACTCCTCTCCTCCCTGTTTACCCTTTAGTTCTGTTGCTTTGATCCCTTCCCTTACATAGAGAGCTACGTCTCCTCCTTTTCTTCCCTTCCCTTCCCTTCCTGTCCCTCCTGTAGATTATATACCCTGGTATGTTGACATCCCAGTCATGGTTCTTTGTGCACCATGTTTCTGTGACTGCCACGATATCCAGGCATCCATCTTCCATCATGGCCACCATTTCAGGGAGCTTTTTACCTAGACTACAGGTATTGGTACTCATTACCCTCCATTCTTTTATGGCTTTATTTCTTTTTACCCCATCCCTATCCTTACTGCCTTTGTCTTTTTCTCCATTTACTCCTGCCCTTCTCCCTATCTACTGCTCTATCTTGGTGTTTACCTCACTAATTACCCAGATTTTTTTGTGGGGACTAGGATTTCCCTTCTCCTTTTCAGTGCCTCCCCCCTTGGCTAGTTTAAATGCTTGCCAATGAAGAATTTAAAGCTATCACCTAGGATCCTGGTTCCCCTCCTGGATAGATGCAGACCACTGCTTGAATGGATTTAACTCCCCCAGGGCAGGGGTGCAAGCAGACAGGGGTGGGGACAAGGCAGAGGACAAGGGGGCATAAGTCAGGGAAGTAAGAAGGAAGAGATAAAGGAGACAGGTAACAGAAAGCAACAAGGGAACAGATGAGTCTGGGGGAATGTCAGGGAACAGCAAAGGTGAGGGGGAGCAGGGGAGCAGGCATAGTTATGTGCACCAGTCTGTAGAGTCTGGAATATAAAATTCCAGACCTGGAAGCCATCATGTCAAAGGCTAGCCTAGATTTAGTGGCCATAATAGAATCATGGTGCACTGACAGTCAGGACTGAGAAATGGCCATACAAGGCTAATCTCTGCTCAGGAGAGACAGGAAAAGGAGGAGGGGTTGTACTATATGTAAGGGAGGCAATCATGATCATGGAAATGCAGGGGCAGCCCAAGGAAAAGGAAATGCTGGAGATTCTGTGGATCTTCCTGGAGGCAGGCACTGGGGCTGCTATCGCGTCAGCGTGGCATACAGACCTCTTGTGGCACAGGGTCATAAAGCTGCAACCAAAATAATGCAAAGCACAATGCCACACAGAAAACACTGGCACTTAAATAACATTGGCAAAGAACGACAACCACAACAACAAGAGTGCATACCAGCAAACAAAATAACATTCTCTGTTTTCTTGTTGGGGGCAAAGCGCCCCACACCCCCTTGAATTAAATAACTAACTCCAAGGGGGTGTGGACTTAGGGGATGGGGCAAAACTCTGGCGGTCATTTAAAAAAAAAAAGCCGCAACAGTGTGGGACCTGGGGGAAACTGAACCACAGACCCAGCTTTCCCGTGCCACGAAGTGCTAGTACCCTAGCTACTCCACCATGGGAGTGATGCAACCAGGCACTGCACCTGCAGCCTCCTTCACACTTCAGCATCACAGCATACAGTGACAGGGGTACAGATTTTCCTCATACGCTGAGAAACCCCTGTTACCGAACAGACCATTATAGTTCACTAGGGAAGTTGCCAAGGTGGTGAGGGAAATAAAGATGGAATTTATAATGTATTAGGAAACACAGAGGGAGGAGGACAGGGAGCTGAACCAAGTAAAACAGAAGGAAGCAGGAAAAGCAGTGAGGGCATAAAGGAACATATAGAGGAAAGGATAGCCAACAGGGTAGTTAAATAGGACGTGACTTTCTTCAGGTACCTAAGTGAGACGTGGAAGGCAAGTGGAAGGATAAGAAGAGTGGTTGGAGGATCTGTGCAGAAGAGGACCAAAACAAAGCAGACATTCTGAACAGGTACTTCTGCTCAGTCTTTGCAGTGTGTGGGGGGGAAGCAGACCACCAAACAACAGCAGCAATGGGGGGGGGAACACAATTTAATTTTCAGAGAAAAGAGTCCTGAACAGACTTGCAAATCTGAAAGTGGACAAGGCTATGGGATTGGATGAAATATACCCAAGGGTACTAAAGGAGCACAGTATTCACCAGGAAAGGGGAAGGTGAGGGACTGAGACTCATTTTTTTTACTTTTTTTGTTTGTAATTCAGGATACACCTGTGAGCTAGGAGCTCTTTCAGTGGGTTCCACAACAAAGGAAAGACATATACAGGAGGGCAGATAAATATTGACAATAGATACAAAATTTAAAAATAAACAAACATAAAGACAGATACATAGTATCATTTACAATTGGTCCAGATAAGTAAAACTACTCATAGCATTGTACAATGTATGGCACAGGCTCAAACACTGGAAGGCAGAGAGGTGCATCCCAGAAGGCCAAGTCTCACAGGAGTTAGATACAGAGGAAGAAAGGAGAGATAGAACCTTAAGGGGCAAGGAGTGGCTGAGTGAACAGGTTGTATGGGTGGCCAAGGAGAAAGGCATAGTGGGGTGTAGGAAGAAAAGGTAAATGCAGATGGAGAAACAGGACAAAGGGAGAAAGGGGTGGTCTAAGATCAGGTAGGATGGGAAGCCAACAAGGCAGGGAAAGCCAGAGGGAGGGAGGGAGGAAGAAATAGTATCAGCAACGAAACCAGGTCAAGGTGAGGAGGGGACAGGAATATCGTGTGTGAAGTCAGAGAGGGCATAGCAGGAGGGTGAGAGAACAAGGAAGCAGAGAGAGGAGAGCGAGAGATGAAGAGTAGACAGAAGGACAGATGAAGTGTGCCAAGGAGGGGAGAATGCTAGGTACCAGGAGCTCAGGTGAAGGGCGAGGGGGAGAGGGGGAGAAGGGAGGGGAGAGAAAAGAGGGAGGGGAATGAGGTAAAGGTCAGGAGGAGTGAGAAAAGTAAGAAGGAGGAGGGACCAGAGGAAGTGCAGGACTACTAGTTAGGCCTATTTAGTGGAAGCAATCGCAACTGGATGTGGCAATCAGATGCTGTCTGAGCAATCTTTTAAAGGAGCCTAGGGCAGGATCTGAGGAGATGCCAACATGTAGAGAGCTGAACCAGAGCAGGGCCTAGTGGTTGAAGGATCATTGCCCCTGGGGGTGTGATGGAGTGGGATTCTGAAAAATTGGCTATCCGAGCTTCTGGTGTGGCAAGCATTGGTGTACAGGATCAGGAGTCCCTGGACACCTGGAGGCATCATACCAAGGCTGACCTGCTTTGCTAGCAGACACATATGGTACATTAATCTGCCCTTGAGATGGAGCCAATTAGCCTGGGAATACAAGGATTAAGACAAGTATTCAGGGGAGGGAGGCAGACACAAGCCCATTCACGGTGGAAAGAGTCCAAGAAGAATCAGGAAAATAAAAGCAGTTAAGACAATGGGGCCAAATGGGATCCGCCCAAGAGTACTAAAGGAACTCAGGGAAGTGCTGGTGGAACCACTGCCTACCCTTTTCATCGCATCACTAAAGAGGGGGGAGGTACCTGAGGAATGGAGGATGGCAGATGTGGTCCCTCTCCACAAGAGTGGAAGCAGAGAGGAGGCAGGAAATTACAGGCCTGTATGCCTGACCTCAGTAGTGGGGAAACTAATGGAGTCCTTACTTAAGGAAAATTAATCTTATAGATTTCTTTGACTGGGTAATGAAGATGGTATATCAGGGAGTGGCGATAGATGTGGCCTACCTGAACTTCAGCAAGGCCTTTGACACCATCCCACACAGACAATTGTTAAATAAATTGTGCAGCCTGGGAGAGGGTCCTACACTAGTAAAGTTTTGTTGGGAACTAGCTTAGGGACAGGACTCAGAGGATGGTGGTAAATGGCATGAAATCTGAGGAGAGGGAGGTGACCAGTGGGATGTCACAGGGGTCGGTGCTGGGACCAGTCCTATTCAATGTCTTCATTAAACACACTGCAGAGCATCTGGAGGGAAAGGTGTGGCTCTTTGTAGATGATACTAAGATCTGCAAGAGAGTGGATGCACTGGAGGGGGTTGAAAAAATGACAAATGACCAAAGCCTATTAGAGGAGTGATCATGTGTCTGGCAGTTGAGTTTCAATGGTAAAAAGTGCAAGATCATGCACCTGGGTAACAGAAGTCCAAGGGAGGAGTACAGGATGGGTAGAGAAATTCTGGCCATCACGAGTAAGGAGAAAGTCCTGGGGGTTATCATATATGATGAACTGAAGGTGACCAAACAGTGTGAAAAGGCATTGGGGAGAGCAAACAGAAAGTTGGGGTACATAGGGAGAGGCATAACAACCAGGAGGAAAGAGATGGTGATGCCACTGTACAGGTCACTGGTGAGGCCTCAGCTGGAGTACTGTGTCCAGTTCTGGAGACCACATCTCTGGAAGGACATTCACAAAATAGAGGCAGTCCAGAGAAGGGCAACAAAGATAGTACATGGACTGCACCAGAAGCCCTATGAGGAAAAACTTAAGAACCTTAATATCTATTCACTGGAGGAAAGAAGGTAGAGGGGAGATATGATAGAGACTTTCAAATATCTTAGGGAAATAAACTGGGTACAAGTGGAAAGCATATTTCAGAGAAAACTCTGAAAAAGAACAAGGGGGGCATGAGGCTGAAGGGTGGAAGGCTCAGGGGTTATGTTAGGAAGTACTTTCTCATTGAAAAGGTAGTGGAGCTATGGAGCGCTTTCCAGCAGAAGTGGTGGGTGTGAAAACAATATGGGGGTTCAAAAGTGCATGGGATAGACATAAATGTACACTGGAGATGTGCAGAGCAGGAGAGCTGCATATCAAATAGGATCTGGGGCTGCAGCAGTGAGTAGGGAAATGGGCAGACTAGGTGGGCCATATGGCCCTTATCTGCCAACATATTCCATGTTTCTATGTTATCTCGGGGAGATGCTAGCTGCCCCACTGATGGCCTTATTCAACAGTTTTCTTGGAAACAGGCATGGTTCTGTAGAACTGGAGGAGAGCAGACATGGTTCCTCTACATAAGAGTGGCAGCAGGGAGGAGACTAGCAATGGTAGGTCTGTCAGTCTCACCTTAGTAGTGGGGAAATGGAAACCCTGTTAATTAAAGGGTTGGTAGAGTATCTTGAATCAGTGGGCTGCAAGACCACAGTCAGCATGGGTTCATTAGGTAGAGGGGGTCATGCAAAAATAATCTGATTTATTTCTTTGACTGGGTGACCAGGGAATAGATCAGGAGAGGGCAGTGGATATGGCCAGACTAGACTTTAGCAAGGCATTCAACACTGTGCCATAAAGATGTCTGATAATGAAACTAACCAGCATAGTGCTGGGATCCAAAATGGTGAACTGGGTTAAAAACTAATTAACAGACAGGAGTGGTGGTGGTGGTTAACAGCACTCACTCTAATGATTGGAGCATGATCTGTGGGGTGCCACAGGGCTTAGTAATGGAATCAATCCTGTTCAAAGTCTTCCTAAGTGACATTGTAGAAGAACTAGAAGGCAAGGTATGCCGTTTTGCAGATGGCACTAACATTTGAAATAGGGTAGACACTCAGGAAGAGGTAGATAAAATGTGTAGGGATCTTGGGAAAATTGAGGCGTGGTCAAGACCATAGATGTTGGGGTTCAATGCTGAAAAGTGCCAAAGCATGCACCTTAAGACTTAGGATCCCAGGAGCTGAGTATAGGATGGACGGAGGTACTGACAATTACTAAGCAGGCAAAGAACATTGGGTTAACATACCTGATTACCTCAAAGAGGCAGAACAGTGTGACAAAGCAGTAAGTAGAGCCAGTGGGATAATGGAATGCAAAGGAACAGATATCACCAGCAGGAGGATGGAGGTGGTATTACAGCTACATCACTTGCTGGTGAGACCCCACTTGGAGTATTGTGTTTTGTCCTGTTCTGGAGGTTGCAACTCATAAAGGACTTAGAGGGGGTGGAGGCAGTCCAGAGGAGGGCAACTAAATTGTGCAGGGTTTACATGAAAATCACTATGAGGAGAGGCTGAGGGATCATAGCATGCACACCTTAGAAGAGAGGGGAGCAAGAGGAGGACATTATAGAGACCTAGAAGTACCTCAAATGGTAAACAGGTTGCATAAGAGGAGCCGCTTTCAAATGAGAATGAGCACCACAATCAGAGGGTATGCAATGAAGCTGAAGGGGGGGGTAACACTTCACTGGAAGTTGTAGATACCTGGAATCCACTGCCAGCTGAAGTGGTTTCTAGCAAAAACAATAGGTGCTGCAAGTATTGGTGGGATAGACATAGGGGAATTAGTAAATAGACAAGGAGGGGGGAAGGTTGTTGGAGCCAGTTAGGGTATGCAGACACAGACTAAGCAGGGACCATCCTGGCAGACAGGGTGGCCAAGTGGTCAGTTTTTGCCAACAAATTCTATGTTTCTATGTTCTAAAAGAGAAATGAATCCTTTCCCCATTCCATTGCTGTTCATAGTTCCCTGCTCCCCAACCTGACCAGCACTAATAATTCAATCACTCCGCATTCCACTGTTGCCTTTCCTCCTGCTTCCTTCTTGATAGCCACAGTAAATCAATTGAATTCCTTCTCCATCCAAATGTTGCCTATTCCCTCTACTCCATCACACGAGTGATCCTCATGCCAGATACACCTCCTACTGTGGCCCATTCATTACAGCAGCAATCAACACAACCCTTCTCTCACCTACTTAGTCAGCTAAGATATAATTATAAAACTGCTATCCCCTAGTAATTTATTGGAAAGCTCTGCCACCATTACTTATTATCTTCATTCAATGAAATGCAGTAGTGCTTGCATTAAATGCTGTCCAGCTGTCAAAGTGGATGGAAGGTTGTACTGATAACTCTCTGTAGGTTGGGTTGGAAGGGTGAAATGGAGGTTGGTAGGAAGGAAAGAGTAATATGATTACTTTGAAGGTGAATTTGGTGATACCGACTACTAGATACCAAATATGATTGGAATGGTCAGGTAAAAGAAAAAAGTTCTGCTGGATATCAAGGTGTGATTGCAGTGTGACGTGATGCAGGAAACAGCTTCAGTGGGCTTTAAGGAATGCTTGGGATGGGAAAAGGATATGAAATGGGTGCAGCTGAATATCAGAACATGCTTGGAATTGGCCAGGAAGACAACGGATGCCCCTGGGCACCTGAAGTGCTGTACAATGAGATACAGAGAGGAAACAAATGCCACCGAACACCAGGGAATGGTAGCATTGGACAAGAGAAGTAACGTGTCAATGGACAACAGGAGGGATTTAGACTAGTATGGGGCAAGAGGGCACTGGGCCACATAAAGTATCCACAAAAGTTATTGCCAGAGTCATCCAAAAGGCATGGCCACCAAATATTGGTGCTCATCAAATAAGTGATCATTGTCGTTATTAAATATCCTTTCAAAAAGGGTGCAAATTGCCTGCAAAAAAAAAAAAAAGATTTAGATAGAGCTTATGATTGCAACACAATAATCCAAAGGTAGGGTAATTTGATTTTGGAGTACTCTTTTTCATGCAATTTAGTTATATGTGTTATGGTGTTGCTAGTGCACATACAGTAAAGGTGTAGAATTAGAGAGCAGAAAAAGCAAGCCAAACTTATTTACATTATATGTTGCCCAATCCAAATGACTCTGGACACATTACAAAGGTCAAATTGCCAATCTAGAGTGTCTGTGTGCATAATTCAGATGAATAATTACATGAAGCAGTGTTGGTGTTATCCTAACTGTGCAGTAGTATGAGTTGAAATGATCCATTGCTTCAAAGTACAATAACGCTGGATAAGTACCAAGAGACACAATGAATAAATGGTTATGGCCAATTAATTGGTGGAGTAAAGAGTTTGATAAATCAGGGAAATTGTGTCTTTCCTTCCTGTCTGTGAACATGCATATGTTTTTCATATAGTTTAAAAATGGCAGAAGTTTACTGTTGTTTTAAACACTAGGAAGTCAGACCCTAAGCTATGGTTAACACATTTTCTCAATAAATACCTCAGCATTAAGTGGCTAAAATATTGACACAAAATGAAACCCAGGCAGTGAGGTGATTGGTGAACATGATCCTGCTCTTCAGGTGTATTCATTATCTAACTTTGCTTTCTTTTTTCCAGGGTTTACTCCAGCAATTGCATTTCCTTTTGGAACTGAATGTGCATTGGGAGAAAAAAAGAAATACTTATCAAACAGTAAACTGGGTTCAGGAGATGTCTCGTGACTAAATAAGAACACTTTGTAACTTGTTAGGGATCAAGAACTGCTCAAATATGCTTTGTGGTTCTCAAACACTAAGAAGTCACAAGGAGACAGTCTTGATTAGCCTTGATACATATCCTGAACACTATTTACTTATATTATAAAGCAAGCCAGGTATATATTTATTATCTAACACAAATCACTTCCTTCTGGGCCTGTTAGTACATTTAGTACTTTGATGTTTATTTTGTCAAGATTAATGTTACCTTTTGTGCAAGTGAGATAGCCATGTATCAGCTGCACAGTCTGCGTAGTTGCATGGTCTGTGGACTGCAGTACTGGTTGGAACTTGTTGCACTGTAGTAGCTGTTTCCACAGCAGGACACAAACACACATGTCCAACATACAGCCAGAAGTCAGTGACAGAAATGCATTCATCTTACATTAAGCTGCTTACCATGCTGGTCACACTCTATTTCTCCATTGTTCCTAATGCCAGTGTAACTCTCTAGGGTGGCTGATCTACCCACCAGGACAATATATTGACAGCTGGAACCATGCTGTATATTTTTCAGGGAAGAAGTGTTGGGTAACAGTCAGACAAGAGACTTGCTGCATCTGGTAGCAACACTGATTAAGGCCTTTTGCAGCCAGGAGCAATGGCTACCAGCAGCAACATCAAGAATGTTTCTGACACTGTTGGAACATCTGTGAAAAAATATAATATTTAGAGCCATTTTTACTTACATTTCATAATTTATTCTGTAAACTTCAACATCATTTCTTTATTATTTAGAACAGTTTCATGGGAATAGGATCTCTTGCCTATCTGCTTTTGTTGATTGTCTATACCTGACATCATAATTATGTTTATTGCATCACTATCTGTTGCTTGGAGATCATTAATATGCCATATCTAGTGGAGTAGATGCCAGTTGTAGACAAGAAGCCAGGGAAAATACAGTCTAGGTGAAAATGATCTTGTTTTCATGCTGCTGTCACGAGTAGAAAATAAAGAGGGGTCAATTATGAAACAGAGTGTGAAATACTATCTGAATAGTATCTAATGCTCACATTTTCAAAGTTTTCTCAATGGTGTCATGCATTCTTTGTTTGCTAGCATCCTTTACCCTCCCATTTGAATGTGCCTGGGCCTTTGTCAGTCCTACAAGAGGACATCCAAGACCATACATAAACCATATCTCACAGATGGCAACTCAAAGCACTGCCACTGAGCCACTGAGTTGGTCAGTCAAGTTGGAACTGAAAGAGCAGGCATCTACTAAAATAAAATAAAAAAATGATATTGATAATAATAATGTACAGCATAAGTATTTTGTAGCTCTTTTTAATATATGGATTTAGATTTTAATATGCTACAAAAGCATACAAAAAATTTGCGGTAATATTATCACTCCTGAAGTGATAATACTACACTTCAAGAGTGATAATACTATTGTTCAAGTCCCGTAATACTATCGTTCCGGACCTCAACGATAGTATTACCACTGAATCACAAGAGCGCATGCACTTGTCAGTACCTACATCTTCCAAATCGTGCCTCCTGAGTGGCGCTTTTTCTATGTGGGCAGGCACAGCAGTTTTAAAAACATGGCGGCCAGTCTGTCGCTTACTCAGACAGAACTCGGTCCTCAGCCATTCTCCATATTTTTTTCGCATTTTAACATTAAAAAGGATTTATGTGGTCAATCCTGCTGTCCCCTAATAAAAGAAAAAACAGGTAGGACTCAGTATTACAGAAAAGCAGGCGGGAGTGGGTAGCATCACAGATGAGTGAGACGAAGGGAGCTGAATTGGACAGACAGCACGAGGCAGTGCAGCAGTCAGCCAGAACCAAGTCAGCCCATCAGTGAACTGGCTGACCACCCATTAGCAAAAAAAATGAAATCTCGGATCCATATATTAAAAAAAATAATGGATAGGTTTCTGTCAATTAGAAGGGTGTCTTACCATCTCGAGGTTCTGGACACATTGGAACCTCTCGAGCTTCCCTCTCGAGGTTCATGTGTCCAGAACCTCTCGATGGTATTACTTCCTGGTAATAGTCAGAAGCCTATCCATTATTCTCTTTTTATATGCTGCTGTAGTTGGTCTCCTACTTTATGTATTGCAGATAATGAAGTACCAATTTTAGTGCATCTTATCCTTGTTGTACCCTATACTGTTCCTAACTATCACTTCTATAACATGGCCTTGTGATGCACTGTAATGTATGCTTGTATGTTTGTTGAAAGTCAATAAATAGTTTAACCACTAATAAGCATTTAACACCCCCAAACTGATACCATAGTTTCTGTATTTGTGGAAACTCAGTGTGCTGCTTTGGCTGAGCAACAGGATGTCATAAACAAAAGCACTATTTAGTCAGTTGGGGATTGTCAAAGGCTTTCCAGACAGACTATACTGACTCCCAGGATGCATCACAACTTCTGAAAAGAAAAACTTCAAATAAATGAATATAATCTTTGGTAAATGTTAATAGCTAAAATGTGTTTATGAAAGTATATTAAATGCAGACCTGACCTTTAAGCATATTTTTTTTCAAAGCAGTTCTCTACATAAGGTTCTTTATATGGGGGTACAAAAATAATTCCACATTTTTACTTCAGAGTCCCTTTTTATTTTACATTGTTAGAAAGTTTAATACATTTTGTAACTTTTGCATGTCTTTTAGCTGCATATACAGTATATGACTATCATAGATTTTAAAAAGAAACAAAACTACATACATTGCAAAGCAACTGGAATCTTTCTGTTACCTTCCCTGCACAGTTTCATATCAATAGTGACCAAAAATGATGTTTTAAACTGTGCCCCCAAAAGAATTAAGAGGTTTGAAAATGAAGCAAACATGTGAGACTATAGCAATTTCATATAGAGCCAAATATTAAACTATACCATCAAACTCACTTTTCTGCTTATAGTAAGGAGCCATCGTAGCCATCAAATGGTTACAGCTAAAACAAAGGAATAATAAATTTAGAACATTTGAAAACGTGAATAGTTGGGGAAACACTTTTTCTGAACATCTGACTTTTTTTTTGCTGTGTTACTGATACATAATTATACAGATGAAGTCTCTTTTTAATCTTTGTAAGTTGTAAATACAATGCACTTTAAAAACTACTTAATATAGGTTATTTACATATTAAAACACATTGTTTAGGAACTCATTTTTGGATTATACAAATTACATTTCTTGAAGATCCTTATATATGAAATAAATGTATCCTTTTTCCTCATACATTCTTAACAAGGGTTACTGAAGGAAAAGATAAGGTATATTTTTAAATATACCACCTCAGCAGTGATGTTATCTTCACTCATAAATTGTTGGAGGGCTGATCTCACTGGTCCTACCACTGGAAGTATGTTGAATATAATTCATTCTCCAAGTGGACCTGTTTCCAAGTAGATTCAATAAATGTCTCCTGAATTTTGTACCCACAAATGTGTAAAAAATAGGGTTTATGCAACAGTGAAAATAAGCTATATTGCGGCAAACATACAACGCCATAGTCAAGCGTGTTGTCACAGTCCCCATACTGAACCTTCTGAAAATTCTTTAAACAGATCAGGAAAACCACAACATTATAGGGAGCCCAACAAATAAAGAAAACCACTACAATTATGAAAATAAGCTTCACTGCCTTGTGTTTTTCTAGCATTTTACTTTTGAGCAAGGTTGCTGCTATCATAATGTAACTGAACACAATAATGAGAAGGGGAACTGAAAAGTATAATATTATTTGCTGGAAGTATCCTACCATTTTCCATGTGCGTAGATTACTATCTTCATAGCCAGTTTCCTCACACAATAAACCCTGTCTGGTATCTCTTCTGACCCCAAAAAGAACTAACTGGGGGACTGAGGATATTATACTAACACCCCAAATTATAGCACTAGTAAAAGTTGCATAACAGATTCTTCTTGTTCTTAGTGCACAGACTGCATGGACAACTGCCAGGTACCTGTCAATGGTCATCATTGTCAGAAATAAAATGCCACTATAGAAACCAACATCATACAGACTGCTTATTATTTTGCACATTCCATGTCCAAAGATCCACTCTGAAGAATGATATGTTGCCCAAAAGGGAAGTGAGGTGGCAAAAAGCAAGTCTGAAACAACAAGGTTGAGGATGAAGATGTTTGTAACAGTTTTTAGCTTCTCATACTTCAGCAGGATGAATAAAATCAAACCATTCCCAATGACACTGAAGAGAAACACAAGATAGTAAAACAATGGCACAAAAGAGGCTCCAAATCTTGAGATAGCAGATTTGTCACACAAAACAACCAACTCTTCATCACTGTAGTTGTCATAATAATGTGAGTAACCAACTGTGAAATTTGGAGGTAATGATTCTCCAGAATCAGACATTGCCGTCATCAACACCCAAAAAATGCCTGGACTCAAAATCTGCAATTGAAACTAAGATAAAGAAATAAATGCAAATTAATTAAACAAGTTCAAATGACCCGGTGTGCATCCTTAGAATGAGAATAAATAGAACATGCTATTGTACCTCCTGTGTTTTCTTAAGCAGTTGTGAGATTTGTAGAAGAGTGAAGAAATGTTAACCCTATCTTCGCTTTCTTTGTTTAGCCCTCCCACTCTCTTACTTCAGTATATTGCAAAATCAGGAAACAATGAAAATCTGGTGAAGGACAGGGGGAGTCATAGCTAATGAGAAACAGAACAAATGAAGCATAGTGGCAAAGAAACATTTCTTCTGTCCAAAAAGCCAAAACATGGAAGTCAGCATACTTTGTAGTAAAAATACAATTCAACACTTCTATATTTAACAAAGTCATCTTGACTCATTTGTAAATAATATTATGGTCTCATAAATAGACAAAAGTGCTAAAAGTGTAAATTTTGTAGTGCCTTAGTTATTGGGAAGATGCCTGGTTGACAACACTAGGAACCAAAACCCTATAGTTTTCTATATGAATATTTACACAGGTGACCTCAATACAAGCTTCCTTGCTTTACATCTTCAATATGCCTCACATTTGGCATGGAGGAATCAGTTGGAGAGTTTATTCATATTCTGTTGGCAGTGTATTCATACAGAGCACAGTCTTGCATGCAACAGGTGGATAGCACTGTGGTAGTAACTCAGCAGGATAGCAGTAGTGTAGCTGCACTGCTGACATTCAGCATGTTCTATTTGCCTAATGTTTAAATGACAAACCCTACAATCCATGATGTGACCAGATTTGAAAGCACCACATTGCTGGCATATCCCCATGTCCTGTTTCATTTTCTCTTTATTTCCATTTCAATATTTTTCCTGCTGTTGGCATATTGTGCTGAGCTTTCTGCACATGTGTTGGTCTCTAGAGCATATTCTTGTTTTGTATTCCAAGAGCACATGTTCCCATTGTGTATGTGCACTTTGTTGACTATTCTTCACTGCTACAGTGTGTAGCATGTGTGTTTGTGCATTGCTTCTCATGGAACAACTCCACATTACCAGGGACATCCTTCATGTTGCCCTCATAAGTGTGATAACCCACTTTTGTTCTACATGGATTACTTTATGCACTGTAGTGGCAATAGGGAGAACCACAGAGCTAAGCTTCAGGAGGACAACAGGCACAGTAAGAGACCCTCCTCATGAAGGCATAGTAGTGGCCAAAAAAGTGTACAAATACAACATTTTCTTAGGAAACATGTTCCTAGACCTTGTTAATGATGTTCAGTCATACATCAATGGTTATGGGCTCTCCTAGTAAATTTGCTTGATTTCCAACACTGATGGTAAACAAAAGAATTGTGTCCAGCATGTGAAGTACTGTCAGCATTTTAAATACTTCTTTAAAAAATAGATGCAGTTCTCCTTTAAGCAGCAATCCAATTGACTGCACAGTACTGTAGCTGGACACATGTTCTGTGTACATAAAGTTGTGGCTCTATTTGTCAGTAATAGTGTAATTGGACACCCTGGCTGTGTTACCTGGGACTCATTTGAAATGGTAATTAACAATACAATACATTTTAATGGTTGGGTGACTGGGCCTCTTCCATGTGAAAACTGAGGTGAGCCTATGGGTGCTGAGAATTTAAAATGTGTTGGCATACCAATGAAGCACAAACTTTACTAGTTTTCTCTGTGTTGTATACAGTATGTGCTGGACTATGATTCCCAGAATTCATGGAAACACTGATGTTGACAACAAAAAAATTCTGAAAGGTCCATCCTTCAGACCAACCCTACCTACAGCTGGATGTGATGGCCCCACTTACTCTCTCTATCTACCCTTTACATGACCCATAGATTTGCCCCACCTGTGTTTGAATCTTTCTACTGACGTAGCACAATTTTCCTTGGCAGCTTATTCCAGTCATCCACCACTCTCTACATAAAAAATGATGTCCTGACATCTTTCCTTAATCTCCTCCCCAAATAACTTCTTTGAGTTCCCTCCTGTGCCCATGATCCCACCCAGTGACAGCAACTCCTTGAAGTCTGCCTTTTGTATTCCATAGAATTATATGTGTGTATCCACCCCATCATCCCTCTCTTCTGGCCCCAGGGTGAGCATGCTGAGGTATTCCAACCTGTCAATGTAGGATTTTCTTAATGCGCCTAAATCACCTCAATTATCATTATCGGCACTGCCTGCACTATGTCTTTCTTCTTCCACAAGTGTGGGCTTCAGAACTTCACAGAGTACTCACAAGTCAGGATGAATGAGGCATCTGAACATAGGCAGGATCACCTCCCACTCCTACAGCAGATTTCCAACCCTATGCATCCCAGCATTCTAGCTGATCATCCCACAACTCTGTTACTTTGGGCTGAAGATTTCAAGCTGTATGATTGTCACTCCCAGGTCCTTCTGCAAGTTCTTAATCATTCTTTCAGCTGCCACTACTCCCATCTTGTATACTATTGTTGGGTTCTTGGATCATATACATTTAAATGTCATACCCTAGATAATTTTTCTAGTTTCTCTAGATCTCCATCACAGTTTGAACCCCCTCCATACAGCCCACCCTACAGCACCTTTTTCTCATTTACAGTATAAAAAATTAGAATGTCCCCTGAACCCTTACCCTGATGCCACAGATGAACATGTTAAAGAAACCTGGCCCTATGACCTATTCCTATGGTACCCACTGATGGACCCCCTACCTCTGACCACACCCCATTAATAGCAACCTTCTGGGATCTCCTGCTTAGCCAATTAATTGCCCATACAGTGATCTTATTGCCTAGTTTCTGCACTGAGGTTGTTTAGCATCTTGACCAGTGATCTGCACAAGACAGAGTCATTTGCTAAAGTCTAAGTATTTTATTTTATTTGCTTTTGGTAACTGGGTAAGCACACTAGACAGCAAGTGCCTATTTTCAGGTGCGACCCAGGAGAATCACAGGGTAATTACATAGGAGAGAATACATTGACGACATTACAATCAGGAGCAGACATACTCCAATAGTGAGACAGAGTATCAGTTACAAAGATATGTGACTACAGGAACTCCATTATTTCTTTTAGTATGACTTCCATTAAATTTCATCCAATTTTCTACAGTCCCATGGTACCTTCCTTGTTTTCAAGGAAAAAGAGCAGACAGCAATATGGCTAGAATATGTGCCATTTCTTTTGGCATCCAAGGATGCAGCCCATGCAGGCCCATTGATTAGTTCACCTTTAGTGCTTTTAACTCTTTCAGTACCTTCCGCTTTCTTATACTTTTCCCACTGATACCCTCTCCCCTTCCCAACCTTGTTCTCCGTGATGATACATTCAGGTAGTCACCACTTACCTTCCACCATGAATACTGAACAAAAATACTGGTTCAGGATGTTCAATTCTGCTCTGCATTCCTCCTCCCTCTTCTCCCCCTTTCTGTGTCTGACTAACCCCTTAAAAATTACATACCACTCAGATGATGAAAAGCAGTAAACCACGGTAGGCCCCTATCTGGAACTATGTAATTTAGACATGTAGTCTGCTGTACATTCAATGTATTTAATAATACTTGTCCAACAAAGAACAAACAAACATGTAGACACTAAGATCATGTGATAACATCAGCCTGTCCCAGTGCACAGCTATTGTTAGATCAATGTCTTGATCATGGCAGTGGTATATCAAGATAGGTCACTGTTATACCTCAGACAAAAGTGTCAACGTGTTTGTTTTTTAGGTGACAGCGAGCAGAGCTGGTAGCACTTCTTGTAGGCATGCTTACTCTTTTTTAAATTTATTAAAGATTAGGATTACATTCACTCTCAGCGATGTCATTGCTGATGCTAGTAATAGGACTTTGAGTAGGTTTGCAAACCATAAACGTGCTAGTTCTATACTGCAGACAGTCAACTTAATTAGTTCTGGCTGAAGTGTGTGTATAGGTCTGAATGCAGCTTAAGCAAGATGCATTTAAACTGCAGAAACATAATTGCAAAACTAGATTGCAGCGTATATATGTGTAAGTGTCGGGGATCTATACTGTACAACTCATAAACAGACCAATACACAACAAAGACAGGCATTGGTGAATGCCCTAATGTGTCTTAATGTTGCTGGCATGTTGAAACTAGTTCTTTGTTCTTTCTCACTACTGTTTGTGATTCATGTTGCTAAGCAGTAGCTAATGCTCTATAGAACTGTACCTCTGAACATATTTGTAAGTACCAAAGTTGCTCTTTTTACTGTTTTCATTGTGTTTTTGTATGTTAAGTGCCCTGTGCCTATGGAATAGGGTGCTATACTGATAAAATGTTCTTGTCCTGTGTTGCCTTATACTGCACCAAACATCTAATTTTCTTCTTGATTGTTTCTAGTTGTCATAGCAGCAGCAGCAAAGAAAAGAGGTCTGTATGGAAACCCTATGTCCAACTATGTGAGCCTACAGTGCAGCAGTACAGCAGTGGGAAAGTATTCAGGAAGCCTGGATTCAATTCCCAGTAGGACACATTATTTCTTTCTCACTACAGTTTAATTAGTTTTTTTAACATTAGATTTCTTTTGATTAGATGGAGAAAGCACTGGGGCCAGATAAATTACATCCTAGATTGCTGAAGGAACTGGCAGATGTCCTGGCGAACCCCCTGGTGGAGCTTTTCAGCATCTCTCTGAGGACAGGGTTGGTGCCCCAGGACTGAAAGGTGGTGCATATAGTGCATATCCACAAGGGGGGATCAAGGGAGGTGGCAGGGAACTACAGGCCCGTCAGCCTGACATCAGTGGTGGGCAAGGTGATGGAGGACATTGTCAAGGAGAGGCTGGGGGGGACCTGGAAAAGATGGGGTGCCTGGACGATAGACAGCATAGATTCATCCCAGGGAAATTATGTCAGACAAACCTTGTGGAGTTCTATGACTGGGTGATGAGTGTCTTGGACCTAGGTAGACCGGTGGATGTCCTCTTTCTTGACTTCAGCAAGGTGTTTGACTTTGTTCCTCACGGGGGCATGTTGGATAAGCTGGAGAAATGGGAGTGGGGAACCAGATGATCTGATGGATAGGCAAGTAGTTCCAGGACTGGAAGAGGGTCATGGTTGGCGGGATAGTCTCATCCCCAAGGAGGGTCATTAGTGGGATCCCGCAGGGATCGGTCCTTATCCCCTCCTGTTCAACGCCAACATGTCTGACATAAGGATGGGTCTCAGGATTGAGATGAGTCTCTTTGCAGATGATTCAAAACTGGGGGTGGTGGTGGATGGGGAGGAGAGGAGGGTGGTCCTACAGGGGGACCTGGAGGCTCTGGAAAGGTGGTCTGGAAAGTGGAAGCTGAGGTTCAATGCAGGGAAATGCAAGGTACTGCACCTGGGAGCCAGAAACCCAGGCCAGGTGTACACCCCGGGTGGGGGAATGCTACAAGTCTCGATCGTTGAGAGGGACCTGGGGGTGGTGGAGGATGTCAAGATGAACAACTTGGAGACTTGTAGGAGGGCAGCGGCCAAGGCCAATGGGATGCTGAGATGCATCACTAAGGGGATCACCTCCAGAAGGAGGGAAGTGATACTCCCTCTGTATAACTGCTTGGTGAGACTGCACCTCACGTACTGCGAGCAATTTTGGAGGCCACACTTAAAGAGGGACATTGAACTCCTGGAGAGGGTCCAGAGGAGGGCAACCAAAATGATTTGGGGCTTGGGGGACAGGACCTATGGGGAGAGGCTCGAAGAGCTAAATATGTACACATTGGAAGAGAGATGGGACCGGGGGGACATGACAGTGGTCTTCAGGTACATAAAGGGGGTAAATAGGAGAGGAGCAGTCAGGGTGCTTCAAAGGAAGGAGGGGAGGCAACTAAAGGCATGGGTGGAAGCTGGGGGGGGAGACTCAGCAGAGAATGGAGAAGGTGCTACTTCACTGAGAGGGTGGTGGAACCATGGAATGCGCTGCTCGGGGGCTGGTGGAGGCAGAGATGGTGGAGGGGTTCAAGAGGGGGTGGAACAGGTACAGGGGAAGGGTTCTGGAAGCAAAATCCAGTGCAGTGAGAATATTTGGGACTGGGAAGGGAGAAGCCAGAGAGAGCGAAGGGGGCAGCAAGGTCAGTTCCCAGGGTGGGGGCTGACCAAACAAGCAGGCACTAAAGACCGTTAGGCCTATTCTTTTTTTTTTTTTTCTTTATCCTCCTCCCTTCTTGCAGCCCCCTCCTCTTCGGGAGTCACCTATGGCCTTATCAGCCTTCGCTCTCCTACCTGGAGCCGGTGCAGTCCATGCCCCATGGAGCCGTGGCTATACCCCCCCAGGCGAGTACGAGGTGGGACCTCCAACCACCCCGATGTTCCACTAATCTTCATTGGCATGCTGTCCCCGAGCAGGTAGGGGCATTGAAGGTTGGGGCCCTGGTGCTCCATCTACCAGGAGGCTGCAGGGGTTTTTCCTGGTGTTTCTCGACGTGCCAGGTCCAAGAATGTCAAGGCGCCGAAGCGCCGATATCCCCCATGCTCCCGCTCCCCCCCTCTGTTGGAGCATCGGGCTTGCTGTACCTCTGGTCTCCACCCGGGGTCGGACAAGCACCGAGCTCAGGTACCCCTCTCTCCCTGGAGAGGACGAGCGGTCCTTAGGACGCTCAAGTCCTCCCCTCCCCAGCCGGCTCTCCAGCTCCCGGGCTCATTCCCGAACCTGGGTCGCTGGCGTCGCAAGCGGAAATCCAACCGCTGCGCCGGTGGGCCGGCCTCCCGTTAGGCCTATTCTGCTGGCAATTTAGTATGTTAGCATGTAAAATGACTTTAAGCAACAAGCAACCTTTTTGAAAAATTCCACATCAGAATTACTTACATTGCAACAGCACAGAGCAGATAAACTAGGACCCTGCTGAGTATGAAGTACACAACAGACAAAACACATATCAATCATTTACAATTATAACAGGCTTGTTTGAGAAATAGTGCATGTAATAAGCTTAAAATGGGTTCAAGATAGGCACTGCAAATAACATACTGTATCATTCAGCCAGTTGGCTGCCCTTGCAGAACAGGAGGTTGACCCTGACTTGTCCTGCAAAAGCTTTTCACTAACTTACTTCTGCTCATATTTTTAGTGTTGTACTTATCTGAAATCATTTTCAAATGGGGGATCCCGAGTTGGCCTTTTTCCCCTACAATGCAGGTCTGAAACTTTGCTGGTTAGTGGTAAACAGTTGGTTTACATAAATAGATTACAGCTGTGAGTAAATGTATCTAGACTTAGAATGAATTGACAGGCTTTGATACACATAATCTTGACCCTCTCCAATACTGAATTACATCCAGCAGTGCTGACAGCAAGGCCATATTAAACAAGTGCTAAAATGGAACTTGGCACAATTAAGCTTCTTGCCTCTGGTAGTGCACCCAACCTGCAATTAATTGTGCTAACCAAGTTTTCTACATGGGGAACAAATGATAGTTTGTCATGCAAGTAAAGCACTAAGTATTTAAAGACTTCTAGGTTCTCCCATTTTGAGCCTGAGGTATTGTAGCTATTCATAGGAGAGACTCTTTTCTTCTGTTATAGGCTGCTGAACAACATAGTCTTGGTTTTCTTATAATTACGTGCCAGACAATCACTAGAGAACCAGTTTTCCACAGATTCAAAGTTAAAATTTTAAGACTTGAGACAGACTGTCTTTGCTGGGGTGCCTTGCAAAAATGTATGTGTCATCTGCATACATAAGGACTTTGGCAGACTGACAGGTTTCAGGCAGTTGATTTATAAACAGACCAAATAATAATGGGCCCAATATGAATCTTTGACTCACTCCCAACAGAGATAGTCTATCCAGGGAGGTCAGACCCTCTATTTTAAACCTTCCATGTTTCCTTGGTTAGGTAACTTTCACACCAGAAAGCATTGCCCACAGACAGACCCAGAATCAGTAATTGTTCAAGCAGAAATTTGTGGTTGACAAGATCAAAGGCCTTCATCAGGTCAATGTAAACTGAAGTCCAGGGAACCTTTGATTAGTGTATGCACACCATATTTCCACTGCATTGCTGTTACTATATTGTATAGTTGATGTTTCTCATTCTCCACTATGATTGTATTGTAACTGTTTGTCATGCATGTGCCATCTGAATTGGCCCAAGTTGTGCCTGAAAATGGTTCCTGGGATAAGTGTACCCACCCGGTAAACAAATTAAAAAAATATGTTTATATATATATATTTCAATTGTGCAAAGCCTCAGGAAGATAATGTATTCAACCAAAGGTGAAGTAGTATGCAGTCTCCTGAACCCTTGTTGTTAGAGCTTCCACCATGTTGTGGCAACAAGAAAAAGTGTGACCATTATTAGTCACCAGCACAATGCCGATGGTGAACATAGCGACTGGCAATTGTGAAGCCCGACCGCAATTGTGCCCAATGCCCCAGGACACATTCTGGCTGTACTTTAATATAATCACCTCCAGGTCAGAGGTGTATGGGACAAGAAGTGCCCTTATGGTGTTCACACCACTCACATTACAGCACTGGGCAATTAGGGTGCCAAATGCAGGATGTGCCTCCCCTCCCTGAGGCCTGCCCACCAGTAGGAATCTATCAGTAGGGAGATGTGGGGGGCACAGCTCCCCACAAGAAACCTGATCAGCAACATATGCCAATTGGTACCCTAGTTGCCCGGTACCAGATTGTGGGCATGTTCCAATGGTGGAACTCAAGGGGCACAACACCCAGATGGCACGGTCCCTGCTGAGTGCCACAAAATGCAGTTCATCAGCATGACAAGCGAACTGGTTGCGGCGCCTTAATTGCGATGCCCACAGAATGGTATACGGTTGTAAGATATATTAAACATCATATTTATCTAGGTACTCCAGGAGACAAGTTGGTCACTTATTACCCTTTTGAGCCCCTTGGACAGAGGGGAGAGGATGGAGATTAGCCTTTAGTTTGCTATATTTGTTCTGTCATCACCCCTGAAAACGGATGTCACCAGTTCAGCCTTCCATTTTTTGGGGAAATTGAAAGTAACACAGGGAGAAGTTAAAAATGTTTCTGATGGGATATGTTAGTTTTTCCAGAGCCATGGATACCAGCTTCATGTCAATCGTATCACCCCCAACCTGTTTTTTTTTTCCAGAGCTTTTTTTGATATATTTTAAAGTCTTAGTTTATATTGTAGTATAAGAGAAACTATATTTAGTAAGTGAAGAAGGTATCTCTTGGCAATAATGTTTTTTTTTTCCTTTTTATTTACTAAGGAAAGCCCAGCTAAGAAGCATCAACTTGATTACAGCTGGGTCCTGCGTTTACTCATTTTTACAAACCAGTTTACCAAGAATACTCAACCTTAGATGCAGCATCACATTTTCAATAACTTGTTCAAAGTCACACAGTATTTGGCTGTAGTGTGGTTTACACCTGCAGTCTCCTGGTTATTAACAGTACTCCAACAACATGTAGGAGGGGCACACAATTCAGCATTATTCTAAGGGTAATGGTACGTGGCACAGTCCAGGGTTTTTCAGCTCAAAAAGCATTATTTTGAGGTGACTTTCAGGGGGCATATTCCTTGTCAGATTCTGTGGGCATGATCACTCTACAATATCCCATTTCCAGTGGAGTTATGCTTCTACCCATTTTTGCAGCAGGATGGATTAGAGCACTAGGAGGTTACATGATTTGCTTAGGGTTACATAGTAAATATTTCTCATTAGCTGGGATTGCAGTTTCTAATTGTAGGGCTAGATATTTGCAGGAGTTATGCCTGGCGCAACTGAGTTGTGTGGTACAACTCCAGAAATGCAGCCCGGGGTTATATTCAAAATGGGAAATGTGCTGTGTAATTCCGTGTGTCACGTGCAAAGATAATGTATGCAGTGCATCTCCGGTGTGCCCATGCATATGTGGCACATCCTGATATTCAACCGAGATGTGCGGTGCATTTGCTGGCACATCTCGAGATGTGACACATAAATGGGCACAAAGTTACACCTGTAGAAAATAGGCCTAACTGGTAGCCATCCACGGGTGGGCTACTGTACTGCAAGGTGCAAAACAGCAGCCTCCAGCCCCTGGATTGCTACCCCCCAAGCACCAGTAACGATCCCCGTACAGTGCAACATAAAGAGCCCTGGTAGTCTAGTGATACCCACTTCCCTGCTCCTTACCTTGATCATCATAAAATATGTATTTTAATATCCCTGGTAGTCCAGTGGTTTCCCTCTCCTCACTCCATACCCTGATGCCCGTACAATATGTATTTTAATATTCCTCATAGTCCAGTGCTTCCACCAACCCTGCATGAAACCCTGATCATAGTGACATTGATAAATATCCCTGTCCATGGTGGTCTAGTGGTACCCCACCCACACAGGACCCCCATCCCACCTCGCTTCCCCACCCAGGTCATCGGTGGGCAGCATACCCATCCACCCACCTCTATGGCTGCCTGCCAAATGACAGCTTACAGTAACACCTGCAAGCACATTGGTCCACACTGTCAACCAATGGGCTTGCAGTCTGTACTGCAATAGTCATTCACAACTCTGTGAAAGCTGTGAATGACTATTACAGTACACACTGCAAGCCCATTGGTCGACAGTGTGGACCATTGTGCTTGTAGGTGTTACTGTAAGCTGTCATTCGGTGGGCAGCTGCAGAGGTGAGTGGGTGAGTATGCTTCCTGCAGATAACCTGGGTGGGGGAGTGGGGTGAGATAGTGGTCCTGTGTTGGTGGGGGCTGGGGGGTACCACTAGACCACCATGGACTGGGATATTTATCATTATTACTATGATCAGGGTTTCGTGTGGGAAGGGGGGAGCCACTGGACTACCAGGGATATTAAAATACATATTTTATGGGGATCGGGGTTTCACGTGGGGAGGTGGGTACTAGTAGACTACCAGGGATATCAGTCATGCTGTGCAGGATGCACAGCACATTCTGCTTGCCAGCCCTACACAACTCATGCAAATGGGGCCATAAGGACATGAAAATGGCCCCATTTGTGCCTTGCATGTATAACGACTCCATTTGCATGTTCAGGTCTATATATTTGTAAACTGCACCTGGCTCATCTCCAGTTGTGCTGGGGCATTACCATTCCAGGTATTTAGACCTGTCTGGGGGGGTTATGCTGGATCATTGTGCTTGCACTGCCCACATAGTTTGGGATATTCAGAACAGATTCACCAATGCTCGTCTCTTTTGAATATATCCCTTTGTTGCTCCGGTGCAACTCAGTTATGAGGCACAACCACTTGCACCATTGCCAGCTGCAGTTTTCAATAGGAGGACTGTAGTTCCTAAGGGGGGAAGGTGGTGGGTGTTGAGTGGGTGAACCAAGCAAGGGGGGGAATGCCACTTGTTTTACAAAATAAATTGGACAGGAGGGGGTACCACTGGACTAACAGGGTAATTTATTTTAACAATGAGGGTCAGATGAGAGGGGTTACCACTGGACTACTATGGTAATTTATTCTCACAGTGGAACTCAAGGCTTGGGATGTGAAGGGTGTACCACTGAACTATCAGGTTAGTTTAATTTCATAACAGGAATCAGGGTGGTTGGGGTACCATGAGACTTCTTGAGTTTATATGTTAGTGTAAGGAAAGTGGATGAAGGTGGGGGTAATGATCAAAACTCTGAACAATGCTTCCATACATACAGTACATATGAATACAGGCATTGTACAGAGCAGCTAATAGGCACACAAAAGCATACAAATACAGCTTAGCAAATTGCATGCCATATTAGCATAAAGGCTTCTGATTATGGCACCCAGGGCAAAGATGTTATTCCATTTGTGATTGGCCAATGCCTTTGCTCATGGGTGTCTTTTGCCAGCTGGGGGCTGTGGTGCTCTGTGCTTATGCACGTTGTGCAGTGCTACTACAGCTCAGCATTTGTACTTCCTGCTTTATAAATGTGTCCTCCAGGTGTTGGCATGCTTTTTCATGTGGCTCAAATGGCCTGTGTGGGAATATGGGGACTCGACTTATAGTACGTGTTTACTGCAAGGCTGGGTGTTCAACTCGCCTGATTTGAAATTTTAAATGTTGTGCTTGTCAAAAACAAAATATTGCATACTCAATAAAAATGGCTGAAACACTGACACAAAATGAAATGCAGGTACTGAGGTGATCTGTACATATTATCCTGTGTTTCAGGCATATCAGTTTTCTAACTTTGCGTTCTTTTTTCATTCTTTACTCCAGCTCAATCACATTTCCCTTTGGAATCAAATCTGAGTTGGAAAAATAAATCCTTTATAAAAAGTAAATGTTTCTTTGCTAATTAAGAGCATCACTATATAACTTCTTTGAGTTCTAGAACCATTCAGTTTTGCTTCTCGGTTCTCAAACACTAAAAAGTCACGAGGAGATACACATGGCCAAGAGACATTTTCTGAGCCCTATTTACTTATAAAACAAGTCAGAAATATTCTATTTATATAACACAAACCACTTCCTTTAGGAATTTTCAGAACCCTTGGTGCTTCATGTTAATTTAGTCAAGATTAATGTTACAGTACTTTTTGTGTGACACAACTGTTCATCTGTTGTGTGGTCTGTTTAGATGCGCAGTCATTGGACTGTAGTACTGGTTGTAATTTTTTCCTTTACAGTTGCACAACAGGGCACTATCATACATATCCAACACACACCTTGGAGCCATGACAGGTACATCATCTCACCTCAGCTGGTAACCATGCTGCTAACCTAGAGTATAAACTATGGGTCAGGGTGTGTAATGAGAAGTTTACACACACAAGAGGGGTTAGATGCTATGTAAACCCCCGAGAGCAAAACTCGAGGGGTTTATGACTAGCATCTAACATCGAGGGTGTGTGTAACCTTTGAAGTTACACACACCGGCCCATTTTTTATTTTATATAATTGCTGGGTTTGCCTTTTTCACCACAGTAATTATATACAAGCATTTGTCAATGCCGAATGCTCGCTTGCAGATATTTGCAGTAGTGTTTGGCATGTATGGTGCTTTACCCTAATGCCCTGTGCGATTGCTGGTATTTGCACAATAAATTTTCAGCATGACCTTTTTGTTACCCCCATTGTGCGCTACATAGGCGGAAACATGTTTTGGGCAGGATGTGAAAAATGACAGCTATACTGCTCTTAAGGAAGTGTGATAAAATGGCAATGTTGAAAATGTGGAGTGAAAATATTGAAAATTCACAAACTTACGAGCTTGCAGAGGAACTGCGCAATGAACACTCGTAAAACAGTCATTTTTAGGAATTTTGTCACCAAATTTTCAACACAGCCATTTTAAGACCTCTGCTCATGAACAGTGTCACTGTGATTTTCTTAATGTGTCCCATACATTGAGTTTGCACACCGACTGCGCCATTGTGCGCTACATGGGAGGAAACATGTTTTGGGCAGGATGTGAAAAATGACAGCTATACTGCTCATGAGGAGGTGTGGTAAAATAGCAATGTTGAAAATCTGGAGTGAAAATATTGAAAATTCACAAACTTACGAGCGTGAGTAGGAACTGCGCAATGCAGACTTGTAAAACAGTCATTTTTAAGAATTTTTTCACCAAATTTTCAACACAGCCATTTTAAGACCTCTGCTCATGATCAGTGTCACTGTGATTTTCTTAATGTGTCCCATACATTGAGTTTGCACACCGACTGCGCCATTGTGCGCTACATGGGCGGAAACACATTTTGGGCAGGATGTGAAAAATGACAGCTGTACTGCTCATGAGGAGGTGTGGTGAAATGGCAATGTTGAAATCTGGAGTGCAGATATTGAAATTCGCAGAAAGCGTCTTGACGTGCATAGGAACTGCGCGCTGCGCTTCGTCAAACAGTCATTTTAGGATTTTTCACCAAATTTTCAACATACCCATTTTAAGACCTCTGCTAATGAAGAGTGTCACTGTGATTTTCTTAATGTGTCCCATACATTGATTTCTTTCGGCTTTCTGCATGGTATGCGCTTCATGGGCGAGAAACACATTTTGGGCAGGATGTGAAAAATAACAGCTGTACTGCTCATAAGGAGGTGTGGTAAAATAGCAATGTTGAAAATCTGGAGTAAAATATTGAAAATGCAGAACTTATGAACCTGCATAGGAACTGCATAGCCGCGCTAGTAAAACAGTCATTTTGGAATTTCTGCCCAAATTTTCAACATGGGGTTTTGGGACCCTTCTCATGAATGATGTCACTGTCATGGCATTATTCAGGCCCAAAGGGTGATTTCATGCAGTGACTGCTCAGTGACTGTGAAATCACCCTTCGGGCCGCAATATCGCCATGACAGTGACATCATTCATGAAAAGGGGTCCCAAAAACCCCATGTTGAAAATTTGCAAAAGTCCAAAAATGCCTGAAATATGCAATAAAGTTGAAACCCCTATCTAGCCCATTATACAGCTTACTGGCATTTCCTCAGTTGGCGGTCGGCTTTGAAGAGTGCAGGCGTGTTCCGGTCCACGAGGAGATTGTGCCGAGCTCCGGTCAGTATGGGGTGAGGGGGTGTGGGGAGCTGGGTGCACAGTGGGTGGGGGCAGGTTTTGGGAGGGGGACGGAGACTACGTGGGACCGTTTTTTCTTTACAGGTTTAAAAAACAAGGACTACGTGGGACATTTGCCATGCTGGGGTGGGCTTCAGCGTGGCAGAAGATGGCTGGGAGGCTGGGAGCCGACCGAGGAGATTGGACACCCCCGTCTGACCCAAGCCTGCAGGGGCCGAGGAATAACGAGTTGAGCTTTGTTCGGCAACAACGGGACATTGCCGCTGGTGGGCTCCCAGCATTGCAGTAGGATGGCTGGGGGGCCGTGGAGCCGACGGGGGATTGGGCACCCATCGGCAAACAACATTGCCACGCTGGGGTGGGCTCAGCGTGGCACCAAAGCTTTGGGGGTGGCGTGATGCGGGAAAGCCGTGGCCAGCAGAGGGAGGCGGCATGATGCAGTGCTCGGCATGACAGCAGTGGTTTTGAAGCAGAAGACCACCGCTGTCATACAGAGCTCCCGCATCCATTGGTGCAGGACTGCCACGCCTGCTCAATGGAGCACTGGATTGTAAGGGAGTGGCACACCTCCAAAGTGTGCTGCTCTCCCAAAACGTTCCTTGTGCACGCGTGCAAGTGAACGTAAAAATGAAAATATTCCATAGCACTCGGCAGTCTAGCTTGATTGAGGTATGCAGTCCGTGGTGCCATTTTCTTTTTATTTTAAAGCTTTTTTTATTTTGCTCCTTTGTGAAAAGATACATTTTTGCCCATTGTGGTAGATTTTATATTTAAAAATTTGTTTACCGCTGAGTCCAAATAGTGGTTAGTTGTCTGAAGAAGAAAAAAGCGTGGGGCCGTTGTGAGAAGAGCTGCAGCAGGGCATGCGCTGAGTGGTGGAAACCATGCACATTTGCAATTATAAACGCCTCTTTATAACGGCAAATTAAGCCATGGTTTCCCTATGGGAAAAAGGCTAATTCAGTTATTGCACTCCTTTTCTCAATTGCTCCTGCTACCAGTGTAACTTTCTGGAGTGTTGTTTTACCAACCAGCAAAATGTAATGACAGCTGGGAAGAAGCCACATATTTTCAGGGGCTGGGAAGTTCAAGTGATTGCCAGACAGGGAATCACTGCAGCCAGTGACAAGACTGATAAAGGCCCTCTGTGGCAGGGAGCCATTGCTGCCAGTGTCATTATCAAGAAAGCTCTCCTGGAGCAGAAGACACCACTGTGTATTATAACATTAATAAAGCCACTCTGGTGAAAAGCACTGCAAGCTGTAATGTGAAATACACATTTGTAAGAGTGTGTGTGTGTGTGTGTGTAGGTGAAGGGGGGGTGTTTGTGGAAGTATTTGTCTGAGTGTGTGTGTTTATGGATGTACCATCTTTCACACCTTGGCACCACCCTGTACCTTTGGTACTTTGATGTACAGTATTTCTCTTACAAATATTATATTTATTGAATTACTGTAGATTACAGGTCTGAGTTTGTTCCAGATGGGGTGCTACCATGGTTGACTATTTTGCTTCCGCTGAGAGTTAAGTCATTTTTTTGCTCACGTTTTCCTTTGGGTTTTGTATTCATCTTAAGCAGTAAGAAGCTCCATATTCTCAGTGTTTCTGACAATCCTGTCTCTGAATTTGTGCTTTGTCTGCTTGTATTGGAAAAATACTTTATCCTACAGCTTCACTCACTCTGTTATGTTTTACTCTGTGTTTGATTTGATCCCCTCTGCTGACTGCCGACCTCCTTGCCTTGATAAGATGCAAGTCTGTGTCTTCCTTCATTTGACAAAACTTATACTTTTTGGAAGCTTTCTTTTTCAGTTTCAATCCCAACTTCTCTTGTGTACCACAAATATTTCTTCACTTTCTTCCTCTTTCCCGCAACACTAAAACAGAGACTTGTAACTTCTAATTCCCCATCCTTGATTAGGTTCCTCTTGCTTCTCACCTGAAACTGCTGCATCCACCACTACCCCCTGCCAGCTTCTCCCTTACCATGTCCCAAATTCTTCCAAAATCTGCCCTTCCAAAACCCAACATCTTTGTCCAGGTATCTGTTGCATCTGGCTCAAGCTTGATATCAAACCGCATGATCCAATGATCACTGGTGCTCAACAGATCCTGAACTATCAGACGATCAGTGCTGTCCCTACCTGTAAGGATCAGATCAAGAAAAGGTCCCTCTTGTGTAGGTTTCTTCACTCTTTGCACTAGTTCAATGGCCTAGGGAACCAGTACCTATTGTTATGCTTGTGCAACTGTATTATTTTGCTTTGTCCATTTGCACTCTCTCTCTCTAGTCCATGAGGAATTACCACCCTGCCAGGACACCAAATGCAAGGAACCCTTGAAGAGGGTTCCACCCCTAGTGGGAAGGTTCCCTTGGCTAAAGATACCGTAGGAAGAATCCCCCAGATGAGAGAGGCATGTCACTAGAGGAGGAGGGGAGGATGGAGGGGCAAAAAAAGAGGGTGCTTCAGGGAGAGGCTTGGAGGAGCTGCTTATATATGCACAGATGGAGGAGCTGTCCGACACAAAGCTGCACAGGGAGGGAAGTGATTTAATGTTGTATTTAACTGTATTGTGTGTGAACTGGTGAGCACTGCATTGATGTGGGGTGGGGGGATTGAGCTGATTAAAGCTTTTTTAGGCTGCAACGGAGGCTCGGGATGAGAGAAGAAGGCCAGAGAGTCTGGGTTCCTGGTAGCAGAAGAAGGATGGTCACGTGACCCAGTTAAGCCTATCGGGAGCCTGGGACCATGATATTTAAGCAGCACCAGGGAATCAACAAAGTCCAAGAGGGTAGCATCTTTCAAAAAAAGAGGTGTGCAAGAACAAGAGGTCACAATTTGAAGATAGAGGGGGGGCGGCTCAGAGGTAATTTAAGGAAGTATTTTTTCACAGAGGGGGTTGTGGATGCATGGAGCGGCCTTCCAGAGGAGGTTGTGGAGTCAAAATCAGTGGTGGAATTCAAGCATGCATGGGACAGTCATAAGGCAATTCTGGGGGGTTGGGGTAAGAAGAAGTAGGCTGCTGGTTAACTAGGATCTGCAGCTTATCCAGTAGGTAGGGAAATGGGCAGACTGGGTGGGCCAAGTGGTCCTTATCTGCTGTCAAATTCTGTGTTTCTATGTTTCACCATCTTAGTAATCCATCCACAAATGGATGGAGGAGCCGGCTGAGACAGATCTGCATGGGAAGGGAAGTGATTCACATTGTATTTAACGGTATTGTGTGTGTGAGCAGATGGGCACTACATTGATGTGGGGGGATTCAGCTGATTAAAAATCTTTTTTGGCTGCAATAAGGGCTCAGGATGAGGGCGGATGGCTGGAGATGGTGGTTTCCTGGCAGGGGAAGGAGGATGGTCACATGACCCGGCTGAGCCAATCAGGAGGCTGGGACCATGATATTTTAGCAGAGTCATCTTAGTTGTTTGGCCACAGATGGAGGAGCCAGCTGAGATGGAGCTGCATGGGGAGGGAAGTGATTTACTTTTTACACTTTTTTGTACTTTATTCCATTTGCACATGATAATACAAAAAAGTGATTCCTTCAGGAGATACAGTATATTCTTCCAATAAGTTAATTATTATAAACATCCTAATAATACAATTCACAAAAAAAGGGGAAAAAATTAACAGGAGACCATCACTAGAAACAGAAGTAACCACTACCATGTCTATATAGCAAAAAGGCACTAGAGATGCGGTGTGACCTTTCTGACCAAATATAGAGCACCTTTTAAAGGTTTCTAGAGGATTTTAATTTTTCCTGCATTGGTATCCAAACCATTTCAAATGTCTTCATTTGTTTAACTGAGACATAGTGTATTCGCTCTAAAGAATGAATGCTCATCATGGATTTTAACCACACCTTAAACAGAGGAGGGTCTGAATCTTTCTACTTCAATACTATCTGCATGAAGGCTTGAGCTAAACAAATGTTGATAAGACATTGATTGTGACTGGGCAATTTATTACATGGCACACCGATTCTTAGTAACTTCTACAGTGGGGCCCAGATAGTCAAACTGCACCCAAAAAGTGCGCAATAGCAGGAGCAAGTGCAAGTCTATTGCACCCATGCGCAAGAGATGCGATATTCAAAAATGGAGCAGGCCAAATTGTGCCTACAGCCGATGACTGAATATCGTACCACCTGCGCCATAATGCAGCTAGGGAGGGGAAGCTGAGCAGATCTGATGCGCCATAGCACAACAAGAGATGTTCAGCTGAGCAGTCCAGAGGCACCATAGTGCAACCAGGGAGCCCCCCAGCAGCAGAGCAATATAACTGCACAACCAGGGAGGTAGGGGCCCACCACCCATGCCACAGATGGGCACAGGAACACACAGCAGAACAGACATCGTCCTCCCACACCCCAAGCACAGCACAACTGGGGGAAGGCTGGAATAACCACTGGCCCATGGAGACAAGCAAACAACTCACAGCCTGGCTATGGTGCCCCATCACACCTACCGGCAAGCTGTGACTAGCACACAAGGAGGGCAGACCAACCCATGCCACACCATCCCCCCAGTGCATAGCACCCCTGTACTGTGACCCCAGACACTCCCCCCATGAGCAGTGACCACCGCTGCAGGAAACCCCATGCATGCCACCACCCCCACTGTGACACTGCAACCCTGTGCACCACAGAACCATGCAAGCCAGCTCCACCACGAGCACCCATCAGTGGGTGGCAGCACACGGCAATGCAACAATGGCAGACACATTGCCACCATGCACAGTCCCCCCAAGATACTGTTGAGAGATCGACCATGTGTCAGCACAAGAGGTACCCCACGCGGGACAGGGTGTGCCCCTGACACCACCATCAGTGGTACAGCACCCTGCACAGCATTCCAGTGACACACCCCGACCCACCACTGGTCACAACAGCCAGCACAGACATCCACAGTGGTACGTGGAAGCATGCACCACACCAGATGCCACACAGTGTATGGACAGACACCCACCCATACCCAAGGGCACACCAACACAGGGACACAGTGGTGGGGAGACCAAGCCCCCATTGTGGGCCCATGTAAGTTGTGTACACACAACCCGCAGTCCTCCATGGCATTGGAGTGGCAGCCACCCTGCGCAGGCACTGTGGACCCATACACCACCAGCAGTCGCCCGGAGCACAAGTCACAGACAGTGGGGCACATCCCCTGCAACACACACAAGGCACAGCATGGAGGTGGGACAACGACTGTGGTGCCCACAGTGCCACCCGAGCCAGGCATGCACCACACCAGTGACAGAGGAAACCCAGCAAAGTGACGGGTACAGTGGCTGCCCTGCAGGGACAGCCACCATTGACATGCCAGCGGACCATGCAGGTCACAGACATGCATGTGTGTCAGCTGCACAGGCCATGGACGGGCTGATGGGTGCACCATGGACACAGAGCACGTGCCATGGACCACTGCACACAGTCATCCAGTGCACAGGGCACAACACACACACCACAGACACTGACTGATAGCTACCCCAACACCATAGTCATTTCCACATGGACACACACATACCCATGACTGCACCACCCCTGACGCCATGCACACCACTGCAGCTGAACACCTATAGCCCACTGCAAATCAGAGACCACCACAGTATTCATATCAAAATCAAATGTATTGCAAAAATATAATATTCAACTATTTACAAGAATACAAAAACTATATACAAGGTTGGGGGGGCCACAAACAAGGTGGGGGTGGGTAGGGGCAGGGATGGACAAATGGGATGGGATAGGAGGGGTGTGAGGGTGGGTCCAGGGGGGTAGGGGAATTCAGGGACTGAGGGATCCCTAGCGGGAGTGCCGTTCTGTGCTGTGTGACCTCTGGCCTCTGTGCCTCCTCAGTACCCCGCTGCGATCCAATCTCCGGAGGATTTTCAGGGATTCCCTGGCCAGCAGTAGAAGTTCCCACACAGCCTTCCTGATGTCCCGTAGATGGCAGGTACCTAGGACGAGGGAACACAGTCAATAGGTGTGAATGCACAACCCCATACAGCCCACCCACTGTGCATGGCATACAGCCATGGGACACACCACTGTGATGGTGTGTGACCACCCGCAGTGATCACATCCACAGGACCTACCTACCCAGGTGCATACATCCATGCGGAATGCTGCACACCCACCAGCCAAGTCATGCACAGCACCGTTTAGTGACATGACTATGTGGTGCAAAGGCAGTGGCACAACCATGCATCTGGTGCATGCATGGACCACCATTGACGCACTCCCAGACATGCATTGCCACTGGACAGTTGACTGTAACAAGTTGTGTGCATGGCAGCGGTGTCGATGAATGGTAGCCATGCCCCACTGCCCACCCTGTCACACAGCATGCAATAGTAATCATGGATATATGGCAGTCACCCTCATCGGGCCAGTCAGGTGGGCAGTGATGGCCCTTGCCCCGCCTGGCTGCACTGTCCTCCTCCCTCTGCCGCTCCTGTCTCATTGTGCGGAGTTCTTCTGGGCCTGTGGGGAAAACAAGGAGAGAAGAACATCAGTACAATCCCAAAGCAAAATCCCCCTGCCCCAAGGTGTGTGTGCCTCCACCCAGCCAGACCCACCACCCCACACCATGTGAACACTGCCACAGTCAACCCTGATGGTCCCTCCCCTATTTGCTGGACACATACAACACTGTGACCCATATGGATGATAAAAATGTGTTGATGGAACCCCTACCTGGACGTGGCAATGTGCCCCTCCTGGCATGTGCCCACAGTTGTGCCAGTAGCTCCAGCTCCCTCCTCTGCAGGTCCCCATAGCAGTGCCTGCACTGCTCCGCACTCCTCCCCCATCTGGTGGCCTCCTTCAGGGCAGTGGCCACCTCCTGCCACACCTGGGTCCTGGCCCTGTACAGGGGCGCCTCCCTGAAGACAGGCCCGTGGTGTGGCTCAACAATTGCCACCAGATTGGCTAACTCAATGGCTGTCCACTGCGCTGCCCATCTGCGTGCCATCCTTACAGCTATAGTAAGCAATATGGTGCTCTGCAGCACGGCTCCCCATGTGCAGATGCTGTGCGGTACAGTGCTGCCATTCCCTATCGTGCTTTTACCGAACAGTGCAATAGAGGTGCACCCATGCCTGATGCATGGTGCCTATGGGGCAAAGGTCGGGCACAGGGTCAAGGGTCTCTGGCACATGACCACGCACAGCGACATTGGAAGACAATGCGTGTAGTGCGATTGGCTGCCTGTGTGCCAGCACCATAGTGGACTACTGAGCAGTTGGGCCATTGCACCAATGATGGCCGAGTGCCACAGTGCCATGTAGTGACCATCACTATAGCGCCACTGGCACAATGGTAGCCATGCCCTGCATTGCCTACCACGCACAGCACATCATCCGTGCGGCAGACACCTGTGTCAGCAACCCAGACATGCGCAGTGAGGTGTACTACGCATGTCACAGAACTGCGCCATTGGCTCAGCAGGTTCAACACAATTGCACAAAGCGCAACAGCGCGATATTCAGCCGTCATATGTAAATCATCTAATCAGCCATTCAATGGTGCAGCACTGCAATTTGCATCTACTTAAAGTTGCTCCTTGGCTCATTTGCATGGATTGCGCTCTAAAAGTGCAACAATGTGCTGCAGTGGCCATAGTCGGTTACTGAAGTCTATTGGTGAGTTGCATGCTGTTTGGGAGTGTGGACTGTGGATTCAGGGACATGCATGGGACTACACAGTCACAGGTAACAACTGCCATTCTTACAGACTACATAATGACTGAGCAGGTTGTTGGAGAGGAGGAACACAATGGTGGGAGGAGGAGGAGGCCTAACTTTACAAAGGCCAAAACCGAGGCCCTGGTCGAGGCCTACCTGGATCAGTAGCCATTTCTCAGTGGACGGCGGGGAACACCTCAAGCCCGTGCTGCTGCATGGGAGGAGGTGGCATGTGCTGTGAACCTGCATGGCAGCCACGAGCGCTCTGTGCAGGAGTGTAAGAAAAAGATGGGCACGGACAGGAGGAGGGTAAAGGAGAAGGTGGCTACCATCAGGGCAGCACATGCTGCAACAGGTGGGGGACAGCTGGAGGTGGTACAGCTGACCCCACAGGAGGAGAAGCTTTCTGGAAGCATGCAGTGCAGTTCCATTGAGAGTGTTCCAGGTGGTGGCTTCCAGATGGGTGGTGGCTCATCACTGCATGGTAAGTCATGGTCTATCTATGAAGGGGCAGGGTAGGTCACACACACTAATGTGACTTTGCTTTCCCTTACAGATCCTGAGTGTCTGCATGAGTCAGCGGTGGTGGGCCTGTTCACTGCGGACAATCAGCTGGAGTTGGAGGAGGGACCATCCACCTCCACAGGTATACTTGGATCACTGCGACAGTGGGGCCGCCTGGCTGTCCACACTGATGTCATTGTACCAGATGTGGAGGAAGCCCTGCCTGTGTCCCAGTGTGCCGGTGTCCACAGATGCCAGCTTGCTGTGACTGTGGCCAGTGCAGAGTCTGTCACCAGTGATGATGACATGACCGTCATGGGCAGTGACAGGTGTGTGCCACGGGATGGCCACACAGCAGGGCAATTTGTGCCCATGGCTGTGGGTGGTGCCACCATGGAGGTCTGCATGTCAGCACTGTCCCAGGCTGTGCCTGTCAGCACCAGTGGGGCAGCACTGGTGTCTGTTCAGGACAGTGGGACTGTTGCGGCCACTGCGGCAGCACCACTGGGCCCTGGAAAGTGGCAGCTGGAGGGGCAGCTTCAGCAGTCGCTCAATGGGCTTGGGGATATAAAGTTCAGCAGTGGTGTCTGTGCACTGCCTATGGACATGCTCAGACCTGGTCCTGGTGTGCAACACCGACCCTCAAGGGGTGCTGATCATCGGGGTCGTGCATACCCTGAGGGACAGCAGGCCAAAGAGGCTGATGACATCTTAGACGAGCACACCCGCCTACTGCAAGCATTGGTCCAGCAGCAGATGCGGCTTGTGATGTCCGTGGATGCACTGCATGTGGCTCTGGAGTGAGCAGAGGAGCATCGCAGCAGGGACACCGCACTGATCCTGGCAGGGATGGACCATTTGCGGGAGGATGTGACCGCAGCCATTGACAGGCAAGCACAGGCATTCATTGCTGTCATGGCCACAATGGGCACACAGTCAGGTGCCCATGCATCGCAGACACCACGCAGTGCACTATTCACCCCCCATTCTCGGCGTCATGCGACTCCCACCCTGTCAATGCCGGGTTGAGCTGTGGGCATCCCGAGCACTCCTGGTGCAGGCATGTTCGGTGTGTTGCAGACCCCTGTGCGAGTACAGTCACATTCACGCAGTGGAACCCCTGGGGGACAATTGGTGCCACCCCATGAGGCCAGTGGTCAGCCTGTCAGTGCTGGTGGGTCTCAGTGGGGCTGCCCATGCATCCATGGTGGCTGTGGCATGGTGTCACGTGACTGACCTGTCTTCCAGCGAGGCTACTGTCTGGTGCTGCCCTGTGTGCACTGTGTGTTTCAGTGGGCAGTGCACGGGTGGGTACCTGGCCCTGCATGTGGACACAAAGTGCACCTGCACACCCTCCCAGCTGCTGTCTGCAGTTGTGTGTGCATTATGATGCCTGCATTGCGCTGTACACCAATGTGCAATGGTGCTCAGCATCTGACACATGCACATGGACAGGCAGTGGGAGTGGTGGCCTGTGGACATGTGTGTTGCTAGGGTGTGTGTTCTGGGTCAGTGTGCCTCCTGCTCTCTGTGCATGTTTGTTGCATTGTGTGTGAGCTTGTGTGTGTGTCCGTCCATGTGGCATGTTAATCTTTACCCATCCCTGCCTATGTGTGTGCTTCTGTGCCCTGCCACTTCCCTTGATGGCATGCATCCCTGGTGTGTGTCCATGTGTGTTTGTAGGTTGTGCCTTAGCCACTGGTGGTTGTGCATGGCTCCATGACTTACCTGGGTTGGCTGAAGTGCTCCTCCGTGATGGTGTCCCGGTGCAGCTGTGCCAGCCAGAGCAGTTGGGGGTTCCCACGGCCAAGGGATTGCTGCCCATCACCATCATCACTGGCATCCCCATCGTCCCCATTGCTGTCCCCCTCTTTGACCTGTATGGCTATCCCACATTCGTTGGCCATGTTGTGCAGGATGCAACATGCCAGGAATAGCCCACTGGCCTTTGAGGGGCTGTACTGTAGGGCACCGCCAGAGGTGTCCAGGCAACTGAAACATGCCTTCAGCATCCCGAACACCCACTCGATGACATTACTTGTGGTGGCGTGTGCCTCATTGTAGCGTTGCTGTGATGGGGTCTTGGGCCACCGGTAGGGTGTGAGCAGCCAGAGATGGAGTGTGTATCCACTGTCACCTGTGTGTAGAGGGCAGAGGTTAGTTTTGTGATCAGCATCGCCCTGCCCCAGGCCATGTAGGCCACTACCCATGCCACCTCTGGCCATGCCCCCCCAGGCCCTATGATTGTCCATGGAGTTTGCATACTCACCCAATAGATGTCCAATGGGGTTGACCCCACTCTCGAATCTGTAGCACAGTGCCGACTGGTGCCAGATGAAAGAATCATGTGCTCCCCCATAGTGTGTGACACAGACATTGATTATGCACCCCCTGGCATCGCACACCACCTGACAGTTGATGCTGGCATAGCCCTTGCGATTTATGTATGCAGCCCCCTCGGGGCCAGGTGGTATGCGTATGGCCACATGGATGCAGTCTATTACCCCTAGCACGTCAGGCATACATACTACCCTGTGGAACTCCTGTATGTTTGCTCTGCGCTCTGCCGCTGTGCTAGGGGAAATCAATGTACTCCACAGCATGTGGCAGCAGTGTGCTGAGGAATTGGGTGGGGTGGCGTGATGTGGTTGACTGGGTTATGCCTGTAGTGTCCCTAGTTGGTCTCTGGAAGATACCCGTGGTGAGCAAGCACATGCAGGCTGTTACCTTAGTCTCCACTGACAGGGCATGGCTCAGTTGTGTGGGTGACTGCATCACATCACTGCACAGCTCACAGAGCTGCCTCAGAATTGTCCTATTCAGGTGGTACCAGCTCACAATCTCAGTATCAGTGTACAGCTCAAAGCTGGTGCGGGCTTGGTACTGCCTGTTGGGGGCATACCACTGATGGGCCCTTCCATGGCCACGCCTCCCTGCCGCCCACCTTCTCACCCCCCCTCATAACGGCCTCCATTTGGAAGGTGGCACTGGCCATGTCCCTGGCTTGTGTTCACCCCCCCGGCAGCTGTTGCTGTACTCCCCCGCTGTCCTGGCTGCTACTTCCCCTGCACCATGTACACTTGCCTGTGCTGGCTTCTGTGCTGTGTGGCTCCCCACACCTTCCCTGTGCCTGGCTGTTCAGACTGCCCTTTCCCTGGCCTGTCCTGTCTGTCTAGTTAGAGTTCTGCCTCATGTGGCTTCCCTGTAGCATTCTTGAGCCTCTCCCTTGCTCCTTTTTGTTTTGGCTCATTTCTGCTATGGCACAACTTCCTCTTGCTCCCCTATTGAGCATGGCTCAAGTCATTGAATATCAACACTGCGCCATTTATGCATGGTTCCTCCCCCTTCGGTTGCGCATACCTTCATTATCATTGCACTGTTGCTCAGCATGATTTCGGGGGCACAACTGCCTCCTGCTGTATATCACAGAATGGAGCAATTTTGGACTTGCGCAGGTGCAACCCTATTGCGTATGGCTCAACTCTTTTGAATATCTGGGCCTGGGTTTTTAAGTAATGCATAATTTAATGAATCAGACATTATGCTAATGATCAATTCCCACTAGAGGTCAAGTTTAGGATACAAAATAAACATATATTCTAGGGTGCCAACCTCTGAGGTACATCTAGGACAGAATGGAGGGATGCCTGAGTTTATTTTATATAAAAAGTTAGGGGAATGATACGTGTAATGCAAAATGTTGAATAATATCTATTGCAACCTAATCAATTCTAAACCCTAAAGTTTGATATTAATAGAATTTTCCCAACAGGTTAGGGGTATCTGAACTCCCATTGTTCCCTCCTTTTGCTTTTAATTGACTTGTAATAACCAGTGATTTGGGTAGTATTATTTTATAAATTTGTGAAATGGATTTCAGATGGATTATTTGTTTAAAATACTTCTCCAAGGCAGAACATTTTTCATCAGATTCCTTTTTTATATTTTTCTGTATATAGTCCCTAATTTGTAAATAGCCAAAGAAATGAGTGTTAGAAATTTCCCTTATTTTTAAGAAATCCAAAGTCAATAATCTGACCATTCTCCGCAAATTAACCCATTTCACACAGTCGTTTACTCTACTTTGTTTTAAATATGGAGTCCTGCTGCGATGGTGGGAATAAATTGTTTAAGAAAATAGGGGCTTCTAAGGACGTCGTACTTTTCAAAAATTTCACACCAGAGATACATTTCCAAATATATCTAGTAGCATTAGTTGGAAGAGCAAGGTCTAGTTTTAATTTTAGTGGGTCTATATATAAAGCATGCTTGATGTTATTAAATGGGGTTTGAGAAGTTTCTATGAAACATGAGGCATCATGTTTACTGTCATTAAACCAGTTAGGAATGATTGCAAAGTTGTTTGCATAATAGTAATATCTAAAATTTGAATTGACCAACCTGGTTGCTGAGTATGGTAATGTTAACTTTTCCACCTTAAGCCTTGGCTTTCTCCCCTTCCACAGAAATTTCTTAACAGCCAAATCTAACCAGTTAAAAAAACATTTATCTGCAATTATAATCTGAACAAACTGGATTGAGGACATGAATTTGGGGAAGATAGACATCTTAATTACATTGATTCTGCCCTTAAGGGTATAGTGAAGCATTTCCCAGTGTCTTATTAACTTCTTGACTTCTTCCAATATTGGTTCAAAGTTTAAAGCATGCAGTTATTTAAGCCTGTTACCTAGTTTTATTCCAAGATATGTGATTTGGCAAGCATTCTTGATATCAAAATGCTTTGGAGGTGTAAAAGGATTTGAATGCAAGACTGTTTCTAAGACCTCTGTCTTTGACCAGCTCACCTTATATCCAGAAGCTTCTCCAAACTCTGTCACAAATTTCTAATATTCCAGGGAAGCTATGGTTAAGATCTTTCACATAGATTAGAGTATTGTCAGTATACAAACTGATCCAATGTTCTTGTCCATTGATATTTGGTCTGCATATCTTTGCCGATGCTCTAACATCAATTGCTAATGGTTACATTGCGAGGGCAAATTTGAAGTGGAGACAGTGGGCATCCTTGATGGGTGCCACACTGTAATGATATTGGCAGTGATATTTCCAAATTAGTTCTGACCCTGGCCACCAGACCCGGTACAGTATAGTGATCCATCTAGAAAATCCTGTCCTGAAGCCACAAGTCTCCATAATAAATTTGATATAAGGGCCATTCTACTCTATCAAATGCGTTTACTGTGTCTAACAGGATCATAGACAGGTCTTGAAAGCAGACCATAATATTTATAGTGCAATGAAGATTAGAACTCAGAGATCTCCTTTTATAAAGCCATTTTGGACTGTATGAATAAGGTCCAGTAATACACACTTGAGTCTGGTGGCCAGGGCTTTTATCAAGATTTTTGAGTCTGAATTAATAAGTTGAATGGGTCCAAAGGAAATGGGGTTACATAGGTCTTTGTCTTTTTAAAGAAATAAGGAAATACTTGCTTCTTTTAGTGACAATGGTAATGCTTGACTGTCAAAAATATGATTAAAGACATGTTTCAATTGAGGCACTAGCTTCACTATGAAAATGTTGAAAAAGTCCATGGACAAACAGTCTGGTCCTGGGGCTTTGCCGAGGCAGATTTTTGATAGTGGCTATAATTTCAACCGTTGATAATTCTTGGTCTAAGGTTGTGACTGTGTCTGGAATAAGAGTGGGAAAATTGATCCCTGAAATGAATTCCAGTTGCTGATTGATGGAACCACTATACTCAGATGTATAGAGATCTTTGTAAAATTTATAAAACACTTTATTGATGTCTTCAGGGGCAGTAAAGATTTACCCCTTTTGGTCTTAAATTTATGTTATAATATTTTTCTGCTGTGCAGTCTTAAGCTGACAGGCCATTATTTTATCAACATGCTCTCAATTAGTGTAATATTTACTTTTGGGGCAGGATATTCAGACTGCACCAGGCTGTGGTTCAAGCCTGGATGCAGCACAACTTGAATGCGCAAGGGCATTGACAGAGAGATATTCAACGGAGCTGCGCCATGGCACAGCATCATTAAATATTACACCTTGGCCACCCGCAGATGCATGGTGCAGTGGCACTGTGCCAGCACAAGTGGCCAGAGTGGAGCAGGGTGATGTACCAGCACAAGTGCCATTGCGATAGGCGCAACCACCGGGGATATTCAAAAGTGCACATGCAAATGGAGACATAATGTATGCAAGGTGCAAATGGGGCCATTTGCATGTCATTATGACCCCATTTGCATGCAGGTGCACCGATCCCCAGTGACTTGCGCCTGGCACTCTGCCAGGCTGCAGCCGTCGGGGACCGATGCCCCCTGCACAAGCGGCAACATGCTCCAATGCCTGATCACGGGCATATGAAGTAAAAGTAATAGTCCTATATCCCTGGTGTCCAGTGGACTGCTCGCAGCCTGATCACAGGCATATGAAGTAAAAGTAAAAGTCCCATATCCCTGGTGATCCAGTGCACCACTCCGCAGCTGATGGTGGGCATATGCAGTACATATTAAGAGTCCCATAAGTGGGCCATCAGGGATATAGGACTATAGATTTTTAATACATAGCAAGTAGTAAGTATAGTAAAAAATGTTATTCAATTGAGAAGCAAAAGAATAGGAAATTCAACTGAGACAAGCTCATTTCCAGTGAGCAAAACGCACCTTTGAGCGACCTCTGCTATGAGACCTGTTATTCTGAGTTTTGGACCAACTTACAATGTTACCCTTTTCATAATCTAAAAGATCTCTCTGTAGTTTTTTGGTTTTATGCTCAGTTACAGCCTCTTCATGTTTGTTTAATTTGTCCTGCTATGCTTGATTGAACTCATGATATTTAGCATCAGATTTCAATTTTAACACTTTTTCTTTTGCTTCGGTCAATTCTGGTAGTAATTTTTCATATTTCAAAGTATCACTCTTAATGAGCAGCTGAATAAATTTTTTAGAACATTGAGAGATTGCTTGGACCCACTCGTCTTTATAAGGGAAATCTTCTAAGCCACTGGTAGGGACAATAGTAATCCTTAAGCCTCTCGGTGCCTGTTCTCTATTCAAATATTCTTCTAATGTAGAAATATTGAAAGCGATATCAATTTTTTTAAGAAGTACCCTTTCAAGTTCAAAAAATGCTAATTTAATGAGATTGGAAGTTTCAGCACAAACCACTTCACCATGTAAACGTTGTCGAACCTTTCTCCTTCTATTTTCAAATTCATCAATGTTCTCCCAATCATACTGATTTGGTGCTTCAGAGTGCATGCCTTTGACTATAGGAATCCAAATGCTAATAGCAAAATTTATGGAAAATCCTAAAACTCAATTTACTTCACTGAGATGCACTAAAAGCTACACCGAAATGTAAACAGTGGCGTGTAGGAAAAGGTGCTGGGATAAACTGAAATGCAACCTGCACAATGTTCAGTGGCAAACAGAGACAGTTCAACAACAACAAAGAAAATTGCCGCAGTCTGCTCAGTCCAGTGCATACAACAGAGCGGCCAGCTCATGTGGTTAGAACAAGACAGGAATGTAGCACTCACACCAGCTAATCCCACTAGTGAATAAACATCAAGTACTAGTGGAAACTTCAAGGAGTTTATTAATCACAAATAATCCAGTAATGATACACCTACATGCCATACAGCCACCCAGCGCTTTGACTCCTTGTGAGTCTTCCTCAGAGGTGTGGCAGTAGACAAGAGAACATACTTAAATATACAAAGGAATGTGACGTCACACAAGCAATCTAACAAAATTTATAGAAAATGTTTAAACAGATACTTTCTAATTCAATTCTGCATTTAATTAATAAAACAACAGAATTGCTCTATTATGTACATATATATAAAGGTGCAATAAACCAACATCTAAAAAAGAAGGAAAGAAAGTAAAGAGATAGGTATAGTAATGAGTTCATTTAGAATGGCTCTAAGTTATTACAGGTACAGCTGATAAAGTGTGCTCTGTTAAAAATCTAAAGTATACTTTTATACTTTATGTCATAGGGATCTAGTAAATCCAAAATAAACCAACTACAACTACAAATGAAACTATACACTAGCACTACAAAGAGATTCCGTTTCTGGAAGGATGCGTTTTACTTATTTTAGAGCAATTTCCTTTGTTGTTGATCTATCCAGATACATTCCTAAGTATCTATAACATTGCACTTGTTCAAGAACAATTTTATCTTTAGTTACTATGCTCAGATGCTCAGACTTACCTCTGAATAGGTTACACTATTTTCTTTAGAGAACAGTATAACCTGGGATTTTTTTGAATTGAGCACAAGTTTGGATTCACTATAAAATAACTGAAGCTCATCAAATGCACTTTGAAGAGTAAGTTCTATCTGCATTATTGATGAACCCTCCACATAGATGATAATATCATCTGCATATAGATGACATTGTACATCAGGATTAGTTAGAACAAAATCATTCATATATAAATTAAATAATATTGGACCCAAAATGGATCTTTGGGGCACTCCAGAGATAATTACTCTAAAACCAGATCCCCATTCATTAATTGATACCATTTTGGAATTACAACCTTAGAGTCAAAGACTCCTTTGCAAAGGCTCCACGTCTGGACAAACAAACAGATTTATGAGAACACAATATAATTGGAACAAGCTTCTTTGCTTAGTGTTACACAGTGGTGCTTACAAGTTGACAACAAGCATATACAGAATAAAGTTACAATAGGGTTAGTCTTGCAGTCCTAGGCCTGTTTAACATGCCACAAATGGTGGAATGTTAGCCTTATCCTCAGTCTGAAACTGCATTTGTAGTTCTGGGTAGGTTCTAGGGGTTGAATTACAACCCTGTGTCGAGGTGGGGTTAGATGCTCAATTGCAGCTACACTTCTCTGAGGCAATGAGGTGTCTCTTAATTTTGGTTTTAAATTGGCCTAAACTTGGAGCCTGTGCTATAGTAGGAGGGAGTCTGTTGAGCCAGGTGGGTGCATGATAGCTGAAAGACCTTTGACCTAGCATGGTCCTCCAATAGGGGGACATGGATGGGCACATTTGCTAGGTGCCTTGGGGTGCTCCTGTGGTTGTTAGCTTGTATTAGGGAGTGAAGGCCCATGGGTGCAGATTTCAGTAGGATTTTCTTGGCCTGGAGGCAGGTATGGTATTTTAGCCTACCTTTAAAGGTCAGCCAGTCTGCTAATTTGTAGAGGTCGCAGGTGTGGGTTATGTGGTCACTTTCAGTGACCAGCCGGCTGGCTTTGTTGAGGGCAAGGTTGATATGCTTCAGGGCTGTGGGGTCAGCCATCCCATATATTATTATTCCATAGTCTATCAAGGATATGACCAAACTGGTCACTGCCAGATGAAGGGGCTGCAGTGGGAGGCATTGTCTATGCCTGTAGAGGATCCCTAGTCTGGTGTTTACTGAGGAGAACAGTTGGTTGATGTGTGTGTAGTAGGTTGATGTGTGTGTGGTTTGTTTCCTTCCAGTTAGATAAGCATCAAACCACCCAATCACATTAGTGGAAATACCCAAAGCAGGCAGTCTGGACAGGAGGATGCCATGGTCCAAGTTATCAAATGCCTTGGACAAATCAACAAAAATTGCCCCCACTGACATCCCCCTGTCCAGAGCACCCGTAATATCTCCAGTAACTTTCAACAAAGCAAAAGTTGTACCATGCATAGATCTAAAACCAGATTGGAATTTATTAATCAGCTTTCCATTTTCTAAATAAGTCTGAAGTTGTTTAGCTATAGTATCATCTTTTCAAACACTTTAACTACTCTCAGTAGTAATGATATAGGCCTATAATTCTCCAATAAGGCTCTAGATCCATTTTTAAAAACAGGAATTACTCTAGCCAATTTCCACATTTCAGGAATTTCCCCACATGCGAGTAACATATTGAAGATGTTAGTTAAGGGGTACGAAATAACTGGAGCAGCATATTTCAATAAAATATTAGGAATCTCATCTAGCCTCTCAGCTTTCTTAATATTTATTCTAAGTAATGCATTTTGTACATCTAATGGGGATATTAGTTCAAAATCAAACTCCTTACCCCTTTCAGGATCAACTTCTATATCTTTTTTTAGAATTTTTAATGAGGAATGACTGGTTATACCTTGTGATAAGGCCATTGTGCCCATGGCTGTAAAATAGTCATTAAAGCTATCCACAACCTGTGGGCCCAATGGAATTTCAACCTTCCCAATCTCAAATTTTTCCGGATAATCCAATTGTTGATCTCCCTTCACCTTTTTTAGAACTTCCCAAAATTTCCTCGATTATCAGTCAGATTAGTTGTTAATTCCCTATTATAGAAATCATATTTAACCTTAAGTTCATAATTATAATGATTCTGCAATTGTTTATACCTCACCCAATCTGTATCATTTTTTTTGCAAATTTAGTTACCTTCCACACTCTGTCTCGCTGTTTCTTAACTTTAAATAAATAAGAATTATACCAGGGGGCATTATAAAACTTTAATTTCCTAGTTTTAAGTGGAACATGCCTATTGCAGAGTATCAAAAAGTCCTCATGGAACATTACCCAAGTATCAACAACAGTGGGAACTAATTCTAGCCCTTCCCAATTGTACTCTTCCAACTCTAACATAAAAGTTATATAATCAACATTTTTAAATGATCTATAGTGAACTGTTTTTACTGATTTCCTTAATTTCTTTTGATTTCTAATACCATATATCATCTGGTGATCCGAAAAAGAATCTGGGAGGACACCACTAGCCACAAATTTATCTGGGTCCATGGTAAACAATAAATCTAAAACTGTAGAAGAAAGTGGATGTTTAGTGTTAACTCTAGTTACATCTGTAATTAACTGGGTCATACCCAAAATAGGACTCATCTCTACACTACTATGATTACTCTCTACCATTTTCCAATCTACATTTAGGTCCCCAATTAACATAATCTCATGACCATTCAAATATTCCCCCAAAAAATCCTGCAGTGCTTGAAACACCTCAGTACTAGCTTTTGGAGGTTGATACATACCCAATAATAATAAAGGTTTATTAAAGGGAAAATTGAATAGTAATGGAAGAACTTCAGAACCACACCAATCCTGTTGGCAATTAATTGTTGACACATTTAGAGAGCTAAGTACATAGATAATAACCCCCTTCCCTCTTTGATCGATCTTTCCTCCATAAATTATGACCATTCATATGCACCATATTATCCAGAATCTTATCATTCAGCCATGATTCTGTAACTATAATCACTTCTGGACTATATTTAATAGTCCATTCCCTCAAGTGATCATTTTTTCTTTTTTTTTTCTTAATAAACTACAGATGTTAATATGAATCACACATAGCCCTTCTTTTTTCAAAATATCAACAGTTAAGTCAAAATTCAGGACATCACTAAAATTGGAGTTTTTCAAATCCAAATTAGTGTAGGGTCCTGGATTTGGATGAATATCTCCACTTACAATTAAACTAATCATGAACACCGTTTTACAAACTTTATATAACTGTCCTTTCATTGTTACTTTCTTAAGGTGTTTAATTGTAGGATAATCCAAATAAACTGCATTTTGTCCCCACCCTACCAATAGTCCTTTAAATATCATTATCCACTTAATTAAGTCAGATTCTGAATGATCAGTCAACATCCCTGATGAAATTATATAATTACTTAATTGATTCCCCCAATAGATGTGCTTGATGTATCCCCGTGCAACCAGTCACACCAATAAACCTGTGAGCAATCAGTATTACTCAGAATACTTCTAGAAACAAGGGGAAACATACAACCACTCACTAAAAACAAAATCCCTAACTGAAATAATAACATGTTTAAATTCAACACAAAAAAATTACACCATAAAACAAAATTATTCATAAACACTCCTAAATGCCAAGTATTACCACTACACTAAAATAAAAAATACACTATCTTAACTACAATTTTAACTTAATTACTACACAATCAAATTCAATATGATAGTCTTTCATGAATGCCTGTTCTATATATAATGCAAACAACTAAGCCTAAAACCATTAAAATAACAGGCACACCAATATATTTAAACAAAACACTACAAATAAATACTTTGATGTGCCTCAGTTAAAATGTTTAGCCTTTCTTACTCACACTACTCCATCATTTTCTGTAGACGAGTGGTGCTCGCGCCACTCACTATCGCTCACGCTAGCGCAGATTTAAATGAGAGTTCCCACCTCCCATATGCCCATAATTGGACTGCAAGTGGTCCACTGAACCACCAGGGATGTGGGACTTTTAATATCTACTACATATGCCCACAATCGGGCTGTGAGAAGTCCACTGGACAACAGAGATATGGGACTATAATTATTCTACATATGCCTGTGATCAGGCATGGGGGGCACCACCACGAAGGTGCAGCTGGAGCTCGGGTTGCCACCCACAGGTGGCAGCTGCTGTGTTTCACCCTGCAATATGGCAGCTCACCTGTGGGTGGCCAGCTGTTGCTCTTTTTTTTGGCTCACCTGCAGCACACAAGTAGGCGTAAGAGATGATGGCCCAGCACATCCCGGTTGAATATCGGGATGTGAGGGAGTAAGGGATGGCATGCCCCAATACCTGCACTGATACATTACTGATGTGCTCCAAGATCGGGATTTTAAAGCAGGCTCAATCTCCCTTGAATATCACGCCAGGGCGATCGAGTGGGTTGCGCATGCAAAACCCTTCTGAATATCCCCCCTCTGGTATATAAAACTTGTTTTTCAGCTAACTCTGCTGTAAATCCATTATATTCCTCTTTGTATGACAGTTTTTGATATATCTGATTATCGTTGGATTGCATGTGACATTTCTAGTTCTGCAATTTTGTTCTCTAGAGTTTTTAACTTAACTCCCCGTTTTTATTCCAGGTTATAGTGAAGGTTGTAATACAGGCTCTTATAAATGTTTTGAAGGTTTCCCATATGGCTGACATATTTGTGTCTTATAAGGTGTACACTGCAAATAAATGATCTATTTCATCATTTATAAATGCAATAAACAAATAGTCTTTAAGTAGAATTGGATCTGTTTTAAATCTAGGGATTTTTTCATAGTTGGGGACTTAAATAGTGACACCTATGGACGCATGATTGGAAATTAGAATATTATGATATTTAATACTTTGGATTTGTTATTCTACAGATTGTGATATCAACACATTTTGACCCCTCCCTCTCCTTCCATGGACACATCGCTGCCCTAGCCACTGCCACTAATATCCGATTGGGCATCTTACATCAGTATAAACACTGCCTCCCCGAGGCTCTTCACTGCAGTCACCTCCTCTATCCTGTCCCTAGTGGACCTGGACTGCCTGCATGGTGCTGCTGATCAGACCGCATCTACAAAATTGCACTACTCTGAATAAGGCCTGCAGGTTAATTACTGAGCACCTAGGATGACACACACCTGTCTACTGTATGCAAGGCGCTGGTACTTGATCTCGACGAGCACCTCAAATATCTTACCTGCAACCTTACAAAAAGACCTCCTTGGCTTTCCCCACCAGGATTGACCACCACCATACGCCACTCTGTCCCACTAGTTCATACTGACCTCTGGGAAAACCTCTCTTGTTATCCCTAGAGCTAGGACCTCTCACGGCCAAAGAGCTTCAGCTTTAGGGCCCCTCCTAGTTCACACACTGCCCTCCATCTCCAGCTCCAACTATATCGCTTCAAAACTTCCTTACGTAACCACCTTATTAACACCCGATGCTGTAACTGCCACTAGTCAAAGCTGTACTCAATACTTATGACAAAGTTTATTACCAAACTCTAAGGATGACATATTCTGGTATTGTTTGCATCCATCCTACCTGTACCAGCTTGTTTGTATCTATGTCTTAATTTACTGTTATACTTATGTGTTGTACTGCTATACTGTGTATTTTGGTTTGTCTTACTGTGACAAGGTACCTTTGTAAATGAGCCTATGGCTCAAAGGTTTTCCAAACTGCTGTTTAAATAAAATAAATAAAATAAACACAAAGTCAATCCACAAATAGGTCTGATGAGACATCGAAAAAAAGAGAATTGGCATACTGTGTTTTTTTTTAGGTGCCAAGGCTCAATAAGTTTATAGTCATCCATGAATTGTTTGACTTTGAGGGATGCTGATGAAACCCAATCTGCTCTGACAAGAGATTTATCTGATGTTGGGTTTAAAACCAATTTAAAATCCCCTCCAATAATGAGGGGGGCTGGGAAGTTAGCTAATTCTGAAAAGATGTGAGAAACAAATTGTAGAGAATTCTCATTTGGACCATAAATATTACAAATGGTATATGTTTGACCTGCTAATAAGATTTGAGAAATAATATATCGGCCAATAGGGTCTGTAATGTATTTCACAATTTTAACTTTAAGTGATTTATTGAAGAAAATTGTGACCACACGAGAGGAGTGAAAATATTATGCATTAATCTCCTCTCCCCATTTTTATGCTTAGAATGTATATTATTTCTGGTCCAAATGAGATTCCTGCATTAAGATGCAGTTAGCACCAAGTTTATCAATGTTATTAATATTTTTTGTTGCTTTTAGTCGGTCTTGTACATTGCAGACATTCCACAATACAATTTTTAACAACTGTGTCATTTATGATAATTTTGATGTAGTGTTAAGAGTAACTCTTTCTTATACTTCACTTTTTCTGATCTCAAAGTCATTGCCCCTTGATGAGGAAAAAAAGGAACAAGAAATATTTACTGATGTGTGTCATACCTGTGCATCTGGGCATGTGAAATAAAGCATACATACAACTTACATTATCCTTCCCCCTTCCCTTTCCCCACCCTGAATGGCTGCCTATACGTACTTTCAAAAATCCAAAGACTTAGAGGGGTCAGCGTTAGCCTCATATTTCTGATACATACGCAACTACTTCTAGAAAAAAAAGAGTTGAGGACTTTCACATGGATTTACAATACTTTCCCCTAATACAATATAACCCTCCTGGCTTTGTATTTTGTAAATCCTAAACCAAGGATAAAACCAAGAAGTGAAGGCTGTTAAGTTCTGATTTCATTTTCTTATCATAATTTTTCCATATAACTGTAGTCCATAATTGTTGATGAACATATAAGACATACAGCACATAAATATGAATAATTCACAAGTATCATCAGCTAATGACACATACTGCCATTTTCAAGAGCTTCCCCACTCATCCCCCCAACTTCCCCCATCCATGATTTCATTCCTTGTCACATTGGAGTTGCAAGAAGTCTAGCAGAGGACTTTCAATGGCTTTGGCCCCCATTCATTGGATTTACATTTACACCTTCCTTAGTTTCATGTCACTGAAGTCTGACTTTATTGCAAAAAGTCTGCAGATATGAAGGAGGCAGAACAATAGCAAGGACCCCAATAGTAATCAGAAGTGGGGCCCCTGCAGAGGGAGAGGAGGGAGAATACAAAAAGAAAAGAAAAAATAAATTGGGGAGAGGGTTCTCCCTTATCATTTCCCTGTCCTTCTCCCACCCCAGTCCCAGCTGTCTGCACTCAGTCTTAGTAACCCCCCCAAAAAATCTATATAGAACTATGTAGAAATGATTAGGTCCTCCGCTTAAAGCCACATCATAGTCAGGTTATACCCTAGCCTAGTATTCCAGGACTAGGTCTGGGCTTCACATAAATAACCCAGTGATAGTTCATAATGGATTCCGGTTCTGGTCTTCCAAAAATTGTTCAGCTTTTTTTGGGTCCTAGAATATCTGTGGTTTTCCATGGAGCAAAAATCTGATCTGAGCGGGATGAAGAAATGTGAATCAGATATCATGTTGTCTTGAAATGTCCCTCATTTTTTCAAAGGCTCATCTGGCCTGGAGTGTATGTAAGGAAAGATCAGGGTAGACTGAAACTTTTGTTTGTTTAAACCGTAGTCATTGGCTCAGTCTGGCCTGTCTAAGAATCATCTCCTTATCTTTATAATGATGCAGTTTAACAAATATAGGGTGGGGATTTATTAACATAGTCACTAGGTACATTTTGGATAGGACCCAAATGAGCTCTATCCAGGCTGATGCACTTTTCCGAATACTTTCTGCTCATTGCAACACTTAACATTTTCTAAAAAAAATGGGAGTGATTGTCATGAACGATCTTCTAAATCTGCAATTTTGTTTTTAAGTTCATCAAGTTCCTTTTCCAGTGCTTGCTGTTTGGTTAGTACTGAGGTTACTTTGCCCTCTAATACACTAATCCTCTCTTCTGCCTCTGTAGTTCTTACAGTGGGGCCCCAGCTAGTTCTGTATAGCATTTAGCACCCAGACAAATCTGAAATAGCAACAGTGATTGTGGCAAAACCTACTTCAATTTCTTTCTTGATTTCAGCTTTCATGTGCCTAAAATCTACTATTTTAAGCACATCTTCCTTGACTGCTCTCCATGGGACATTCTCCCTCTCCACCCCTCTTATTTCAGATGATGCCGAGAGCCTTGTTCTTTCATCAGGGTCAGTTTCATTTTGTACATTATCAGAGCTCTCAGCATTCATCACTAGGTGTTTAGGTACTGACTGCTGTGCATTATTGTGAGCCTCTCCCAGATCGATATTGTTATCAGTTGCTGCCATCTCAGGAGACTTACCAACCTATAGTTGCCGCTCACTCCAGTTAGTTTCTTGGCCCACAGATGGTCATGCTGATTCATTTCTTTCTGTATTAACTGCTGTGGTAAAGCTGGCTTCATCTACCTCTGGAGCTGATATTGTGATGATCATAGCCATCAAGTGGGAGTGTTCTGACGAGTGCAGGGGGAGGGGTTGCATGAGAATATGGTGTTTGTTATAAAAACATTGTTTAACTTTTGTTGTAGTGCTGCCAGACGTGCTAATGCTGGTGCTAGATGAATTAAATTTGTTATTGATCAAGCTGCTAGGCTCTTTTGAGGGACTTTTGTCTCTTTTTTTTTTTCTCTGACATTGTTCCATTGAAAAAGAGATTTCAGCATGATGGTCTTCTGTTGTCCCAGACATATTTTGGAAGCTGCCAAGCAACCACTGCTTTACCGCAACACCAAAATAGACCATCAGTGTCTTTTATGTCACATAGATAAATACTATCAAGGAAGTTCTATTAATTATTGAGACTGACGAGCCTTGAAAGCAGAAAGCTGCCCTACTTCACATTGTAGCCTTAACAGAATACCCGCACATGCAGCGTACTCTCCCACCTTGGATCGGGAGGGAAGTGATTTATGTTGTATTTAACTGCATTGTGTGTGAACAGGTGGGCACTGCATTGATGTGGGGGGACTGACCTGATTAAAGGTTTTATTTGTTTGCAACAGGGGCTCGGGAGGAGGGATGAAGGCTGGGTTCCTGGTAGGGAAAGAAGGATGATCACATTACCTGGCCGAGACTATCAGCAGGCCGATACCATGATATATATCCCAAGGGGCAAAGCAACCCCTCGCGTGAGTGACCCTGACACATGAGTTCCATGATGCAGGAGTGTAGTCTCTCAATTAGCATCTGCAGGACATCAGTAGGGAGGACAGCAGGCAACAGGCCATGCTGGGGAAGGGAGAGTAGGACACATGTGAGAGAAGTCCCTAGGTGAGAGCTGATCATGTATAACTCAGAAATATATCATATGGCAGGGAGCCCAAGGAGGAAGGAGGTCCTAGGGAGTGGGCCAGTAAGCAGACATGGGGATGCAGGATGTTTGTGGGCAGTTAAGAAGGATGGGTGGTAAGTTGTAATGGAGACAGGGCAGACATATTCTTGGGGCCTGCATGGAGGGCAGGAGTGTGTGGTGTGTAGGAAGTTGATACAACTTAGGGAGGAGCTTGGATGGCAGAGATGGGAGCTGAGTAGATGAGGGGCAGGGGTGGGGGGAAACACCAAGGAAACAGGGACCCGGAGAGGCCATCACCAGAGGTTAACAAAAACAGGTCAAAGCACACCCTGACCCCCCTCAAGAAAAGGGGTAACAGTAACAATAAACATATTTTTCAGCCTGTATTGGCAACTTACTAATTTGATTTTTAAAAGGAGTAGGGGTCTCTTGGTGTTCACTTCAGGGCCCTGTTATGAAGTCACCCAGTTACCGACATTGAGGTAGAATACCTATCAGCTGGGTCCCTACTCCAAACTGCATCTGCTTCAAATGGCTTACCTTTATAGGGTGCATCAACCTAAAATTGGCTTAATTAAGGTGTGGCCCCCAGTCAGTGTGCAAGTAATTGGTGGGGAGCTAGCTAAATGAGAAAGCCATACTTCTCCATTTACAAAGTTTATCCAGTGTTAACTGCTCACACTTGCTCATTGACTGTAGGAGACTTGTGGCCTTCTTCTAATTGGTGAGCTGCCCATTAAACAACTGTGAGTCTTTCACAGGCCAGAGCACACCATATAAGTAATAAAGCCTGGAGAGTGGTCTCTTCATAAAAAAACAGAGAAAGCAGGGAGACCTCAGCTCTGAAAAGGCAAGGTAAAATGCGATGCTTTTTACCTGACCTATGAAGTATGGTCACTTTGCCGAAGTGGTCAGGCTTAATCATAGTTCAGCTGGATAATGAGACCAAGAATCCCTCCACAATATATAACAAGTAAGAACATTGTAGTTACTTTAAAAAAAATTGCAGATTTTGAAGCAGCAAAATGGGGGGAGGTCTGGTAACTTAACTATAGAATTGTGGGCAGACCTGTTCATCACCTCTCTGGAAATGGGATGCATACCCAGGGATTGGAGGGCGGCACATGTGGTGCCCCTCCATAAGAGTGGGCCCAAGGATGAACCAGGGAATTATAGGCCAGTCAGCCTAACCTCAATTGTGGAAAAGCTAATGAAGACTATCCTCAAGGTTGAGGCTGGTAAACTTTCTGGAGGGTAATGATCTCCAGGACAGCAGAAAGCATGGGTTTGTCTCAAGCAGATCCTACCAGACAAACCTGGTGGACTTTATTGATTGTGTAATGCAGGCACTGGACAAAGATCATGTGGTGGATGTCCTATACCTGGACTTCAGCAAGGCCTTTGAGTCTTTGTCACTTGGTAGGTTGACCAGCAAACTGAGCACCCTGGGAGCAGGGAGGACACTGGTTAGATGGGTGAGGAGCTGGTTACAGGAGAGACAGCAGAATATAGTAGTAGGGCTGAGGTATCTGAGCCCAGGGCAGTAACAAGTGGGGTCCCACAGGGCTCGGTGCTGGGGCAAGGGCTGTTTAACATTTTTATTTCCAACATCACAGAAGGGAAATAGAGTAAGATCAGTTTCTTCACTGATGACACCAAGGTCTGTGTGGAGGTTGATGGAGAAGAAGGTAGTACACTACTTCAGGAGGATTGTGTCCATTGCAAGAAGTGCAAAATCATGCCCTTGGGAGCCAGGAACCCCAGAAATAGTTACTAGTTGGGGGAGTGCAGTTACCCAAGTCAAAGGAGGAGAATAATCTTTGTGTATTGCTGACAGGGGAAATTAACCACTCAGCCCAGTGCAGAAAAGCAGTGTCAATGGCCAATAGAATAGTGGGGTGCATCACAAGGAGAATTACCTCTAGGAAAGGAGAAGTTATCCTTCCCCCATGCAGGTCCCTGTTAAGGCTGCACTTTCAGTACTCTGTGCAATACTTGTGCTCTGACTTAAAAAACAAAATCAGGGTATTGGAGGGGGTATAGAAACTGCCAACAAAATTGATCCTGGGTTTAGAAGATAAACCTTATGAGGAGAGAGACTGAGAGAGCTGAATATGTATTCTCTTGAGGATAGAAGGGAGAGAGGGGATATGACTGAGACCTTCAAGAACCTGAAGAGTATAACAAGCATTTGTCAATGCCGAATATTTGCTTTCTGGCATTGGCATTGGTAGTGTAGAAGTTACAGAGCTGCATAATAGGAATGGCAGCGAAGTACTGAACTGAAACCAACCCCACCGCCACCCTGCAGAGAGTGACTGGCATTGGGGTGTGCCTTGGGGTTGTCAGGCATAATGACCATGCCATTTCACCACACCCTACCCTGCAGACACTGACAAGTGTCACAGTGTGCCTTGGGGTCTTTGGCCCTTATGCGCACCCCATTCCATCAGGAAATACGGTGAGATGGGTGCGGTATAGGAGAATGGGGTGAAGTTTGGGCCCAAAGAGTCCGAGGCATGCCTTGATGCCTCTCACTGGCTGCAGGGTGAGGGTGGGGGTGGAATGGTATGAGTATGACAGGCAAGAACCCCAAGTCAGACCCCTGATACCTGTCATTCTCTACAGGGTGGGGCGTTATGGTCGGAAACCCTAACGCCTCAGGCATTCGCTGGTATTTTCACTCCAAATTTTCATCATGTTTTTTTTGTGACCCCCACCTCATGAACAGTGGCAATATCAGTTTTTAGCCAAAAACTGCTTTTGCACAGCGACTATGGCATTTGGCACACAGGTGCAAAACACATTCCGAACAGGATGTGAAAAATGACAGCTGCACTGTTCATGGGGAGGTATAAAAAATGGCAATGTTGAAAATCTGCTGAGAAAATCTTAAAAAAACTGGTGAAGTCATGAGCGTGTGAAGAAACTGTGCAGCGCACACCTGTAATGTAACTAGTTTGGGGAGATTTTTACAGCAGATTGTTAACACAGGCATTTTGTGACCTCCGATCATGAACAGTGTCAGTGTGATTTTCTTTCCCATGATTTCCCACAGTGACCACGCATCTCTGTGGTGAAAGTGTGAAAACACATTTCGGCCATGTTGTGGAAAATGACAGCTGTACTGTTTATAAGGAGGTGTGGAAAAATGCCACTGGTGAAAATCTGGACTGAAAATATTACAAATTCATGAACTTACAAGGGTGCGTGGAAACTGCACAATGCTCACTCGTAACAGTCATTTTATGGAGTTTTGTCACCAAATTTTCAACAGAGCCATTTTAACACCTCTGCTCATGACCAGTGTCACTGTGATTGTCTTAACGTGTCCCATACATTGATTTTGCACGCCGACTGCGCCATTGTGCGCTACATGGGCAGAAACACATTGTGGGTGAGATGTGAAAAATGACAACTGTACTGATCATAAGGAGGTGTGGTAAAATGGCAAAGTTGAAAATCTGGAGTGAAAATAATTTGCGAACTTACGAGTGTGCATAGGAACTCTGCAACGCACGCTCGTAAAACAGTCATTTTTAGGAATTTTTTCACAAAATTTTCAACATAGTCATTTTAAAACCTCTGCTCACGAACAGTGTCACTGTGATTTTCTTAATGTGTCCCATACATTGATTTCGTACACTGACTGTGCCATTGTGCACTACATGGGTGGAAACACGTTTTGGGTGAGATGTGAAAAATGACAGCTGTACTGCTCATAAGGAGGTGTGGTAAAATGGCAATGTTGAAAATCTGGAATGAAAATATTGAAAATTCACAAACTTATGAGCGTGCATAGGAACTGCGCAACGCACGCTCGTAAAACAGTCATTTTTAAGAATTATTTCACCAAATTTTCAACATAGCCATTTGAAGAACTCTGCTCATGAACAGTGTCACTGTGATTTTCTTAATGTGTCCTGTACATTGATTTCACACACCGACTGCGCCATTGTGCACTACATGGGTGGAAAAACATTTTGGGTGAGATGTGAAAAATTACAGCTGTACTGTTCATAAGAAGGTATGGTAAAATGGTAATGTTGAAAATCTGGAGTGAAAATATTAAAAAGTTGCGAACTTATGTAAAAGTGAGGAACTGCACAATGCATGCTCAGAAACATTCATTTTTAGGATTATTTCCACCAAATTTTCAAAATAGACTTTTTGAGAGTCCACCTTATGAACATTGGCAGTGTCGTTTCATTAATCATTCCCAAAAGGTGATTTTGCGCAGTGGCTCTGAAATCACCCTTTGGGCCCGAGTAACGCCATGATAGTGACAGCATTCATGAGAAGGGGTCCCAAAAACCCCATGTTGAAAATTTGGTGCAAAAATTCCAAAAAATGCCCGAGATTTGCAGCAAAGTTGAAAAACCCTATTTATTCCATTATACAGCCTACCAACATTTCCTCAGTTCGCGGTCGGCTTTGAAGAGTGCAGATGTAATCCTGGTCCAACGAAGATCGTTGCTCTGGACTCTGAAGGTAAGTATGGGGTGGGGGTTGTGGGGAGGCAGGGTGCGCAGTGGGTGGATGTGGGTGGGGGCAGTAAGACTGCGAGGGACCTTTTTTTATTTACAGTTTTTTTTTAAATTAAGATGATGCGGGACATTTGCCACACTGGGGTGGGCTTCCAGCGTGGCAGCTGGAAAGGCTGTTTGGGGGGCTGGAGCTGACAGGGGATTAGGCACCCCCATCAGCTATAACAAGATTTGCCACACTGGGGTGGGCTCCCAGCATGGCACCTGGAAAGGTTTTAGGGGGGCATGCAGCCATGGAGCCAACAGGGATTGGGAACCCCCATTGACTATAACATTTTTTGCCACGCTCGGGTGGGCTCCCAGCGTGGCACCTGGACAGCTTTTGGGGGTGTGTGGAGCCAACGGGGGATTGGGCACCCCCGCTGGCTATACAATATGTGCGTGGGGGGGAAGGAGCGTGTCAGTACGCAATACGCGTACCTGCATGTTGAGGGGGGGAGCACTGCTCACTGAAGCGGAGCTCTCCCTTTCAACTGTATGCCACTGCATTTTCAGCTGTCATAGACAGTTGGAGCAGTGATTGGCACACTGTGACTGTGCCTGCAAACACACTGACTGAATTGGAAGAGGTTGACATACCTCTGGAAAACTCGGACGATGGCACTATGTTTCTTGCACATGCATGCAAGCAAACATAAAAAGAGTAAGCACCAGAATTATTTTCAAATTAAATGGTGGAAGGGAAACCAGAGAACACAGTCTGAAGTTTATTTATCTTTTTTATTGAACTCTTGGAAGACACCTGTGAGGGGATGCTCTTTTAAGGATCCATGTCAGTTACATGAGAGAGCACATACAAAAACTTAGGACAATATACATTGGAATACAACATATTTGAATAAGGCAATGGGAAAGACAAGTTGAGGCATTGTACAATGTATGCCTACATCTACAAAGAGACAGAAAAGGAGTGGAGTGGGTTTGGAGGGGGATGGTGGCTAAGTAGGTAGGCATGTAGAACAGTGTGGAGGGGAAGGAAGTGCTTGGGAGGGCGATCAGGAATGATAAGTTGGAAAAGTGCTAGTGGAGGAGTTACTGTGAGTAGCAGATTAACTGGGGCACATACAAGTACGCCAAACATGAGGGGGTGGCACAGTCTGGCTTTAAATGATCCAATCGTTGGAGCACCTGAGATGTCAGAAGGCAGTGCATTTAACCAGAGGACTGCCCAATGTGGGAAAGAACATTGTGCCATGTTAGTGTGGCATCTGGGTACATGAAAAACTTGGGAGGCAGATGTTCTGGTAAATCTGGATCTTAAAGGGAGGGACAAGAGGTCCTGACCCCTGATTGTAGTAGATTTAATTAGACTTTTTTGCCTAATATGCAGGTTTGGTATTAGATCCTGTACTTCAGTTGTAAGCAGCCAGCCTGAGTATGAAGATCACAGGTATGGGTGAGCCTCTGAGCACCTGTGAGTAGTCAGCAGGCTTTGTTTAGGGTAACTGCAATGCAATGAAGAGCCGTGTCTGTTGCAGCTCCATAGACAGACAGACCATAATCTATGAGGGAGATAATGGAGCTATTGATTGCCAGGTCTAGTGCTTCATGAGTTAGGGAGTGTCTATGCCAGTAAAGTAGACCTAATCTTGTGTTAATGGCCCTTACAGTGATATCAATGTAATGAGAGAAGAACAGTGAAGTCTATTGTGATCCCCAGGTATTTAAACTAGGGAACTAGTTCCAGAGTGGTGCCGCTGTCATTCTTTATTGCCAGTGGGTAGTTTTAGCTTGTTTTGTGCTGCTGAGAAAAGCATGGTCTTATTTTTTATAGTTCATGACCAGCCTTTGTTCTTTGAACCACCCTTCTATGGATGTGAAGCCATGTTGCAGATCTGCCTCCAGAAGTTCAGGACACGAGTTGCTGGTAAATATGACTGCATCATCAGCATAGAGAAGCATATGACAGCAACAGGAGTCCAGGAGCTAATTTAGGAATACGCTGAAGAAGGGAGGACCCAAGATTGACCTTTGTGGTACTCCATATTTGACAGACCAGCTGTCAGAGAGGACATCACCAATCTTAACTTGCTGGGAGAGGTGGCTTAAGTTGCTGCAGAACCAGTTCACAGTTTCAGGAGCCAGACCAATGCCCGATAGCTGTTCAAGGAAATGCGCATGATGCACTGTGTCAAATGCCTTTGATAGGTCAATAAAGGTTGCACCAATGAGGTGATCCTGGTCTAGAGCATTATGAATGAATTCAACAAACTCGAGTAAGGCTGTAATGGTGCTATGGCCACCCTGGAACACATGTTGCTGAGGGCATAGAAGTTTGTAAAGGCTGAGGTGCTCCAATGTCTGGTCAGCCACAATCCATTCAAGATCCTTGGAGAGTGGCAGGAGAATGGAAATTGGTCTGTTAATGTTTTGCAGAGCCCAATCCTCACTTTTGTGGATGGGGTGACTGTTGTGGATTTCCAGTACTGGGGGAATTGGGAGTGGCACAGTGACAGATTAATTAATTTGGTTAGTGATCCTAGGAGTTCCTTTAATGCCAGGTGAACACATTTAAGGTCAAGGGAGTCCCCACTGTACCTTAATTTGCCGTGTACCTTTACAGTGTACCTTCTGGCATCAATTTCAGGTACCTCTTTAAAGTGGCAAAGTGGCTTGGTGGGGGCTAGCACAGGCATCCGTCTAGTGTCCCTTAGGTTAGCGGGACTGAAGAAGTCTGAAGGGAATACACTACAAAGGTCCATGAATGCATAGTTCAGGAAGTTGGCAATAAGCAGAGGGTCCATTGTTAGGGTATCATTGACATTGTGCATGGAGGGGGAAGATTTGGGATCTTTTCCTATGATATCGCTTAAGTTTTGCCAGAAAGGCCTGCTGCTGTTCCATGAGTAGGTGAGAGCCTCCTTGTAATAGAAGCTTTTTGAAAGGTGGATGGCTTTAGTGCAGTTATTTTGTGCCTTTTTATATCACTCAATATTAGTAGCAGTGCCCTGAGCTCATGCAATAAGACAGAGATGGTCTCTTGAGGCAAGTTGTTCCAGGAGTGCTGGGGTTATCCATGGTGATCCATGGATTAGATTGCCCTTTGACTTGTCTTGCGGTGACAGGACCATGTATGTCACAGACAGAATTGAATTTTGTAATAAAGATTTCCAAGGCTGCATCCACATCATTAGTGTTATAAAGGTCCATCCAGTCCAGAAGTTTTAGGTCATATTGTACCTGCGGTAGGTGGCCTCGTGACCTACCACTCCTTCAAGCTGCCTAGATCCATCTGCTCTGCCTGTCCCCTACTGAGCCATCCAACCCCAAATCGCAGTCGTCCCTGGGGTAACCTGGACATAACCCTTCACCGGGCGGGTCCCTCTCCTCTGAGGGGGAGGGCACTGGAGGTGGCACCCAGCACACATACTTGGCCCCAGGGTGCTGCTGAGGTGAGATGGTCTCCTTCAGGGCATTGGTGGCAGTGGTGGACTGGCAGCCATCATCCAGTCGGTCGCAAAGCAGATTTGTCACTTTTCGGCTGTTCCCTCTGATGTGTGTCTGCAAAGCTCCTGTTCTTCACCAGAGGCTGCTGCAGCATGATGTTAACCTGCAACCCACCCCAGGACAGTAGAGCAGTCCTATGGATGCTCAATCCTCTCCTTCCCCTGCCAGCCCCCGGCCTCCTGAGTCCATTCCCGAACCCGGGTCACCAGCGTGGTTTGAGGTAAGGCACCAGCACCTCAACCCTCTATGCCACCGGGCCGGCAGGAGGTTTTTTATGGTACTGATGGGGGGTTTCCAGTAGCTGTTATTCCAGGTGCATTTGAAAGGGGGAGTGGTCACTCAATGAGTCTGGGAGGACAGTGACATCAGTGATATGTGCAGGATTGTTGGAGACCACCCAGTCCAGCAGGGTGCTGGTTCCAGTCCTGTAATTGACTCACATTGGTGATTTCACCAGCTGTGAGAAATGGATTGCTGATAAGGTATCCTTGGCGTGTGTAGAGGCAGGTGAGAGCCAGTTCATATTAAAGCCCCCAAGCAGTATTATTTTGGTGTTTAGGCTCAGAGAACTATTGTACTCAAACAGTTTGCTAGCACTGACGATGGCCATTTTTGGTGGTAGATATACTGAGAACAGAGTAAGCACTGTATTGTGCACCCCTAGTAGTAGTCTGACAGCTAGTGCTTGGAGGTGATTGCTGCTGCATGGATGTGTGAGGACATGTCCCTGTAGTGGGTCTTTAGTGTAGATGATGCAGCAGCCTCATCTTTTTGAGATCTGGTCCTGCCTGAACAATGTGTAGCCCGGAAGTGCGATGGCAGAGTCTTGAACCTTCGGGGATAACCAGGTCTCCACAACCGATAGTACAACAGGCTGTCCATCTTTGGGAGGAGACTGCAGACATTTATAGAGGTGAGCATAAGCCCTGAGGATTTTCGATGTAGAAAGCAGGAGTCGAGCTGTGGACCAGCATTGGGGTGCACATTGCCTGACACCAGGAGAAGTAGAAGGAGTACAGTAGGTGTGTTAGCTGTTACAATATAAGTTTATTAATTAGGTGACACTGTTTTTATTGTGTGTTTGCAGTTTCTTGTTGTTGATGTTGGTTACAAAACTTTTTGGGAGTGGTATCATTGAGGGATCTTTAGTTAAGTTAGTAAGGCCATCATTGTCAGTGGGCAGCTGTTGAGGGTTGCAGAAGACCTCTGTGAAGGGTGAGGTCATGGTACCATATACATTTAGTGCCATCACAACATGAGTAGCTTGGTAGGATTGGTTGGGGCCTATCCCAGGTCTGAGAGTGGAGACAAAGGTGATTACCAGGAGGAACTGTAAAATCTTAGTGGTAGTGGGAGACATAGTTAGCACACTGGGGCAGAGTGGGTACTGAAGGAATATGGCTGAGGGGAAAGTGGACTTCTGTGCCTGGTCAGAGAGGCTGGGTACAGTGAGTGGACTGAACAACCTAGAAGTGGTTAAGGAGAGGATGAAGTGACAGTGCTATGAAAAGTCTCAGCGAGGGAAGCAGAATTTTTTCCAGCAGTAGGTGGAGCCTGTAGATTCGGGGGTGAGAGGAGGAATAAGTTGCTTTGTGCTATAAGGCACAGAGTGTTAATGCAGGCTACCAATGGGCTGATTCAAAGTAGAAATGAGGTGGGGTTAAAGTGTATTTAATCAAGGTCGGAGGTGAGGGAGGGGGTGGGCCAAAAACAAGCCCAACAATGAGAAGAAAAGAGTGGCGTCCAGCGGGAGCTGAGAGCCTGACATGTCCAAAAATTGCTTCAACCAATCACGGAGGAAGTCGTAAGGTCTTTAGCCAATCGGTGAGGAGCTGGCTGAGCCCCGGCCAATTGAAAGCCAGGCAGTGGTCCCAGAGTATCCTAGGTGGCTTACCCAGGCTGGAGAGCTTTGCCATCAGGCTGGACAGGCGGTGCGGCCAGCTAGAGATACCAAGCCTTGACTGTGGGCTGCATCGGTGCACCTGGTCAAAAGCAGACCTGGGAAGAAGAAGAGATAAAGTGGATTAGTTTAAGAAAAGAGTGAGGAGTGTGCCTGAGGGTTAAATTGGGGGGGGGGGGCTGTGGGGCAGGACAAAGGTTTCAACAGACAAAGGGTTTTACTAAGGAGGAGAAGGCAATTTCTGGCTGCCAGACAGTGGAAAGGAGGGCAGTTAATTGTGGCACCAGAGAATAGATTAGAAGCCTTGTTTGGGGAGGAGAGAAGAGTGGGATTCAGGAAATTAATAGGTGTGAATGGGATGGTTGAGGTGTGGGCTGGTTGGGAGAGAAAAAGAACAGAGAGTTTTGTCAGCAAATGGGGGAGAGAGAGAGAGAGAGAGAGTGGAGGAGAGATAAAGAGAGAGAGTTTTAGAATCAAGCTGAGGGTGGGAGAGAGGGATTCGTTCAAGCAGCAAGTCAGAGGGGAAAAATGAGTTAGCAGGCAGCAGGTGGCAAGCTGCAATAAGGTCAGATCTAGTCAGGTAAATAATACAATCTAGTCAGATAAATAATACAATCCCAATGTTATACAGCACAAAATACAATCCGCAACAGTAAAAACAAGCCCAACAAAGAGAGGAAAAGAGCAGAGTTGAGCATGATCCGAGAGTCTGGCAACTCCAAAAATTGCTTCAACAAATCATGGAGGAATCTGTAAGGTCTTTAGCCAATTGGTGAGAAGCTAGCTGACCCACAGCCAATTGGAAGCCAAGTGACAGTCCTGGAGTATCCTAGGTAGCTTACCCGGGCTGGAGAGCTTTGCCATCAGGCTGGGCAGGTGGTACGGTCAGCTGGAGCTACCAGCCTTGGCTGTGGACTGCATCAGTATACCCGGTCAAGGGCAGACCTGGGAAGAAGAGAAGGAGGGGGTTAGTTTAAGTAGAGAGCAAAAAGTGTGCCTGAGGGTTAAATCAGGATGTGTGGGTCAGGACAAAGGTTTCAAGAGACAAAGGGTTTTGCTAAGGAGGAGAGGGTGATTTCTGGCTGTCAGACAGTGGAAAGGAGGGCAGGTAATTGTAGCACCAGAGAGTAGATTAGAAGCTTTGTTTGGGGGGAGAAGAGTGGGATTCAGAAAATTAATAGGGTGAATGGGATGACTTAGGTGCAGGCTGGCTGGGAAAGAAAAAAGAACAGAGCTTTTTGTCAGTAAATGGCGGGAAGAGGGAGAAAGAAAGAGAGAGAGTATTAGAACTGAGCTGAGGACGAGAAAGAGATTCATTCAAGCAGCAAGTCAGAGGGCAAAAGGGAGTTAGCAGGCAGCAGGTGGCAAGATGCAGTAAGGTCAGATTTAGTCCAGTAAATAATACAATCTAGTTAGGTAAATAATACAGTCCCAGTAATATACAGCACAAAATACAATCCCCAATCCCCAACTGTAAAAACAAGCCCAGCAATGAGAGGAAAAGACTAGAGCCGAGTGGCAGCCAAGAGCCTGGCAAGCCCAAAAATTGCTTCAAACAATCACAGAAGAAGCTGTAACCAATTGGTGAAGACCTGGCAGCAGTCCTGGAGTATCCTAGGTAGCTTACCTGGGCTGGAGAGCTTTGCCATTGGGCTATGCAGGCAGTTCAGCCAGCAGGAGGTACCAGCCTTGGCTGTGGCCATGGGCTGTGAAGTTGGAACGAGTCAGATTCAGGAGGGAAATGAGGAGGCACTATTTTACTGAAAGGGTTATGACAGGGTGGAACACACTGCCGGAGGAGGTGACATCACTGTAGACAGTGGGCAGCTTCAAAAGGGGGAGGGAAAGGTTCAGAGGGAGGGTTCAGACCATGGGGTTAGGGAGTGGTATTGAAGGATACACAGGCAAAATCAATGGGGGGAGGTGGGGGGACAGCTGCAATCTGAAAGACTGAAGTGCTGCACACTCGAGAAGACTAGATTAACAGATAGGCCTGGTATCTGCTGTCAATTTTGTATGTTCATATATAGCTCAGAAAGGGAGAGTGACTGGTCACTCACCCTTTGAACCACAGGCATAGCCTTTCAGTTCATTGACCCATGCAACCAGCATAGTGTTATGCTTGTGCAACTGTGTTACCTTGCTTTGGCCATTTGCGCTCTCTATTCCATGAGGAATTACCACCCTGTAGGGACACCAAAGGCAAGGAACCCTCGAAGAGGGTTCCACCCCCTGCAGGTGCCGTGGGAAGGCTCCCTTGGCTAAAGACACCTTAGGAAGAATCCCCAATAGAAACTGTAGCAGTGCCAAAAGATCATTAACAATTGGTGGTCACAAGGCAGAGAAGAAGAGTGACAGCAACAGGCAGCTTAATAAAACATAAATGAGATGCATGGGCTAGCAGAAAAGCATGGGTACAATAGATAGCATTGATGACTGCAGGGGGCTTCCTAAGGAGAGAGGGAAAGGCAAGTAGGGATGCCATCCACCTCTATCCAACAGCAGAATCTACCTAAGTAAACTAGGGAATACTGACTAAGGCCAATTAAGTATTATGGTCTGTGGCAGGGAGGTGAGGAAAAACACCCTTTGAGGAGGACATCTCTGGGCATTCATGGCCTTGGTCACTTTCACTCCAGGCTTGGGATGTACTGTTTAGTGATGGTCTGGCTGCTGCAGTTTGGACACCCAATTAAAGGAGGTTGAAATGTCCCTATTTGGAAGAAAGCATTCACTCTGTCCCTCTAATGGGAACACCATGAAGGGTTGCCCTCCAAGGCAGGAGGAAGGGAGCAAAGCCTGCTAAGGAACTCAGCTGGCCTACTGATCGAAAAATAAAACAGGTGAACCAGAGGCAGTCACAGGGAGAATAGTTTAGAAGGTGCTGCAGAACCCACTCGACTAGATAAAGGAACCCTCCCTTGAGCTTTAAGGCCCCACCCCTCAGAGCTGAAGTCTTAAATTCTGCATTGAGAGATGCCACTGATACGTTTGCATGGCTGAAGCTCTGCCTGGAGTGAGAACATTCCCACTATTGGCCAGATTTAAAGGACCCTGCCCCAAGTTTCACACACTCAAGATGCAGACTTCTTGGGTGTAGAGTGAGACCATCGGTTGCAGGGTGAGCCCTGAGCTATGGTAACTAATGGTCATGGTCAGCATGCCACTGATTATGACAGAAACAAATAAGAAGGAGGTCTGGAAGTAAGTGCTGAGCGCTGTAGACCCTCACATAGGTCATACATGTTTCATAGCAAGCACATAGCAGACTAAACCTCCAAGATCAGTGTAAGCAATGATCAGACCTGCACATAGGTCTGTGAGGCAGCAATTCTCATGACTTGCAGGGAGGCAAGCCAACCAGTTCCATTACAGAGGCTAATTAAAGGTGACATAAATACTCAGATGATTTTGATGGCAAAGGCAGTATTCAAACATAAGGTATTTCGACTACACAGGGCCACGACTCTCCACTATAGCCCTATAGTCCTCTACTGTAGGAAAAACAAGGAAGTCATGATTAAGCACCGTGACCCAAAAGTGGATTGTATAACTTGTTTACAGCAGCAGCTGTAGCTGAGCTGACCTCCAGAGTATATTGAAGCATTGTACAAAAGTAGTTGGGCAATGCCCAACAGCAACTAGGAATACAGTAGCTTCTGAAGTAGCTAAGCTGAACAATTAAACAAGCATAGGAATTTTTTAGAGAGAGACAATGCACTGAAAACAACAGCAATAATTGCATGGTACAGTTGCATGAAGCTGGTTTGAATCCCATGCAGAACATTGATTGAATTGCAGGAGACTCAGTTTTGAGTCCCACCAAGTACCAATAAACATGATTGAGCAGCTGTAAATCCCCAAAAGGGCTGTATGCAAACTGAGTGCCAGGATACCAAACAGCAGTCTTTCTGTGTCAAACAGCATTCATTAGCAGGATGAACAAATACTGGAGAATGGGAGCAGAGTACACCAAACTGCAATACTTAATGCAGTGAGCTAGCATCGACAAACTGTAAACAGAGCTGCAACAGTGAGTGGAAGCTAGCTAATAGTAGGAGCCTAAAGCAGGTGTAGTGAATGAATTGGAAACAGCAACAGCAGAAGTTGGAAGGTAGCTAAAACATACAGCAATTGCTGAAGCTAACTGCAGTGTGAGCTGAAACATACAACAATTGCAAGAAGACTGTTGGAGACAGACAAGACAAGCACAGAGCAAACAAAGGCAATAATATGTTAGGAAAATTAGAAAACTCCAAAAAGAAACACAACAGAAAAGCACACACTGTACACAGGAGAACAGAAAAAAAACAGGCACACATGAAAGCAGACAGCTACATCCAGAGACCAGGAATACAAACCAAAAGCAGGAGAACACAAAAACCCAAGTCTAGCACAAACCAAGCAGAGCCCAGAGTACAGCAGCGTGGGGAGGAGGGTGAAAGGCCCCAGTAGGCCCCAGGGGAGAAGACAGATGGACAAGGCTGCCAGCCAGCAAAGAAAAAAGTGCTTCACATAGTGGCTCAGAGGAACTGCTTATATAGCTCAGGAAAGGGGAATGGCTAGTTGCTCGTCCATAGAACGAATGGCATAGCCTTTCAAAAATGCCTCCTGGAAGGTCCCAAACAGCATTTGGTTTAAAGCACTTGCTGCCAAGATGCTCTAATCTATGTCTAGCATGCTGAAGTACACTATCAGCAGCCCCTCACCCTGTTCTGCTGCCCTCCTGATTTCATTTTCTAGTTCCCTATCAACCACCTGTTTCTGAGATGGTAGCCTATATATTGTCCCATTCCTGATGTTCCTTCCTCCACTCATGACTGTCTGCACCCAGACTATCTCCATATCCATTCCTGTCCTGATGCCCTTGACCTCTATGGCTTGTATTTCCTTATTTACATATAATGACACCCACCCTGTTTTCCCCATTCCTTATCCCTTCTGAATACAGCATAACCTGCAGTGGTGAGGTACTACGTGTGTGTGTGAATACCTTATCCTGAATATTTGGCTCATTAGTCAGTGTTTTTCTTTAGGCAAAGGAACAGCTCCCTACCCTCCACCCCAACCCAGATCCAATAAACTAATCAAGCCCTCTGTCCCCCACCCTCAGTTAGAACCCCAAGCCTACTCTCATCCACCCAGCACCTATGATTTGATAAATAAAATACTTTTGTTAAAAGAAACTCCAGTGATGGGAGATTGGCAAAACCTTCCCATCTCCACTGATGGCCATCATCATTTTTCGCATGTTTTAAGGAAACCAAATATGTTCCTCACCACACCGGCAGCAGCACACTCCTCCCACCCTCTGCCTAGCACCAAATTCTGAAGCAGTGAGCTGGCAACAAAAGAACAAAGAAGGTAACCTACTCAGCCTGCCCTCTTCCACTGTTGGCAATTTTCTAATGAATGAAAGTACTTGCATACTTGCTTGCATAGTTAAACCAGCTGATCACATGATCAGTGGATGTTATTATGTGAGCAAGTGCATGAGCGCTTTCATTCAGGTGGCTGCCCATGGAGAAGGGCAGGCCGAGGTGACTGCTTTCTTCATTTGTTCAGTGACAGCTTGATACTTCAGAATTCAGTACATTGAGAAAGAGGGTCAGAGGAGCATACTGCAGCCAGGGTGGGGGTCAGGGGGACATATTTGTTTTCCTTAAAACAAGCACTAAAAAACTGTCCCAGCTGTGGAGATGGGCAGGTTGTGCTGGTCATCCATCACTGGAGTTTTTTTTCCACAGAACTATGCCTCTTATCATATTGTGGGTACTATAGGGAGGAGGGTAGGCTTGGGGTTCTAACTGAGGGTGGGGTGTTGGATGCATGTTTATTTTAAGGGATTTGAGGAAGGTGGGGTTCTTATTTATTGTTCTTTTTTTAAATAAAGAATTTCCTGAATAGTAATTGGGGACAACAAGTGCCACTATTCATTATTTGGATCCAAATAATGAGTTGAGAATTATTAGTGGTATTCATGAACTACTGTTCATTACTCCTACATATACCTATCAGGTACCACTCATGGCACTGTATTGCCCTCATGTCTGTGACTATTAGATGGTTCAAAGAGGCATCAGATATCAATGCCTCTAGGTCACTAATTATATTTTCCAGTCTCCTGGCATTTACATATGTGACCTCTGAGCAACTGTGTCAAGGTTCACAACTCTGCTTAGGATCACAACTCTGCCTGGTGACTGTACATGGCCTGTCCGTTTGAAGTATTGGGTTAATTCTTTCTTCTGTGGTAGAGAGTTTCATCCCAGAACAAATAAGAAACAGAATGGTACCTACATCCAGACAGAATAAGTGAGCCAGATGTTGTGTGTGATCCCACCGCCAGGATGCAGTACCTACCCACCTCCCTTCACTAGACTGGACCACCTCTTGGGAACCAATGAGACATTTATTATTTACTAATCTATCTATCTATCTATCTATCTATCTATCTATCTATCTATCTATCTATCTATCTGTCTGTCTGTCTGTCTGTCTGTCTGTCTGTCTGTCTATCTATTTATTTATTTAATCTTGTATTACAAGTACCTTTGAGCATCAGGGCAGCTCATTTACAAAGGTTCCACATCAGTGGGGAAGGGGTTAGCAAGACAAGGATTAACTAACAAATTATGTTAAAATACAGTACAGTATGTATGTTACAACATACTGAGTCAATTATTACAGTGATAATAAACAGCGAATAAACAGTAAAGGAAGCAGCCAAACAAAGGAGGACTAACAAGTTAAGTTGCAACAAAAAGAGTCAAGTCAATGCATTGATAATATACAGTGACAGATAAAGTGAAGGAGGCTGTAGAGAGTTAAGATAGAGGGGCACAGATGACTGTGGAGGTGTTGCAATATTGCTCAGAGAGGAGAGGTAGCAGCCAGAGGCTTTGCCAGTGTTGTAAGACAGGGTAGGCAGAAGGTAGTAGATAGAGGGAGAAGCAAGGGCAGTGGGAGAAGTAGGTGACCAGGGCCTTGTAAGTGCCAATGTAAGTGCCAATGGGGTGTGGTCAGGGTGCCATAGAGCAAAAGGGAGGTAGACAGAAGGAAACTAGATTTGGTGGTACAATCACAGGTGCTTTTAGTTATGAGATGCTGTCTGAGCAAATGCTTAAACTGTACGAGCTTGGTTAGATTGGTCAATTCACTGCACAGACCACTCAACCAAAGTGGGGCTTTCTACAGAAATGACCTTTGGTACTGAGCAGGCCAACACTGTGGGATGAGGAGGTGTTCAGTTTCTGAGGTACAAATGTGCTGGGTCTTGAGGGATTTTTTCAACAGGTATTCAACACCCGGTGGCAAGAGCCCACGGAGCCATTTTCTGGACAGGAGGGATGTTTGGTATTTGATTCTATCACTTAGTTGAAGTCACCCAGTTTTGTCATATAGATCACAGGTGTGGGTGAGATGAGCAACACCCGTGATTAGTCTACATGCTTTGTGCAAAGCAACAGTTATTTTTTTGAGTGATGTGGTTGTGGCAGCTGCATATATGACTAGGCCATAGTCAATGACCAATAGAACCGAACTGTGGATTGCAAGCTTCAGAGCTTCTGGGGTCAAACACCGTCTGTATCTATAGAGGAACCCAATCCTGGTGTTAACATTCCTAGTGACATTTTCTATGTGAGGCACATAGGTGAGGTGACTGTCCAGGGTTACACCAAGGTACTTAAATTGCTGTAACTGTTCAAGAGGGGCTCCTTGGTTATTTAAAACAGTGAGACGTGTGCCTTGTACTTATGGCGAGAGGGTGAAAACAGAGGCACTTTTGTTTTTTTGTAGTTTAGCACCAATTTGTTAGTATTAAACCAATTCTTAACTTCCATGAATCCAAGTTGTAGGTTGCTTTCAAGTATGTTTGGGTCCAGGTGGCTTGCAAAGATTACAACGTCATCTGCATTTAGGAGAGTCCGTTGATGACTAGCAGATGATAAGTTGTTCAGGAAGATATTGAACAGGAGAAGACCCAAGATTGACCCCTGTGATACACCAGACCAGACAGCCATCTGTTCTGAGATGACATTAGATATCTTCACCCACTGTGGTACATCTCCAAGGTAGCTTTTGAACCAATTCGGTGTGTTTAGTGAGAGACCAAATTTTGTGAGCTGTCCTTGTAGGAGTGGGTGATTCATGGTGTCAAAAGCCTTAGTTAAATCAATAAAGGCCACTCCTAGAAGATTGCCTTGGTCAATGGATTGTTGAATGAAGCTGGTGAATTCAAACTGTGCTGTGGTAGTGCTGTGCCCTTTTCTCAAACCATGCAGTTGCGGGCATTGGATGGCATATGTTTCAAGGTAATCCACAAATTGGTAAAGATTCATGTCAGCACCTTGGATAGAGTAGGAAGAATTGATGTAGGTCTATAGTTGCTATGCAGGGACCAATCGATAGGTTTATGAACTGGGGTAACCAGTGCAGTTTTCCACACTTGTGGGAACTGTGACAGAGTTAATGAAATGTTTAATATGGGTCTGTTCATGAAAAGGGGTTACCAAAGTGTGACACAAGGGTAACATTTTCAAATTATTTCTAGGTTACATTTGTGATGCATTTCAAGATATTATGACCCAAGTATGAAAAAAGAAACATTTTGGAAGCTAAAAGCTACACAGGTTCCTGACATAAAAGAACTGTATTGTGGTGAGTGTAACAAGTGACACCATACACCACGGTGAATGTGACATCTGACACAAAACATTTGTTTTAGTAATTAAAACTTTAATAAACATAGGTAATGAGTTACATTAAAACATGAAAAGCAAATATTTATAAGAATTACACCAATTGCAAATGTGATGTTTTGTACCACATACTGTGGTGAATGTAACAAGTGACACCGCATGTATGTTTCACTTACTAAAACTCTACTAAACATGTCTTACAACTAACATGCAACTGCTACTGACTGACATACTATTATTAAACATAAAAGAATTTGACAATTACATTACTTGCAAGTGTGATGCTTAACACCACAAACTGTGGTGAATGTAACAAGTGGCACCACATGTTTGTGCCAGTTTTAGAAAGTTTACTGAACATGCCTAATGGTTTAAATGCTACTAATAATAACTGACACAGTGCTACAAAACCTGGAAAAATCTGACAATAATAACAGTACTGACAGGTGTGATGTTTGACACCATATACCATGATGAATGTAACAAGTGACATCACACATTTGTTTCAGTAGAAAAAAGTTTACTGAACATGCCTAATGTCTAACATGCTACTACTAATGACTGACATTGTGCTACAAAGCCTGGAGAAATTTGACAAAATTAACTTTACTGACGGGTGTGATGTTTGACTCCATATACCATGGTGAATGTAACAAATGACACCACACATATGTTTGACTCACTAAATCTCTACTAAACTTGCCTAACAACTAACATACTACTATTACTGACTGACTTACTGCTATAAAACGTGAAAAAAACTAAACAATTACATTATTGGGAAGTGTGATGCTTAACACCAGATAACATGGTGAATGTAACAAGTGACACCACACATTTGTTTCAGTTTTAAAGTTTACTGAACATGTCTCATGGTTAACATGCTACTACTAGTAACTGACATAGTATTACAAAACCTGGAGGAATTTGACATTAATAACAGTACTGACAGGTGTGATGTTTGATACCACATATCATGGTGAATGTAATGAGTGACACCACAAAGAAAATAGATTTTAACCCTCCACCCCATATACATAGTATTATCCCTTTTACAACTGATGCCCAGCACTTTCCTTAGACATGCAGTTGTCACTGAAATATGCGCTCTGAAAATTTGCCCCACAGTCAGTGAATGATGTTAACCAAAGCTTACCTGTGGTGAATGTTACTGCAGCCCTCATGTTACATGCAGTGCTTATCTTCATAGAATGTAGCCTTACAAAATGGAGGAGCCACATGCAAACAATGGGTTTTAAACCACAACTCAGTTCCCCCCTCTATGGTTGCTGTTTGGTTCTGATGGGCAAGTTATGACTTTGCAACTGTCACAGACTGACGAGTAAACATTGGGCCTGATGTGACTCCAAGTAGAATGTTATAACATACAAACAGCCTGAATAAAAGTTGGATGTTCATTTAAAAATACATTTATATCATTTCTAGAATAAAAATGTATGTAATACATTCAGACATATGAGCATAATTCAGTCAATAAAACTTCATAGTAAATTTAATAACCCCTTAAGTGCTTAGCTGCACAGTTTACTCAATGCTTGATGCACAAAACTTGTAGAAGCAATGATAACTGGTTCAAGTGCAGAGAACAGGAAACTATACAAGTCTATTCTTGTTATATTGAACAGCTATTTTAATACCAAATGGTTCCAACCATTTCTTTCTACCATCATTTAAGATGGGACATTTCAGAACCAAATGTTGTAGAGAGAGTCTTATGTTTGCATTACATTTGCATTGGACTGTGTCATTATTCACTTTGCCATTCCAATACAATGCCTTTACCTTTTCCAGAATTCCCAGCCTAAATCTACACTAAGAGGCTTTGTATTTCACCGTTCACAATACAATAAGCAGACTTCATTGATTCTGAATAATTTACATTTCTTGTATAATGACAATGCTGGAATGTTTGATAACTTTCCTTAAATTGTTTGACTATAGTTATTCTTAATTTAAGCCTCTGCCTCTTTTACATATGCTATATGATGTTCCAAGCTAAACTCATCCCATATACTGTATTTGGCATACCCACTCTGTTAGCAATTTGTTCCAGGTTGTCAAAGCAACTGAAACCACTTATGCTTGATCTGGATTCCAGCCAGATGGCATTCAAGATAGAATTTGAGCTAGCTTCTATTATTTTGTACCACCATCTAATGGCCCCCTATTTGCATCTCACGTTCAAGGGGTTGTCCCTTGCAGAAATACAAGTGTGCTGCGTACATTCATAGTGCATGCCACATGCTTCATTGTGCAATGTTTGCATGTAGTTAGCACATACAAACTGATCCTAAGTGAACCAGATCTAAAAAGCACATCAGGTTCACATGCAGCAAGCTTGATATGCATACAGCAGTTAAGCTGGTGTGAATATCACTTAAAAAATCACATCAGGGTTACATCTGCATGCTTGATGTCTGCAGCGGCAAAGCTGGTGCAAATCTCATCTAAAAACAAATCAGTTTATATTTCTCATGCTACTTCTAGCAATTATAGCGTCATTAAAATACCATGTCCATTGTTTTCCCATTAAAATTCGGCAAATTCATTAATTCTCACCATTAAATCCTTTTGCAAATTGTTTAATGGCTTTTGATTTTTGTAATTAAATTGGCATTGATTTTTAAAGTACTGTTTTCTTACAGAATTAAATGCCTAAGATATGACCCCATTAATCTTTGCTCTCAGTAGTCAGCCAACATCCCCATTCCAGGTGTGCAAGGAGGGGCATCTGTGGTGTGAAGCCTAACCTTTTTGTTTGGGGCTTTGCAAATTCCCTTATGCATATTTGGTGCTCCATATGTGTTTCTCCATAAGTCTTATGGCTTGCTTACTTTCAGTTTGTCATTCTGCATGGAGCATATACACTGTGGCCAAGTTCTGAACTCTTTTTGCTAAGTAGGGCCCTGGATGCATGCACCATACCTCACTTTTTGTCACTGAAATGAGGGACATGGACACTCAAAATGAGGTACAATGAGATGCACTAACCCTTGTAAAGAGGTACACATCCTGGAACATAGAGATACCTCAGAACTCAGTGGAAACCATTGTATTTACTTGCACAGATATTAGCACCTGAGAATGACTTTCTACCATAAAACAAGAGCTTCTTTAGGTAGGGTGGGGCTGGGGGACAGTTGCTCCCCCCTGCTTTTGTGCCTTGGTTGTTCTTTTTTTATTGAATATTTTTATTATTATTTATATTTAATTCAATACATACCATATATAATTCTTCTTTACAGATATTATCAATACACAATTTACATTAAGTCATTTCTTTAGTTATAGCATAATACAATTTTTCAATTTCATTTATAGGTTTCCTATATTAATCCCCCCCCTTCCCCTACCATGGAGATGGAAACTACAATTTTTACCAATATAATGGAGGTGGTAACATGGCTTTTATTTCCTTCCATGTTGATATATCAATTTCATTATCATTATTAATCTCATTCACCAATTTCTCAAAAAGTGTAGCTTCCCTTAATCAGTACCATCATCTACTTATAGGAAAGGTTTCTATATTTGGGGCATTCCATTGTTCTAATATAAATAATTTAGTGATCATTGTTGCTATAGAGTGTATTTTATAAAGTGGTTTATTTAGTTCCAACTTAGCTATATCTTTAAGTATAAGAGAGGAGAACTCAATGGGAACCTGTTTTCCCAATATTGGTTCCAGTTATGAAATGTTTTTTATCCACCATGACTTTATCATAGAACAATCCCAAAGGCAACATGTCAAATCTCCTAATCTTCCAATTGATGCCATTAATTCAGTTTATTTTTGTTTATAAAAGTTACCTAAAACCTGAGGGGTAAAATAAGCTCTATCAATTATTTTGTATGGCTTTATTCTTTGCAAATAGGTCATCTTTGTTGGCTTTAATTCTTAAATTCTTCCATTGTTGTACAGTATAGTCTATATATATGTCTGTATCCCACCTTTTATTTAACTTTTTCCATGGGTCTTTCTTTGTGTGAATAAGTTTCTGGTAGATGCTCTGAAGTAGTGTATTGGCCTACTGGGTCAATACCACACATGTAAGACAGCGTGGTATTGACTGCGCTGTATATTGAGTGCCTGTTACTACACCGACAGAGGTAGAACTGTGGTAGGGGAATACTGCTACCCCTGTTACTGCATGTAGAACACAAGGCTGGATATGCTGACATGTGCTATGTGCCTGGTCGAGCTGCCCCCATGGAGAAGTGGCTTGGGGACCAGCACACGGCACAGTCAGGAGACCTGGGACCGTGGTTCACTTCAGTTCTTCCCCTCCCCAGGTCTTCCCTGCTACAACTTTTTGCAAAATTTTTTGTTACAAAAAAAAAGTACCCCCTGCCAAGTTTCTCCCCATCCCCAAAGTCCCCCCCCGAGTTAGTTATTTAAGTTTTGGAGGGGTGTGGGGGGTGAAGCTTCCCACAAAAACAAATTTACACCTATTGTTTGCAATGGGCGTGGTGCGCAAAACAGGTCGGCATTTTGCCCAACTTTGTTGTGCTATGGCACTGTTTCACTTTGGCATTATTAGCTGCAATGTTTTCATGTGTGCGGTTATGACCCCATACCATTTATTGGTACCCATATCAATAATTTGTTTCTGCATTTTTAATTCTTTTGTTAATTCAGTATTATTTTTTTAATTTACTGTTTCTAATACAATTTAACATTTCCTTTTTAGCATTAAAAAGTGAAAGTAGTTAGTCCCTGGGGATTCCCATAATATGTCCTTAAAATTTACACAGGAGCAAAATATTTTATCTTTTATCAGGTGGTGTCCTTTTATCAGGTGGTGTCATTTTTGGACTATTATTCTGCTTTTTTTTATTAAATCTTTTCTTTCACCTTTCCACATTCAATAACTATTCCATATATTTAGATAAAGCCATGGTAAGTCTTTTGTGTTCATTAAATTCCCTATAGCATGTTTAATATATGTTTCTAATGATTTAAACATTTTAGGAATTTTAGTTTTGTATCTTATATTCCATATAATGTTCTCCTTTTTATAATTTGGCACAGAATCCCATGACAAAAATTCCCAGTGATTCTCCCCTCCTTTCGTTAAAGCCCATTTCCACCACACTTCTTGTTGATGAGTCATTGGATAGTAAAACGGGTCCGGATAATTATATCCCAGCCCTTTTGGGAGTAATCATCTGATCCCAAGCAATTCTTGGCTTTTCTCCCCTCCAAAGAAATTTCTTAAATCTTTTCTTTAAATTGTTATACCAGGACATATCTGGGGTGCCAATTGCTGCCTGGATGACTAATATAATATTAATTATATTATATTAATTATATTAGATGACTAATACAATATGGGGCAACTCCATCATTTTTATTGGTTCAGTCCTGGCCCATAATAATTACAATAGCTTTTCCCAATTTTGGAGCAACTGATTCACTTTGGGGGCTATTCACAAACTCTGCACCAAAGGCATGTAGTCCATCTGTGCATGGGCCACAGTCACCAATGCTGGCCTCCATGTGGCCCCCTTACATAACCCCACCCTCCTGGCATGCAGGATCTCTGGGGTTGGTCAGGCACACAGCAGAGAACCCAGGCAGGCAGCCAATCAGCTGCCTGTCCCGGGTCCCACTGGGGGATCACTTGCACCCACAGAGTGCCATGCTGCTGGCCAGCACACAGTGCACCGACTGCACTGGGGGTATGTGCCTGGTTCTCTACCACCTGACATCCATGAGGTGCCCCAATGGCAGGGGAGTCTATTGCAGGGGGTACACGGATCTCTACCATCAGCACCACAGCTGGTGGCCACCACCCAGTTAATGCGTACCAGGTTTATGACTACCCTGGGATGGCATAGCTGTTTGCACCCATGCACAGCATTCTGCACCTTGCAGGATGCCACAGAGTGCTGGCATGCCCCCAGCACCAGCTCCTGTCCTGCCCCAGTGCAGAACTCCACAATCTGCTGGGGGATCAGGTGCATAGGGGTGTGTAGGTGGCTAGCAAATCCCGCACAAGGTGTACAGTAGGTGTGGCATGTCTATACACCACATTTCTGTAGTGTGTAGCCACTTTGCACCTTCGTGAATAGGGCCCTTTATTCTTAGCAGTTGGGTAGTTGGTTTTGCTAGTTTCTTCTTGTTTACTAAATATACTAATTCATCTATAGCAGTTTTTGCTAAATCTGTATTTTTATATCAGATTGTTATTATATTCAATTCTTTTTGTTTCTTTAATAAGGCTGCAAATAACTTCCCAGACTTATCCCCTATATATATATGTATGTGTGTATATATATATATATATTTATATATATATATATATATATTATAGAGGAGCCATTAACTTGTTAAACCTAAAATTTTGCACCTTAATAACTTTGCAACCATTTAACAGATTTGCCTGAAATTTGGAATACTCGATCATGACCCATATACCTTGGGAACTGCCAAGTTTTGTACTGGTTGGATATATGGCTGTGGAGTTATTAAGTGTGATCTGCACATGCGTTTATGTATTTTTGGAATTCCACGGTCATGCCTACAGGTCGCACGGTTGTGTGACCAGTCCAAAATCTTCAGAGAACATGCGGCTGTGGTCCCTGATGTGCCTTTTGAAGATTTCGTGAAAAAATATTAAACGGTTTAAACATTATTCAAAAAACAAGTTCCCATTATAAGTCAATGGGAAAAGTTAACAAAAAGTTTGACAGTGTCGCAAATGCAGTTTTTACTTTCGCAAATGGCGCTTTTACTGTCGCAAATCCACCATTTTGTTTTCAGTTGGTGATCAGAAAAATGCTTGGCATTTAAATTTGGGACCCTCTAGCAACCTAATTCCTTTTGTATTCACCTAGTCGGACCCTGAGGATGCTAGCCATGTCTTTATTTTGGGGTAAAAGCCCAAAAATATGTTTTTCAAATTTCTGGAAAAAAGTACTTTCACCAAGTACTTTTGCACTTGCGACACTGTCGAATGAATTTGCGAAAGCTTTTGCAAATTGCGACAGTACTTTTCTAGGCTGCAGGAAAATGACAGCAATTCTTTGGCACCCCACTGCAGAAGAATGGTTTGGTGTTTTAGGCTGAAATCCGAGGGAACCAAGCCGATATCACACAGATGTGCCTTTCAGTATTTTGTTGAAAAAATATTACATGGCGGCAAAGTTACGGCACTCCAAAGTTGATGCTTTTTCCCATAGGATAACATTACAGCGTCCAACGCATTGCAGCAATCCTTTGGCGCCCTGCTGCAAAATAACGGTTTGGTCATTTGGGCTGAAATTTGGAGGGAAGACAGTCAACATCCCACAGATGTGCCTTTCAGTGGTGTGGTTAAAAAATATTACATGAAGGCAAAGTTATGGCACTCTGAACTTCTCTTTTTTCCCCATAGGATAACATTATGGTGTTGTCCGCGCCTATCAGGGCCCGTATCTCAGAAACAGTGCCAGATACGGACTTTTTGGTGGAAAAATACTTAGCCCCATAATGGGGCTAAATACAAAACCAGCCATGAAATTGATAATTCATATGACTTCTAAATTTTTTTTCTATGTCATAAGGTTCCTGAGATAGAAGCAATTTACTATTCCAAGTCCTCATTTTCTGTTCAGAGAGTCATTATTTTGCATACATTCTTAGTACTCACTGTCTTTCTATATGCAGCTTTTGGGGAAAACTATTGTGTGCATTTCCATAACTCTTACCCTTAATGCTTCTGCTTCTGCTTCTGTACCTGTTTCACTTAATTTTCCTGTCTATGCCACCTTCTGCGTTACCCTTTGCATTTTCATTTGTGCTTCTGTTTCTGTAATTTTAACCAATTCTGTCTACAGTACTGTTTATCTTTGTGTTTCACTTTGTCACACTATGCGCATTACCATTTCTGTTTGTAGGCACTGTGTTATTATCTGAAAAGAAGACAATATGCGGCGGGAGCGCGGGGCCCTTTTTCTCAGTACTGTTTATCTATGTGTTTCGCTTTGTGTCACCATGTGCATTACCATTTACGTTTGTGGGCACTGTGTTACTATGTGTGAAGACATCACATGGCAGAAGCATGGGGCCCTTCAGACCCCATGCTCCGCTGCCGTATTACAGTCACTATTTGTCATTATCATTCTCAAAAAGAAGGAAAATTAGAGGAAAAAAACTCTGTTTAATGCATCAGTTAGGGTTGTTCCACAGCGACAAAAGTGAGGACTTTCGGTGTTAGGGTTGAAAAACCCCTTGGACCCTAGCCCACCCCTCAACTGGCATTGGGTTTGTGCATTAGGGTCTTTGGTCCTAACTCTCACCCCATTCTCTATACCTCTCCTTCTTTACACATGTGATGGGGTGAGTGTTAGGGCGCAGCTTAATGTGCACCCTGAATGCCTTGCACGGGGGGTGGGGCAAGAGTCAGGGGTTTTCAACCAACAATTCCCATCGCGCCATCTATTAACTTAACAAATGCATTAACTAGAGTTTTACCTCTAATATATACAATATATGTTTTTTTTTTTTAGTTTTGCCATCTTCTCTTGAATCTCTTTATTAATTAGTTATTTTTTTAGCTTTAGTTGGTATCATTCTTTATTGTATTTATGGTAATCGTGTATTACTAACTTGTCATGTTCTTACAATCTTTTGTTTATATTGTTTTCTTGTTTGTTTTGCAGATTAATAAAGCATTGATAGGAAATTGACACTCCCCTGATTATGGCCTTTAAGGGCTCCCATAATTTGTATATTGTACTATTTGGGTCCTGATTGAAAATCCAGAATTCTCTTATTGCTTGTTTAATTTTATTTATACATTCTTGATCTTTTAATAATGTATTATTTATTCTCCAGCTTTCTGTATATGTTCTAGTGGGGTCCCTAATTTGTAGGTCCAGTTGGACCAAAGCATGACCTGACAGTATAACTGAATGGTGCTTTACCTCTTGGATATTATTAACCAGTGTTTTTGAGGCCAAAACATAATCTATTTGGAAGCAACACTTAATCTTTTTATCTTGATGGATACATTCTTTGATGTTTGGATACATAGTCCACCATACATCTAATAGAGCATGAGTTTTATGATATTATTTACTAACTTTGTTTGTTTTTTATTAAAGATTGTAGAGTTTGATATGTTGTCAATTTTAGGATCTATCAATACATTAAAGTCTCCTAACAGAAATATGTTTTTTGCCAGTAATTGAACTAGTCCCTGTGTAATTTCAGATAAAAAATCTGAATATTCTATGAAAGGGGCATAGATGGAGGCAATTGGAATTTCCAGTTCAAGGAATTGTATTTTGAGCATTAGTATTCTTCCATTTAAATCCGCACAACTCTTTAATATTTTACAGTATGGAGACTTGTTTTATTAATGGTGCTACACCAACTTTTTTCCTAATACCCTTGGAACAATAGATATTGGAAATCCATTTACATTTCAGTTTTAATATTTCTAGTTTACCTAAGTGTGTTTCCTGAAGTGCAATAAAATCTGTCTTTGACTTCCTCAAATAATTTAACAATGGGCTCTCTTTATTGGTGAATGGATGACATTAATATTTAGAGAGGCCCACCTAGAAATGTTAATGTTGCTCATCATCTTGTTCTTTAGCTTTAGTTCCATTATAACGAGCATTGGTTAAAAAAGTGGAATATGCGATTAAATTGGAAAAATCACAACATGAAATATATTTGACTGCCAAAGTGAATGATTACAAATTTTTTTTTGTTCATATATTAGTAAATTAAGAGGAACTATGAACTCAGTGGGCCCTTTTACCAACAACTTAGGAACTCTTACTAGTAACAAGAAAACAGCTAACATACAGAGAATATTACTTCTGCTCAGTGTTTAACAATTTTACTTCTATAAATTCAGAGAATAGGCTAGTACCCATACCAGAACAAGTAACTATTAAACCAACAGAAGTTCTGGAGAGGCTAAAACAATTAAACATCAATAAATCCCCAGGGCCAGACAATCTCCACCCTAGAGTATTAAAGGAACTTGCTGATTATATTTTCCTACCTCTGACCCATATTTTCCAGCACTCCCTGGACTCCAGTGACATACCTTTAGGTTGGAGGGTAGCTACTGTGATACCCCTCCTAAAAAAGGACCTATAGACAAACCTGAAATCTTTCGACCAATCAGTCTGCCTTCTTTAATGGGCAAACTACTGGAAGGCATAATTAAGGACTACATAGATATATAGATACATAGACAGTGTCGGCAGATAAGGGCCTATGGCCCACCCAGTCTGCCTATTTGAGCTTGTAAGTTCAGTTTATGTTTTCCTAGAAGTCTGTTGCCCCTTATCCCTGACCTCCAGAATTCCTTTATGTCTATCCCATGCATTCTTAAATCCTGTGATTGTTTCAGCCCCCACCACTTCCTCTGGCAGGGTGTTCCACTTGTCCACCACCCGTTCTGTGAAGAAATTCTTTCTCATGTTTCCTCTGAATTGTCCTCCCTCTAACTTCATCTCATGCCCTCTAGTCCTGGAACATCTTTTTCACTTAAAAATAGTGTTTTCCTGCACCCTGTTCCTCCCTGTAAGATACTTGTATGTCTCAATCAAATCCCCTCTCTCCCTCCTCTCCTCCAGGGAGTACATGTTCAGTTACTTCAACCTGTCTTCATAGGACTTGTGATGCAATCCATGCACCATCTTTGTTGCCGCCTCTGAACCTTCTCTACCCTGTCTATGTCCTTACGTAGTATGGTCTCCAGAACTGTACACTGTACTCAGGTGAGGCCTCACTAGTGTCTGTATAGTGGAATTATGACCTCCCTTTTCCTGCTGGTGATGCCCCTGCTTATACATCCCAGCATCCTATTTGCTTTACCTGCTGCCTTGTCACACTGTTTCCCTACCTTGAGGTCATTAGAGATGATAACCCCAAGATCCCTTTCCTGCTTGGTGCACGATATATCCTCACCCCACAACTGATATATTGTGCCAGGGTTTTTGTGCCCATATGCATTATCTTGCAATTCTTTGTATTGAATTTCAACTGCCAAACCCCTGACCATTCTTCAAGTTTCTGCAGGTCCCTTCTCATTCTGTCTACACCCTCTGGTGTGTCTACTCTGTTACAGAGCTTTGTGTCATCAGCGAACAGTGAAATTCTGCCTTCTAGGTTCTGCACAATGTCACTGATGAAGATGTTGATTAGGACCGTCCCAGCACTGATCCCTGTGGTACCACTGGTCACTCTTCCCTCTGTGGAGTGACAGCCATTTACCACCACCCTCTGTGTCCTGCCACCCAGCCAGTTTACCACCACCCTCTGTGATCTGCCACCAACCAGTTACCTACCACCACACACTCTGTCCCACTTGAACCCTTATTCCCAGTTTGTACCTTTAATAGTCTTCTGTGTGGCACAGTGTCAAAAGCCTTGCTGAAGTCCAGATGAGCCATGGTCACTGCCATCCCCTGATCCACCTCCCTAGTCACCCAGTCAAAAATTCAATGAGAGTTGGTCTGACATGACCTCCCCTGAGTGAAACCATGCTGCCTTTGGTCCTGTAGTCCATTGACAACCAGATGTTCCACCAATCTCTCCTTCAGTAGTGCTTCCATGATCTTCCCCACTACCGAGGTGAGGCTGACTGGTCTGTAGTTCCCTGCTTCCTCTTTGTTCCCACTTTTGTATAAGAGGACAACATCTGCTGTCCTCCATCTTTGGGTACCTCCCCTGTTTCCAGTGATTGGCTAAACAGGATAGCCAGAGGTTCAGCCACCACCTCTCTTAGTTCTTTAAGGACCCTGGGGTGCACCCCATCTGGCCCCATTGTTTTATCAGAAGCCAGAAGGGGAAGGAAGGAAACATATTCAATTCAGTGCTTTAGAGTAACTGGTAATTGCTATTTTTCTTTTAAACTTAGATTGTGGGCTTTTAGTGACACTGTACTTTCCTTGTTGTCTTTACTTAGAATTGTTTTTGGGCTGTTGAAAATTTAAAACGTAGTGGTGGTGTAATTCTGTGCTGTCTTTAATTGCTGCAAATGTTATCTTGGATTGTCTGACTGCCCTGTAGTTGGGTGAGGGTATTAATTGTCTGGCCTCTGACCTCAACTACGTAATAACTGGAGGTAGGGCTTAGTCAGAGTTGAGAGTAGCAACTCGAGTTTTTTTTTCCCAGAAGAAGCCAGAAGGGAAGGAAGGAAACATATTCAATTCAGTGCTTTAGAATAACTAGTAATTGCTATTTTTCTTTTAAACTTAGATTGTGGGCTTTTAGTGACACTGTGCTTTCTTTGTTGTCTTTACTTTGAACTGTTTTGGGCTGTTGAAAATTTAAAACATAGTGGTGGTATAATTCTGTGCTGTCTTTAATTGCTGCAACTTTTCCCTCCCTCCTCCCCTTCCCCAAAATCTTAATTATATGCCCTGTTAAATCTGATTGACAGAGCTAAACACAAGAAATATAGTAAGGAAGTGTGAATAGGAGGGGCATAAGATGGAAGAAGCCCACCCTCAGCACAATAAGTGTTTTGACTCATTTATTTATTTATTGGTTTTTTTCTTTTTTTTTTTTTAAGAAAATTATCGAAGGATCAGTGGCAGGATTTTTAGGACAGTAAATTAATAAGAGGGGAACTAGGAGAGCTTCAGTAGCAGACAAGTAGTGGAATAGCAGTATAATTGTAGTATTGCGGGGAGTGGTGCAATGCAGTGGCTGTGGGGCAGCCATATTCAGGCAGACCTTCTGGTCACTGAGGTGCTGCCCTATCTGCATGCATCTCACTGGACTGTGGGATGAGGTAGCCAGACTCAGAGTGGAATTAAACTGGGTCAGGGTACCATCACCCCTATCCAAGACCACCAGTCCAATGCAACTGCCTCAAGGATGCTGAAGAACGGAGCACTTGGATGACAGTGGGCTCAGGGAGGGTTGACCGGTCAGGCAGAGGCACATCCCAGATCCTATTCCACTCCAAGAACTCATATGCCACACTGGCAAACCAAGAACAACCAAATAGAAGTACCAAAGAAGTGGAAGGAAAGGATGTGGTTAGCCAAGGAGGTGACCTCAGAGGGGAAAGCAGTGGACCCCAGAAGAGGAGGAAGTGAATCCTGGTGGGGGACTCCATCATAAGAGGGATCCAGCTAGGAACACAGGAGGGGGAGGACAGGGAGGTGAGGTGCCTACCAGGTGCCATGGCATGGAGGGATGGAAGGAAGATCCTGGGGATCACTGGGAAGGCAAGATGAGAGGGTGATCTGGATGTCATTATCCACCTAGGTACTAATGACCTGGCAAATGGTGAGACAAAGGAAGTCCAGGAGGAGTTTAGGATATTGGGGAGGGGTCTCAAGCAAGTAGCTACTTCTGTCACTTTCTCAGAAGTACTACATGCGAGAGGCAAGGGAGAGCATAGAAGTGTATGCACTAGGAACTTTAACTCATGGTTTAAGAACTGGTGCTGTGAGGAGGGTTTGGATTCATTGGTGACTGGGGACCCACCTGGAGGGATGGAGGTTTGTTCAAGCCATGATGGCCTGCATCCATCCTGGAGGGAATCCAACACTTGATGATAAGTTTAAATGCTACATTGACAAGCATTTAAAAACTAGCAAGGGGTGGCAGGCCAGCAAGGAGGGTACCTACTTGCTCACCCCACAGCTAGCAGTGGAACCAGTGAACCAGGTGGTGGTCATCTCTGCAAAGCAGTGTGCAAAGATGGAGATTAGTGTGCCAAGAGTGGATAGAGCAGAAAAGGGGCAAAATTCAGCAGAAGGGCAGACAGCAAGGAGAACCAGGGATAAAGGACAACCAAGGAAGGGGCTGGGTAGAACAGCAAAACAGTCTAGGAGGTCAGATCATAGGCTACATGTGATACCAAATGCCAAGAGCCTTAGCAACAGATGGAAGATCTGGAGGCTGTCATGGGTGCAGTCAGACCTGGACATTGTGGCATCACGAAAGCCTGGTGTAATGATAACCACGACTGGAGATGGCCATACCTGGCTACAACATATTCAGAAGAGACAGAGCAGGCAGGGAAGGGAGGAGGAGTGGCACTGTATGAGAAAAATGACATAAGGCCACAGAGATCCAGGAGGAACAAAATGGGGAGAGATACTGTGGGTTAAGCTGGAAAAGGAAAATGGGGACAGCCATCCGCACAGGTGTGGTCTCCTGAGACCACCAGCCCAGGAAGGAAGAAACAGATAGGAGCTGATGCTAGCAGTCCAAGGGATGGCAGACAAGGGTGAGTAGTAGTACTGGTTGGAGACTTCAATATTTCAGATGTGGACTGGACCATCCAGCAGCAGCATCAACTAGGGCAGAGTTTATCCTGGACTCCCTTCAGAGTGTCTTCCTCAAGCAACTGGTCATGGAACCAACTCGGCAGAAGGCAATACTGGACCTTGTGCTCACAAACAGGGACAGTGTGATGGGGAATAACAGTGGGGAGCACCTGGGAACAGTGACCACCAGTCATTGTGGTTTGAAATCACAGAAAGACCAGAGACAAACCACACAAAAACACATATCCTGGATTTTAAGGGGCAGACTTTGGGAAAATGGAAATGTTTGAAAAAGGCATTAAGAATGGGACAGGAATCAGGGGTTTGAGAACAGTGGGCAGTATTTAAAATGGGGATTAAAAGAACAACAGAATTATGCATTAAGCAGGTTAGCAAGAGGAAGCGGAAGAGGAGACCATTATGGTTTCCAAAGAGGTAGCAAAGAAAGTGAAACCAAAGGTTGCATTCAGGCAATACAAAAGACACAGGCAGAAAGGGATAGGGAGGAAGTACCAGGAGAAACAAAGGGAGGCTGGGGAGGTCAGTAAGGAAGCCAAAGCTCAGACAGAAGAACACATTACCAAAATCAGTGGGTAGAGGGAAAAAACCTTTACAAGGTACATAAGTGAAAAAAGAAAAAGACAAAGGGAGGGATGAGTGAGAACCGAAGTGGGAGGATAGAGAGACCCACGTGGAGGATGACAACAGTAAAAGCTGACACATTGAACAGGTATTTCTGCTCAGTCTTTACTGTAGGAAGAGGAGGGTAATGGGTCTGAAGGAGTTACAAGGCGTGAGAATGGTACAGAAATGGACACAAGTCCCTTTACACGAAAGGGTCCTGAAGGAACTGGAAGTAATAAGAGTTGATAAAGCAATGAGGCCAGATGGGGTGCACCCCAGGGTCCTTAAAGAACTAAGAGAGGTGGTGGCTAATCCTCTGACTATCCTGTTTAGCCGATCACTGGAAACAGGGGAGGTACCCAAAGACTGGAGAACAGCAGATGTAGTCCCCTTATACAAAAGTGGGAACAAAAAGGAAGCAGGGAACTACAGACCAATCAGCCTCACCTCGGTAGTGGGGAAGATCATGGAAGCACTAATGAAGGAGAGATTGGTGGAACATCTGGTAGTCAATGGACTACAGGACCCAAGGCAGCATGGTTTCACCAGGGAGGTCATGTCAGACCAACCTCATTAAATTTTTTGACTGGGTGACTAGGGAGGTGGATCGGGGAGGGCAGAGGACATGGCCTATCTGGACTTCAGCAAGGCCTTTGACACTGTGCCACATAGAAGACTATTACACTAACTGGGGAATATGGCTGTGGGCAGGACAGTAGTGTGGTGGGTAGGTAACTGGCTGGGTGGCAGGACACAGAGGGTGGTGGTAAATGGCTGTCCTCCACAGAGGAAGAGTGACCAGTGGGGTACCACAGGGATCAATGCTGGGACCGGTCCTATTCAACATCTTCATCAGTGACATTGCACCAGAACCTAGAGGCAGAATTTCACTGTTTGCTGATGACACAAAGCTCTGTAACAAGTAGACACACCAGAGATTGTGAGACAGAATGAAGGGACCTGCAGAAACTTGAAGAATGGTCAGGGTTTGGCAGTTGAAATTCAATGCAAGGAAGTGCAAGATAATGCATATCGAGCACAAAACCCTAGCACAATATATCAGTTATTGGGGTGAGGATATAGCATGCACAAAGCAGGAAAGGGATCTTGGGGTTATCATCTCTAATGACCTCAAGGTAGGAAACAGTGTGACAAGGCAGCAGTAAAACAAATAGGATGCTGGGATGTATAGGCAGGGGCATCACCAGCAGGAAAGGAAGGTCATATTTCCGCTATACAAGACACTAGTGAGGCCCCACCTGGAGTACAGTGTACAGTTCTGGAGACCATACCTACGTAAGGACATAGACAGGGTAGAGAAGGTTCAGAGGAGGGCAACAAAGATGGTGCATGAATTGCATCACAAGTCCTAAGAAGACAGGTTGAAGTAACTGAACATGTACTCCCTGGAGGAGAGGAGGGAGAGAGGGGATTTGATTGAGACATACAAGTATCTTACAGGGAGGAACAGGGTGCAGAAATACACTATTTTTAAGTGAAAAAGATGTTCCAGGACTAGAGGGCATGGGATGAAGTTGGAGGGAGGACGATTCAGAGGAAACATGAGAAAAATTTCTTCACAGAGCCAGGTGGTGGAAAAGTGGAACACCCTGCCAGAGGAAGTGGTGAGGGCTGAAACAATCAGGGATTTAAGAATGCATGGGATAGACATAAAGGAATTCTGGAGGTCAGGGTAAGGACAACAGACTTCTAGGAAAACATAAACTGAACTTACAAGCTGAAATGGGCAGACTGGGTGGGCCATAGGCCCTTATCTGCTGACACTGTCTATGTATCTATGTATCTATGTTTGCCCACAGTTCCTTCAGGACCCTTTCTTGTGTAAAGGGACTTGTGTCCATTTCTGCACCATTCTCACCTTGTACTCCCTTCAGACCCATTACCCTCCTCTTCCTCAGTAAAGACTGAGCAGAAATACCTGTTCAATATGTCAACTTTCCTGTTGTCATCACCACATGACCCCATTCTCCCCCTTCAGTCCACCTATCTCTCCTTTGTCTTTCTTTTCACTTAAGTACCTGTAAAAGGTTTGTCCTCTCTACCCACTGATTTTGCAATGTGTTCTTCTGTCTGAGCTTTGGCTACCCTTACTGACCTCCCTGCCTCCCTTTGTTTCTCCTGGTACTTCTCCCTATCCCTTTCTGCCTGTGTCTTTTTGTATTGCCTGAATGCAATCTTTTTGGCTTTCACTTTCTTTGCTACCTCTTTGGAAAACCATAATGGTCTCCTCTTCCTTTTCCTCTTGCTAACCTGCTTAATGCATAATTCTGTTGTTTTGTAATCCCCATTTAAATACTGCCCACTGTTCCTCAACCCCTGATTCCTGTCCATTCTCCTTAATGCCTCTTTCAAGTATCTCCCCATTTTTCCAAAGTCTGCCCCCTAAAATCCAGGATACGTGTTTTGTGTGGTTTGGTTCTGCTCTTTCTGTGATTTCAAACCACAATGACTGGTGGTCACTGTTTCCCAGGTGCTCCCCACTGTTACCCTATCACACTGTCCCTGTTTGTGAGCACAAGGTCCAGTATTGCCTTCTGCCGAGTTGGTTCCATGACCAGTTGCTTGAGGAAGGCACCCTGAGAAGTCCAGGATAAATCTGCTCTAGTTGATGCTGCTGCTGGGATGGTCCAGTCCACATCTGGAATATTGAGTCTCCAACCAGTACTACCTCACCCTTGTCTGCCATCCTTTGGATGGCTAGCATCAACTCCCTATCTGTTTCTTCCTCCTGGGTTGGTGGTCTATAGACCACACCTGTCTGGGATAGCTGTCCTATTTTCCTTTCCAGCTTAACCCACAGTATCTCTCCCCATTTTGTTCCTCCTGAATCTCTGTGGCCCTCATGTCATTTTCACATACAGTGCCACTCCTCCTCCCTTACTGCCTGCCCTGTCTCTTCTGAATATGTTGTAGCCAGGTATGGCCATCTCCCAGTCGTGGTTTTCATTACACCAGGTTTCAGTGATGGCCACAATGTCCAGGTCTGACTGCACCATGACAGCCTCCAAATCTTCCATCTTGTTGCTAAGGCTCCTCGCATTTGCACACATGGCTTTTCATGATTTGACCTCCCTAGACTGTTTTGCTGTTCTACTCCAGCCCCTTCCTTGGTTGTCCTTTATCCCTGGTTCTCCTTGCTGTCTGCCCTTCTGCTGAATTTTACCCCTTTTCTGCCTATTCACCTCTTGGGCACTAATCTCCATCTTTTGCACACTGCTTTGCAGAGATAGCCGCTACTCTGGTTCACTGATTCCACAGCTAGCTGTGGGGGGTGAGCAGGTTGGTACCCTCCCTTGCTGGCCTGCCACCCCCCTTTGCTAGTTTAAATGCTTGTCAATGTTGCATTTAAACTTATTTTTGAGTGCTTGGATTCCCCTCCAGGATGGATGCAGGCCGTCAGGCTTGAACAAACCTCCATCCCTCCAGGTGGGTCCCCAGTCACCAATGAATCCAAACCCTTCCTCACAGCACCAGTTCTTAAACCATGAGTTAAAGTTCCTGGTGCATACACTCTATGCTCTCCCTTGCCTCTCGCATGTAGTACTTCTGAGAAAGTGACAGAAGTAGCTACTTGCTTGAGACCCCTCCCCAATTTCCTAAACTCTTCCTGAACTTCCTTTGGCTCCCCATTTGCCAGGTCATTAGTACCTAGGTGGATAATGACATCCAGCTCACCCTTCCATCTTGTCTTCCCAGTGATCCCCAATATCTTCCTTCCATCCCTCCATGCCGTGGCACCTGATAGGCACCTCACCTCCCTGTCCTCACCCTCCTGTGTTCCTAGCTGGATCCCTCTTATGATGGAGTCCCCCACCAGGATTCACTTCCTCCTCCTCTGGGGTCCACTGCTTTCCCCGCTGAGGTCACCTCCTTAGCTAACCTCCACATCCTTTCCTTCCACTTCTCTGGGTACCTCTATTTGGTTGTCCTCATTTGCCAGTGTGTGGCATTGAGTTCTTGAGTGGAATAGGATCTGGGATGTGCCTCTGCCTGACCGCTCTAACCCTCCCTGAGCCCACTGTCATCCAAGTGCTCCTCGTTCTCGGCATCTTTTGAGGCAGTTGAATTGGACTGGGTGGTCTCTGGATAGGTGTGATGGTACTCCTGGCCCAGTTTACTTCCACTCTGAGTCTGGCTACCTCATCCCACAGTCCAGAGAAATGCATGCAGATAGGGCAGCACCTCAGTGTCCAGAAGGTCTGCCTGAATATGGCTGCCCCACAGCCACTGCATTGCACCACTCCCCATATTATACTGCAATTATACTGCTATTCCACTACTTGTCTGCTACTGAAGTTCTCCTAGTTCCTTTTTTATTAATTTACTGTCCTAAAAATCCTGCCACTGATCCTCAGATAATTTTCTTTAAAAAAGGAAAAAAAGAAAATAAACCAATAAATAAATAAATGAGTCAAAATGCTTGCCGTGCTGAGGGTGGGCTTCTTCCCCCTTATGCCCCTGCTACTTCACACCCCTTACTATACGCTGTGTTTAGCTCCTGTCAATCAGATTTAACAGGGCATATAATTAAGAGTTGGGGAAGGGGGGGGCGAAAATTTGTAGCAATTAAAGACAGCACAGAATTACACCACCAATACGTTTTAAATTTTCAACAGCCCAAAAATAATTCTAAGTAAAGACAACAAAGAAAGTACAGTGTCACTAAAAGCCCACAATCTAAGTTTGAAAGAAAAATAGCAATTACCAGTTACTCTAAAGCACTGAATTGAATATGTTTCCTTCCTTCCCCTTCTGACTTCTTCATACAGCAACATCAATTCTTATTAGGGGCTACCGACCCCTACCAACATGGTTTTACTAAAAATAGGTCCTGTTTGACAAATGTATCAGGTTTTTATGAAAAAGTCAACAGAGAAACTGACAGGAAAAACCCCATTGATGTTATATTCTTGGACTTTGCAAAAGTCTTCGACAAATTGCCTCATTCTGAATTGGTTACATTACTTGAGGACTTAAAACTGTGTACAAATATCACACACTGGATTGCCAACTGGCTAGATGGGAGACAGCAGAGAGTGGTGGTCAATGGTGGGGTGCCACAGGGGTCGGTCCTGGGTCCCATCCTATTTAACATTTATATTTCTTCATTAAAAATAAATGTACCCAACATGTGGTTGTCCAAATTTGCAGACGACTGTCGACTGGGAACAGTGGTAAATACACTAGACAAAACCACTGCACTACAGGATGCACTGAATCTTGTTTTCTCCTGGACCAAACGTAGCAAATTGGAATTAAATATTAGTAAATGCAAAGTAATGCACTTGGGTACAAACAATAGACAGTATAAGTATACCTTAAATAATTAATCTTTAACTACAATGTTATGTGAAAAGGGTCTCAGAGTAACCATTAGCCCCAACCTTAAATTCAATGTTCACTGTAGGAACCAGGTAAGAAAAGCCAATGAGATGTTGAATTGTATCCATAGGCATATATCCAGTAGAACTAGGGAGGTGATGCCCCCTGTATATGTAGCATTGGTCAGACCCCATCTGGAGTACTGTGTTCAATTATGGTCACCTTATAGGAAAGAATAAAAAAGGTTTAAGCAGTTCAGCGCAGATTTACTAGAAGTATGGTGGGTCTAAAGGAGACACCTTACGAACATAGATTGGGTATACTTAATCTCTACTCGTTGCAATATAGAAGGGTGACTTGTGTATGCTGTAGAGGGCAATGGAGGACAACAACCTTATGGCTGAATTTGGTCTTATGACAAATCATGATAGAGTTAGTGGTAGGAGACACTCTAAGCAACTCCGACTAGACAAATGGAATTCATTACCCGGGCTAAACTGGTACGGCCAAAGGGTGGTTAAAGTTTGGAATGCGCTCCCATTGGAAGTAATTGAAAGTACAGATATAAAAATATTCAGAACTAAATTAGACAATTAAATGAGTAATAAGATAAAATTTGGGGTTAGTTAATTACCCTCATGACTTAACAAAAAAAGCAATAAAATTATCTAAGGCAAGCACTAAGGACAAATATCTATTACTAGTTTGATCATTCTATGAAATCTATGAAACTCATCCTTAGTAAGCTTTGTTCCTTTAACCCTTTTTTCTTATGTAACCCCTAGGTGGCACTATCCTATGGGCTACTACCCCTGCCTGAGTGACTAGGCACAGGTTGAGGGGCCTGAGTTCAGTGAATGGGTGACTCTACCTGGAGGAATGGTATTGGGGTAGTGTAGCTGCTTTTGGCATAGCCCTCTAGGTTGCTATAACTATCTACCAACCCTTCTAGGGGCCGGAACAGTAAAGCAATGCAACAGTCACATCCACCAAATAACAGTAGTAATAATATGCTCACACTCCTTGCACTTACCACCAGGACAGGATCTTCTACAACGGCCCTGGAGACCCCCTGGAAAATAAGATTGTGTTGCAACAATATACCAGTAATACTGTAACACGGGGGCTCATAAAGTTACACACTAGCCCGAGTAAATGTGAAAACCACCAATTTGGTTTATTTAGGGGAAATGAACAAGGGTGGGTGTAAATCTAGCAAATGATTGCAAATCCTGGTTTGATTCAGATTGATTCAGCATGCACTGTAGTCTCTTTAACACAGTCCCACAACCCTGGATACCCAGTATGTTGAACAGACTAGCCTGAAGTGTTGCCTGGGGTAGGGCCGGTATTACAGCTTTTGTTGGGGAACTTAGGAAGGAAAACAGTTAACATGCACACAACCCGAATATTTGTAATCCGGAGCTGGATGGCTCAGTCCATTGCAGTAGACCCAAACAAGAAAATCAGATGGCACACAATGATTACAGCTGATGTTGCAGGGGGATACTCTGTTTTGCACTAATGCTACCCAGACCAGCATGCAGGATAGGCAAGATGAAGGCCTCATGATGTTGTACTGGATTGTCACAGGAAGCGGGGCCTACATGACTCACCTCCTGGTGGTCACTACTTATTCGGTCGTGTTGAGCAGGGTGCCAAATCCATGAGCAGGTCTTTCGCTGAGAATGTCTCTGAAATAGGAGCAGTGTCCTAGGCTGAGATGGCAGGGCTCATGCAGAACAGGCAGTTCAGATAAAGTCTGTGGTGAAGCGCTGGAAAAGCCTCCAGCTGGCATAACAGAAGTTGCCGTGGGGAACCAAATCACGACCCACTAAACACAGTCAGCACATCCACAACACTTAGCTTATTTAGCCATAGTTCAGATAAAGTCTGTTTGCAAAGCACAGCTTCACTGTGCAAACCTTTCAATCAGAGGCTCACTTCTGGTGCCTGGTGGGCCAATCGCTTCTGGAGCAAGTCTTCATCCACTCGTAATTAGCAATAACAAAGTCTTCCATTTTCCAAGGCAGGTCGCAACCAGCAATTGGAAAAAAGTCCGACTTTCACACACAAGGTGATACTCTGGACTGGAGATGTGACAGGCAGGCCAGCAGAGCCTTCCCACCAGTTCCCCTATGCTCCTACCAGGAGCAACTGCTCGATGGCTTGGGTTGTTCACTCTCCAAACACCATCTCTCGAGTGACACACTGCTTCAGCAGTTCTGGGGATTTTCCAGTAATCCAAAAAGTCTGGCTGGCTGAGGGAACTGTCTGTCACAGGAAGGGCTCCCCCTCCAGGTCATTTAGGTGCCAAACCCTTAGAATTACAAATACTACAGAATTTCAATCCCAGAAGACCTCTGGGGACAGTCTCCATTTTAGGTCCCCTGAGGTTCAATTGGTCCAACACTGGAAATCCAGAACCAGAATGGAGGGTCCTATTCAAAAGCTCAAGCTGCAATTGAAAACTGGTTAGACAAACTCCTATAATATTATTATTATAATAACAGATAAACAGTAAATAATCACTTTCCCTAACAGGGATACCTCTGTCTGATAGCGACTGCAGAGATAGAGTAGACTAATGGACTGTCTGGCTGGTCATGAGCCTTAAATCACTCGGACCCAGACCATATTGATTTTCTAACAGAGGCTAAACATTCTCTTAAAGAGACAGGCACAGAGGCTTACTGAAGCACTCTCATGCAGACAAATAAAGCTGCTGCAGATAGGACACCATCCTGACAGTGGAAATTTTGGGAGCCCAGGAAGGCATTATAGGAAACTCTCATTTGTACAGGGTTACGCTTATATCTCCATTGTAGTTATTCCCTTTAATTAACTCTCCTATGTAGTACTTCCTTTGTGCTTCAACCGTTCCTTAATATATCCCTTCTACTTAATAGTTACTTTGTACTTTAACACCGATTGATAATGCAGTCCATATCCCCCTCCCTGTTAGAGAACATTGTGATTTGGGGGCCCATCCCAATACCTCTTTTTGCCTCCATACCATCTCTCTCCTCCCACAAAACCCCCACATACTGGATAATATAAACTAATTTGAGAAAAAGAAGGATGAAAAAAAGAAAAAGGAAGAAGAAGCCACAAAAATCAGTTTCATTTTCACTGGGTATGAGATAGTTGCTTTGTACCCTGTGAAAAAAGAAGAAGAAGCCATATATTAGAGAGCAATAAAAAAAACTGTTGAATATAAATTGATCTATTTTATGTTAATATATTTCCACTATATACTTATTATGATCTTGCTTTTTCTTCACACAATGTTGTAGTCTTTAATGTCTTCACAAGTCTCCAATCTTCTCCTTCAATAACCTTTCCACTTCTTCTACTGAATCAAAAATCAAGCAACTCCAGCCCACAAATACTTTAACTTTTGCTGGATATAGCATAGTTGCTTTGTATCCCTTTGCCCATAATTTGGAAAGCAGATCATTAAATGTCATCCTTTCTTGCAAAAGATCTTGAAGTAAGTCCTTATACAATATACAGAAATTAGAACTCCCATAAGAGATACCCTTCTTATAGACAGTGTTCATCAGATTTTCCTTGTCCTGAGATTTAAGGAGTTTTATAGTGTTTGGTCTTAGTGGGCCTTGTTGTTCACATTTTGGACTGTACACTCTCTGTACGCGATCTACTTCTGAGTGCAGCTCCTTGAGGTCAATCTGCAAGTATTCTGCCATATTAATTTCTATGTATCTTTCAATGGTTTGTCTCGATCTCAAGTTTCTGCTACATCAATAATTCTAATATTTTTTTCTCCTAGATCTGGTTTCAAGGTGAGTTTCTTTCTCTTTAATTTCCTTATTTGTTTTTTCCAAATTAGAAAATGTTCTTTTCATTGGAGTTTGTTGATCTTTTAAATCCAGTTTTCCATCCTTGGTGTCTTTCAGATCCTGTTTTAGTTTTTGGTTTTCTTTTAGCAGCTGGGCAACTGTAGACTGAAAAAAGTAAGTCGTCTGTGCCATCACCCTGTTTGCTTTACCCATTTCAGTTGTTAAGGTATCTATCCGGTCAAGTATAGATTTGGCCCATGGAGGGGGGGACACCACCCCAATTCTGACAATTTGAGTCTTCAGTGGAGTCAGGCAATGAATTTCTATAGCCCTGCTTATCTTTGTTTTTATGTATTGTAGTGTTTTTAAAAAGTCTTAGATTCAGTTTATTGCAGTGCTCTTAACAAATCTTAAATAGCTTCATTCCCCAGTATTTTGTGCTTTGTGAGTTGTTTTTTACTCTGCTATCTTTCATTTTTTCAGTTTTTTCTGTGTCACTTTTATTTTTAATTGAATACTCTATGCTGGAAGCAGCAGAGCTAGGTAAGTTTTATATTCTGCTCACTGGGTTCATTAGTGCCCCCTGTACTTTCTATGGGCCAATTGAGGCTATTACCTCCCTCTTTCTCCCATTGTTCATTTTGAGCAGTTTTTACATCCTGTTTCTTTTTTGTCTGACATACCTTTTGAGGGCCTATGTCTTGTAGGAAGGCATCTTGTTTTGGTGTTCTCGGAACCCTCAGGACTCGGTCCTCATCAGCATTCTGTTCTTTTTGCTGTTGCTTCTCTGGTCCCATTAAAGTAGTGCCATCTGAAACTGTTTTTTCCATGTTGTTGCAGGTCCCAATAAAGTTTGGTCAGTCTCTGCCATATTCCCTCTCTGAGATTTACTGTCCACTTTCTTCAGAAAAATAGTGCTGTATTTATCGGAGCCAGCTTAGCAGAATATTCTGATAATTCCTCCTCTGGTGAGTTCAACTTGGTTTGGTTCCCAAACAACCTTTTTCTTATAGTGCTCATTTTTTTCCTTGGCTTCCATTTGTTTGTTATGGGTTGCTATGTTCACTCTCAATCTGGTTTGCATTTTAGGTTGTTTTACCAACTTGCCAATCTGTTTTACAAGATTTGTCTTCTTATTGCCAACCATGGGCTGGATATTCAAAAGGGTTGAGCCATGCGCAATAGGGTTGCACCTGCGCAAGTCCGAAATTGCATCATTCTGCGATATTCAGCAGGAGGCAGTAGCGCCCCCCAAGTCATGCTGAGCAACAGCCAATGCTAATGAAGGCATGCTCAACCAGAGGGGGAGGAACCATGCATAAACTACTCAGCCCGATATTCAGCCGGGCCATGCAGAGTTGTGCAGGCGCAACCCCCTACCTGCGCCTGCACAACTTTGAGCCAAAAAAAAAAAGGATTAAGTCAAGGGCCACCCACAGGTGAGCTGCCACATTGCAGGGTGTAACACAGCAGCTGCCACCTGTGGATGGCCCTCCACTTGTTCCCTGTGCCCCCCCTGCAGCCCGATTGTGGGCATAATAGTAACCCCTCCGTAGCCCGATCGTGGGCAGAACACACACCCCCCTGACTAGCCCTATCACGGGTATAACGTAAATGACCCCCCTAGCCCAATCGTGGGCAGAATGGAGTTCATCCCCTGACTAGCCCGATTGCTGGCAGAACAGAGTTCAACCCCCCAAAGACCAATATCCTTGGTGTTCCAGTGGACTGCGAAGCCCAATCACGGGCATAAGAGTCAAGCCCACCCCCCAAAGTCCAATTTCCCTGGTGGTCCAGTGGCCCCTCACCCACCACCCTAGACCCCACCACCCTGCTCCCCTCCATCAGCCGGTGGGCGGCAGCACCCGATCGGGCCCGTGGTCCACTGGACCACCAGGATGAGTCTTTGGGGGTTGAACTCCATTCTGCCTCAATCGGGCTAGTCGGGGAGGTGAATCCCATTCTGCCCGTGATCGGGTTAGTCGGGGTTCACTTACAGTATGCTCACCATCGGCCAGTCGGGGTTCTTTACATTATGCCTGCAATCGGGCCAGTCAGGGGTTCTTTTAATTATGCCCATGATCGGGCCAGTCGGGGAGGGAGTTCTTTTACATTATGTCTGTGATCGGGCCAGTCGGGGGGGAGATTTACATCATGCCCGTGATCGGGCTGCAGGGGGCATCGGTCCCTGATGGCTGCTGCCTGGCAGGGCGCCAGGCGCAACTCGTCGGGGATCGGCACACCTGCATGCTAATGGCATGCAAATGGGGCAGTAATTAGATGCAAATGGCCTCCCGTGTGCCTTGCATAAATTATGGCTCCATTTGCATGTCACCTTTTGAATATCGGAAATTTGCACATGGCGCAATGAAACTTGTGCCACCGCATCTGAATGCTCCACTCTGACCACTTGCAGTGGCACAAGTTCCACTGCACCATGCACAGTGGCTGTGGCGGGGGTGATATTCAAAGGAGTTGCTCAATAGTGCAACTCCGTGAATATCATGACCTGCTTATAACTTTTTTGAGCAGTGCAAGGGCTTGCACCACAGAATAGTGCAGTTTGAATATCCAGCCCCGTGTGTTTTTCCACCATGATTATATTCCAGCTCCGCTACTATTGAACTCCTCACCTAGCTTGGGAGGCTGTTGTTCAATAATTGATTCAGCAAAAAAAACTTTAAAAGCTCCTCAGTCTGCCAGTTTTTAGACATACTACTTGACATGAGACTGCATGTCTGGAGGGAGTGGAAACAGCTGTGCTCAATGTGGCGACATGTACGCCATCTTAGTTCTTCTTGGATTGTGCCTTGGTTGTTCTTATGATGTGACAGTAATGGCATTAAATTTGGATTTAATCATTTGTACAATTACTGCCCCCCAGCCTGTGTGTGTTCATGCTGCAGCTGAAAGTGTGCTCCTGGCTTTCCTGAGTCTGTGCTGTGTTGTCCACATTCTCCATCTATTAGTGGCAGTGCCATCACAGGTGATATGGAGGAGCTTTGATCAAGCAAGAGCATATGAGTCATATCAGTGTGACACTGTCTTTCCTGCCACAGAGTAGACAGGCTACACACTACAGCATGGTGAATTCAGTGGGCACTGAGCTCTTGATAGCAGTGTCACTGTGGCATATTGTTATTGGTCTACTCTTCGTGAAGGTCCATCTCCCTCAGTGGTTGAGGGGGTGGGGGTGAGCTAGAAGCTAGATCGATGGCTAGGCTACCTACCAACACTACTAGGCTTGCATCACTATAAAAATAGAGCAATTCCCCTGTGGCAGAAAGCTTTGCCTAGCAGCAACAGTGATGGTGGTGTTAGTGGCCTTCACAGGCCTTGATCAGCATGGCATGACAGCAGCCATGGCAGCAGCCAAGAAAGACAAAAGAACACATGTTGGGTGGGTTCAGTTGATGAGTTGACTCAATCGTGGACCATGGTCAGGACCTGGGTGGTTTGTTCCAGCATTCAGCTTCTGGCAGAAGGATGGGTGAGGACCGGGTTGAAAACTAGGGTGGTGGCACACTGGGCCAAGCTGCAGGTTTTGGACAAATGGCTGGGTAAGTAAAAGTAAATAATTTTTTTTATGGGGGATTGGGGAAGGAGGAAGGACTGAAATATTGGTATCACTTTTCATTTTCCTGCATCTTTGGGCAACTTCTCAACCCATATGGGATGAGTATTAAATGGAATGGAGTCAGAGAGCGAGCGAGAGAGAGAGAGAGATCAGGGTAAGGTTTTCTTTTTCTGGTTTCAGAACTTCAGGCAGGGAAAAAAATGGTTAGTAACTGGATGGGTTTTAAGCCCAAATCTAATGCAGTGCTCTGGGGCACAGGCTTGAAGTCTGTGTGACAGAATGAAAAATGTGCCAAATGCCTTAATCAGAAAATCCTGAGTGATGAGAGAGACTGACCAACTGAGTGAAGTAAAGGGACAGCTGGGCGAGTGATGAAAGAGACTCACGAGCCAGTGTATCAGTTGAAGCCTGAAGGTCAACTAATTAAAATTTGTTAATGTTTTGTGATATTTAAAGCTGAAATATAGGCTGTAGGCATGTGTGTGGCATACCTTGACCCGATAATATAAGGTTGCTATTGTTGTTTGTAGTGGAATGGGCCAGGTGAGTTTTCCTAGTTTGCAGAGCTGAACATTCAACCTAGAATCAGCTTGCACATTCAAGCAGGCAGGTGACCACGCGCGCACACACACACACACACACACTCACTCTGCCTGTGCAAATGCTTGAAGGTTCTTGAAAGGTGGTTACAGTTACAGAATCAATTTTGTCCCTTGTTAAATGGATGCATCTTATACATTTGAATTTTTCCTGTTTTGCATTCCACTTTTCAATCACAACAAATAAGCTTTATCTTTTAGAGACATTCCAGATGTTCCAGAACTTGCCTTCTAGGTGTTAACTGGCACCTGGCCTCTGCTGGTTGTTGGCCCCCGTGTTGAAATCTGAAATGGCACCCCTGCCATAAAGCCTAAATTTACAGGACATCCTCTGTGTGATCTGCATGTTCTGCATGAGGGATTGATGAGGGACAGAGCAATTTTCAGGGGTAAAATGAGTGATGTCAGTCGCAATCAGGACAGTTGAGAGGTATGGTTTGCACAGACTATTGGAGCCCCACTATAATCAGGCAGATCCCAGCCCCCATCCATTAAGTTGATCTCCACACCCCTGTGCTCAGCATATTATGACATAGGGCAAGGGAGAATGGGGGGGGGGGTGCCCCATTGAAATGAATGGCAGTATTTATTAGTTGCTATTTTATACATTATGATGGTGAGTTGGAGTTTAATGAAGGCCACCACTCAACTCACAAGGGCTTTGGTAGTCAAACAGTGGCTTTCATTAATTTCCAACCTGCCATCATAATGTATAAACTAGCAATGAAAAAATAACCCCATTCATTTTAAATGGGCACGTCCCTGCACTCTGTCTCGTGGACATCATCTCTTAAAGACTCCTAACTCTGGCTCCCTAGTACTCAGGTAAGAGACTCTCAATTTATACCTATACTTCGTGGGTTATCTGTAACAATGTGGCCACACCTGCTACAGTGTGTGTGTATGTGGTGGTGGTAGTGGTGCGGGGGGTTGGAATGGCCATGTAGGTAGGTGGGTGCTGAGTTTTTGCTACTTTTATGTTTGCCTCTTAATGTCTGTTTTCATGGAAGCATTCAAAATGAGATAAGGGGGACAAGAAAACTAAAAAATATGGGAGCAGCCTCAAGCATGCCATATACATGCAGATAAGTGCAGATTTGTATTGAAGTACAAGTGTGTCGTACTGTGTGTATGCAGACAGTTTAGCATAGTGGTTACGGACATTGAGCTGCAAATGTGGAAACCTGGGTTTGAATCTCATCAACCCCCCATGTATATTGTGTGATATTGAGTACCTGGAAACAAGCTCTGGCTTACCGTGTCTTTCCTGGTTAAACAGATTTCACCGTACGTGTGCAATTATAAGTGGCCACTTGCTTGCTGCATGCATGCCACATGTATTCAGTCTTCCAATTTAAAATAAAAAACATGCTTGCAGCACACTGGCTTGCTGCATTCATGCCACATGTATTCAGTCAGTTCCAGTTTAGCATAAAAAACATGCTTGTAGCATGCATGTCATGTAGGTAGTTTATTTGTGAAGCATGTAAAAATGTCAAATAATTGTTTCAGTAAGGGAGTGAATTTGTTTCAACATGTACTGTAATAGTGCACGTTGCGTGTCTAGTGGAAAGAATATTATTTCTAATAAAGGTGTTTTGAATCACTTCCAATTTCTTAATCTCCAAATTCCTAAAATATAAACCCCCTATTTCTGAGGCATATATCTGACTATTGATGTTTGCATCAAATGGTTTTTGCATAGCTCTGTGTGAATTATTAGCAAACTGGTACCCAAACCAAAATATTCTTTTGGTAGCTTAAATGGCCTTTTTTATTACTTCCTCATGTGCACCCCAATCTCCCTTATTATCCATAAGCACCCTCAGTCATCCATACTCAGTGATGCTGCGAAAACAAATCTAGTCCCCACATCATCATAGAACCATAAAGGTTTGTCAGCAGAAAAGCACCCATCTCCCCATCTAGTCTGCCCTCATCCCCACTCATATGTAGCCCTGGCCCCTTCAACCCTATACTCCACCCATGTTTTCTTCCTGCCCAATAATGCTTCCATTCCCCTTTTTCTCATTATGGTACCCGTCCTTCCCTCTCTCATTTAAACTCATCTCATTATCCCATGCTCTCTTGAACAATCCTACTGTTTTTGCCTCCACCACCCCCTTCAGAAGCATATTTCAGGGGACTGCCACCCTCTCAGCAAAGTAGTGCCCCCCCCAATGCCTCTGAATTTTCCACTCTCCAGTTCAAAGTTGTGCATCCTAGTCTTGGGGTTTTCTTTCATTTTGAAGATACTCCCTTCCCTCACCATGTTTATTCCCTTCATGTATTTAAAAGTCTCAATCATATCTCCCTCCAGGTTTCCAGGGGATGCAGATCAAGTTCCTCCGTCCTCTCTTCATATGACCTCTGCTGCATGTCATCCACCTTTTTTGTCACCCTTGCCTGAACTCTCTCTACCTGATTTCTGTCCCTCTGAAGGTGAAGTCTCCAGAATTGTACCCCATACTGAAGGTGGGGGCATACCATGGATTTGTATGGGGCATTATCACTACCCTTCTCTTACTAGTAATTGACCTCCTTATGCATGTCAGCATAACTCCTTCCCAACTTCTTTATTACACTGGTTAGCCTCCTTAAGGTCATCTGAGATGATAATTCTAGGTCCCTCTCTTGATCCATTACCAAAACATCCTCCTCTCCCAATGTGTATATGGCCTTTGGGTTCTTGCACCCTATATGCATTATCTTGCACTTACTGGCATTAAATCTCAACTGCCATCTCTCTGACCACCACTCTAGCTTTAACAGGTACTCTCTCATGAGCTCCACCCCCCCAAGTTTGTCCACCCTATTGCAAATCTTTGTATCATCTGTGAGCAGGCACACTTTCCCATTCAGTCCCTCTGTAATATCCCCAATGTAAATGTTAAAGAGTATTGGCCCCAGTACAGACCCCTGTGGTACCCCGCTCATCACTTTATATATCATATTGTTTGTCTTTATCCACACATGTAATGTTAGATTTATCCAGGTTTATTTTCAACTTAAATTTTACTTAATGACTTAATGATTTATTTATTTATTTATTTATCAAAGTTTCACCTGGAGAGACATACTGAGCTGTTAAGAGCTAATTTCCAGATGCGTTCTGGAGGGAGGGGTAACTGGAAACAGAGAACAATCAAACAGTAAAATACATAAAAATACATACAAGGATACATATAATGAAAATTAAAATTACAAATCTTAAAGAAGACCTAGTAAAACATTAAGCAAAATTAATTATAATATAATAGGGTAATATTGCTCACAAAATATAATTCACATTTCTACTGAGGGGTGTTACTGGTTTACGGCATGAAAAGCCTGAACTGTTTTTTTTTTTTTTTTACTTTAAACTCCATGAAAATGGGTGTCTTCTTGGGATTCCAGTGTGAGCAAGCCAAGCCACGAATCATCAAGGTGGAACCCAAAGGTTTGGTCCCTACTTCCCCAGCTCTGAAATACCTGCAGTGGCTTCTTTTAAACAGAGTGTATTGCCTAATTGGCTCCTTTATAACAAAGTGTTTCCACCTAGGAAATGTCACTGGTGATCAAAGGGAGCATGCTAGAAAGAGAACCATAACTCCCACTCTATTTAAGAGAAGTCACTGCAGGCATTTCAAAGCTGGGAAAGTAGGAACCAAACCTTAGGATCCCATCTTGAGAATTGGTGGTTTGGCTTCCTATATTGAAACTCCAATATGATAACTAAAAAGGACCCCCTTTTTCATGGAGTTTAAAGTATGAAAAGTCAATTCAGGTAGTTAAAATGTTTCATTTCTCAGATTTGCCATGTTGGGGGGGTTGTGCACTGGATCAAGTTTGTTTGTCTGTTACATGCCACAAACCAGTAGCACCCCTCAGGAGAAATATGGATTATATTTTGTGAGCAATGGAAAGGTTAGAGCACGCTAGTTTTGGAATGCGTTTAGCATTTTGGGAGTCGTAGTTCTCCTTTTAGCATGTTTCCTTTGATCACCTATGAAATTTCATGGGTGGAAGCACTTTATTATAAAGGAGCCAATTAGGCAATGCACTCTATTGAAGAGAAGCCACTGCAGGCATTATAGAGTTGGGGAAGTGGGGACCAAACCTTGGGGTCCTACCTTGACAATTGCTGGTTTGGCTTGCTCACATTGGAATTCCAATCTGATAACTAAAAGGACCCTCTTTTTCCTGGAGTTTAAAGTAAAAAAGCCAGTTCAGGCAGTTAGTATGTTTCATTTCTCAGATTTACCATATGGGTGGGGGTGGGGGTTGTGCACTGGATCGTGTTTGTTTGTCTGCCACATCAAATATAGCACTCCCTGGTATCCAGTGGTCCTCCATGTCCTATGATAACAGACAATACAACACATACAGCATTCCCTGGTGTCCGGTGGTCCCCACATGCCCCCCAATACCATGCATTGCAACACATGCAACATTCCCTGGTGTCCAGTGGCCCCCAATACCCTCTGAGAGCAGGTGACACAACATATAAAGCATTCCCTAGTCTTCAGTGTTCCCCCATGCCCTCTGATACAATGTGACACAACACATACAATATTCCCTGGTGTCTAGTGATCCCCCATGCCCTCCAATACCATGTACTGCCACACATACAGCATTCCCTAATGTCCAGTTGCCCCTCCATGCCCTCTGATAGCAGGTGACACCACATATAATGCATTCCCTAGTGTCCATTGGTCCCCCATGCCCTCTGATATCAGGCACCACCACATATAAAACATTTCTTATTGTCTGGTAGTCACCCTATGCCCTCCAATAGCAGGCAACACCACATATAAAGCATTCCCTATTGTCCAGTGGTTCTCCATGCTCTATGGTACCATGTGCCACCACACATACAATATTCCCTGGTGCCCAGTGATTCCCCCCATGCTCTCCTGTTATCAGGCACCACCACATACAAAGCTTTGCCCAGTGTCTGGTGGTTCTCCATGGCTTGGAATACCAGGCAATGCCACACAGACTATATTCCCTGGTGTCCAGTGGTTCCCCCCCATGCCCTCTGAATACAGTAGCAGGCACCACCACATTTAAAGCATTCCCCCTTGTCCAGTGGTCTTACCATACCCTACCATAATGTGCACCATCACATGTACAACATTCTGAGGTATCCAGTGGTCCTGCCATGCCCTCTAATGCAATGCACCACCACACATACAACATCCCCTGTTGTCCAGTGGCCCTCATGCCCTCCAAAGCAGGTGACACTACATATAAAACATTTCCCTAGTGTCCAGTTGTCCCCCCCCATTCTCTGATAGCATGGGCCACCAAACATGCAATATTCCCTGGTGTCCAATGGTCCCTCCATGTCCTCTGATATCAGGTGCCACCACACATAAAGCATTCCCTAGTGTCCAGCTGTCCCACTGTACCATACAATACAAGGTGCCATCACAAATAAACATTCAGTGGTGTCTAGTGGTCCTCTCATGGCTTCCAATGCCATGCCCTACCACACATACAGCATTCACTTGCAACCAGTGGACTACCCTATGCCCTCCAATAGCAGGCACTATCACATGTAAAGCATTCCTTGGTGCCCAGTGGTCCCCCATGCCCTTTGATAGCAGGTGTCACCACATATAAAGCATTCTCTAGTGTCCAGTGTGTCTCCCATGCCCTCTGACACCATGTGCTACCATACATACAATATTTCCTGGTGTCCAGTGATCCACCCATTTCCTCCAATAGCAGGCACCACTACATGTAAAGTATACCCCTGTGTCCAGTGGTCCCACTGTACCCTACCATTACATGCTCTGCCACACATACAACTTTCCTGGGTGTCCAGTGGTCCCTCCATACCCTCCACTACCATGCGTCACCACACATACAATATTCCCTGGTGTCCAGTGGTCCCCCCCCATGCCCTCCGATATCAGACGCCACGACATGTAAAGCATTCCCTAGTGTCCAGTGGTCTCACCGTACCATACAACATCAGATACCAGTATAAATAAACATTCCATGGTATCTGGTGGTCCTCTGATGCCTTCTACTACCATACACTGCCACACATACACCATTCGCTGGTGTTTATCTCCCATGTCCTCCAATAGCAGGCAAAATGTGCTACATATAAAGCATTCTCTAGTGTCCAGTGGCCCCCTCATGCCCTCCAATACCATGCACCACCACACATACAGCATTTCCTACTGTCCAGTTGTCCCCCCGTGCCCTCTGATAGCAGGTGCCACCACATATTAAGCATTCCCTGGTGTCCAGTGGTATCCCCATGCCATGAGATACCTAACGCCAACACACATAAACTATTCCCTGGTGTTTCATAGTCCCACCCATGCCAGGCATCACCACAAACCAAGCATTCCCTGGTGTCAAGTGGTCCCCATGCCATCCCATACTAGGCACCACCACACAAAGCATTCACAGGTGAACAGAGGTCCCTCCATGACATCCCATACCAGGTGCCAACACAAGTATAGTATTCAGTGGTGTCCAGTGGTCACCCCATGCCCTCCCATACAAACCACAACAACAACAAAAGCAGGGAATGCCTTTTTGCTGTGGTGCCTAGTATGGGATGACATGGGGTGCCCACTAGACACCAGTGAATGTTTTATTTGTAGTTGTGCCTGTCATTGGACATCTTCAGGGGGGTCCATGGGTCACTAGTGCAGTCTTTAGTTGTGATGGTGCCTGGTATGGGAGGGCTTGTGTTGACCACTGGACACTAGGTAATGAATTGTTCTGTGGTGGAGTCTGGTATTGGAGGGCATGGGTGGGACCACTGGATACCTGGCAATGCTTTATGTGCAGTTGTTCCTGGTATCAGACAGCATTGGGGGACCACAGGACACCAGGGAATGCTTTATGCACAGTGGTTCCTTGTATTGGATGTCATTGGGAGGGTGCCACTGGAAACCAGGAAATGCTTTATGTGCAGTTGTTCCCAGTATCAGATAGCATGGGGGGACCACTGGACACCAGGGAATGCTTTATAAGCAGTGGTTCTTTGTATCAGACGGCATTCCCTGGTGGACCACTGGACCTCAGGGAATGCTTTATGTGCAGTGGTTCCTGTTATCAGAGGGCATGGAGGAGAACACTGGACACCAGGGAATGCTTTATGTGTGGTGGTTCATGGTGTTGGATGGCATGAGTGGACCACTGGACACTGGGGAATGCTTCATGTGTGTTTTTCTGTGTATCAGCTGGCATGTATGGACCACTGGACTCAATGGAATGATTTATGTTTGGTGATGCTGGGTATCAGAGGGTATGGTGTGACCACTGGATACTGGGGAATGTTTTGTGTGTGGTTGTGCTGAAGTATCAGCGGGTATGGTAGGACAACTGGACACCAATGAATGTTTTGTGTGTTGTTGTGCTGGGTATTGGAAGGTATGGTCTGACCATGGGAAACTGAGGAGTGCTTCATCTGTGGTGGTTCTGTGTATAACAGTGCATAGGATAACCACTGGACACCATAGAATGCTTAGTTTGTGAAGGCACCTGGGTATGGTAGGGTCTGGGTGGACCACCAGACACCAGGGAATTGTAGGTTTCAACTGATCCTATCTATGCCATCTGATACCATGAAGCAGCACAAATACAGCTTCCCCCAGTGTCCAGTGGTCCTGCCCATGCCCTCTCATACCAGATGACACCACAAATACAAAATTATCTGGTGCCCAGTGGTCCCACCATGCCATTCAATACATTGTACCACCACACATAAACCTCAGATTCCAAGCACCTCTACACATAAAGTAGTCCTTGGCGTCCAGTGGTCCCTTCATCCCTCCCGTACCAGGCACCACCACACATAAAGCAACCCCTGTGTTACCAGTAGTCCCTCAATGCCCTCCAATACAAGGTGCAACAACAGATAAAGCATTCCCTGGTGTGCAGTGGTCCCCCCATGCCACCCAAGACCAGGCAGCACCACAAAAAAAGCATTCCTTGGTGATGAGTGATCCCACCCATGCACTGCCGTACCAGACACCACAAAAAATAACACATTCCCTGGTGTCAATCAGTCCCTTCCATGCCCTCTAAGCAAGGCACCATCAAAACACTTAGTTTAACCCGGTGTCAGGAGTTTTCACACATGCCATCTCATACCAGATAACACTACTAATGATGCATTCCATGTAGTACAGTGATCCCACACTCTTCTCCAATACATATCACCATATAAAAAGATGCAGAATCTGGTGTCCTGTGGTCTCCACATGCCCTTCCAGCACCTGCACCACTGCAAAAGAAGCATTCAAGTTTAAGTTTGGTTTATTGTTCGGTATATGCCTTTTCAATGTAGAATACAGACAATTCAGACATTCAATATACATTCTAAATTATTATACATACAATAATTCTGTTTATATCAAAAATATCCAAAGAAATGATATTTTATACATCGCTTAGGATCCTGTGATAAGAACCTTGACTGATAAACAGCTTTGACTAATAAAAAATATGAATTTCATAAATCCATTAGTAACAATATTTAACGGCCAAGGCAGCAATATAAATCAAGCCACAATTAATTATTTTACTCCCCTCGTTTGAGTCTTAACTAAATGTAAGCCCATGCAGAATTCCATAACAATGAATAAGAACAGTCTGACCAACATCAAGGTAATCAAGAGAAAGGCCTAACATTAAGGTGTGGTAACCTCCCATAAACCTACTACCCACTGCTAAGAATACATAATACATTTGGGATAATTTCTGGGGCATACTCTGCCAAAAGACTGCTTGTGTTTTGTTTTTTTTCCGGACTCCACCATGTTTTAAATCCTGCTGTCTCCCACTAAGAGTCATCACTGAAGATTTCACTTAGCCACCAATTTAGGGCCAAGAACCTGGAAAACTCAAGTACAGACTGAGTGCAGGATAACATCAAGGTCCTGACCCATCTTACACAAATTTATCAAGCAGACATTTGTTTGCTCCATACTTTCCAAATTAAGTATTCGTGGGAGAATGCCTAGTATCAAGAAGAAAGTAAAACTCTCCAAACGCAGGCATACCCATAAAGCAATTATAAGTAGACAGGCTGCATCTAAAAAGAACAATGGAAGCAGCAGAAACCTCTCAGAGGGTTACATTTTAACAGATTAATTAATTTAAATTGAGGAGTTTACTTTACAATTATTTGTTAATTGTTAGTTTGTTCCTCATAGTTTTAAATAACCTTAAACTGCAAAAGCCCCATCATTTATCAAGTATTTGGATATTTAAACTTTACATTTTACCAAATTGCTATAAATCTGAGGTATTTCAGCGATAGCATCTAAGTTGCACTATGCAGTAAACTTATAGACACAATAAAACATTTAAAAATAATTAAACAGTATAATAGGCACTATATACGTGCAATAAGAAACATGTATAGAAGCATGCACCAAACTAAAAACTTTCAAATAGCTTCAAACTTTAGCAAAAACTTTTAAAACGCTGCAGTGTGTCATAAAGTTTTTTATACTGGGTGCCAGTTTTATTCCATACAGAGTTCAAACACCCTAACAGGTTCTAGAATTTGAAACATAGAAACATAGAATTTGATGGCAGATAAGGACCGCTTGGCCCACCCAGTCTGCCCATTTCCCTACCTACTGGATAAGCTGCAGATCCTAGTTAACCAGCAGCCTACTTCTTCCTACCCCTACCCCCTAGAATGGCCTTATGACTGTCCCATGCATGCTGGAATTCCACCACTGAGTTTGACTCCACAACCTCCTCCGGAAGGCCATTCCATGCATCCACAACCCTCTCTGTGAAAAAATATTTCCTTAAATTACCTCTGAGCCCCCCCATCTTCAAATTGTGCCCTCTTGTTCTTGCACACCTCTTTTTTTGAAAGATGCTACCCTCTTGCACTTTGTTGATTCCCTTGAGCTACTTCAACATTTCTATCATGTCCCCCCTCTCCCTCCTTTCCTCAAGGCTATACATATTAAGCTCCTTTCGTCTCTCTTCATATGTCTTCCGATGCAGACCCTGCACCATTTTAGTTGCTCTCCTCTGGACAGCTTCCATCCTGTCTATGTCTTTGCGGAGATTGGTTCTCCAGAACTGCACACAGTACTCCAGATGGGGTCTCACCAGCTGTCTGTACAGAGGATAATAACTTCCTGATTTCACTGGTGATGCATCTCCCTATGCATCCCAGTATCCCCCACCCTCCTTGCTGCCCTCTCACATTGCTTGCCCACCTTTAGGTCATCTGATATGACTACCCCAGGTCCCTTTTCATTTTTGTTGTTGTTAGTATCGCACCCCATTGTGTACTCTTCCCTTGGGTTTTGTTTCTCAGGTGCATTACCTTGCACTTCTTAGCATTGAATCTAAGCTGCCATACATTTGACCATTCCTCTAACCTTGCCAAGTCCTTCTCATCCTTTCCATCCCACCCTGTGCATCAACTCTGTTGCAGATCTTTGTGTCATCTGCAAAGAGACATACTTTTCCTTCCAGTCCCTCTGCAATGTCGCTTATAAAGACATTGAAGAGGATCGGTCCTAATACTGAACCCTGCGGTACCCCACTAGTAACCCTCCTCTCTTCTGAGTGGACTCTATTTACTATTACTCTCTGTGTCCTATTCTCCAGCCAATTCTTTACCCAGGCTGTCATCTTGGGACCCACTCCCAGGCTGGCTAACTTGTATCTTATTCTTTGTGTGGGACTGTGTCAAATGCCTTGCTAAAGTCTAGGTAGGCCATGTCCACAGCCCATCCCTGATCTACTACTTTGGTCACCCAGTCAAAGAAATCTATCAGATTCATCTGGCATGACCTTCCTTCTGTGAATCCATGCTGCCTAGGGTTCTGTGCCCCTTTGGCCTCTAGATACTCGACAATTCTTTCCTTCAGAAGTGATTCCATCATTTTCCCTATCACTGAGGTTAAACTAACAGGTCTGTAGTTTCCTGCTTCTGCCTTGCTCCCACTTTTGTGAAGTGGAATCACATCTGCCCTCCTCCAGTCCTCGGGTACCACCCCATCCTCCCATGATTTGTTAAAAGGGTAGTCAGTGGTGTCACTAGTTCTACCCTTAGTTCTTTTAGAATTCTGGGATGAATCCCATCAGGCCCCATTGCTTTGTCCACCTTCAGTTTTAAGAGTTCTTTCAGAACCCTTTCTTCTGTAAATGGGCTGATATCAACTTCTGTATCCAGAGTGTTTCTACTGTTTGTTTTAGGTACCTCCTCTTCATTTGTAAATACTGAGCAAAATATTTGTTTAGTACCTCTGCCTTTTCACAGTCTCCTCTGCCCACCCTCCCTCCCCTTTATTAAGCCTCACCTCCTCCCTTGGTCTTCCTTTGCTCCCTGATGTACCTGTAAAGGTTTATCCCTTCTTAACTGAGTTGGCTATCTTTTCCTCGGTTTGGGCCTTTGCTGTTCTGACTGCTTTCCCAGCCTCCTTTGCTTTAACTGATACAGTTCCCTGTCCTGCTCCTTCTGCGATTCCTTGTACTTCCTGAATGCTTTCTTTTTCTCTTGAACCTTCACTGCCACTTCCTTTGAGAACCATAGTGGTTTCTTACATTATTTTGTTTTGTTCATTTGCTTCACACAAAGGCTTGTTACCTCTGTGATGGCAGTTTTTATTATTCCCCATTGTTCTTCCACCCTTCCTTCCTGCCCATTTGCTATTGCATTCCTTAGGCACTCACCCATTTTGGCAAAGTCAGACCTCCTAAAGTCCAGTACTTTTGCCTTTGTATGGCTTGACTCTATTGCTGTGTTTATCGTGAACCATACTGTTCGATGGTACGCTAGTTCCCAGATGGCTACCCACTTCTACATCTGTGATCTCTCTCCATCTCCATTTGAGAGAACCAGGTCTAAGATTGCTCCCTCTTGAGTGGGCTCCAATACTAGTTGTCTAAGGCATGCCCCCGTAGGGCATCTAGAATAACCCCACTCTTTGAAGTGGCTGCTCCAACTGCACTCCAGTTAACATCTGGCATATACAGATCACCCATCAGCAATATCTCCCCTTTTTCTGCCATTCTAAGTATACTTTCTATCATTTCCTTGTCCATTTCCTCCCCCTGAGAAGGGGGTCTGTATACAACCCCTGTGCGGATTGTGGTGCCATTGCCTGTTTCCAAATTTACCCACAGTGCTTCTTCTCCTCCCTGTTTACCCTTTTGTTCTGTTGCTTTTATTCCTTCCCTTATGTAAAGAGCTCCTCCTCCTCTTTTACCCTCCCTGTCCCTCCTGTAGATAGTGTATCCTGGTATGTTTACGTCCCAGTCATGGTTTTGTGTATACCATGTTTCTGTGACTGCCACGATATCCAGATGTTCCTCCTCCATCAAGGCCACTAATTCAGGAAGCTTGTTACCCAGACTACGGGCGTTGGTACTCATTGCTCTCCATTTTTTGATGGCTTTACCTTCTGTTGCAGCATCCCCCACTGACCTTTCTACCTCGGTCTTTTTCTCATTTAGTACCCTGTTTTGTAGGGAGAGGCTTTGATTTTCCTGCTGCTTATCAGTGCCCCCCCTTTGACTAGTGGAAAAGCTTGCCAATGAAGCATTTAAACCGATTGCTCATCAAGTCTTTTGCAAATTCTGCAAGATCTAGAGTTAAGTGAGCATTTCAAAAGAAGTAAAAACAATATGGGTAAATGAATATTCCTTTGTATGGTGGCAAATAGCTCAATTTTTTGGTACCTTTTAACACTGGTGTCCTTAATAACATAAAGAGCGCCACACATTTTGTTGCAAGGTACATAGTCATGAAATCCAACTCAGCTACATAATATACAAAAGAACCACCTCAGCACAGCTTCAAAAAGAACCCAGCTATTAGAGCTCCACAGAACATTAATGCTTACATTAAAATGCAGACTTATAGTAAAAGCTTAATATTTAACAACTAGATGAAATATAAAACATTGTACCTTTCTAAGGGTGTTACCCTAGGAAAAATTCCACATCACTGTAACAGATTCTCTGTGAGAGTTAATAAAGGAGAAGTCAGCACTGACGAGAGGTACATTTTCCTGATATTATAATAATAATAATAATAATAATAATAATAATAGTAATAATAACTTTATTTCTATGGCATCATTCAGAGTATCAAGGCACCTTACAAATTTGAAAAACACATAAAATATCCGATCATAAAAGATATAAAACAGATAATCCAATACAAAAGTCATTCATTCACTGAAAGCTAGATCCCACAGGTATGTTTTTAAAGCCTGTTTGAATCCCTCCACAGATGTGTACTCCCACAACTGACGGGGTAGAGAACTCCAGAGGGTTGGGGCCACGTGCATAAATGCCCGGGCCCCGGTAGATTTGAAACACACCCTCAGAATCTCTAGTAACCCCTTGTCAGCTGAGCAGAGCAATTGTCCAGGGCAGTAGGGAACCAGAAGCTCTTTCAGGTAGTCTGGGCCTAGTTTGTGTAGGGCTTTAAAAGTCAAGAGACCAACTTTAAAGGTGATCCACCACTGCACCAGCAGCCAGTGCAGTTCATGCAGCACTGGCATAGTATGACAGGATCTAGGAGTTCCCACTAAAAGTTGGCTGCAGCATTCTGCACTAGCTGCAAGTGGTGGATTTCCACCCCAGGTAGCCCTAGGTAAAGGGAATTGCAGTAATCTAGCTCAAGGACATGAAGGCATGGACCAACTTAGGAAGATCACTGGATGGAACAAGGTGCTTAATCCTGGAGATATTCCTGAGATGGTAAAAAGAGGATTTGATGATGGCTGACACCTGTGAATGCAGAGTCAGACCCTCATCAAAGATTACCATCAGGTTTCGCATCCATTCAGAGGTCAGGAGTGATCCACCCCCAAGAAAAAGCACCGAGGCCCAACCCCCCCCGGCCCCCCTATCTGGGGTGCCAGGTCCACAACCAACACCTTAATCTTTTCTGAGTTCAACTTTAGCCAACTGGAATCCATGCACTCCTGGATTTCTGTGAGGCAGCTATTAAAGACTAAGAGAGCTTCATCTTGGTCAGGTGCAAAAGAAAGGTAGAGCTGAGTATCATCAGCATAGCAGTGAAACCTCAGCCCATACCTTCTTACAATGTCTCCGAGGGGAAGTATGTACATTGTAAACAACATAGGGGACAGCACTGAGCCCTGAGGAACCCCACAAGACAGAGAAACTGGGTTTCCAAGGAATAAACCCCGGACACCATTCTCTGAGTTCTTCCAGTGAGGAAAGATGTAAACCACCTGAGGACTGTACCCAATAGTCTAGAGATGTACCATATTTGGTCAAGCAGAACCACATGGCCCACAGTTTCAGATACTGATAAGGGATCCAGAAGAACCAAGAGGGAATGGTTTTTCTAATCTCTAGCTATCAGGAGATCACTGAGCACCCAAACCAGTGCTGTCTCAGTACTATGTCTCTTACGAAATCCGGACTGGAGGAGTTCATAGATGTCATGGATGGTCAAATGGTTCTCCAGCTCCACAGCTACTACTTTCTCAGTAACCTTATTTAAAAGGGGAAGGTTAGAGATTGGTCTGTAGTTTACATGGCAGTCTGGGTCCAAAGAAGCTTTCTTCAAGAGGGGTGTTACCACCGCCTCCTTCAGGGAGCTAGGAAACTCACCTGTTTCCAAGGAGCACCAGACTATCCATGGTAGAACCAGACCAATAGAGTCGATACAACCCAAAATCAGGGACATTGGTCCTGGATCCAAACTACAGCACATAGAGTGAGCACCCTGGACAATCCGCATGACATCCATGAACTCCAGTCTGTCAAAGGTACTCCAGGAAAGGTACTCTAGTAGCCTTGAGCTGACAACACATAATAATTTATCCCTGCACCAACATACTATTAGAAAGAGACACAGTACCACCACAGCTCTGGCCCAGTTTACTGACCATGTCCTCAGGGAGGTGGATAAAGGGAGCCTCACTGGGGCCAAATTCATTGACCTTTCCAAGGCGTTTGACATGGTCAGTCATGGAATACTACTCAGGGAACCCTCAGAGTCAGGTTTCTCCCAATGCTCCTCTTGTTGGGTCAAAAACTATCTCTCAAACAGGACACAGATGGTCTGGATTGGTGGATCCTTATCCAGCTCTCTTCAAGTTCTCAGGGGAGTCCCCCATGGGTCCATGCTTGGACCTCTACTCTATTTGATTTTTGGAAATCCTCTGCTATTAGAAACAACCTCAATTAGCAGAATCATGTATGCTGATTACCTCATACTACTCAGTAGTGACAGCTCCTCTGACAACCTATCTCAGACACTCTTCAGGGAGTTCACCTCTATTGAAAAATGGTTCACTCAGCACATGTAAGTTGTCAATGTGAAGGAAACTAAAACCATGCTGTTTGGCTTGAACCACAGGCTTGTAAGACACTCAGCTAGTCCCCTGCACTCTCTTGGTATTCAAATCTTAGAAGGACAGGTCGACAATTTCAAATACCTATGGATAAACTTTGACCCTTAACTTAGATTTGACTCTCACATAGGACAGAATGTCAAAAGGGTATACCAGCATTTGGTAGTATGCTTCCATCTGAAGCACCTGTTGCCACCTGAAGTGAATCTGGCAATAGGACAAAGCACCCTTCTTCTAATCCTGGAGTGCTCTCCTGTCTCACATCCCATCTCATCTAAACTACGATATAGACTGAACACAGCCTACAACAGCATATGTAGGTTTGTCACTCTGGCTCCTTATAACACCCACCACTGCACTCTATATCAATCTTTAGGGTGGCTACCCTCCCAGACATGTAGGGATCTCTTGTATGGTACATTAATTTATAAGACACTCCACAACTGTGTCAAATCACCGTTCTTGAGCATGTTTGCCACTAAATGGGTTTCCCACAAGCTTAGGTCCTCCTCGAGTCAAACCCTTTAATGCCCCAGATTATCAGTGATCATGGGATAGAGGGCCTTTTCCTGGGTAGCACATAAGTTCTGGAACACTCTCCTGGTAGAACTTCAGTTGTTAGACTCCCACCATCCTTCAAACCCTTCAAACAGCACTACAAGAATGTTCTAGTGTCCAATGTGACCTGTAACTGCTATCTAGCTAGAGATGTTGCAAAATTTTATTTTGCCAGCTGAATTGCTGCAAACTGAGCAGTTTCACTGCACAAAATATTTCACAAAATTGTGAAAATTCACCCACAATTTTGCCCGCAAATGGGCATCGTTATTTGGTTATTTATACCACTCCCCAGTGTCTAGTGGTCCCCTCCAGCCAATCACTGACTGAACTGAAGAACTCTCCCCCTGACTCACCCCCAGAATTATTTCCCCTTCCCAGCCATGACCCCAGGCCCCCAACCATTATTTTTTTCATATTCCTCCTGTTTTTCACCCCTGTGGAGCAGACTCAGCAATCTCCAGCCACTGGCACCAGTACCCCTGGACCAGGTCTGGCATGTGGATTTATGCTCCCCATGAACATGGGGTCAGCCACACCCCAGTGAAGGCACCGCTTGTGTCTGGGGCTGCAGGGTACAGCCATCAGCCAAGATCACCCTGCTATTTTCCACCATTTTTCTTGCCCCAGGGAGCCAGATGTGCAGAGGCATCAGAGCACAGCTGTGCTGACACCTGCCGTGCCCCACCATCCAGGCACACAGTTGTAGTGCAGCTGGCCTCTGACAGTTGCCCCTGCAGCATGATGCATTGCACCCTCCTGCCCCAGAGGAAGGAGAGCAGTCATGGGATGCTCAGTCCTTCCTCTCCCCTGCCAGCCACCGGTGACCCAAGTCCATTCCCAAAACTATATTGCCGGTGTGGTGAGAGGTGTTGCATCTAGCACCTCAACCCTCAGTGCCACCGGGCCAGTGGCCCCCAACCTTTTAAAAAAAAGCAATCCCCTTCCCTGTCCCTGGTGCCTAGGGGACCCCTTACCCTGCCTACAGTCAGACAGCACTCCGCCCCTCCCCCAGTACCCCGATCTGGGATTTGTCATCCCACTGTCTGGGGCTAAATGTTTAAAGGCTGTACTCATCTCAAGGATTCTCCCTGTAACCTATGTGAAACTGTTATTTTAATGCACTGCTGATTATGTTTTTGTACTGTGTGCCTTCTAGATGGCCCAGGTCATACCTGAAAATGGTCTCCTGGACCAGTGTACTTACCCAGTCAACAAGTATATAAATAAATAAATAAAGTTATGTTGCTGTGCAGGAAGAACATTTCTCTACTTTATCTAAAAGTTTGAGATGTCTAGCTTTCAATGTGTTGCTCTGAAAGAGTTCCATACAATACCTGTGTATCATTTTCTGTATATATGATCTATTAGGACATCCAAGATAACATTTGTAGGTGTGTCTATTATCATTTTACAACAACCGTGAAGAAATTCTACACAATGTAATTACTTCTACATCCCTAGCTTTATTAATATTGATAACCTTCCTGGTAATATATGATTTGTATTTTAAACTGATCTGAAGTCCCCTTTTAACATACAGCATACATTTAGAAAATCCAAACCATAATCTTTAAGACCTGAAAGTATTATATAGAAACACAGAAAGTTGACAGCAGATTGAGACAGAAGGTCCATCAAGTCTGCCCAGAGATTCCTAAGCCATTACTTGGCTCTCAGTCCAGCATTCCATTTGTCCCTTCCCAATTCAAATGCTGTTATTGACTTTGCCCCACCAGATCAGCCAGCAGCCTATTACAATGCTCCACTACCCTTTCAGTGAAGTAGTGTTTCATGAGATCTTTTTTAAAGCTCCCCCCGCTCAGCTTCCATTCATGCCCCCAGTGTTGAAGCAGGTAGCCCTGTTGAATGGTTCAGTGTATGGAACCCTATTTATCCCTTAGAACTTAAAGGTTTCTGTCATCTCTCTCCTCTCCCTGCTAGTCTGCAGTGAAAACACGTTCAGCTCACCTACACTCCCCTCATATTTAAGCTCATATAATCCCTGGATTATCTTTGTAACTCTCCTTGGAGCCATCTCCAGCCTGCTTATGTGCTTCTTTAGGTTGGGGTTCCAAAACTGGACACAATACTCTAGATGTGGCCTCACCAGGGATCTGTACAGTGGTAGAATTACTTCCCTGCTGTTATTGTCAAACTCCTCCCAATGCAGCCTAACATTCTGCTGGCCTTACTATAAACTGTGGAGCACTGCTTGGACTGCTTTAGATTGTCACAGACTATGACACTCCAGGTTTCTTTCTTTTTGAAAGGCACTGCATCTGATCCCATTTAAATTAATATCCTGTTCCAGGGTTCTTTTTACTCAGGTGCATCACCTTACACTTTCTGGCATTAAAATGTAGTTGCCAGATGCTAGCCCATTTTTCCAGCCTCTGTAGAACTTTTTGCAGGCTCATAACTGCATTCACCTTTCCATTTTCCCTCCCAGTTTTGTGCCTTCTATGAAAAGAGTTATCTTACCCTGCCTGCCAATGCTGATGTTGCTGATGAACACATTAAACAATGCTGAACCCAGTACAGAGCTCTGTAGTACACCACTAGTGACATTCCCCTCCTCTGATTTCTCCCTGTTGATGACTACTCTTTTCTTCCTGCTTTTCAGCCAGCTACCCATACGTCTGACAATGCACCCTGCAGTGCCCAGATCCTCTAGTTTCTTCAGCAGGCTTGTTATGTGGTACTGAATCAAAGGCCTTTACTGAAACCAAAATATAGGAGATCTACTGGATGTCCACTATCATTTCTGTAGTTACCCAATCAAAGAATGAAATCAGATTCATCTGACATGACCTTCCTGCTATGAATCCATGCTGCCTGCAATCCTGAAGGGCATTTTTTCTGGGTATTCCACCAGATCCTGCTTAATCAAGCCTTCCATTACTTTTCCTGCCACCGACGTGAGGCTGACCATTCTGTAGTTACTTGCCTCCTCCCTGCTACCACCCTTGTGAAGTGGCACCACATCTGCTAATCTCCAGTCCTCCGGCACAACACCTGTCTGAAGTGATCTGTTGAACAAATGAGCCTACGGGTCCGCCAGCACCCCTGCTAGCTCCTTTAGTATCCTTGGATGGATCCCATCTGGTCCAAACGGTTTGTCCTGTTTTGTGCATTCTAGCACCTCTTTGACGCTAGTGCCAGAGATAGCTTTCATTTCTATATGTGAAACCCCCCTGTCTACTTCCCTAATATTGCTAGCAGGTATTGGTCCTAAGTGTTCCTTGGTGAACACTGAACAGAAGAATGTGTTCAACACTCTGGCCTTTTTCCTACTGTCCTCCACAATCCTGTCCCCATCCTTTATTTTGACTACTTCCACCTTTTTCTTTCTTTCTTTCTTTCTTTCTTTCTTTCTTTCTTTCTTTCTTTCTTTCTTTTTTCCTGAATATACCTAAAGAATTGTTTGTTGCACATCTTGACCCTTTCTGCTATTCTCTGTTCTGCTGCCACTTTTGCCTGTTTCACAACCTTCTTAGTCTCCTTTTCTTTTGTACATATTACTCCCAGTTGTTGTCACTCACCTGCCTTTTAAAATTGAGAAAAGCCTTCCTCTTGGCTTTTAATATCCACACTTGGTTGATAAATCATATTGGTCTCCTATGCCTATTCTTTTGTGTTACTATCCTTACGCATGACCTTGTGGTCTCTAAGATGGCTTGTTTGATCTGCCCCCAAAGAATTTCCACCTCAAGCTGATCTTTGATCCCTACTAGCCTTTCTCTAACTAATTCACCCATTTTTCCAAAGTTTGCCTTTCTAAATCTTTAGATTGCTTACAGCCAAATGTTTGCCTTATAATATTTTTTCAGAGAGACAGTTGTAAGGTAATCTATGATTATCTAGCCTGGAAACTTTAACCCAGTAGCTCATACATCTACCCTCTGTGAAGGCTTTAAGTCACATTGTACCCAGTTCTGCTCTCAGAAGTGAAGCCAGGACAGAGCTGCCCACACCTAGAGCTGTTTCATAATATTTGTTGAGAGGAATTTTCAAAGGCTTAATTTTATCAATGGCCCATATCTCTGCCTCATAATGGCTTGAGAGAAATATTCAGCCCTGATTGCTTTAATAAGGGTCTGATCAAATTACCACCACATCTATTATTCAGTCTTGTTAATGCACCTGCAGTCTGCTGCAATTTTGATGATAATTCTTTTATATGTTTAGACCAAGTACCGTTATTGGACAGGGTAAGCCATAAGTAAGCATATGAGTTTACTGTGCTACCAGTTTTTCAACTTTACTTTGTGTTATTGGAGCAAAAAATAAGTAATTGGCTTTTTATTTAGTTAATTTTCAAGTTGTACATCTCAGCGTATGCCCCTAATTTGTTTAGTTTTCACTGTAAGTTAGAATAAGAGATTGCAAACAGGGCCAAATCATCTCCATACACTAATGCTGGACAACAAATGTTTCCTATTTGAGTGGAGTCTGATGCTGATTCTTAAAGGGAAACTAACATGGATTATAAAATGTATCCATATTGTTACCAAAGAAAATCTGCTTTATATAAGCTATTGGCTGAACCTGTAACTCTTTTTTGGGGTCAGAATTGTAACCCATTTAGTTGCTCCTTCCTTTATAGCTGCAGGCATCCACCTTCTAAATCATAGGTACAGGAAATTACATCACGTCAGGGGAAAACAGAGGGAAAACACAGTGCTGTCAGTAATTTCCAATGAATAGTTTTGATCCCCTCAACTCTCAGTGACATTTGAGGTAAATTGTGCTGATGGCATTTTCAGGCATCAGCATCCCTCTCATCTTATTAATTTGTAAAGCTACTGTGTCTTGGAGCTACAAGTATATTGCCCTGTTGTAAAAAAGTGTACTGCTAGTACCAACAATTTCTGAGCTTCTTTGGGGTTCTGTTGATTTGTACAATGTTTTGTGACATTTCAGTTGAGTGAAATGTTTTGCATCTGTGTGGTTTGCAAAGAGTCCTGCTAGTACCACTCTAAACAATGTTTGCACCAGTGCTGTTTTACATTTCTTTGTACTGAAACAGCTGTGTACAATTTTTGTTTTTCACTTGCATCATTTTGTGCAATAAGAGGCAGTGTGGTCCATTGATCTGAACACCAGATTTGCACCTGGGAAGTCACAGATTCAAACCCCAGTAAAGCCAAATATGAACAGTGTGACCTTCAGCAAGTGACTTGACCTCCCTGTGCTCCATTCTGCTCAGCTATACAAATGGATAGAAATAGGATTGCACTGGAAACAAGATATTACATCTCAACTAGGCTACCTCTCATAAATCAGTTATTGTTTTGTGCTGGTGTGTGATAGGGAAGATAACTAGTATAAGTGATATTGTGAATACTCAATAGAGGGCCCTTTTAAGGGTTCAAAAATTAAAGATATTTATTTGAGCATCTAGAAATAGGCTTTCTTTTATCAAAATAATGAGGCTTGTCCATTTCAGTTCCCTGACCCTCCCAACTGCAATCAGTAAATTAGAGACTAGCTGAGACCAGCTCACTAATAGGTCAGCAGTACTGCAGCAGATGTTGCTTGCAATAGGTTATCTGTGCTAAAATAAAGCAGTACAGCAGCAGGTGCTGCTTGCAGTACATTTTCTGTGCTACAGTAAAGCAGAATTTTTGTACATTTATGAAGTATTAAGTACTTGAGAGTGTTTAGAACTTCTTGGCATAGAAATGGTTATGCCTCAGTGAGATGAGGAGCTGCTGTATATTTCATGTTGGAAAGTCAAGATAGAGTGAAAAAGCTGCAGCTGTAAAGAAAACAAACCTGTTTTTTTGTTCTGATAAAACAAAGCCTATTTCTAGAGTGTTTGGTCAGGATAGCCTCTCTTATGTTGGAGCAGATTACACTGGCCATGACTTTTAGGTGCAGGAGTCAAAGGTGGAGGGGGTGTTGCCCCAGTGGGGGGACATGTCTTTGGAAAGTCTTCAGCAAGGGGGGAGAGGATGCTGCAAATTTGCAGGTAGTGCCAGAAGTTATTTTTTGGCAGTTGATGGCCCTCTCTTAAATTCCGGAGAGTCCAGTGTTTTCTGTCTGGGGAGGTTGAGAAAACATGGGAGATGGTCCTCAGCTATCAGATCTTAGAGGAAGAAAGGAACTTCTGCTTGAAGTTGACACATACCATGGTCAGGTATTCCTGTTGTAGGCTGATCCAAAATAAAGTACTTCATATCTGGTACCACACACCTGTGGTGCTTCAAGTTGCCCAGCTCCTGCTGGATGATCACTGCTGGAGATGTAACAAATCTGGAGGGACATTTACCACATTTTTGGGGCATGCCCAGCCCTGCAACATTACTGGCAATAATTGCAAGATATAATGTACTGGGGCTCCATGTGATAAAGGCGAAGAGTAAACCATGACTGACAAAAGTGTGAATGAAAATTGCGGAAAACAAAATTGGTGATTAGCACTACACTTACGGGAACAAACAGCAATGGCACAACACTACCAATATGCGGAGTCATGAAAATTTACTATTTATGTGGTGGGCGTACCATACCTAAATAATCAACACAAGGGGAGGGCAGACACTGGGGGAGACAAGAAAACACAGGAGGGGACTACTCCATGGGGATAGTCTGCAGGGGGAGAACGTTGGTGTGGCAACCTGCAGGTGGGGGGGAGGACAAAGTTAGGGAAATGGGACATCTACAACAAAAGAAAATAAATCAAACAGTGAAACAATTACAGAAAATAAAAACAACCCCATGCCAGTCACAAATCCCATTCCACCAGCTTCCCATACCATAACCTTAACCACCAAGCCAGACAGCCAGCTGGAATCAGCCCTCTCAAACAGAGCCCTACAATCTTCTCTCATTAGCTCTGCCTCACTAGTCACTCCTTCAACGTCTTTTACATTTGATCTCATTCCCCCTTGGTCTTTACTCACACTGGCTATTTGCACAGGTGTGCAAATTGAGTCACTTAAATTGAATCACTCAATTTCAGCTGCCCATATTGCAGGGTTCCATGTGCAGGACTATACAGGTGGCAATCCTTGATTTCCCCCACCCTTTTCCTTCTCGTTTTCCTCACCTGTCTAGGAGCTAAGTAGCCTGTGTAGTGATGGCCAGTGTTGATGCAAAGTACCTTCTTAAGGAGATGGCAACCATCTGACATTCCTTCCATTTCTGAGTACCTGGCCAGCTCAACCCAACTTGCCAATTTTGAGCATTTATCCCACTTATCCTCAGGGTCACTCCCTCCATACTAAGACACTTTGAATCCCTATCTAGCCTTCCTGCAACCCCCTAGGATGGTGTATAGGACCATGGAGAAGGCCTGAAATATCTCAACAAAGTGAGGGATAGCCATAGGCTATCCTAAGGTTAGTCTGCATCCCAGATAAGGTCTATGGTGAAGATGTTCACTGTGCATGCTCCTCTAGTACACTGATAGTCTTACTACTTTTGGTCTGTCTGTGAGTAGCACCTTGTTACTTGGTTCTTTTTTTTCCTTTTGTTAGCAGCACGTAGGGGCTGGTAAATTAGGTTCACCTCACCCCTTCACTACTGCCAACTGAATACATACATACATAAATGAACTGTATTTTGATTCCCATGGATCCCTCTAACAAAGTAATTTCCCATATTAGTCTACTTTTTGGGCAATGTCACTGAGCTTGTTGTGAATGTAACTATGCTCTCCCATTTTATCCTTGCATGTTGCTTACTTGCCTTCTCATTGTAATACATGGTTGTATGCTTGTAATGTTTGTAATTTTTTTATAAAAAAGCTTAATAAGAAAAGAGGACCATATAGGCTACCTAGAGAGCAATCGTCTACAGGATAGTAAACAGCATGGGTTTGTGGCAGGGAGGTCTTGTCAGATAAACACTTATAGTGTTCTATGACTGGGTAACAAAGCTAGAAGATAAGAGTCACACTGTGAATTTACTGTAGTTCAGTTTCAGCAATGCTTTTGACTCAGTGCCACACAGAATACTGTTGAGGACCTGAGCATGGTTAAGGACACAGTTAAATGAGAGACCACGGGATGCAGTGGACTGTGTAGCAGCTTCTCGGCTCTGCTCCCGTTGCCCAGCGCTATTCTCAGTTTATTTTGACATCCCAATGCTGATTGAAGCCCTTTTTCTGAAACTAAAAAGTTATTGATCTTTCTAAAAGCAGATTTGGACAGTATGGAAGCCGAAATGCGGCTTGCTTTGCCAAGGCACAGCACTCCTGTCTCTCCGGACAAGGTCAGCAAACAATCCAGGGCCCAGCCGACAGGCAGCGGTAAGCAGAATACTGGAGCGGCCTCCTCTAACCCTACTCCCAGAGCAACCCCCTTACCTTGGAGCAATTTCTACGAGAACTTAAACCATTTCTTGATTACTTGAAATCAGTGGTTACAGAAATGAAACAGATGGCATCTGCATTAGAAGATCTCTCTACTAGGATGACGGACAGTGAGTCATGTCTAATCTCCTTAGAGAAAAAAGTGGACCGTGTAGAAATGAAACGGTAGATAGCAGATACAGGCTGAAGAAACTGGAGCAGAAAATTGAGGATTTAGAAGGGAGGAGTCACAGAAGTAATGTAATGTTAATAGGGATACCTGAGAAAGAAGAAGGCAATAATATGATTCTTTTCATTCAAAAGTTTATAAAGAAACTGGCGGGTCCTTCTCCTTTTGGTACGGTCTGTACTATAGAGAGGGCCCACAGAGCTCTGAGACCGATGCCAGTGACCGGTGCATATCTCTGACCAATAATCTTTAAATTCTTGAATTACCAGGAAAAGCAGTTCTTTCTGGGGAAGATTAAAGAACTGGAGGAGGTACTATGGGAGGGGGAAAAAATTCATATTACTCAGGACCTACCAGCAACAGTCAGGCAATGGAGAACTCAGTTCCATCCCATTGTAACAAAGCTCATAGCTGCTGAAATAAAATTCTGGATGGGTTATCCTGCACATTTGCAGGTTTTGATTTCTGGAGCTTGGGGCACATTTGAAGAGGTGGAAGCTGCACAAGCGGCCTTGCAGAAGGCCTTCCCGGATTTGTTCCATGCTCACTGAATGGACTGGAAGGGGTGCTAGCTGTGTGAAGATTTATGTGGAGGATACCTTTTCTTCAAAGAATGAAGGCAAGGGTACAATAAGGCTTGGATTGCCAGGAAATCTTTTCTGTTGGGGGACTAGCAGGTAAATGGAGAGAACTGATCTTACCATTCCATAACTATGGTGACTGCCAGACAATTTTAGTATGGATTTTAGGTTGCAAAGCAAGTACCTGACTCTTTTTATTTACTTTATTATGCTGTAAAACTTTGAGAGTTGCTCGGATTTCCACGAGTCAATCATTAAGTTTCTGTTTACCATTTTTGTTTGTCTTATAAAAGGGAATGGTACTGATGACATGATACCACAAGAGGGTACTCATTGCATATGTTTTGGCACAATGGACCTAGAGAATTTTCATTTGTATTTGGTTCTGTACTACCTGATTGGACTTCAGTCAATTTAAGATAAGAGAAATTTCCATCTTGCCTGGGTTAATAGATATTTGATGGGTTTTTTTTTTCCATTAAGTAAATTAGGTATTTATCATCTTTCTGCACATAACCACCCAGGGCTGGTGTGGTCTTGAAATGAGGACTATTTGTTAACTTTGAGTTTTGACCCCAATCAGGTAATGGTTAGTAAACCAAAGTATTCTAACATTTATAGTTAAGCATATTTTACACTCCAAAGTTTTTAGTAATTTGTTAGACCTGTTGAGGAATATAATTCTATGAAATACTACTTATTAAGTTCTCTGGTTGGGGGCTGGGCTACAGGGAAACAGAGGGGAGGGGAAGGGAATGCAGAGGACAGGCTGCATACAGTAAGTGGGGATTTAATGGGATTAGAATTAGGACTGAAAGTAATGTTTAGATGTAATACTGTACCAAACCAGAAGGTGGGAAAGGGATGGGGGTGGGAGAAAACCAGATTTGAGCACAACAAATACAAAGTTCTTGGTAAGCTTGGTAAGGACAGATTACAACAGCGGATGAAACCTTGCTTCAAGAGGCTTCTTACCTGGGAAATATGGCTAACCCCATATGAATAGCCTCTTGGAATGTTAAAGGGGTCAGGAAAAATTCTAAATAATATCAGGTATTAAAGCATCTAAAATTACTGAGTATAGATATTGTTATATTCAAGAGTCTCACTTGTTAGACCCAGAAGTGAATCAGCTTTAGCAGCAGCAATTTTGTCAGTTCTTTGTGGTGGGGGGTACGACTCATAGTTCAGGGGTGATGATTCTCATTCATAGAAGGGTACCATTTAAGCTGATTAAGGTGGTTAAGGATCCACAGGGTAGATATTTATTGGTTCACAGTCTAATTTGTAATAAAGAAATACTGTTGTGCAGTATTTATGGGCCTAATCAGGACACACCAGTTTTTTTTACTCAGCTTATACAGGTGTTACTACCATATATTTCTATACCTCTGATTATTGGGGTAGACTTTAATCTGGTCTACAATTCTATGGTGGACAAAACAGGTCAACAGAGAAAGGGGCTGTCACCTGCTTAGAGAGCACTCAGGGAACTAATGGACCAGATGTGTCTGTGCAACATTTGGAGGGTGTTACATTCCCTGGAGAGGGAATATACAAATATTTCCCCAGTTCATCACTCCTCCAGAATTGACCACATTCTTCAATCTCATTCTCTTATACCAGAGATTCTTGAGGCATCGATATTACCTATCCCCCCCCCTTGATCACTACATAGTTTCTTGCAAGATATCACTAGTATCTTTACCCAAAAGAGGTTCCAGATGGAAATTGAATGATTTACTGTTCAAAGACCCCGGCTCAGCTAAGGACATTCAAGAACATATCCAAAGATTTTATGAGAATAACTTGGACCCCTTGGGGAGACCTGATATGCTCTGGCTTGCTTTTAAAGCCCACCTTAGGGGTATTCTTATCAGTTTAGCCACCTGGAAGAAAAAAGCCTCCAATTTAAGGATGTCCCAATTATTATCCCAGATTAGGCTCTTGGAGAAGGATTTATCCCCCCAGTCCCTGGAATCTGTCAGACAAGAATTAGCCAAAGTGAGGGCAGCCTATTTAGAAATGTTAAGAGATAAAGCTGATTATGCCATATTAAAAACCCAGGCATCATATACTGACCAAGGGGAAAAAGCAGGTCACCTCCTAGCACTTAGGGTTAAACAAATGGAGTCCTCCTGCTATATAGCCTTGATAACCTCCCTGGTAGACAGTTCCTCCAAAACTCACCCAGAGGATATTATAAGGGAATTTACTAGCTGCTATAAGGATTTATATGGCCTTATGCAATCTCCCCCACCCGAACAGGTAATATGTAATTGTCTATTAGATGCAAACTTACCCCAACTTACAGAGGAACAGCGGAGTAGTCTTGTAACTCCTATAATGACTGGGGAAATTTCAGAAGTTATTGGAAATTTACCGGTGAATAAAACTCCTGGGGTGGATGGCTAGTCTGCTAATTTCTATAAGAAATTTTAAACTCAGTTAATTCCAATGCCTCTTCCCTTATATCAACAAATTCTTTCTGGGCTAGAGGTAGATTCTACACTATTTGAAGCACTGATAGTCTTGATACCGAAACCTGGCAATGCTCCTGAAATGGTTACAAATTACAGGCGCATTTCAGTAATGAATCAAGTAAGTTAAAATTTTATCCAAATTGTTGACCAATCATCTCAACATGGTGCTAACCACCCTGATTTGACCTGAACAGGTTGGATTTATGAAGGGAAGATCTTCTTCTGACCTTGTATGTACCCTGTCACACGTCTTCTGGGTGTGTAGGGACGCGCCTTACCCTGCCACTCTGGTTTCTCTGGATGCCAAGAAGGCGTTCAGCAGGGTAAATTGACAATACTTGTTTCTAACTTTGGAGGCATTCAGTTTCCCATTAAACTTCATAGGGTGGATCAGGTCCCTATATCATTCCCTAACTGCGTGTGTCTCGGGTAATGGGGTGACATCTGAGGTTTTTACATTGCAGTCTGGAGCCAGACAAGGGTGCCCCCATCCCCATTATTATTTAACATTTATTTTGAACCCTTAATCTGAAAATTTCAAAACTACCAGGCTGTACAGGGGATCCCGATTCATTATTGTGAAGTGAAGGTATCGGCTTATGCAGATGACCTGCTTCTCCAACTCTCTAATCCCGAATTATCCATAACCCCCATGTTAGACATTATTGATGTTTTTAGTAGTGTTTCTAATTATAAACAAAATGTAAGCAAAACTATTGTTTTCCCATTAAATCATAAGTTGATTAAGGCTGATATCTTGGCTTTAGGGCTCAGTTGGAAACATGACTCCTTAAGATACCTTGGTATTGAACTAACTAGAGTACCTAGACAAATTGTTAAATTAAACCTTTATCCCCTAGTCCACACAATTTCTCAGGACCTAAACAGATGGGCATTACTCCCAATTTCTTTGTGGGGCACAATAAATCTAATTAAAATGAATGCTTTCCCACAGATTTTTTACACCGGTTCAATGCTCAATATTTTACTCCCATTATCTTGGTTTAACAAAATACAATCCTTGTTCACTAATTTTATATGGCATAATAAACCCCCTAGGATAGCCTATTTTAAACTGACTGCTCCCAAATGTAGATAGGGGCTACGTCTCCCCCACCTTGCTCTTTATTTTTGGGCCAGTCACACTAACAAATATCTAAGATGGCTTTCTTAAGAAAGCCTGCACTCTGCCCCCGCCTGGCTCAAAATTGAACTTACCCTCATTTGTTCATGCAGCCTGAATCCCGAGGGATTACTATGCATCAGACAGAGTCATACACAGATTTGCTGTTATCTTAAATAGGAATATGGTAAGGATATTAATCAACCAATATTAGGGAACCTTCAATTTAAAATAGATGATAAACCAATTCCTCTAAATTGGCCACCTGGCTTACAAAATAAGCAAATGACTAACTTTATTAATGATAGAAATTTATGGTTTTCGGTCACAGAACTTAAGGCCAATTTTGGGATCTCACATAAATACACTTTTCGACTCATACAATTACGGCATTTATTAATACAATTTTTGTGGTCAAAATCCCCAGCTAACTAACTGCATCCCTTTTTGTCAAGAACTTTCAAAGTTTAGTAGCTGTCTCAGAGCAGTCTCAGAAATTTACAGCACAATCTACAACTGGAAATTCCCTGACTGCTTCAGGCCTACTCGATTATGGGAATCATTGTTCCCAAATCATGTTATAGAATGGTTGATACTTTGGCACAACTGTCACAAATTTGTGACTCAAGATAGATTAAGACTAATGCAAATGTATATCCTGCACAATGCATATCATTCACCATCCAGGTTAGCCAAATTGTGTTTAAAATCTTCCCCATTATGTCCTAGATGTCTACTGGATGAAGAGACATTATATAATTTATTCTGGTAGTGCCCCAAAGTGTCTTCACTTTGGACTACAATCAAACAGTTATCTGACCCCCTACTGGGACTTAAAGACCTGTTTACCCCTGAAATTTGTCTCCTGGGGGATCTTTAGGCATTAGAATTCGTAATCGTAAATACCACATGACCCTTATAGCCATGTCAGTCAAAAAACTTATATTAAGACATTGGATTGACCTCCATGCGATACCCTATAATCAATGGTTGATGGAACTCCTGGCAAATCTTTGTACAGAAAAAGTTATTGCTAACCTGAACAATAAAATTGGAAAGTTTAAAAAAATTTGGTATCCCTTATGTACCCTCTACTCTTTATAATAGTTTTAACTGCCTGTATGGGTTGTGTTGGCCTAATCAGTAAACTGATGATTTGAATATATTTAAGATACACTGGTAATGGAAATGTTGTTGCTCAATGTGGGAGGGGAGAGATGGGTAAGGGAAAGGGAAGAAGGGGTGGTAGTGGGTAGGGTGGGGCAGATTCATGGGGAAACAATGCCTTATGTATCATGTACTATACACATGTATATCTGCCTTTTGTACAAGGGGAAAAAGTAACTTTAATAAACTTTAAATTGAAAAAAAGGACACAGTTAAATGGGCAGGAAACTGGTAGAAGGAGAGAGCAGAGAGAGGTGTTAAATGGAGTCAAATCAGAAGAGAGGGAGGTCACAAATGGGTAGTGCGGGAATCTGTCCTGGGTCCTGTCCTCATCACAGTGTTCATTAGTGAAATAAGGGAGGGCATCTGGGGCAAGTTATATCTATTCACAGATGAAGCAATGCTCTACAGTAGAGTAGATAGTGATAAATGGGAGATGCAGAGGGATCTATTGATTTATTAGTTTTTCATTGGCCAGGTGAGTACAATAGATGACTATAGAGGTGGTCTAAGGTTTCAGATTTGCAATTTAATGCCAAAAAAATGCACAGTTATGCATCTGGAGAAACAAAAACAGGACAGAGTACTGGATGGGGAAGGGGTTAATCTGAGCACTACTGCAGAGGAAAGGGACATGGTAGTCATCATTAATGGTTCCCTCAAATAACCAAGCCAGTGTAACAAGGCATATTGTAAGGCTAGTAGGATATGGGGGTGTATCAGAAGGGGTACTGACAGTAGGAAAAAAATTGGTTCTATTACCAGTGCGGTTGCACCTGGAATACTGTCCTAATTTCTGGAGTCTTTACATAAGGATGGATAAGGACAGACTTAATACAGTGCAGCACAAGTTGACCAAGATAATTCAGGGCTTAAAGAGCAGATCATATGAAGATGTCTCAAGGCACAAAAGATATTCACTAGAGGCCAAGTGGGAGAAAGGGGATATGATAGAGACCCTTTATGTTCCTGAAGGAATTAACAATGTGAAGTGCAGGGAACTATCTAGCAGAAGGACAGACTCGATGACCTGAGGTCATGAGTGGAAACTAGTAGAGGGCATGCTTAAGAGGAATGTGAGGATGTTCTATTTTGCAATAAAGTTGGTTGAGTTGTGGAACAGTTTGCTAGCAGAGGTGGTGGGTGTCAAGATTATAAATGGTTTCAAGCATGGCTGGGATGGAGTCAAGAGTTTGGTGGTTGCTCAGGTCAATAGCAGTAGGGAAAGGAGGAAGGGAGTAGACAGGGAGGGATAAAACTCCATTTGGACAATAGGGCCTGAAGCAGATAAGGAACTCTAGGCAGGTTAGATGGATCGTTGGTCATTTTCTGACATCATTGTCTATGTTACTATGTTTCCTCCTCAATTCTCAGTTGTAACTCTTCAAGTTGTGGTTCAACAGAAAAAGTTTATCTAGTCTGCTTTTAAACATCTGATTGCTATCAAACTTGACAATTGGTTGTGGAAGGTTCTGCCTTTAATGTATTCAAATCAACAGAAAGGGAGCACAAAAACCAGGAGTGGTCTATTACAGGCTTACTTTCCTCTTAGCTTCTGTAATTCCCATGAAGTCAATGAAAAAACTCACCTCAAGGTCTTTTTTTTATAATTCAAGTAGCTTGTTTATTCTTTTAAGGAAAAAAATTAAGATTGTGCAGGCCTATCCAAAACCCAATATAACCAGCCACCAACAAACCCCAGTGCTTCACTACACAGGCTTCCTGAGGGGGCATGGTTTCAGTAACCTTACATTCATTTAAATACCCCTTGAATACAATATATGTATATATCTAGTTCTTAAATCAATGACTATATATGAAGCAAGGTTGGTATCATATGAGATATTGTGGGCTTGATTTTCAAAGAGGGCTTAGAGTAGAGCAAGCTGTGGCAAACAGCAGTTTGCACCAAAGCCTGGAGGGCCAAGGATCTTGCAGCAAATTCTGGTACAGGAGGGGTCTCAGTGCCTAGGTCCCCACACTTGCTGCAACCTCTTCCATACGATAAACACAAGGCGCATGGGTGGGTTTTGCCACAGGTTCCATGTGGCAGAGGAAAGTGGTCCCCCATCTCCAATCCCTGTTAAAATAATTGAAGTCCCATCTCCAGTGGTCTAGTGGCCCCCTCCCTAATCCTCAATGTTACCCATTATAAATATGAAAAATAATCCTCCTTCCCTAGTTGTCTATTGGCCCCCCTTCCTGATCCCTGGTGTCATCCATTGCAATATATATAATAATCCCTCTTCCCTAGTGGTGTAGTGGACCTCCTTCCTGATCCCTGATGCTGCTCCTTACAAATATGTATAATAATCCCCCTTCCCAAGTGGTCTAGTAGTTCACAGTTGTCAATCATTGAGCAAGTATTATGTATTATACAGTACACACTCAGTGACAGGGCAGTCAGCAGCTGGCCATTGCGGTGATAGGTGGGTTGTACCAGTTACTGGCTCAGGGTTTATGATAGGGGAACAAGGTGGTGGGCACTTCCTGCTAGGGTGGGGAGGGTGAGGTCCACTAGACCTCCAGGCATGGATGTTATTTCTTAAGAACATTAATGGGAAGCATGTGGGATAAGGGAGGGGGCAACTAGACCACTGAGAAAGGGGGATAATTATACATATTTATAACAGGCTACATCAGGGATCAGGGAGGGGTGCACTAGATTACTAGGGAAGGGGGACTATTATACATATTTATAGTGGGCGATCTCAGGGATTGAGGAGGGGGCACACTAGACCACCAGGGAGATTAATACACTGTAAAATGGGGATTGGGGTGAGGCAAACTGAACATTGATGCCACCCTCTCAACCCTCCCATAGGACATTTCTTAGTACCCTTAGACCAGCCATGGCTGGTCTAAGGGTACTTAGAATTTTGACCTCTGAGAGAGTTTTGAGAATCCCACATTAGGGGATATGGCAGCATGTGTCAGCTGCAACCCTCCCTAGTGGCATGCCACAGCCCATTTTGTGGTGCATGGGCAGCACAAACCCCATTTGGGGCAGGCTGCCTGAAGTTGATGCAGGGTGCCATTGAGAATGGGTCCTGGTGCATCTTTTAGTGCAAGGGGCACTTTGAGCCATTCTTTGTGGTGCAAGCCTTTGCACCATGCTGGGGGATTTTGAGAATCAAGCCCTGTATATTAAGAATGTATCCTGCCCTGCTCTCCTAGTCTCTAGTCATTAGATTTGGTTATTTTAGTCTGCCCTCATGGGAATGATCCTCCAGACCCCAGATGAGTTTCACAGTAGATCTGAATGAACCTCCCACAGTTTGACCATGCAAACTTTGACCATCCCAAAGTACTTTTACTGGCAAACTAGTTTGTACTGGTTTGACTATTAGAAAGCTTTAGGAAATGATGCAAAATGAAGTAATATAATGTGCTGAGCTGATGAGGCACCCACAACAGCAGGATTATGCAATGGGCCACAGTGAGGAGATACAGATTCCAAAAATTGTGTCTATTCTGACAGTAACAATCATGGACAATGTTAGCAGTAAACAAGAGTAAGTGGCTAACAATGCTCAAAATAAAATGATTTGTAGTTGTAAGGCATATGTACACCCACAAAATACCAGTACAGAAACCACAGTACAGACTATTGATTCCAAAACCTGTGTGTCCATTGGGACAGTGCCAAACATGGACAAAGATTTCCATTATGCCATGAATAAATGATGAACAACTGGTTTCATGGGGAACATTGCCCCCAAAGGTACCTATTTTGCCTGTGTAAGCCTGGCAAAAATTCACAAAACATTAATATTAAGAAGACTGAGTGAAGACAACAGTGTAGCATTCCACAGTGTAGGCTACTGGCTCCAAAAATTCTGTGCCTATTAATTTGTAACAGTGCCACACATGGACAAGCTCCACACTGTGCCATGCATAAGTGTTGTGCACACTAGTTTCATGGGTAATGTTGCCCCAACATTATTTATTCAGTTTGTTTAGGTCTGATAAAAATTCACAAAACAGTAATCTGATGAAGATTGAGCGAAGGCAACACAGTAGCATCCCATAATGTGGGATACTTGTTCCAAAAATTGTGTGCCTATTGGGACAGTGCCACACATAGACAAGACTTCTTGTTTTGCCATGAATACACATTGTACACACTGGTTTCATGGGCCATGTTGTCCAAGAAATTACTTATTCAACCTGTGTAGAACAGCCAAAAATTCACAAAACATTAATTTGAAGAAAACTGATTGATGACAACAGTGAAGCACTCTTTTGTATGTGTGTAGGTTACTGGTTCCAAAAAAAAGTAATGGACACAGAAGCCCTCCCCATCCACTAGAGCTATGTAGAATACAAAATTCTGCCTGTGGAATGACCATTCTGGTTCCACAGAATTCTACAAAATTTTTGTGAGAATTCTGTGGAATTTTGCACAATTCGAAATTTCAGTTATTGCACTATAACTTTAAAAGTACAGGTTCAAATAGCACTAAATTCAGAATGTAAGCAGTACCCTAAGGCTACAAATGTGTACCAAATTTCAGACCTCTAAGTTAAAAGGGGGAAGAGTTATGGGTTGCCAAACATTTAATCAAAATTTCATTTAATTTCAATTGATTTTTATGTTTGCTTGCATGCATGTGCAAGAAACATAGTGCCATCATCCGAGTTTTCAGAGGTGTGGCAGCCCTCTTCCAATTCAGGCAGTGTGTTTGCAGGCATGGCCGCAGTTCTCCAATGCCTGCTGGAGCTGTCTATGACAGCTCCAAAATGCAGTGGAGTACAGTTGAAAGGGGGAGTTATGCTTCAGTGAGCAGCGATAAGATATCGCCTGCTCATGCGTGCTCCCCCTACTCACACACACACATGCACGCATACTGTGTGCTGCCCCCCCCATGCACACACTGTATAGCCGGGGGTGCCTAATCCTCCGTCAGCTGTACTGTGCCCCCCCAAAAGCCTTCCACATGCTACACTGGGTGCCCACCCCAGTGTGGCAACTCATTGTATAGCTGATGGGGGTGCCCAATGCCCCATTGGCTCCGCTGTCCCCCCCGAGAGTACAGGGTGCCACGCTGGGAGCCCATCCCAGCATGGTAACAGATGCTATGGCTGACGGGGGTGCCCAATCCCCTGTCGGCTCCACACACCCCCAACCAGCCATCCTTGTGCCATGTTGGGAGCTCACCCCAGTGTGGCAAACGTCCCGCATCGTCATTTAAAAAAAACCTGCAAATAAAAAACTGTTCCTCGGCGCTTCTCCCTGCCCCCCTCCCACAACCCGCACCCACCCACTGCACACACCCTGCCTCCCCACACCCCACCCTCACTCTATACTTAGCCTCGGACCTCGGCACGCATAATCTTCGGTGGACCGGGAACATGTCTGCACTCTTCAAAGCCGACCGCGAACTGAGGAAATGCCGGTAAGCTGTATAATGGGATAGATAGGGTTTTTTCAACTTTGCTGCATATCTCAGGCATTTTTTGGAATTTTTGCACCATATTTTCAACATGGGTTTCTCATGAATGCTGTCACTGTCATGGCATTATTCGGGCCTGAAGGGTGATCTTGCAGCTACTGTGCAAAATCACCTTTCGGGACCGATTAATAAAACAACACTGCCAGTATTCATAAGGTGGGCTCTCAAGAAGCCTATTTTGAAAAGTTAGTGGAAAAATTCCAAAAAAATGACTGTTTTACTAGTGTGCATTGCACAGTTCCTACGCACACTAGTAAGTTCATGAATTTTCAATATTTTCACTCCAGATTTTCAACATTGCCATTTTGCCACACCTTCTTATGAGCAGTAGAGCTGACATTTTTCACATCTCACCCAAAACGTGTTTCCGCCCATGTAACACATAATGGCGCAGTCTGAGTGTAAAATCAATGTATGGGACAAATTAAGAAAATCACAGTGACACTGTTCATGAGCAGAGATCTTAAAATGGTTATGTTGAAAATTTGGTGAAAAAATTCCTAAAAATGACTGTTTTACGAGCGTGCGTTGTGCAGTTTCTACGCACGCTCATAAGTTCGCGAATTTTCAATATTTTCACTCCATATTTTCAACATTGCCATTTTACCACGCCCTTATGAGCAGTACAGCTGTCATTTTTCACATCTTGCCCAAAATGTGTTTCGCCCATGTAGCACACAATGGCGCAGATCGGTGTTGAAATCAATGTGGACACATTAAGAAAATCACAGTGACACTGTTCATGAGCAGAGGTCTTAAAATGGCTATGTTGAAAATTTGGTGAAAAATTTCCTAAAATGACTGTTTCACGAGTGTCGCTGGCGGTTCCTCACGCGCTCGTAAGTTTAATAATTTTCAATATTTTCACTCCAGATTTTCAACATTGCCATTTTATTACACTTCCTTATGAACAGTACAGCTGCCATTTTTCACGTCACCCAAAATGTGTTTTCGCACATGTAGCGCACAATGGTGCAGTCGGTGTGCGAAAGCAATGTTTGGGACCGATTAAGAAAATCACAATTACATGTTCGTGAGCAGAAGTCTTAAAATGGGTATGTTGAAAATTTGGTGACAAAAGTCCATAAAATGACTGTGTTACGAGTGAGCATTGCGCAGTTTTCACGCACCCTTGTAAGTTCATGACTTTGTAATATTTTCAGTCCAGATTTCCACCAGTGGCATTTTTCCACACTTCCTTATGAACAGTACAGCTGTCATTTTTTACAACATGGCTGAAATGTGTTTTCACACTTTCAGTGCAGAGATGCGTGGTCGTGTGGGAAATCATTGTTCTGGACAGATAAAGAAAATCACAGTGACACTGTTCATGATCGGAGGTCCCAAAATGCCTGTGTTGACAATCTGCTGTAAAAAATCCCAAAACTAATTACATTACGGGTGTGCGTTGCACAGTTTCTATACACGTTCGTGACTTCACCAGTTTTTTTAATATTTTTACTGCAGATTTGCAACATTGCCATTTTTTACACCTCCCCATGATCAGTACAGCTGTCATTTTTTACATCCTGTTCAGAATGTTTTTGCACCTGTGGTGCTAAATGCCGTAGTTGCTGTGCATAAGCAGCTTTCGGCTAACAAACTGATATTGCCACTGTTCATGAGGTGGGGTCACAAAAAAACCATGTTGAAAATTTGGAGTGAAAATACCAACGAATGCCTGAGGTATTAGGGTTTCCAACCATAACGCCCAACCCTGTAGAGAATGACAGGCATCAGGGGTGTGACTTGGGATTCTTGCCTGTAATGCTCATACCATTCCACACCCTGCAGCCAGTGAGAGGCATCGAGGTATGCCTTGGACTCTTCGGCCCCAAAGTTCACCCCATTCTCCTATACCGCACCCATCTTACCGTATTTCCTGATGGAATGGGGTGAGCATAAGGGCCAAAGATCCCAAGGCACACCGTGACACTTGTCAGTGTCTGCAGGGTAGGGTGTGGTGAAATGGCATGGCCGTTATGCCTGATGACCCAAAGGCACACCCCAATGCCTGTCACTCGCTGCAGGGTGGTGGTGGGGTTGGCTTCAGTTCAATACTTCACTGCCATTCCTATTACGCAGTTCTGTAACTTCTACACTACCACTTCCAATGCCAGCAAGCAAACATTCAGCATTGACAAATGATTGTTATTTTTATACTGGTAAGTTTGTGGGACAAGCTTATTTTTACAATTGACCAGTTTTTTCAACAAAGAACATGACACAACAAACTTTATAATACAATTAACAATCAATAAATATACATTAAGTAAAACATTTGCAAATTAAGTTCGCTAACAAATTGTTTCTAAGAACTGTCTTAAAAGTTGATAACTTCTTTTGACATGGAAGACTGTTATACATCCTAGCAGTAGCAAATTTCAATGAGTTTTGGCCAAAGGATGTGTAAAAAAATAAGGAATCTGAAAACCCTCTCTGCTCTGCAATCTTGTACTACTAGAATTTGTAATCCTGGGAAATAAACTAAGTATGCTTTGTGGCATTATACCTAACTGAACCCTATGCAAAAACACCAGTGACCTAAAGTTGTAACATCCCATTAGTGACAGACAACCAAAATGTTTATATAGAAAACAATGATGTGTTATCCTTGGTTGGCCAGTAGCACAACGGATTACAGAATGGTATGTGCCTGAAGTTTACATAGAATTCTGTCAGAAGTATATGAATGTTCTATAGACCCATAATCAATTAAAACAAATAATAAATTATGTACGAGTAAAGACCTAATATCAACTGTAAGATTACCTCTAATTTAATAAAGAAACCGTAATCATTTATGTAATCTATTAATTAGATCCAGAACATGGGACTCAAATGTTAAATGACAGTCAATTAATATACCTAAGTATTTAAAAAATCTAACTGTTCTATTAAATTACCCAAGGTATCAAAAATAATAAATTCTGATGTTGGTGATCTCCAGGGATGAGAAAATACCATTGTCTTGGTTTTAGTAGAATTTAACACAAATTTATGTTTGTCAGACAAATAATATAACAAATTGAAATCATGTTGTAAAGTATCTTGAAGAATAGGTAAATTAGAACCAGAACAAAAAAGAACCACATCATCTGCGTATAACATTAACTCAGTATTTGAAGAATTAACCGATAAAAAATTAACAAATTATGAAAAAAGCAAAGGAACCAATATGAAACCCTGAGGGACTCCACATCTCAACAATGCTGGCTCAGATAATGTTCCATTAATTAGTGTCTTCTAATTCCTATTAGATAAATAATCAGCAAACCAGGAGATCACCCCATCTGAAAAATGTACACCAGATCACTGCTTCAGAAGTACTTCATGATCAACAAAATTGAAAGCCTTGGTGAGGTCCACAAAGGCCACTGCAACAAGATTTACATCATCTATTGCTATGGTAACTTGACTGGTGAACCTCACCAAGGCTGTCTCGGTGCTGTGGTAAGGCCTAAAACCATGTTGTGAGTCGGACCAAAGATTATATTTTGTGAGATGTTCAATCAATTGAAGTGAAACTGTATTTTCCAGGATCTTGGAAAGGAGAGCTAACAAAGAAATCAGACAATAGTTATTAAGGTTAGATCTTAACCCTGACTTAAAAATAGGCTTTATGACTGCACTATTCCACACATTTGGAAAAGGCCCTTGACAGAGGGAATAATTAAACAATTTTGTTAACGGATTAGTCGTACTGTTTATAACCCTTTTCAAAATCTTATAGTCAATAATATCTGATCCATTAAGGACCCTAGGGTTCATTTCAGAAACAAGATCAACTACATCTTTAGTATGTAAATAATGAAAATAAAATTTTGGAATAATGTGACCATTAACAGCATTATCACCATTTGAATGCAAAAGAGTATCCAAATGGCCCCAGAAGCCTTCCATGTTGCCCACAGTAGAACTATACTTCCCCAAATTAGTGAAATGTGAATTAAAGGCTTCCTCCACCATTTTAGGTTCTACAATTATATTACCATCTTTTGCTATTACATAATTTTCACTCTCTTTGGATTTACCCATTAACAAATTAAGTGTATTCCATGTTGCCTGTGAATTTTCCTTAACTTCAGTGAATTTTTGCTTAAAAAAATCTATTTTTGTGGCTCAAATAGCTAGCTGACATTTAATCCTAAGCTCTTCATATAATATTTGGTGATTCAATTGTCGAGTCCTTCTATATATTTTCCATGCTCGATTTCTTTCCTAATCAATTTCAGTAAATTAAGGGTAAACCAAATATTATTATTCCCTCTAATGCTTAAAGTTCTAAGGGGTATGACTTTATCACAAATAAAAGTGAAATAATCACAAAATTTCTGATATGCTATATCTGTATCAGTTATATTATCCAAGAAAGACCAATCAAGTTGCGGTGACTCCTCTAAAAACTTTTGATCATCCAAATCTTTAAGCCTTCTATATTTTAGAATCTTAGGTTTGTTTTTATTCAATTTGGCTGGCCAATCAAAAAACAATAGACTATGGTGACTGATTCCATCAGGGAAGGTCCCAAAATTAACAATATGTGATGGGCTATTAGTAATAACCCAATCAAGGGTAGATACATGCCCCGTTTTATAATTAACCTTGGTGGGGTCAGTGATCAACTGTTGAAACACAAAATCTATAACAATGGTTCTAACCTCATGCACACCTGAGAACGTCCAATTAAAATTAAAATCACCAACCAGTATAAGTTCCCTATTGATAGGTAATATAGGAAAACAATTGAAAAAAGTGGGAACACCTTCCTTAGATCAGTCAGGGGGAACATACATATTTATAATAGTTAGAACTTTTTATCACCTAATGTAATAGAAATAGCAAGTGATTCAAATAGTTCACTATCTGAAATAATTAACAATTCTTGTGCTGATACATAATCAGCTACATAAAACAACCCCCACCAACCCTATCCTTTCTAAAGATAGTATAACCTTGCAGCTGAATTTCAGTATTGGAGATATTCTGTCAACCAGGTTTCAGTTAAAGCAACTACGTCAAATTTGTTTTCAAGAACCCAACATTCCAATTGCCTTTTTTTGCTATTAAACTACCAACATTTAAATGGACCATATGGAGGAAAGAATTAAATGGCTCCTTAATATCTATAGAAGCCCCAACCACTGGACCAGGATTAGAATGAACTGTTACTGAAAGCATTAGTAATAACAAAATAAGTCACCTAGCTCTATGGGAATACACTAAACCCTTCTTAGAACACATTTTTCCTATTTATTACATTAATAGGATATACAAATAAGACAAGCTCATAGCTATAGTGCAAATGAAGCAATTGTAAAATCCTTTTACAAGAAATAAAAATCATATTTTGATCAGTAACATCACATTTAAAATCCTGGCATCCTAAATAATCTAAATGCTGAGGTATACATTAACTTTTTGTCTGGTTACTTAGCTGAAGTAACACAGTATAATTACTATTAGACTGTTTAAGGCAGTGTGGTTTCAAAATGTCCAAAACAAAAATACAAAAAATAAATACTACTGAATGCCCTAATTTCAGTAATGTACCCATGACTGTTCTCACCTTCTTATTTCACCTATACCAAGCTAACTTTATTCCAAAACTACGCGTCATCTGCTGTCACTACCGCTGCCACCAGTTGGTAACAGGGAAAAGAAGCGAAGGACAGATTATGTATCAATTAAAAGCAGCAACAGTTTATAGAACTAATTTAGTAAAAACGTTAAACTTACACTTTTCCCTCTTTAAAATACTAGATTACAATCCTCTGTACACCAAATTCAGACTCTTTCAAATTGTTTCTTCTGAATGGCACTAACACCACTCACACTTGTGCCACTGCACTCGCATAGTAGTAGCACAAGCTTTAAACACTGTCCTGCCCCTCCTCCTCCTGCATCAGTTGCTCATAGTTCAGCCCTCTCACAGCTGACCCAGAAAGGGAAAGATGTAAATTGTCCTGAGTAAAATGAGGAAGAAGAAGAAGCAATGGCACTCTGATGTAAAGTCTCCATGCAGCTTTAAACAGTACACAGGCAGCCGGTATTACAATGGTGAAAAGTGTCAGTAGTGTAATTTTCAGTTATTTTTAGATAATTTGGAAATTTCTTCTCAAAATTTCTCCACAATATCAGGATTTAGAGAAGCTCATAGAATGCATATATGCACCATGTTTAAGTTTCAAGCTCTAATGGGAGCTGAGTTAAAGGTAGTCAAATAGTTTGCCAAAATTTGGATTTCTGTAATTTTAGTATAACTTTGATAATATTCATTGAAACATTACAGACATTGGCAGGTATTACATGTTAGCACTACATTTGTATATGCAAACAGTTTCAGAGTTCTAGCTTTAAATTGGACTGAGTTATATCCTCCCAACATGTTGCCAAAATGTAAATTTCGGTTAGTTCCCTCCAATTTTAAAACTACATATCCAAATTTAACCCGAGTTGAAATATTTAAACTACTATAGCACATGGTCATTTCTGAAAAAGTTCATATTTCCAGCTTTAAATGGGAATAAATGAAAAGTAGTCAAACTTTCACAACATTTAAACATTTAATTTTGCAAGACTGTAAACTACAACTTTATAAACCCCTGAAACTTTAAAACTAGAAAATGCAATACCATTAAATTTGGCAGGTCCATAGACCTTACAAGAGGACTGTGTGTGCCAATTTTATTAAGTGCTTGCAGTGAGAAATTGCAAAATAACATCTCTACTTAAAGTCAAGCCCCATGAGTCGTTGTGAAAATTGCAGCATTTCATGAAAAATTCCATAAAACTGGAATATTCAAATTTCACTAAGCCTCATCTGGGGGTTCTAATTAAAGGATATGGTATAAGAGGCAGGTGGTACAGTGGGTCACCAGGTTCAGGAGTTAGATGCACAGTTTTGCCAAGAAATGGACAGTTGAGCAGGGTAGTTCAAGAGTGGTAGACCCTCAGGTTGAAGCAAGAAAGCACAGCATATAAACAGTTCCAACCTGACTGCAGGATATTTAAAGATCACATCCAGTAAATTTATGATACAGGGAGCATGGTGTACATGTAAGTCTAGGACTTAGAGGTACTCAAAAACATGTAGTAGGCTGGCCCAGTGGTCCAGAGGGTTGAGGCACTGGTGCCTTACCTCTCATCATGCCAGTGACCTGGGTTCGGGAATGGACTCGGGCGCTGGTGGGTCAGCAGGGGTAGGAGTTGGATTGAGTGTCCAGAGGATGGATTCCTCTCCTGGGGTGAGCTAGGGAGAAGGCATCACTCTGTAGCAGCCCCCCGGTCTCCACCGGGGGGAAGCACAGAGATAACACAAGCCAGGAACTACAGAAGGAAACACAGAAAATGGCATTTTCATCCACCAGGATGACGGCCACCCCGGGCCATGTACTTCCTCAGACTCCACTAAGACTGGTCGCAGCAGCATCCTGACCCAAAGCCTAGGCCATCAGGCCCATTCTCCTCAGAAGAGGAGGACCCACCTGATGAAGAGTTACGTCGGGTACTCTGTGGTGGCTGCAATATGCGGTCGGCTGGCAGAGATGTGGAGAGTACAGGTCGGAGCAATTGGCCTGAAGGGGGAGTGAGTGGAAGGGGTTAAAATAAGAAACAAACAAAAACAAGTAGTAATGGAAGCCAATGTCTTGGGCAGCAGGAAGAAAGAATTCTGGCTATTCCAACAGGGTACGTTGATAAGAAAGGGAGCAGGTAACTCACATTTTAAGGAGGTTTGTCACTGTAAATAACAAAGAGGATATCAGTGGGATCAGTAGTTCTACTGAGTCAATCTGGCTATGTCAAAAGAGAAGGGGGGATAGTCACCCAGTGTGGAACAGCAGGACTGCAAAAAGCTCAGCTCAGCTAATCAGATGAAGAAGTGATAAGGGCATTGTTAATGTTAAATTCCACACAAAATAATTCTTGATGCTTCATCTACAGAATATGCTATCATAAATATGTGAGAAAATGTTACCAATCATTTTTTTTATTAAAACTGCTCAATCAGTTTATCCAGTTGTGTTAGACACCAGGATACACAGACTATGAATATGCATGTCAAATGATAACTCTGTGTATGCAAGAGCAGAGAAGTTACAAAAATTCACATTTTTGATCATTCTCAGAAAGTTTTGCAAATATTTACATAGTAAAGTTTTGAACCCCTGTAATTTAAATACATATTTTCTGATTCACTCCACGTTTGGAAAATTCTATAATCATTACACTATGGTTATCCATACTAATTTACACATGTCTAACTCCAAAGGTGCCTGAGGTATATGTAGATGAAATTTGTTCATGAAATTTCTAGAAAAAAATAAAATGACACATATAATTTTGAGACGATGCATCATGTTGTCATGAAATCTAGCACATCATTAGAACACCTATGATAAAGAAATCATGCCAAATTTAAGATCCCTAACCCAATAGATGGTTAAGGTGCATGCAGATAAAAAGTGTTCATGAAATTTCACACAAACAGTAAAATGACAACATTCAAGCCCCTATAATTTTAAAACTGTCAAATCAAATTACATGATATTTGGCATGTTTATGGCCATGCTCCAAATGAGTACATATTCCACATTTCAGAGCTTTAGCATGATCAGTTATTGAGTTATAACCAAATTACTAGATTTTTAAAATTCTGTGAAATGTTGCCGAAATTCTGCAGAATTTTGTGAAATTTCACCAAAATTCCAAGGATCAGAATTTTCCCATTCTGCACAGCTCTACCATCCACCACATCTTTCCCCTCTGCCTTTAGCCTATCTGGAAGCATAGGAGATTCATCATCCATAATCCATGGGAAAAGGGCCTTTGGAAAAGGGACAGGATAATTAGGGCTGCTGGTAGGCGGAGCCTGCAGCCCTCTTGCATTAGCTCTAAAAACAGCTTACAGTGGAACTTCCTTTTTGGACTTTTGGAAGTATCCATCCACAGCTGCAAAATAGTGTGCTCCCACTCTGATTTTTGCTATTTGCTTCTCTGTGTAACCCCTCAATTTAACTTTTCAAGGCTGCAGACTGAGCATCTGTCCAGCTCAGTCAAATAGATTAATTCTAGTTGTTTTAGCAGCCTAGGGGTTAACTCATTATCTTGAAGCATACTGGAATCCCCCTTATTGAAGCACTGAAGCAGTCAGGCAGACTACAGTGTCAAATTACAGACAGTCCAGCTCATACCTCTAAACCTTCCTCATCACAAATCAGGGGCAAGGTTTAAAATAAAATGATCAGGGACAAATGATCAAAGTCAAGGACACATCTGAAAACATAGTAATATTAGTTCCAGAAGCTGTGTACAATATGCTTCTTAGTGTGAATAGTATTTTCTTAATGAGAACTAGACTGTAACACCAATGGCTGGCATTATTTTGTGATTCAAATCACTGCTCTTCAGTGACAGAAATATCAACTTTAGTAGGGACAGAAGACATTTCGGAGGCAAAATCAGGGACACCCCTCAAAATCAGGGTCAGTTGAGAGGCATGGATTGGGATCTGAGATCATTTTCTTCTGTGTTATTTCTATTTTTTGTATTCAACCTTTGAATATTTGCTATCCAGTGCTAGTGAAAGGTGGGGGCCTACAACAACTTTGTTTATCCACAGACTTGGGTTCACTGCTGACTTTTCCACTCTTTTTTTATGCTCATAAAAGGTACAGCTCAGATAGCACTGGACAGTAAATTAAAACTCTGTTTATCCACAGGGACAGTGCAGGCTTCCTCCCACCCATTCACCCACTGTGATAAATTTAGTGCTGGTAAAAAGTCGATAAAGACCTCAGATTGTCCACAAGTATGTGAGGCAGGTTCAATGCAAATTTACCCACACTGTGATGGATTTAGTACTTGTAAGAGGTGAGGGATTGAATAATCCTCTGAGACAGGTACAGTGTGAGGGAAGGGACAGTGCTTGGTTTCCACACTGTCTGCATTCAGTCCTGGTGAATGGTGAGGGACTGTCAGAACTGGGGACTAAAGCCTTTTGTTTGTCTACAGTGACAGGTACAGTGTGTGATTGGTGAACAGTTAGGGGCTTGCACCACTGGAGACTGAAGCCCTCTATAAATCCACAGGGGCAGATGCAGTGTAGAACAGACAGTCCAGGGTTTCCACACTGTAATAGATATAGTGCCAATGAAAGGTGGCAGACTGACAGCACTAGAGGCTCTCTGTTTCTCCACATGGGTAGGGATACACGGTGGGCAGGGACAGTGCAGAGTTCTCACACAGATGATTTTAATGTTGTCAGAATTTAAGGGATGGACAACACTGGGGACCGCTCTACTGTCTTCATGTCCACAGTCTCTATCGGCAGGTTATTTTAGAAGGCCACCACCTTCTGGGGCAAAATATGCTTCCCAATGTTACCACTAAACTTTCCATCTGTGACCTTCAGAGCATGTCCCTGTGTCCTGTTGGAGAACATATCCTTAGTTCAATCCTGTCAATACCCCTGAGAATGGGAAGACTGAGATCTCATGTCCTATCTCAGCCTGTAGTAAACATAAATGTGGATATTATCTGTAAGATCCTTCCAGGTATTCCTGCTTTGAAAATGTGATTTTTCCTTACTAGTGACATCTAAACAGACAGCCCACCAGCAAATTAGTTTTTAATTTTAGTACTGAACACATTCTCTTTACTGCTGCAGTAAATGTAAACACAGGAGGAAATATGAAGAAACTGATAGAGGGAAGCTTACCTAGATATGCAGAATTAAAAAAATGCTACATAAATTCACTGTCTTTAAGCAAGTAGCAGATGGGGGGATTTGTCAACACAAAAAGGGGGAATGGTCTGCACTCAGAGAGGTGTGAGAAGGTCAGTTTTCTTATGTGGGACAGTGACCCACATGGGGTAAAAAGCTGGGGTTATTGAAAATATGATGGATCATAATGGTCTACAAAGCAGCAGTTTTGCCATCAAGGAAGAAAAAAGGTGGGCCAGAATTACATATGAACATATGAAGAAACCAGCAGAAGAAGGACATTTGATCATATCAAGCAAGCTTGAGCTGATGTCCCTGCCCTTCCTCCTTGCTCCTCCTATCCTCCCTGCCCATGATCCTTACCATCCCCATGCCTGTCCCAGCCTCTCTTAAAGTTGCCCACTGACTTCAAAGAGATGACCTCTTCAGGTAGCACATTCTAAGTGTCCACCTCCCTCTCTGTGAAGAAGTGCTTCCTGACCTCCCTCCTAAACCTGCCGGCCTCCAGCTTAAGACTGCACTCCCCTTGTGTTATGGTTGCCACTCAGCTTAAATAGACTCTCCTTATCAACCTTATTTACCCCTTTCAAGTACTTTAAGTTCCTAATCATGTCCCCGCTCTCTTTCTCCTGTCTTCCAGGAAATACATTTTCAGTGCCCGCAAGCTTGCCTCATATGCCTTACCCTGCTGACCCACTATCATCTTTGTAACCCTCCCCTGGACCTTCTCCAGCAGGTTAATGTCCTTTTTGAGGTGTGGGCACCAGCACTGAACTCCATACTCTAGGTGCAGCCTTACCAGTGACCTGTACAAGGGCAGTATAACCTCCTCTCTCCTACTACTGATCCCACTAGATATGCATCCCAGCATTGTGTTTGCCTTTGCAGCTGCTTTCTTGCACTGTGTAGACTGCTTCAGGTCACCAATGATAATCAATCCCAGGTCCTTCTCCTCCTCTGATGCAGATACTCGGACTCCATCCAGGTAGTACTCTGTCCTCTGATTCTGGGCTAAAATATGCATAACTTTGCATTTCTTGTCATTGATGTCACATTGTTAGATGCTAGAACACCTACCCAGCTTTTCTAGATCCTCCTGTAGGTCCTGTATCCCTACAGCTCTTTCCATTCTCCCGCAGAACTAGGTGTCATCCATGAATAGGCACATTTTGCCCTTAATGCCACTAACATTGAATAACAGCAGCTGCAACACCAAGCCCTGTGGGTCCCCATGGGTCGCTGCAATTGACAACCATCTGACATTTTTAACAATCTCCTACTCAGAAATGAATATGGACACAATTTATCTTGCTGCAGTATGAGACCGCACTAAAGAATTCAGCATTGATGCCAAGCTGTTTTTTTCTCTGCTTGTCATGTGTGTTGCATTCTTTTGGCAGGGTCTTTATAGAGTACAGTATCACAATAAATATTCTTGACCTTATCCTCAACTTCCATCCAAGTGCACATTAACCCCCTTTCTACCCTGATAGCATGATATTTAGGGCTTGATTAAGTAAAGCTGTATTCAAATTTCCTCCCTGTGGACCAAGTGAAACTTTTTCAATGCCAAAAAAAAGACTAGCAATGTATTCCTTGGCCTTGAATAAATGTAATATGAGGAAGTATTATAATTTGCACATTCTTATGTTCTATGATTCTAATATGTTCACCTATTAAGTTATGAGGCTTTGTTGAATTTTGCAAATGCAGGTTCATAATTTTTATAATATTCAACATTTTTATCACAAATTTTGAACATAGCCATTTCAGTACAGCAACTCATGAATCTACCAGCTGTGATTTTTCAACTCCTGCCCAAAATGTGTGTTTACAGCCCAAAAGTTGATTTTGCAGTCCCTGCATGACTTCACCTTTAGGCCAGGAGTTGAACATTTTCTCTGCCCTTCTTTAAGAGGTAGGATAATCACAAAGCTGTTTTGAAAATGGGGTGTAAAAATATTTAAAAACCAAAAATTGATAGTGTTAATCCAGGTTCTGCTCCTGCAGCCCTATCAGCTTGGTTCAGAATTTGTTTTTAAAAAGTTAGCTTTCTGGATCAACGGCATTTTCTCTTGTTGGTGACAACACTGCCTGCTGCACTGAAAATTCTGTTTGAGTGCATACCTGCAGGTGGATAGCTGAGGTGTTCAAAAGCTAACTGTGTCAAGGAAGGCAACACTGTCTATTTGGTACCAGTGCATTAGAAGATAGTCTCCTTTTGCTAGTGGTATGTTCTCATCCAAATAATCCTGCACCAATTTGTCTGCTAGCATCTCAGGCACTACTGTGTCAGAAAGTGACTTGCTGTACTTGCTCAACAAGCCAAGGTCAGACAGTTGTTCCCATAGTAGTTTGACATCAAAGGCTGTCTTTCCGTGGGGTGCAGCAGCAGTACATTAGTAGCTAGTTGACTTGGAGATAAAAATGAGTGACTCCTGTGATGTTCAGTAGTAGCAGTTGGACTATATTGGGATCTTCCTTCTTCCATCTACTCCACCTGGCCTCCCAGTGCAATTGCAATGGATGGTGATGAGTGTTGTTCTTCTGCTCTATTTGTGTTGCCGGTCTCATTCTGTGTCATACTTACAGAGAACAGATGGATAAGCCAAGCATTATATGACTGCTGCTCCTTATTGCATTCTTGTGCATCAAAGAATGTCTCAAGTGTGTCTTTGAACCGAGGGTCCTAGTCAGTGGCCATGATGTGATGGCCATCTGTATGCATTTTTGGAATATGTGTGTCATTCCAGAAATGAGACCTTATCTTTCTACTAGACTGAGAGTAGTGGTACCCTCATTTTCCTCATACTGAGTTATCATATAAAGAAGTCACAGGTTAATGAGGGCAATAATGGAGAGTTCCTGCCTTAGACAAGCTGCTTCAGCACTTACCACCCATGTGGCCTTCTCAAAGGGCTTTCACACAGTGCAGAGAATCTCCATCAGGTGCCACTGATTTGGACTGATGTTTACCTCTCCCTGCCAAAACCATGCTCAGTGGCATACTAGTGGATTTTTGTTCTAGCAGAACTTCCATCATGTAATAGGTGAAATCCCATCTTCTTTCCACATCTTATTTCAGGTGTTGGAGGAGAAGGTAGTTCTGCAGCAGAATGTTTTGTAACAGCTTCTGTACCCTTATGGGATGGCAAAAATGATCACAAGCATTTTTGGCCAGATCTACACATATCTACACATTGGTGCCTTCCTCATCTAGGAATCCCTGAACTACCAGATTTGTAGTGTATGAAACATGGAACATGTGCATAATCCCCATTGTAAAACAACAAAAACAAGGCACTGAGTCAGCATGTGGTCTAAAAGCAAAACAAAATGGTTATATTAAATGCACGCTGAAAATAGAAACTAGAGTTAAAAATCTACGTTTCGACCTTAGGTCTTCTTCAGGAAATATCTAAAAGAGAAAAAAAAAACAGTTAGTGTAGAGGAGAGGTAAAATGAGAGAGATATATATGTGGAAAAAGAAGAAGGGGGAGGCTGAGGGAGAAGAAGTGATAAATGGTAAGATTAAGAGAGAATCTGAGAAACAAAAGGTGATGATGGAAAGATAAAGCATAATGGAGAGAAAGAGCTGGGGAAGTTCCAGGTGGAGACTAATTAACAGGGACTTGTAAGAAGGCTGAAAGGTGACAAATGTGTGGAAGGAGACAGAAATGGAGACATATGGTGAAAATGAAAAATAAATGAGTACAAAACAAATTGACTTTAGGGAAAAAGGGATGGCTGAAAGATGTTAGTGGAAAATAAGTCTATCATTTAAACCAGAGGGCTGCTGGAGCCAAGGCGGATGATTAGTTCTTTCATGTTTTTTCTATGGTCAGATCCCAGAAGCCCTGCTGAAGGACACAAACAGAAAGGTCATTGACATTGTGGTCCCTGGAGATAAAGTGGATACAATGAGTTTAGCAGTTTCACCATTCCTGACTGCTCTGTAATGTTCCCTGAACTGGTCAGCAAGACGCCTAACATGTCTCCGATGTAAATAGCTGAACACTTCCTGCAAAGAATACAATACACCACATTAGTGGAGGTGCATGAGAACTCCTTGGTGATGTGAAAAACACCTGTAGGCCCCCGAATCTCAGTCACACTGGAAACAAATTTGCAGGTGTAGCAGCGAGCCCTGTTGCAAGGTTTGGTACCTGGGGGAAGGAACTGTTAGGAGTGGGTAGGCTGCTTTTAACCAGGAGATTCCACAGGTTAGGTGGCCGGTGGTAGGGAGCAATAGGTGGTTCTGTAAAGGAAGCAGCAATATTAGGGTCAGTTTGCAAAATGGGAAAGTTACGAGTGATGATCCTGTGAAGAGAAGGTGTGCTCTGATGGAAAGGAAGAACTAGTGGAATTTGCCGTTGTTCTTGTGTGACAGTATCCCTCCTGCAGGGGCCAAGGTTACGGGGCATGTTACTGACCCAGGAGAGTGCTCTGTCCACTGTACTTTTAGGGTATCCCCTGTTGACAAAAAAACTATGCATTATTTGGGTCTGCTCAGCAAAATCATCCTCTTCACTGCATAACCTGCGAAGTCTAAGAAACTGTGAATAAGGCAAGCCATTCTTGACATGTTTAGGATGGAAGGAGCTATGGAGGAGGAAGCTGTGAGAGTCAGTGGGTTTGTAATAGACTGATGTCTTCAGACCAGTGTTCTGGACTGAGAGCTGGATATCCAGAAAAGGCAGGGTAGAGGAGGATACTTCAACAGTGTACTGAAGGGAAGGATGGGCCGTGGTGAACTTGTCAAGGAAGACTTCGAGGGTCTCCCTGGAGCAGGAGGTGGTCCCCACACAGTTATCAATGTAGGTCAGTGGAGTTGCCATGGGTACCAAGATGGGTCCCAGCTTTGCTAATCTGTTTGTGGGTTGGGTGGAGGAACGTTTTTTTCTCTCATTCACAGGGACTGTGCCTGAACTCTACAAATGCTACATTGATGACTGTGTGGGGGCCACCTCCTGCTCCAGGGAGACCCTCCAAGTCTTCCTTGACAAGTTCACCACGGCCCATCCTTCCCTTCAGTACACTGTTGAAGTATCCTCCTCTACACTGCCTTTCTGGATATCCAGCTCTCAGTCCAGAACACTGGTCTGAAGACATCAGTCTATTACAAACCCACTGACTCTCACAGTTTCCTCCTCCATAGCTCCTTCCATCCTAAACATGTCAAGAATGGCTTGCCTTATTCACAGTTTCTTAGACTTCGCAGGTTATGCAGTGAACAGGATGATTTTGCTGAGCAGACCCAAATAATGCATAGTTTTTTTATCAACAAGGGATACTCTAAAAGCACAGTGGACAGAGCACTCTCCCAGGTGAGTAACATGCCCCGTAACCTTGACCCCTGCAGGAGAGATACTGTCACACAAGAACAATGGCAAATTCCACTAGTTCTTCCTTTCCATCAGAGCACACCTTCTCTTCACAGGATCATCACTCATAACTTTCCCATTTTGCAAACTGACCCTAAGATAGCTGCTTCCTTTACAGAACAACCTATTGCCTCCTACCACCGGCCACCTAACCTGTGGAATCTCCTGGTTAAAAGCAGCCTACCCACTTCTAACAGTTCCTCCCCCCCGGTACCAAACCTTGCAACAGGGCTCGCTGCTACACATGCAAATTTGTTTCCAGTGTGACTGAGATTTGGGGGCCTACAGGTGTTTTTCACATCACCAAGGAGTTCTCATGCACCTCCACTAATGTGGCGTATTGTATTCTTTACAGGAAGTGTTCAGCTATTTACATCAGAGAAACTGGTAGGCATCTTGCTGACCATTTCAGGGAACATTACAGAGCAGTCAGGAATGGTGAAACTGCTAAACGCATTGTATCCCACTTTATCTCCAGGGACCACAATGTCAATTTCCTTTCTGTTTGTGTCCTTCAGCAGGGCTTCCAGGATCCTGACCATAGAAAAAACATGGAAGCCAAGCTGATTATCCGCCTTGGCTCCCAGCAGCCCTCTGGTTTAAATGATAGACTTATTTTCCACTAACATCTTTCAGCCATCCCTTTTTTTCCCTAAAGTCAATTTGTTTTTGTACTCATTTATTTTTCATTTTCACCATATGTCTCCATTTCTGTCTCCTTCCCACACATTTGTCACCTTTCAGCCTTCTTACAAGGCCCTGTTAATTAGTCTCCACCTGGGAAATTCCCCTGCTCTTTCTCTCACATTATGCTTTATCTTTCCCATCATCACCTTTTTGTTTCTCAGATTCTCTCTTAATCTTATCATTTATCACTTCTTCTCCCTCAGCCTCCCCCTTCTTCTTTCTCCACATATATATCTCTCTCATTTTATCTCTCCTCTACACTAACTGTTTTTTTTTCTCTTTTAGATATTTCCTGAAGAAGACCTAAGGTCTAAACGTAGATTTTTAACTCTAGTTTCTATTTTCAGCGTGCATTTAATATAACCATTTTGTTTTGCATAATCCCCATTGTCAACTGCCTTTACAATGTTTTTGCATTATCTGATACTGTATAACCTGGTGTTAATGAGTGTGGTGTCAGCCACTCATTGAGCTTCTGTTGAAGGAAATGTAGCAAGTTTTCTGTATGATGGTCATTGTCAAAGCAAGCAATTCATAGAACTGTCTGCTTGCAGAGGATGGGTGGCTCTGTTTACTTGTAGCTACTACTGCTGCAGCTTGCACTTACAGTAACTCTAAGAGGGAGGAGGAGGAAGAGAAGGGGAATGAAGAGTGGAAACTGACCCAATGGTTAGTCACTACCATGTAATCAGTAGTCTGACCACTGGTCCACATGTCAGTGGTGATGAGAATGACTGGAATAAATTATGCTTTCTGAGCATGTGACAAAGTCTTGTAGGTTCTCTGATACACCTCAGTAAGGTCCAGTGTGGAAAAGTAGGTACAGCTGGGCACTTGATACATTAGAACTGCAACTTAAATTAGTGAAAGAAAACCTGCATTCCTGACAATGGAGAATGGCAGGAAGTCAAGCCAAGTTAGGTTTTATTTGTTTTTCCAAAACATAATAATTTTGGATTTTACAAACGTACAGTTTAATACAATGAATACAGTAAATGAAGAATGCATACAAGTTTTCAATTGCAGAAGAAAAAAGATTTGAAATAATTATGTTCTAAGGTACTACAGTCAAGTGTGCAAAAAGTGCTAGCAAACTAGTTTACATCAATTGCTTTTCTTTCACAGAAATCATCTTTTTCTCTTAGAACTAATTACAGAGGCCATCAATTTAGCAATTATTACTGCATCTTCCACAACCATGGGGTGCATTAAAATAAATACTGAATCATAAACTGTTCCTGTATATCTAGTTAAGAACTTTTTAAATAGGTTATCTCTGCAGTGGTTATATAATGGACATTGAATTATAACATAAGCCAAAGTCTCAATAAAGCCTCTATTACAGAAACATTTATTCTCTTGAGAGATATCATGTAGGGTCTGTTGGTTAACATAAGTATAATTGTAGGGTATGATACCAAATCTTGCCCATGTAATCATCTTTTGAGTTCTAAGGGCTATTGAAAGTAACAAATAATCTTCAATGCATGAGTTAATTTTGCATTGGCTATACCAAGGAGCCTGTTTTTGAGTTCTAACAAACTCCTTCTGCTTTTTCCGGGCTGCGGCAATTATTTTTTCCTTAATTCTAGTTCTATACATTTCAGATATTGTAATACCTATCTGATATAAATGCATGGAATTTGTATTATGCAGAACTGTAATAAACATCTTTAACCAAGGTGAATAAAATCCGTTTTTAAACCATGATCTTTCCTTGGTTAGGCATGCTACTGGAATGTCATTACTTGAATTATATATCATTTTAAGCCAGTATGAGACCAGATGTAGATTTATTATGCATGCTACAGTACAGGGACTCTATCCAGCTCTGATCTTACTACAGAATTTTACATACAGAGTGGCACTTGTAAAATAGATTTATAATAATAGGATAATGGTAATTCCAGGTTAGGTACATCCTTAACACCCCAGGTATCTGCTTCATAAAGGAGAAGGGGGTGATTTTAGCCTACCCAGCCATAATGGCAGGCACCACAGAATAACCTCCAAATTTAAAATGTAATCATTTTAATGCTTTAGCAACATGTTTAGCTTTTGTTACTTGATCTCTGAAATGAATATTACAAATCCCTTTGTAGATAACTTGATACCCAAATAAGTATAAGATGAGACAACTTCAATGAGATTGTTATTTAAAAAAAGATTAGGTTTAGGGGATTGAGTTCCAAATATCATGATTTTTGTTTTATTGAGGTTAATCCCTAATTCAAGTTAATCACATTTAAATTTTAACTGATCTAATTTTTGATGTAACTCTGTACATATTATTAGTTTTTGGAGAATCCAGTGGTAAGGTGGTATCAAAATATAGTAAGGAGTCAATATATATACTAAATAACAATGGGGCCAAGAGGTATCCCTGTTTTAACCCTTTGTTAGTAGTAGAATATTCTGAAATATTTCCATTGTTATCATATCTAACTGCAGAGTATGTGTTAGAATGGAGAAGGAAGATTGGAACTAATAAATTCATGGTTAGACCCCTAGTATAAAGTATATTCCAAAGAGTTTCTCTAACCACAGAATCGAGTGCTGTGGTGAAATGCATAAACAAAGCATTAAATTAATTTTTTCTGAAAAGTCTGTCTTTTTCCAAAAGGTAGAATAGAGTAAATATAATCTCTATAGTGGAGAAACCTTTTTGAAAACCAGTCTGGAATTTAGAAAGTCGGCTAAAGTTGTCTACCCAGGCTTGAAGTTTTTCCAAGAGGATTCCAGAAACATTTTTTACAACTTATATCTAGTAATCTTATTGGTCGATAATTAGAAGGTGTTTGAAATTATCCTTTTTTATGTATAGGGACAATTATGTTTTTAGACCATGTATGAAGTGTGCTGTCCAAAGAGCTGGTACAGGCAGCCATGGTGGAGATATTAAAGGGAAGGTGGGACAGGTATAAGCAAGGGGTGAAGCAGAGGCTGCTTTGCCTGCGGGCTGGGCAGGACTGGGGGATGGAGTAACAGTGGAAGGAGACAGATAGAGGGCTACAGTACCCAATCAGGACATTGAAGCATGAGCAGACTTGGTAGACCAATAGGCCTACTCTGCTGGTGTATAGTATGTTAGTATGTTAGAAGAATAAACATTTAATTGAGACCTACATTAAAGAAATTTACAAAAAAAGGTATTTAGTAATTTTTGTGTTCCTTGTATTATTTCCCCTGGTATAATGCCTGGTCCCGGTGCTTTATTATTGGCTAATTTTGATATTGCCTGTTCTACAGCACCTACTGTAAAAATTAAAGGTATGTAATTGCCAAACTGCATCCTGGCTGGGATGACATAAGTGGTATCTGGAGCGTTGTCTCTATTGAATAATTTTTTTGAAATAAGAAACCCAAGTTTCTTTTGGGACATAAACTGCCATTGTAAGCTGGTATGATTTCACCCCCTTTGCTACCATGAGCCAAAAGGCCTTTGGGTCTTTAGATACAGTGCTTTCATATATGAAGCCCATTGCTTTTGAGTCAATTCAAACCTTTTTAACTCGAGACTTTTTTTGTAAGTTCTTCTTGCCATATTTAAACATGCAAAACTTGCTTTAGAGGGATTCTTGTTAGTACTCCTAATCGGTTTTCCCAGTTTACATTTTTCCCTAATACACTGGTTATCAAACCAGGTAGGGGAACCAGAATTTTGTCATTATAGCTATACATTTTGGAACTGATTGTATAAAGACAGATCTCAAGCTGTTTGTAAATGCTTTGGGCTGAACTTGGGCCCTGTGCTAATGAAAAATAATTAAGACATCAATGAAGAATAAATTATATCAGAAACCCTTTCCTTATTTCTTAAGTTGAGTGTTAATTTAAATCTACCATTCAGAGATAACAATACTGGATGATCATCTCTATCCTCTGTTGGCTTGCTATCGTTTAATGTATCAACATTCAACATTAAAGCAATATGATTGCTTTCAGATCTCATGGTTATATGAAGTTTTTAAAAGTATAGATAGCTCTTAGGAGAAATTAAGAGGCAATCTATAACACTTTTGCCAATAGTGGAGAAGTAGGTACAAGAACCCGCATGAAATCCATTCACTCTGCCATTTAAAATCGGCAGTTAATAGTAATGAAATCAATTAGATTGCTACCAACAGCATAGATAATGTCATCAGTTGAATTCCTTCTTTAAGATCCCCTAAATATATTAATGACTGTAGCATGGGTAGATTATCAAACTTGGTTATACATGAATTCAAATCACCTGCCAGGAGTACAGTATTTATTTGATGTTTGATGAGAAGAGAATCAATTTCTGAGGTTATTTTAGACCATATACCATATTGTAAGTTGGTCTGAGATTTGGGGGGATGTATACATTCACCATAAGAAACGTAAGACTATCCCACTTAATGGCACTCAGTAATAACTCATTACTAGGAGAAATATGGTCTATAATCTGTAATCCTTTCCGTATCTTAACAAAAGTTGTCAATCCACCTTTTGGTCTACCATAATGCTTATTTTCTTCAGCTGGTACATAGTGAGATTTATATTCATTTATAAATATCTGTTCCATTTCCCATGTTTCTTTGAATAATAATATTTCAAAATTCTGGATAAATTTGTTCCAGTTAGGGTCTGCTAGTTTTATCCCAAGACCCGTAATATTCCATTATAAAAATTGGCTTCCTCTGCCTTAAATGAATCATCCAACTTAAAGGAATCATCCAGAGAGGAATCAAATAAAAATTCTGTCAAATTGGTTTGTCACAGATTATTCCTCACCTCCCTTTTAGCTCAGAAGGGTTTTTTTGGTTCTGAAAAATCCACAAAATGAACATGGGCTCTGTCTAGCGTATATATATTTAACATTAAAACATTGTATAAATCTGGGGAATTTATTGTAATATCAATCTGAGTCTCACTATCCCCAGAATATAACCTCTTGGCTGACTCAAGATCAGAAGGACTAATATCAATATTTAGACTAGTACAGTAGCAGCCACAGACACTGCCAGCTATTTCCCGAAATTTCTGTGATATTTCCAGAAATATCTCCTGCTTTTTGCATTTCCACAGTAGGGTAGCAGAGAGAAACTCTTCAGAAATTTCACAAAATATCTGGACATAACTTGCAATGTCTGTGGCTACCACTGTAGCTAACAAAGTTCAAACATAGAAAGTCAACACATGACAGTTCTCCCCCTCAAAGTGGTCTGTTCCAGAAATGGACACGCTTCTTGTTTGGTTTTCCCTTTCAAAATTCCAGTTTAATATAGTCAATGTGGTACCAATAATCTCAGAAGAAAAAAGGGTGGGCTTTTTTTTTGCCCATATACATATTTCCAGATGGTAAACCAATTAATAGGGGAAGATATCAGTATTCCAAGGTTATTGTGATATTGTTGTTTTAACCTTATCTTTTTTGCCATGTCCATGTTTGGCAACAGAACATATACAGGGTTATTAGCAAAACTGACATGTCTCTATAAACAAACATAACAGCATCAGAAACCTCAGGCAATTCCAATTCAGCTCTAAATAAATGAAAAGTAAAATAACAGTGTCTCTTGTGTTTCATATGATATAGTATAGATTTTCTCAAATTTAAAGACTGCTTCATTTCCTGTGATTACAGCTTGATCATTTTGAGAGGTAGGTTTCACTTTGAAACATGGTATCAATTCTCTAACCTGTTTACAAATCAACTTTACAGGGTTCCTATCTATGTTGTTAATCAGTACAGGAGCAGTAGGAGTAGTCAAAGATTCTGTTTTAGAGAAAGTGTTTTTCTCTAGGCTGGCAGTAATATTTGGTTGAGTTTGTACATTACTACCTTCAGGATGAAATCCTGATTGATCAACTCTTACATTGTTGTTATTGGGTGAATTCAACACCTTAGCACTCAATGGCTCCTCTGTTTTTTTTTTGTTTGTTTTTGTTATGAGTAGTATGTAGAGTATTAGAAATGTTCCCCTTATTCTTTCTTGTTCATTTCTTATTTTTCTGGAGGTTTTACTCTTCTTTTTACCTCTATTCTGGTCCTTCCTTTCTAATTAACTGTATCAATATCATCTATTCTTTGTAAAAGTTCAGCACATTTGTCAGTAAAGAGGCCAAACAGACACTCTATATAATGTTTCAGTTCATTGTACACTTCTAAAAGTACAATATTGGCCATGATAGGATTAACTAATGCCTTAATTGTATACTTAGACAAAATGTCTGGACATTGTGCAAGAAACTCTGGGGCTACTTTTATTTTCTCCACTTCAGTATCTAACCTTTCAAAAACATTTTGGGGGAACCCGCCAGTATTAATGAAGCTTCTAACTGAGAAGAAGAAAGGTCAGTACTGGAGTTCAATTCAAGTGGGCTAAAAAGATTCATCCTAGTAGGATGAAAAAAAATTTCTACCCCATGTCACATTCCCCAGTGATTCCTCCCATGGGTCAGCAGGGATTTCTTCCTGTTTATTCATACCTTCCATATGTAAAAATAAATCATCTTTGAAAGTAGATTTAAGAGACTTATTACTATATGGAGCAAAAAAATCTGTAATTTCCCTTGCTGGAATAGTTTAAATTTAGGGTCTATGGGGGAAGTGTCTTTTCATTGGTTGAATGTCCATTATTTAAAGATGTAGAATGGTGGGCAATAAGATGCCTAGAAGCCTTCATCCCAGGTGTCCCTGGTGTTTTGAGAGTTACCTGAGTATAATTCTGAGGGGCTTTTGAAATTTCACCACCTTCTTGCAAGTGCTGATCAGCATGAGGGCAGGCAGGGAAGGGGGTAAGGCAGGATGTTGGAGGCTAGCATTTCCACAATTGCTGTGGTTATCTTTCTTGCCTCTGGTCCATTGACTTTATATTTCTGATCTATTTCCAGCATCTTGACCAGTAAGAGTGGAGTGCTTTTTTTCCTCTGTGCGTGATGGTTGGCTCCTATTTTTGCCAACCCCTGGGGGTGGAAGTGGTTGAGGATTCGTGACTCCTACAAGGTGAGGGAGTCAACAGACAAAAATAACTGATGAATGGAAGATGTTAGAGTTGTACCTGAGTTACACCTGGAAATAAGTCTAGGCTCAGTGTGCCTTTCATTGTTACCAATTTTTAATTAAATACATTTTCCATTTAAAATACCTTTTTCCTGTTTCTCTCTATCTAGTGTTCTAATGTTCTCCTCCCCATGACCATTGTTATTATCATTATCATCATCATCAGCTTCACTGCCTGATGTCATGCATTGGCATGCCTTCTCATACTGAGATCTGTGGCACTTCAGCAAATACCTTTTTATGTTAATGTTCCCAGACTCAGTCTGTCTTTCCATAAAAGGCACACTACATGTGTCCATGGCCGTTTGTCAACTTGAATGAAATCCTGCACCACTGACTTTACCAATTTGGTCTTTCCTCGGACACTAATTGGTGGGCTACTGTGGGTTACTTACACATCATCCTCTTTCTCTTCCTTCTCCAGGGCCAGGGTAAGGTTTTTCTTCCTCTACCATGTGTCCTGGGTCACCAGATTTAACTGTGTCTTCTTTATCCGCTGTCCTTTCAGATGCTTGTTGTTGTGTTTTCCCTTGTTTCATGACTTTTTTGTTTTCCACCACTCTGAGTCTTTTTTGATCTCTTATGTGCATCTGTTCCCAGTCAAACTCCCACCTGTTCCACTTCCTCCTCCACAGAACTGCTGCTGCTGCTGTCACTTTTATCGGGTACATAATTATGATCTGTATCTCTGTCCCCGGCTCCGACAAATTACTTTGCTCCTCCTCCTCCTCCTCCTCTGCCTGTGTCACTACGTGACACTCTCTTTTCTTATTCCTTTTTTTCTACAATGGCTGTTAATGTTGCAAACCTTGCTGTGTCACTCAGCATGGTTCCTAAAATGAGTGATCCTTTGTGGACTGTTGTGGACTGTTCTACCACTACTGTCATCTCCCTTTATACTGTACTTGTAGTTCCCACTGAGACAGAAGACCTATGACAAATCCCACTTCACTTTTTCTTTCTCTTTGATGTGACTGGATGATCCCACGCCACCATCTCCTTGGTCTCTATGTTTCTCCATTTCCTATTGCTTACTAAAAGACTCAGCCTTTTGGGTGATGAATGATGACAAGTAAGACTTTATTTAACTTTAATGTTTTGATTTTTTTTTTCTACTTTTTTAATTTTTATTTATTTTACATTTTTTAATGGGATGCCACCAAGGATTACCAGAGGCCAGGCACCAACTCACTATCAACTAGCATACACTTGCTATCCACTGTCTAGATCACACTGTTACAGCACAGCTCAGGATGACACACACACACACACAGGCTGTTTCAGGAGGAAAGAGGAATGAACTGTAGCAACTTGGGAGAACATGAAGAGTTTCAATGTTAAAATTGCAACAAAAAGTTAAACTTCAGTAACTTACTTGAGGGAATTTGGAGATTTTTTTTTGGTTTACTTGTTTTACTGGATGCCACCAAGATGCCGAGTACCAGGAGCTCGGCACCATCACGCTGTCATCTGGAACACACTTGTTGCCCACTGCCCAGATCACACTACAACAGCAAAGCTCAGGACAACAGACACATATGCTCTTTCATGACTGAGGAGGAGGAACAGGAAAGAACTTAGAAACTTGAGGGATTGTGGAGAATTTGTTTATTTATTCATTTATTTTTTAACTTTTTTATGGGATGCTTCCAACGTGCTAACTACCGGGGGCCAGGTACCAGCATGTTGCCAGCTGGCATATGCTGCCCACTGCCCAGCTCACACCACAACAGTACAGCTCAGGATGCCACACACACACACATAGGCTGCTTCAGAACTAAGGAGGAAGGAAGCACAGTAAGTTGAGGGAACTTAAAAAGTTTAAATTTGAAAATTGTCAGAAAAAGAAAAAACAAAGTATTTTTCTTTTAACTTTTTGTGGGGTGCAGCTACCAGAGACTAGCACTAGAACACTGTCAGCTGACACACAAGTGCTGTGCACTGACAGATCACACTGCAAAACACTGCTTCAGGACTCAGGAGGAGAAAAAAATAACTGTTGTAAGCAAGCCTGCAACTTGAGCGAATGTAAAGAATTTGAAACTGTCATAAAAAGAAACATAAATGTGAATTGTTTAAGTCTCTATGGGATGCCACCAAGGTGTCATTTACCATGGGCTGGGCACAAACACACTACCAGCTGTCATACACTTGCTGTCCACTGCTCAGATCACAAAACAGAAGGTTGCTTCAGGACTCAGGAGGTGGAAGAAATAACTGCTGCAAGCAAGACAACAACTTGAACAACTATAAAGGGTTTGAAAGTGCCGCAAAAAGAAACATGAATGAGAATGATGAATTAGTTAATTAATTTATTTATTTATTTTATGGGATGCCACCAATGTGACAACTAGAAGTGGCCAGGCACTGTCTTGCTGCCAGGAGGCACACATTTGCTACCCAGTAAAATTAGTAACTAAAAGTATCTCCCCAGAAAAATCTAACCTCCAGAATTCAGCCATCAATTCTGTTTATATTTGTATGCCCTGATAAAATGCTAGTTTTGCAATGGAAAAAACATGTGTGCTGCACTGCTGAGATTAGGTAAGAAGTGGGCACTGACAGACTGTTGTCTCTTGCCCCATCTGGGCTGCCAAGCCCAAAGCACACTCCACTGTAGTCCAGTCTCTTCCCTTAAGTTCTCCCAGGCAAGCCCCTGGACCCAGAGGCCTGCTGCAACACTGCTCAGGCTGAGTTTTCCTTTTTTTATCTTCTTTTTTTCTCCTAAATATTCCCCCTTCAGCAGCTCTTCTGTTGCAGGACTAGTGTAGGTCAAACTTGTGAAGATTTTATTTTGCTTTTTGAAGACTATCCAAGTTATTCTAACTAGAAGTGAATCATTGCTCTGCCTGAGCTACCTAACAGTCCACTGATGAGAATGCAAGTAAGCATTCACACTGGCTCATGTCATCGAGCTGAGTCTAGCTCCTACATGAGGCTATGACTCACACTGTGCCTTAGTTAATTGTTTCAGGTAACTGGTCCACCTGTTCAGCAACATTCAGGTCAGGGTGAAGCAGTCAATTCAGAATTCCCCCTATTTCCCATAAAAGTTCACCACAGTCTGACAGAATCGAATACCCAATGTTCAAGCTGTTTGATTCTTTTCTAGAATTCAACCTACAGTTCTATTTCATAACTCTCTGTATGTTTTCAATGGAAAAAAGACCAGAAATGGGAGCTATAGTCAAAATATTGTTCACCCCATTTTGGTATAAAAGCATAATTAAGTCTCTAGTTCGAGATACAATGTGATGCGTTAAGTATCCTTCCAACTTCTGAAACATAAAAACAGAGACTCTGATGGCTGACATAGACCGACTGTCCATTAAGTCTGCCCATATTTATTATTACCTTGTCTTTGTAAGGTTGGAGCAGTGCACACTACCACAACTGTACATACTACTCCAACTGTCAGGTCAGACCAGTGCTCACCCCTTGAAAAGTCACTTGTGACTGTAATTCCCAGGTCCCTTTCATCCGTACTTTTACCTATTTCCTTACCCTTAATATCATATGTACATTTATGGTTCCTCATGCCCATCTAAATGCTTTTGCACTTTTCAGTATTGAGTGACATTTATCTGACCTGACTATATCTATGTCTATTTGCAAGATGGTATATTTTTTCCAGGTGTCAACTGAATATCCAAATTTTGAATCATCAGAAAATTTTTGAAATCAACCTCTGGCTAGTAGAGCAATATCTCTTGTGAAATTATTGGGCAAGCCCGTGGCACAGTAGTAGTACTGCAGCCTGCAATGCCAATGACCCTTGTTCGGAAGTGAGACAGGGTGTTGGAGGGCTGGCCGGGGAGAGGACAATTGAGCATCCTACGGACTGTTCACCTTCTCTGGGAGGAAGGGAAGGTGGGGAAGCCATGGTGGAGGCCAGGGTTCCAACAGCCAGCTCAAACAGTTTCTAGAGGTAGGGCAGACATTGGTGTACATGCCCCTGAGGTCAATGCACATCCCACATCCTGGGAGAAAAGAGAAAAACTTGGGCTGCACAGGATGCCACCCACCTCACCCCACATGTCCCACACCACTGACATGTGATACCTCAAGAGCAGTATACCATTGTCCAATGGAGAAAGAGCTCCCTCCCAAAATCCCCACCTTGGGGGGCAATCCAAGGCATAATTTGAGGTTAGGTAAGTCCTGGGGCAGTGGATGGCTGGGCTGGGTATGAGGTAGGGTGGATAGGGGCTGGTCCCAGGAGGAGAAAGTTTATTGAGCAGAACCAGTTGCCAGACACCACTGTTCCCTTTAGCCTTTGACAATAGATGCCCCTTTTTTTAAACAAATGCACGTTATTTGTTTTTCCATAGACAATGAGCAGAACTAACAGACATATAGTTCTGCATTTATCCATAACCCCCTCTACCCTGCAGATGCTCCTTGATACATAATCTCACACAATATCATAGGCAGTACAGAGTTATACATCTTCCATAGCTCCATTGCAGTGGTGCAGTAGAATTTACAGTGGTTAGTCAGCCAAAGCCTCCATCTGTTTTCAGAGGCCATGTGGCTGTCTCTCATGGATGCCAGCATTTTCTCCATCCTGAAGATTTGTAATATTTCCTGGTGCCATTGAAACAGTGTAGGGATCTCCTGATCCAGCCAATGGCTAAGAATTAGTTTTTAATTAACTTGGGGATTAGAATAAAATGGTACCATCTATTACCTGTCAGTGCCTGAGTACTAGTGCTGCAAGTTCAGTTCTACCAAAGAATTTAGCACTTCAAACTTCAGGTGTTTCATTCTTTCGGATGGTGCAAACGTTTAAGTCAAGTACGTGGACTTTTGGTTCTACCGGTTCGATCTGATTTAATTGACATGTTGAACCAGTCGATCTGCAAATCACAGCTCGCACCTGAAACAGTTAACCTTCCTGTGACTGAGTCACAGGGTAGTCCAGCCTATTGTTGGTAGCAGCTATGCAGTTCAACCCTATGTGAGCCAGTGGGAGAGCTCACTTGCACACCTGACATTGGGTTGATAGGTAGGTTAGGCAGAGTGTTGTACAAATCTAGTTAGATTAGCTAGGAAAAAAGTAAATTTAATTCTTCCTTCACCACTATAGTTTGCTTAGACTCTTGCTGATCAGCAGGGCTGCAACTTGGAGTAGGGAGTAAAAAAAAAAACAACAGTGTTGTAGCTTGCAGGCTTGCAGCAGGCCTCTGGGATCAGGGGCTTACCTGACTGGTGGGACTACAGGAGGAATGTGCTTTCTACTGGGCAGTGGGAAGATGGGACACATGAGGAGGCAATCTACCAGTGCTCCTTTTTTGTTGCAAAAGTAGCATTTTAGCAGGGCATTATAAGCCCCTGGCTGAATCCTTTTGGGAGTTACTCTGCTAGGAAGTTTTCTGGGCTGGGCAGTAAGTATGTGCCAGCAGGCAGCAGGAGAGTGCCTGGCCACTGGTAGTTGGCACCTTGATGGCATCCTCTTCAGTTTCAATTATTTTTGCAGCAACTTTTTTAATTTTATTCATTAGTCTGTCTCCTCTTCCGGAGTCATAAAGCAGCCTTTTACACTGTGATTTTAGCAGTGTGCAGCAAGTTTGTGCCAGCTAGCAATGTGCCACTGCCTGGCCCCTGGTAGATGTCACCTTGGTGGCATCCCAAAAAAGGTACAACAAAATAGTTCCTTCATCCTCCTCTTCCTCCTCCTCTTTCTGCACTTCCTGAGCCCTGAAGCAGCCTTTTACAGTGTGATCTGGATAGTAGGCAGCAAATGTGTGCTAGCTGGCAGCATGCTGGTACCTGGCCCCTGGTAGCTAGTACCTTGGTGGCATCCCATAAAAATAATTTAAAAATAGTTCCTTTCTCATCCTCCTCTTCCTCCTCCTCCTCCTCCTCCTGCATCCTGAAGCAGCCTTTTTCCATGTGTTCTGGGTGGTGGGGAGCAAGTGTGCACCTGAAGGCACTGTGCTGGTGCCTGGCCCTGGTTGGTGTCATCTTGCTGACATTCCATAAAAAGGTTTACAAAAAAAGTTCCTTCTTCTTCCTCTTCCTCCTCCTTCTCCTGAGTCCTGAAGCAGACTTTTACAATGTGATCTGGGTAGTGAGCAGTAAGTGTGTACCAACTGTCAGTGGACCCCCCACCCCCTCGTCAGGTACTACTCCACGACCCCACAACCCCCACCTCAAGCCTGAGCTGGCAACCAGCACAGCCTTCCACTCTTCACCATGGCTGGCTGACCGACTGACCTGAAATGAATGACCGTGTGCTTGTACAAGTACATACTCATTCATTCCAGGTCAGTCAGGCAGTCAGCCATGATAGAGAGTGGAGGGCTGTTCTGGTCGTCTGCTCACAGTCGGGTGCAGAGTGGGGTATACTTCCTGGTGGAGTGGAGCTGGGGGTCCACTGGACAACATGGATTTAATTGCTAATTTTATTTTTACACTGTGACCAGTGATTGGTGTGACACCAGGGATTTAAATAAATATTTTCTACACTGTGGCCAATGATTAGTGTGGGGGGGGGTGTACTACTAGACATCAAAGATTTAAATATATATTTTTTTATATTATGACTGGAAATTGGGGGGGGGCAATAGACATCAGAGATTAAATATACTTCTTTTCATCTTGGCCAATGATCAGCAGGGGAGGGACCACTAGGAATTTAATATTTACTTTTTTACATTGGAGTCGGCAATCGGTGGGAAGGGGCACTACTAGTAGACAGTCACTTTTGCTGCAAAGTGTGAAATTTTGCCCATGAAATTCCATACTTTGTGATCGATCCATGCTCCATGAACTGATGAATTTTGAGAATTGTGCTTCCCAAATTGATCGTAATTCATGAAATAATTTGTGGACCGAATTATGCCAACTTCATACATCTCTAGTGGGCAACACGTATGTGACAGCTTGCAGCATGCCAGTGCCCAGCCCCTGTGTCAGCTGGTAGTGAGTCAGTGTCTGGCGTCTGGCAATCCTTGGTGGTATCCCATTGATAAAATTAAAAATCACAAATTTAAATAAAATATATAAGTCATAACCTGAGTGCCTGAGTCCTGTAGCATTTGGAAATAAAGCAATAGAAAGGACAACATGGGATCATCTGATTCCAGTCACATCAAAGAAAAGCAAAAGCATAGTGGGTTTGGTCATAGATCCTCTGCCTCAGTGGGAACTTCAAGTGTCTAGGAAGATGACAGTAGAGGTTGAATAGTCCACAGAATATCACACATTGTAGGAACCACTCGCAGTGGCACTGCAAGGGTTGCAACATGAGCAATTACTGTAAAAAAAAAAGGAATACAAAAGGAGTGTGTCAGGTTCCGGGGAGGAGGCAGAAGTGAAATAAGTGGGAGTTCAACTTGGGGCAGGTACACAGAAGAGATCAAAGAGACCAAAAGTGCTGGTAAAACCAAAGAAAGAAAGGCCACAGCAGGTGAAAAAAACACAGGCAAAACTGGTGACCCAGGACACATGGTATAGGAGGAAGAAAAACCATTCCCTGACCATGAAGAACTGGTAGAGGAAGAGGAGAAAGGTGATGATGTGGAGACAGCCCCCAGTAGCCTGCCCATTAGACAATAGTCGATAGTTCCAGTAGGAAAAACCAAACAGCGGTGGTGATGTCAGTGGTGTGGGAATACTTTAGAGTGGATAATCACAGGTCCATGTAGTGTGTCTTTTATGTAAAGAGAGGCTGAGTCAGGATAAAGAAGGAACAAGGCTGGGAACACCTACCATGAAAAGACATTTGCTGGTGTCCCACAGATTTCAGTATGAGAAGGCATGCCAGCCCACAACATCATCAGAAGTACTACCAGGCAGTGGAACTGCTGCTGATGGAGATGGCCAGGGGGAGGAGAACATTAGGACTCCAAGGAGAGCAGGTAGAGAGGAAACAGAAGAAATTTCTTTAGGTGGTAGCTGATGCGCAACTCCAACATCTTCGATCAATAACATTTTTAGCCCACTGACTCCCACACCTCCAAGGAGCCACAAATCAATAGCCACTTTCACCCCTTCCCAATGTGTCAAAAATAGCAGGCAACTATCACATACAAGGAAAAAAAACACTTAACTCTCACTGGTTGAGTCACTGGAAAAGGGCCAGAAATATAATGGCAACAGACAAGAGGCAAAAAATTTAATAAGAGCAATTGTGTAATTGCCAGCCACCAACTTGCTGCTATTCTCATTTGTGAGCAACACTGTTTTTTAACACTAATGCAAGTTGCAGTATCAAGGCATCAAGTGTCCAGCCATACCTACTATTCTACAGTTGTTATTCCTGATTTCTATCAGAGTGTCTACTTGACTGTGTCACATGCCCTGAAATCATAATTTGTTCCACTGGTTCACATCACCACTGACACAATGACCTGTGGTCAGACTACTAATTACATGGTAGTGATTTTCCATTGTGTCAATTTCCCCTCTTCATTCCCCTCCTCTGGGTTAAATGCCAGCAGCAGCAGTAGCAGTAGCCACAAGTCGTGGGGAACCCCACAACCACTACAAGAAAGCAACTTTATGTATTGCTGGTTTTGACAATGATCTTGGTGCAGAAAACTTGTTACACCTTTTTCAACAGAAGTTTGAAGATGGCTGACACCACACTCATTGACACTAGGTTTTACAGTAACAGATATTCTAAAATATATATATGAAATGGAGTATTTTGATTGGCTGATTACTTTCCAACAGCCTTACATTAATCTTTTATTAATATACTTGTAGAGCCTGATCACAGGAGCATTGATCCATCAGGCCCTACACTGTACATGATTCCATAAAATTAATTCACAGTCACCATTATATCTACCAGTAAACCTAGTGGACAGATGACAAAATAATGAATTAAAAACAGCAGCTCCTCTTTGTTGCAGCTTAAAACTACTACCATTAGTTTATAACCTTAACAGGGTAAGTTGTTTGTGCTCATTTACGGAGACAATGCTGTTCATTTAGTAGTAGGTAGTTCCTTTACCATCTCCTCAGAGTTACCTTTGTGCTCTTCTCTTAGGGAAATGTATCAAAAAGTTAACAGTTGCACACCGTAGTGGTTACTGAGCTGAGTGGCACTCTAATATTATTAATAGAAAGAATAAGGGCACTTAGTCTTAATGTTCAGTATTCTTTTACTGGCAAATGTTATTAACAGTGACAGTTACAGTGATACATAACCGTGACTGTTAATTACATTTGCCAGTAAAAGAATACTGAACACTAAGACTAAGCATACTGGTTCCCTCTATTAGTAATATTAGAGTGCTGCTCAGCTCAGTAACTGCTAAGGTGGGCAACTGTTAACTTTTTAGTTTATAACCTTATCTGTTGTTCCTCTGTTTGTCTTCTGCAGTGATCCTTGTCTTCCTCCTCCTCACACACTTGCTCGCTCGACCCCAAAGATGTAAATCAAACAAACAAAAATAAAATAACATACGGTGGCAGAAACTAGAAAAGGACAGCACCCTCGGAACATTGCGCTCTTGCAGCAGTTTTTCACTGCCACATGCTCCTGCCCTGCAGCTGTTTTTGTTTAAAGGGTAAAAGGCTGTTTACATGACTCTCCATTTGAGTGTCGATGGAACAGGAAAGAGTGCCGGGTTTGAATTGACCTTTCTGCAGAGGGAGACTGCATGCCGTCCAGTGTGTGGCAGAGTCAGGGACACCGAAACGGCATGTTTTCTTTTATATATTGTTATAAGTGCTGAGGGGGAAAATGATTATTGCAGATGGTAACATGGCCCAAGGCAGTGAAGGGCTTTGCAGGTGAGAGACAGAGAGATGACAAAATCTTGATATGCAGGGTTCATGGAGGCTGGTTGAAGTACTTGTTTAAACTAACAGTTGTGTGATATTTGTCAGGTTGCCATGGATACAGATGGGACCTCCAGCAAGTTCATGAGGAACATGCAGCACTGCATAGTGGATAGACTATTAAACTTAAAACTCTCCCTCTGGACAAAAAAATACTGCAGGGTACACTTTAAACAAAGTTTTAGATTTCACCTTTTTATAATAGTAATAAGGAACTCCTGGGAGTTATATTAATGTCCAATTAATTACCTCCTCGGGGCAATATGGCACTCGGCTGCACCTCATGCCACATTACACCCCCAGTGGGTAATTAACAGGACATTAACATATCTCCCTATCATCCCTTATTGCTTAAATGCAAAGAACATTGGTAAGGCAATTGACAATTGCAATTATACACATTTCATATTTTGCTCACTGTATAAATCTGGTAGTTCATGGATTCCTAGATGAGGAAGGCACCACTGTGCAGACAAGTGTAAGTCTAGCCAAAATGTTTGTGGTCTTTTAAGTTATTTTGTAAATTCACAAAAGGTATTATATAATATTCAGCAGCAGAACCACGTGCCCCTCCATGACCTTAAACAGGATGTGGCAGCATGATGGCACTCCACCTATTGCATGATGGAACCGCTGTTAGAAAAAACAGAAGGCTATCCACCAGTATGCTGTTGAGCATGGTATTGACAAGGGAGATGTCAACATCAGCCCAAATCAGTGGCACCTGTTGGAGACCCTCTGCACTGTGCTAAAACCCTTTGGGGAGGCCATAAAGGTGGTAAGTGCTGACAAAGCTGGTCTAACCAGGTACTCCCCCTCATTGCCCTCATTTATCCTGCAACTTCTGGGTATAAAACTCAGTTTGAGGAAAAGGAGGATACCACTGCTGTCAGCCTTGTAGAAATGATAAGATCATGTTTCTGGAATGACACATGCATTTCAAAAATGCATACAGATGACCACAACATCGTGGCCACTCTCTTGGACCCTCAGTTCAAAGACTCATTTGAAACATTCTTTGATGCACAAGAATGCGATAAGGAAAAACAATCCTATAAAGCCTGGCTTATCCATATAGTCTCTGTACATATGACACAAAACAAAAACACAGATAGAGCAGAGGAACAACACTCATCAATCATACTGAGAGGCCAGGTGGAGGAGAGGGAAGAAGGAGGCTCTCTATGTGTTTCCACTGCTACTGCTGAATGTCACAGGAGTCATTCATTTTTGGTTCCAAGTCAGCTTGCTACTACTGCTCCTTCTGCACCCCCAGAAAGACAGCCATTGATAACAAACCACTATGGGAACAATTGTCTGACTATGGCTTGATGAAAAAATATGGCGGGTCACTTTCTGACACAATAGTGCCTGACATGCCAGCCAACAAAATGGCACAGGATTACTTGGATGAAAATGTGCCACTATCAGCAGGAAATTAGCCTCTATTGTACCAATAGAGACCATTTGACCCTCTTTGACACAGGTAGCTGTGGAGCACCTCAGCTGCGTACATAATCAGAGGGAGATTTCAGTACTGCAGGAAATATTGTCACAAACAGGAGAACATGCCTTTCAACCCAAAATATAGAGATGCTCACACTTTTAAAAATTAACCTGCCCCTTTTTACAAACACCTTTTTGCCATAGTTTACGGAGGATGAATCTCCTTCACTTCCAGCTGGGCCAACAGAGGAGGATGATAAGGTTGATGGGAAGGGCTTCTGTGCCCATTATTATTATTATTTTTTTTTTAGAACCAGTAACCTACACATGCACACATGCACACACTGTGGGATGGTGCACTGTTGCCTTCTTCACTAGAACCATTAGTTTGACTCATATACAGTATATGCTCCTTCAGCCCCTGAGCGTATATATGAGTGGAAAGGTTATTTGTTTAACCTTATTCAAAAGAATGTCCACTTGGGGCTGAATGAGTTTTAATGTTTAATTTTTGACAGGCCCATACGTACTTTTTAGAGCAATGTTGTCCATAATGTGTGTACAGCACTGATCCATGGCAGAACCGAACACACTGCCCATTACTGTTACTGTCAAATGGGTGCACAATTCTTGTAAGCAGTAGCTCACACTGTGGGATGCTGCACCGTTGTCTTCAGTCCACCTTTAATGTTCGGTGAAATTTTGACAGTCCTACACAAGCTAAATAAATATTCTTTGGATCAATGTTGCCCATGTGAAACCTTGGCAGAACTGGACATCCTGTCCATGTGTGCCACTAGTCTCCTAACAGGTGCACAATTTCTGGAACCAGTAGCTCACACTCTTGGATGCTGCACTGTTGTCTTCAGTCTTTAATTTTTGGTGAAGTTTTGACACACATATTTTTTTGGTGGGGGGGGGGGACAGTGTTGCCCATGAGACCAGTGTGTTCAGCTCTGTTCCATAGCAGAACCAGATGCACTGCCCATGTGTGGTACTGCCCCAATGGGCACACAATTTTTGGAACCAGTAGCTCACACTGTGGGATTCTGTACTGATATTTTGTGGGCCTATATATAGGCCTTACAATTACAAACATTTTATTTTTAATTTGAGGATTGTTACTTAGCCACATACTCTTGTTTATTACTACAAGCATTGTCCATGTTTGGCACTGACTGAATGGACACAATGTTTGGAATCAGTACCTCTCAATGTGGCTCGTTGCATCATCCTGCTGTTTTGGGCTCGTCATCAACCCAGTTATTTATAATATTCAATTTGTTCATTCCATCTCGTGCATTTTATTGCTTGAACCAGCACAAACTAATTCACCCTTAATAGAACTTTAAAAAACTATACATGGTTTGATGGTCAAACTGCAGGAGGTTTCTACAGTTCTATTGAATACCCAGGCCTTAGATACATATATCTCTAGTAAAGGTGCCCAATGACCCTAATAGTGGTTCTAGTATGTTTTGCCATGCCTGCCTGAGTAGCTGGAATTTGGGGCAATCTCATAGGATATGAAAAAGGTTATATTCTGTGGTTCCACACCAGGTGCACGAGGGTGGAATTTTAATAATCCTCATGTATGTAACTTAATATGTGTATGATACATAATATGTATGATTTTGTATTACATCAGACTATAATTGTCAAGGTTGATGTATCTCTGTGTGTTAATCCAAAGGGATTCTCATTGTTTTTAGTTTGGAGCCAAACTTAGTGCTGCTGGCCAATACGTGGGCATGTTGCCAAATCTTTGTGGCATAATTTTTCTTGGCACTTTATAAATGCCAGAGATGGCATTCTGGTGTTGGCAAATTTCCCCCAGCTCCCTTAGTTGTAAGGGAGTCTCTAGGGTTGCTGTTGGGTGACTTATGGTATTGGCTAACGTGCTGTACTTGCAAGAAACTAAACTCCTCTGTGGTGGGTAGGGCATATTCTTGTTGTGATGACTGCAATTTTTTCCACCTGTGTCACCCTCTGTTAGGTGGCTGACCTTCGAGATCCCTTATTGTTCTATACCTATTTGTGAAACACTTTGCCTCTTACCTTGAAATTTGAATTATGCCATAACGATTGGTCTGTTATATGGTTGGGGGAAAACCCAAGAATCCTGACTACACACTGTCTACACACTGATATGGATTTTCTTATGGAGTGGGCTGTAACCCTCTTGGGAGTTTGGACTTTTGCGGTGTAAAATAATGACTATAGGCAGACTCCATTAGATACATGTAGCTATTTTTCTGTCTCCAGCTGTTGTGGGAACAGGGCTGCAGCCAAGGATTTTGGGGCCCAGAACAAGTCCTTTGAGTTGGGCGCCCTCCCAAACCAGTTAAAGCTGGGGGTCTTAGGTCCACCAGGCCCCCAGAAGCTCTGGGGGTTTAGATGCATTATGGTGAGTTTTGTGGCTTTTATCGAAGATAAAAGTAGACGTTTGTTATGTCTTCCCAACTCCTGACTCCAGGGAAACAATTAGGGAAGGGAAATATTAATGGACACACCAATGGTGACAAAAATCCTAAAACAGAAAAATTCAGAAACAATAACATTTGTAGAAGTAATGCAAATTGTCTTTTGTTTATGTCTGCAACTGTCTAGACACTTTTGCTACTGTACCAAGATATTATGACCTTTAGGACTAGCTTAGAAATTTTTCTGTAAATGTGTTTCACTTATCTTCATAATATTAAAAACTGCATACCAGGAGTGGCTGGCTTCTGGCTAATCAAAGAACCTGACCACTACAATGACACGGCTTAAATGCAGTTAGTGACTAAAAGTGCACCAGCTTGCTCACGGCAGTGCCACAGTGGCAAGGTTCAGTGTTGCACACACATGCACAGTATAAGTGTAAATGTACTGACTTCTGACAGGCCAAATAACATTTATTTAAAAGAAGTTTCATGATTGAAATAGCCCCAAGGTGCTGTACAAATAGCAGGTGACAGAAAATGTACATTTAGCAGGGTAATCCACAATACTATTTAATTTTAGTTTTCCTTCAGCCAGTCACACAAAAACAAAACCCAGAAGACAAGCAATCTTGTTTTCATTTGGTTGGTATTCCAAATGAAGTTTGTAACCATTGGTTTAATTTGGTTACAAACTTAATTTGGAACAGTCCTTCAGACAAATATAATCTTGTAACCATTTGATCAGCATCAGCACATAATTTGACCATCCATGAAAGAAAGAGAGCCACATGGAGACGCTGTGCATACCCCGCACCATTTTTGAGTGTATTAGGTATTCAATAAATCTTTCTGTAACCAGCATTGAGTGTGCTGCCTTTTCACTTTCCTCACAGTTTCTATTCCCTGCTCCTTATTTAATACACTATTTCAATAGACACAATTTCTAATAAATAAATAAATAAATCGTAACCATCACTAAAGAAAACTGCATGCGAGATTACAGCTTGCAGTCATATTTTCTTCAAGGCTATTTTCTGACTTTGGAGCAAAACAAAGATGAACAACATCCCTGTTGACCAAGTCAAGTCAGGTCAAGTAATTTTTACTTTTAAAAAGCACTTTTCACAGAACCAAAGTGCTTGCACACAAAGAATAAAAACAGATATTACTGTACCTTATCAAATAATTAAAATTAATAATAGCATTAATGATAACAGGGCAGATGAGTCTAGCAAGCATCAGGAAATGCTAAACTAAATAAATGCATCTTCAGCACAGATTTAAGGACTCGGTGGTCAGGCACTCTCTAACTCAATGAGGTAGAGAGTTCCATGGGGTCTGAGCCACAAATGCAAATGATCTGGCCACTGAGGTCTTTAAATGGACCTTGGGAACCTCTAGCAATCCCTCATTAGTGGAGCATAGCAGACAGAGGCAAAGGTGATCTTGCAATAACACAGTCCCTGTCCATGTACAGTAGGACCTTATAGGTCAGCAAACCCACCTTAAAGGTGATTCTCAACTGCACTGGCAGCCAGTGCCATCTGTCAAGCACAGGTGTGATGTGGATAGATCTAGATAAACCAGTCAACAACCTGGCCAGTGCATTCTGCACCAGCTGCACGTGGCAGATGCCACCCCCATAGCCCTAGATACTGAGCATTGCAGTAATCAAGGCGGGAGGTCACAAAGGTGTGGACCAATGTTGGAAGATCTTCAGGTGAAACAAGGTGTTTTATCCAGGTGATATTCCTCAAATGACAAAAATGAGGTCTTGGCAGCTGCCGACACCTGGAATTTAAGCGTCAGCTCTCCATCGAGCATAATGCCCAGATTCTGCACCAGCTCAGAGGTCATCAACTGGCTGCCTCCCACCCAAAGCCCGGATGGCTGACCAGTACAAGACCCCTCTAACTGATGACCTGGGTCCACAAATAACACCTCAGTCTTGTCAGAGTTCAATCTTAATCAGTTGGCACTCATCCAGTCTTGAATATCAGACAGGCAGCTTAAGTTAAAGACTGAGATGGCTTCACCCTGTTCAGGCACAAAGGACATATACTGTATAGCTCAGTATCATCTGCATATCAGTGAAAAATCAGCCCATACTACCTTATAATGTCCCCTAATGGCAACATATATACAGATAACAAAATGGGTGATAAAACAGAGCCCTGCAGTACCCCACAGGACAGGGGAAGAGGGGTCAAGGGAAAAAAAAATGACACCATTCTCTGAATCCTGCCCACGAGGAAAGAATAGAATCACCTGAGGACTGTACCCGACAGTCCACAAATCATCTGTAGGTGCTCCAATAACACACCATGGTCCATGGTGTCAAATGCTGCAGAGAGATCAAGAAGAACCATGATCAAGTGGAACTTCCAATCTCTCACTATCAGTTCATTAAGTACCCAAACAAGTGCTGTCTCAGTACTATGCCTCTTTCTGAATCCAAATTGGAGAGGATCATAGACATCATAGGTGGTAAGATGATCCACCAGTCGCAACACTACTATATTCTTAATAACCTTGCCCACCAAAAGGCAGGTTAGAGCCAGGTCTGTAGTTAGTGAGGCAGTCAGGGTTGAGGGAAGATTTCTTCAATAAAGGTGTCACCACTGCCTCCTTCAATGGATCAGGGAACACCCCTGTCTCCAACAAGCAACAGACTATCTCAGCTAGGACCTGTCTGATGACCTCCATACACCCCACAAAGAGGTGGGTAGGACAAGGATCCAAATTACCAAAAGTTGGTTTCATACCCTGGATAATTTTCATGATGTCCATGATCGCCAGCTGGTCAAAGTCAGACCAGACATTCTGGGTGCTTGTCACCTTCCAGCAACTGCCACCACACTCATTAGAGTGCTCTGTACAGATCTCTGACCTGATGGTGACAACATTATCTGCACAAAATCAAGCAAATTCATCACACTTGGACTGTGAAAATGCTCCCTGATTCTGAAGACAGGTTGGATTGCACGACCTGTTGACAGTTCAGAAGAGCTGAGCTGCTTGGTTTCTTGCAGCAGCAATCTCCCTGGACTGGAACTCTGCCTTCTTAAGGGAGATAGCCAATTGATAGTCCTTATAATGGGACATCAATCTAAGTCTGTCATGGCCAAGTCAGATTTCTGTCAATGATGCTCTAACTGTTCCCCACTCTCCTCAGCTCCTTCGATGTCCCATCAAACCAAGGGGCCAGAGGATGGAGAGTGAGTGGATGAACACTGACAGGAACTATGGAATCCAGAGCCATTGACACTGCCCTATTATAGTCCAGTAGCAGATCACTTTCTGAGCTTTCCTTCGGCCTACTCAATAGGTCCATCACTGCCATAAGACCATCATGGGTCAAACCCTTAAAGGGCAATACTAAACCATCTCTATAAGGGCAGGTGTATTGGGGGAGCTGCAGAACTTAACCCTATAGTGTGATGGTCAGACCAGCAAACCAGCAGCACCACCAGGTTGGAGATCTCCATCCCCAGGAGGAACACCAGATCCAATGAGTGACCACAATTTTGGGTTGCAGAGGTAACTACGTGTGTAAAGCCCAATGATATCATCATTTGGAGGAAGTCTTGACCAAACTGCAAGAGTTCGTCCTCGACCCAGGCATTGAAATCCCCCCCAAACCAACTATCTGGGGCATTCCAACAGCATGTCGATGACAAAGACCGCAACTTCCTGCACAAATTCTCTTTTGCTCCTGGGTGGACAGTAGACTAGAAGTATCCTGCAACCCACACTTGCACCCATGATACACTAAAAGGATCTGGTAATTCCCAGTGGCACATCTATAAGGCCCAGTTCTGACTTAAAACAAATGGCTACATCCCCACCCTATGATCCAACCTCAGGTGGTGCATCACTGAGTACCCAGCCAGATCTGCTGACTCCAACACAGGACCAGTATTTTCATCCAGACAGGTCTTGGTGATGCACTCCAGATTCAATGTTCTAACAAGATCAGCAATCACTGCTGTTTTGTTCTTGACAGACCTGGCATTACATAACACTGCCCAAGTAGGATGAACAGCCAAGGAAGACTGTGCTATTTGACCACCCATTGTGGAGCCCTTGGGTATGGGAACCAGGCAGAGTGGACCCTTTTCCTGGACCCATTTTGTTCCAGGGCATCTCCTTGACCCCACAACCCCAATCCGCTCAACCTGCTCTAAACCCCACCAGTCCCAGCTCCAACACCCCTCAGTCTCCCTCAAGCTATCCCCAAGGTGTGGCAGCACTTATACACCTCAGCAGACAGTGGGGGGAAGTCAAAAGGACTTAGGACCCTGAGCCTTGTGGAGGAATAATGCCTGACCACCAGAGAATGATGCCAACACACAATTAATGCCCTTAAACTAAGAGCAACAGTGTTTTACAATATACAAACACAATAAACACCCCCAAAACAAAACACCAAACAAATCAATTAAACCTCTCCCTCCCCAAAATAAAAACAAAAAACTCAGTCACAAAAAATTATAATTAATTGTAGAACAATCAGGTCTTTCAAGTATAAGCTTGTTCAATGGCTTAATGCTCTCTCAGACTAACTGTTTTCAGTTGAGCTTTATTGTTATATGTAAGCCTGCATTGATGTTAAAATGTATTGTTTTCTATTTTATAGTATGTCCTGTTTGATAATCTATTTTTATTTTTTACTTGTCGTTTGTGAAAATGGGCAATTTGCTCGTCTTGCTAACAAGTATAAAAAATAAAAATGAAATGAAAATGAAATAAAAAAATATAACACAGATAAGAAACACACAATCAAAGGGGATCTTAGAGCTGAACTAAATCAGAAATCTTTATGTCTAAAGTCCACTGACCCATATAAAGTTAAAATGACAAATGACAAAGTTCCTTGCCCCAGCACAGATTTATAAGCACCCTCCAGAGCTTAAAATGCATATAGGTGAAGGAAGGGCTCTCATCCCAACATGCCACTCACCAGCAAATGAGCACAGAAACTGCAGCCCTCTCACCACCGTAGCTTTTTACTATAAAACTCAAATAATAGTAAAAGTCAATGAGGCCCTCTCACCGCCTCCCAGTATTAATAATATGAACCAAAACAGGCCCACACCGATATTGTTCCTCCAACATATCCATGGGAAAGATAAAGCAGATGGCACAATTCCTTCGATGTATTCATGGGAAAGATGTAACAAACAGTCTTGACCAACAGGAAGGAGACCCTTGGAGATTCAGATTAAACAGTCCACTCCAAAGACAGGCCACTAGCAGCACCCTGTCCTCTGAAACAGATACCCCAACCTGAGTGTCCCCTCACTTGGGGCCCCCAACAAAATGTCTGACCTCTGGCAGACATCTCTAGGAGACTCCAGGGTAATCAGGGCATTGTCCATCCTCTGGCAAATGTTTCCTGACACCCCCATTGGACAACCCAATTAGAGCACCCACCTTAGCCCAGCCCCAAGCAATCTCCAGACAGGACACTTCTTATTTCCTTATCGACCAACAGACAATGCCTTTCAACACCACCATTCATGCCCACCAGGATGCCAGAAACCTTTGTCAGCCATACTCCAGATTCAGGCCAAAGTCCAGCACTCTCCAATAGGAAATCAGGTACCAAGTCTTGATCTCTCCCCTGGGGAACTACAGTAAGGTTTGCAGGAAAATAGAAAAAAGCCACAGATGTAAACCTGGAGAAACCTTGCAATCACGGTACCACTAATTGACTCCTCCTAATATGGAAGGTTACAAAACAAACAGCTAGCACCTAAAAATGATGCTTGGCAAATAACATCCAGTAGAATAGCAAAGAAAAAGTCCAATGCTCAAAAAGAACAAATGAACTTGCAAACAAATGACACAGGGCAAGCGAAATCTGGGCTTTAACTAAGCATGAAAACACGAAGATCACAGAACAGCTCACTATGCTATCTCACTTGAGATCCCTCTCTATTTTAAAAACTTAAAACACTAAGATTAACAAAATTAACTAAAAAAACACAACTAAAATACTAAGCTGCTGTGGATGGCTAGCCCAGCATGGCCACCCTCTTGGAATTTCATATTCTCTCTCTGATAGGGGGCTTCCCTATATCACACCACTAGCAAAGTGAGTTTTTCCATTGTATGAGGAGCTGAAAGTGACCCTAGTACTGTATTCAACAGGTGCTGATGGGGAGGGGGGGGCTGCGGAGTACAGGGACCTGCCACTCCCATGAAATTTTCAGCTTCAACTTGTCAAAAGTGATCCCTGACAGTTTGTGAAGGTAAATCACTCCCCTGTGCTATTCTAACACATTGTTCTTTGAAACTGTTATGATTTTATTGGAAGCAAGAATCTAATTTAAAGAAGTCTCATTTGAATAAAAAATATGGTCCTCTTTCAATGTGAAGAGAGGCTCTGGCACAGGACGCTACTTTGGAAAGACTTTCCTTTTCCTAACTTGGGCAGCATTCTAGACACCAGAGTAAATGGGGCACCTATCTACAATCACATCTGTGCATGGTTTCACCTCCTCCCCCTGCTAATCCCCCATTGAGGCCTACTCACCTAATCATGACAGCTTAACCTTCTACCCTTTCTGGGCCATACCTGTGGATATACCCTGGATGGAGCTCTCCTTGTAGTTCATTACGCACTTCTGATAAGCTAGTGGTAATCCATCTCAGGGTTTCTTTTTCTTGATGTGGCAGGGCACCTGTTACTTGATTAGGTAAGGTTATGGTCAGCCCCCCTGGGCCCTATGCACTGCTATTAATTGATTGCTCTACTGAATTGTGCATTTGTTGGAGAATGTACCCACTGTTCTACTTGATTTATGACTCTGAATGGTTGTTATTCTAGAAAGTGTACTGTACTGTGGAACAACAATAATAAAATATGATATGATAAAAAATAATATGGTCCTTGGCTGTTCAGTTCACAGAATGTGTCTAGGATAAAAGGACACTGTTCTTTATGGGATCCGTACGATTGCCCGGCATGAGGTTTCCCATCACTCTATTAACCGACATTTATTTCCCGGTTTAAGTATTCCCGACATGATTTAAGACTGTCTAGCGGTTTTCCGACTTAAATAAATCTAACTCTTTAGTAAGATCCTCTGCAAGCAGCATTACAGTCGGAACACTTAAATAAATCTAACTCTGCAATCGGAACACTTAAATAAATCTAACTCTGCAATCGGAACAATTAAATAAATAAATCTAACTCCAACTCTGCAAGCAGCATTAAATCAGCGCTCCTTTGCAAGATAAATAAAATCTAACTCAGCAATCAGCACTCCTTTGCAAGCAGCATTACAATTGGAACACTTACATAAATGTTAATTAAATCTGCATCTTCTTTTTGCAAGCAGCATTACAATCGGAACACTTAAATAAATCTAACTCTGCAATGTTCATCATTTGGTTCAGTGCAGCTGTAGGTTAGTTCATATGTTACAAGCTACATTACCTTTACACTCAGAACACTTAAATAAATTAATCTAACTCCTACTCTGCAAGCAGGATTAAATAAGCGCTCCTTTGCAAGATAAATAAAATCTAACTCTTCAATCAGCGCTCCTTTGCAAGCAGGATTACACTCGGAACACTTAAAAAAATAAATATAACTCTGCAAGCAGCATTTCACTTGGAGCACTTGGAGCAAATCTTTGCGAGCAGCATTACACTTGGAATCCTTAAATAAATCTAACTCTGCAATCAGTACTCCTTTGCAAGCAGCATTACACTCGGAACACTTTAAAAAATAAATATAACTCTGCAAGCAGCATTTCACTTGGAGCACTTGGAGCAAATAAATAAATGATATAAAGAACACTTACCTAGGTTAGTCTGTATCCCCTCTTCATCTCTACTTGATATATCCAAAATTAAATAGTTCCAAACTTTATTAGCATAACATTCAAAAACATTAAAAACCGATTTAAAAATGTGAAGATTTCTCAGCTTCACAAAACCATGTTATGAGCTATGCCTCTAACAAAGTCCTTTCCGACACGCTGCTGTCGGTCTGCAATAATATTAATAATCTTTTCCTCTCTTTTCAAGTATTTTTTTTTCAGGGGGGATTTAGGCATGCCACGGTTAATTTTTTTCAATGTTGGACTGGGTTATCAGCTGCTTGTTTCTCAATTCTTCAATGAAACGAAGGAGTCCGACATGGGTGGTCCCAACAAGAGTGCCTAGTCTACGATGCCAAGCTTCCACATTATTTTGTGTTCGTGGCATAGCATGGACTGTTTGTTCATAGACAGACCAAAACTGTGGTGGGTAAAGTGGTGGGGCTCTTATTGTACTGTTATTTCTCATCCGTCTTCTTATGTGCCCATAAATGTAGTTCTCTTCAAACCACTCTAACACAGGATTAGTGATAGTGGGCATTTCAGCTTTGATTTCTTCGTATACTGTGGGTATCTCATCCGGTAGTAGAAATGCCAATGCCACCAATTGCTTCATTAACAAGCTGAACTCAGGTTCAGCACCATACTTACAAGCCAAGCCACAGCCCTGTATCTTTCTTAATAAAATTTTGCAGAGATGAAATAAGCACCCCTTGTTCTCTGATGTGGGAAATTCAACTTTTGTCGCATTGATAGCAGCCTGCTCAAAATCAGTCATTATGTATTTTGGCAGAAGGGTATAATCAAACTCATCAGCAACATCTATTAAATCTTGAAAAACTGGAAGATAGCATTCCTGTGTTTTGCTTGACATTAGGCAAAAGACAAGTGGTAGAATGCGACATGTATCTTGATTTCCCACAGGGGCATGCACAGAATACAATTGCCGAAACAGTGTAGGCACAGTTTTAAATGTGCCATCCATTAACCAATAATCTGCTTTGCTCAGCATTTCGATGTTCTGTTTAGTGCTAAACAGTAGAATTTTATCATTACCCAAATCTGAGTTACGGAGTAAAAACAATTCGCCACTTATGACGCTAAGCTCTGTTGGAATTACTATGTCAGCCAATGTTCTTGGCTCAGGAGGCATATTTTCATGCCTAGTGCGTGTCACCATTTGTTGTAGTGCCTGACAGCAGGGCATATTGTGCCTAACCTCAGCGGACACCTTTGCAAGCTCTGTTTGAATGAGCTGTGCAGGTGTGTCATGCGTGGAAACAGCTCAAGATTTTAGAGATGCCACAGCATTAGCAACAAAAAAATCATTTGCATCTGGCGAGTGACAGTGTGGAGCTGTGCTACAAAGGTGGTGCTGTCCCCCAACAAGAACTGTAGAAGCCCGGCCGTGACAACATAGTGACTTTCTTTGCTGACAGCACCAATACCATAGGTCTCCACGACTTCGCTCTTTTACACACAGATACCCCTCAATGCAGAGCTTGTCATGCCCTCTTTTAGATGCAACAACTTTACACACGGTGGGATCTGCTTCAGCCATGATGCAACGAACACTTTTGCTGTAACAAGGAGAAAGTGACACACACTTGCTTACATTTATTTAATTAATTATAATTGCTAGTTGCAAAATGCTGTGCTGTAATTGATTGTACAGGCTACAGGTAAAACATGGATCGATCCTGGAAATGTGTGCCTTGGCTTACATCTCACAGTAACATCGTGAACCTACAACTTTGTTAGACTTTACACGTAAACTAAATATGCACTATGCAGAAACTACAGTAAGCACTATGCACGGTGCATTTGCAATAAGCAACGAAAAATAAATATGCACTATATTATTTAAATAAACGAAAGTAAAGCGCTGCATCAACGACAGCAAATGTAGCGGTCTGCAAAGCAAGCAGCATTATTTAGCAGCATTAAACAAAATTCTGCTGCAACGATCCTTATTGGTGATCTGGAGGTGGGGAAATGCCTTAATAGCCACTTTGCGGTCAAATTATATATGGGGAAAGATCGCGTCGGGAAATGTAAAGACGGCAAATAAAATTCAGGATAAATACAGTCGGGATACACCATGATGGGTAATCGTACTAGACCCTTCTTTATGATAAAATGGCATTAGTATCTGCATTTGGTGCAGTTTGTTTTATCTGAGACTGATGATTTGCAAACACCAGGCAAAATCACAACTGTTCGTGTTGGGTCTTGAACAAAAACAAGTTGGTGCACTCCTGAGAACGTACCTGTCAGAGCATGTTGTGTGTGGAAAGTTGGTGCCTCAGGACTTGTAGGTTCGTTCCCTTCAGCGTGTAGCATGTAATTTCTGCTATTCAGTACTACTGTGCCACCCTAGTGTGAAGCAATAACTTCTCCGGCCTGTGAGGCTTCAGTCCCCCAACATAACTGCAGCTGCCTTCCTACTGCAAAAACAACAAAATTTAGCCAGAGACGATAGGGCTGTGAAGATCTACCAAGCAACCAAAATTACACATGTGAGTTGGAATTATTCAACGCCCATGTGAAACATGGCCATTTTTGGAGGTGTTGCACTAAATTTTCAACATGGCCTTTTTGGGATCCCTCCTCATGAAGAGTACCAGTTTCATTTTGTTCACTTGTCCTGAAAGGTGATTTTGCAGAGCAAACATGCTATTCTGTGCCACAGGTGAGAAAACATGTTTTGAACAGATTGTAGAGAATGACAGAGGTACATATTTTATTTTTTTTATTTTTTTTATTTAGTTGTTTAACCAGGAGTAGCACATTAAGTTGAAAGCTTTTATACAGGAGCTACCTGGAACCTGTTATGAAGGAGGTGTGCAAAAATGGCAGGGTTAACAATGTGGAGTGAAAATAATGTAATTTGGTGATGTTAGGAGCATGCATAGGAACTGTGCAATACACACTCATAACGCAGTATTTTTTTGGAACTTTTTCACCAGGTTTGCAACATGGGACCCCACCTCATGAACAGTGACACTGTCATTTTGTGAATCGGTCCTGAAAGGTGGTTCTGCTTAATGACCGTGAAATCACCTTTTGAGACCGAGTAACAAAATGACAGTGATAATTTTCACAATGTGGAGTCCCCAAGAACCCCATGTTGAAAATTTGGGGCAAAAATTCCAAAAATGGCTGATTTATCATCATAAGCTGAAAACCCTATTGAATGGCATTATAGCACGCTTATCTTAAATTCTTCAGTTCGTGGTTCGGCTTTGAAGAGTACAGACATGTCCCAATCCAGAGAAGACGATAGTGCCGACCTCCAGAGGTAAGTATGCAGTAAGGGGGGGGTGTGAGGAGGTGGGTGCTCAGTGAGTAGGTGGGGATGAGGGAGGGGGACTGGAGTGATGACGAGGGACTGTTTTCTTTTTTACAGGAACAAAAATGAGTGGCGCAACGATGAGGGATCATTTTCTTGTTTACAGGAAACATGGATTTTTGGCATCGGGGTTGGAGCTGTGGACTGGTCCTCACTGGGACCCCTCCTTCCCAAATTGGACCACCGGTTGGGTGCTGCACTCTCCGTGGGGCTTCTGCTGCGCGGAGTCAGACCGTGGAGAGAGATTTCTGAAAAGAAAAAAGGTGCCAACTTTTGAACTGCTGGTGCAGTTTAAATAGCAACACTTCAGCACCAGTTGTGGCAGTTGGAATTTTGGCATTAGGGGTTGGAGGTGTGGACTGGTCCTCGCTGGGACCCCCTTCTTCCCCAAATCGGACAAAGACTTGGGCGCTGCACTCTCCCATGGGGCGCTCCTGCTGCGAGGAATCAGACCACGGAGAGAGATTTCTGAAAAGGAAAAAGGTGCCAACTTTTGAACTGCTGGTGCCGTTTAAATAGTAGCACTTCAGCACCAATCGTGGCAGTTGGATTTTTGGCATCAGGGGTTGGAGGTGTGGACTGGTCCTCGCTGGGACCCCATCCTTCCCCAAATCAGACATGGACTTGGGCACTGCACTCTCCCATGGAAATTTTTTTCCCACCCACCCACCCTGTTGCATCCTCCCTTTAAATGCTTGTAAGCCCTCCCTTAAATGACTATGGACCCTATTAACAGGATGGGTATGGCTGGAAAATCAGTTTTTCTGTCTTTGACTTCTTTCACTAGCTTTTGGCATCTCACATTGAATGGGGTTTGTTGCATCATGCTGCTTACTTTTTCCTGTACCATTTGATAATTGCACACTCCTGCCTACTCTCTTAAATGACTCTGGGATGTCGCTTTGGGAGTTTTCTGGGCCATCAACAGCAAATGTTAGTGTTCTCTAGGTTTCCTGCTAGCATATACCTAACTGTCTGTAATCTCTGGGGTGAGAGTTTTTGCAATTATTTCTGGGTCACGGTTTGACTGTCTATGCTGAATGCCTATACAATATCAGGCAGACCCTGTCCTTACTAGCTGTACTAGAGAACTATGAACTCTGACCTGACTCCACTCATGTTACCCCTCCCGTTCCTGCTGTCACTTTGAGTTGGGTATCACTGGCCATTGCTGAGATCAAATCTGAAATGGAGACTCCCAGGTCTACCAGGGAAGGTACCATGCCCTCCTCACCTTGTGCTGTCATCTGCATTGGTCTCCTCTCTGGCCTTTTTCTCTCCCTAATGGTTATTGACTCTTCTAGGTTGTCTGGGGACCATTGGGGTATTACTGTCCCCGATGAGGTGTTTGATTTCACCTTCTCTAACCTCCTAGCTCATGATAGACTACATCATTAACCTACCTGCTGTCTTGACCTCAGATGCCTTCTGTGTGCTGCTATTGTGAGAAGATGACTAGCCCATAGGCCCTCGGTCAGAGGTACCCCCACATAAGGTATCTCTTCTGGCTCTTCCTGGTGATACTGGCCCTTGCTGGTGACATCGAGCTAAACCCAGGTCCCGCCTATCAGACCTCTTCACTCCCTGTGTGTTGGAAGTTACATAGATACATAGAAAGTGTAGGCAGATGAGGGCCTTTGGCCCACCCAGTCTGCCCATTTGAGCTTGTAAGTTCAGTTTATGTTTTCCTAGAAGTCTGTTGCCACTTACCCTGACCTCCAGAATTCCTTTATGTCTATCCCATGCATTCTTAAATCCTGTGATTGTTTCAGCCCCCACCACTTCCTCTGGCAGGGTGTTCCACTTGTCCCCCACCCATTCTGTGAAGAAATTCTTCCTCATGTTTCCTCTGAATCATCCTCCCCTCCAACTTCATCCCATGCCCTCTAGTCCTGGAACATCTTTTCACTTAAAAATAGTGTATTCCTGCACTCTGTTCCTCCCTGTAATACAGCGTATGTCTCTATCATATCCCCTCTCTCCCTCCTCTCCTCCAGGGAGTACATGTTCAGTTCCTTCAACCTGTCCTCATAGGACTTGTGATGCAATCCATGCACCATCTTTGTTGCCCTCCTCTGAACCTTCTCTACCCTGTCTATGTCCTTACATAGGTAAGGTCTCCAGAACTGTACACTGTACTCCAGGTGGGGCCTCACTAGTGTCTTATATAGTGGAATTATGACCTCCCTTTTCCTGCTGGTGATGCCCCTGCCTATGCATCCCAGCATCCTATTTGCTTTACCTGCTGCCTTGTCACACTGTTTCCCTACCTTGAGGTCATCAGAGATGATAACCCCAAGATCCCTTTCTTGCTTGGTGCATGCTATATCCTCACCCCCCAGCTGATATATTGTGCCATGGTTTTTGTGCCCCATATGCATTATCTTGCACTTCTTTGCATTGAATTTCAACTGCCAAACCCCTGACCATTCTTCAAGTTTCTGAAGGTCCCTTCTCATTCTGTTTACACCCTCTGGTGTGTCAACTCTGTTACAGAGCTTTGTGTCATCAGAAAACAGTGAAATTCTGCCTTCTAGGTCCTGCACAATGCCACTGATGAAGATGTTGAATAGGACCGGTCCCAGCACTGATCCCTGTGGTACTCCACTGGTCACTCTTCCGCCTGTGGAGTGACAGCCATTTACCACCACCTCTCTGTCCTGCCGCCCAGCCAGTTACCTACCCACCACACTACTGTCCTGCCCACACCCATATTCCCCAGTTTGTGTAATAGTATTCTATGTGGCACAGTGTCAAAGGCCTTGCTGAAGTCCAGATAGGCCATGTCCACTGCCCTCCCCTGATCCATCTCCCTAGTCACCCAGTCAAAAAATTCAATGAGGTTGGTCTGACATGACCTCCACCTGGTGAAACCATGCTGCCTTGGGTCCTGTAGTCCATCGTTGACAACCAGATGTTCCACATTAAGCAAGCTGAGCAAGGGGTGAAAAATTGCTCATTTTAACATTCGCAGTCTACTGCCCAGCCTTGATTAACTTTCTGCCTGGGCCATGCACTGTAAGCCTGACATACTAGGCATTACACAGACCTGGCTGAAACCCTCAACACCTGACTCAGCATGTGCACTCCCTGGTTATGAGTTTATTAGACTAGATCATCTGGGAAAAAAGTGGAAGGGGTGGTATTCTAATTTACTATAAGAGTCATCTTAGGGTGACTGTGGTAACCCATCAGCAGTCCTCCCTGTCTTCCTGTGAGCTGCTGCACACTGTGTTGTTACTAGTAAATACAAAGAAGCTGCATGTTATATGCACATACAGTCCCCCCCAGGGTGGTCTGCCTGGGCTTACCCACCTCCTGGATACCATTGGTCCTTATGCTGGGGATGATGAATTTTTGATCCTGGGAGATGGTAACTTAAATGGGAATGGAGGTAATTCCAAGCAGTTTGAAACTCTGCAGGTGAGTCTCGCCCTGACTCAGCTTATCCAGGAGCCCACTAGATGGTCTGCTAAAGGTGGAACTAGCTCCCTACTGGACTGGGTTCTATCAAATCATCCAGAGAGGATCAGCTTCATCAGAACCCTACCTGACTCGACCTCAGATCACACCCCAGTGTTTCAAGTGTGGAAAGTCCCCCTTCCAAAAATTCCCCACAAAATCATTCATGTTAGGGATTTTTCTAGGTTTTATCTGGGGTCATTACATGAGGATCTGAGGATAACTGACTGGTCAGGGGTGCTTGGTGCCTATGACCCCTCTACTGCTTTCTCCCAGTTTCTAAATATTTTTGGTGCCCTGCAGGACAAGCATGCCCCCCTTATTAGGCAGAGAGTAAGGGGGTCTGCCACAAAATGGCAGCGCAGGAACCTCTTAGCCCTCATGCATACAAGAGACAAGTGTTAGGCTCACTTCAAAGGTACGTTGGATCTGTCCATCTTCCAACAGCATAGAAAGCTCAGAAATGAGTGCAAAAAGCCATCAGGGTGGCAAAAAGGGAATACCGTAAATCTGCCCTTCTTAGCTGTGCTAGGGACCCACGAAGGTTCTGGAGGAACATAAAAAAAACTTAGCGGCTCTTCCAACTCTGGGGTATCTGATATGATCATTGGTGGGTCAAGTTGTAATAATCCACTTACGATTGCAAACGCTTTTAATTCCCACTTTTCGGACTTGGCTGAACTTACCTCCCTTTTCCCTGCTATAGAGAATATCAGTGACCCCTCGGCCTCCATCCCTCAGGAGGTACACTCCTCTCACCCATTATTTTATCTCAGGGCTGTGTCTGTCATGGAGATGCAGAGACTTCTCTCTGGTCTCTCCCCACACTCCAGTGCTGGCCATGATAACATGGAGCCCAAGCTTCTGAATCTGGGTGCTCCCCACATTGCCTTCCCAGTGGCACATATCTTCAACTTGCCCCTTGCCACTAGTGTTACCCTGACACTTGGAAAGTGTCGAGGATTGTCCCATTCTGAAACAAGGTAGCCCCAAAGTCCTGGACAACTACCATCCAATTACCATCCTATCGGCCATTAGCAAACGCCTAGAGAAAGTTGTGGCCGAACAGCTCACTGAGTACATTCAGGCTCATAAGTTGCTGTCCCTTGCACAACACAGCTATTGAAAAGGGTATGACATATCCATGGCCCTTGTCTCTGTCTCAACTAGCATCAGGGCAGCCATGGACCAGGGCAAACTCTCTGGGGCCATATTCATTGATTTATCCAAGGCCTTTGACCTTGTGGACCATGCATTACTTTGCTCACAGATGCAGTCACTTGGCCTGCCCCTCGTGCCTTGAGCTGGCTGAGAAACTACCTCCAGGGCAGACTACAGCAGACCAAATTCAACAAGGTCCTCTCTGACCCCACTCCGGTGACCTCTGGGGTCCCACTGGGATACAGGGATCATTTCTGGGGCCCCTTCTCTTTTCTGCATTTGTTAACAACCTCCCTGCTGCTGCTTCCAACTGTAGTGCCACCCTTTATGCAGATGATCTAGTCATCCTTGGACATTCCCGGGACATTGGGTTCTCAACCTTCAGCTGAGTGAGGACTTTAGGAATATTCAGTCCTGGGTAACATCTCACAAGCTGGTCCTCAACCTAAAAAAAACTCAGGTCATGCTCTTTGGGTCAGCAGCCAAGATCAGGCCTCCCCTGCCCCTCTTTGTGTCAGTGGTGTGTATGGTGCTCCCCTCCTAACCACGGTTTCTATAAAATACCTTGGGGTGACACTTGACCCCTAAGTTGACCTGGGGTGTCACATCCTACTGGTTTGCAGAGCTGCAAACTTTAAACTGGGTCTTGCCTACAGGGCAAAGAAAAATCTGATGTCTGCCACTCGCTTGGCATTGGTCAGAGGTGTGCTGCTTCCTTCACTTAGCTACAGCCTTCTCCTATTCACTAGCATCTCCAAGGTCCACCGCGCCTGGTGGAACATGACTTACAACAACATCTGTTGCTTTGACCTGGCAGCCCCATGCCTCACCCATCATTGTAAATTATACAACAAACTGGGCTGGCTTTCCCTGGCCAATCACTTGAACTATGTGTTGGGCTGCTTCGTAGGAAAGGTGCTCAGAACCGGCACCCCTCCAGGGTTGGCGCAGCTTCTCTAGCCTGCTGAATCCTCCTCCTACTCCCTCAGGTCTCAGGGTCCTGGGGTGCTCAAAGTTCCTTATAGTCATACCCTAATGGGGGATAGGGACTTTACTAACTGTGCTGCAAGGCTTTGGAACTCCCTTCCTGACCATGTTCATTCTTCCCCCTCACCTAAGTCTCTGGCATTCCCTGTGGGAGCACCTGAAACTGGCCTCTGCGTGTGGGTGTCCAAAGCCACCTTAACCAGGTCTCTAAATTGGACTCACCCAAACCTGGGATCCCTCTTGCAGGCTCTAATGACACTGCTTACTGTCCTTTAACTCTGGGAAACATGTGATTTGCTTGTTTATCTGCTCAGGAATTATGTGGGTTTGGTAAAAGAGTCACTCATACAATGTAATTACCATTGAATGTCTTAGTCTAGTTATTCTGTATATATATATATATATATATATATATGATATATATATATCTATATATACATACCTGGTCAACAAAAGCTAAATAGATAAATAAAAACAAAACATTTGGGAACACTAGGGTGGGCTCCCAGTGTGCCACATGGCTGGAGGGGGTTGGTGGCAGGATACCGACACAGTGATTAGGCACCCCGATGTCGGTATGGGGAAGAAAAAAAAAGGTAGGCACACTGGGGTGGGCTCCCAGAGTGCCGCATGAGTTGGTGGTGGGTGGGGGCTCAGAATGCCACTGAGCTGACAGGATGTCGGCAGGGGGTGGGGGAAGAAAAAAAAAGGTAGGTACACTGGTGCGGGATCCAGTGTGCCACATGAGTTGGAGGGCACAGCCAAATCTTTGGGTACACTGGGGTGGTCTCCCAGTGTGCCACTTGAGTTGACGGGGCACAGAATGCCATGGAGCTGGCGGCAGTGCTGCATCTGTGCATGTGCGGCACTCGCACATGCACAGTTAAGGTAAATGGAATTTTGCCATTCACATAATGGCTCCAGCTGAACTGTGCATGCTTGCAAGTCATGCATGCATAGTTTATGCACTGGAACGTGGAAGTAAAAGCTAAAATAGTGCGGCTGTTCTTCTGTAGTGGCTGATAGTGGTGGAGGGGTTCAATCTCCGTTGAGCTTTCAGAAGGATACTTCCAAAAGTCCAATGGAACGTTCCACGATTGACCATTTTTAGAGCTATGATCCAATCCTAATAGGGCTGTAGGCTCTGCCCACAGCCCTAAAAAGGGGACCTTCTCAGCCAAAGTCTCCTATGGTGATCATCAGTCACACGCTCACAACAATTAGCCAGGGAAAAATGGAGAAAACGTGCAAAAAATACAATCCCATTCCTGATCAAAACATAGATCTCCCCGAAACCTACCTTCAATCACATCCCAGACAGCCTTCTTAAAAAAGGAATCACCAAATGACCCTTGTTCTCATCTGACACCCAAAGCAATTCGGTCCTTAATCCTGGTTGGTTTCCCCATGATTGAGCATTCAGAGCTAGAGAAGATGGGCAGTGAGGGTATAAGAAGTGACGCAAATGCCGTCTTCACAATTGCATCTTGGTTTTCATTTTACCGCTGCAACACAATCGCACATGGAACAGTCATGATTGGTCCTCACAGTGGACCAATCACTAGCCATCTGTACACTGCCCCTAGCATTGATTGGCCACTAAACCTTTGGTCAGCAAAGACAAACAGAACTTCTGATAGGCTGACTTCCAAGTCAGCTTGCTGCTCAATGCTCCTGCACCACTAGCTAAGCTCTTTTTAGCTACCTACAACTAAGTTAGAAAAAAACAGCTCCACTGCAGCCTCCCCCCCCACAACAGTCTGGTTGTGCCCCCATGACGGTGGCCCTGTTTGGGATGTTGGATAAAATCTCCTGGCCCCCTTCAGCCTGAATTATTTGGAAGTCTGTGCTGCATGGAAATGAAGGCAAACATCTGGCAAGTTCTGCCCTCCTTGTTCTTTGGCTGCAGCAAGCTTTAAATAGGCCTTCCTTGGCCATTTCCCTTTCCATTTATTGGAACCTCGGAATAACTCCTTTTGAGAACACGCTCATTATATAGGTTCCACATCAGAGTTAGGCAAACAGTGTAAACATAAGTGATTGCTGTTAAGCAGCAAGAATTAAATATCAAGTAAACAATACATACAATGTTAAACGTAGGCAAGTAATGTAACAAAACATCAAGTTGGCATTGTGCAATGTATGTAAAAATACTGTTAGAAAAAAGAGAGTGAGGGTTAGCAAAGGTAGCCATTAGGTAAGACAGGCTAAGACATACATAATAGATCAGAAGACTTACATAGGGGAGTGTGAATACATCAGCCAGAGAGGCTTCATCTTAAGGGGTAGGGGGAAGAGGATATATTTACAAGTTGTGGCAAAAGGTCCAAGTGGCAGACAACTTTAGGGATGAAAACTGGGGGAAGATAAAAGGAGGATTAGAGGGAGATATTTTAGAGGAGTAAATAACTAAGGGAAAATTGTTTTGGAAGGCCAAGGAAATCAGGAACCAAGAGTAGAAAAACCTTGGGCCATCTAAGGGTTGCCCTGGGAAGAGAATATACAGTATCAAGCCCCTGTAAGAGTCAGGGGATTAGTGAAAGCAGTCACAGGTGGAATTTGCAAAAATATGTTGTTTTTTTTTGCTTTTGTTTGAAAGGGCCTAACATGGCCATGGAAGAAATGTTTGGGGGTAAGGAGTTAAGCCAGTATGGAGCTCAATGAGAGAAAGCCCTCTGTCCTTGGGTGATATGACAGCACTGAATTTTGAAAGCCATACTATCAGTACTTCTGGTGCAGCACTTACTATTATGAGTGGTGAGAAGCTTTTGTACTCCAGAGGGCAGCAGGCCAAGGCTTATTTATTAGCCATCAGGCAAGTTTGGAATTTGAGCATTCTTTAATTGGAGCCAGTCTGTCTTAACATAGAAGTCACATGTATGTGTGAATCTCGCTGAACCGGTTGCAAGATGCCAGGCTTTGTTTAGTGCCATTATAATCCTGTGGAGTGCCATGTCAGTTGTGGAGCCATAGATTATTAGACTGTAGTCCATTAGTGAGACCACCGAACTAAGGATAGCTAGAGTAAGAGCCTCCATGATTAAGATCATAGCCTGCAGGTTCTTAAACCAACTAAGGGGTAGTGAGATTGCATCATTGCATCATATTGAGGGAATATCAAACCCTAGGTAAAATGTTCATTTTAATTGTACTGTTACATCCCCCAAAGTAATAAAGGCAGCACCTCCCATCTTGCTTGATCGGTTGTGCAACCTTCCAGAAGGTTAGTTAGGTTTCTTGTTATCTTCTGTGACATGGAGGTAGAGACCTTAACCCCTAGATAATTATGAATGTATCTGACCAGCTCAGTCCCAGCTGCAGAAGGTCTCTCCATCTTGTATGGGTGTCAAGAGGTAAGATTTTATTTTTTCCCACTTTAAGCTTATATAAACTTCCCCAAAAGCCCTTATCTTCTTTTTAGCTACTGGCATGGAGAATAAGGGGTTTATGTGCAGAAAAATGTCTTCCACAAATAGGGAAAGTTCATATTGTTTTTCCCCAATTATGATTATCTGCACCTCCAGGATGTCATTGACGCATTATGCCAGTGGTTCCAGATATAAGTTAAATAAAAATAGGGATAAGGAGCACCCCTGTTGCATCCCATTCTTTAGCAAAAAGCTGCATCTGACCCCCACTATGGTGTTCGAGTATAGCAGGTTGGCCCAGTGGATGTATTCCTGAGAAATTCCATATTTCTACAATACCTTGAATAAATATTTCCATGAGAAACATAGAAACATAGAATTTGACAGCAGATAAGGACTGCTTGGCCCACCTAGTCTGCTCATTTCCCTACCTAACGGATAAGTTGCAGATCCTAGCTAACGAACAACCTACTTCCCTCTACCCCCCACTAGAATTGCCTTATGTATGTCCCATGCATTCTTGAATTCCCTTGTTTTTGATTCTATAACCTCCTCAGGAAGACTGTTCCATGTATCCACAACCCTCTCTGTGAAGAAATACTTCCTCACATTACCTCTGAGCCATCCCCCCCTCTATCTTCAAATTGTGCCCCTTGTTTTTGCACATCTCTTTTTCTGAAAGATGCTACCCTCCTGGACTTTGTTGATACCCTTGAGGTATTTGAAAGTTTCTATCATGTCTCCCCTCTCCCTCCTTTCCTCAGGGCTGTACATCTTTATTTCCTATAATCTTTCTTCTTATGTCTTCTGATGCAGACCTTGCATCATTTTGGTTGCCCTCCTCTGGACAGCCTCCACCCTGTCTATGTCTTTGTGGAGATGGGATCTCCAGAACTGTACACAGTACTCCAGATGTGGTCTTACCAACTGTCTGTACAGAGGGACAACAACTTCCTGTTTTCTACTTGTGATGCCTCTCCCTATGCATCCTAGTATCCCCAGCCTTCCTTACTGCCTTCTCACATTGCTGGCCCACCTTTAGGTCATCTGATATGACTACCCCCATTTTGTTGTTGTGTATCTCACCCCCATTGTGTACTCTTCCCTGGGTTTTTGTTTCCCAGGTGCATTACTTTGCACTTCTTTGCATTGAATCTAAGCTGCCATACATTTGACCATTACTCCAACCTTGCCAAGTCCCTTTCATACTTTCCACCCCACCTTGTGTATCAACCCTGTTGCAGATCTTTGTGTCATCTGCAAAGAGACATACTTTCCTTTCCAGTCCCTCTGCAATGTCACTTAAAAGGACATTAAAAAGGACTGGCCCCAGTACTGAACCATGCGGTACCCCACAGGTAACCCTCCTTTCTTCACAGTGGACTCCATTTACTATTACCCGCTGTGTCCTGTTGTCCAACCAGTGTTTTACCCAGGCTACCACCCTGGGACCCACTCCCAGGCTGGCTAATTTGTTTATAAATATTTTGTACAGGACTGTGTCAAATGCCTTGCTAAAGTCTAGGTAGGCCATGTCCACAGCCCCTTCCTGGTCTACTACATTGGTCACCCAGTCAAAGAAATCAATTACATTTGTCTGACATGACATTCCTGCTGTGAATCTACGCTGCCTTGGGTCCTGTGCCGCACTGGCTTCTAGGTACTCAACAATTCTTTCCTTCAGAAGTGATTCCATCATTTTCCCTACCACTGAGGTCAAACTGACAGGTCTGTAGTTTCCTGCCTCTGTCTTGCTCCCACTTTTGTGAAGGGGAATCACTTCCAGCCTCCTCCAGTCCTCAGGTACCACACCATCCTCCCATGATTTATTAAAAAGGGTAGCCAGTGGTGTTACTAGTTCTTCCCTTAGTTCTTTTAGAATTCTAGGGTTAATCCCATCAGGCCCCATTGCTTTATCCACCTTCAGTTTTAAGAGTTCTTTCAGAACCCTTTCTTCGGTGAAAGGACTAATATCAATCCCCTTATCCAGAGTACTTCTATTGAATGGATTAGGTATTTCCCTCTGCTTTTCTATTTTGAATACTGAGCAGAAGTATTTGTTCAGTAACCTTGCTTTTTCACTGTCGCTCTCTGCCCAACCACCTTCCTCTTTGTTCAGCCTCAGTATCCCTGCCTTAGTCTTTCTTTGCTCCCTAATGTACCTATAAAAGGTTTTGTCCCCCTTCTTAACCAAGTTGGCTATCTTTTCCTTGGTTTGGGCCTTTGCTATTCTGATTGCCTTACCCACTTCCTTCTGCTTTAACTGGTACAGTTCTCTGTCCTGCTCCTTCTGTGTTTCCTTATACTTCCTGAATGCTGTCTTTTTCTCCCTTACCTTCCCCACCACTTCATTTGAGAACCATAGTGTTTTTTTCTTTCATTTTGATTTGGTTATTTGCTTCACACAAAGACTTGTTGCCTCTGTGGTGGCAGTTTTGAAGTTTCCTCATTGTTGCTTCACCCCACCTTCTTGCCTGTTTGCTAGTGCTTTTCTGAGGCGCTCTCCCATTCTGACAAAATCAGCCCTCCTGAAGTCCAGTACCTTCACTTTTGTGTGGCTTGACTCTACAGCTAAGTTTATCATGAACCACACTGTTTGGTGGTCGCTTGTTCCCAGATGGCTACCCACTTCAAGATCAGAGATCCTCTCGCTGTTCCCATTTGAGAGTACCAGGTCTAAGATTGCTCTCTCCTGAGTGGGTTCCAAAACTAGCTGTCTGAGGCATGCCCCCTGTAGGGCATCAAGAATGGCCCTGCTCTTGGACGTGGCTGCAGCAAAGGTGCTCCAGTCAACATTTGGCATATTCAGATCCCCCATCAGCAATATCTCCCCTTTCTCTGCCATCCCAAGGATGCCTTCTATTATTTCCTTGTCCATTTCCTCCCCCTGAGATGGGAGTCTGTATACAACCCCTGTGCAGATTGTGGAGCCATTTCCAGTCTCCAGGGTGACCCACAGTGCCTCCTCTCCTCCCTGTTTACCTTTAGTTCTATTGCTTTAATCCCTTCCCTTACATAGAGAGCTACTACTCCTTCTCTTTTTCTTCCATCCCTGTCCCTCCTGTAGATTGTGTACCCTGGTATGTTGACATCCCAGTCATGGTTCTCTGTGTACTATGTTTCTGTGACTGCCACAATATCTAGGCATCCCTCTTCCATCAAGGCCACCATTTCAGGGAGCTTTTTACCTAGATTACAGGCATTGGTACTCATTACCCACCATTTTATTATGGCTTTATTTTATTTTTTTTGCCCCATCTCCCTGTCCCTACTACCTTTGTCTTTTTCTCCATTTACCCCTGCCCTTCCTCCTATTGACTGCTCTATCTTGGTGTTTACCTCACTAATTACTCTGATTTTTTTGGGGGGGGCTAGGATTTCCCTTCTTCTCTTCAGTGCCTCCCCCCTTGGCTAGTTTAAATGCTTGCCATTGAAACATTTAAACCTATCACCTAGGATCCTGGTTCCCCTCCAGGATAGATGCAGACCATTATGCCTGTATAGGCCTGCATCCCACCAGGTGTGGCCCCAGTCCCCAATGAAGCCAAATCCCTGAGCTCTGCACCAGCTTTTCAACCAGTCACTGAATCCGATGGTGCAGAGTACCCTAGCCTCATCCATGCCATAGACAGGTAGCACTTCTGAGAACGTTACCGTGTGTGCTACTTGTCTAAGGCCCCTCCCCAACTCCACAAACTCCTGTTGCACTGCTCTGATCCCATTCTCAGCCAGGTCATTTGTCCCTAGGAGAATAATGACATCCAGCTCCCTCCCCATTGCTGCAGCTCCCATGATCCTGAGGATTCATTTCCTGTCCCTCCAAGCCTTGGCACTGGGCAGGCACCTTACCTCCCTTCCCCTCCCTCCCCCAGTTCTACCCCCTTAACAATTGAGTCCCCCACCAGGAGTTGTTTCCTTCCCCTGTGGGGTCCTAGGCCACCCTCCTGTGGGTCTCCATTGTGGAGGTTCCCAGCATCCTCCTTGGTCTCCACTGCAAGTGCCTCCATAGAAGAACCATGCTTTGCCAGAGTGGTGAATGAATTGTGGAGAGGCACAACTGGAGGGATGCACTTCTGTTCCACCACCCTCACCCTCCCTGAGCCCACCGGGGTCCAACCACTCCTCTTTCTTGGCAACCTCTGAGGTAGTGGTGGTGGCCTGGGTGGTCACTGGGTGGGAGAGCAGGTTTCCTGAATCCTTGCCAGGTCAGCATGGAGATGAACAGCCTCCTCCCTCAGACCAGAAAGGTACCTGTAAATAGGGCAGCAATGCAGTCTCCAGAATGTCTCCCAGAAGACTGCTGCTCTGCAGCCAGTGCATTGCACCACTCCCCACATGTATGTGTCCCTTCCAGTTATAGATGCATTTTTGGTTTTTGTTCTTGTTTTAGTGTGTGCAAGCTTGTGAGTGTCTCTACCCCCAATTCAGTGTGCTGTGCCTTTAAGGATATGAACAAGTGTATGTTGTTAGCAGTTTTGGGGAAGTGATGCCAGAGCCCCTGCTATAAAGGAAGCTATGTCATTGGGGTGGGTAGGATGAGAGTAAACCTATGTAGTCCAGAAACAATCACCTACAACTCTTACCCTCCACCCTGGGGAGTGCCTTCCTTTCAGACACCTATTTCACAAAGGCTAAGTAACAGGTCTAGTCACAATTGACTGCAAATATCTCCCAGATACAGTTCCTCCCTGGCAAATTAAAGTTAAAACTAAGAAAAGTTCACCCTAAAAACAGAATCAATACTAGTTACTTACACAGGTCCAAAAAGTAATGATTCAGTTCAGTGTAGTCTAGAAAATAACCTCCTTGATTCAAGAAAGCTGTTGCTGTTTTCTCACTCTCTCTGTCTCAGTCTCAGCAGACAGAGACCACAAACAACTCCAGTTATAAATCCTCAGTTCAACTAGGCCCCTTTCAGCTCCTTCCCTTAACAGACACCTATTTCACAAAGGCTAAGTAACAGGTCTAGTCACAACTGACTACAAATATCTCTCAGCTACAGTTCCTCCCAGGCAAATTAAAGTTAAAATTAAGAAAAGTCCACCCCAAAACCAGAATAAATACTATTTACTTACACAGGTCCAAAAAGTAATAATTCAGTTCAGTGTAGTCTAGAAAATAACCTCCTTGATTCAAGGAAGCTGTGTCTGCATTCTCACTCTCTCTGTTTCAGACCCTATTAAAACCTTTCTCTGCATCCAGTGAGGCCAGCATCACAAAGGTGTGGATGTCCCTGGATGTGGAATGATACATACCCCTTAATCCTGACCCTTTTAGTATGTCTCAACAACCATTTCTTGACCCAATATAATAATTACTGTTGTTTTCCCCACTAAATCTCTCAGTTTAGTAAAAACTCCTCCATGCAGGACCAAATCAAAAGTTTTTGAAAAATCCAGGAGTACTATATCCACTGGTAAAACCCAGTCAAGGGATTTACTATTTATTTATTGAAATGTTTCACCAGGAAGGCACACTGGACAACAAGTTGCTTGTCTCCTGGTTCAACCTGGGGGAAAGGGGTACATGGACTAATAACATAGAACATTTTAAGGTACCATTTACAAAATGTTACATGCATTGAAAAAAATGTTTGGCAGCAATATTCGGCAATAACAGACAAAGATGGAAAAACATGACAGCAATTACAGGAGGCACCTTGTACAAAATAAAGGCTGGTAGATGGGGAACTCAGGATAAAATTGTGAAAAAACAGGTAGGGATACTAGCAAGGCAAGGACGTGTTATTGTAAGTGTGTCAGGTAGGGGAGGTTCATTAAGTGCCAGGTGGGACAACGTTATTGGGAAAAAAGGAGACGCTAAAGGGCGAAGAGGAAAAATAAGGGGGGATGGAAAAAAGGGATAAGGGGGATGGAGAGGGAGGGAGTACAACTCACAGGGATCATCACTGGGTGTTTGGGAACCCTGTAAGTTGGTGAGGTGGCTGCAGGACATAGGGGAGAAGTAAGGGAAAGAGGTGCAAGGAGGAGAGGGGGGAAGGAAGAAAGAGGATGAGAAGGGCTGCAGTGTGGTCCCAAGGAGAGGGAGATGGGGGAGGTTCTGGATCATAAGATGAAATAAGATTAGTAACACATAACCTTCCTTTGCAAAAACCATGTTGTGAGTAATCAAAATTGTGGATGTTACATGTTTGTCTTTCTTGTTTTGTGTAGCTACAGTATACCCTTTTATGCCATTTTAGATTGTCATTTTTACAGCTGTATAGCGGAGCTATACATGACAGTTAACTATTACAGAGAGAGAGAGAAGGGAACTCCAGCACATCACCAGATTCTGAACAAAGCACACAATTTTGGAGCTGAAGCACTATCACTCCATTACTTGAAGGCAAGGAAAGGCACATTTTATTTATCCTGCAGCCAATCCCTGAGGATATGGGTGCCTTATAATAAAAGGTAGGGTCAATACAGACACAGCATACAGTAAAAATGTTAAACAGTAAATACAAAAATACATTTCAGCAAAACTGAATGACTTCATAAAATTTATACAGGTCAGTCAACTTTGTCAGTGAAGGCAAAATAGAATAGGTGGGCCACCAGCCCAATTTTTAACAGCTCGACCATTGGGGCCTCCCAGATAGCAGCTTGCAAAGTGTTCCACAGGGTCAGCCAGTTAGCACTAAAGGCATGGTAGCCCAATGTTTTTAGCCTGACCCTGGGAACATCAAGGCGGCCCAAGGTCGAGGAGTGGAGAGAACAAACCCAGGAGGCAGGTGTTAGGAGATCCACCAGATAACCAGGGAGTAGCTAGTATAGGGCCTTATAGGTGATCAAACCCACCTTGAAGAGGACCCTCCACCTAACAGGCAGCTAGTGCAGAGTCCGCAGGACTGGGGTCACATGACTGGATCTGCCAGGTCCATCAGCAACCTAGCCACTGTGTTCTGCACCAGCTGCAGTTGGTGGAGGGTCCTGCCAGTGACACTGAAGTATAGACCATTGCTGTAATCCAGTCTTGAAGTCACAAAGGTGTGCACCAGTGAAGGCAGGTCTTCAGGAGGAACTAGGGGTTTATTCCTGTCTATGTTCCTCAAGTTGTAAAAATCAATTTTGACCATAGATTACACCTGAGCTTCAAGTGTCAATCTGCTGTCCAGAACAATGACAAGATCCTCCACCGTAGGGGAGGTCATCAGTGGTGTGGATCCCAGAAACAATCCTGTACCCACTCCAGAGGCACTCCCATCACACTCATGACCCAGCTCAATCACCAGTACCTCTGTCTTGTCCGGGTTCAGTCACAACCAGCTAGAGGACATCCAGTCATTGATCTCAGCAAGGCAGTCACTTCCACAGTATTGTGTGTTCCCGGGGCAAAAGACAAATACAGTTGGGTATAATCTGCATAGCAATTAAAGTCCACACTGCATTGTCTAAAAAACTCTCCCAGGGGCAGCACGTTTACCATGAATAACATAGATGACAAAACTGAACCCTGAATTTCTCCACATGACAGGGACCTTGGGGAGGAGGAGAAATTCCCCATCCCCACCCATTGCTCCCTGCCAAAGAGATAGAACTCAAACCAGTTGATGACAGTACCAGTGAGTCCAAAATACTCTTCAAGGTGATCAAGAAGCATGATGTGATCCACAGCATCAAAAGCTGATGAAAGATTGAGGAGAACAATAATTGACCTGTCTCCTCTATCTCTAGTCCTGAAGAGGTCATTATGCACCCTGACTAATGCCATTTTAGTGCTATGCCTAGCCCTAAAACCCAGCCATAATGACTATTAGATGTCAAAGGCCACGAGGTGTTCTTTGAGCTGTTGCACTTCTAGTTTCTCAACAGCCTTGCCTAAAAATGACAGGTTGGAGATTGGACAGCAATTCACCAGGATGTCTGGGTCGAGAGATAGCTTTTTCAGGAGGGGTCTCACCAGAGCCTCTTTCAAGGCATCCAGAAAGATTCCCTCCAACATCAAAAACTGGACAATCTCAGCGAACACCGGGCCTATAGTTCTGACACATCTCATCAAGAAATGAGTCGGGGTGAGGTCCAATTCATAATAAATGTGCTTCAGCTTCAAGATCATCTGAATGACCTCAGCCACCTCCACCAGTTTAAACTCATCCCAGACTAACGGAGTGCCTCCGCTCCTTCTTGGCTGATCACTGCGAGACAAACCTTGTCTCACTGACGGAATCCCCACCTGGATGGAGGACACTCAGTCAGAGAGAAACAGAGCAAACTCTTCACACAATGTGATTGATAAAGCTTTTTTTGGCTGTAGACAGATGGGATATAACAATCTGTCCACAGTCCAAAAGAGTTGAGTTGGTCTGCTTTTCCCTGCAGCAATCTCCCTGGAAAGGAACTCTGCCTTCTTAAGGCTCATTGCCCCTTGGTACTCATGGTAATGAGCACACAAGGCCAGTTTGTCCCCCTCTGAGTGGGTCTTTCACTAGCAATGCTCCAACTTTGGATCCTTGATTGTCATCTCCTTGAGATCCCCATCAAACCAAGGAGATCTCAAGTGAGAGGATCTGGGTTATATTCGGACTGGTGCGATGGCATCAAGTGCTTTGGAGACCACCTTATTGTAGGCAGCCATTGCCTCACTCATGCTAACTGCACATGCAGTGTCTACACTAGATAAATTCATCATTGCCAGGAGTCCCTCTGGGGACAATCCCCATAAAGGGTGGTAGTTGACCATCTCAGCAGGGGAGGGACTTTGAGGGGAGCCTGGAACAGGAACTTCACTGTGCAATGATCAGACCAAATGACCTGATCAGTCCTGAGGTTAACAGCCTCAAGCCTCAGCGAGAAGACCAGGTCAAGCATGTGGCCATGGTGATGGGTCTCAGAAATAATGACTTATGTCATGCCCAGTGATGACATCTACTGGAGGAGATCATAACCAAATTGCAAGGATTTGTTGTTGACCCAGGCAGTGAAGTCCCCCAAAATGAAACATCTGGGGGACTGCAACACCTCACCGATGATGAATTCCATGACCAACTGCAGGAACTCTCCTCCCGGCCCTGAAAATAAGGAGAATCCTGCAGCCTGCATCTGGATCCCCACGTACTGCTATATACTAAAAAGACCTGGCAAATCCCACTGGGGGCATAGTGAAGCCAGAGTCAGATCTAAAGCAGATGGCCACAACCCTACCCCTGCATTCCCTCCTTGGGCAGTGCACTACAGAGAATCCAGAGGGAACAGCTGCCTCCAGTACTGGCCAGGCATCATCACTTAATCAGGTCTCCATAATGCAAGCCAGGTCAACCAAGGAAATCAAGTCTGCCATAATTGCAGTCTTGTTCCTCATTGACCTGGCATTGTGTAGCACAGCCCAAAGGGGATTGGTAGGCACTGCTGTCATCCCCTGGCTACCTGCCCACTCGGTCTGGTGGGAATTCTGGGGGATGGAGATGAAGCATTCTGCTGTCTCGATTCAATACTGCGCCCCCAACAGCTACACTATTTTCTTGCTGCCAATCCCAATGCATTCTAAGAAATAAATATCAAACTCTTTAAAATGTTTTTGAAATAATGGAAGCAACAGTTCATTGTTGTGGTCACTACAGTGTGGTAGGAGATTTAGAGCACCTAAGTAGAATGCAAACATGCCTTCACTTGTATGAGAACTGCAAAGCTGTATCTACTCACTGAGAGAAAACAGGACATATAAAAACAATCCATGATTTTTGACAGCTGATCTCAGACAGAGTTCTTGAAAAGCCCAGGGCTGCTCAACAGCTTGCAGTGTGCTTGTCTTCATACAATCCTGGACTGACTCCTGAAAAGAACATTTGATTATAATGAGATACCAGAAAGCTGCCTTCTTCCCTGGCCCCTAAATGTCACTCAGAGCAAGACACTACAGGAGCCCATCAGTCACTCCATGCACCTCCCCTTCCTAAAATTCATACAGGTTTCTCCTGTCAGTCTTTCAATTTTCAGCCCATTAATCTTCTACCAAAATGAATAGAAAACAATTAACATATTGTTTTTCGGTCATACCGATGACTTCAACTCACATGCTGCACTGCTGAAATCGTTTTCTCATATTGTTGAGCTTAAAGAAGCTTCCAAAGGCATCTTTTTATCTACAGTAAGACTACAACTAGGTTTCTGTTTTATCAGATCTTTTAAAAATATGTTGAACACTACAAGGCAAACTACAAATGCATCAATTTCCAAGTCTGGTTATTTATTGGTGCTGCTGGTCTAATGTCCAAATTCATCATTTTTATTTTCCCACCATTAGTTTACTGTGCTTAATACTTCCAAACCTATTTTTTGTTATCAAATATTTATTTTTAAAAAAGAAACATTGATTGCTGTTTGCATTTGATTGTATAGTACTTGTGTGTGTTGGGGGGGGGGGGCACAGTGGCACTGGTGATGACCAGGTAAGGCTGCAAAGACTATACAAGTATCATGACTTACCTGGTCATTACTAATGTAATATATACCATACAGTAATGTAGGCGATGGCATAATTACTGTATGTCTAAAATCTAAATGATTTCCTGCTTTGCTGGTCAATAATTGCTTTGTTTCACACACCATTTTCCTCAGCTGTGCATGTCTTTAATGAGCTGTCACTGGGTTTCTACTTGAACTGTGGCATGCATTTCTGTTGCCACCTGTAACAGAGCAGTTATACACCACTATGATTTATCCTCTTTACAATCAATTTTTCACACACTTATTTATCTTAAAGTATTGTATATAAGAAGAATCATTCTCAAATACTGTAAATTAAAACAATAGTTGACAGTTGCCTTTTCTTGAGCTCCATCTTTGTGAATAGTCTTTTTTTTGGTTGCCAGATGGTGCTTGCCTCTCATTATCTGAGCAGTGTACTTCTTTTATCTTCAATGAATCTGTTTTTTCTTTTTTTCGGTCTTCACATTTTCCACATTACAGTACTGTACTGACCCTTCAAATGTGTATTTGTGTATGGGGGTGAATGTTTGCAATGTACTGTACAGTAATTTGCCTCTTTATAAAATGGGGTAAACAAATCAATCATCCTGATTGGCTGTTTGAGCTTCCCAGCTGTGTCCTTAATCCATGATATTTTAGCCAACCCCCACTAACGTCTGCCACTCTGCCCCTTTACAACAACGAATCACTGAGCTGTGCCAAGCAGAAACACAGCCTGGCACAGCTCAGCGAGTGACAGCAGGAAATCAGTAGTCCACGCTGACAGCTGCGCATACAACACATAGCCTCTCTGTGCCTCTCTAAGCCAAAAAATAATTAAATTCAACCAAGCACCCTGCTCCCACTGCTCTCCCTGCCCCAAGCAGCTGAAGCACATTAGCTTATGTAAAATCAGCTCAAAGCAAAAGTTTCCCCCAAAACTAGTAACCTGTGCTGCTCAGATGAAAAAAAACGGCAATCGTATTCAAGCTGCATTATACGCGTGCAGCCAGGACACCTCAGAAATTCAATTCACAGATAAGCTCTTCCACTAGCTGTTTTCTCTTTCAAACATACATAAATACAAAAAAAAAATTTTACTTTCCTGACATGACTGAGCGAGTGTCCGCATTGTGAAAAAACGTGATTCTGAAATTGTGAAGTATGGCAGCTGGCACGGAACATACTCGTAAATGGGACACTAGCTCTCAAGTCAATGGCCACTCAGCATTCCTCACAGAGACACAGTATGTGAGAAAAAATGTGTACCACAGGGACATACTGTGTTTGGGTCAGGAAACACAATCTGTTTGTGAGTAAGGCGGCTGGCGGGGGAGCCTCCGTCTGCTGACCATTAATTTTTCAGTTTGTATTTATTTCTTATTTTATATATATATATATATATATATATATATATATATATATATATATTTTCTACATGTGTGTGTGTGTAGTGCGGGGGGGAGGGGGATACTAACCTCAGGACTATGTGTTTTGAATGGAGGAGAGACCTCTACTGGCTAGCTAGTCAACCTGAAATACAGCACAATACAGTAATGGGGACTATTTTTTTTTATAACTTGTATTAAAACACTCTTTTTGAAAACATTTTGGACATTTTCTTTCCTCCTTTTTTTTTTACTTTAGTGTACCCATTTTAGAAGTGCAATAACACACTCCAAGGTGTGGTTTATCACCTGATAAGAGCACTCCCAGTGGCATAAGGCACTCGGCGCAAGCGCCTTGTGCCTTTGTACACCCCTTGGCATGCTCTCATCAGGTGATAAATCACACCTCATCATGTGCTATTGCTTGTGTACAGTACTGTTTGAGACTCTTCAAAGATGTTTTTTATACTGGTGTACTTTTCATTATTTGAGCCATCATGATAATCATTTTTATTTTAAATGTTTAAGTCACAATCAATACATTTTATTCTTTTTCGTATTTCTTTCTTTGACCTCTGTGTGTCTTTAACATTTTTTCTACATTTATTTATTTCTGTAGTGACTGTTGACTTTAGTGATGTCTGTCTGTGTGCGTGTACTGTGCAGTGTATGTGTATGTGTACTTTGTGCTTGTGCTTGTATTATATATTTCTGCAGTGACTGTTACTTTAGTGATATCTGTCTCTGGGTGTCTTTCATAGTCTTGCACCATTTTTCATGTGCAGCTTATTACAGTAAATATATAAGTGATATACAATGGTGAGCTGTCAGATAAATGATTTATTTACACAAGTGCTGTTTGACCTTGGGTAACCTCACGAGTGGTGTAAGCCATGAGTGAGATGTCCAAGGCCAAACAGCACAAGTGTAGATAAATCATTTTTCTGACAGCTCACCATTGTATATTTCATGTATGCAATAGGGATGCTTGTTGTCAGTGCAGGGATATTTGCTTTTGATTGTTTATCTTTTTCTTTGCATGTTTGTCAAAAAAAGTGAACAAAAAATTTTATTTTCTGCTCTTTTTTGCTAAATTTTAAAAAATCTATAACGTATCTATACATGAGATACCACTCATTTTGTAGATAGTTTTGTGCTGCAGAACTTTCATGCTCACAGCACTGTGCTATTTTTTTCTGTTTTAAAGTTATTTGCATTTGAATATAGTTAGTACTGGTACTGAGGCTGAACATTCTAAATGAGTTCCGGCGTGATTGTGACATATTTACTATGTATATAAATCTGGGATGATGCATCTACTATGTGTATAAATGTAAAATTTGGAATTTATCTCATAGTAGCTCAGAATTATCACATAGGATTTATGTCCATGCCTGTTGCATAAATGTATACATTTTTTCTCTTATCTCTGCCTATGGGACATAATCACACTAGCAGGCACTAGGAGATGCATACAAGCATGCTTCTGAAAGTTCCAGCTGCCATCCCTACTACCACGTTTACTGACTAACAACACTGCTACCTGTTATCACCCAGGTGGCAGTCCTGTAGTGGCAGTGACTGCCCTCCCTCCCCTGAGTATAAGTGCTATATTTGGCAGTCCATGGTTCTAGTGATGCACATCACTATATTTGTGCTATTATGAGACATATTCTATTAGAATTGTGCCCCAGTTGCCTGCAACCCATTTGTCAGTTCTGGACTGATGTATAGGAAAAATTAAAAGAACTGGATGTAAGAAGACTTCAAGAGGACCTCCCCACTGGGACTTGTAAATCCAGAAAGAGATTTGGACTGGGGAAAACTTTATGATATATAGACAAAACATGCTTATTTGGAGTGATATGCTCATGAGTTGGGAAATAAATGGCTCCAATTTAGGCTTTGTGTGGACCTTCAGTTCTTGTTTTTGAAGTCTTCTGTGTTGCAAACCTCTTGCTTTGTAGCCTTGCACTACCCAAGAGTGTCAGAGAACTTGGAAAGTCACCCTAATCATGGATGCTCATGTAAGTTCAAGCTGGTGTTTGCATGCTCCCTTCTCTTTTTGTTTAATCTGCATATCACTAGACATGGGGAGTGGGCTACATAATATTATACTGTCAGTAAGATAGTCCTAAAGTAACTTTATAATTGTTTAAAGGAGATAACACACCTTTTAAAATTTAAACAGATTGTTTCTTGAAGACTGTTACTAGGAGAGGTAGATAGGTAGATTTTATTGATTGACTTAAAGTTATTACAAAAGAAAACATAACAATATAAATATTAACATAGTTTTAAAATACACATAGTCCATAGTCCAAGATTTGCTTTGTTACCTATTATTGTACATTTCACAATTATTTTATATTTTATAAGCCTTTTACAGATTTGTATCTTTTAGAAATCTATACTGTGAATATAATACTTTAGTTTGCATTGAATTAAACAAGTAAATTATTATTTTTTCAGAGGGGAGACCATGGAGGGCTAAAATTGGAGTAAGCCATTTCCTTCTGCTACCTTCATACTGAGAGCAGTGAAGAACAACATGTTTCAAATCATCCTCGAATCCATATTTGCATTTAAATGTTGGTTCAGAAGCTCTTTTCTGTTCATACAAAATGTAATCTGTCCTATAGACTTCTAGTCTAACTCTTGTTATTATCCTTCTTTGTTCTGAACTTGAAAGTAATTTTAGGTAGGGTTCTAATTCATAGTTTTGTTTGATTATTTTTAACCAACTATAGTGGCACTTGCTCTTTATTCTTTCTTCTTGTACTGAGATTGCTGCTAATCTTACCCTATCTTTAACTTTCACAATGATATCTTTAATAGGGAAGATATAAATTTCGTATAAGAGATCCCCTAACCCCAATGGAAATACATTATCTTTGATTAACTTTATAGTGCTTCATGTAAAATCTCTTTGGTGATAAAAAAAAATTGTTCTTCCAAACACATTCTTGGATATCTATTATCTGGCAAAAGGAAGAGATTCAAAACAAAAACAATCCTTCTTTCCAGGACCAAACTTGAAAGGACAGTTGTCCAAGCTTTTTTCTCAGGATATCTGTTGAAAAAGAATGGTAGAGCAATGGCAGGACTAGTGATATTTGTTAAAACATTTTTAAATTTTAAGGTCACCCCATTAAAGATAGAGATGAGTAACTGGCAAATCTTGAAATTGGTAAAAGATAAAACAAATATCATCTTAAGCTATATATATATATATATATATATATATATATATATATATATTTATTAAAGGCAAAAACTCTGTTTAATGCATTAGTTAGGGTTGTTCCACAGCAACAAAAGCGAGAAAATTTGGTGTTAGGGTTGAAAAAACCCTTCAACCCCACAGTCTACCCCAACTGGCATCAGGGTGCACGTTGGGGTTGTTAGCCTAACTCTCTCACCCTATTATGTGTGAGAGAAGCAGAGGTATAGGAAAATGGGGTGAGAGTTAGGACTAACGACCCCAATGCACACCCTGAAGCCAGTTGGAGGGTGGACTGGGGGGGGTCCAAGGGTGTCTGTCAACCCTAACACTAAATTTCCTCACTTTTGTCACTGTGGAACAACCCTAACTAATGCATTAAATAGAGTTTTCTGCCTCTAATTTCCCTTCTTTTTGAGAATGATGATGAGAAATAGTGAATGTAATGCAGCGGTGGGAGTGTGGGGCCCAAAGACATAGTAACAGGAACAGCAATGCATACACAAGGTGGAAATGGAAATGGTATTAGTAAGGAAAATGACAAATGACAGCGCAAAGGGTAACTCACACGGTGGCATACACGGGAATGGTAACACAACCGGGGACATAAACGCAAGATGAAACAGTAAGTGTAACAGTAATGGAACTGCATACCCTGTTTTTGCTGGACAACTGCATAGAGAAACACAGTATGCATTAAGAATGTATGTATTGTAATGGGAATAGAAGCTTAAAATGAGCATTGGAAGTATTTAATTGCATATATCTCAACAACCGTACGATGTAGAAAAAAAAATAAAATTTCACATAAATCATTATTTTCCTGGCTATCATTTTGTATTACATAGCCCACAGGGCTATGCAAGTCATGACAGAAAATCTGTATCTCACACCATTTGAGATATGAGCCTCGAAAGGCGCAGCATATGTTACCATCTTAGTCTATGGGAAAAAATGTCAAATTTGGAGAACTGTAACTTGGGAGCTGTGAAATATTTTTTTACCAAACTGCCAAAAGGCACATCTGTGAGATGTTGGCTGCTTTCCTTCCAAATTTCAGCTCAAAAGACCAAACCGTTCTTTTGCAGCAGGGTGGCAAAGAAGTGTAGTCATTTTGGCCATAGCCTGGAAAAGTAGTGTTGCAATTTGCAAAAGTGTCATGAGTGCGACACTACTTTGCGACACTACTTTTTCCAGAAATGTGGAAAACATATTTCTGTGGTGTTTAACCTCAAAATAAAAACATGGCTATCATCCTTAGGGTTTAACTAGAGGGTCCCAAATTTAAATGCCAAGCATTTCTGTGATCACTAACTGAAAAAAAAAATGGCTGACTCATGACACTACTGGGGTAATTTGCGACACTAAAAACTACATATACGATACTTTTTCACTTTTTGCTAACTTTTCCCATTGACTTATAATGGGAACTTGTTTTTTGAATAACTTTTGAACCATTTAATATTTTTTCATGAAATCTTCAAAAAGTACATCAGGAACTCTGGCCACACGTTCCCTGACATTTTCAGACCTGTCATACAAACTGTGCTACCTATAGGTGAGAGCAAAGAATTTGCCAAAAAAGCATAAATGCACATTTCATTGGCACTTTATAACTCCGCAACCATATATCTGACCAGTATAAAACTTGGCAGATCCCAAGATCTACCATGCCCAATCATGCATACCAAATTTTTGGCAAATTTATTGAACGCTGGCAAAGTTATTAACGTGTAAAAGTTTGACCCTTTAACCTTAAAATGGCTTTTCAACCCCAATATATACATACTATATATATATATATATATATGTGTGTGTGTGTATATATATATATATATACATATATATATATATATATATATATATATATACATACATTAAGATGATATTGGTTTTATCTTTTTCCAGTTTCAAGATTTGCCAGTTGCTCATCTCTATCTTTAATGGGGTGACCTTGAAATATAAAGATGTTTTAACAAATATGGCTAGCTCTGCCATTGCGCTACCATTCTTTTTCTGTTTTTCTGCTGGTAATGTATAATTTGAAAAACCTGGGAAGAGTGGTAATCTTTCATCCATTATCCAAGTTTCTTGAAAGCAAATAATATCTTGTCCTTTTATAAATGTACAAAAATCCTCATCCACTAATTTCTGGAGTAATCTTTCTATATTCCATGTAATTATAACTAGTTCTGAAGTTTCTAACTCTTGTGTTTGAACTCCTTCTACCTGTAGTCATTCACCTGACCCTGGGATTAATCTAGCATTATAAACTACAAATTCTGTTTCCCTATCTGTATGATTTTTCTTGTTTTCTGCTAAAGTTTCTCCATTCAACATATATACCAAACAGGGATCTAATACTTGATATTTTATTAACACTAAGTCTGCTATTTTACTTGATTGGAAAGTTATGTCAATCTGAGGGGATCTAGAAACAGAATGATGGAGGTATATATAACTAATGACATTCTTGTTAATGTTCATTCCCAACTCACATGCATGAAAGAAAGGTAGCTATTTCATGTTTCAATTTTGCTATGGAGAACTCCTTTGATAATTCACAACCAAACATTGACAATGTTCTATTTTCCCATTCTTTCTGTTTTGTGACATTGTACTCATTTGCTACCTTCAAAACTTCAGCTCTTGGATTTTGCTCTATTTCTGCTTGATTTGTATGATTTCTACTACTCAGTATTAGATCCTGTTGCAGGGACAAATCATATACTCCTTTTGTATATAATTATTTCCCTAGATCCCAAATCCTCTGAGCCCTTTCTAGGTTGGAGCTATAAATAAGCACACAATCTCTAACTTCCAAATTTGGAGGTCTTGTTATATAAATCTCTGTGGATAAATCTGAAAGAGAAAATAATTTTCTTACCCAATTATCTAATTTGAAGGGTGTTTCTTCATTAGATCTACACAATCCATAAATTTCTATCAAAAATTATTCTTTCAGTGGTTCTGTATTTTTCTCTAAGTTGTTTACAGGAAAAAAAAAAACTTCCTTATTTGGATTTTCCTCCTCAAGCTCCTCAAGCTCCATGATTTGGGATCTCTGATAATCCTCTTTGGTCTCCCTTCCAGTTTGGTGACCGGCTCTTATAGTAGCCTGATTAGATTTGTTTTTATCAGACTGTCTATCTTCCTCTCTCTCATGTTCTATCCTATTCCTTGCATCAACATTTATAACCAGTTCTGCATAAGTTCTTCTAACTAGAGTAGCTGGACTAATTTCAGCCATCCCATGAGCTTCCTGGGGTTCCTGTGGGACCAGAGTTTTAGTTAAATTTTTTGTTTACATTTTTTCCTTCCTCTAAATGAGTCTCATTAGACAATTGTGCTGAATCCTTACCTGATTTCACCTTATGTTTACCCCTTTTTTTTGTGTATTTTTTTTTCCTTTTTGCCATCTTCGTTTTTTGTTAAACACAACTCTGGAATCACTTCTAACCCTTTTTGAAAGGGAGGAGGTAGGTTTACCTGAATTGCTTTATTTTCTTTTGGACTGTAATTCCTACATTCTTCTCCCGAAGGTATTTCTGAATGCGGGTCCTTCCCACTATCCAAAGAATCCAGTATTGCTTCATTATAAGCTACATCCCCCCTAAGATTTTCTAATTCTTGTTTAAGAGCCCACATATTTTCTAAAATCACCACATTAGCAAAGTACTGATTTTTAATAATCTCAAGTAATTGGGGTGATAAAGTAAAACTTGAGATAAATTTACCTTTATCTGCAAAATATTCTTTATCATTTTTTTACTTTCTGTTTCTGTTTCTCTTTTTGAACCTTATCCATCTTATCTTGTTCTTGTGAAAGAGACACTGGTGAAAATCCTATCTCTGAAGTTGTCCCTGTTAGATTAAGTATATATGTTTCCTCCTCACTCAGAATTAGGTGTCTCAGACCATGTAAGGTCTGACCTAAATATTTCAAAATATGGGATAAGTCAACTTTATTTTCTTTAAGGGCTCTAGGGCTTTGAAAAACCTTAGGAATTCCTGAGCTAGTACTAGCTATGTGAGTCATTGTTAGTTTGTGTTTCCCCTTAATAATACCATTTGAGCTCCTATTGTCTTTCTGAGTACTCAGACTATAATTTTTATCAGACCACACTGATTTAGATGCCTCATAAGGATTTGAATCACACAATGAGTTACATAGTGACAAATCAATATCACCTTCTGGGATTACTTCTTTATTGATTGATCTCTCTGACCAGCTACTAATATAGCTGTCAGCCAAGGTTAAATTATCAACCATATTATCTCTAGATTTGGCTTTATCTATTAGGGAAAATTCCTCCATCATTGGTTCCTCGTGAAGATAGATTGATTGACTATCACTTAATGGATTATGGGTTAATTGCCTAACTTCCTCCCTATATTTCCTTGCATATTTTTCCACTTTCTCAGCTTGGAAATATGACGTTATCTTCAGCTGTTTCTCTCCACTATTCTTCTTTGGTTCATCAACTATTATTACTGAACATTGTGACAGATTCTTGCATTGTGGTTCATTGTTTAGTTTAGTCTCTTTATTCTTTTCTGGATTCCCCTTCCCTGTAATCCTCCCATTTATTAATTTCTTTTTAGTTTTGACTTGCTGTTTATTCTTATATAAAGTCCCACTCTTTGTATTAACCATATTCACCCTCTACAAAAAAACTCGGTCAATTATTCAATCAGACCACTAAATAAAAGGAAGGTTATACAGTTAAATGACCTAAGCAATTAGGCAGTCAGGTTAAACAAGCAATCAATATAATCACCTGATCACCTAAATACCCACACCTAAACGCCCAATTGCTCAGTCACCAACCCAATTGGGCATGCCAAGTATAAACAAATGTACACAGTTTACTAACAGCAAATTATTTTGTAACCAATATCAAAATGCAGTGCTTAAAGTGCAAAAATGCAAGGAATTGAAAAGCAGCAATTGTAATAACCTACAAAGGCAATAAATAAATTAGCAAATTCAATTTCAAGTTCTGTTTCAAGTAATTCAAACAATTCAATTAAATAAAATTCACCAATTCCCAAGTACTTGCTAAATGCTGCAAATTGATACAAAAAAGGCTAATTTAATTAAAAAGCCTTCAAAAAAGGAAAACGATCTTCCAGAGCCCTAGGATCTTGTATTTTCCAACTTTAATTTGGTTCAGTTTTAATTCAGTGCCTAAACAAGAAGTTATTCAGAACACAGGCTGTTTGTGCAAATTGAGTTTTTCATGTTCACATCTGTATCCAATTTGTTGCTCCAATGTCTAAGTTTTCATAGAAACTAGTGGGAAACTCTTGAGCAGCATGAATTTATCCCCCATATACAGTATGGGCCAGATATTCAAAAGGGTTGTGCCATGCGCAATAGGGTTGCGCCTGCGCAAGTCCGAAATTGATCCATTCTGCGATATTCAGCAGGAGGCAGTTGCGCCACTGACAACATGCTGAGCAACAGTGCAATGCAAATGAATGCATGCTGAACTGGAGGTGGAGGAACCATGCATAAACTGCACAGCCCGATATTCAGCCGGGCTGTGCAAAGTTGTGCAGGCGCAACCCCCAACCTGCGCCTGCACAACTTTGAGCCAAAAAAAAAAGTATCAAGTCGAGGGCCACCCACAGGTGAGCTGCCACATTGCAGGGCGCAACACAGCAGCTGCCACCTGTGGTTGTCCCTCAACCCACTCCCTGTGCCCCCCCCTGCAGCCCAATCATGGGCAAAGACTGTAAAATCCCCACCACCACCCCCACTGGCCTGATCGTGGGCATAGCTTTAATTCCTCCCCCACCAGCCCGATGCGCAGGCAGCAAAGTGTCTCCCCGAACATATCCCTGGTGGTCCAGGTACCGATAAGCCCGATCATGGACTGGAGTAATGAAATACACCCCCTCCCAGACATATCCCTGGTGGTCCAGTGGACCGAGAAGCCCGATCACGGGCTGGGTAATGAAATACACACACCCCTCCCGAACATATCCCTGGTGGTCCAGTGGACTGAAGCCGATAGTGGGCTGGAGTAATGAAATACACACCCCTCCCCCTGAACATATCCCTGGTGGTCAGTGGACCGAAGCCCGATCACTGGCGGAGTAATTAAACACACCCCTCCCCCAACATATCCCTGGTGACCTAGTGTCCCCACCCCACCCACCCATGAGCCCCACCACCCGCCTCCCCACAGCCAGCGGGTGGCAGCATCCACCGCCTGCGCCCACTGCCCACCGACTGACTGCCCAGTAGGGCTGCATGCCCATTGGTGCAGAGCAAAGCCAATGGGCATGCAGCCCATACCTGCATAAGACAGTCCAGATTTGTGAATGAATACATTTATTCTTGCTCTGCTCTGCACCAATGGGCATGCAGCCCTACTGGGCAGTCAGTGCGGTGGGCGGGCGGCAGGCAGGGTGGGATGCTGCCGCCCACCAGCTGTGGGGGAGCAAGGTGGTGGGCTTCATGGGTGGTGGGTGGTGGGACACTAGGTCACCAGGGATATGTTGGGGAGGTGTGTGTTTAATTACTCCAGCCTATCGGGCTTCTAGGTCCTCTGGACCACCATGGATATGTTCGGGGAGAGGGGTGTGTATTTATTACTCCAGTCTGCGATCGACTTCTCTGTCCACTGGACCACCAGTGATATGTTCTGGGGGAGGGGTGTTTATTTCATTACTCCAGCCCGTGATCAGGCTTATAGGTCCACTGGACCACCAGGGATATGTTCAGGGGGAGACACTTTGCTTCCGCGATCGAGCTTGTGGGGGATTAACTATGCCCTGATCGGGCCAGTGGGGTGGTGGGGATTTTACACTCTTTTGCCCGTGATCGGGCTGCAGGGGGCATCGGTCCCTGATGGCTGCTGCCTGGCAGGGCGCCAGGTGCAAGTCCTCAGGGATCGGCACACCTGAATGCTAATAGTATGCAAATGGGTCCATAATCAGATGCAAATGGCCCCCCATGCACCTTGCATGAATTATGGCCCCATTTGCATGTCACCTTTTGTATATCGGGATTTTGCGCATGGCGCAATGGTACTTGCGCTACCGCAAGTTGAGTGCTCCACTCTGACCACTTGCGGTGGCGCAAGTTCCACTGCACCATGCACAGTGGCTGTGTGGGGTGATATCCAAAGGAGTTGCTCAAGGGCGCAACTCCTTTGAATATCGCTCTGGCCACACCTCGCGCAACTATTTTGGCGCAGCGCATGGGCTTGCTCCACAAAATAGCGCAGTTTGAATAGCTGGCCATATATATATATATATATATATATATATATATATATATATATATATATATATGGTGACTCTTTAAAGATTTTTGTAATGTTCCTCAAGGAGTGTCCACAACAGAAGAATTAAAATAATTGACTGTGCATAGTAAATGACGTCACAGATGTTGCGGGCAGCCCAAACAAAACTTTGAAAAAAAAAATAAAAACAAATCATGAAGAACAACAAAAAGATCAACCACTGCAGGTATAACACACTTATACAACGCAACCTATTAAAATTATCGTTGGATATCTAAAAAACATTAAATTCATTAGACCACTTATCCTATACAATCCTGCACCGGGATAACACACTTTCAAACTTACACACTGAAATGGCTTAAAAGTGACTTACTTCATCTTCAGCTCTGTTCAAAACACAAACAGGACGGTAGTACAACTCCCACACATCGTAGTGATTCTGTCTCACAATCCGCTTCTCCAAGCTTTTAAGCCATTGATGACAAACTGCCATTAAAAAACACACTGCAGCCTCTATTTTTAAGGTTTTTGAGAATTTTCAAATCACAAAAACTGCCATATTACAAAAAGAACAGCTGAATATGAGAAAACTAAGTGGAAAGTTCAGGTCAGAGTGGCCAGCACCTGACTAGCAGGGCAAAACGATCGGAATGAATCTATGGAGAAACGCCAATGCATGCGCTATATAGATCAAACCATGTGATACAAAATACAAAAGCACGTGAAAGTGCCAGCAAGTTACTGAGTAATCAAAAACTATATAGTTTTAGCACACAACCCAAAAAGAAGGGGAAAAAACAAACAAAATATCACAGAAAAGGGTTATAATACGTTATAACACGTTTTGTCTAAAAACAAAACTAAAACACTAAAACTCTACTACGTTAAAACCATGTTAAAACTAAGCCAAACCGATAACAAGCTTGTATATATATATATATATATATATATTTATATTATATATATATATATATTATTCGGTTCTCTCCCCTTATATCCTCGTTCGCTGGATTGGGACTAATCTTCTGTTATCTCTCTTACCAAGTCAATATTTTAGAAGTTTTTGAAGATCCGCTTAGTGTCCCAAAATAGTTGTGGCTCCAATGCAGCCTCTCACACCCTGCAGTGCTTTCTGCTTTAATCGCTTTGAGGTGGGCTATCCCACACCAGCACTCCTGCCTGGAAGAGAGAAAAGAGACTGCAGCAAGAGGGCCACAAAGAAACGAGCCACACAAGATGGCCTGGAAAGAACTGCAACCTTAGACAGGTATGGTAACTGGTGGCATACCTTTTCTAGATACAAAAAAAAAGCTTTTCACAGCTCCTGCTGAGCAGCTACTCCTCAGATGCTTCAGCGTGCAGCAGCTGTCAGAACGATAGACTGTTACTAGCATTTAATATGCACACTTCAGAAACAAATGACATAAATACACTCAATAATGTAAGTTGTGTGTCTGCTCAAATGCTATCTTCAGACACTAAGAGTCAGTGCAACTCTGCTGTTTGGGAATACTTTTGTTAATTAACATAATGCAATGTTGTATTTTTTCAAGTGTCAGATTTCATGGAGACTGCTTGAATAAAATGTACAGTAGCAGCCAACGTACATTGTTGATATTGGTAACACACTGTGTGTTGCATGGTTCTATGTCATAAGGGTGATTGCTGAAAGGCGATCATCCTTATGGCAAGTATACATCGCCGAAATTTAATTTCGGCAATGTATAAACCCAGCGACAGAGACAACAGCACAAGGACTCGTATTTTTTACTGTTATGCAGGGGGCTATGACCCCTGCTACCCCCAACATTTAGATTCTAAACTCCAGGGGGGGTACATGTTGAGGGGGTGGAACAGTAAAAAAAAATATATATTCACCATCTAGGGCCAGACACAACAAAATATACCTGCGCCCCGAACCAAATCCTGCATCTCAGCCATCCCAGGCGAGCACCCACCATACCATGGAGCCAGCTAGGAGGTAGACCATGCCATGCCCCTAACAAACCCTCCTTCCCCTTGCTTGGCATGCTCACTCCCCCGGCGCATGCGTATATATGTAGTGACATCCTGTTGCCTTTCGTGAACCCTCCCCATCCCATCACCCTCCCCATGCCCTCGCTGTTGGGGTAGTCACAGCAAGTGGGTCTCCATTTCAGTAGGCATCCACTTGCCACATGCCCACATCAAGGTATACTGTGTTATACAACTTCAAAGTTGTCAAGACTTGAATGAATGAGTTATTATTTCTTAGAAAATTCCTCATTTAAGCTATCAAAAATCCAGGAGTACTATATCCCACTGGTACAGCTCATTCAAGAGATTTACTAAGTGGTTTATAAGATGAAGTAAGATAAGTAACACATGATCTTCCATTGTGAAAACCATGTTGTGAGTTCTTGTGTGTGTCATCTTAGTAAAATTTATGTATCAGAGTTTCTCTTTCTTATTACTAAAAATGGAACAAACTAGCTTGTGGCACTGATGCTCAAGTTCTTGTACATACTAGGTACATTGGAGTGTCCGAGTGCCTGCCGTAGGGAGGGAGGTTGAGCATTTGAGCTGATGCTCCCTTCCTCAGAAGGGAGGTTCCAATTCACCAATACTACAGTGCCCCCAGGTGAACATGTGGGTGGTGTATCAAGAAATAACAGAGATGAGAAGGGGACATCTCTGACTTGGGGGGGGACCTCATCAAGACATCATGATCCAAGATGTGCACTGGCTGAAAGCAGAAAACACTGTGGCCCATCTGTTTGATGATGTCATCCTGCAAGTCCTGCACATACTGATTTGGTGCCACTCAGACTGCACAGATATGGTCAGCATCAGGATCAGCCATCTTGGGTGTATGCCATGGGGCACTGGAGGGAGTCCAGTAAATCACAGGGATGGAAAGGAGACTAGGCTGTGGTCACCAAGGCAAGGAGTCACAAGCCCTTGATGGAAGGGTGGGGAAAAAAGAATAAAAAAAGAGAAAAAACAAACAAAATGTTAAATATCTAGTAACCCCAGCTGGCAGACACTGCCCTTGGAGGGCAAGTGGCACAGCTTCTCTGCTCACCACTTTTAATGGCCACAGAGTTACTGACATGAAGGAAGCATAGGCATACAAAGTATTTTTATTTTATTTATTTATAGATGTGTCTTCACTCCATGTTAATGTAACATTTTCTGGCTGTGGTTGGGAGAGGCTGTGCCATTTACACCTACAAGGAAGGGGGCTGCCAGCAGTGCTGTGTGTACAGCCACCGGTAGGCAGGTGTGGATTGTTATGCATCTGTGTGACAGACAGTGGTATTTGGACTTGAGATCATGGTATGGTGTGACAATAGACAACAAGTATCAATTTAATAGACATTTTCAGCTTCCTGTAATAGTAATCATTAGTGGAGGGTTGGAGTCACATATTCATGCAATTCCTTCTCATAGTTGTGCATGACAGTTTGTGCATTGCTTCTTACAACCACCAAATGCAATAGAAATTGAACTTTAGTGCCTTGAATACCATATGAGCTTCTTAGAAATTGCTGCAAATTATTATATTTAGCCACAGCAATACACTACAGACTGGATCATTGTTTTAAATTGTAACTGTTTGTTGACTAGTGATGTGACAAAATAAAGGCACTTGTCATTTATTTCAAAGAATGATTCCCTTTTTCATTCTGACTATCGTGTGCTTGTTATTTCAGAGGGATAGAAATATAAATGTCATACATACTGTAACAAGCTATAGTTAAACAGTTTTATTTACATTTATTTATTTAAAAGTTTATTCAGGAAAGACATACTGAGCAGAGAACAGCTGAGGACCAATTCCAAGTTGCATGGCGCAACTCATGGGCGTATGCGAGTTGTGCCATGCACCGCAATGCCGGGGACCCTGTGCCCTATTCTAAAACAGGCAGGGTCCCTGGAACCTATGACCTGTGACTTGTGGCAGCCACAGGGTTGTGCCACAGGAATTGTGCAATGGACCTGGGTGCTGCAAGTCACAGCCAGCAGTTAACTGCCTCCCAGAGTCCCTGTAGCCCGTGACACTCCCACAATCACCTGGGGGCCTGGCGGAGCTGGCCGAGTGACACAGGCACATGGGGAGGCATAACAAAAAGTGGAACTGGGAGGTCCCTGAAATGCGGGGGGTGAGGGGCAGGACTGTGCTGGGGGAGTAAGTGGGGCAGGGCAGTGTGCCATACATGGTGCTGTGGGAGGAGCATCAGTCATTGTGCCAGGACGGAAGCTCCTTAGACCATCTAAGTGCTGGTCTAACTCAGCAGTGCCATATCAGGACTTGTAACTGCATAGCTGGGTTACGGCACCAGCCCTTTCGGAATAGGGCTCAGGTGCTGCCATAATCCACCCTTGCATCATGCCGCAGCGGGTTGCAGGCATAGTGGGTGGTGTAGTCAACCTTTGGTGTAAGCCACATCCAGCTTAACGAAAGCCTCATCTTGTAATCCCAAATTTCATAACGCGTGGCGCAAGGTGCGATTTGTGCCATAGGATTTGGTGTAAATTGCCTTGCACCATGCATAAAACAACTTGGAATCAGACCCCTTGTTTCCAGATACATCCTGGGGAAACGGGAGAAGGAGATAGCTGAAGAATAAACTGATGAAAATGAGAAGTCGACTACAGTAATATAATAATACATGAAGTAACAATATAAATAACTAGAGGCAAATTAATAAATGAGTGCGACTAGAAAATATAACATGCTCTTAAATGTATAAAGGGAGTAAGAAGAGGAGAGAGTCATAGACAGTTGAGGGTAGAAGGAGAATTAGTTAACATTTAACAAGTAACTTCAATGTCACTTATGATATTAAGGAATTAAAGAGCTGGTGGAACCAAAACAGGCAGACAGAAACATAATACCAGGAGAGGCATCACCAGTAGAAAACAGGAAGTTATTATCCCTCTGTACAGACAGCTGGTCAGACCCCATCTGGAGTACTGTGTGCAGTTCTGGAGACCCAATCTCTGCAAAGACATAGACAGGATGGAAGCTGTCCAGAGGAGGGCAACTAAAATGGTGCAGGGTCTGCACCAGAAGACATATGAAGAGAGACTGAAGGAGCTTAATATGTATAGCCTCGAGGAAAGAAGGGAGAGGGGGGACATGATGGAAACTTTCAAGTACCTCAACGGAATCAACATAGTCCAAGAGGGTAGCATCTTTCAAAAAAAGAGGTGTGCAAGAACAAGGGGGCACAATTTGAAGATAGGGGAGGGTGGCTTAGAGGTAATTTAAGGAAGTATTTTTTCACAGAAAGGGTTGTGGATGCATGGAACGGCCTTCCGGAGGAGGTTGTGGAGTCAAAAACAGTGGTGGAATTCAAGCATGCATGGGACAGCCATAAGGCAATTCTAGGGGGTGAGGGTAGGAAGAAGTAGGCTGCTGGTTAACTAGGATCTGCAGCTTATCCATTAGGTAGGGAAATGGGCAGACTGGGTGGGCCAAGCGGTCCTTATCTGCCATCAAAGTCTATGTTTCTATGTTTAAGAAGTAGTTAGTTTTAACTTTTAATTTCTGAAGTACTTTTTCCTTTTCACTTTGCTCAGAGAGAGAGAGAGAGGGTCATCTATGTGATAATATTGTGCTGAATGTGTGGAACAGCTCTCAGCCTGGCATCTGACACGTCTATCTCTATCCCCTCCAACCCCCACTACATCATCACCATTGTTATCTCACTGACAGTCACACCACAGGTAACTAACCTGGCAGCTACTGAGTGGCTGTTCCTAAGCAGCAGTGATGTCACAGTCAGTGAGGATGCAATGCTGATGATGTAGTAGAGGGGATTAGAACTAGATATGTCAGCTGCCAGGCAGAGTGCTGTCCCACATATCATACCTACTAACATCAGGTAAACAATCTTCTAATTAAACAGAAAAGAAAAAAATACCGTAGATATAAAAGGTAATAACTGCTAAATAAATAAATAAAGGTTAACTGCTTTTTTAAGCAATAATATATGGACAGGGGTTAGACTAGCAGAGTATTAATCTAACCCATGTTTATACATTATTGCTATTATTATAAATGGAATTTACAAAGAGTCAAATTGTTTATTTTATGGGGAAGGGTGCATTTCATGCAAAAACACCTATTTTACTGATAAATAATCCTTCTGCATTTGTCAAGGTGGCCCTGCATTTAACTGACAACTTACCATTTTATACAGCAGTATGTAATGTAAATTGGGATCCAAACAGCCTGGCCAGGGCTCCTGCCATCCACGGCTCCAGCAGCTGCTATCCTTCTGCTGGAGCAAAGCCCACCACCCACACAGAGTGCCTTCAACCTGCGGCACCAATGGCTGCACTACTCACCCCAGATCCAGGAGCCAAAAAATTCCACCCAGGGCTCCTGCCATCCATGGCTCCAGCAGCTACTCACCTCTGCCTGTAGCAAAGCCCACCACCCATCCTGAGTGCCTTCAGCCTACAGCACTGATAGCTGTGCTACTTATCCCAGATCCAAGAGTCAAAACAGCCCACCCCAGGTCTCCTGCCATCCATGGCTCCAGTGGCTGCCCTCCTCCACCCAGAGCAAAGCCTACAACCCACCCAGAGTGCCTTCAGCCTGCGCCACCAAAGGCCACACTGTTCTCCCCAGATCCAGGACCTGAAACAGCCTGCCCAGGGCTCCTGCCATCCACGGCTCCAGTGGCTGGTCTCCTCCACCCAGAGTGAAGCCCACCACCCACGAAGGGTGCCTTTAGCCTGCAGCACCAGCAGCCGCACTACTCACCCCAGATCCAGGAGCCAAAACAGCCCGGCCTGGGGCTCCTGCCATCCATGGCTCCAGTGGCTGGTCTCCTCCACCCAGAGTGAAGCCCACAACCCATGCAGGGTGCCTTCAGCCTGCAGCACCAGCAGCCGCACTACTCACCAGAGATCCAGGAGCAGAAACAGCCCACCCGGCCCAGGGATCCTGCCATCCATGGCTCCAGCAGCTGCTCTCCTCCACCCTGAGCAAAGCCCACCACCTACCTGGAGCGCCTTCAGCCTGCAACACCGACAGCCATGATACTCACCCCAGATCCAGGTACTGAACTGACTGGGCTCTTCCTGACTTCAAACTCGAATCATCTATTGGCTCTTGGTGACTGCTGCCAGCCTGCCATTGGCTACAGCTCTCTTATTTTAAACTAGCTGTGCCTTGCCACTTTTGGCTCATTCCTTGCGGGCACTTTAGAGCATGATCTGTAACAAAAAAACTAAACAAGTTTTCTGTGTACAGCCTAATTTAAATCAGTTGTACTGCCTGCTATTAATTTTATTTTAAAGTCTTATTTAAACAATTTGCACTGCCTGCTCTAACTGTACTGCTAGCCTACTGTTGCAGTCTGTAAACTATGTCTTCTTTGCAATGAGCTGACTAGATTTAATTAATATTGGTTCGCAGTGAGCTGCCTAGATTTAAATTGATATTGTTTCTGTCTAATTACACAAACTTGATATGACTGTAACCACCCTACAAATTGGGGTTTCCAAAAATCTTCCTTGGGTGTGCCTAAATGCCTGCTGCCAGGCTGATATCCTGTGTCTTAACCGTTTAAAAACTATTGCCTGAGTGCCTTTATAACCTCTGTGTTCTGTCTCTTTAAGAGCTGCCTTTATCACAGTGTAGAATTAATCTGGGTGGGGGCTGAGTGATTCTAAGCTCAAGTCCTGCCTGGACTGCCAGATAATTGCTCCATTCTGCCATTGCTAATTGCACAGAGGGAGCTCTGTTAGAAGATGTACTTATTTGCTGATTATCTATTCTAATAATAATGATATCGAAGCTTGTCTAACCTGCCTTCTTTGCAGCAAGGACATGTCTGTAAATCACCACCATCTTGGTTCTGGACTGCCATTGTGGACCAATCAGTACCTTTGGTGGCCCTAAAATGGAGCCTGCCCCGGGGGTCTTGTGGGAGTGAATTCTGTAGGAATTATAGTTTTTCCACTTTGCACCTAAATGGACCTGGAGGGGGAGCCCTTGCTGTGACAGATAGATGAATAAACAAATCGAACCTTTTGGATCAGAGGGAAAGTCCCGGGCTGCCTGCAGCAGACACTCAGTCTGAGATTGGAGTTGACAGAGTGAACTGCTTGAGATATTTGAGCAGCTGATCTTGCGTAGTCATGTGAGAAACTCGTGGACAGGCTGTGTTTGGCCTGCCTGCCTACTTGTCCCTCATGAGGGAATCCTTTACCTGAATTTAAACCAGACTAAGTCTGTAACAGTTGTGACAAGAATTACCAAATTATGACTGCCTTATTGCCAGAAGAGGACCGAAGATTTGCTCCACGTGATCGGCCTGTCAGGATGACTGAAACCACTGCAAAACGTATAGTTTTGCATAGGGACACTGTAATTGCAACCAGACTGTCATCCAAACTGTGGTATTGACTTCTTTTACTGCAAGTGTTCTGAATGCTATTAGTGGGTCGCGATTTGGTTCCCTCACGCTTGCTAGAAGCTGCATCCAGCACCTACTGGACTGAGTAAGCATTCATCTCCACCTGGCCTGGGCCCTGCCAACCTGGCCCAGCTAGCTAGCCATGCCGCAGAGAAAGCCATCAATGAGAGACCAGCCTGGGGATCAGCCCCCTGCTCAACACCTCAAACAGAAATGACACGTTGGTGATTCATGTGGGCCCTGCTTCTCCTGGCAAACCAGCAAGTCATCCTGCAGTCTCCATTTCATCCATCCTGAGTCCTGTACTGGGTAGTGTGAGTAAACACCAGGGTAGCTCCCTGCAACAACAACTCAATCAAAGTGTGTCATCTGATTTAATTATTTTGTCTAATTATAATAAACTGAGCCTCCTGGCTCGAGATTACAATTTGTGGGTTATTGTGCATGACTTATTTTTCCATTATAGGGCCCCGACCAGCTACAATGCCAGCCTACACCAGGCAATGTATCAGGCTAGCCTAACTCGCCACTGGGTACCCAGACTGTGTGTGACTGAGCTGAGGGACTCTAAAGTGCATGCCTTGTAACCTGATTATGCCCCGTCCTTGTTCATTTCCCCTGAATATATCAGATCTGAATCTTTTTGCACTTAACCTACCTATGGTACACTTCTATACAACTAGCACTATGATGCTTTTGTTTGCTGTGTTTAACCTTACTTTACAGGGGGTCTCCAGGGCAGAACAGGTGGAACCAGCCCTGGTTGTAAGTGTGATTAGAGTGGGGATATATCTGTTGTTTGGGAGCTATTGTACCTGTGTATTCCATTCATTGCCCAGGTCACTAGAGGGGAAAGAGGGGGGTCACAGTTTCCTGTAGGGCTGTACCCAGGTCAACTACACTACCACCAAGCCTGTCCTCAGGGTGGAGGCACCTGTTTACAGTACCCAGGCCCCTTAACCTGCAACTAGTCAAGCAGGTAGGGGTAGTAGCCCTTGGGATAGCGCCACCTAGGGGTTACATGAAGATGGTAGCACTCACATTAAATGAACTTGTGGCACCACTCACCAAGGTATTCAATGCCTCTCTGAGATCTGGCATCTTCCCTGACAGGTGGAAAGAGGCTCTAGTCACATCTAGTTTTAAATCGGGAGACAGAGCTAATCTTGCAAACTTCTGGCCCATCTCAATTTTACCCCCCTCAAAGCACTTGAAAAGGTGGTCTCAGAACAACTAACTGAATACCTAGAAAAACATGGCCTTCTCTGTTTGCAACAACATGCATTCTGGCAAAACCACTCCACCATCACTGCACTAGTAGAGTGCGACACGCAGCTTTATGGGGCCCTGGATAAAGGGATGGCGGTGGGGTCTATCTTCATAGACCACACCAAGGTCTTTGACACAGTCAGTCACCAACTGCTACTGAAATGTCTCCTCTCTACAGGATTGTCAGTGGACTCTGCGGCAAGGTTCCATAGTTACCTCACCCATAGATTTCAATGGGTCAGGACAGGCAATACAATCTCTGAGCACAGGGAAGTAAACCTAGGGGCCCTGCAAGGTTCTATCCTTGGTTCTCTCTTATTCAGCCTCTTCATAAATGACATGCCTTCCACCTGTCCTGCACACTCCATACTCTATGCAGATGATGCTGTTATCTCCATCCTAGGGAAAGACCTGGGATCAACTAGCTCTGAACTTCAGCTCAATTTTCATGCATTGGAATCCTGGTTCACCAGAAATAAACTGCTACTCAACTACAAAAAGACACAGAGCATGCTCTTCAGCACCCCACAGAGCAAGATTCGAGGGTCCTCACTGCATATACTTAGTAGCGAAGGAGAAGTACTAGACCAAGTCAATACATTCAAGTACTTAGAGATCACCTTGATGACACATTACCTACACTGCCCATGCTGACCAACTGGTAAAGTCCACCAACATGAAGCTTGGCATCCTGTACAGACACCACACCTCTATGACACCGGCTACCCTGAAACTTGTTACGTGCAGTTCAGTTCTCTCATCTGTGGATTATGGCTTTGTCATATAAGGGGCAGGCACAGACACAGTGCTTAAAAGGGTACAAAACATCCTCAACAAGGCCTGCTGCCTGGTCCTGGGAGTACACAAAATGATTCACTCTTGTGACCTATACAAGGAAACTGGCTGGCTCCCACTCTACCATAGACTCCAATACCAGGCCTGCCTTCTTGCAAAAAATTCCCTGATGGGGTCCATGCCTAGTGCTGCTTTAGCCCTCTTTGAGCCTGCACAACCATCTAAATGCACAAGGAGTGCCTCCAGGGCTGTCCTTACTGTTCCCTTCAAATGAACCACCCTTGGCCAAAAATCCCTCTCCTACTGTGGGCCTAAATGGTTCAATGATCTGCCTGTAGACCTTGCCCACTTTAAAAATGGGCTTTGATCTCTTCTTGCAAGGAAATCTGACTGCGAGTGTTTCTGTTAACCCATGGTCTCTGACAGACGTTCTTGCACCCATCAAGCACTACCCTCTCTCACTCCCACCCTCCTCTTCCACAACTGCCCACCTACCCCCCCCACCTCCCACCACCTACTACCTCCCCTTGACAAAGCCTCACCTTGGCTGCTAAAACTACATTTCTGCAGCCCATCTGAACTATAACATGATTGTTAAACACTGTACCGCACTTAATTAGTGTTGCATTAATATGTTTCTCCACAAGTGTGGTCCTGTTTCTCCTCACTTGTTGTACCCTGCTTAATATTGTAACTGCACACTAATGCTACTTCTTAGTTGATGTTCTTTCTGTTCTACAATGTTTCATCACCTGTAAATGTCTTGTATTCCTTGTTGACTTGGAGCCTTTGTAAACTAGCCCCCGGCTCAAGGTATTAATCCAAATTTAAAATAAATAACTAAATAAATAAATAAACTTTATTACTATCTTGCAAAGTTTTAACTAGTTCTGTGTGCCTGCTGTTTAACTGGTCCCTCCCTCTGAAACCTGTTTTTTCCTCGCCTACCTAACTCATCTGTATAAGCTACCTCTTTCACTTGATCTGTACCTTATACTATTTTTTTTATTGCTCCGACCTGACCTTCTTTTGTGCCACCATTCCTATTTTTTCTTTTGTGGTGCCATAGTGCAGACTTCCCTCCTTGGACCTTTCCCTATCTATGTCCCCATTTCTCACCTCCTTATCTTCCTGCAATTATTCTAAACTGTGTCCATCCCATCGCTTAAATAGTCAATTATCTCAAAACAGTTTTAATCCCCTTTTCTCTTCATCCGCCCTCTCTTCTAAGAGACAAAACAGCCCACCCAGGACTCCTGCCATCCATGGCTACAATGGTTGCTCTCCTCCACCTAGAGCAAAGCCCACCACCCACCCAGAGCATCTTCAGCCTGCGGTGCTGATGGCCACACTACCCACCCCAGATCAAGGTACTGAACTGACCTGGCTCTTTCTGGCCTCAAACCTGGATCTTCTATTGGCTCTTGGTGACCGCTTCCAGCCTGCCATTGGATACAGCTCTCTTATTTTAAACTAGCTGTGCCTTGCCACTTTTGGCACTTTCCCTGTGGGCAGTTTAGAGAGTGATCTGTAACAAACAACTAAACAAATTTTTCAGCCCATCCACCCTTTCTCAATTCAGCTCCTTGTTAAATTCTCTTCATTCATTTCAAACCCCACCTCCTCAGTCCAAGCCACACCCTTTCTTAACCATTCTCTCCCTTCTGTCTGCCCATCCTGTTTCTGTTACAGGTGCTGGCACTTCTCCCAATTCCTGTGGATCCCTACATACCCTAATGTTAGCATGGCCAAACTGGTGAGATCCCTGTTGAACACTGGGCTAACGATGCTCATCCTACAACTGTTCTCTGTCAGCTTTTACCCCATATCCATGTCCAAATCAGTTTTGATTCTTAATGATTTTACTTTCTCCAACATGATTGCTGCCTCTCACAACTGTGCTAATCTTACCCCTATGATCCTCCCGAGGTTCTCGCAGTACCATGCCTTGTTATATACTGCCAAACAACTTAGGAACAAAGCTCTCCTGAACCACTCATTTATACACTGCAAGCTCTGAAAACTGCTGCTCTTTGCCCTATTAATATCGAGGGACATATAAATGAATCCAGGCCCTCTGACATTGCCTGGAGGTGCAATAGGGAATTGGTCCATTTAAAAGGGGGTATGAATCATCCACCTTAATATCACAAGTCTTGTGAAGAATCTTTCTGAACTGGAGGCCTTCGTGACTATGTATCATCCTGACATCCTTTGCCTATCCAAGACCTGGCTCAAGCCCTCCACCCCTGATGCTGTGTGCACACTAACTACAACCTTATTAGGAAGGATAGAGCTTCCTGTAAACCAGGCCGAGGAGTGACAATCTATTTTAGGAACTGCCTTAATCTCTACCTAGCCTCAGCCCCCTCAAAACATTCATGTGAATCTCTTCACACCATTCTCCTACTTGGCTTAAAAAGGTGTGCATAGTATGTGCCAACGACCCACCCCATAGCGGCCTCTCAGGTCTCACTGAGCTGCTTGAGCTCTCTGTCTCCATCCCTGGCCACAATGAACTGCTCATCCTTGGTGATATGAACCTAAGCTGGCTGGGGCACATTCATAACATCCTTCTCTCCTTTGTCCAACACTTTAATCTACACCAAATCATCCCTGATCCAACCAGAGTGACATCCACATCTGTATCTAGCACACTTATTGACTGGATACTACCTAATCATATTGACAGGATTGTAGCTGCAGATATTGTGCCTGATGCTGTCTTTTTTTTTAATTAAATTTGTAATAGTTTTTCACACAAAAAACTACAAAAGACATTCAGAACATACAATAACTAAATACATGAGTGTTACCCCCTTCCCCCACAACTTATCCCCTCCACAGCCCATCCCTGTTCCTCCCCCCCCCCAACATCATCCAGGCTAAACTTTTCATCCATCAACAGTAAAGAGTGGTTACTACATCAAGGGCACCCTACAGAGAGTACAGAGTATAAAATGGGCCCCAGATTGAGTCCAAGCTAGCCTATCTGTTGTTGAGGCTAGCAATCATTTTCTCAACATGGAGATTATATACCAGTACCTGCAGCAATTCACTATAGGTGATAGATTCACTATCTCTCCAATGCTGTAGTATCAGCTTCTTAACTGACATGAAGATCAGAGCCATGTAGTATTTCCTGGTGGTCACTCCAATGCCAGAATAATCCCCTAAAATACAAATGTTGGGAGTGAATAGGTCATCCAGGCCCAATAAGGGGTCTACTTTATCCCTGATAAGAGACCAGCGTGGAGCTACTTTAGAGCACTCCCAGAGGATGTGAAATAAAGTTACTTCTTCTTGAAGGCATCAGACACACTGTGGGGAGAGTGATTTTTTAAATTTGGATAGCCTCACTGGGGTCAGGTACATATTATGCAAAATTTGAAGCTGCATCACCTGGAACCTATCTTGGGTAATACATTTGTGGCAGGCTCACCACAGAGCATTCCAGGTAAGGGATGTGATAGAAAATATGGAATTCTAGTACCTGACATTCTCTGTAACTGTTGGGAAAGCCCAATTATATAGAAGCTGATATATATTAGACACCGCATGGGGTGCAGCTGCTAGGGGAGTCATTGTCGACTGAAAATCAATCTCATTGACTTGGGGCAGAGGAGATTGGGAGAATTGTACTAAACTATGTAGGACCTGAAATACTTTAAAAATTGTGCTAGTTTTAAGGTTCAGTTATTGCAGGATCTCAGGTGAAGTATTCCAGGAGCCTGCATCGTTCATGAACTGTTTTATGGTTAGCGCGGCTAGTTGGGGGACCCAATTGGAAGGAATTAGCCTGCCATCTATTTTGAAATTGGGATTACCTACAAGGGGTTGGTTGCAATTCTTCAGGTCATCGTATTTTAGAAACTTGCACAACTGATTGTGAATTCTGATCAAAATTCCAATCGGTGAAGACCGAAGGGCAGGTGGGAGAGAGTTGTGTTTAGAATAAAGTAGGGCAGCAGGAGAGAGTCCAGAGGACCTTATTAAACCCTGTTCCATGGTCAACCAGAGAAGTGCATAAATACCCTCATTTATCTGGCTTTCTGGTTCAGCCCAACAGCAGTACCTGCTTTACTGACTGGTCCAATAGTATAAAGCCCATATGTGGCAGCCGCAGGACACCTCTGAGTTTGGTAGCCGCCAGTCTGTGATAAGCCTTTCTCTGAATTTTCCCAGACCAAATGAAATCAGTAATATATTTATGGGCTTTCCTGAACCATTGAAGGGGAAGCCAGACATTCAAAAGATTAACGGGGATAGAAGAAGCAAGGGAGAACATTTATCTTCACTAAATTGATTCTACCACATAGAGTAAGTGGCAGCAGGCTCAAACATGATAAGTCTTGCAGGATAGTCTGAAGCATAGTATCCAGGTTTAGCTTTTTAAGATGGACATTGCTCCTGGTAAGATGTATCCCCAGATAGTTTAAAGATTTAGGAGACCAGGAGAGGCCAAACACAGTAATCTTAATTTTATGTGGCCTGTAATTTAAAGAAAAGACTGTCATTTTTTCAGTGTTGATTTTGTAGTTAGATAATCAACTAAATTCCTTAATTATCCCCAAAATTGCCAGGATGGATGTGACAGGACTGGTGATATGAAGCAGGATGTCATCTGCATAAGCAGAAATTTTGGCCACGTGGGGTCCCAAATCAATCCCCTCAACCCTAGGGCAAATCTTTAATTTATAAATTAACGGTTCCAGATAGAGGTTGAATAATAAAGGAAAAAGTGGGCAACCCTGTCTAGTACTGGAGAAGAGCTGGAAACATGAAGAAAAGGCCCCATTGCAATAAATACAAGCTGTAGGGCTGGTGTATAGAGCCGTCACCCACTGGATAAATTGGGGGGGGGTCAAAATGGGCCATTGTCCTAAACAAGAACTGCAAATCCACCCTATTGAAAGCCTTCTCTGCATCCAGGGACACTAGGACTGCTGGAGCAGGGGCATCCCTGGACTTGGAGAAGATATGTGCAAGCTTTCTGAGATGGTCTACTGATGATCTACCTTTCATAAAGCCCACTTGTTCAGGATCTATTAGCAGTGGGAAAACTTCATTCAGGCGATCTGCCATCAGTTTCGCCAGTACTTTAATATCCTGATTAATTAGTGAGATCGGCCTATGACTGGTAACATGTTCTACATTTTTAACGGGACTATGTAACATAATGATCAAGGCTTTGAAGAGAGTACAGTCTTCTGTCCCTTCTTTCAGAATATGTTGGAAGAGGGATTTAAGGAGAGGGGCAAGTTTCTCCACAAATACTTTATAAAAATTAGACAAAAAGACATCAGGACCTGAGGCTTTGTTGGATGGAAGTCCTTTAATCACTTTTAGTATCTCAGGTTCTGTAATTGGTGTTAAAAGGGAGAGCTTTATGGGCTTCTGAGAGTTTGGGGAGAGGGCTGTTTTCTAAGAATTTGGTAACCACACTGTCTGTGGGCAGATTCTGCATAGGGCAATAGAGACTATGTTAATAAGCTTCAAACTCCTGCACAATACCTGAGGGAGAGATTTGTAAAGAACCATCTGACATAGAGTGAATGGAACTTATAAGTCTGGTCGCCTCATGTTTTTTAACTCTAAGGGCCAGGAGATGCCCCGCTCTTTCTCCTTGATTGGTGTAGGTAGCCTTGGATTTCAAAATGACATACTCCACTTTTTCTCTGAAGAAGTCCGAGTACAGGTTTCTAAGTTTTATAAGTGCCCGTTAGAATTCCTCAGAGGAGTGAGATGTCAATTGAACTTTCATGATCCTACTTTGAGAAAGAGTGGATAGTATCTGCTTATCCCTTTTCTTTTTCTGATCAGAGACTATACTAGTAAGGATCCCTCTAAGGTATGCTTCAAGGGCTCCCCAAACCATATCTGGTTTCTCTGTCTATGTCAAATTGGCAGACAGAAACTGATCAATGTGTTCGCTAAGAGCTTGAATGGTTTCTTTAGATTTGAGAAGCTGACTGATAGTTCTCCAGATCCCCCTGCTTTCGGTAATGTGGGAAAGGTAGTTCTGCATATCACTGCAACATGATCAGAGGGTGACCCTGAGGCAATCATTGAATCCATGACCCCTGATAGCATCGGGTGACTAATTAGGAAATAATCAATGTGGGAGGATGTCCCATGAACTAGTGACTTAAATGTAAAATCCCTGCCTGTGGGATGGACATCACACATCACAGATGCCCAAGTGATCTATTAGATCATGTTAAGGCATGTTGTGCTGGGGAAAGGCCACTCCTGTGTCTATTGGACCTGTCCATTTCTGGATCAAAGGGGAGGTTCCACTCTCCCCCTATCGCCATGGGTAAATCAAGGAAGGGGGATAAGATATTTAATAATTGCATCAAAAATTGGGGGGAGTCCCCGCTAGGACCATAAACACTGGCCAGAAGGATCTCTGTTATATGTATTAAACCCTTGAGAAAGATGCATCTCCCTTAGGGGTCTCCAATGGTGTGAGCACTGGCAAAGGGGACTAAGCTGGTTATTATGATCATCACCCCTCGACTCTGAGTAATATCCCCTGACACAAATGCTTGATTAACATTTTGTCTTCTCAGTTTGTTCACTTCAGCTTCAAGTAAGTGAGAATCCTGAAGAAAGGTAACTTCACTTTTCAGAAGCTGTAAATGCTTAATTGCTTAATCTTGTGCCTGGTGCCCTTTACATTCCATGCTGTAAAAGACAAAGCTCTGGCCATCATCTTACCTTAGGCATATAACATAATCCAACCGGGGAAATGTTATTGTTGTCACTCTGGTGCAACCTATCTAAGTAGATGCCTGGCCTCCCCCTTTCACCCTCTAACAACCCTCTCCCCTACCCAATATCCCCCTGAAAAAAAATCCCATAGTGCACAATGGAGCAATTAACAGTATTTAGTATTTGACAACTGTAACCCTTTAACCCCCTTCCTCCCAACAAAACAACATCTTGGCCCATGATACACAGTTCACCTTTACCCACCCCCCACCTCAGTCACCCCTAAACCTAAAAGATAATTAACATGCTTTAACAAGTAAGCCAAAAAATGGCAATTATATTATATGCTAATAATGAGTCTCCAGAATAATATTTATGGTGATCGGAAACAAAATAAGTTCTACAGAATAAGCCCTGGAGAAAGACTTCAAAGTGATCCCCAGTCCACCCACATGTGTATATAGCAGTTTAAGCCCCAGGCCTTCCACTGGGTTTGGTATTCCCAACTGAAAACAATAATTAACTTGTTTGAACCAATCCTCATTGGAACAGAATGCCTCCTAGCAAAATTCATGCTTAAGAGCAAAAGCCAGAGTTATCTCCTGGAAAACAAGGGGGAACTGGTGCTGGCCCCTTAAAAGTCAGATCATGTCTGTGGATGTCATCTTCCATTAGACACAAATCTTGCTATTTTTGAGATTGTACAGTGCTATAGTTCAGGAAGTGGTATCGCATAGGTGAGCAAACAGAAAACAGGGCAAAAACAACAGCATTTGTCCAGGGAAATGGAGCACAGGTTGGCGTTGCACAAAGAGAAGAAAGGGGTGTGAAAGTTAGCTCACAGCTCCCTCTAACAGTGCAGTGAAAACCAGAACAATCCCTGCAAATACCAAATGAACTGTGCGAATGTGTGAGCCCAGACCAGGTCAAGCCATTCTCCCATTACTAATTCAGTCCCTCCAGCCATCCAAAAACCACCAATGCCACAGAGGAAGCTGCATTATCAGGTGAAAGCAAACATACTGACATTCCTTAAGTGAAGATCGAATGGTAGATAGCCAGGCCCAGTTCCCAGTAAATGAAAAAAGTGAGGGATCTTTGGCAGAGTTCTATTGTGCAATTGTGGGGAGCAGAGACAGACAGGCCAGATGAAAAAGGGAGAGAATGCAGTCATTTAAGCAACATAACTGGGTATTTGGAATTTAACCTCCAAATCTGTACCTATGCTCAACAGGTGCTGAATAGGTCAAGTTGAGATGTTTTGAGGCCCATGGTCACTGTGTCAATGTCCTCAAATGTGGTCCAGTTGCCAGGTAGGAGTATCTCCAACCTCACAGGGTACCCCATTTGGAAATGGATGCCTGCCACGATCAGTTTCACCACTAGAGGGTGAAAGGATGCTGTCTGCTGTCTTACAGAGGCAAGTAAGTCCTTGGCTACTTTTATGCTGTTGCCTTCCCATTGAATTTCCTGAATTTTTTCACTTTGGAAAGAAACCAGGTATCAGCTTTTTTTTTTTTTTACAATTTATTTATCCTCCTGGCCACCTCTCAGCCCTCTGGTACTGCTCGCCTCCAGTCTGGGGATCCGACCACCGTCTGTCTCATTTCCGCTGGCACCCTGAACTCCTGCAGCTTGCCCCCCACAGCAGGGTGGCAGGGAGCCCCCTAACTCCCCACCCTCATGGATCCAGTATGGGTGCCAGCTCTGATGAACACTCGCAGACGGCCATCAAGCTGCGCGAGAGGTGCCACCTTTTTCCCTTGTTCACTCCACCCCTTGCTGGAGCCCTGGGTGTGCAATGACATCAGTGGGGGCAGGGGCGCATGTGTCCACACGCCTCTCCCCCATGCCTCTTGCCCAGATTCCTCCCCGATGCTTTCCCCCCATGCCCTGACCCCCAGCCTCCACCAGGGGGCAATCGGCAGTGGGAAGAGAATCCCCCCTCCCTGGAGAAGGAGAGCAGTTCAATGGATGCTCTATCCTTCTCCTTCTTGCTAACCCCTGATGACCCATGCTCATTCCCGAACACTGGTCGCCGGCGCAGCACGAGGTAAGGCGTCCAGTGCCTCAGCCCTCAGTGCTACTGGGCCGGTAGGAATCAGCTTTTTAATTTTAAATCAACTTCTTGGAAGCCATCCCAAGAAAACATATGTCTTGCAACTAGTCTGACAAACTTGGTGATGATGGGTCCTGCAAAGGAATCAACATTTTTGTCTGACCACTCCTAAAGCAGCTGTACTTGTGGACTTTAAAGAACAAAGGAAACATACAGACAAAAGGATTTCACATCTTGCATATGCCCAGGCCGCAGTTTATCACCTTTAGGAATTTTAACACATTCTGTGACTGTTTCAACATTTTTGTCTGACCTGCTCCTAAAGGAACTATACTTATCTCTGAGGACTTTGAAGATCAAAGGAAACATACAGACAAAAGGATTTCACACTTTGCATATGCCCAGACCACAGTTTATCACATTTCAGGAATTTTAACATACTATGTGACCCTGGATCTCAACAGCTAATCATTTCCTCTGGATGTAATTAACCATCAGCATTTTCATTTTAAATGAACTTTACACGTACTTTGTCATTTTCTCCACTCTCTAATCCTGCTGCTCCTGCTACTATCAGGGAATATTCACCCAAACTCTGGACCCCCTCACTCTAAAATGACGAAGCTTAAAGGTCAACTTACTACAGTATTATTAAACATTAACAGTCTCATTGCCAAGTTTGCACAATTCCAGGCATCGGTGCAGGTGATTAACCCAGACATTATAGCACTCACTGAAACCTGGCTTTCCCCCAAGACACTGGATGCATCTGTCTCCCTTGATGGCTACAACTCATTCTGACAAGATAGGATTGCTAAACGTGGAGGTGGGTGCCTAGTATATGTCAGGTATGGAATAAAGGTGCAGGACCTTGATAATAGTCTTAATACAAAAGAGGCCCAAATTCCGAACCTCAAATTAAACATAGGGACACAGAATAAAGTCATACTGGTCTCTACAGTATATATACCTCCATGACACCAACCTGCTGGGCTAAACCATGTCGTAGCAAGCCAATAGCAACTAGGCAATGACTGGGAGAAGATCATTGTAGGTGACTTCAACATCAACTGGCACTCACAGAAAGAAACAAAAGCCAAGGATCTAATTACTAGCCTTTCCCTAAAACAGATGGTCACTACTGACACCCACCTTAACTACAAAAGAGGGAGCAGCTCTCTCATAGACTGGCTCCTGACCACAAACCCTGAGCTTATATCTGATGTCACTGTCCTGCCTGACAGCCTCAGTGACCACTCCCCTGTGAAGTGTACCTGGTCTAACAATTTCCCAAAAAGTTCATCCAAGGTGTGCAAAAACCACTGCCTGAGGCCTGGACTACTTGAACATTTCAAGCTGTATGTGACACAACTGGATTGATCCCTGCTGGCAGGGGACATAGATGGTAATGAGGCACTTAACTACTTCATAGTGGTTTTCAACCATGCTTGTGATATTTTTGCACCATACAAAATTAAAACAATTAAAGGAACCTCCAGTCCCTGGCTCTCCAATTACCTTATTGGACTTATGAAGAACAGAGACAATCTTTGGCATATAGCAAAAGCAGTTGGTACACTTGCTGCATTTAATACCTAGAAGGCAGCTAGAAATGCCTGCACCAGGCTCATCCAACAGGCTTAAGCCTCCTACTATAAGGATCTACTAACCAAAACCTGGGGATCTGGAAGAGACTTTTGGTGCTCTCTTAAATCCTTAACTGGCAAAGCCCACAAGACCCCCCAGGTCTACTATTGACTGTGAAGGGGCCACTACAGGAACCCACTGAAATTTCCAATGATCTCAGCAATGCATTCACTGACCTTTCAAGTGTACTCCTGGGTAACTGCTTCAAAGATATGCATGTTCAGCAATGCCCAACTGCCCCTCAAAATCCCCAAGGAAAGATGTACCACCCTTTTACTTTAGATGTGTCACCAAACTGAAACCATCAAGCATATTAAAAAGGTGCTTGGCAATCCAGGATGTGGCGGATCTGCTTGATGCAAAGCTGGTTGGTCTACTCCTTCACAAACTTGCTGGTCCTCTTACCATGGTGTTTAATGCCGCTCTAAAATCAGGAGTATTTCCAAATGCATGGAAGTCAGCCAACATAAAGCCTGTCTTTAAAGCAGGTGATAAAACCCAAGCATCCAACTACAGACCTACAGTGGTGGTTACAAATAAGTTACCCAGTACCTCGGTATACCTCAGCAGCCACGGTGTTACCGACCGGTAAGAATCAATGTGGCATTACCACGTCAGTAAGGCTTTAGTATCTGCCGAGGTATGTCGAGTTCTTAGTTAATTGTTTAACTATTGTTTGCTGCTAAAATGCACCAGGTGGCACTGTTTTTAGTTAAATGTAATCTTACAATTTACATTGTCCAGTAGGTGTCCCCACAATCCAATGACCAATCAGCAAAATTGAACTCTGTGAGATGCACTAGTGAGGATGTATTTGCTTGCAAATTATAAGGCTGAACAATCAGCTTGTCACAGAGAAAATGTTTTATGGTTGAGCAGCCCATTGCACTTTTGAGGTCTTAAAAAACTTTAAAAAGTAGTATTTTGTAAGTAATGAATTTCAAACAAGATTTTTAAAATGTCCCCCCCCCATGATTGTCTGCAGTAGTCATACTATAGCTCAGTTTATAAGTGGAGGTTGTAATCAGGACCTGCAAATCTCCCTCCTCAGTGCGGGCTAAAGGACGCTGCCGAACAGCTTCATGGTGCTCCCTCACACTGAAACAAAAACAAGTCAACATCAAATAAAAAGGGTAAAGAACCGCCAAAAAAAACAACAACAAAAAAAAAATGAAACAGCCACAATCTTAAAAAGAAAGAAAAACAACATGGAATCAAGATTTGACCTCAGCCATTTACTGAGCTGGGAAGACTTCTTCTCGAATCAGGAAAATAAAAACAGGCTCCAGGAAAATGGCAAGTGATATTAGACTTTTTCAAGCATTCTTTTCACAAATAGGAGAGTGTACTGACCTTGAACCCTCCCCCCAATGCCACAGCTAGACAGTATTTTAGCCAATTTCATTTACTGCCTGAAAAGAGCTGAAATCTGACTATACTAGATTGATGATTAAGCCATTTTGGGATGGGTTGTGTTGGCTACATGGAGGGAAGGTAAAATAAGTGCCTGCCACTGCAACAACTTTCCATCACTTTCCACCCACAAAAGTGCAGTACAGCCTGTCCCCAAAGGCATCTGTCACGTGTATACAGCCTGTATAATGTCCCATTGTGTTTGTTTTTCTGGACCTTACAGGTCAAAATCTGGTTTCAGAATAGAAGAGAAAAAGAAAGAAAGATAAACAAGAAGAAGTTACAACAGTCCCAGTGTGGCCAAGTACAGAGTCGCTTGGACCAGTTGAGCCCAGTGTCTGCTCTGGGATCAGTGCCTTCAGTCCCAGTTAGTAATGGTGGTATTCTTGTACCCAGTCCAGCAGTCTTACAGGCACCTATTCCTCAATGAATTGCATCTCTCAGGGAGGAACCTGTAACAGGTAAGAGACTAATCAGCCTTACAGGGTCTTGGATACATGGATTCTTTTACAACACAAAGGACTAAACACATGAAAAGAATGTCATGAAAATATCCAGGAACTCTAGGAGGAAATGCTTTGAAGCTGCTATACATAAAATGCATCTCTGATTTTGAAACCACATTCCACTGAAAATCCTACGGACACTCATCCTATAGGGACTGGAGTGGCAAGAGAACTAGATCGAAAAGATTTCTGTATACTGGTACAAGACACTCCTGCAGTACGACCGTGTGCCTGAAATGCCGAACCGAACATATGATTTGATATTTGTACATACAAGTAAAAATCTGCTTTTCAGTTCTTCAGTACTAAAATCTCAGGGATGCTATTGAATGTAATTATAAATAAATGTCAATACTGAAATCTATTTAAAAGGAGTTAAATATAAACAAAATCTATATGTTTTATATAGTTTCCATCTTTTTTTATAATAAGACTGTTGACTAAGTGTAACATGGAACTCCCTGAAAGGTTCAAAAGTTCAGCAGTCTGAAGGTTAATGTGAGGTAAATGTGCTAAAGGTCTTTTAAATAAATGTGAAGATGCATAGGCTAAAACAGACTGACTGAATGTGATCAAATGTAGGAAAAGGATAAAATGTGTGCAATGCACTGTCCCCTGTTTTCTTGTTAAACTTCTAATAAGCTATTTACATTGCAGAGACATATTGTGGGCTGTTCTAACAAGAATTATCTAGTTTGTGGTTTAATGATAAAAAGAAAAAAATGTGAAGGGTGCCCTTCTTACTTACCTTATTTGGTTTGGAACCTTTAATGTGCCTGAACCTAAACCACTACACTGTAATCTGTCTTAGTATGCCATGTTCTGAGTGGGAATTAAAGAATCAGTGTTGCCAGCATTTGCAGTGACATATTGTATATTATACAATAACAAGAGAAAATCCTTGTCCCTGATTGGTCAGACTGGGACAGAAACCGGGATGTTATCCCAGCATAACATCCCGACTCCACTCCCAGTGCACTGACGACCACATTCCAAGTGAACAAAAGATCACTCCACTGTCGTCCCAAGCAGCAGCTACAGCAGTTCCTGTTGTGCGTGGAATCAAAGTTTCCCGCCCTGCTTGACAACTGTGCTCCCTGTCACCGCCACCCTGGTAACCATGCTGCCACAACCTTAACATTTCCAGCTCAAAATACATAAACAAATGCAAGTCCCAAGTCCACCACTCTGCAGGTACGATAGTACGAGCACATGCAATGTCGAAATATGCCGCGCTCACTTGCTACCTCAAAATGTGCAATCCCCGACTCAGTAAATGGCAAACTCTCAAGAGTCACTGACTGACAGTTTTTCTCCAGCATTCCCCGACCCCAGCTCACCTCATAATCTCCAAAAGTAAAACACATTATTCATCCTCCTCCTCCCTACATCCTGCCATCTACCGTCACAGACTTCCGTTCACAGTGGTAACACCGGGAGTGTTGCAGAACAGTGACACACTGGCAGCTCCGATCAAAATGTTATCCACAGTGATACTGTCCTGGTACATTAAGCAAACTGTACCGAGAGAACTGCAAACAAAATACTGTTGTTTGTGTGTGTGTGTGGGGGGGGGGCAGCAGACAGATTCAAAAACACATCAATTTGTTTAGGAGCAGCACCACCTGCTGGTCAAAACAAAACTACTTTTCTCTTCAGTGCACCTCCACATTGAAAATCAAACACAAAATCTATTTAAAAATGTATTTTTTCCTCATCTTTCTGTCTTTTAAAATGAACGAGCCATTGTGTAATAGGAATAATGCCCTCCAGGGTGGGTGTTATGCTCGGCCACTGGCCTCAGGCCCAACCACCCGAGGCGGGAAGATATCCCAGCATAACACCCACCCTGTCGGTCATTTTTCCTTTACTGAACAATCATGTCAAGAAGGTCTGGTCCCCAGGCAAGGGCCCCATATGAATCATGTATTGAAAAAAAAAACACTAGGTAGACTGGGAAGCCCTAACCTTAAAATGAATTTTATGTTTCAGGCAAAACAAAGATAATATGCACCACAGGATTGAAATTTCAAAGCAGTCTAAACATGTGAGTATCAGGATTTTTTATTCTTTATTACTAAATTGCATAATCCTGGCTCTTTATCCCTCAGACTTCATCTGTACCGTTGCTTTTCCTGCTGTGGAATTGCAATGCTCTACTTGTGTAGTCAGTATCATTTCAGTGGCAACAGACAGTGATAAAATTGGAGGATTGACACTTCAATCAGAAATATGCACGTGAACAGTTAAGATCTAAAAAGGAAACTATCCAGTTTAAATAAAAACTGTCTTTAGTATTAAACAAGAAAAGGAACTGCAATTCACATGTTGGTGATTTTGTGTAGCTACAGTACCTGGATTACTTTTGTAAGCACTGACCACCTCAAAAAAAATTCCTAAAACAAAAAATGGACATAATACAGTGTCTGACAATGAGTGCACCCTCAGACAACTACTGTATGTCACATGCCAGGGGGCGCCCATTCTATCTCTCATCCTCTCTCTCTCCACTCCACCTCCCCCCATACACTCTCTCAGATCAAATGATGCCTGCACCTTGATGGTCCCTTGCCACTCCACCCTCATCAGTCAGACTGGTTTCACCCATTGTTTCCCTAAAATCTGGAATTCCCTTCCTCCTGAAATAGGACACTCCTCCTCCAACTACTCCCTTACCTCTGCCCTACAAAATTACCTTTACCTCAGCTGTTCCTGCTTTAACCATCCTTAATACCTATCCCCAGTTTCTGCCTTCCTGCCATGACCCCCCAAGCAGGATTTTCAACATCCTGAAGGGTGAAATCAGGAAAAGGCTACCCCTTCTCCTCATATTCAGTTCTTGCCTCTCCCCCTTTGTTCTCCACCTGCCCTTCTGAATCATCAGTTTGCACAACCTACCCCATCTTTTTTATTCCAACAGCACTTGTGTACTACCTCGAGCCTGCTCCTGGTACACTCTTGCACTATAAATGGTTCTATTGCATTATTACTGTTTCATATGTTTCTATGTTCTTTTGTATTATTTTGTACATGTATTGTAATTTCCCCAGTGCTCTACTACTGTTTATTTTACAATACCTTGTGTTCCAACTGTTGCACAATTTTACAATGTTGAATTGTTTGTACTACCCACATACTATTGTAACTGATCATCCTTCACAGCCCTATTCAACCCCCTTCCCCCGGGCCACACCATAAGATGAGCAACTTGTTGTTCAGTGTGCTCTCCTGGTGAATCATTTCAATAAATAAGAATAAATAAAAAACATGCCGTTTCCTAGAACACGGAATTTCAATTTCTGAAAAACAAAATTGTTCTACTGTGACATAGAGTGTCAAGGATGCAGAAACATTAAACTTACTGTTGTTCCTGAGGGAGTAGAAGGGGGAAATATGAATTATTTTGTGGCGCTATTGGGACTGTTAGGTGTTCCAGCTGTGCATTTGCAGGACTTTATTTACCCACCCAAAGCACAGGGAAAGAACAAGAACAATCTTTACAATGCTCCTAAAATACAAATTGAAAGAAAAGTTCTTCAGGCTAGCCTGAGAAAAGGATCCTATACAATGGCGGGGACCTGTCTCCCATTCACTTTCACTCACATGCCCAATTAGTGGTATCTGGCTGTGAAACTAAGAACACTTTGTTTTGAAATCATCATTATACAGCAAATATATATTTTTAGCAAGGAATGCCAGAAACACAGAAGCTAAAAAAACAAAAACAAATTAAACCATAGTAGCACTGCTATTCAGAGTTAGATTTGCAGTACTGTAGCAGCCCACATAGTGGGGCTTGAACCTTTGGTCCACTCTATCACACAATGCTACAGTATATTTTTAAAGTTTATATACTGTTTGGCATTTATGGGGAACAGAATTACCCTACAAATTTGGGTGTAAAATATGTACCCTACCACCTTTAAAACTGAACAAAATTGGGTGCAGAAAAGAAAAGCAGCCACAGTTCATTCATTCTAGCAACAGGAAGTGGACCCTTCCCTCAAGCGCAGGTGTAGGCGGTCCCAGGCTTCTGTAGGCAGATCATCAGACACTTTCCCTCCAGATAAAATCACCACAATATTTCACTTGGTCTATATAATTACACTAGGTTCATACTAATACTAAGGTAAGTGCAAGAGCGAGAAGGCAGAAACCTATAATGCTCTTATACTAATACATTAAGTAGTAGAAAAGATCATACCCCATTACCTATCAGTCCATCTAAACAATGTTTAAATATACTTTTGGTTTCACTAATAACAACTTGAAGTGGTAATCTGTTCCATGGGCCAATGACTGTAAGAGTGAAAAAATATTTTCGACTGGTACATGAGAGTGGTTTTCTTACTAATTGCAAGGGATGTCCCCTAGTATTATGATTATAGTTTTTAAACACCAATCCTAGTTCACATAAAAGATAGGGATATTGGACAATGTCATCTAATAACATGAGATCACCTCAAAGATGATGGGTGGATAAGGGCATAAGTTTTAAGATGTCTAACCTGTCCTCATATGAGACAATGTGTAGCCCAGAGATTTTTTTTATGTAAATTTTCTCTGAACTGTATCAAATAAAATACCTTCAGATTTTTTATACTGACACCAGAGCTGGGAGACGTATTCTAAATGTGGTCTAGCGTATGCTCAATACAATGGTAAAAGCACCTCACGCTCACTAGATCTGATGTTAAGTAAGATAGACCATACTACTTTGTTGGTTTTATTGATAATACCATGTACATGTTTCTTACAAGACAAATTACCTGAAATTATAATACCCAAATCTCTTTCATCTGATGTTTTTTCAAGTAATGATCCAGCCAATGAATAAGGAAAATGATAATTTTTTGTGCCCAAGTGCATTACTTTACATTTTGAAATGTTTAAAGTCATACCCCAATTGTTTACCCAAGAGGTAATGTAATCAAGATAATTTTGGATGATGTTAGCCTGGGAGACAGAGGCACAAAGGCCACCTATTTTAACATCATTGGCATATTTTGTAGTAAAAGAGGAACAACCTAGAGTTAAATCTGCAATGAAAGCTTGAAAAAGACAGGGGCCCAAAACTGAACCCTGGGGCAAGCTGCTTGTCACATTGCCCTTACCTGATTTTTCCCACTGATAACTACTTGTTGAGTTCATTTTTTGCAGCCAATTATTTATCCAATAACCAATGAGGCTGTTTATATTTAACTTATTAAGTTTAGTAGTTAGAGACCAATGTGGCATGATATCAAAAGCCTTGCTAAAGTCAATAAAAATGGCATCACAAGGCATGCTCTTGTCAAGGGAAGAACTAATATGTTCATAAAAGCATATTAGGTTGGTTAAACAACTTCTGCCTTTTTTGAAACCGTGTTGCTGTAGATCATGAAGATCAAGGATGGGAGATATCAAATCTTTGATTAGATGTTCTAGTAGTTTACAAACAGAGGAAGTCAAACTAATAGGCCAATAATTTTTCCAATTATTTTTTGGGCCTTTTTTCTGAATTGGGATTACATCTGCTTCTCTCCAATTGTGTGGCACATAATTTTTGGCCAAAAAATACTTGAACATTATTTTTTAAGGGGGTAGTGATGATAACTGCTAACAAAAATAACAGATGACCAGCTATACTGTCTGGACCTAGACGACATTTTCCTTTGAGTGTTAATAATTTCTTCTTGATAATATCTGTAGAGAAACAGACAGGTGGGACATCAACAGTTTCAAGCAAAACATCATCCAGAGTATGTTTGGATATGCTAGTGAAAATTTTACAAAAATTATTATTAAATAACTCAACCATTCTTATAGGATCATGGATCAAGAAGTCATTTTCAAGTAATGGACCTACTTGACATGTGGGTTTCTTCAATGAATTAATATAAGAATGAAAGTATTTGCTATTTGTTTTATTAGCATTCAATGCCAAATTGTGTTCCCACCTGGATTTTGCCTTTTTAATTATATTCTTACATTTCTTTTGAATATGAACATATGAATCCCAATTTGAGGAAGATTTATTTTTTTGATATCTGACATACTTTTTGCACTTTAATCTAATAATTCTTTTAATTGATTGATTTACTTTATTTTGATTAGCATTTTTAATCTTAGATGGAATGTATAAATCTCTTAGATGGCAAATTATATTCTTAAAGCTTTCCCAACAATGGACAGGAGAGGAACCTACAAGGATAGACTCCCAATTAATTTTCCCAATGATATGCTTCATCATTGCCAAATCTGCTCTGTCATACAAATATATTTTAGTGGGGTTAGAGTTATAAACATAATTTTGTATAATATTAAAAGTGACAGTGTTATGGTCACTATTCCCTATGGGATCCCTAATCTGGATATAATCTAACATTAGATCATCATCACAAAGTACGAGGCCCAGGATATTATCACCTCTTGTTATAGTAAGTATATTCTGCTTGAGGCCTAGCTGAGTGCATGCATTCAATAGCCTATTTCCCTGACTGGTGTTTGCACTGAGACTCAGCCAATCTATTTCACCTAGGTTGAAATCATAAGAGACAACAATTTTTCCTATGGCTTTTGCCTGTTCAATTTCACTTAAAATGGCATCTAAAATGTCAGCTGGAGAATTAGGAGGATGATAGCAGGATCCCAAAATAAGAACATCAGATATAGACAAGAATAACCGACCCAAATAGTCTCAGTTTGTTTGTCATGTTTTTAATACTCTTAGTAATATTAATTGAATTTAGTTGGTTTTTAACAAGTAATGCAACCCCTTCCCTTTCTATTAGTCTTATTGTATGTATACACAGTGTAACCTGGTATATTTGTTTCCCAAGATGATTTTTCATCACCCCAAGTTTCACTGAGTGAGATTATATCAATATCATCTTGGCTAATTCTACATTTTAATTCCACCAGTTTTTGACTTAGACACCTGGCATTACAACTTAAACAATGCAAGTATTGACATTTCATTGTACTACTGGCTGATAGTTTTAGAGATGGTGGCCTGCCCACCATCTCACCACCAGAATTCAGTTTAAAAGATTACGCTACTGACACACAGGAGAGCCTGGTAGGCAAAAGTGAAATATTTAAGTAGACAGTAAAATGTACACCAATGGCTTTTTACTGTTCTTTTAAAAACCCATATCACACTTTGCCTTCAAGCAATGTAGTGGGTAAGAACATAATAATCAATTAAAATCCCTCATATCCATATCCATATCCATATCCATATCCCATACTATAAAACTGTTTCAGCACTGGGGCTTTGTCAGCCATGTTATGAATTCTGTCTTAATGAAGGAACATTGCTGAAGAATCATAACTGTTAATCTAGTTGCACGTTCTTGAGTAGTTTTTTTTATTTAAAAACAGCACTCTCTATACATTTCATACATTTTCTTATAGTTTTTACGAACATAAATGTTTCTTCAGTGATGTTGTTCATTTTCATAGATTCTGTAACATGTCTGACAAAAGGGCAGTGCTGGAATAGTTGTACAGTAGTGGATATGATATGAGACAATTTAATTTATTTTTATTATTATTTACTCACTGTATTGTCTGAGGTCAAAGTGTGAGATGGACTTGGTGGTTGGATGCTGATCCATTAAAAATATGTGTAGTTTACATTGAGTGCAGTGGTTGTTTTGGGATTTGAAATGACAAAGAAGGAAAATGTTCTGATGCTCCAGCTCAGTTTGTGTTAGCTAGTCACCACAGTGCTAAATCCCACACACTCATTCACAGGAGGTATGAATACAATTATGAAGTGCTCCTATAGTGAAACCTGACTTGCTTCTTGTTAGGCAGTCTGGTCATAGGATCACATCATTGTTTTATGCATAGCATTTGTGACTCAAGAAGAGCAAGCTGTTCCACCACAAGACTGCAGTTCAGAATGGGATAGACTTTATTTCTATTTGTTCTGTGTGGACTATTTGTTCTGTGGGGAAGGGGGTTGTAGGGAAGTTGGTGCTAACTGACAACCACAAAGTAACCCGTCCTCCTTCTGAACACATACCAGAAACTGCTATTGTCATGGTGCCTCACAGTCCTTTCTCAAACACACCTACACCTATTAAAGACAGAACAATAGTTTTGAAAGGATTAGTCCATCCCTCCCCAACTTGCTTTGTTTCTTGGACCAGTGAGTTTGAAAGGCATAACAGGCTTCCTTCTGAGGGAGGGTAAAAAGATAAAAAAATACAAGCGATGAGGCAAAGAAAAGTAATCGTGTACATTGTAGCACAGTGGCACACTTCAGTTTGAGAATAAAACACTATGCAACAGTGTATCTACTACATGTAATTTAGTATCCAACAATGATTTACATTTCGACAATCAGAGAACCATTTACAATGATGTACAGTATTACCTTGCCAGATAGTGGTACAAGGAGTATGAAGTGCTGTATGACTGGACTTCTCTACTGGTACTAAAGAAGTAGAACTCTTATACTTGGAACTTTAATTTAGGCTAAAAAAAAACTAACGAACAAAAAAAATATAGTGTGTTTGTCTGAGTTAACTGAACTGAATGGTTATCTGAACAGTTATCTAGGTGTAAATCTCAGGTGATTGAAAGGTCTTGATAGCTGTGCAGTTTAAATTACTTGTAGAAAGATCTAGTAAGTAGCGGGAGTGGGTTAGCTAGAAGGAAGCCAAATTTAAAGACTGCCTTAGAAAGATTCTGTTAGTAGCTTGGCAGAAGACCCCAGGAGGAAGGAGTGCTGTGTGACTGGACTTCTCTATTGGGACTAAAGAAGAGGAACTCTTGTACTTGGACCTTTAATTTAGGGTAAAAAAAAAAAAAACTAACAAACAAAACAAAAAAAAATAGTGTGTTTGTCTGAGTTAAGTGAACTGAATGGTTATCTGAACAGTTATCTAGGTGTAAATCTCAGGTGATTGCTCATTCTCCCGCCCAAAGCTAGTTCTACTATTTATAGGCACAGGATTTGACTGACAACAGGAACTTCCTGTTTGGGAGCAGGAAGTGAGTGATCACAGACCCACCAAAGCCCCACCATCCTAGAAGGGCAAGAGTAGCTCTCTGGCCCCCTCTAGCTGCTGGAGGCCTGCCTCTGAGCAAGTAAGGGGTCTACTAAGAAATATAGGATATTCCTGTCACAGAACAGGACAATCAGGAGCTTAAAGGACACAGAGGCAGAAAGTAAGTAGAGAGAGAAGAGAAAGAAAAAAAAACATAGGGAAGAGTAAAGATTCCAAACAACAGTTAAGGGGCCAGAAATAAGACATGATGCGAGTGGTGCAGTGCAGCGGCTGTGGAGCAGCAGTTTTCCGGGAGACGTTCTGGAGGATGCGGTTTCATCCCATCTGTAGGCACCTCTCTGGGATGAGGGAGGAGGTTGTTTATCTCCAGGCTGAGTTGGCCAGGATTTGTGGGACCTCCTCCTCCATCCAGGGACCAACAGTGCCACTGCCATTGCCTCAGAGGTTGCCAAGAAAGAGGAGCGGTTGGACCACAGTGGGCTCAGGGAGGGTGAGAGTGGTGGAACAGAGGTGCATCCACCCAGTTGTACCTCTCCACAATTCCTATGCCATTCTGGCAAAGTGTGGTACCTCTATGGAGGTACCTGCAGTGGAGACCAAGGAGGATGCTGGGAACCTCCACAAAGGAGACCCACACGAGGGTGGCATGGGACCCCACAGGGGAAGGAAACAACTCCTGGTGAGGGACTCCACTGTTAGGAAGGTAGAACTGGGGGAGGAAGGGGAGAGGGAGGTAAGGTGCTGGCCTGGCACCATGGCTTAGAGGGACAGGGAGTGAATCCTCAGGATTGCCAGAGCAGATGCACAGGGGAGGGAGCTGGATGTCATTGTCCACCTAGGGACAAATGACCTGGCTAAGAAAGGGAAGAGTCTGTGGAATTGAGGAGGGGCCTTAGACAAGTAGCACGCATGGTAACCTTCTCAGAGGTGCTGCCCATCTATGGCGTAGCAGAGGCTAGGGTGTTCTGCACCATAGGATTCAATCAGTGGTTGAAAAACTGGTGCAGAGCTCATGGATTTGGCTTCATTGAGGACTGGGGATCCACCTGGAGTGATGCAAGCCTATACTGGCATGATGGGCTGCATCTGTCCAGAAGGGGAACCAGGATCCTATGTGACAGGACTATTTAGAAAACACAGAAGGAGCAGGACAGAGAGCTGTACCAGTTAAGGCAGAAGGAAGCAGGGAGGGAAGTCAGAATAGCAAAGGCCCAAACTGAGGAAAAGATAGCCAACTCGGTTAAGAAGGGGGGATAAAACCTTTTATAGGTACATCAGAGAGCATAGAAAGACAAAGGGAGGGATAGTGAGGCTGAATAGAATGAATGATGGGTGGGCAGAGGAGGACAGTGAAAAAGCAGGGATACTGAATGAATATTTCTGCTCAGTATTCACAAAAGAGGAGGGGGAAGTACCTAATCCAATTAACAGAAGCACTCTTGATAGGGGGGTCGATCACAGCCCTTTCACAGAAGAAAGGGTTCTACAAGAACTCCTAAAACTAAAAGTGGACAAAGCAATGGGGCCTGATGGAATTCACCCCAGAATTCTAAAAGAATTAAGGGGGAAACTAATGAAACCATTGACTACTCTTTTTAATAAATCATGGGAGGATGGTGTGGTACCCTAGGACTGGAGGAAGGTGGATGTGATTCCCCTTCACAAAAGTGGGACCAAGACAGAGGCAGGAAACTACAGACCTGTCAGTTTGACCTCTGTGGTAGGGGGAAAGTGATGGAGTCACTTCTGAAGGAAAGAATTGTTGAGTACCTTGAGGCCAGTGGGGCACAGGACCCAAGGCAGCATGGGTTCACAGTGGGAAGGTCATGTCAGATGAATCTAATTGATTTCTTAGACTGGGTGACCAAAGTAGTAGACCAAGGAGGGGCTGTGGACATGGCCTACCTAGACTTTAGCAAGGCATTTGACACAATCCCTCACAAAAGATTAATAGTCAAATTAACCAGCCTGGGAGTGGGTCCCAGGGTGGTAGCCTGAGTAAAACATTGGCTGGACAACAGGACACAGATGGTAATTGTAAATGGAGCCCACTCTGAAGAAAGAGGGGTTACTAGTGGGGGTACCGCAGGGTTCAGTACTGAGTACAATGATCTGCAACAGGGTTGATACACAAGGAGGCATGGAAAGGATGAGAAGGGACTTGGCAAGGTTGGAGGAATGGTCAGAAGTATGGCAGCTAGGATTCAATGCAAAGAAGTGCAAAATAATGCACCTGGGAAACAAGAACCCAGGGGAAGATTACACAATGGGGGGTAGTAACAACAACAAAGGAAAGGGACCTGGGGGTAATCATCAGATGACCTTAAGGTTGGCAAGCAATGTGAGAAGGCAGTAGGGAGGGCTGGGGGTATACTGGGATGCATAGGGAGAGGCATCACCAGCAGAAAACAGGAAGTTGTTATCCCTCTGTACAGACAGTTGGTGAGACCCCATCTGGAGTACTGCATCCAGTTCTGGAGACCCCATCTCCACAAGGACATAGACAGGATAGAGGCAATCCAGAGGAAGGCAACTAAAATGGTGCAGGGTCTGCAAGAGAAGCCATACGAGGAGAGACTTAAGGAGCTTAATATGTATACCCTTGAGGAAAGAAGGGAGAGGGGGGACATGATAGAAACTTTTAAGTACCTCAGTGGAATCAACAAAGTCCAAGAGGGTAGCATCTTTCAGAAAAAGAGATGTGCAAGGACAAGGGGACACAATTTAAAGATGGGGAGCAGTTCAGGGGCAATGTGAGAAAGTATTTTTTCACAGAGAGGGTAGTGGATGTATGGAACAGCCTTTCTGAGGAGGTTGTGGGGTTCAAAACTGTGGGAGAATTCAAGAATGCATGGGACAGACATAAGGCAGTTCTTGTGGGGGGTAGGAAGAAATAGGCTTTTGGTTAACTAGGATCTGCGGCCTATCCTGTAGGTAGGGAAATGGGCAGACTAGGTGGACCAAGTGGCCCTTATCTGCCATCAAAGTTTATGTTTCTATGTTTCTATGTATACCTGGTGAACTACCATACAATAAAAGCAATAGCTTTTTGAAAGTGCAGTACATCACCTCTTTTCATCTGCACTTATAAAATCTTTGTTTTCCATGACTTTTTGACCCATACCTCTCAACATCCTGCCTCAAATAAGGGACAAGGCTAAAAACATCAGGGACATACTACCACAATAAGGGAACACAACTTCAAAATCAATGATAGACACCCAGGAAGCTGGTAGAATAAGGGGCTTAGTGTAATGTGAGTGAGCTTATGAAATGATTACTGTATGTCATGGGGTGAGCAACAGTCTGACCACCATAGGTTGAGCTTGAGCAGAGAAGAGCAGAGCTGAGAATGCTGTTTTTTTATAAAAAAAATAATTTTTACTTGGAAATTGGAAATTCAGAGTAGTACCTTCAGGATAATCAAAGTGGTACAGAATATACTATATCTATGATTAAGGAAGCTCCTAAATCATTTCAGTTTATTGATTGGCCTGTTACAGTTGGTCATTACAATGTTACAATAGACCAACAACACAAGAAAACATACAGTATGAGGAGAGATTGAGGGACTTTAGCATGTACTCCCTAGTAGAAAGGAGGGATCACAGTGACATGATAGAGACATTCAAATACCTTAAGGGTTAGTTTCAATTATATCTGTTTATTTTCCTCTTAATCATTCAGTATCATACTTGAGACCAGACTGAGTCATGTGATGTGTTAATAATGTCCAAAAAGACTGGATCTTTTCAGGAGTCCATAATCCTGATCATTACAGTTTGTAACTACTGTAATACACAGTTACATTCTGATTGCAGTTCAAGGAGCAATGCATATTCCAAATATTTCACCCACCAAATGGCACAACATCGCATATGCTGGTATGCAGCCATACATAATGTCAATGTCAGTGGCTCAGTAGGTAGCACACTCGCTTCTGAGGCTGGGAGATCAAAGGGCTGTGGGATCAGTTCCCACATCTGGCACTTGGGTTAATATCCCAGTACTGACACTATAGTGCAGCATGAGAGGGGTGCTGCACTTCTGAGGTGCCGACTTTTGGATGAGATGTTAAACTGAGGTCCCACCTGCCTGGATTGGTGGTAGTTCAGGTGGATGTTAAAGATCCCATGGCACTTATCAAAAAAGAGTAGGGGAACTTTTTATTATACCTTGAAAGTAAAATACGTACATTATAGTGTTACATCACACAAAATCATAATGCAAAACCAAAGGTAAACATAAATATTACATCATACATTCAGTACAAAACTCCATTGACAGAGTCCCAAAACTGCATCAAAAAAAATGTTGAACCCTTCCACACCCACTAAAAAAGTAGGGGAATATTTTATTCAAGGCTTAAGAGCAAAATACATACATGAAAGTGTTATATCACACCAAGTTAGTATGCAGAAGGAAAGAAAAAATCAACTAAGCAGTGAATCATACAAAATGTCATAACTAAGGGATACTCAACCCCCCTTCCCCACTATAAGAGTAGGGGAGTAGTATAATAAAAACTTGAGAATAAAATATATACCAAAAGAGTGTTACATCACACAAAATCACAATATAAAAGAACAGGAAATATAACTAAGTGTGTCATCATATCTACCACTATAAAACCTATATCCAAAAGATAATGAAACCCCCTCCCCTAAAAATGGCAAAATGTGTTAAGCAAAGCTGGAAGGCAAAAGTGTATACCTAATGGTGTTACAGCACACAAATTCATAGAAAAAAACAGGAAACCTTAAGTAAGAGCTTTGCTGTACCAAATTTACGCAGAGTGAATGTAACAGTACATATATAAATGAAACTGTCGTATAGTTGAAACAAAGAGACGTTTGCACAAAAGAAACTGCATAAACTTCAAAAAAAAAATCCTCAAACTAAATTCATATCAATGAAATCATCAAAACTGAACTAAGCGTATCCTCCCCCCCCCCCCACTATTTGGGAAGGTAACATCTGAAACAGAAACGTTCCTTAGAAACACATCCCAATGAGTGCTTGTGGTTCTCTCCAAACCTAAGAACTTATATGAAATAACTCAAAATCAACCCGTGTCCAACCAGGACATATTTCTTCACCATAATTTATAGAGTTCAGGGAGAACTTTACTTTGTTCCACAGCCTGCCAGTGCAACACAGCTTTCTGTAATAAAAGGAATACCTGTTCACCTGATGACAGTTGTTTTCGAAGGGACCATCCACACCTAGCCAGCCATAGCTGATAACTAATAAAACTCATCAAAATCCTAATTATTACTGCGTCAAACTTAACCCATATGCCAGGAAACACTCCTTAAGTCCAAATGTGAGGAGACTGTTGCTGAAAGGGGTTCAAGGGCCATTTCTTATGAAATAGCTCCCAAAAGGAAATAGCAAAGGGACATTCTAGCAAGAAATGCGAGAAAGTCTCAACCAGCCCTGTGCATTCATTCCCTCTGGGACAAGTTCATTCAGTGAGGTCTTTTTGTTTCAAATTACCTTGAACTCCCAATTTCTTATGTGCACATAGCCAGACAAAGTCTCTCATATAATGTGGGAGTCTTTTACTGGAGAGAAAGGAATGAATTGAGGAATGGTGTGCAGCCAGTAACACCAAGCACAAGGGAGAAATATAAAAAAAGGATGCCATTATCCAACTATAAAGGGATTTCCTGGAAGATGCACTGAGAAAACTTTTCATAATCTTCCATACCTTCAATTTACCAACAACCCCAACAAAGAGGCTTGGCAAGTGAGTTACCCGGGTCTGGAGTGGGAGAAAGGGATCCCAGTTGGTTAATAAGGGCCCAAGTTCGTCTTCAACCCAGGAGTCCAGATTTTAATATCATTGTTCAAAAGGGGTCTACAATTATAGTATATAAAGGTAACATAGAAAAAGACAACTGGGTTTAAGTTTCCCAAGTCTCCCTCCTGTATAGGTAGACAGGTATTTCCCCTTTTAACTGGATTTAGTCTACTCCCCCATGGACATTGGAAGAACACACTATATACTGATGCCTCCAGGGCCACTGGGGGAGGGAAAACAGCTGCCAGAAACAAGAAATGCGACAATAGGTAGGTCTTAATTAAATAGATATGTTTGGCCTTAGTTATCTGCCATTTATTCCATCGGGCTACTTTCTCCCTGGCCATAGTCAAAAGCAGTTCCCAATTATATCTTTGTGGGTCTTCTCCACTGAAATATACACCTAAAATTCTCCTATATGGCCTATCCACAGGTATTCCCCATATTGATGCTACATCACTCGCATCACCCTAAGGGCAATATGCCACTTTTCTGTGGATTGATTTTAGACCCAGTAAACACTGAAAAATCATGTAGCATCGATTTAGCTGCCACCGCAGAGGATCTATCTGCTAAATAAAAGCCCCAAATCATTGGCAAATGCTAAAGCAACAATCTGTCTATCCTCAGACCCTTCCAAAACCCCAGTTATTGATTCTGTCCCATATAGGGCATGCAACAATGGATCCAGAGATAATATATACAGAAGGGGGCTGAGAGGACACCCTTGTCTCGCTCCTATATGCACTGGAACTGCCTTACCCACCCAACCATTTATACTTGGTATGAGACTAATCCCTTTATAGCAAGTCTGAAGCCAAGCTATAAAGGTGGGTGGAAAACCACAAATTTTTAAAGTCTCCCACAGATACACATATTCTACTTGGTCAAAAGCTTGTGATTGATCTAAGCAGACCAAATGTCCAAATCACTTTTGTATAGTACCTTTATGTAAAATCTCTAGTATGAGAATCAGGACATCCTGGATCCATTTTGCTGGGATAACACTAAATTGAGACGGATGTACAATTTCATCTATAACACTTGCCACCCTGTTACACAAGATTTTCATTAATATTTTATAATCTGTGTTGAGGATTGATATCGGTCTCCAATTATTTAAATCACCCCAAATCCTCCCTTAAAAATCAAAATTAAGAGTCCCTCCAGCATGCTCTCAGGGAGCTGATGTTACAGTAAGCAATCATTAAAACACATACCTAATTCTGGACCCAAAATGTCCCAGATATCCTTATAAATTTCATGTGGGAGCCCATCTGACCCCGGTGTAGTTCCAGATTTTAGTGACCATATGACATCTTTCAATTCCCCCTGCTTAATAGGTGAAGTTAAAAGAGCCCCTAATTCCGGCGAAATTTGAGGTAGACCCCTATTAGCCAGTCATTGCTTCATCTCCCTAACTGGTAAAGCCTGACTAGCAAACACATGGGTGAAATACACCGATATTTCCCCTACGATACCCATATTGTTGACTACCTGACCTCCTGAAGTGGTAATTAAGTACTTTATGTTGCTGTGATCCCGGAGGAGTTGCATGGAATTGAAAGGCAAAGTATCTTTTGATTTACCACCAGTGCCATATTTTTATTTATGCTCCAGAAGCTTTATGGCCTCAAGTTGTTTACAAGCCAGTTTGGCTTTTAACTCTTTAATCCTATGAAGGTCCTCCCTTCCCAAACTGGGTCTTAAAGATGTCCAGAAATAAATACTCTCTCTCAAGTAACAGAGCTCATCCTGCCAAAATCTTCCATTAATGTGCCCCATAGTACAACAAAAAGATTTAATCTCTTTTTTAGTGTCTTCCCACCAAACATTACTGTCAGTATATAAGAAGAAAACTGATTTCCATGCCTGTACTATGGCAACAAAGTCTTCTTTAACGGGGGATATTTAAAAGCATAATATTCAATTTCCATGTCCTTGGTCCTCGCCGCTCCTCTAGGAGATCACCAATTGCAAGAGATAGAAGTCTATGATTTGATGTCGCTACATCCTGCATAGCCACTGATTTGATGTTAAAAGAGGAGTGAACAAAAAAATAGTCAATTGTAGAGGCTCAGAGGCCACAAAGGTAAGGGCAATTACTAGCACAAGGGAGAGAACCAAAAGCATCCACAAACCCTACTTCATTTAGAAGTTGAGCTAGGCACTAAGTATCACAGTAAATTTTCTTCCCAGAGGGAGCTTACATCCGAGAGGGCAAAGTAACATTAAAATCACCCCCCAGGATCACTAAATGGGTGGTCAATAATAAAAGGGAAAGAGACTGAAAAAGATTTGCCTGATCGTGTTTAAGCTGGGGGGCATAGATATTAAGAAGGCGATTAAACTCGTGTTCCCATTTTATATCCAGTAGTAAAGCTCTGCCTTTCTGCAACACTAGTTGATGTATGACCTTAATCTGGGAGATAAAAACAAAACAAATTCCCACCCCTGAACACAAAGAGTCCCCCTGTGACCAAAAGCTGTCCCCCTATATCCACTCTTTTGTGGCTGCAGCTCTTTCCTCCAAGGAATGTAAATGTACATCCTGAAAAAATACACAATCAAGATTACTTTGTAAAAAGTGAACGTAAGTACTGTGACATTTCATGGGGGATTGAATACTATTCACGTTCAAGGAAGCTACATGAAAGTTAAATGGATCCAATACCAGTTGGCAGGAGAAACATGACAAGGATTTCTCATTTCACTTTGCTAGAGGCTCTCATTACCCTTCCACTTTTGATGCTGTGGGTCAAATGATCGATTTGTTCAGTTGTCGTATCCTGGGCAGCAGCCTGGGGTAACCCCTTTGCTGGTATCGTCCCAGTGTCCAGGTCCATAGGATCATCCATTAACACAGTATACATGTTCTGGGTTTCCAAGGGTACCTCTGGATCATTCTTCTTAGGTTTTGATATTGTTTTAACCAGTTTTCCTTGTTTCCCCCTGAAACCAGGGTAAAGTCTCCCCTTCCAGAAGGAGGTACAAAGGGGGTTCAGGGGGAGTGTCAATAACAATGGTTGCTTCCACTGGAGCAGTCTCATGCAGAGGTGATTCTTGTACTGGTATCTGGGTTTCAGAGTCTTGATCCGGGGGGTTCAATGATGCCAGTCTTCTAGAGGCTTGGGTATGTGTCCCAAGAGTCGAGGGGAAATGTTACCCGAGGGGAACCTGGTCCTGTTTTACAGCCAAACATATGTAGTGATCTTGGACCCCAAAATTAGCCTCCTCTGTATATTCTGCTGCAGAGGGGCAATCCTCAAAAGTATGGCCCAGACCATTGCAGAGATTACAGTTGGGCTGTTGAAAGCAGTGAGCACTGGGTGACCCAGTTCCCCCACAATATGAGCATTTTAAGATGTCACAGGAAGTACTAACATGTTTTGAAGATCCACACTTAAAGCAAACCCTATGCTGTCCAGGATAGAAAAGAAACCCTTTGTCTCTTCCAATAAAGAAACAGTTTGGGAGGTGCAGTAAATCATGTTCAGTATTATGTAATTTAATGTAGAATTTCCACCCTCCATTCCAGAAACCCTCAGCATCCATAATAGGCATAGGATTCCCTTGTATATCACATCATTTCTCTAGCCAATAAACTATGTCCACTATATTAACCCCCTCATTACTGAAAAGGATCATAATTACCCTAATGGGTTATTTGGTAAGGGATAAAACAATAAATTCAGACCAAAGGGGATTCATTTTTTGATTGATATAGTGGCACCAGAAGGTTTCCAACAGTGCTGGAGTACGAAAACTGATATCAAAAGTAAATACCCCCTGTACATGGATCAATGCATACATCTCTGAGGGCATGAATCCCATACTTTTTTTGAGCAGTATCTTCCCCATGTAGAACCTATCAAGGGGGTTTTCTCGTGGGCCCACATATTGAAGGAGAATTGCATTTCTCCGTTTAGCTAATTCTACTGGGTGGTGAAAGTGACTAGCATAAGTTGACTTTACAGGTTCCCCTGGGTTCGATGCTGATGCAGGGTCCAAATTAAGGGTTATATCAGGGTTTAAAGAAGGTTCCTCAATTACATGACTCCCCTGACTTTCCCCTGGGGTAGGCATAGCTCCCGAAGGAGTAACGTTAGGTTCCACAATTCCCTCAGCTGAAACAATAGTAGGATCACTTATCTGAGTCAGTGACCATTTTTTTTTTTTTTTTTTTTCAGTTTAAGGTTTATTAACCTTTTTACCAATAATACAAACAAAGCAGACATACATACATATAGACCCTTTATATTAAACACTAGTACCTTTTTAATCTGCCTCTCCCCTTCCCTTACTCCCTACAATCCCTTCCCCTCCTTTCCCCCTACCTGTATCTACTAGGGCAATAAGTAAAATAGCATACCATGCTAAGATTTATCCTATCTGGGTTAGCTACATGTCCCAGTGATAGGTACATCACATTTAAGCCACCTTACAGTGAATAGAGAGAATAAAGGGGGTCCCATATCTTTTTAAACCTGCTCATTGTATTGTTCAAATTAGCAATGGTTTTCTCGGTACGTAAGTTTGCCAGGATTTCTGTTAACCATTCATTATAGGAGATTTCTTGCTGGTCAAGCCAATGTTGTAACACCAACTTCTTGACAGATATGGCAATAAGTGTTATATGATACTTCCAGTTGCGAACTTTAATACCAGAGAGGTCTCCTAGAAGACAAATTTCTGGAGTGAATAAATCCTTAAGACCTAGAAGGGGGTCTGTAGATTGCATGATATTGTGCCATAGTGGGGATACTTTCGGGCATGCCAAGAAAATATGGAATAAGGTTCCTTCCTGATGTTGACATTTTACACATAAATTGGAAGTCTTTAGTCCCAACTTAACCAGTTTTCAAGGTGTATAATAAGCATTGTGTAAGACAGAGAGTTGCATTAGCCTTAATCTGTTCTGCTTGATTAATTTATGGCAGGTGTACCAGATAGTCGTCCAGTTAATATTCTGGCCTGGGAAAAAGGATTCCCATAAACCAGTTGGTCCAAAACTGTCTGGGAACTTCCAGAGGAACAATATACTATAGATTTTGGATACCGCCTTAGGGTCTCCACTGAGCGCACATAATTTCTTGCGGAATGGAATAGGGTGAACTGTCCTAGGTTTATGGCAGAAGGATCGTACTAAAGCATGCCTGAGTTGGATGACCTTGAATATATGTCTGTTGGAACAGTGACCAATTTTCTGACATGGGTTGCTCAGGGTCAGGACTCCAATGGCCATCTGAAATCAGAATCCATCCCGTGGCCAAGAGGGCTTTGTCAGGTGACCAAGATTCTGCTGCTTTGGTACTCCAGTCTTGCCTAGGCAGTGAATAAACTGCTGAATGGGGTGCTACTGACCTCTCGCCGGCTGTAAGGAGTTTAGAGTGGCCTTCTAATACTGCTGATCCTGGTGAGATTTCCGATTGCTTCCGTTTTCAGTCCTCAGCCTGCCGATTCCTTTCAGAAATTAATTGCTTGCCAACATGGAGCAATTCTGCTTCCAGACATTTCTGTTTTTGCTCAAGACTGAGCTGCTTACTGTTATCGCTATTATCTACCGGCGAGGGACCATTATCTCGGGCGATCTGCTGGCCACCCAAAGGGTGCATCCCAGCTGCCTCCACAGCAGATCCCTCGACTCACAACATCAGAGCTCCTTGAGTGTTCTTCTGGGCTTCTCCAGCCCCATCCATCCATTCACTACCAAGCCCAGCAGTGAAGTGAGACGCCTTGCAGCACAGCGATTCCCCTACAGAAGACTAGGGGAATTTCCCCGGTGTCCTGGCCAAATTTCCCTCATTCACTTAAAATACCACCAACAGTTTCATCTGGTTCAAGGTCAGTTGGCATTCATCTGTATCCCCCTTCCCTGGGTCATGCCTAAAAATAGGCAGAATTTGTCTAGTGCACTTACCCGGTCAACAAAAACTAAATTAATAAAATAAAATAATGCTGTGGTGATGTGAAGGCTGACCATGGGGGGTGATAGAGTGGGAGTTGTGGTTGTGGGTACAGTGGGGGGGTTAGTTAATTATTGTTGTGGTACTGATCATGACTGGGAGGGGTTGGATCATGACAGAGAGTGGAGAGGAAAGTTTTTTTTTTTATTAAATATTATTACCCTACCAGATATGGCTGTGTGTGGTGTCCTAGTAAAGGGTAGGAGATATTTTTGTTTATTTGTTGAAACTCTTCAAAACAACTGCAGTTGCTGCAATAAACAAGGCTAAGTGCAGACCATGCTGTGTAACAGCAATCTGAAACAAAAAAAGAATGACAGATGAATAAAAAATATTTCTTCTGCTCGATTTCTATGGCTTTTACACTACAGTACATACAGGTTCATTGAGCAGCAACACCCAGTCAGGCCACTCAGTGTGGTCCCAGTAATGCATTAACACCCAACACCCAATCTTGCCCTTTATTAAAAGTTTTTATTTTTATATATTTTACACTGACCAATGATGGCAAAAAAAAAAAAATCACAAGTTTACAGATCAATATATTTTCTGTGACTGTGAAAACTGAGCAAAGTGAAATGTTTCTATAGTTACTGTTCACTTCAGCTCTCACTGTTAAGCTGGTTTTAAACTGGCTACACCAACTGCAACATTTGGTCAGCATCTGCATCCCAACTGCTGTTTATTTGTGTCCATTCGCCAGTTCCTTCAGTTTTTTCTACCAACTTGTACACCTCCATCTGAGCCCTTGGGGGCAAAAACAGAAGGAACTGGTGAAAGGACACATCATTTTGTAATGAATTGCATGGAGGCTGCCAGGGTCAGTATAATTATGAAGCAAGATATCAGTTTAATTATATCGAAGCACACATGTATAGTTTGGGTACAGATGCTGACTAAAAGCTGCATAGTTAAGCACAGGGCTCTAATAATACACTTACAGATTTAAAACATTTGATGTGGGCAGGTGTGCTTATGCATTTAATAGTTTTACTCTAGGGATATTCTTCTGCCAGCATGCTTTTGACCAGTTATGTCCCAAAGGTTAGAAAAAAAGTTTTATTGGGGCAAACTGACAGAAAAAATTAGTAAAGAGCACCACACACACTCTCACACACACACCCCTTCCCAGAGAGGGTGATGGACACATGGAATCATTTCCTACAGGAGGTGATGGGAGCCAGCACAGTGGATAGATTTAAACATGCCTGTATGAGGCATAAGATAACTTTAGAGGTGGGGAAGAAGTGGGAAAAGCCACTGACCAGATAGGGTCTGAGGCCGCACATGAGTATAGGGTGTATGGGCAGACTAGATGGGCAGGAATAATGAAGAGTGTAAAGATTAAAATGCAGTCATAGGCCTGTTATTCTGAATATTATATATTTTAATACTGCTAACTTTAATGTCAAGCACAGTATCTGTCATGGGTACTGTACAGTATGTCTCTTTCAGACTCCAACACCTGCCCAATTAACTTCACCTTTACACAATGCTTTATTTTAATATGATCTGTAAACTGACAGATCTGTATGTATTTGCAACAAAGTTCTAAATTCTATCAACAAGTTGCAACAAGTATAAACTAAACACAATGTTGCAAAGTGCTCTCTTTCAAATTGGGAAAGTATGTTACAAATCGTATGTACATTACAGCTTACTTATTCTCTTTGAAAGTTATAACAGTGGCATCTTGTTTGGAAAAAAAATACTGCTTGGTACATCATTTCATGGTACTGAATATAAAAGTAGAATCTTTTTAGTTCTTTCATACTCATACCTACAGTACACTGTATCTCACAGCCCCCCAGCTTCTTTTAACATAGCAATACTGCAAGACCCTAGACTGCAGAGTTTTCTAAAGCAATTGCATTAACACTTCTACCATCCCCCATCAAGTTTCTTTTCACAAGGTGATATAACACCTAATTTGTTTTGCATGTGAATGTGCGTCACTGCTGTGAGCTAGCCTTCCTTACTTGTCCAAGAGCAATCTGTGAGTCAAGGGGAAGGAAGAAAGGAAGCCAGTAGCTTCAGAAATCCTGTCATTCTCGCAGGCTATCTTTGAGGGTTGCTGGTTGGGGTGGGGGAGAATGCAGACATATGGTTGACATACATTAAATATGTGCCATTCCTGTGCTCCTAAGATGACATTACTAAGTACTATGGCTGAAAAGACGACTGTCCAAACTAAGATATTCAGTTGACTGCAGTGCTACAAATAATATGAGACTGCCCCCATGTTTTAAAGGGTGAACAATGATAATATTTCTGCACTCTGTGTAGGTATGCATTATGTGGCCACCTGTGTCAGCAAACATCTGGAAAACACAATTTTTGCCAGCAGTTACTAACCTGTGCTCTCAGAAAGAGATCATCCCTTTTAGATTAACAAATAGTTGTGGTATACAGTCAGGACTGAGAGCCTCTCTATCTAGTGTGCTTTACTGGCCAATCACAAATTCCTTTGCAAGGGAGTTTTGACATAAATCTGTTACAGTTCTCAATGTCAAGCATAAGAAAAGTATTATCATTTTATAGTATGTAACCAAAATTTATGTTTCCAGCTCTGTAAGGTGTGTGGTAAAGATACATTATGCCTTTAATGGTACAGTATTATCTTGACCTGACAATTACTGTATTCTAAGCAATACTTATGATCTAAACAAGTAACTTTTTTTTGTTCACTAATCTGGTTTTGAATTACCAGTCAATGATGACTTGTATGTGGCTTCTGACCCTATTTGGTCAGTGGTTTGTCCTACCCCCTCCCACCTCAAGATTCTCTTGTGCCTGTCCCAGGAATGTTTAAAACCCTCCATTGTGCTTGCTCCCATCACCTCTTTTGGCAGACTAGGGGTATTATTCTGCATTGAACCTCAGTTGCCACGCCTCAGGCAATTTTTAGAGCTATATAGCTATTAATAAATCACAATTGATTTTATTTTGTAAATGAAGTACTGTGTGTGTGTGTGTGTGTGTGTGTGTGTGTGTGTGTGTGTGTGCATGTGGGGAGGCAGACTAGAGTTAAATGGCATTGAAGCAAAGAGCAATATGAACAATAAAACCTGTTCTGTTTCCAGTTCTGTAAGGTGTGTAATAATGGGACATTATGCCTGCAATGGTGTCATATTTTTATGTATTTGTTTTTTCCACTTTTGTTTATTTAGTAAATGCAATAGGCAGTAGCTTGCCTATTCACCTATCAATTATTCTGATCAATAAACATGATCTAAATTGTAGTCAGTTGAATGGGAGGAATGTCTCTAACATTGCTCATGCTAGTGACTTTCTAATTACACACACACACACACACTCTCTTTCTCTCATCTTTTTATCAGTCTTTTTTGACAGTTATTTATGTTTGTCATGATTTTTGTTTGATCACTGAGTACCATGAGTTACAGAAACAGCTGAACTAAGCACTTCAGTATATCTGTACCCCACTCAATCTGTATGTTCTTTCTTTCCTGTAATAGCAAGAAAATATGAACATACAATGCACAATGAAATTTGGATAGCAAATTATACTGCAGTAGGGCATTGCAGTGGCAGCTTTTCTTCAACAAACAGTCTCCCCTGGCACTTCTTGCTTGTTCCACTGCTCAACTCTTTTTGTCTTACCCTTCCCTGTTTTTTTATTTATTTTGTAACCTCGTTCTTGACCCTTGCAGTCTCCTCTATAGAATGTTTACTCCTCCTGCCCATGCCTTTAAAGGGGACTCATTCATAGTTCATATCTTGGTCCTTGCTACTTGTAATTTAAATGACCCAGAAATATGTCAAGAGGTTTGGTAGTCCAATGTTTCTTTCCCTTCCCCCTCATCATCATCATTCTCAAACTATAAAAAAAAGTCCATGGTAGTCTAGCAGCCCCCCCAAACCCCACTACCATGACCCACTCAGAAGCCCCTCCACCCTCAGGACTACTGCCCATCAGTGAGCAGCACAGCCCTCTTCTCATGTCCATGGCTGCCTACTGACTGAGCTATAGTATGAATAACAAGCATTTGTCAATGCCGAACGTTCGCTTGCAGGTATTTGCAGTGGTATTTGGCACTTGGACATGGCTTGAAAAAATAAGTGACAAAGAAGTACAAGCATTTGTCAATGCCAAATGTTACTTGCTTCTATGTGCTGTTTAGGTATTTGGAAGTCATTGGAGTGCAAATATTGAAAATTCGCGAACTTCTGGTTAATAGTAAGGAACATAGCATAGCGCTTATAAAACAGTAATTTTTAGGAATTTTTTCACCAATTTTCAACATAGCCATTTTAAGACCTCTGCTCATGAACAGTGTCACTGTGATTTTCTTTATGTGTCCCATACATTGATTTCGCACACCGACTGCGCCATTGTGTGCTACATGGGCGGAAACACATTTTGGGAAGGATGTGAAAAATGACAGCTGTACTGCTCATAAGGAGGTGTGGTAAAATGACAATGTTGAAAATCTGGAGTGAAAATGTTGAAAATTTACAAACTTACGAGCGTGCGTAGGAACTGCACATCGCACGCTCGTAAAACAGTCATTTTTAGGAATTATTTCACCACATTTTCAACACAGCCATTTTAAGACTTCTGCTCATGAACAGTGTCACTGTGATTTTCTTAATGTGTCCCATACATTGAGTTCGCACACCGACTGTGCCATTGTGCGCTACATGGGCGGAAACATGTTTCGGGCAGGATGTGAAAAATGACAGCTATTCTGCTCATGAGAAGGTGTGGTAAAATGGCAATGTTGAAAATCTGGAGTGAAAATATTGAAAATTTGCAAACGTACAAGTGTGCGTAGGAACTGCGCAACGCACACTCATAAAACAGTCATTTTTAGGAATTTTTTCACCAAATTTTCAACATAGCTATTTTAAGACCTCTGCTAATGAACAGTGTCATGGTGATTTTCTTAATGTGTCCCATACATTGATTTCACACACCAACTGTGCCATTATCGCTACATGGTGGAAACACATTTTGTGCAGGATGTGAAAAATGACAGCTGTACTGCTCATAAGGAGGTCTGGTAAAATGGTAATTTGAAAATCTGGAGTGAAAATATTGAAAATTTGCAAACTTATGAGCCTGAACGGGAACTGTGCAATGCACACTCATGTAAAACAGTCATTTTTGGAATTTTTGCTCCAAATTTTCAACATGGGGTTTTGGGACCCCTTCTCATGAATGAATGTCACTGTCATGGCATTATTCAGGCCCAAAGGTGATTTCATGCAGTGACTGTGAAATCACCCTGGCCTGAATAATGCCATGACAGTGACATCATTCATGAGAAGGCATCCCAAAACTCCATGTTGAAAATTTGGTGCAAAATTCCAAAATGCCTGAGATATGCAATAAAGTTGAAAACCCCTATCTAGCCCATTAACAGCTTACTGGCATTTCCTCAGTTTGCGGTCAGCTTTGAAGAGTGCAGGCGTGTTCCCGGTCCACCAAAGATCATCGCGCCTGAGCTCCGGAGGTAAGTATGGGGTGAGGGGTGTGGGGAGGCAAGTGCGCCAGTGGGTGGGTGGGTGCGGGTTGTGGAAGGGGGGCTGGGAGAAGCACCGTGGGACCGTTTTTAATTTACAGGTTTAAAAAAAAAAAGATGACGTGGGATGTTTGCCATGCTGGGGTGGGCTCCCAGCGTAGCAGAAGGCTGGCTGGGGGGGCCATGGAGCCAACAGGGGATTGGGCACCCCGTTGGCAGATGACACGGGATGTTTGCCATGGGGGGTGGGCTCCCAGCGTGGCAGAAGGATGGCTGGGGGGGCTGTGGAGCCGACGGGGGATTGGGCACCCCTGTCGACAGATGATGTGGGATGTTTGCCATGCTGGGGTGGGCTCCCAGTGTGGCAGCAGAGATTTGGGGGTGGCAGCATGACGCGGTGCAAGCAGACAGCGGTGGTTTTCTTTGAAGAGAAGACCACCACTGTCATACACAGCACTGTGTCCGGTTGGTGCAGGACTGCCACGCCTGCTCAATGGAGCAAGGGATTGCAGAGGAGGGGCACACCTCCAAAGTGTCCCATTCTCCCAAGACGTTCCTTGCACATGAGCACAAGAGAACATAAAAATAACTCATTCATAGTTCATACTGTTGTTCAGTCAGGCTGCAGCCATGGGGGGTAGAGGTGGTCTCTGGTGCTTGTCAATGGGCAGAAGTGCAGGATGGGGACTAGACTGCCATGGACTTTGTTTTTTTTTTCTGTTTGGGTATGGTGACTGGAAACGGAGTGTGTGAGGGGTTGGGGAGGAGAAACCAGTAGAAGATTTACACTGAAAAAAAAACTTTCTAAAGATCTGGTGAGTGACTGGGGAATGGGAGTGAGACACTGCCCTACAGAAACATTATCATTGGGTGTCTGATTTTATTTACTGTAGCAAGAAGCACAGACTGACTGATTTATTTTGCAGCCTATATCATTATCTTTGACATACTGTACAGTCTAACACTCATGATATGGTACAGTATAACAAGGTGACAGCAGCACTAGTTGCCCATCCAGTATTCTTTCCCTCTATGACAGAATGGAGTGCCAACTTTTTAAAAACCTTTATGAGAGTTCACTGCCACTGGATGATATTTGTGAGCTTTGTATTTATTCTCTTGTACACAGCATACAGCTGTTGAATATATAAAGAATAAATTAATTTATTAATAGTTTAGAACATGAGGGGAAGGACACTGGTGCATTTGTCAGACCACAGCTTGATTCCTGCAACCTCTACAACAATATTGTGTGGTCTGAGCACATCTAGCATCAGTTAAGATGCTTGAGACTTACCAATTAAACTACAAATGCATGCATATTTACTTTCATTTGTCAGAAATTCTGCAGATGTGAGATTGCAATGCACAAAACTGCAGACAGAAAATGTGAAATGGAAAATCATTTAGACTGCTGCCCAGTGTCAGACAAGTTTATCTGATTGAACTGCAGGTATTTTTTTTCCCAGTAGAAAATAAACCATCAGCAGTTTATATTAAACTTGAAAAGTAATTTTACCTTGTCCTTATAGTTACTAGAACTGTGAGCAAATCATGTAAGCTAATTCATATTTTGTGCTGCCAGGACAATAACAATAGCTGACCTGGGTTTGATTCCCACAGCCTCCTCTTGAATATTATGTAATTCTGAACAAGTCACTGAACCTCTCCAGTGCTCCTGGCTTGCCTCTGAAAATAGGCACTCATGCCTAGCAAACTTTACCCATGCCAGTTCCTGATAAGATCACCCAGAGGATTTAGATGGCTTACAGTGAAAGAATGGTGAAAGATTTTTTATGCATTAGGGTCCCTCCAGCCAAGACTAACCCTAACCAGAAAATCCAGCTAGATCAGAAGAAAACTCCACAAGGGGGAGTGAAGAGGAGGGGGTCCTGCCATGAGGTTCAGTTGGCCTCCCCACCACTCTCTGAGTCACTCAATACCCACATCTGTTTCCTGGACTGTCTTTCTATTTTTAACGATTTTTTTACTGCACCCTGTGCACCAAGGATCCATATTGTGCCTTATTTAATGCAGAAAATGGTAACATGTCAGCAAACTATAAATTCCCATGGTTGAGAGGTATTATCCTATCTGGTGGGTGGGTGGGAGGAAATACAGGTGCATTACAGCCATTGTGACATATTGGTCAAGTTATAATGTGCTTAATAAGTGAACTCAAGTTTGTTATTTGTGTGCCATGGCAAGGATCTCACACCTTTTGAAAGTGTGTGTGTCCATAGCTCAGACCACAAACTAAGCAATTACATAATGGAAGAGATGTAGGACTTAAATGGTATGTGTATAGTATGTTGTGCTATAGAAAGTGATTATACTGACTCTTGCTCTCCTTTCTCTCTCTCTCTGTTTTTTTGTTCTCACTGTCTCTGTCCTGTCTCTCTTCTTGTTGATTGCTCTCAATCACTTCATTTCACCTATTGAACCAAAATATCAATATTTTTCTGTATATGTTGTTCATGGCTTGTGGCTCACTGACAAAAAAAAATCAACATTTAGTAACAATTCAAGGCAATCTGGGGTTGTACTGAATTAGTAAAATAGTCTGTCTTCAAAACATCTGTTAGTCAAGTATAGTATGTTGTTGACAGCAGATGTGGGTAAGCAGACTTTCTAAATGCTCAAAGAAGTATAAACCAGCACCGTTTAAAATAGGGAACCACATTACAAAAAATCCAACTATTCTGCTCGAGGGAACAGTTTTTTTCTGTAAAAGAAATAACTATCATCGAAGCTTCCTGTTGCTAAACCATAGTCTTTTATCAAGATTAGACCACTTTGTTTCTTCATAAGCTGAGCTATGACTACTGCAGACAATCACGGGGGAATCACATTTAAAAATTCTTGTTTGAAATTCATTACTTACAAAATGCTACTTTGTAAAGTTGTTTTATGACCTTAAAAGTGCAATGGGCTGCTCAACCATAAAACATTTTCTCTGTGACAAGCTGATTGTTCAGCCTTATGATTGAAAATGATAACCTGAAGGTTGTAATCAGGGATAATATCATTGTTATCTGTGCATGAAAAATGCTTCCCGTTAATTAAAATCTGTTTATGACATCATCATTATCTCAATAGAAATAGTGTAATGTCAAATAAAATTGTTATGGTGCAGACAAGAAGTCAGTACATAGTAGATAGTGTAGTGACCCTGTTTTCATGCAAATGTCCTTGGTGATTAAAAAGTGTGTGTGTGTGTATGTGTGTTTGGGGAGGGTAGGAATTCCCTCAAGACTGCGGATCCGAAATAAAGTGGTGAAAACAGGGACTGTGATAACCACTCAAGAAGAAACAGTGAAAGTTTCCCTATGCAATCTAGCATGCTTACTTTAGTTTATTATTGAAATATATACATTGGACTTATGGGGTGACAACTATATATTTGATAATAAGGTAAAGGAAGTTTGCATCACACCTAATACCATCAGGTAGAGACCCGTCTGAATAACAGTGGGGAAAAAAAGGAAACTACTACAGAAATAATAAGTAGCTACTGCCTCCTTCTAAATGTGATTTGCATTTTCTGTCTTCTACATTTGGCACTACAATCTTTTTAACAAAACCATATTGAAACGTTTTTACTGTGTAAACTCTTTATTAAGGAATTTTTAAATCATTTACATTACAACTAATTAATTTATTTAAAAATACTTTGTGCTGTGAGATCCCTTACTGAAATAATCATTGAATAATTGTGTGTTTTGCCCTCTATACCCTTTCATGGAAACAAATACTCAACATTTAAACTGAGCTTGTGACCACGTTTTAAGCAGCACATTCTCTACTGGAATTGTTGCCATTGTTGTGTATATACCAGCACAATGTGGACTGGCCTCCTAAGTATTTTAACAGGCACTTTTTTTTGATGAAAAAAGTTACTTGTAGCGGTCTTGCACAATACCCTTTAGTTCTGACCAAGGTGAAAAGTCATCTAGATGTTTAGCAGACTGTAATTTCCTGAAGAGTAGATCAATACAGTTGCAGCTTTGAGGGGGTGGGTTGCTGGATGAGGTCTTGTGCACAGAAAGGTCTTTGAATTGAAATACTGCAGGTTTTCCAGATCTTGTCAAACACCAAGCTAAACAGAAGAGCTTGGAGATTCACTGCTACAGAAGGGGTGCTTCCAGAGATGTTATCTTAAAAAGGCCATAGCTCATTTCAGATAAACCCCTAATATTGCAAAGGGTTAGGGCACACTGAAAGATACAGTATCCCAGACACTACTGCTGGGACTCATCCACTCTATTTTGGGAAGATGAGACTTCCAGAAAGTGCTACAAAGCAGACATCTTTGGACCCCCAAAGCCCTAGTTTTTAGACTTCTACAGATCTCATGAGAGGGTCTATCTGAATCCACAGGTTAAGAGAACAATGTTTTCCTCATTTTGGCAAATAAACAATAAGTATAGGACTCCATACTGTACATATACAGTATGCTCAATGCAACAAGGCAGATACAGATACAGAAATAGTCACAGGTGTACCCAATCCCAAACACACCTGTCAGCCAGTAGACATGAAATTATCACTGGCTCTGAGTCCCATTTTTTAAATGTCATAGATACCAAACTGGAGAAAGCCTTTTGGAAATAGAGCAGTTGGCCATTAAAATGAGCAAATGCTTTAAAATGCTAAGCAAGAATGTGAATCACAGCTTATAATTAAAAAATAAGAATCGTAATAGTGAACTCCAAGTGTATAACATTTAAAGAATGTTACTATAAGGTAAGTTATTTTAATGATGTATATGACCAGAAAAAAAGTTCCAACATGATGTGAAACATCAGCATGTCTTTGAGGAACAAGGCTAAATTGAGGTGTAAAATGTTTATGGCTATGCATAATGGCTAGCACTTTGGACGTAAGGGCCTCCGGATCCAACATGACCCTGAACCTTAAAGTGGTATTCCATTTTCCAGCAAAATGATTGACAGCTGGCACCAGCTAAACTTACTGTAGCAACTGTAATGTAATAATTTTTTGTGTAAATAATCATTGGTCTATTTTTTTTCATTAAGGGGTGGGGGGATCGGGGTCCAATACTGTGGAAAATAATTTTTCTTACCGGGAAACTTTAGTATAGCTACCATGCTAAGAGTGGGTGACTGATCAGGGGACTGGGGACCCTGCACTATGGAAAAATATTTTCTTTGTGAGAAACCTACTGGGGAGGGACCACTAGCCACTGGGGAATACCATTATGGATTAAACTATCAACTATCAATAAACTGTTAGTCAAAAAATAGACAAGCAGCTCAGACAGCAGTATAATCAAATGCACTACCAGAGAATACTGTAGTCTATGTGAAACTAATCTCTGATTTCATTACTACAGTATATAGTGTAACACTCTTTCCTCTCTCTTGTTTCTCCCTAAAGTATAACTGCTAACACTGCCATCTGCAGGAGACTCGCACTCTGGGAGTGCAATCAGTCAGCATCAGTCGGAACGAGTAGTGATTGCCACCTTGTAATCTATTAAGGAATCACAATTAAGCTCCTTCTCTAATGCAGCTGTTAACACCACGTTACTTCTCCACTGCCTGAATACCACTTGTCATGCTGGGGTACCGCTGAAATGGCAAGCAGGGTACAGCAGCACTGGGTAACTTTTCTATAACAACCGCTGTATATCCATCCTTCCTCTCTTTCAAAAGTACTCGAAAGAATGGTCTTAGAGCAGCTTACTGAATACCTTGATAACCATAACCTACTCTGCCCACAACAGCACGGCTTCCATAAAAAGCACTCCACACTCACCGCTCTAGCTGATTATTCATCCCAACTATATAATGCCTTGGATAGTGGTCAGGCAGTTGGATCAGTCTTCATCAACTTACGAAGGCTTTTGACTCTGTTAATCACAACCTCCTCCTAAGTTACCTTCTGTCTACAGGTCTATCTCCAGATACAGTACTATGGTTTGGCAGCTACCTCTCAAACAGATTACAATGAGTCAAAATTGGTGATACCCTATCCGCAGCTAAGGAGGTGCACCTCAGGGTTTAGAAGGGGTCAATCCTTGGTCCTCTACTCTTTAGCCTTTTCATCAAATCCACCCCAATGGCTTGCTCAGCAAGTACAGTTCTCTATGCTGATGATGTAGTGATCTAAGTCACTGGCAAAGACCAACAATCCATCACTAGTGAACTCCAAAGCAGCTTCCATAAACTTAAATCTTGGTTTACAGAAAACAAGCTACTATTAAATATAAAAAAAAAGTATGCTCTTCACCACCTCCCAAAGCAAAAGGAAATGCCTGCCCCTGCGTATTCATAACCAAAAGGGTGAGATCCTAGATCAAGTATCTAACTTCAAATATATTGGCATTACCTTTGATGACATGCTCACCTTCTCAAACCACATTGACTCTGTTATCAAGACTGCAAATATAAAACTTGGTGTACTTTATCATCACAGACATTCAATGACACCGGATGCACTCAAACTAGCCACCAGTAGCTCAATACTTTCTACCATTGACTATGGGTTGCCTATATATGGGGCGGGCACAAAAACTGATCTTAACAGGATCAACACACTCCTCAATAAGGCCTGTCATCTTACTTTGGGGGCTACTCTCAACACCCACACCTGATCACTGTACACTGAAACTGGATGGCTCCCACTCCATCTTAGAGGGCAGTACCAAATCTGCCTACTTCTAAAAAAAGTACTACTTGGACTGATATCCCCCACACTGGGTGGACACTTTAAACTAGCCATCCCAATGAAATCTACCCATAGTGCAATCACTGACAAGATGGTGATTCCCTTCAAAAGGGCAAAACTTGCCCAGAACTCCATCCAGTATCAAGGACCAAAATGGTACAATGAACTACCTGCTGACCTCACTGATACTACCAAGATTAGTACCTTCAAAGTTGGACTCAAATCTCTCCTTCACTCTAAAATGAATGGTACCTGCCTGCAGTAATGTGATAGTACCTCATCCCCAGTTTACCATTTTCTAGGTTTGCTAGCCAAGGCACATAGCTTCACCTGAACTATTTTCTTCTAGGTTGCTTGAAAGGACAGAGCAAATAACCTTACCAGAGCAACAATAAGGATTAAGGCTTCTTTTGGCTAGGCAGGTTTACTGTGTGTTGTTATTTTTATTTTGTACTCACAGGGATTGTTACTGTTTGTTGCTAACATTTTATTGCTTTATTTTTCTCTGATTCAGATTGTTGCTGCTGGGTATACATTCTGCTGCATTATTACAGGGTGTACCTACAGATGAGTGCTTACAGATTACTGCTGTAATCTTCTGATTCAAATTGTCTTTTGCAATGTATATCTTCTGTTACTGCTTTATTTTTCTCTGTAGCAAAGTGTTTCTTACAGGGTATATCTTCTATGAAAGTATTACAGGTGGTGCTTTACAGGTTTCACAGTTTTATCTCTCATTAGGATAAGCTTTCAGGGCTACTGCATTTGTTACTGGCTGATTGTTTCTGCTCTTACCTCATTTCTTTCATTCTTGGTTCTTCTTTTTCAGCAGGGGAAGGGCCCAGCCACCCATCCCCACCCCCAACCACCCTACACTACACTCCTTTAATAAGGTAGCACAGTCACGACATTTCCTGTAGCAAAGCAGGAAGGGTCAGATCAGAGGGGTATCCATACAGTGACCTCATTTACAGGGGCACTAGTAATTTAACTTGTTATAACAAGTTATACAAAGACAAACAACCAAAACACAAAATCAAACTTTTGCTTTCATTTTCTTCCTTCTAATTACTCTAACCAGGTTATAAACAAAGCAACTTACCTGGAATGGATATCATCAACTGCAAGTACTGTGGAACACTTTTCAGAAGGGCAGTTTTACAGGACTTAGGACACTGTCATACATGCTGGCCACTGGAGATCTATGGGCTTAGCTCCAGGCAGCATGGGCAGAGATTGCATGCCTCAACTTACATATTCAAGAGGAAATGTATAGTAAGAACTGCCCACAATTTCCCCAACATCCAACAGGAGCACCTCAACTCCAGAGGCTAGTTGGTTAATGTGGTTAGAAGGGGAAAACCAGGTGCCCCATCACTCAGTGCTCTCCAGCATATCACCTCCATAAACCATATAAAAACTACAAACAGGTATCTGCCTCCATCTCCGAAATCAAACAAAGGGGCAGAGGACACTGCAGAGCAGGACACTGCTGCACAGGAGCTAGCACAACAAAATGCATCCAAGACAGGAACTAAAACAAAAAAAGCAAAAAGGAAATCCAAAAAACTTCTGATCACAGGAGACTCCATGATTCGGGGAGTTGATAACTATCTCCAGCCAGGGGTAATGGTCAGATGTCTCCCAGGTACATCAACATGGAGAGACACTGACCACATTGCTCAAATTGTTCAGGAAACAAGAGAAAAAATTGATGTCTTGGTACACATAGGGACTAATGATCTCACTATCCGATCAGTTGTGGAGACCAAGGAACACCTAACCAGGCTGGGGTACAAACTATCATCCATTTCATCTGGTATCTCATTCTCTGAGATCCTGCCAGTCTGGGAGATGGGGACAGATGGACAGAAGGTCAGGGAAGGAGAGATAGGGGAGCTAAACATGTGGCTCAAGGGCTGGTGCCAGGAAAAAGGACACAAATTTGTAGGGAACTGGCAACAGTTTTGGGAGCGAAAGTTCTTTAAATTTGATGGACTGCATCAGACTAAGGAGGGAGTCATGCATTGGGGCAGAAGTTTGATGTCTTTGCAGAATATTTAAACTAGCAAATGGGGAGAGGGGTGCAGCACCCGAAATGTTGAATAGGAAGAACACCCCTCCCCCCCTCAGCTAGTGGTCAAACAGGAGTTCAGCATGTTTGCAGTTCATTTACATCACCAGGTAAAGAAAAAGGTCTGACTCCCCATACAATGCACAGGGGAAATGCTGGACCTCACCCAAAAACTAACACACTGAAATCTGACCAATGGAAAACCATGTACACAAATGCTTGCAGTCTGGGAAACAAGATCCCAGACCTGCAGGCAATAATGACGGAAGCTAAACTAGACATAGTAGCCATTAGTGAGTTATGGTTTACCAGGAACCACACTTGGGTGACTTCAGTACCTAGCTATGTACTGTTCAGAAGAGACCGAGGTACAAAAAGGGGGGGGGGGGTGGAGTGGCCCTTTATGTCAATGAAAATATCAAAGCTACAGAAATTCAGAATACACATAAAGAGCCAGAAGAGCTGTGGGTTACCCTGGAAACAGGAAATTGGACAGCCATATGAACTGGGGTTGTATACAGGCCTCCAGACCAGGGGGAGGACATAGATACATTACTGTTAGAAGATATACAAAACATGACAGCTAAAGGGGAGGTTATGATAATGGGAGACTTCAACATGCCAGATACAGATTGGTCAATACTAGCAGGGACATCTGCCAGAACTAGAAACATGGTGAATTCCCTGCAGGGGGAGGGCCTCAAACAACTGGTACAACAACCTACAAGAGACAGGGCTATCCTAGATCTAGTACTGACTAACAGGGAAAGGATCACAGATCTCCAGGTAGAAGGTCACCTGGGGGCCAGTGACCATCACATGTATGGCTCAATTTGGCCACTAGAACAAAATCATCCCATCCCATTCCAAGGCAAAAATATGGGACTTCAGAGGAGCTGACTTTGATAAGATGGCCAACAGAGTTAAGCTAGCCCTGGCAAAAAGAGATACAGGTGAGGGGGTACAGGCAAGGTGAGCAAGCATCAAAGATGCAGTACTTGAAGCAACATCCCATTGCGTTAGTGAGAAAAGGAAGTGCAAAAGAAGAAGGAAACCACTTTGGTTCTCAAACACAGTAGCAGGAAAGGTCAGAGACAAAAGGCTGGTCTTCAGGAAATATAAGGGAACGCAGCAGGATGAAGATAGGGAGGCATACCAAACTTCCCTAAGGGAGCAGGGAAGGCAGTAAGGCAGGCAAAGGCCCAAACCGAGGAAACACTAGCATGAACAGTAAAAGAAGGTGACAAGACTTTCTATAGATATATCAGTGAAAGGAGAACGTCCAGAGGGGGTATTGCTAAGATCAAAGGGGATAAGGGGGCATGTGAGGAGGAGACCATGTAAAAGCATCTATCCTAAATAGATACTTCTGCTCAGTATTTACTGAAGAGAAGGTAGGGCAGGGCCCACGGTTCTGCACCATGGACACGGGGGAGGTGTGCACTAGTCCATTCACAAAAGAAAGGGTCCTACAAGAGCTCAATAAGCTCAGGGTGGACAAGGCAATGGGACCTGATAGCATACATCCCAGGGTACTAAAGGAGCTAAGGGTGGAACTAGCAGAGCCATTATCAGAACTGCTTAGTGCATCTCTGAGCACAGGAGAGGTCCCAAAAGAATGGAGAAGGGCTCATGTGATCCTGCTCCACAAGAGTGGTAGCAGGGAGGAGGCAGGGAACTACAGACCAGTCAGTCTTACCTCAGTAGTGGGCAAGATTATGGAGGCACTCCTTAAGGAAAGGATAGTGCAAGACCTGGAATCCATGGGAGCACAAGATCCAAGACAACATGGGTTTACAAAAGGAAGGTCCTGTCAAACTAATCTCACAGATTTCTTTGACTGGGTAACCAGAGTGGCGGACCAAGGGGGAGCAGGTGATGTTGCCTACCTTGACTTTAGCAAAGCTTTTGATACTGTTCCATGTAGAAGAATGATTAATAAGCTGGGTAGGCTCGGGGTGGGTCAGATGTTGGTCAACTGGGTGGCAAACTGGTTGATGGGCAGAAAACAGAGAGTGGTGGTAAATGGTATACAGTCAGAACAGATGCAAGTCACAAGTGGGGTACCTCAGGGATCAGTCCTGGGGCCAGTCCTCTTCAATATCTTCATCAGTGACATTACAGATGGACTGGAGGGTAAGGTTTGTCTGTTTGCAGATGACACCAAGATCTGCAACAGAGTAGATGATCCAGATGGTGTGGGCAGAATGAGAAGAGATCTGGATAAACTAGCAAAATGATCAGAAGAGTGGCAACTGGGGTTTAACGCAAAGAAGTGCAAGATCACACACATAGGGAAGAGAAACCCTGAAGCCACCTATAGGCTCAGAGGGGAGTTGTTGGCAGTCACAAGGGAAGAAAGAGACTTGGGTGTCATCATCACCAATGACCTGAAATCATCCATGCAGACCTCTAAAGCAGTAGGTAAGGCTAGGGATGTTGGGGTGTATTAGTAGGGGTATCACAAATCGGAAGAGAGGAGGTAATAATCCTCTTTACAAGACACTAGTTAGGCCCCATCTGAGTACTGTGCAAGTACTGGAGCCCACCTACCTTCTACAAGGACATTAACCAAATTGAGGCAGTCCAGAGAAGGGCAACCAAAATGGTGCAGGGACTGCATCAGAAAACATATGAGGACAGATTAACTGAACTCAATATTTATACTCTACAGCAAAGGAGGGAGAGAGGTGATATGATTGAAACATTCAAACACCTTAAGGGCATTAACAAGGTGAAAATGTCTAACATGTTTCAATATAAGAAAAATAGCAGGGCCAGAGGACACAGCATGAGATTAGAGGGAGGCCGATTAAGGGGTAATATGAGGAAGTTCTTTTTCACAGGAAGGGTGGTGGATACATGGAATGGCCTACCTCAGGAAGTGGTGGATATGAATACAGTGCAGGGCTTCAAACAGGCATGGGATAGGCAGAAGGGAGCAATACAGATGAGTATGAATAGATAGGCCATTGACAGAGCAAAGGCCTAAGACACATACATAAGGTAGAAAAAGACATGGGCAGACTGGATGGGCCTTGCAGTCCTTTTCTGCTATCAGCTTTTATGTTTCTATGTTACCCCTCTCTACATCTTTCTGCTATATACCACTTTTTTCTTAACCTGCTCCATTACCTCCAATTACCTGACGATGGCCTCACTTGGTTGAAAGCGCCACCTCTCTCCCACCTCAGACGATGCCACCTCCCGCTGACCTCCCCAACCCCCTCTTATCTAATCAGTCTATCTGTTAATATGTACTAATTTGATGAATATGAGTTCAAATTTTACTATTACTGCCTGTGTATATGCTTCCATGTTTTTCCTTTTTTCTCTGTAAACATTGTATTTTTGTAATGTTTGTTCAACACTGACATGGGACCTTTGAAAATGAGTCCTTGACTCAAAGGTATTAATCCCAAACTGAAATAAATAAATAAATAAATAAAATAAATAAATAAATAAATAAATACATAAATAATACTGCTGTTCCAGAAAGTTGAGGAAACAGAAGATAAGAGGGCATGGGGGGCACCTGCTGGCAGCATGGGTCAGAGAGCTTGGTGGACCCATTCAATCATGTATTTAGGCCCAAAAAGCAAAGGGCCCGCCATCTTTTCAACAAACTTTTGTGTGAAGCTGACCACATCTGCCCCCTCTTCTCTTTTGGGAAGCCTGATGATCACTGCATTGTTTCGTCGTCTATGGCCTTGTACATCTTCAATTTTAGCTTCCATTTTAGTGATCCTCTTGCCTCAAAAACCTTTGTCAAATTCTTCAGGTCGATGGTAGCAGTATGAAATTCCTCTCTAAATGGCTTAAATTCTTCCAGAAACCTCACTAAGATAAGAGGTTCACAATCTGGGGGCGCGGATGTTGATCCCCAGTGATTTGTGCAGGTAGAGGTCTTGGATTTTTTACTGGCCTCCTCCGGAGTTGCTGGCGGGGTATGTTTCGGTGGGGCTTTTTCATTTCCACATCCATTGGAACCTTACTTGCAGTAAAAGGGCCCTCTGTCAACTCAGGACATCTGGGCAGTAGTGTAGCTGGCTTTTGAGAGCTGGTATGTAGCAAAATTAAGTATTTAAATCCTTGGGTGTCTGGAGCTGTGGAGGCAAGCTGCTAAATGGCACCCTGCATCCCATGGCTTCTGCCTGATGCTATCTCAGACTACTCTCTGATCCAGTGCATTTGGAGTCCATCTGTGGCTCCCTCCCCTACACCATGGGTAATTACTTTCCGTGACGATGCAAAACTAGAGCACACTATCTTTCTTAATGAGATTTTCACCATTGATTGGGCCTACCTCTTTCAAACCCTTGATACTCAAACAGCCCTCGGCTTCTTTATTGAAAAGTGTTTTACCCTACAAGATAAACATCTTCCCCTCACCTCATGGCGTGTTCAAGCAAACCAAACCAGATGGCTTCACAAAGATCTTCTGGCCTTCCTTCGAGCCAGGGAAAAAAGCTGGAAAGGCTTTCAAAAATCAGGCCTCATGTTGGATTATAATAATTACAGAGCCCTACTAAACACCTGCAAAAAAGCAAATCAGGCTAGCCAAAAGCTCTTATTGAAAAGGACTCCTATTGGATGCATCTGCAGACTCTAGAAAGTTCTGGGGTGACATCAAAACGTTTCTGGGCTCTAAATAATATCATTCAAATAATGACATTGTCCTGAACGGTGACCACTATAATGACCCATCTACTATTGCTAATGCTTTTAACACTCATTTCTCTGATCGCTCCAAATACACAGCAGCTTTTCCATCATCACCCTCCATGACCAGCCCTGCAACTGAGAACCACTCACCTAAACACCTCCTTTCCACAGCCATCTCCAGACTTGACATCCTCAAGCATTTAGGTGCCATCTCGGACTACACAAGTATTGGGTCTGATGGCCTTGAGCCCAAACTGCTCAGACTGACGGCCCCTTTCATTGTGGCACCACTAGCCAGAATTTTCACCATGTCTGTTTGCCAAGGACATGTCCCAAGCATATGGAAAATCACCAGAGTCACCCCAGTTTTCAAGAAAGGAGATAAGAAGGACTTCACCAACTACTGTCCCATTGCCATTCTTTTTTTTTAATTCAAATTTTATTAGCAGTTTTACAGTAATACAGGGGGCAGAAATAGTGACACTTACAAAACATGATAACAGTTCAAAACATGTTCTGCACCCTCCCTCCCCCCGGTACAGCAGTAAGATAACAAATAATCCGGTAATTGGGCTAAGACAAGCTATTGTTAACATCATCCTTGTCAACACCAATAGTAATTAGAGTGTGTAAGGGATCCCAGATTCGCTTATATTTCCTTTGCCTGTTATAAAGGCTCGCAATAGCTTTCTCAGTACGGAGATTAGCAAGGATTTCATGGACCCACTCTTGATATGATAGGCTAATGTCATCCTTCCAATGTTTAAGTATGACTTTAACAGATAATGCTATCATGGACATTTGAAATCTCCGAGTGATAGCCTCTATGGGTGACAAATCCTCTAGAAGGCAAATTTCAGGGGTAAAACAATCCTGCAGATCCAGTAAAGGGTCCAGTTTGGCCTTAATTGAGTTCCATAGTGGGATTATTTTAAGACATTGCCAAAATATGTGGAGAAGTGTTCCATTCTCCTGGGAACATCTAGAACACAAGTCAGAATTGAAAAGGCACCAACTAGACAGTTTTGGGGGAGTGTAATACAGATTGTGTAAAATGTGGTATTGCATAAGTTGTAGTCTGTCTTGCGACACATACTTATGACAATACCACCATAGTACGGGCCAGTCCAAAGTATAATGGGGAAAAAGGGAGGACCAGTGTTTGGTGGGGCCATAGGATCCTCCATACTGTCAATGAAAAAGGGCTTGATACAATTTCAACATGACCTTAGGAGGACCCAACAAGGAAGAGAGCTCAGATATTAAGGAAAATGCAGGAGGGTGGGGAGGAATATTACCCAACGTGGTAGTGAGAAGGTGCCTTAGTTGAAGAACCTTGAAGTGACTGACTACTGGAATATTAAATTTCCCGATAAACTTAGCTACAGAGAGCCAAGCTTCCTCTCCGTCAAGAAAAGTAAATACAATCCCCTCCCCCAGCTGGGGCAACCACTTAGAGGAAACGCTCTGCTTGTTTATTAAGAAGACAGTGAATTCCATATGGATTGAGACAGATCCAGCTGTGGTTTATAGCACAAAAGGAACAGAGTTGAGTATGAATTTTTAGAGACTTCATAAGCGTTGGACATTTTCGGATATCTTGTAGGGAGGAAAGCTTGACATAGAACAGAGTCAGGGTGTCGATATTCATAGACTGGATAAAATCTAATTCATTTTGAGCCAGATTGGCCTATGCATTTTCTGAAACCAGGACAGTGGAATAAATGAGTTAAGGAGTGATAGAGGGTAGAAAAGGAGGGGAAACACATTCATTTTAATTAAACTAATACGGCCCCATAACGAAATAGGGAGTTTTGACCATCTCTCAAGATCATGTGTAATGACCTGGGAAAGGGGTTCCAAATTCTCTTTAAACCACAAGGAAGGATTGCATGTAAGTCTAATGCTGAGGTATTTGAGGGAGACTGGTGACCAAGACAACCCAAAAGGGATAATATCATGTTTAAACACCTTGCGTTTGAGGGGAAAAATAGATGATTTATTAGAATTTAACTTGTAATTCGAAAAGGAGCTAAACTTCGCAATCGTAGCTAACATGGCGGTAATAGACAAAACAGGGTGGGACAGATGAAGAAGAAGAAGATCATCAGCGTATGCCGTAACTTTAACTACAGTATTACATATCGGTATGCATTGTATATCCAGATTGCCTAAGATGTTTCGAATGAGAGGTTCTAATTAGAGATTGAATAATAGAGGGAAAAGAGGGCAGCCTTGCCTTGTTCCCTAGTGTAAAAAGAAGGTCTTTGAGAATGCCCTATTTCCCGAGATCCTGGCAGAGGGGGCTTGATAGAGGGCTCAAATCCAATCTATAAATATAGAGGGGAAAGCAAATGCCTTGTGAGTTTGAAATAAAAAAATCCAATTCACACGATCAAATGCCTTCTCGGTGTCCAGGGACACTAAGGAAGCTGGAAAAGCAACATCCCTGGACTCTGAGAAGACATGGGAAAGGGCACGTAGGTGGTCTGACGATGAGCGCCCCCTCGAGGCAGTATAACGCAGTGGTCTAAGGCTCTGAGCTGCAAATCTGATGACATCCAGTAAACCAGACCTGGGTTTGAATCCCGCAGCTTCCACTTGCATACTGTGTGACCCTGAGCAAGTCACTTAACCTCCTTGTGCTCCCAGGTCGCTCCTGTACAAAAGCTTTCAGCTTAGTGTGCTATACCTGGTTAAACAAATAAATAAAATAAATCCTACCTGTGACATACCAATCAAATCAGGAAGAACCAGGGTAAGCCTATCAGCCAATTTCTTCTAGAGGATTTTAATATCCTGGTTCAAAAGGGATATGGGCCTATAACTCTGTACCATCTCAGGATCTTTGTCAGATTTAGGGAGGAGAATAATTAGGGCTTCAAACAAATGGGGATCAGCAGCTGCCCCAGATAGGATATGAAGGAACAACCTATGAAGGGCCGGCACTATTTGGTCCTGAAATGTTTTGTAAAATAAAGAGGAAAAAAACGTCTGGTCCCAGAACCCTATCCGAAGGCAAAGCCTTAAATACATTGGATATTTCTTCCAAGGAGACAGGGAAAGAAAGAAACCTCCTCTGTGGATCAGACAGAAGAGAGGGAAGGTGAGACTCCAGAAGATATGCCTCAAGAGCCTCTGGTGGTGGTGGGGGGGGGGTATCCATGTCACTATATAATTGCTTGTAGTAATGCGCAAACTCCTGCACAATCTCTGAGGGGGTCGACCTTAAGGATCCATCTGTTTGAGCCCTGACAGGTGGGATGAACCTAGCTGATTCCTGTTGCTTTATCCTTACAGCTAACAGATGTCCTGCCTTTTCTCCTTGATCGGTGTAAACAGCTTTGGTGTGAATATCACTGTGAGGAGTTTCCGCCTGCTTAGCTCCAGAGTATTAGGAGATAAATTAGCCTCTAGGGAACGAATCTAAAACAATAATGATAGAAGCTCGGCCTCCCGGGTTCTTTTCCATTTTGTTGCTAAGTTAATCAGAACCCCCCTCATGTAAGCATTAAAAGCACCCCATGTAATATCTGGTGTCATGCCCTCTGTAGAGTTAACTGAAAAGAAAAATTCTATCTGCTCTTTTACCTGTTTAGAGATATGAACAGCCTTCAGTAACTGGTCATTTAACTTCCACCGACTCTCTTGTTTAGGGAGAGAAAGTAAGGCCAAACAAAACATCAGTAGGGAATGATCAGATATAGGGCCAGTTTGAATTGAGGAAAATATAACCCCTGGAAGGAGTGATTGGGATATTAATAGGTAGTCATGCGGGAATGTAACTTATGCACTGGTGAGACAAAGGTGTACTCCCTACTATTGGGATGTAGCACTCTCCATACATCACATAAACCACATTGATCCAATAAATCTCTATACGCTCTCTGCCCAGTAGAAAGTCCCTTTAAAGCCGATCCTGACCTGTCAATAGTAGGGTCCAACACCAGATTGAAATCCCCACCGATTACTATCGATATAGGAAGCAAGGGTAATAGAAGAGTTATAAGCTTCATAAAGAAGCTAGGATTATCTATACTGGGGCCATAAGTACTATAAAGTAAAAGTGGCATAGAGAAAAGAGTACCTTGAACCATAATATATCTGCCACCAGGGTCCCTAAAAACTTGTGTGGGGATAAAGGGGACATTTCTGTTAATAATTAACATAACCCCACAACTGTTAGTAGACCCCGAGCAGCAAAAATTTGCCCCACCTGCTGCTTCCTAAGTTGTAAGGCCTCAGAATCCAACAGGTGGGATTCTTGTAAAAGGATAACCTGGGATCGTAACAGATTCTAATGCTTCAGAACTTGATATTGTTTGGGCTTCGTTCTTATCCCTTTCACATTCCAAGTTGAAAAAGTAATATCACTAGCCATCAAGTCTGTTAATAAGAAAACACCCATAAAATAAGTAGAGACTGATGCAATGAACACCAAAGAACCATAACCCCCTGAATACTGCTGTACCACACTCCCTACCCAGTCCCCTCTTAACCCATAACAAACAACTATGCTAAAACCTCCACCATCCCCCTTAATACCCGCCCTCCCCTCACTCTTTCCTGTTCAGCAAAATGTTCTGCAACTACCCTTAACACCTCAGCTCCCCTCCAACCTTTTTAAGTAGCAGAACTCCCCTCATAACTAGGTTACCAGTTATCAATTTACAGGGAGAGCAGAGCACATAATTATAAAATAGAAAGAGAAGAAACCACTGATAAACATAACTGGAACCATCCCTTGCCCCACTAAACAACACGAGGCACAGGAGAATAACAAACAGTGAATATAAATCTTCCCCCAATAACATTAAACACTACTCCCCTCTAGTGGATAAACTGGGGAACTTCATAAAACTTAAACACAAGGTTAAGCAGTCAGGCCCACCACCTTGCCCACCAGTTTCTGGGCAAACAGGACTGTATCAGGACCATCTTTTTGTTCCAGGAGCCCTATAAGCACTATGTTATTTCACCGGCTGTGCCCCTCTAAGTCCTCAATCTTCTGCTCCATCCTTGTGAGCTTTTGGCACAGCCCGACGACCTCAGAATCTCTTTTCTATGCCTGCCTTTCTGTTGAAACTACCTTGGCTTCATTGTCCGAAACCCAGTTCGCTGTGTCTTCCATAGCTGAGGATAGCAATTTAATTTCAGCTGCCATGCTCCGTAGTTCGTCCTGAAATGGACGAAATTCAGCGAGGAAGTCTGCCAGGGTAAGTGGTTCTTGTTCTATTTTAGCAGATGGCAGTAAAGCTCAGGATGATGTGACATGGGCCCTCTGTTTTTCGAGGCCTTCTCGGGTGTTATAGGTGGAGTGTGCCGAGGCCCTGCTTTCTTCATTTCAACCTCCATAATTCGTGTATAACCAGTGCCTCGCTGTCTTGTAAGGAAACTAAGATTAGGAGTCTAGATACCAACTCTGTTGCCAAGAAAAGGAAGTTTTAAAAGTGGATTTTTCACCGGAAGGTCGGAGCACAGGAAAGAGCGTCTTCTCAGGCAGACTGCTTCACGTGTCCCTCCCCATTGCCATTCTATTACTGCTGAGCAAGATTCTTGAAAAGATTGTAGCCACCGAAATCACTGAATTCCTCTCCAACTACAACCTGCTCTCACCATATCAGCATGGTTTCCATAAAGACACAGCACCTCCACTGCCCTGCTCTAGCTCACAAATGACATATTTCATGCTATGGACTCTAACCTCTTAACTGGGGCCATATGCTTTTGATCTGGTTGACCACCCTCTTCTACTGACCAATCTTACATCCCTTGGCTTCTCACAAAGCTCTGTCGCATCAGTAGCTACCTATCCAATCGATAGCAAGTTGTTAAATTCATTTCCGCAATGTCTGGTTACTCCCCTGTTAAACTCAATGTCCCTCAGGGGTTCATTCTGGGCTCTCTTCTCTTTTCTATTTTCATAAACTGGATTGCGCTTAACATCCTCTCTTGCTCCACCATCCTCTATGCAGATGATCTTGTCCTGTAATATAGTTCCAGTTCTATACAGGACATAAACCTGAAACTATTCTTTGCTTTTCTTCATGTCCAGTCCTCACTCATGAACAACAAACTTCTTATCAATGACTCCAAGACACAGGCCATGCTCTTTGGCTCAGCTGCCAAACTGAAAACTTGTTGTAATCAGCTTAAGATTCCTAGTCCAGCTTTCTCCTTCTTGGACATTGTGAGTGCGATTAAATACCTTGGGGTACTACTCGATGAAACACTAGACTTTGACCAACATATCCAGGCCACCTGTAATGTGGTAAACAACAAAATCGGGGTTGCCTATAAAACAAGTCATGCACTCACTCCCTCTGCTAGACTGGCCATTGCATGTGTTATTCTATTTCCATCACATGCCTATGGTGCCATCACCTACATCAGTACCTCTAAAGCCTCACTTCACAAATGGGACACCACCTACAATAACGTCTGCTGATATGCCTCTACTTCCCCTCAGTTAAAGCACCGCTGTCAACTCTATGCTGACCTCAACTGACCTTCCCCCTCCACCCATTGGGTCCTCTCCCTCTGCTCCTGGTCGGCAACATAATCAGGTCTAACACCCCCATGTCACTAAACACCCATCTAATGCTTCACTCCTCTACCCATGGCCTACATTCCACTGACCTAGCCCTACTACACCTGCCCAGGTGCAAAACCTCAAAGGGTGGCACTGCCTTCTTTCATGCAGCCCCAAAGTGCTAGAACTCCATACTAATGGAAGCTCATATTGCAGCCACACATACCATCTTCAAACACAAGCTACGAAACTTCCTCATTAACCCTGAATCTTGCACTTGCATTAAACCCCCTTAACCTTCTCAGCTACAACCCTATCACTCATATCTTCCTCTCTGAAACTCCTGCCTCCCTCTCACCTGATGCATAGCCTCCCCTCTCTACTTAGGGACCAGTGGTCTCAGTGTGTTTACCCGGTCATCAAAATCCAAATAAATTATGCCTATCTCCTTCCCTTTCCACTGTCAACTTTCACTTGGACCACTACATTCGATCACAGTACTTATGATGCTATCTGTAAGCTGATTCCTATGCCATTTGTTCTGTTTTGCCCAGTTTGATCTGAGTCAGTGGTGATTATGTGTATGTGCTGTATGATGTGGTCCACTGCTGTCAACTTACCTTAACTACACTGTCTGCTTATCGCTTTGTATTATTTTTGTGTTTTGTATTTTTCCCTCACAATTTGTGATATGAATATTTGTCTATGACTGCATGTAATCTTTAATTTGTATACCTTACATTGCTTTCCTACTTTATGTACTGTACTGTGTTGATGCTCCTAACTGAAACTGTATTACTTTGTTTGTAACACTGTTTGTAACGTTGTAATCTCCCAGGTCGTGTCTGAAAATAGTCACTACATGTGTCTATTACACCCACCCGGTAATCAAAAACTAAATAAATAAATAAAAGTATATGTACTTTTGTACTGATGTATGTAACTTTATCTCCAAAATGAGCAATCTAAAGTTTATTTTTAACAGTTTTGAAAATTGGAACATTGACTATGAGCATATGCAGTGGCACTCTACGATCTGCATGTTTAACTGACTCTGTGGTGCATGTCCACAGTTAATGCTCTGATTGTTTAAATGGCTAAAAATTACACTTAGCTCATTTTGAAAAGAAAATCACATACACTAATACAAAAGAACATGTACTTTCAGATCCAATTTACATTTCATACCACGTTACAAGTGTGTCCATCTTTAGTATATTTTTACCTGTTATCGATGCACATTGCACAGTCACCAGCATGTGGTAGTCACCAGGCATGTTTATTTATGTGGTACTACTCGTGTGTACTGCTACTATATTTTACTTTCTAAAGTAAGCTCCCCAACTTTGAGTTTAAAAGAATTTGAAAATCAGGACTTTTACACCAGTCAAACAGGCCAGATGCCGCTAGCGTGCATGCTCATGGTGAGAAGTCCTGCTTTAAAAACTGTTTCAAAATAACAGCTGAAGCATTCATTTTAGAATTAAAATTACATACTAGGGCATGGAATGACTACTTCTTTCAGAGTTTTAAAGCTGTATCTCAGCAATTGTTCAGCACTATGTAGTTTAAAAACCTGATCTCTGACTGGTCGGGGACTGGGAGCACGGGTTGTTTTGTTTCTTTTTTTAACTCATATATGGAACTACTGGTTCTGCTGATTATTAAAAGCTGTGTCCTGCTTGAAGATCCTGATATGTGACCGAGACAGCCATGTTTTACTTTCAGAACAGAAAATACTGTAAAAACAGCTGGGACTTAATTCTTGAGCACAGCAAAAGAAAAAAAAAACATGCCATTATCAGGCTCTGAATAGTAGGGTAAGGTGGTTAATGTAACCCTGCTAGAACTCTGACAGCCAATAAGAGTAAAATAATATTTTTTGCATTATGATAATAAAAACTAATATTAAATTCAGTCAGTATAAAAGTTCTTTAATACATTTTGGGGAACAAAAGTGGTTTGTTTGCAATAAGAACAATAAGATCTGTTAAGTTTTGGAATGTGTCAGCTGCTGAGCATGTTCAAATATCTTTTGCCTCCAACATATCTTGCTGAGATACTTGCACTTCTTGGTGTTGTTCATTTTGTTTGTTATGAACTGGGCAATCTGTACGTGGTCTCTATATATCAACAGGAAAAGCAATGCTCAAAACATAGCTATTAATGAGCAGCTGACATGTTTAATTGCTCCAGGCAGGCAACTCATACCAGATACTTGCCCGCCCTATGAGCTGTTTTAGTCATTAACAGAATTTTTGGGTCCATAGGTTACAAAGTACTGTAATTCATATAGCACAGCTAGTAATTTTCTAATATGAACCAATCATCTGCTGAGCACTGCAGCCTCATACATAAAGATACTCAAATGAAGATGGGAAGTAGGGACCAGGCTGAAGGCACTCTATAGAGTTATCAATGGATCTGGGGGGGGGGGGGCAGCATACATGTACTGAGATTATCTTTGCAGACATGTATACATGCATGGGCTAAATATATTAGTATCATACACACACCTTGTACATGCCTGTAAACATAACCTCAGTTCATTTAGGCAGCACTCCGCTCCCAATTTCATTACTAGCTCTATAGGACATTTCAGCAATGTTCCCTACTTCACATCATCATTCGACTACTATTATGGGTGTGACTGCAATACTTGGCAGAAGATCTGCTCATATCAGAAAGTTACATGATGGGCTTTTTCAAAAAATAATACTTTTTAACCTGTGGGGTGAAAACATTTGGTGTATGACTAAAAATAACTTGTAGGGCAGGAAACCACATAATGTGACTTGCCTGCCAGGATAATGTCAGCAACTTTTTAACAGTGCTGTCTATTATTAGGGACACATGATCAATCAGATGAGATAATATAATTCAAGCACCACAGCAAATAACATTTGGCTTCTTAAGCATTAAGTTTAATCATTGGCCAAATCACACTATGGTGTAGGGCATTGTACATGGGAGGTTTCACTACAATATATCATACTTCACAGGTTCTCACAGTAATATATTTATACTTTTCAAATGTAGCACATTTGCGTACATTGAAATAATTGTCCTCAGGCCTTCATGTTTAGTTGACAGTTTTTATATCATAGTGGATGGCATAATAAAACAAGACCATTTTTTTAAAGCAAACTTTCCTTTCATGTGTCAAGTTAGAATTAATAGCATAAGCTCTAATAAGCTGTCACTAACTGGGAGCTCTGTACTATACTAAAATGGACAGAAAGTGGCATGATGGATGCAATGCCAGTTAGACATATAGGGTTGCCAATTAAAAGCAACCTGAATTGTCAAATGACCCAGAAGGAAATGACCAGGGAACTGGAGAGGAGAGGAGAAAGGGGATGCAGCTGGGGAAGGGGTGGGGCCTTGTGACATCATTACTGAGGTCCCAGGTAGTGTCTGATGATGCAGGTGCAGGGCCAGGGTAGTGACTGATCGAGGGGAGGGATCAAGTGGGTCCTGAGGGGGTTTACAAGGTGAAGCAGCCTTCAGATCTCCCTCTCTGCTGAGAATTTGATTAAGGCCAGTTCTTAGCATTTTGCTGCAGCAACAGGTTGGTGTCGAACACCATTTTAGGTAAGGTGCAGGCTTGCAGGCTAGAGCAGGCCTCTGAGCCATGTGGTGGTTGGGGTAGTAATTATAAGTTGGTTCTGCTGGGATTAAAGTCACAACAGGAGTTTATGTTAGTAAAGGTTTAGCTAGTATTTGAAACTGTTTTTAAAAAAAATATATATATATATGGAAATAGAGAAGAAAATGTGACTGTGTTTTGCATGATAGCAGAGGTGGCTAGAGAGCTAGTTACAGGGTTTAGCTGATGGGATATTTTGAACTTTGAGTCAGGGTTGCAGTGGTTTTCAAGAAATGAAAAGAAATAAGGCTGAGTAACTATGGAGGTAGGTTTGGCTGCGGGTCTTGTGTGAGCATCACAGAAGAGCTGGGCTAGGCTCACTAGTAGAAGGGGGAAGTTTTTCACAACATTTGGGGATGTTTTAATGTTTGTGGCAAACATGGTTGCTGGGCCACTTGGCACTAGGTTTCACCTGGTGGGGGCCATGGTGGCCCAAGTGGTGCTCGCTACCTTACAGGGCCAGGGAATGTCTTGCATCTGTTTACCAGGGAGCATTGCAGGTGCAGCTCAATTTGGTGTACTTGGAAGGGGAGACAGCAGCCCTAGCAGAGCTAGCTGCTTTAGAGAGCTGCTGACCATTTGCGGCTGATTTTGAAAAGCACATTAGAGGTTTTCAGATCATTTAGGCCATATGCTGGGCATTGCAGCTGGCTGAAGAGACAGCTGTAATGCCGGGGGAGTGGAGCCGGTGGCTGCATGGTCAGGCTTGTGGTCCCAGCAACAAGGAGGGGTTAGAGTCTCCTGTTGTGGTTCCCAATTTTTTGGCCAAATTGGGTGATGGGATACAGCATTGGGATGGATTTTGGCTGAATTGATGAGGGGATTCCAGCAATGGCAATGGTTCGCACCAGGAAGCAGGGCAGGTGGCCGCACATTTGAGCCACTGACCCCTGGTGCTGTTGGAGAGTTGGTGAAATTTTTCCCAGTGTGATGCCCATTTATGGTGGCAGCAAAGGCGATGGTTGTAAGAGGGCTTACAGTTATCCAGGCTGTTTTTGTTTTCTCTGTTGATGGAAGGACAGGCAAGCCAGCTCGGGCAGATTGGGTTGGGAGGAGGAAGCCTGCAGTTTCCTGGGGAGTGGGAACAGCTGGGCAGGCTTCAGGGGAGGCTGGGTGGTCATAGTGCAGAAGGCAGCTGGCCCATTCCTTTTACACTGTTTTGTAAAAAAGACAAAAAGAAAGGAAGGACAAAAATGGAGCGGAGCAGGGAGAAGCTCTCAGGGAAATTTCTTCCAGCAAAGTGGTTGAATTGCAGGCAGTCAATGCGTAGTTCAGAAAGTGTCTTGAGGGGGAATTTAGGGTTTGTGACCTGTGGGAGTTTTTGTGCAGTGGTGGATGTGTCGGAGCAATGGTGGCAAGCTAACCTCTGGGGGGTGGGAGGCAACACACTGACAAAGGAGCAAGGGAAGGTGCAAGCCATGATAGGATTCTCTGGTCAACATTGTCCCTCCCTATCTTAAGACAGGAGGGGCCACAGGGTAAAAGAGCAGAGACACACAAAGTGGGAGGGGTTGCTAGAATTTACTGGCCACAAAGCAAGGGGAGGTATGACCCTGATCACATTGGTGCTTGGGGCACAAGGCAGCTGCAGATTGCACGGCAAATATATGCAGCTTGGGTGGACTAGTTGGCCTGGAAGAAGAGGGATGTGCAACTGGGGAAAAGCCCCTGTAGGTCACTGACAATCAGAGATTTGTGAGTCCACAATGGGACAATTGAGGGGATTGAGCTCAGGATCACTAAAACAGAGAGGGTAGATAACAGTGGGGGGCTGAGACTTATATAAGGGGGGATGCAAAGGATGGCTTCAGCGGGGCCAAGGTAAGTTCCCAGACAGTGTGATGGAAGGGGCACAAGGCCTGCGCCCAGACTGATGAGCAGCAGTTTTTAAGTTATGGCCATGCTGCAAACAATTCCATGGTGACTAGGGAGATACAGGCTGGAACATGTGTTTTGGGGGACATGGTATTGCAGGGAGGCACAAGGAGGGCAGCTGCCAGTGTATCACAGGGAGAGATAGGAGCAGACAGGTACTTATCCTTGCTTAGGTGACTCAAGGAGTGATTCAAGCTATTTACACTTTTTTGTTCTTATACAGTGGAAAAAGATGGCACCAAAGAAAGCCTTGGTTTCAAGTGCCAAAGTGGAGGAGGGTGTGGCCAAACTGATGGAGGAGACAGTGGACCTCAGTGAGGATACACAGCTTCAGGAAGCAGACCAGCACTGGCCAGGCCTAGCCCTGGTGGGGGTAAGGAAAATGCAGATCTAACCAATGAAGAAGAGTTGAAGGAATGCTTAGAGTGGCTCCTTGGGGATGTGGAGAGAAGGGGCTGGGAAATGAGGAAAGCTCTTCAAGTGATGAAAAAAGGAAGCAGCAAGTAAACTGGGGCAGGCAAGGACAAAACAAGGGGAAAGAACCAATATGATGGGCCAATGGGTTCACCTTGGAGGAGCATGTCCCCACTTCTATTGAAGAAAAGATTTGGAAGGAGGAGTATGTGGATAGTTGGGGGCTGGTAGACGAGGATACAATGAGGAAGTATGAGCAGAAGGAGTCGGGGCAAGTCAGAGATGGCAGTAGCATTAGCAGTGGTAGGACATAAGGAAGATGAGGCTCAGGCAAGGTGAAGAACATAGATATGTGGCAGGCAGCATTTTTCTCATGCACAGTGTCCTGGCATTGGAGAAGCAGCAAGAGCTGATGACTGCTCTCCACGATGTCTATAAGGCCAAGCCTGAGTATGGATGGCCTAAGTATGATGAAGCCTTTCAGAAGCAGATAGTGAAAAAGGGGGAGTTAAGATGGGAATGTACCCTCTCAGAACTGTGGGTATGGACCCTATAAGATCTAGTGGGGGGCTGGGGGAGAGCCAAATAAGAAGAGTGCCCCTTCCCCGGTGTCCAGGACTTGTGGTGGTTACAATGGAGCATTCTGCACATGGATGAACTACAAGTTCAGCATGTGTCAGGTGTTCGGTGCAGCACCCAGCATCCAGTTGCCGGGCGGGTGGGGATTGAGGGACCAGCAAGGAGGACAAGGGGTGCAGAAGGAATGAAGAAAAATTAAATAGATAAAAAAACTTCAGATCAGTGAATGGGAAGGAGGACGTGGTCATGAAGAAAATCCAGAGTGAGATGCAGGCAGGCAGAGTGGGGGGCCCCTTCAAGGCACCCACATACAGGTTCCAAGATATCTCCTCTGGGGGTGGTACCCAAGAAGTAGCCAGGCAAGTTTTGCCTTATCCACCACCTGTTATATCCAGAAGGGGCCTTGGTGCACGTTGGCATTTCTGAGGACCTCCAGGTAATGCTGTACACATCCTTGGACCATGCAGCAGTGATGATCATGGCATTTGGAGGGGGCAAGGCTGACAAAAGCAGATGTGGAGTCCACTTTTCAGTTTCGATCAGTCAGGCCCAAGTATTGAGATCTTTTGGGATTTGAATTGGGGGGTATATTTTGACAAGGCCATGTCCATTGGGTGTTCATGAATCTGTTCTAGGTTTGAAGCCTTCGGTTAATGGGAGCAGTGTTTTTTTTGGGTGGAAGTATGGGCACAGGTGAGTAGCACATTACCTGGATGATTTTCTGCTCACAGGCGGTGTAAGGGAAGAGAAGGAAGGGATGCAAGCAGATTTCAAATTGTGTGGGGAAAAATAGGGATCCCACTAGGTTTGGGTGGTGTTTTTGGAAAGTTGCAATGGAGTCACATTTTAACAGGAGGAATGGGGCTATAATACAGATATGGAGTTATACACAGATGTCATGGGGGCCCTGGGGATGGGCTCATGCTTCAAAGGAGAAGGGATCTCGGAGGCTGGGCTGGGGGCTTGGAGGAGGCAGGCTTGCTGAAAGGCATTACTTTACTGGAAATATTTCCCATTTTCATAGCGATAAGAGTTTGGGGGACAGGATGAGGGGTAAGCACATCCTATTTTGGTGTGACAACAAAGGGTTTGTGGAAGTGATCAGTTATTGTGAGAGATTGGCTGGAGAGAGCCTGATGGTTATAGTAGAATTCTGGGTTGGCCAACATGCTAAAGGCATTTGGGAGGGTATGGGGGGGCCTTCCAGGAGTTCCATGAGTGGGGGGATTGAGGTAGGTATGCCAGCCACAGTGGACCAGATAAGGCAACACATGGTCAAGAGATGGGGAGAAGGTATGGCCCACCCCATCATGGGAGTACAGCTGGCAGGGATTGGATAGGTCTGTAGTGAGAGGATGTGTCCTGACCCAACTAAGGGTAGGGCCATGAGACAGATGCTCTTGGGATGGCTGACAGGCCAAGGTTTGAGAATGGACAAATGGTGATCAATCATGGGGCAGCTTTCGTTGCAGCTTCTAGGAGCAACACAGCACATGTGTACATCAGCCAAAGAAGCTGGCTTATTTCAGGCCATTTTCATGCACATGGTGAAGGGGGCATTCTGGGTATGTGAGGTGGTGGTGCAGCAGAAATCCAATCTGTTGGAGTAGATTACAGGAGGCTGAGCCAGTTTTGGCCTGGGTGCTGTGGTGCTCTGTCCTGCCTAGATCAAAAAACCAACCAGCTTGGAAAAGGGAAGGTGCTCAGTAGCAGGCATCCGGGGTGGTTTCTGCAGTTAGGAAATAGAGTGAATACAGGAGAACATGAGGGGCTGGGGGAATCTTGGTTCCGACACAGAGATGGGAGTCTAGTGTTGGGATTCCAGGTAGAGGAGGTCCTTTAAAAAAAAAAAAGGCTCTAAAGTAATGGGGAGAATCCAGTCCTATTCACCCCCCCTGCAATCTGGATAGGGGTGGCAGCAGAGGTCACAGCAAGGGGTGAGTCATATAGGAAGAGGTGAAGAGGATGAGATGGTGGTGGCCCAGGTACTACAAAAAGTATGTCAGGAGGTGATGCTAACAGACTTTATTTTACCTGGCAGGAGGAACACAGAGGCACAGCTGTGTCATGGGGAATGAATTTAGTTATTGGGCAGAACATTTGCAGCAACCAGACATGGTGGTATGCAGCTGAGGTCAGCTTTGGAGTACATGAAGGTCTATTGGAGGGAATCCATGGCAGGAGATGGGCCCATCTGATGCCATGGTTAGAAGAGCTGAGGGTGCATTGGAGCAGGCTGGACATGCTAATAAAGCATCAGGGGTAAGGAATTAGGGGAATCCCAGGGGGAAGGCACTGGTGCAGGCCACAGCAGTGGACTTAGAAATGGTGAAAGGGTGGTGGCTGGTGGTGGTGACTGGCTAGCCCGAGATCACCTCTAGGACTGTGTGGTGGCATGCCAGAGATGGCAGATCTGTAGAGAAGGGGAGATAGTGGTTCAAGCGGAAGGTAGCCATGCTGGTTATAGAAATGGGGGTATATATACAGTACAGGGACATTTCCTTTGAGGCCTCTGAGGTCTACAGGTTAGACAGGGTCCATCTCTCAGAATTTTGCAGGTGTTTTACCTAAAGCCCTTGTTATACCTAGGGATAGGTGGGAGAGGAGGAGCCCAAGATGCTATCCCGCAAGGGGGGAGCCCCATCTTCCATTGCTTGGCTAGAGACAGATCAGTGGATGGGCAGAGGGCAGAACAAGAGATGGAATTAAAGAGGGGGCAGACAGAAGGGGGAGGGGAGCAGAGCAAAACATGCTGGGGTCAAAGGCACACAGGCATGGATGTAAATGGGAGGGACAAAATGGATAGTGCTAGGGATCAGATCTTAGTGTCTGGCTCTAGGAGAGAGGTGGTCCTGGTAAGTTGGTACCTGGTACTTGTGTTGGTGTGGGGGGGGCTGGAGCTGGTGTCCAGAGTCTGAATATAAGGATTGGAAAAGAGGACTAAGACAGAAAATCAAGGAAATGTGAAAAGAAATGGACTGGATTATAAATATGTGTTTTTGGACTGGAATATGAAATGTGTGACTTTATAAGAATTGAGGTGTAAATATTGGTATTCAATAAAATGTTGCCAGCGAGCATCCAAGCTAGAAGGGATCACATGACAAATGTAAGGCTAAGATGCCTTAGAGTAGCTTGATGGAATGCCCCTGCACTGTACTCCAAAATATTAGTCCTGTTCACGTTCCATCATTTGTGAAATGAGACATCACATAACTCTATTGCAGATTTCTGAGTAGAGCAGCACAGAGGTTCCATGGTCATTGAAAGCTAAACTGATAGCAGCATCCATCAAAGTGCTGAAACAACATGTGAGCAAACTGTAAACATTTCTTCACAGAAGCACAAAGAACAAGAATAAAACGGGATGGCACAAGAGGCTTTTTGCTCACATGTTATTAACTGGGCAATCTGTACTTGGTCTCTATATGTCAAAGAAAACCATTTAATAAAACTTCAATGTCTTGTCTAGAGAAAAAAAATGAGCAGCTGTTACTGTACATAGCATTTGGAATACTCGGTAGGAGAAAGAAACACTATCTCAGGCAGCCAGCAGGAGTGGAGTCCACATCTGTGACATGGTGGGTACAAATCTGAGACCTAGCCTATCCTTGTGTAACAAGTCATTCATTAATAAATTATTTTTTTTAACAATATTGGATCTAATGTAACATATGGCATCTTATCTGTTATATTATTTGTTTTTATGTCTGTAGTTATGGGTGAGGGGTCTGATATTGACATGTTTTTATAACTAGTCTCTTTAATTCAGTATAATATTGATTCTGATATCAGAAAGAAATATATATGTGAACAGGTCTGAAAATCATAACTTTAAAGAATTTATTAATGAACAAATTGATTATTTTTTGATATAAACCGAAACTCAAATATACCACATAGAACAATTTGGGATGCTTTCAAAACATTTACAGTGTTAGAGGAGTAATCATTTATTTTAATTCAAGAAGGAGAGAAAAATGAACACTCAACATGATGAGCTTGGAAAACATGATTGATACAGTAGAAAAAGACCATATGGTCACAGGAAATCCCAAATTATTACAAGATTTGATTACACTTAAAATCAATATAATATATATGCTACAGAGGAAGATGAGAAACAGATTCTGTTGACTCAAAGTAAATACTATGCTCTTGTAGACAAGCAAGACAAAATTCTAATATGGTAGATAAAAAAAAGAAAAAAAGAAGTAATTTAATAACCAAAATACAAAATGAAAACATGCAAATTATAAATGATCCGGTTAAAATCAATAAAGTATTTTGCAAGTACTGTAACAAGCAATATGCTTTGGAACCACATAATAAAACAATAAATCTAGATGCATTCTTATCACAGATCAATTTGCCTACCTTAAATCATAGACAAATGGAAATAATGGAAAAAGACATTTCAGGGGAAGAAATTCAAGAAGCAATTAAATAATTAAAAATAGGTAAAGCAGCTGGTCCAGACAGCCTACCCATCAATTTTTATAAAGCATTTTTTAGTTAAATTGTCCAAAGACTTAAACACATTATTTGATGAAACCTTTACTGAACTAAAACTCCTGGACTTATTTAATGATGCCAATATATTACTGTTTATTAAAAAAGATAAAAACTCAACTCAGCCAGGCTCATATAGACAAATTTCATTGATCAATTCTGATTCAAAAATATTAACAAAAATGTTATCTACAAGACTGGAGAAAGTTTTACTGGAGATAGTCCATGCAGCCCAAAATGGATTCATTAAAGGACACCAATTACAAATGAATATTAGATGCACACTTAATCTAATAGACAAATTTAAGAATTCAAATTTAACATTACTATCACTAGATGCTGAGAAAATATTTGATAGGATCCAATAAGATTACATGAATTCTGTAATTAAGAAATTTGGATAAGGAAAAAATGTTCAAACAAGGGTAAGAATTATTTATGCTAACCTGTCTACAAGAGTAAGAACCAACCATGAGATGACAGATGCAATCCATATGCATAGAGGGACTAGACAAGGGTACCCCTTGTCTCCATTAATCTTTGTATTAGCAATAGAACCTTTAGCACAAGCATTCAGATAATCATCAAAAATGAATGGCATATTGTTAGGAGATGTGATGCATAAAATTAATTTGTATGCAGACGCCTTAATTTACAGTGGTAATTTAAACCGGGATTTTAAACATTAATTTACATAACTGACCAATTTGGGAACATGTCAGGATACAAATTTAATTGGAGTAAATCAGAATTAACTGAAACAACAAAACACTCACAACCTTTTCAAACACCAGCTAATTATGAAATTAAAACAACCAGTCATATGAAATATTTAGGAATAATCATCAGTATGGATTTAAATAAATTATTTGAACAGAATTTTGAACCCCTTAGTAAGCATGTTAAAGAGTTTCATCATTCATGTATTTATTTATTTATTTCAGTTTTAGAGTAATACCTTTGAGCTATGGAGCTAGTTTACAAAAGTTCCAACTCATAGATAACACATGACAAGACATCAGATACAAAATAAAAGCATAAAGAAATCACAACAGAGTAAAATACAATAGAGCATGTGTTGCATTTGCTAATTACAATACTGCTGATTAATAAATAATAACTACAGACTGAATGGGAAATGAACAAGCAGAAGAAAGAGGAGTGGCGGTGGGGTGATGTAGAGATAGGAAGTAAATGGGTTGGGTGATGGGTGAACACATTAGGGATGAAAAATGTGTTTTGAAATTGAAAGGAAGCAGCCTGGAGAGGCTTTGTCCGGGAGGTGGGGGGGGTTGAAAGTTAGAGAGTAGGATGGGTGGAAGCTGGCAGGAGGACAGTAGGAGGATGGTCATACGCCTGAGCATGTCTAGGAGGGGCAGAACAGAGATTGCCCCATGTTATCAGATGGTGGAGCCCCCATTTTAAGGGACCAGTTTTCTCAGTCTATTAGAGAAGCTGGCAGGTCATTGAAGTAATGAGGCCCTTGATAGGGCAGAGCACACTGGGCAAGCGAGGTTCATCGAAATGGGATGAAGAGCGCACCTTTAGCAGCACTTCTCATTGATTTGGTAGATTGGGTGCATTGAAATATGCCTAGCAAAGATGCATAGGTGAAGCCAAGCAGAACCTTTTTTACCAAGCAAACAGGCTTGGTACTTTAGCTTAAGATGTAGTGGAAGCCACCCTGTCTCAGCATATAGGCTGCAAGAGTGTGTCAGGTGATACGCCCCCAGGATCAGCCTACAGGCCTTATTTAGCATTGTCTTTATCCTTTTCAGAGCTGTGTCAGTTCTAGCACTGTAGATTACCAGCCCATAGTCAATAATGGATAGTACCGTGCTCTTGGTAACAAGGTTGAAAGCCTCAGGAGATAGAGCCTGCCTATGGCAGTAGAGGAGTCCAAGTTTGATATTTGCTGTTTTTGCAACATGGTCAATGTGGGCAGAGAAGGACTGGGTGTCATCAAGGTAGACTCCTAGGTATTTGAAGGAGTTGTCCTTGACCTACTCAAACATGGCCTCTTTTATGCTGCAGATGGTCAGCAGGCCTGATTTCTTCTTACTACGTGGCATGGAGAAGAGCAAACTTTAGTCTTTTTTATAAGTCTGGGAACAATTGGAATCTATTCAGGAGGGCAAGGAACCAGCGCACCAAACTGGTAAGAGAAGCAAAGGCTAGTTTTTACCGCTCTCAACTGGCTCTTTCATCCAACTGCTGCTCCAATTTCTGGAATCTAATCAAGGATATTGAAGGCCTCTCCAACCGTGCCTCATTGCCGACAAAAATCTTGATTGGCACTACTACACACACTGGTAACTCTTCAGTCCTTGGCTCTTTCAACAACCATATTATCACTGCAGGGTTAGCATTCGATACCTCCCCTGCTAACACACTTCACACCCATCTTGGACCCAATGATCAAGGATCCCCAACCCCAAATCTATCTTTCTACTTTCAACCCACAACCTTGAAGGAAGTCGAAGATCTCTTACTCCAGTTGGATCCTAGAAAAAGTGCAGGAGCCGATCAGATTGGTCCTTATTTCCTAAAGCTGGCCCATCGTGCCCTGGCAGTACCCATTACTCACCTGTTTAACCTCTCGCTCTCTCAAGGTGACCTCCCTTCTATATGGAAAATGGCCCATGTTATCCCACTGTTCAAATCTGGAGATCCCAGTGACCTGAACAATTACAGGCCAATCTCCCTTCTATCAACCCTGTCTAAGATTCTGGAAAAAGTTGTGAACACCCAGCTTAGGAACTATCTGGAATCAGCGAAACTGCTAAATCCACTACAGTCAGGCTTCAGATCACAGCACAGCACAATATCGGCTCTAGCCAAAGTGACCAATGACTGGCAGACTGAGTTGGACAACAAGAACTTAGTTGGAGCTGCATTCTTGGACCTAAACAAGGCATTTGATACTGTCGATCATGGCCTGCTCCTCACGTCCCTTCGACAAATTGGCCTAGACACAATATCTACCAGATGGTTCGAGAATTACCTCATAGGCCTATCACAGCAGGTAAAAGCAGAAGACGAAGTCTCTCCCTTAAAACCTCTCCTGAGAGGAGTACCTCAAGGTTCCATCCTGAGGCCCCTGTTATTCACAATCTACATCAACAGGATAGACAACACCATATAAAAGGTCCAAATACACCTCTTTGTATATGATGCAGTGCTTTATGTCAGCAGACCCTCCCCTGACATTACGTATGCAGTCCTCCAGGATGATTTTAATCTTCTTCAACGTCAGCTCATAAATCAGAAAGTTACCTTTGAACACCAAGAAAACAAAAGTAATGTTCTTCTCACCTTTTCCCAACCTACCTAACCCAGCCTCGGTTGGGACTCCCCCGTCACTACCATACTTGGTGATCAGCTAGAGTATGTGATCAAATTCAAATATCTGGGGGTATGGCTTGACAACAGACTCTCCTTCCAGGTTCATATTGAGAACTGACAAAGAAACTTCATCAGAGGCTTGGCCTTTTCTTCAGGATAAAAGACCTCCTCCCCTGGGAAGCCAAGAAGAGGCTAGTTCAGACTACATTTATTTCTCTGCTAGACTATGCTGATTTCCTGTACAATCAAGGGTCTGCCGGAGCGCTCTCTAAACTCGACACTCTTTATCACAGAGTCCTAAGGTTCATAACGGGCCTTCCCTACTCCACCCACCACTGTTTGTTGCACACAGCCATAAGGTGGTCCTCTCTCAACTTCAGGTGACAATGAAATGCCATCATCTGGACATATAAAGTCATCCTAAATAAACTCCCAAACTACATTTCTGATTGCTTACCACTTTGCACTATCAGTAAGTATGTGGTGAGAAGTGCCTCCTATATCTCCTTGAAGGTGCGTAAGGCCAGTACTAGCTTTGGCTGCGCAGCCATTATCCATGAGCTGCCATCAATGTGGAATAAACTGCAAAAATCTCTAAAGCTAAACCATGTCGTCAGCTTAGGAACATTCAAAACACTTTACTCCAATCATGTCACTGAAACCTGTGTCTGCCACTCCTGATCATGTACCCCATTTTCTGGACCCATTTCCACTTCATTGCAACCTTCCCTAATAATTGGTCCAGCCACAGCCTGGCCCTCTCTCTCTCTCTCTCTCTCTCTCACACCACCTTTTTCCCCTTCTTTGCTTCTCTCCTCCTCTTTCCTCCTCCGACCTGCTCCGGCACTGCACTGGCTTCATTCGTGCCCTGCCCTCCATCTTTTTTACTACTAGAAAACCTCATAACACAATCTGCAATGTGCACCCTACTCTTAGGCAAGGCAAGGCAAGGCAAGGCAAAATTTATTTAAAAGGCGCCCAATCCCAGAGGCTCTGGGCGCCGTACAAAACATTAAAACAGGCATTTTAACATAATAAATATATAAATTTACACATAAATACAAATCATTACAGAGCTAAACATTAACTATAAATCTTTATCTAAGCATTAAATTAAATTAAATTAAATGCCTTAGAGAAGAGAAAGGCCTTTAGTTGGGCCTTAAAAACATCCACCGATGAAGCCTCTCTGACCATAGTCGGTAAGGAGTTCCACAGAACAGGGGCCGCGGCACTAAATGCCCTGTCGTCGGCTGATTTCAGCCTAGTTCTGGGAATGGTCAGGAGGCATTCACTGGAGGAATGAAGAGGGCACGAGGAGAAGGCAGGTGACAGAAGGTCTAACAGGTAACCAGGGCCCTGTCCGTGTAGGGCCTTATAGGTAAGAAGACCCACCTTAAAGAGGACTCTCCACCTGACTGGCAGCCAGTGCAATTCACACAGAACCGGTGTAATATGACAGAACTTTTTCTGGCCGGTCAACAATCGGGCAGCTGCGTTTTGCACCAGCTGCAATCTGCGGAGAGATCCTCCCATGACCCCGAGATACAGCGCTACAGTAATCAAGCCTAGATGTGACTAAGGCATGTATCAAAGTAGGGAGGTCCAGAGGCTGAACAAGGATTTAATTCTAGCAATGTTTCTGAGATGATAAAACAGGTACGAACCACAGAGGATATTTGAGCCTCCATGGTTAAATCCCTGTCCAGAATCACGCCAAGATTTCGCACCCAAGAGGAGGCCTTCAATGGCACAGACCCTAGGACAAGCCCAGTTTCTGTGTCAGAGGCCATCCTATCACAAACTCTGTTTGACTCCACTACTAATACCTTCGTCTTATCGGGGTTCAGCCGCAACCAGCTGGAGGCCATCCAGTCATTAATCTCGGTCAGACAGCTATTAAACACATCCACTACATTAGATGTTCCTGGGGCAAAGGAAAAATATAGCTGAGTATCATCAGCATAGCAATGAAAACTCAAGCCATATTTCCTAATGATCCCACCCAGAGGCAGCATATACACTGCGAACAGCACTGAAGCCAATACTGACCCCTGAGGAACTCCACAAAGAAGCAGACTGGGTGTAGATGAGAAATTTCCCATCATAACCCGCTGCCTCCTGTTAGTAAGAAAGGACTCAAACCATTTGATAACATTACCGGTGAGTCCGCATAGGTCCCCAAGGCGAGCAAGCAGCACACAATGGTCCACAGTGTCAAATGCTGATGAGAGATCGAGGAGAACAAGAATTGTCTTGTCTCCCGGGTCTCTAGCCCTGAGAAGGTCATTCTGCACCCGAGCAAGTGCAGTTTCGGTGCTATGTCTGGCACGAAAAGCCAACTGGAAGGGTTCATACAACTCGTGAGATGTGAGGTGCTCTTCCAACTGAAGCGCTACCACTTTCTCAATAACCTTTCCTAAAAATGGAAGGTTAGAGATTGGACGGTAATTTGCCTTGATCTCTGGGTCCAAAGATGGCTTCTTTAAGAGGGGTCTCACCAGAGCCTCCTTCAAGGCATCCAGAAAGACACCCTTGGAAAGGGAATACCGTACAATCATGGCAAACACTGGGCCAACAGAGTCAGCGCATCTCATTAAAAAATGCGTCAACACCATGTCCAGTTCACAGAAGGTGTGCCTCACATTGGTTGCTACCTCAATAACCTCACTATCCTCCACTGGTCTAAACTCTCCCCAACCAGGCGGAGTGCACTCAGAACACATCAGGTGATCACTGCCAGCTGTATCATTTCTGGCTGAAGAAGCCACCCGACGGATCGCAGACACCCTATCCGAAAAGAACCGAGCAAAATCCTCACAATCAGTGTTGGAAAAAACCCTCCCGGGCCGTAGACAGACAGGATGTAAAAGTCTATCAACGGTCCGGAAGAGTGAGGCTGGTCGGTTCCTTCCAGCAGCAATCTTCCCAGACAGAAAACACTGTCTTCTTGTGGTTGATTACCTCCTGGTACCCAACATAGTGGGCACGCAGGGCAAGTTTGTCCTCATCCAGACGGGATCTCCTCCACCAGCGCTCCAATCTCCGACCCAGTTTCTTCATCTCCCTGAGCTCACCATCAAACCATGGTGACCTCAGGTAAGAAGTCCTGGGTTGTACACGGACAGGTGCGAGGGAGTTTATGGTGTCGGATAGCACCTCATTATAGGCATCAACTCCGACCACAACACCTCCCGCGCATGCATCACCCACTCTAGACAAATTCGCTGCCGCCAGAAAACCCTCAGGGGTCAAACCCCATAAAGGGCGACAGCGAATCATCTCAACAGGGGAAGGGCTTATGGCGGGAGCCCCAAGCGTGAACTGGACCATGCAATGATCAGACCAGAGAACTGGACTGATCTTAAGATCGCTAATATCAAGTCCCAGTGAGAACACCTCTTAAACACCGCCCCTTCCCCCTTCCTCCCCTGCTCCCCTCACCCTGTCCCTCCCATACCCCTTGTGAGTCTTCTACGTGACCCTGTGGCTCCAATCAGCTCACCTTCCCCTTATGACCCATACTTTTGCACCTTAGTTGCAGAAGCCATCTGCAATACTGATTGTCTGGACAGTTTGTTTGTCTGTTCACTTATTTCTATCGACTCCTGCTCTCCACCCTGGTTTCTTGCTAGTACATTGTAATGTTGTGTATCTCCTTGTTTCCTTTTTGTCTCAACATTAATGTACTTTGCTTGACCCGACACATGTTCATTTAACCTGTATCACATATTATTATCTATGTTATCTCCACACGATTTATGCTATTGTATTGTAACTATTGTGTATTATACCTTATTCTGTATTTGATACATCCAGGTCCACCTCAAGAATGAGCCTTGCTCAACGGTGACCGCCTGGTTAAATAAAGATTTTGATTGATTGATTATAGTTGAGGAGGAGTCTATTTTGTATGACTCAATCCTCAAGCTTATGGAAGCTTTCCTGTAGATCATCGGTTATTTTGGAGATTTGTTTTCCCTGTATAGAGATTACAGTGTTGTCTGTAAACAGTAACATGTTAGCAGGGCAAGTGGTTGGAAAAGAGTTAATGAATAAGCTGAAGAGTAGTGGACCATGTATTGACCCTTGTGGGACCCCCAAGGACACTCCTCTAGGGTTATAGACAGTGCCGCCTATGTGTATGAACTGGGTTCTTTGAGTCAAATAGCTACGGAACCAGGATACAGTTTCGTGAGACACCACAGGTTGGAGAGAAGGTTATGATGATTCACTGTGTGAAATGCCTTTGTGAGGTGTATAAAGATGAACCCCACTGCCAATCCATTATAGAGTGCATCATACAGGTGCATGGTGAAATCAATAAGGGCAGTCATGGTACTATGTTGTTTATGAAAACTATGTTGCTGTGTGCAAAGAAGATTTTACTCATTCAGATATTCTGTCAGCTGATTAGATACAATCCACTTGAGCTCTTTCGATAGTGGGGGTAGTATCGATATACAGTAAATCTGTAGTTGCCTAAGGAGGTTCTATCACCACTTCTGAAGATGGTTGTGGCAAGAGCTATTGTCCACCTATCCATGAAGACTCCCATTCATAAAGAGCTCCTCACACAGTGGAGACAACTTTGAAACATGTAACATTCAGGTATAAATGTAGCTTATATTTCATATTTTATTCTGTAATTCTCACCCCTTTTTTCTTATTATTAAGGGTATTTACATGAATACATAATCTCTGCCCTTTTAGCTCTGGCTGCCTGCCTACACCTGACATCATAATTCTGTTTATGACATCAAAATATGTTGCTGTGGAGATAATTGTGATGTCATAAATAAATGATTGGGATGCCATGTGTAGAGAAGCACCCAGAGTAGATATAGTCTAGAAGTCAGGGATCTTGTTTTTATGCAACTGTTTTCAGTAGCAAAGAAAACTGGGAATTAATTACTAAAAACATATGAAGTAGTAAGGAAAATGAGATGGAGTTGAATATAAATCTAACTTTATTTCAGTGTTTTCCTGATGTTTTCAGGGGATCTTTAAGGATAGGTTGAATATTTTGGTGAGCAGCTCAGCAAGGGTGTCTAGAGTTCGTGCAATGAGCTTCATGTCAATCATGTCTGCTCCAGACCTTGTTTTGCTTTGGACCTTCTTGATGTATTTTATGGTTTGTGCCTTAGTGATTTGTTTAAAGTAGAAGGGAGGTAATCTGGGATTTTGAGCAAGAGAGAAGTTCACAATAGGGGGGCATGGGAACACTGTACAGTAAGGTACTCTGGTGGAAGAACATTACTCAAGTCAGTGAAGGTAAGGCAGAAGGCATTTGCCACATCCTTGGGTTCCTGCACTGTGCCAGTTGTGGTTACAATCAGGTCAGGGGTACTTTGGAGTCCCTGCCAGTGAGAGATTTTATGGTGCTTCAGAAGTCTCTTCCCTTTCCCCAGTTACTGGCTAGCAAATCTTTATAATAAGTGGCTTTTGCATTCCTAATAAACCTAGTGCACTTGTTTCTGGATGACTTATATGTAGAGAAATCAGATCATTTGCCGATTGCTCTTGTCTTATGCCCCAGACTGTTGCAGATGTTCATTTCCTCCAACTGGAATCCTGAGAGCCAGGGGTGGTTTGACCCTTTAATCTTTGAAGATTTGAAAGGGGCAAATATGTCACAGGCAGTGTTGAAGGTTGTGGCAAAGTAGTCAAAGGCCTGGCTGACATCAAGCAGGCTGTCAAGCATGCTCCAGTCTGCTCTGTGAAGGTAATGTTTGAACTGTTCAAGTTGCCCTTTTCTTAGTGACCGATTTTTGGTGAATTGGGGGGTGGGTTTGTTAAACTTTTTAAACCAGTAACACAGCACTGGAGAGTGGTCACTCAGGGAGTCAGGTAGGACTAATAAGTGTGAAATATATTCAGGGCAGCTGGATAGTAGCCAGTCAATCAAAGAGCTAGTGCCAATACAGTAGTTCCTCTGCATTGCTTGTGTAACAAAACCATCTGTGTTAGGCAGATGCTAGATATTAGGTCCTTGATGTTGGTGTTATCTTGAGCTAGCCAGTTAGTGTTGAAATCTCCAACAACAACCGGTTCCCAGTTCTGTTTTATTTGGTAAATGTGGTCAGGAAATCGTTCCATGCCTTTAATCTGCTTGCTTGATGGGTATGTAAACAGTGGTGAGTACCAATGTCTTGCTCAGATGTCCTATTGTGAGCTTTATAGAGAATAGCTGATCTTCTTTCAAGGTAGTACTTTTTTATAATACCTGGCCTTTTATCTTGTTGCACACATACACCAAGCAACCCCCCCCCCCGCGCTTGGAGAGTCAATCTTGCCTGAAGATGGAATAACCATCAAGGAATACTGCAGAGTCTGGGATCTTAGGGGAGAGCCAGGTTTCTGTGAGGGTGATAATGTGGGGATTGTGCTGATCATCACAGGCCTGAAACTGGGGTAGCTTGGGAAGTAGGCTACATATATTATGAACATATGAAAAATGCCAGCAGATACAAGCCCTTAGGTCTATCAAATCTACTCGAGTGTGCAGCTATCCTAGTTTACTCCCTAGCTGCCCACCTCCCATTACACCAGTTCCCCTTCCCGTGATCCTATCCCACCCCCTTTTAAAACTGTTCACTGATTTCAGTGACACCACCTCTTCAGGAAGCGAGTTCCGCCCTGCCACCACCCTCTCTGTGAATTAGTGTCTTCTCATCTCTTCCCCCTAGTGTCCCTCCCTCCATTTAATCTAAACATCTTCTGTATGCTGACCCTGTTTATGCCTTTCATATATTTGAAGATCTTGATCCCCCTCTATCCCTCCTCCAGGAAGTCCATATTGAATGTTCTCAATCTTTCCTTGAAGTGTTTATCCCCCATTCCTGTTATCATTCTGGTTGCTCTGTGTTGAACTCCCTCCAGCAGCCTAATATCCTTCTTTAGGAAGGGATGCCAGAACTGCACACAGTACTCCAGGTTCGGTCTGACCAGTGACCTGTACAGTGGCAGAATAACCTCCTCCATGAGGAGAGTCCCCTGGCAATACACCCCAGCATCTTGTTGGGTTTAGCTGCTGCCTTCCTGCACTGTGCTGAATGATTCATTTGCCCTGTTACAAGTACCCCAAGATCAGTCTCCTCCTCTGTAGTGCTCAACTGTATTCCCCCCATTCTGTAGCTAAACTTACAGTTCCTGACACCCAAGTTCATAACTTTGCACTTTTTTACATTGAAGACCAGCAGCCTTGTGTCTGACCATTGTATGAGTCTATACAGGTCTTCTTGTAGTCCTAGCAAGCCCTCCATGTTGTCCACTGCTGCACCTATCTTTGTGTCATCAGCAAACAGACTGATCTTATTGCTGACAGCATCTGATATGTTGGCAATGAATATGCCAAACAGCACCAGTCCCTGCCCCGAGCCCTGTGGAACCCTGCTCATCACAGCCCTTGGTGATGAGAGACCCCCCCCATACAACACCTCTCTGCTGCCTATTACTCAGCCAGTTTTTGACCCACTCCCCTAACCTGTCTGCCACCTCCAGGTCCCCCAACTTGCCTATCAATCTCTCATGTGGCACTAAATCAAAGGCCTTGCTGAAGTCCAAGTACAGGACATCCACTGCTTGACCCTCAGGGGCGTAGACAGGATTTGGTGGTGGAGGGGTTTCCCAAACAATTCTAGGGGGTCTGGGAGCATGCCTCCCCACAAAATGTAGAAAATGTAGGTGTTAAATGGTGCAGTTTTGTGCATTTTAGGCAATAATTGTTGAGTCACAAAATGTTCAAAATTCGAATCATCATTCTCATCCATCCCTGCAATCTCAAGTATTTTAGCCAGGTGTTCCTTCTAAACTTTTTTTGGGGGGGAGAGTAATTTTCATTTCCCCAAATTGAATTTATTTGTTCAGCTATTGCCTTGCCCTTTATGTTCCACCTTTCCCACTGCATGTATTCCCCTTTTAAAAACTGCCCGCAGTTTGTATGGTTGCTGTTAATTGTTTTCCTCCCTTTGCCTCTACATTACATGCATGACCCCCACTCTTAAGGCAAACAAATAATACTCAGGTACTTTTTATTTTTAAATGTTTATTGTTTATGTGCAGCTCACATATTAAACAGTAATGTATTAAAAATATTTAAAACATATATAAAGTGCCTGTCTATAGTGTGAGCCGCAGGGGATACACAGCTTTTCCCATCAAAGTAGTATGCAACCAGTGAATGACACATTTGACAATTGGGTGTTAAGAGTGTTTTTAAATGTTAACTACAAACATAACATAACTACTTTTCACATCAAACACATATAGTTATTTTCCTAGAACTTGTCTGTTTATCAGGTTATCTTCTGCACTCATGTTGAGTTTTTTTTCAGTCTGTGAATGACACAAAATAAGGAGTCCCAGCTTCAAAATAACAACATGTGGTATGGAAATAAACAGAAAAATCATGCTGGGTTGGAAGAAATTAGTGGATCATAGCTTTCTTACTCTAGTTCTAATTTTATTACTGCCATCACACAACCACCACTGCCCTGGATGTTTTGTTGCAAACCTTTCAACTTCCTCAATTTACACTTTTTCTGCACATGAATGTGCATTAAGACAAGGCTGGCTTTCTGTAATTATTAATGTGATTAAAATTATCAAACCAGTAGAACAGATACAGATGGCAGATTGAATTATTTGACAACTGGGTGTCATCAGAGTGTAAGAATAAAAGGTAACATGCACACACTACAACTATAACCCACAACTTCACATAGTTATTTGCCAGGCTCTCTTGTTTCTTCATCAGATTTATCTTCTCTAATCTAGTTCTGTATTTAAAGTCTGGATTGATGCAAAATAAGGATTTCCAGCTTCAAAATGGCAAATATACTAAAAAGTATTTTAAGATGCCTGGTAGGAAGAAAATACTTAAAATGGACCCCCTGCTTTCTTATTGTAGTTCTCATTTTGTTGCTGTGCCATCACATTTACAAGCAACATCCATCTTGGATGTTTTGCTGCAAACCGTTCAATCACTATCAGTGTCCACTTTAGCTCCATAATGAATTTGCATTAAGGCAAGGCCTGACATTCTCTCATTTCCCATTGTGCTTCTGACATAAGTTTTGAGCCTGCGAAGAGCACTGAAAGAGCACTCACATTGTGCACTACTGACTGGAATAATGCAGAGTATGTTGAGTAAAGTGTATATGTTTGGGGAAAAGGATGCATCACAGGCTCTGAATGCTTCTACAGCAGTATCAGGTGGGTTTTGATTGTTTTGCCACTTAGTTTTCCATGTTAGCAGTTCCACATCTATAACCTGAGGAGAAGGAATATCTTTTTTATAAAAATTGATAACTTCATCTTGGTTGATGTTTCCACCATTGGATTTAATCACTGATGGAATAAGGCCCATTAGCTTAGCCACAACTTGCTGTGTTCTTGAAAATTTCATAGCCAGTGCCTCAAGGAGATAATCAAGCATTGAAATTGCAATCACCCTTCTACAATACTCTTCAGGATCACTTGCAGGAGTATTGCTTCAGTGAGTCTGTCTCCCAACAGTGCGTGGTATTTCAGGTTGAATGTTGACCTTTTCTGAAACACTACATGCCTCAGTGTATCAGCTGTGGAAGAGAGTCTCAATTTCTTGTCAAGCTACCTTTATACTGTCCTCTACTGTGGTAATCATGTTGTAAGCATTAATTATATCAATTGCACTGTTTTGCAGTTTTACACTCAGTGGTTGCACAGACTTCAGTACCTTCATGACTGTGATGAAGCAAATAATGTAACAGAAATTCTCCATAGAATAAAGGATCCCATTCACTAATGTCGTAGTCTCAGCATCCCAATTCCATTCTCCATATTTCTCAGCATATTGCTGTCCATTACTAATGACACGCAGTGCAATGAGAATACATGAAAAAAGATAATAAAATATCTCATATGCTGTATGCCTCATTGCCCATCTTGTTCTGCAAAGAGATTGCAGTGTCACTCATTTAGCTTCAGGATAATTACGCCCTACTACTTTCAACAGAAGCCGATTTCTTTTGGGTGAGAAATTGAAGAAGTTACAACACTGGTTAAGCACATCATGCATGTTCCAGATTTCAGGGTGTTGACAAGAGTTCACTATGCACAAATTGATGCAATCTGCATTACAGTGCATGTAAACAGCGGATTCATTCTGCTGGCAAATTAAACCTTGTGTGTCTCGAACATTTGAGGACATGTTTGAGGCCACATCATATCCTTGGCCTTGGCATGCTTAAATGTCAAGACTCTATTGTACCAATTTATATAATATGTTCTTAGCAAGTGTCTCACCAGTTATTCTCTCACAAGGTACAAAGTCTAGGAAGTTCTCTCTTATATTCTGAGTTTTGTCAATATATCGGAGTACCAGAGACAAAACTTCTCTGTTACTTACATCTGTAACTTCATCACAAAGAATAGAGTAGTACTCAGCATCTTTTATGTCTTTAATTATATTGTCTCAAATCTGATCCCCAATAATCTCTATCAACTCATTTTGAATATCTGGCGAGTGATATTGTGCATTTCTCCCACCAAACTGTAAATGTTGAGCTAAACTTGTATCTCCAGCATTTACCCTGAATTTTAACAGGGAGATAAAGTTTCCTGGATTGTGGGTATCATCATCATCTATTTTCTCAATATGGCCACGTAAAGCTATATTCTAGCGACCACAGACAAGTATAGTTTCTATTATTAATCCTAATATTTTCCTGTTTTCTTTAATTCTTGCAGCACACCTAACATCAAGTTTGCTCCTCACTGATTTTTCTGGGGTTTCCATAGTTATTTTAAAATTCTGAGCATTTTCCAATGCATTCATGTGATATTGTTTCTTGCAGTGTTCTTTTAGAATCTCCTTTGCTTTTGTCCAGTTAGTTAATGGTTTAGTGACAAGAGTGCCCAAGCTATCACTGTAGCCAAACAAGCTACAAAACTTACACAAGCCACCCCTCAATGATTCACTGTAAACTAGCCAAGAGTATTCAATACACCATTTGTGTTGGAAGGATTGTTGTTAGCATGCATCACTGTCTTTGGAAACATATAAGTAGCTGATGGACTGAAGTGAAGAGTGAGGTATTTATACTTCTCAGAATCATTCAGTGAGGTGCAAATGATTCTACCAATATCATAAGGGCCCTCCTCTGGCATACTGCTACTCCCATTTTGCACATTTTGCACTAGTATGCTATTATTGCTGTTTTCATTGGACAAGCTTTCTTGAACAGTACTTCTGTTGTCACTGCCTGCTGCAATGCCTGAATCTAAAAATACAAAAGGCATTGTTAAGTTCTTCATGCATATGGGAAAATGAAAGCAGAGATGAGATAAGTGTTTTTTTTTTTTGTGTTGCTCAAATGCTGTTTCCCAAATAACAGTATTGCAAATCTGTTGGTGGGGGGGGATTGAGACAAGGGGGACATGCAAACGGCGAACTGTAGGTGGTAATGGGAATATTTTAGTGAGAAAGATCATATGACCAGCAGGATTAAGTCTGTGCAGAAACTACATGAACCTTTCATTTCCTGCCATGAAATAATTATAGCAATACGTGCATTCAATGCTTGAATGTACTTATTGCTCAGACTAATGTCATTAATGACAAGTGCAAACTACCTATGATAATATGAAAACATGGAGTGGTGGGGGGGGGCACAATACAAGATAGAAAGACAATCATTCTTATGCAAATAAGAATCATGATTCTGTTTTCTGACTATAATTCAGTTGTTTTAGAAAAGACTGATAATAAAGATTCAACAGTGCGTTTCCAATATACAAGAGACACACCTTGAGAGCTCCCACTTTCTGATGGGCTTAATGGTCATTTTGTTCCAAATCCAAATGAAGAAAGAGTTGCCTGATTGGTAAATCCTCGCTTCTTAGTAGCTGCCATCTCAAAGACTGATCCAAGTCAATGTCCCTTTTTTGAAACGGAGGAGCAGAGTTTTACTTAATGCATATGGTTTCAATATCAATCACATTACTTTAAATGTATTTGCCTTGCAAACAGAACAAACTTCACAATATTAACTCTAACCCCTGCCAAAAGGCCCCAGCCAAGTCCAATCATCTGTGCCTGTCAACTGATGGCAGCAACAAGATAAGAACTTAAGTAAGAAAGCAGGGTGTTGTAGTACAGCAAGATGTCCGTAACCCAGCATCTAACAGGGATTTTCTCTGTATTTATTCATGTGCTCAGTAACTGACAGCAATATGTTAATAAGCATGGAGACAACTGGATGCTGAGACTAAGACAATGGGAAAGGTAGGAAGACCTGGGGGATCTTGAGATAGTCAGTGTCTTCACCAATAAAAAACAGGAAGTTGTTATCCATGTACAGAAAGCTGGTGAGACCCATCCTGAGTACTGCATGCAGTTTTGGGGACCTGTCTGCAAGGACATAAAGACAGGATGGAGGCAGCCCAGAGGGCAACTAACATGGTGCAGGATTTGCAGCAAAATATGAAGAGAGAGAGACTTTAGGACCAGAATATAACCTCTAGGATAGGAGTGAGAAGCCTTACTGGGGGACATGAGAGAAACTTTCATGCCTAAAAGGAACAAAGTCCAACAGCGTAGCATCTTTCAGAACAAAATGTGTTAACAAGGGGTCACAATTTTGAGATAGAGGAGGGTGACTGAGGGCAACATGAGGAAGTATTTTTTCATGGAGGGGGTGGTGGATGCATGGAATGGCCTTCCTGAGGTTCTGGTGTGAAAAACACACAGTGGTGGGGACTTAAGAATGCATGGGACACAGGCGCAAGACAGTTCTAGCACTGGGGGTCAGAAGTGTATGCTGTTAGAACTGATCTGCCAGCTTAGCCACTGGGAAATGGTGGGCGGACCAAGTGGTCTTTATCTGCCAGAATAAAATATTGTGAAATTATAATCTTTGTCTGCTATTTTTTACTACTCTCATTGTCACCCAGCATGTTGTGGAATAATTTAATTCAAATCACCATTAATCTTATGGGTCTGAGTAATTTTAATGCAGTCTGTGTGCAACTGCCACAAATACAACAATAATTTATTTCCCCCCATTAAACCAAACATTTCCATTTTTCTCAGGGAGTGAGTAGTCTCCCATACTGGACTTAAGTTCAGGCTTTTGCACATTCCCTGCGGTACACTGTGTGACTCAGTACAATCAAAAGCGTAGTGCCACTAATAAGTCGAATAAAACACACAACCGCATCATTATTCAGAATTCCACAGCATGTCAACTTAGTAGTCTGTCATCCCTAAGGGCCTCAGATTTTCCAATCAGCCATCAATAATTTTAATCAGTACTCCATGAATGAGATGGATTACACAGGCAGCTCGTGGATCAGCCCACCACCCTGACTGTATTTTAATATGCAGTCTCATGAAAGTAATACACACAGCTCACAGATAGAACCCCTTTATGTTTTCTGACTTGTGTGTGACTGTGATCAGATATAAGTAACCTCATTGCATTCTGTGTCCAGTTAGCTGTGCTAATTCATAAGCCAGCCACACTTTCATTTCCTATTCCCCCGGCCCCTCAATCACAGACATTGCAGATGGACTGGAGTGCAAAGTTTGTCTGTTTGCAGATGGCACCCAAGATCTGCAACACAGTAGATGATCCTGATGGGGTGGGCAGAATGAGCGGAGATCGGGATAAACTAGTAAAATGGTTTGAAGAATGGCAACTGGGGTTTAATGCAAAGATGTGCAAGATCATGCACATAGGGAAGAGAAACCCTGAAGCCACCTATAGGCTGAGATGGGAGTTGATGATGCACAAGTCTTTTTCTTCCCTTGTGATTGTCTGGCAGTCACAAGGGAAGAAAAAGACTTGTGCATCATCATCACAGATGACCTGAAATCATCCAAGCAGACCACTAAAGCAGTAGGTAAGGCTAGGGGAATGTTAGGGTGTATCAGTAGGGGTATCACAAGTTGTAAGAGGGAGGTAATAATCCCTCTTTACAAGACACTGGTTATGCCCCATCTGCAGTACTGCAGCTCACACCTTCACAAGGACATTAACCAAACTGATGCAGTCTGGAGAAGGGCAACCAAAATGGTGCAGGGTCTGCATCAGAAAACATATGAGGGGGCAGATTACCCTACAGCAAAGGAGGGAGAGAGGTGATATGATTGAAACATTCAAACACCTAAAGGATATTAACAAGGTGAAAGAGTGTAATATGTTTCAATATAAGGAAAAATAGCAGGAGAGGACACAGCATGAGATTAGATGGAGGCCAATTAAGGGGTAATGTGATAAAGTTCTTTTTCACAGAAAGGGTGGTGGATGCATGGATCAGCCTATCTCAGGAAGTGGTGAATATGAATACAGCGCAGGGCTTCAAACAGGCATGGGATAGGCATAAGGGAGCAATTTGGGTAAGTATGAATAGACGGGTCATTGACAGAGCAATGGCTGATGGCACATTCATAAGGTAGAAAAAGAAATGGGCAGACCATGGGCCTTGCAGTCCTTATCTGCCTTCAACTTCTATGTTTCTATGATGATTTTTATTTAGCCCCCTTTATGTTGTTCATGTGACCAGATAGTCATTGACTGGCCAGCCAGCCACATTTTCACAGACCCCCTGGTCATTCCAGGGGGTCTGTAAAATGTGTTGGACTGGCCATCAACCTCAGTGTGATGAATCAGTACATATGGAAATCCCACCTCTAGGTCTCTACTGCCAAAATTGCCCCCCATCATTTTCCTTAGTACCCCATCCACTCATGTTTGTAAGTTAGTTTGCCCCATCTAATTGCCTGCTGAGCACTGAAAATTGCCAAGGCCCTTTCCCCATGGTAATTTTTCCTTAATTCCTAGCATGCCAGTCGTCTTTTTCTGTTTATTGTTCGTTTACCACGTTTTACCTCAGTCACGGAGTTGGGCATGCTACCTGAAATATCCACCTTAATTCCTATGTCAGTCTTTCTTTATTCCCCTCCTGAATCCATTTATTTGCCCCATTTCTCCTCACTCACGGAACTGCAGCGCATGATGCTACCTGAAATATCTCCCTGGCTGAGGTGATTTTTACCTGAATTCCTAGCTATTTTATTCCCCTGTTTATTTGTCCCATTTCACCTCAGTAACGGAGCTGCAGTCATGGAAATATCCTCCCTGGCTGAGGTATTTTTTTCCTTAATTCCTAGCCATGTCAGTCTTTACTTATGCCCACCTGAATCTGTTTTATTTGCCCCATTTCACCTCACAGGAGCTGCAGCACTGCCATGTTACTTGAAATATCCTCCCTGGCTGAGGTAATTATTTTTACCTTAATTCCAATCCTAGCCATACCAGAGTCAATTATTTCCTCCTGAATTTTCCCCATTTCACCTCAGTGATCAGCTGAGCACTAGTAGTGCATGTTACCTGAAAGATCCCTTGGCTTTACCTTAATTCCAACCCTAACCATGCTACAGTCACTTATTTCCCTCCTGAATTTGCCCCATTTCACCTCAGTCACGTCAGCTGCACAATGGACCTGAACATATTCCCTCCCTGTCTCTGTGGTAATTTTTTTCATTACCCATCATGCCAGACCTTGACCCTTACTTTCCCCCATTGATTTCTGTTTATTTTGCCCCCTCAGTCTTGGAGCTGCAGTATATGATTGCAATTATAACTCCTCTCTGACTTCACTGCGCACCTAGTGCTTGATCAGGCGAGTCTGCTGCACTCTGCGCTTCTAAGACCTTAAATTTGCCCCAAGTATTTTACTGCGATCCTGCACCAAAGATCCCCCCTGCCTCAAGTCCAAATTAAACAGGTAGGAAGTAATATATTTGACATGTACTGAGTGATTTCAAATCACAATTTAACACGGACGTGCCAGTGACGGGCAAGCTGCGAGTCCTCATGACCTGATGGTTCTTAATCCTGCCTGTGAGTGTGCGGCTAATGAGCTTGCTTTGGCGCTATGTGGTGGCTCTGCATCATGTGACTGCCAATCTGCACTCACACGTGATGCAGAGCCGAGGCGGGTCAAGGCCTCTTCGCCAACAAGCCGAGCGCGTAGCCGACTGGGTGCCCTTCTTCCCCGCATGCCTTGTGCCAATGTGGGCTTAACTATTTTTGTACTGATACAGTTGGAAAGTTACAGCAGGCAGGGCTTGAGGATCACCAGGTCCGAGTCCATCAGAAATGTACAGACTAGTGAGACAGTGAGTCAGTAATGTTAATCGGGGACTGTCCGGGGGGGGGGATCCCAACACAGTCTGCAAGTGAGGCGGGGGATTGCACAATCAGCAACTGGGGGGGGTTCTGAGCACCCAGGAAACCCCCCTAGTTACGCCCCTGACCCTTGTCTAGTGCTGTTGTTACCCAGTCATAGAAGTCTACCATGTTTGTCTGACATGATCTACCAGAGACAAATCCATGCTGCCTGTTGTCCTGAAGATCCTTTTCCTCTAGGAATGCTGCAATTCTCTCCTTGATGATGGACTCCAAGAACATTCTCATGATGGAGGTTAGGCTGACTGACCTAGAATTCCCTAGCTCATCCTTGGGCCCTCTTTTATGGATGGGCACCACATCTGCCATCTAGTCCTGGGGTATACATCCAGTATCAAGGAGGTGTTGAATAGGTTTGCCAGAGGTCCTGCCAGGACCTCTGCCATCTCCTTTAGCACTCTGGGGTGTATGCCATCTGGACCCAGTGCTTTGTCCTCCCTCAGGGCCCTAAGATCTTCTAGCACCATGCTCTTTTGGATTACCCCTTCTATGTTCTCCACCCCTCGTATACTCTCTGCTACCCTCCCCTGAAGGATTGGTCCCATTTTTTCTCTTTTAAACACAGAACAGAAGTACTCATTGAGTGCTTCTGCCTGTTCTCTCCCCCCTTTTCTGTCCACCCCCCTTTCTTCTTTATTCTAGCAAACTGATCCTTGCATTTTCTTCTCTCTCTTATATAAAGGAAGAAATCTTTCTCCCCTTCTGCCAGTCCCTGTGCCAGCCTAAGCTCTTTTGCTGCCTTGGCTGCCCTTATTACTCTGCTTACCTCCCTTGATTTCCTCCTATACTCCTCCCTATCCTCCTCCCATTTGTTTTTTATGTATTTCTTGAAGGTCGCTCTTTCTTCCTTGATCTTCCCAAGCACATCCCTAGTTAACCAGCTTGGTCTCCTAGACCTGCACTTTTCCCTTGGAGCTTTGAACAAGAGTGTGTGGCCTCAGTTAGGCCAACCTTGATTTACAGGTATCTCCCACTTCTGGTTGGTATCCATATGTTGCTGGATTCTGGCGAGTTGTTCTCCTAATATGAACCTCACTCTCCCAAAGTCTGCCTGCCCAAAGTCAGTCACCCTCATCCTTGTGCTGGCTGTCTTCCTACTCCTACTAAGGGAGAACCACACTGTGTGGTGGTCACTCCCTGCCAGGGGGTCCTCCACCCTTACCTCCATCACTCACTCACTGTTTGAGAACACTAAGTCTAGTATGGTCCCCCTTCTGGTAGGCTCCCCCACCAATAGTGCTAGGAAGTTGTCCTGGAAGGCATTCAGGATGACCTGTTCTTTGGCATTTGTGATAGATGGGGTACTCCACTCCACCTCTGACATGTTGAAGTCCCTGACTATTACTGAGTGCCCTTTTGAGCAGACTTTGCTTATCTGCTCCCCTAGCTCTCTATCCATCTCTTCGCTTTGAGATGGTGGCCTATATACCACTCCGAGTCTTGTCCTCCTTTCCGTTCGCTCTTGTATCTGTACCCATAAGGCCACTGTGCTGTCCTCCCTCTCTCCCACTTCCCTGCTACAGGGAATTCTCTCCCTGATGTAAATAGCAACCCCTCCTCCCTTACCCCTTACTCTGTCTTTCTGGAACAACTTGTATCCTGAGACCACTAGGTCCCAGTCCTGGTATTGGGTGACCCATGTCTTAGATATAGCGGCTAGGTCCACCTCTCCTTCTGTTATCAGTGTCTGCAGGTCAGGAGTTTCTTTTCTCAAGCTTCTTGCATTTAAGGAGACCACCCTCCTGTTTGCCCCTCCCCCCATCTGTGCCAGTCCCTTATCCCTTCCTGCTACTTTCCCATTTGGAATCCCCCCAGCCTGAGGAGAAGATCTGGCTGCCTCCCTTTCCTTGAGACTTGGCTCATCCTCCAGCCTACTGCCTCTCCCCTTCCTTTTGAGGGTGCTGAGAGGTTTTGACTTCCCTGCTCCAGGAAGCCCAGAGTTAGGTTGAATATTCCCTAGGAGGAGGAGGATAAGCTGTCTTTTAAGGTGCTGCTTCCAGTAGTACAACAGTTTACTATCAAGATTATGCATAATGAGCCTAGGTTTAATGGGAAAACACTCCCTTTAACATTAATTGGCAAAGTTAACCTCATAAAAATGAGCGAGCTGCAGAAATGTCTGTTCCTGTTTCAAACAGTACCCATTCATCTTGACGGTAAGTGGTTTGACAGAATGGAGAAAGTTATTAAAAACTTTCTCTGGAAAGACAAATGCCCCAGGCTAAAAATAAACTTTACAACCCAAAGTTGAAATGTGGATTAGCCTTACCTAATCTTCTTTGGTAATATTATACTGCTAATATGGCATTGGTACATAAAGTGAAGCCCATCAGCATGAAGCCCAACTCTGCTGAATTCTGCAGTAGAGTTACTGCAGCAAATAATGCAGTTTCAATGGGAGTTAATCCCTTTTGTCATGCAGGAAACCTGTGACACTGCACTTCATTCTGACAGTCTTCACTGTACATGGTTCCATCAAAACAAACTTGACAATGCAACACATTCACAATCCATATATATACTATATAAAAATATTAAGCTCATACTTTATGCTGGACTGAATAGGAAAAAAATCACAGGTATTAGGTTTCCTTAACTGTAAGATTTGGGACCAAGTTAGGAAACAAATACAATTAATACAAAAATGTTCATATCATTCACCAATATACCTGAATGGACACTTTAATCCATCAGTAACCGATCCCACATTTAGAATATGGGTAAAGAATGGATTAACTGAAATATCCCAATTATTCAACATATAAGGCTTGAGGAGTCTCAGACCATTAAAAATGCATATAAATTACTGAATACACACTTCTTCAGATAATTACAAATTAGAATTTATATCACACAAAATACAGATATCTCCAATCCTCTAATTTATGATGATTTTGGAAACTATGAATAAAGATAACAATAAATTAATTTCTAGACTATATTTAAAAATAGGTGATAATTTAGGAAAGAACCTGGATCAGCTAAAAAAATAGGAGAACAAAACAGCACAAAAAATAACAGAAAATAGGTGGAATACTATAATAGATATATTAATAAGCAAGGAATCATGTCAAGCAAATTACAATTAAATATATTATAGTCTAATAGACCGAATATACCACACACCACACCGATTGAATCTGATAAATCAACAACGATTAAATAATTGTCCAAGATGCCCAGAAGTAGCAACTCCAGAGCGTATTACGGCAATGTGGCCTGCATTAAAATTGTATTAGCATCAAGTACTTACTATGTTATCAATGTTAATAGGAAAACAAGTGAATCTTTCCAAGGAATGGGTTATGAACCTTCATGGTAGAAATACTGATAAACTCCCAGTACCAAAACAACAATTATTAAGAATTGTCATTAATAATGCCTACAAATGCATATTACTTAAATGATTTGATACCTTTTATTGGACCAACATGGATGTTACAGAAAAGAACAAAGTGCTTTAGCTTTCGAACCAACCAGGTCCTTCTTCAGAAGCTTTGTGGCAGTTTTTTAAAATATCCCATACTATTAACACCAGATTATATAGAAAGAGCAGAAATAATTCTCATTGGTTTAACATATACATTTAAAACATAATAGAAGATTACGTCAGAAGCTAATTAACACCAGTATGCCTTAAACTGAGGAGCCTCAGAAGGGCAAAGGTTATCAAGAATTCTCTACAGCCAGAGAGTTCTTGTCACATACATTTAAAATGTCTCAGTATGCCAAGAAAGCATTCTAGTGATAAAAAAGCCTTGGAGTGGCATTCTCCTAATACATGTAAGATGAGCTTACAACTTACATTCCAATTGTCCTGGTATATTAAAGGACAGATAATGAGAGACAAAATCCTGAAATTAGGTATAACTGCAAGTTGAAATCAAGCCTCAAATTAACCTACATATAAACATGATGCATGAAAGTATCACTTGTAAGTGTAAGTGCAAAAAAAAAAAATCTTGTCAAGGACCCCAAGAAACGAGACCATGAGCCTGATAAATGCAGATTTCAACACAGAGTCTGTGTATAACAAAATGCACAGAATCAGTCTAAGTAATCTAAATGAAAACCCAAAGGAATTACACCTTTAATGACCCCCAAGTAAATGAGATATGCATCTTAATATGAGCAGTTGAAAATGTGACAGTGTGAAATCCACCCACTGACAACTAATAGAAGGAAATAAATGCACACTATATGTGAAAACGAGTGTTCTAGCCACATAACAACTGCCCCATGCCACGCTCCACCCACACATATGTGTGTACATACACCACACCACACCCCCATACACACACACACACCTGCACACCCCACACAACCACAACACACAACAAATATAGCAAACACATTCTGCACACACCACACCACACCACGCACAACAAACAAAACACATACACACCATACCCACAACACATAAAAACACAACACACACCAAACACACACATACATACATCAGTATACACACACACACACACTCAAATGCACTCACCACAGTGTTAAGGTGAAAAGTCAACAATGTAGATAACCATAAACTTACAAAATCAAAGGCCCGCTGAAGAACTAAACTGTTTATGTCCATCTTTAAAGTAAAGGTCTGTGTAAGTTTAAGTGGAATAATGTGTCATGTACCCAACATCAATATTCAATCCATCCGCCACCATATTGAGAAGTAAATAAGTCTAATTTCAGAAGCCCGTCTCTGTTGCGTACTGTTGAAATGTCCTTTTAAGACCATCACAGACATATCTGAGATTGAGTGGTCATCCTGGGAGAAGTGCCGGCTACTGGTTTCTCAATCATCTTGTGATTAATAGAATGTCTGTGTGAATTCATTCTAGTGCGGAGTTGTTGGCTTGTCTCCCCCACATAACCTGTGCGAGGACATTTCTTGCATTGGATAAAATAGACCACATTACTTGATGTACATGTATAATTCCCCTGTATCCTGAATAGTCTGTTTTGTGATGTAACCACACAGTCTGAAGTGGAAATGAGGTTACATGTCTTACATGTGCATTGATGACAGGGTCGTGTACCATATGCTGTCATGGTATTCTGTTCCGGTTCAAGTTGACTCCTAATAATCAGGTTGGCTAAATTAGGTGGTTGTTTAAAAGATAGTAGTGGTAGTTCTTGAAAAATACAGTTAAGGGTTTCAAAGGTTTATGTGTTGTGGGTATGGTGTGTATGTGTGTTTTGTTTGTTGTGCATGGTGTGGTGTGGTGTGTGCAGAATGTGTTTGCTATATTTGTTGTGTGTTGTGGTTGTGTGGGGTGTGCAGGTGTGTGTGTGTGTGTATGGGGGTGTGGTGTGGTGTATGTACACACATATGTGTGGGTGGAGCGTGGCATGGGGCAGTTGTTATGTGGCTAGAACACTTCGTTTTCACATATAGTGTGCATTTATTTCCCTCTATTAGTTGTCAGTGGGTGGATTTCACACTGTCACATTTTCAACTGCTCATATTAAGATGCATATCTCATTTACTTGGGGGGTCATTAAAGGTGTAATTCCTTTGGGTTTTCATTTAGATTACTTAGACTGATTCTGTGCATTTTTGTTATACACAGACTCTGTGTTGAAATCTGCATTTATCAGGCTCATGGTCTCGTTTTCTTGGGGTCCTTGACAAGGATTTTTTTTTTTTTTGCACTTACACTTACAAGTGATACTTTCATGCATCATGTTTATATGTGTAGGTTAATTTGAGGTTTGATTTCAACTTGCAGTTATACCTAATTCAGGATTTTGTCTCTCATTATCTGTCCTTTAATATACCAGGACAATTTGGAAGTAAGTTGTGAGCTCATTCATATGTATTAGGAGAATGCCACTCCAAGGCTTTTTTATCACTAGAATGCTTTCTTGGCATACTGAGACATTTGTAATTTATGTGACAAGAACTCTGGCTGTAGAGAATTTTGATAACCTTGCCCTTCTGAGGCTCCTCAGTTTAAGGCATACTGGTGTTAATTAGCTTCTTGACGTAATCTTCTATTATGTTTTAAATGTATATGTTAAACCAATGAGAATTATTTCTGCTTTTTCTATGTAATCTGGTGTTAATAGTATGGGATATTTTAAAAAACTGCCACAAAGCTTCTGAAGAAGGACCTGGTTGGTTCGAAAGCTAAAGCACTTTGTTCTTTTCTGTAACATCCATGTTGGTCCAATAAAAGGTATCAAATCATTTATTTCTGGATCTGTTTTTTAAAAGGACCAATACGGCACCTACAACATTTTATTACTTAAATGGAAAGATCATGAACTACCAAATTAGGTACATGCCTAAATTTTATAATAACTATTAGTAGATTTGAAAGAGTGCATGATACATTAAGAAATTAATTTGCATTACATGAAAAAAGTTGGTTCACATTTAAATAAATAATTAAATCCAACACTGTATTAGGGATCATGATCTAAATATTTTAGGGAATGACTGCATTTTCAGTATAAATTTAGTAAAATGCATAGTAATCATTCTAACCCTTCACATCTGTATTAAGATAGATAGGACTGCACCCAAATGGAGTCATTATGTAAGCAATAAGAAAATATATTTATAAGAATATCTCATTCTATGTATTACATTCATCGTAAACAGCACAAACTATGGGTCCTTTGCACACATATGGGTGCAAGTTACATGCCAAAGGCATTTAACCCATGTGCACAGCTCTGCACCTGCAGACTGGTGCACACTAGTGGCATTCACCACCGCTGTCCACCTGTCCATGGCCCTGCCCCCTGGCACATAGGTCCAGGCAGAGTGGGCACAGGTGGAGTTGCAGATCTAGCCAGTCATCCAATCGGATGCCCGGCATGGGTTCAATAGTGGTTCCCTTACATGGCAGAGTGCACGTTGGCAGCATGCCCTGTGGATGTCCAAGGACCAGCGGCTGTGGCAGGTGGTAGGAGGGCAATACTACCGGCCCTCTCTGATGGCTCCAAAGCAGTGCAGTGGGATGGGGCAAAGCCTGCTGGCAGAGGGTGGGGAACATTACCTCCAGTAGCGGAGAGGAGGGTTGACATGTGGTACCACTGGAGGAGGGGGCAACAGCCTTGTACCAGTCCCCTATGAAGAGTATGGGTGTTGGGGGCTGACACACTCACCGCTGTGTGCTAGGTGGGTGGGTGGCATTGGGCAGCCATTTCCTGTGGCCCTGCAGGGTCTATGACATGTTCGCCCTGTCCTGTGGGGTGTGCACGGGGCTTGCATGTGGTTTATGGCAGAGTCCTCCCTGGCATACCCTGTGCCCACTATGCTCCACCGTGGCCAGCTCTTCATGCAGTGGTGCATGGTGCATAGTGCTGGCACACTCCTTGCCCACCCCCCAGTGCATTGCTCTTTATGTGGCATGGGGATCAGGTGCATATGTGCTGCATGCTCCCCTTTGAGCATCCTGAGTGGGGGTCTCATAGGGGGCGGAGTGGTTGCGTGCCCCAGATACACTTGTGTAGCCACTCTGCTGCATTAGTGCATAGGGCCAAATATGAATATATGTAAATGACTGTGCCTTGATGAAATTACAATTATATATATATGTAAGCAAATGTGTGATCTAATATTTGTAAAAGCTATCAACAGTATTAAATAAAGCTTCTTTGAACAAAAAAAATCCTTGTGTAACAAGAAAGAACAGCTAACTGTGAAGAGGAAATGCACAGAAAACAAATATCTTGGGCCCTTAATAGTGCCCTTGAAACAAAGTTTCCTTAACAGCTTTGATAGCAAGAGTATAAATAAAGAGTCTGTAGCATCTGAGTGCTGACATGGGCATGCAATTAACATGATGTGAAGGAGAAATAAGACAATACAATCAAAATTAAATATGAGCCACCACCTGTACAGAAAGTGAGGAAGTGACACTCTGTAAAAGTTCAGGTGAGAGAAATCACAAAACAATGAGTGAAAACTATGCATGAGGATAATCCCTAGGGGACAGCCTGGCAAACAGCATAGCCTAGACCTTATATCGAGAAGTCCAATTAAATAGCAGCTGACACAGCTGGGCATTCAATTCATACCGATGAATTATCTGCCCAAGGAGCATTTTAATGCCAGGTTCATAACTTGCATGTACAAGGCAAGCATCTGAACATTTTCAGCAGCTATGCCCCTAGAAATATCCATTTGCTGATGTAAGGGAGGGCATGGGGCAGCAGAAACTCTATACAGTATATAGAACAGTAGAATGGTGGTAGTGGTGCCATCAAAACATGCATGTATCTTTGCTCACAGTTATACTTGTGTGGGCTGTAAAATAATGTAATATAATTATTGGTGACCTCCTTTATCAACCTGTTTTCAAGGGTCTCCAAAACACCATAATAACCTGAAAACAAGTTATTACAGCATTCACTAAATTTTCTTTCACCTCCAGGGTCCTTTCGCTGTCACTCCAGTGTACCACACCACTTCATTGGCTCATGCTCTGCTTGTGGGCAGGCTGAACAATATTCATAACTTGGCGGCTCAGTTTTCTACCTTCTGATGAGTTGCCTGACAAGCTGCTTTCCTTTACTACCATCCCTATGTTTGTTTGATTTTCTTAATTTTTTTATCTGGTTGATCCTGCCATTGAAATATAAAATAAATATCTGGTTGATCCTGCTGTACTGAGAAATGCTGAGCAGCCGACTCCAAATTTAATCCACAGTGGACCCTGGTAAAAGCTGAGGCTGAGGCAGGTGTTTTTTTGTTTAAAGAAAGAACTCTGAAAGAGCGAGGCAGAAAGAGAACGTGTGTGTGTGTGTGTGTGTGTGTGTGTGTGTGTGGGGACAGTAAGTAAGAGAGGGAGAAAGAATGAATGTCTGTAGGTAGGGGAGATACTCTTGCACCAGTAATCATAAAAAATAAAAGATATGCAAGTGTGTTCTTTATGGATTTTTTTACATACGCTAGGTGTGTGATGACTTAATAAACCTCTCAAGCTTCACTCTTGAGGTTTATGGGTCATCACACTCCTCGGGTGTGTGAAAAAATCCATAACACACACTTGCATATCCATTATTCTCTATATAATGTTACCATCATATACATGTATACAACAAAAATACATGTATGTTTGTCAGTCCCACTACCATAATTCTACTATTTAAAGTTCACTATATACAGCGCCTGTAGCTCCTTGCCCAATCTCGTGGGGCCACAGCATGATTATGCACATGTGTACAAGTTAAGAGACAGGCATTAAAATGTATGCACCTTATTTAATCATGCCAAAAAATGTTTAAACTGGATGAAGTTAACTACTCATGCAGGCAACTTCTTGGTATGAGTTGCATACCCAAGGCTCCAGTGTCAGCTGTTGTTAAAGATTTCAAAAATATCAATGCATGCAAGCTTGCAGGGGATGAATGCCCACACCATTACTGCCTGAAGCTAACAGCTGGCACATAAACACAGTTATTATGTAAAATTGAACTACATGGTAAATATTAAGCTAAATTGTTTTAATACTGATTATTAAAAGACTGGTTGAAAAAAACCACCAAATATGATATTAAAGTGTATGTACAGTTTCCCAAATTAATTTTGTTTCCTGACATTTAATAGCCAGTTGGCTAGCCAGAGCGCAACACCACTTCTGGGAGAAATTTATGTATATGACTGATAACAGTTTGACACTGTCAACTTTTAGACTTTTCCAAAACTCAAAAATGGCATGGATGAGTTCACTTTGAGTTAGTTTAAAGTAATTTTCTATGGCAAATTTCACTTCTATGTTGCCAAGCAAAGTCCAAGATTCCCTTTTAATTTCTTCAATAATAGGGGTGGAGGATCCAGTACATGTCCACAATATTGTGAACAAAAAAATGGATCAACTTCTATTGTAGCTGTATTCTTGCTTTATTGTAACATGTACCATATATAAGTTAACATTTTGTGGCCCTATAGATCATTTCCACAGAACACTGGTGGTTATTCTTCATAGATCCCTGTCTAGACACTGAGGCTGCACTTAGCAAAGAACATAGAAATTTTCAGACAGATAAGGACCGATAGGCCCATCTATTCTGCCCGTAAGCCCCATACTTGATTACTGCTTCTGACCCTCCCTCTGCTTTACCTCTATGGTACCCCCATGCATGCCCCATGCATGTTTAAATCCAACCACAGTGCTTGCTCCTACCACCTATTGTGGCAGACCATGCCATGCATTCACCACCCTCTCTGTGAAGAAAAACTTCCTCACATTCCCTGTTAACCTGCCACCTTCCAATTTCATGTCATGCCCCCTCATTCTTGTACTTCTCCTGTATTGGAAGATGCCTTCCCCTGCACCTTCTTCATGCCCTTGAGGTACTTGAATGTTTCTAACATGTCCCCTCTCTCCCTTCTCTCCTCCACAGAGTACATATTGAGGTCCCTTAATCACTCCTCGTAAGTTTTGTGGTGCAAGCCCATACCATCTTAGTCACCTTTCTTTGGACCTTCTCCAGCATGTTAATGTCTTTTCGAAGGTGCGGCCTTCAGAACTGCACACAGTACTCCATGTGAGGCCTGACTGTGGTTTTTTATAACGGCATCACTACCGCCTATCTTCTGCTAGTGATACCCCTGCTTATGCACCCCAGCATGCCACTGGCCTTCCCTGCTGTCCTTGTACTCTGCTTTGACATTTTCAGGTCATCTGAGATAATACCCCAGGTTCCTTTGTAACTGTTACCAACCCCATCCCCCATCCTGTAGCTTTCTCCAAGGTTTCTATGCCCCAGGTACATCATTTTGAACTTCTTTGAATTAAACTTCAGTTGCCACTCCTCAGACCATTTCTTTAGCTTCCCCAGGTCCTTCCTGATTTTATCCAACCCTTCTGGAGTATCTACCCTCTTACAGATCTTAGTGTCATCTGCAAACAGGTAGACCTTTCCTTCCAGCTCCTCTGCAATGTCACTGATGAAGACATTATACAAGACTGGCCCAAGGACTGATCCCTGAGGTACCCTACTGGTCACCCCCTCTCCTCAGACTGTACCCCATTACCAGCACCCTCTGCCTTCTGTCTGTTAGCCAGTTCCTAACCCAGTTTACCACCTTATCTCCCATGCCCAGACTACTCATCTTGTTAACTAGCCACTTATGACGGACAGTGTAGAAGGCTTTGCTGAAGTCGAGGTAGGCAACGTCCATCCCACCTGATTTACTTCCTGTGTCACCCAGTCAAAGAAATCTATCAGATTTGTCTGACATGGCCTACCCACTGTGAAACCATGCTGCCTAGGGTCCTGGGTACCGATGGCTTCTAGATGTCCCACTATCCTTTCCTTAATCAGTGCCTCCATGATCTTCCCCACTAATGAGGTGAGGCTGACTGGCCTATAGTTCCCTGCCTCCTCCCTACTGCCAGATTTGTGTAGAAGGACCACATGTGCCTTCCTCAAATCCTCTGGTACCACTACTGTGTTGTGTGAACAATTCTGACAGAGGATCTGCTAACTCTCTTCACAGCTCCCTTAATATCCTCAGGTATATGCTGTCTGGCCCCACTGCTTTGTCCACCTTCAACTTAGTGAGCTCCTGCAGGACTCTATCTCCTGTGAATGAACTGTTGTCCACAAGTCCCCCCCCCTTGGCATCTGTTGCATAGCTTTGGTTCCTGTCTCTCCCCCTCTTCCATGAATACTGAAAAGAAGTATTTATTCAGAGTTCCATGTCAGAACAGTGACTGCAGTTAGGCGACTGGTCAGAATGGCACCAGTCCCACATAGGAGCAGACTGTACAAAACATCTTTTCTTTCAGGGGGCTTTGCCCCCCGCAACCCCCCTTGTGGGATACTGTGCCCCATACCCCCCTTATTATATATTCCAGCTCCGGGGGGTGCACACCTCAGGGATGGGGAGAACTGCCAGTCACTAAAAAATGGCACTGTAATTTAGTCACTGTTCTGACCAGTCACCATTGTAAAGTCGCCATCCTCATGGGCTACCTTTATTCAGTATTTCTGCCTTATCCATGTCTCCCTCCTTACACTCCCCTTCCTCCATTTGAGCCTAACAATCCACCTCCTGGATTTCCTTCTTTCGCTGATGTACCTGTAGAATGTATTGTCCCCTTTTATTACTGTCTGTGTTAATCCTTCCTCAGTTTGCACCTTGGCTCTCCTTACAGCTCTTCACGCTTCCCTTAGACACTCTAGGTACACTTTCCTGTCCTCCTCTCTTTGGGTCACCTTATATTTCCTGAACCCTGCCTTTTTAGCCCTTACTTTGTCTGCCACCACTTTAGTGAACCATAGTAGTTTTCTCCTTCTCTTGCCTTTGGATACCAATCCTCCTTTTAGGTGTCCCACTGCTTGCTCTTCCACCCTGCCACCTATCCCCCATTTCTCCAGGGCTATTTTAATAGCTCTCCCCATTTCAGCAAAGTCTGCCTTTTTAAAATCCAAAACCTTTGACCTAGTGTGACATGACTGAGTCTCTGTCCCCATGCTGAAATATACACTATGTGGTGATTGTTGGATCCCAGTTGCCCTTCTACCCAGACATCTGCAATTCTATCTCTGTTGGTCATCACTAGATCAAGAATCATTCTGTCTCTGGTGGGATCAAGCACAGCTGCCTGAGTCTTGCCTCCTGTATGTGATCTAGGATGCTTCTGCTTCTGGCTGAAGCCGCTGCCTGGGTGGTCCAATCCACTTCCGGCATACTGAAATCCCCCATCAGCAGAATTTCACCTTTCATTGCCATCTCATGTATTTCATCCACTAACTCCCTGTCCACTTCTTCTTCCTGTCCTGGAGACCTGTATATCACCCCCGTGCATATCGCTGTGCCATTTCCAGGTTGAAGGGTGATCCACAGTGCCTCGGCCTCCCCCTGCTTACCCTGAATCTATGTTGCCTTATATCCTCCTGATATACAGAGCGACTCCCCCCCTTTTACCCACCCATCCCTCCTGAACAGAGCATAGCCTGGTACATTGATTTCCCACATACGATTTGCAGTGTACCCTGTTTCAATTATTGTTACTATGTTTAGCTGTGCCTGTCCTATCAATGCCTCCAGGCCTGAAAGTTTATTTTCCAGGCTACGGGTATTAGTTACCATGGTCTTCCATGCTGTGCATTTTAGATTACTCCCTCTGCCCATGTTACTGCTCTCCTGCTTCCTTCCCTTACCCCAGTTACCTTTCTTGTGTGGTACCAATTCCATCACTTTGTCCCCCCTTGATTTTCATGGCTGCACAACAGAGCTATGCTGACATCTTGCAATTATGTCAGTAAAGAAACGAGGCTTTAGAAACACGTGACTAGATTCCTAACACATTACACAACGGTGGAGTTGAAGCTCTTCAGTCCATTACTTCCACAATAACTCCACTGTCTCTATTCAGTAGTTCTTCCCCCAACCCCTGTCACACTATGTTCTTGCTCCCTGCCCTCTCCATTCAGCACACATACCTCTCAACTGTCTCTTTTTCTCTCTACCAGCAAGGGAGCAGCACTCACCATCACTGCTTCCCACTCCACCACCCCCTGCATCATAACTGCACTCTGTGACACTTCATGCCCACCTTTCCCTTAGCAATGGAGCAGTACTCAGTGGCACTACTTCTCATTCCACCCCTCCATCACATCCATGTCATGCCCAAAAATCTCCCCAAAACCCTGTTCTACCAGCTGCTGAATACCACCAATGAAGACCGATTGCTTCCCGTACCACCACCACCCCATCACAGCCACCCTCTGGCGGCACTCCTACTTTCATTCAAGCCTCTTTATTTTCTACTTGTGGCACTTCTTGTCCCTCCCTAGCAACATTTGTTTGCCTCTACACTACCCTCCCTGTTTGCTCCCCTAACTCCAACCCCCTTCTTTTGCTCCACTCGGACTACTTTTCCCTCCTTGCCCACATGCTACTAACCCCCCCTTGCAACCATCCTTTAACTCTATGCTTTCTCAGTCCTCTGCCTCCCCAGCTCCCTCATTCCTCTAAACTGGCTAGTATTTCATACATGTTCAATGGGGGCCCCCTGCATCAAAACATTCTTCTATTCTCCCACCCCATTTCCCTCCTCTTCAGCTTTGCACAGATCATCTTACCTGCCTACCTTTTCTCCTTACTACCTGCCAATCCCCCACTCCAGTTCTGCATAGTCCATGAGTAGATGTCTCTGAACAACTTGGAAACCTCCCTGCTTCCATCCTGTTCCTGTTGTCCAAATGCCCCTGGGTAGCCCCTACCTAAACTTCCAGCCACTGCCCCCACACACATTTTATCAGTGTTAATAGTTACATTATATTTTTTTGCATGCTGTGTCTACTACAGCTAACAAATTCCACAAACCTGTGGATCAGAGTAAAATCGAGGCTTGGTCATCACCATCAGCTAAGAATGGAATTTTTACCCCCAAGGTAGTTGATGAATGGGAATCTGTCTGTAACAAGGATAGTAATAAATCATTTATGTAAAGATTAAAACATAACAGGGACAATACATAGATTTTTTTTACCCCTGTGTCTACTGTAAATTGTTGTGACATATCCTTGTGAACTTTTTCTGACGTAAGCCTAGGGTTTTGTGTACAGCATAATTATCAGTTCCAGCAAATGTATAAATTGATACCAAGTCACACCAATGTGACCCACAGCAATGGCCTATAGTGAGAGAGAGTGTCAAATGCTAATTTAATGTCAACAAAAAATGACATGAGTACTTCATATTCTGTTTACAAACTATTCTATATTTATGCAGTAGATGTGACAGGATAAAGTATTAGTCTATAGGAGGGATGGGCGAATATTGAAATTCCTCTGGATATCAGATCCAGGTAACCAGCAACTACTACCCAATTGGATCTAGATCAGATTGCGTTGGATACGGCAGCTCTGTTTGTCTAGATAAGGGAGTGTACTCGTGGTAGTAAAGAGAGTTTGTAGTATGTGGGGTATAAATGACTATTTCGACTAGGAGGTCCATTTGGTTGCTGGATGATGGCACAAGTCACATAAGTTAAAAAAGGGGTGACAGTTCTGTCCAGAAAATACAAGGACTGGAGAAACCAGAACAACTAGGAAGACTAAAAGAGGTACCGGCTTGCCACAACTAGACTGGAAGGGCTGATAAGTACTGATGTGGGAGAGGGTATGTCAGACTAAATCACTTCAGTAGCAGAGCCAGGTGCTGCACTTTGAGGTGAGTGGGCAAGGAACTGGTGAGAGAGTATAAAAATGCAACCGTCCAGGGTGGGTGCTCGGCAAGTAAATAGATTCACTACCTCCAGTGTACTCCGAATGTGGCCGGGAGAGCAGCAGTGTTTCTGTGGGGGGGGAGGGCAGGTTCCTTTCTATGTGCTCTTTTGACCATGCTCCTTCCTAATGTTGCTAGTAACTGGAAAGAGGCTCTAAAAGTAGGGGGTGGGGGGAGAGAAAAGGAGAATTAGAAAAGCCCCAACAATGACAGGGTGGGGCAGTCATGATTTTAGAAAGCCCCCTGCCGCAAGTCCCTGTTGCAGCACAGTTAGACCAGCTCCCCACTGGTTTAACTCTGCATCCATTTTCCTTTGATATAAGCTGCTGTAAAGTGGTAAAAGTGTTGCAACTGCGCCAGCCCTTCCAAAATCAGACCCGGAGCATATGAGTGTTTTGGAGCAGCTGCGGATAACTTTGTGGTAGACTCAGGGCTTGCCACAAGCCCAGCATCCACCTTTGAAATTCAGGCCCTCATCTGTTCTCTGTGGTGTCTGTACTGTACTTTCATCTGACATTCTAATCTGGATATTTGAAAATAAAATGTTATAATAATCAACCCATGGTTGAGACTCAATGTAGGACTCAATTTCAAATTTGAGGTTATTGTGCCATATATTCTGATATTCTTTGGTCATTTTTGATAATGAAATGTTTGGTTAGTATGAAAACAGAAAGCAGCAGCTGCTGAGGAGAGAGGGATTCAATGTGGTCTCAAAGGAAATAATAACTGATTTGTAATACTTTGGCTAATACTTTGGTTTTAGGAGAGTAGTAGGCAATATCCACTGACTGCTGTTCCCATGTCTCAGTGGTAGTAACTTGTTAGTTACATTTCGATATAAATCTGTCTAACCTTAAATTGAAAGTGGTAAAGGTTGGTGCATGTGCTTAATCACTAGGTAACTGGTTCCACAATCTTATAGATCTGGGCAAATATGCATGTTTCCTTGATTCTGTCCTGAGGATGAAGTCTACCAGTTGCCATCATGCCCCCATAAGTCATAACTGAGCTCTTTAAATCTTAGATCTAGGTTCATCATTAAACTGTCATCCTCCAGTATTTTACACATGTATAGTAAGTCACCTCTGATGTCTATTGCTCAGAGACCAGAATCCCAAATCTGAAAGCCTCTCTTCATGCGGTTTCGTCCAGCCTCTTGATATTAATTTCATGAATCTACACTGAATTTTCTCTAACATGTCTATATCCTTTTTAAGACAAGGGCTCCAGAACTGAGAACCGTAGTCCAGGTCTGTTCATGTACAAGATCTGTACAAGGGAATCGAGACTCAGTGAGATCTGGAGAAGAATGCATGTCTGACACAATTTACTAGATGGCTAGTTTTGCTGTCTGTCTGCAGTGGTTGCTATGTTTAAGGTTACTACTGACTATAATGGCCTTGTCCCTTTCATTATTGATCACTTTCAGTTTTACCTCATTAATAGAACAGTCTTGGGAGATGTTATTTTTATCAAAATGCATAACTTCACATTTGTCTGTTAATTGCATTTGATTCCCATTCACCCATTTGACTACATCTTATAGATCCCTTAATATTCCATATCTACCCAAAACATTATTTACAGTTCCGCCTAACTTGGTGTCATCAGTAGTGATGGGTGAAGTGGCCCCAATTCACTCTGCGAAGTGATTCGTGGAGTGAAGATGAATTCGCAGAGTGCTCTGCAACACGAAGCGGAGTACTTTGCGTTATAATGGGTAACGTGAAGTCCATTGAAAACAATGACTTCATGTTACTCCACCTTCCCAAACCACTACTCCACCAATTCTTAAGGTGAAGTACATTGAAAACAATGTACTTCACCTTGTTTTTAAGCTCTAAAGGGGAATTTTGCAGTGATTCATGGGATTTCAGGTTACATGGGCTCTAGATTGTTCTGCACAGCCTCAGTTTGGGGTAGTGTGTGTAGGAAGCTGTAGGAGACAATCTGTTCTGAGAACTCTCTGTGATTCAGACCTTCTAAAAGCTGCTAAAAAAAGCCTTTTTGAGTCATTTGTTTTGCTGAAACTTTAGTTAATCGATTACAGGAAACCCTCCTGTGCTCATATCATCGAGTGTTTATTGTTTGTGTGGATATTGAATGTTAATGTACAACATTCAGTCTGCGTACTGAGAGACAGTGGAAGTGTACTTTGGGGGAGGGGCGTATCTGTGGTGTAGGTAGATTAACTTGGAGAAAAAGACAGTGTTTTCTGTTTTGGTGATATTTTTCTTGTATGAACTGTGTTAATGTACACACAGTAATATTTTCAATAATTCTTGCCATTTTTTTTGCTGATTGTTGTGGTGCAGCAGTGCATAATTTTAGTTTGTTTAAAATATATGGTTATATTACTGAAGTTTTCAATTTGCTATGCATTACTTTGTGTGTGTGTGAGTATATGTGTGACACGTGTCATCAAATCAGACACCTTTTATTGTGCCACTTAATAATTTCAGCAATGTGAACCTGCTATCCACTGCAGCTGTGTGATTTTTGTACTTCTTTGTGGTATCTTTACTGGTACTAGTACTAGTGACTGTTACTGCAGCAGTGCAGTACACTGCCCCCGGCCGCAGTCTGCCCCAACTGGCAAAGGTATTCTTTTCCAGATTTGAATTTCTGATGGTGAGCACTGGTTAGGTGTTGTGCCTTTTCATCTGCATCTCTTCAGTGTGCAGCACAATCTTAATCTGTCTGTGCATTTGCATCTCTTTAAGGCCCAATCTCCATCTGTAACTTAAGTCACAGTTGTTTCTTTGGCTTCCCTTCAGAGTACTGGACAGGTGTGGTGCATAATTCTACATGAACATTGTACTCATTAATACGCATTTTTAAGTAAGGAACATCATCACGAGTCACTTGTGATACAAATCACATTCTTCATCATCACAGTCACAAATGCAGTCACAAATCACTATTCACGATCACGTCACGAATCACAACATTCATTTTTTTTCTAGTTACTTGGATGTATTGTAAGCCTGTTTTGTAGTATCTCTCTAGGCTTCACCATCCCACCATTGTACTCAAAATGAGTGTTTTTAATTCAGGGAATTTGTGCTACAGCGCATCGGGGAAGTACAGCCATAGGCATTTGCATTCCCCTCCCAATATAGCTCCATATTGTTTATCTCACACCGTCGACACCAAATCACGTATCATCACAGCCACAAATGCAGTCACAAATCATGATTCATGATCATGTCATGAATCACAACACTTCAGAGGAGCTGACTTTGATAAGATGGCCAACAGAGATAAGCTAGCCCTGGCAAAAAGAAATACAGGTGAGGGGATACAGGCAAAGTGGGCAAGCATTAAATATGCAATACTTGAAGCAACATCCCACTGTGTTAGTGAGAAGAGGAAGTGCAAAAGAAGAAGGAAACCATTTTGGTTCTCAAACACAGTAGCAGAAAAGAACAGAGCCAAAAGGCTGGGCTTCAGGAAATATAAGGGAACGCAGCAGGATGAAGTTAGGGAGGCATACAAAACCTCCCTAAGGGAAGCAGGGAAGGCAGTAAGGCAGGCAAAGGCCCAAACTGAGGAAACACTAGCACGAACAGTAAAAGAAGGTGACAAGACTTTCTATAGCTACATTAGTAAAAGGAGAAAGTCCAGAGGGGGTATTGCCAAGATCAAAGGAGATAAGGGTGTGTGTGAGGAGGAGGACCACATAAAAGCATCTATCCTAAATAGATACTTCTGCTCAGTATTTACTGAAGACAGGGTATGGCAGGGCCCACAGCTCAGCACCATGGACACAGGGGGGAAGGAGGTGTGCACTAGTCCCTTCACAAAAGAAAAGGTCCTACAAGAGCTCGACAAGTTCAGGGTGGATAAGGCAATGGGACCTGATAGCATACATCCCAAGATACTAAAGGAGCTAAGGGTGGAACTAGCAGAGCTATTATCAGAACTGTTTAGTGAGTCTCTGAGCATAGGAGAGGTCCCAGAAGACTGGAGAAGGGCTCATGTGATCCCACTCCACAAGAGTGGTAGCAGGGAGGAGGCAGGGAACTACAGATCAGTCAGTCTTACCTTAGTAGTGAGCAAGATTATGAAGACACCCTTAAGGAAAGGATAGTGCAACACCTGGAATCCTTAGGAGCACAGTATCCAAGACAGCATGGGTTCACAAAAGGAAGGTCCTGTCAAACTAATCTCATAGATTTCTTTGACTGGGTAACCAGAGTGGTGGACCAAGGGGGAGCAGTTGATGTCACCTACCTAGATGTCATCTACCTTGACTTCAGCAAAGCTTTCAATACTGTTCCACACAAAAGATTGATTAATAAGCTGGGTAGGATCAGGGTGGGTCAGACATTGGTCAACTGGGTGGCAAACTGGTTGACGAGCAGAAAACAGAGAGTGGTGGTAAACAGTATACAGTCAGAAGAGATGCAAGTCACAAGTGGGGTACATCAAGGATCAGTCCTGGGGCCAGTCCTCTTCAATATCTTCATCAGTGACATTGTAGATGGACTGGAGGTTAAGGTTTGTCTGTCTGCAGATGACACCAAGATCTGCAACAGAGTAGATGATCCAGATGGTGTGGTCAGAATGAGAAGAGATCTGGACAAACTAGCAAAATGGTCAGAAGAGTGGCAACTGGGGTTTAATGCAAAGAAGTGCAAAATCATGCACATAGGGAAGAGAAACCCTGAAGCCACTTATAGGCTGGGAGGGGAGTTGCTAGCAGTCACAAAGGAAGAAAGAGACTTGGGCATCATCATCACTGATGACCTAAAATCATCCAAGCAGACCTCTAAAGCAGTAGGTAAGGCTAGGGGGTGTTAGGGTGTATTAGTAGGGTATCACAAGTCGTAAGAGGGAGGTAATAATCCCTCTGTACAAGACATTGGTTAGGCCCCATCTGGAGTACTCATGCAGTATTGAGCCACACCTCACAAGGACATTAACCAAATTGAGGCAGTCCGAGAAGGACAACCAAAATGGTGCAGGGACTGCATCAGAAGACATATGAGGACAGATTAACGGAGCTCAATATGTATACCCTTGAGCAAAGGAGGGAGAGAGGTGATATGATCGAGACATTTAAACACCTTAAGGGCATAAACAAGGTGAAAGAGTCTAACATGTTTAAATATAAGAAAAATAGCAGGACAAGAGGACACAGCATGAGATTAGAGGGAGGCCGATTAAGGGGGAATGTGAGGAAATTCTTTTTCACAGAAAAGGTGGTAGATGCATGGAATGGCTTACCACAAGAAGTGGTGGTTATGAATACAGTGCAGGGCTTCAAACAGGCATGGGATAGGCATAAGGGAGCAATACAAATGACTATGAATAGATAGGTCACTGACAGAGCAAAGGCCGATGGCACATTTATAAGGTAGAAAAAGAAATGGGCAGACTGGATGGGCCTTGCGGTCCTTATCTGCCGTCAACTTCTATGTTTCTATGTTACTGCAATAAGACCATGAACAGGTGCTCAGTGGTGTTGTGGCCCCACAAGCCATGTCTGTGCCAGGGATGCTGGTCAGTGCAATGTGAGGTGATGGCATCAGCAGCAATAGGTCCACCTGACACCATTGCCCGGGTGTGCAGGAGGTGCTCCTGGATGTCCAGCTGGATGCCTAATGGCCATGGCATGTACCAGATGCACACCCCACCTCCGCAGCGGCTGCAATCTGCTCCAATGCTGCAGTCATGCCCATCCACATAAGGCATGCCTCAGTCAACATCTGGGCCCACCATGCAGCTGCAGACATGTGCTCCAGGATTATCACCATCTGGTGGCTCCTGAACTCCACACATAGGGCTGCCTGACCCTCCACGGTGTCATGCAGGAGGTGGACGTAGCCCTCCATGTTGTCGGTGCATAATGGGTCACAGTGGTGTCACCAATTAGTGTGGGGTGATACAGCCTGCTGCAGGGCATCCACAGGGAGTGATTGCACTACAGCAGGCTGCAGCATGTGCAGGCTTTTGGCATGCTCAGCCCCAACATGTCCACAGCCGGTGTTGTCACATTCCAACAGTGCCTGCGTGTGTCCCACAGCATCTGGATGGGATGCTCTTGATGACCCTGCCACTGCACCTGGACTAGATGCAGGGGGCACAGCACCCACCACCATGGGCAGCTGTGCATCCTCTGCATCTGCACCATGTGCAGCAGGGCCATCACCAGCATCGAGGCTGCCTGCACAGGTACCTGTGTGCTGCATGTCCCACTGTCATCTGTGTCCCCCTCTATCTGGGTGGCATCATTACCCACAGAGACATCACTATATGCCCCCTGCATGGCAGACGCAAGCCCAAAGAGGGCATCAGCAATGTCCACTGCTCCTGCATGGTCATCAGAGAACACCAGCAGACCCTCCAACCATGTTTTGTCATTGCCAGCCACCATAGCTACATTGGTCAAGGGGTCTGATGGGCCCACCACCACTTGGGCTGGGGCAGGTGGAGCTGGTGCAGTGGATGGTCCATGGATGGCACCATCCACCTTAGTGTCCACAGCCCTGTGTGATGGGCCTGCATCATTGCCCGCTAGGGCACCCTGTGCAGCCATTCTCATGGCTGCACCTGTGAAGTGTGATGGAGCTGTGAAAGGAAAAAGGGAGAACATGGTTAGTGCACTAGATTATAGAGTGGCATACATACAAACATACAGACATGCACAGTGTGACACAGTGTTGTACCATGGTTGTGCATGACAGTCCCTGGCATGGCTTTGCAGTGCCTATAATGCTGATGCAGCCATGCACCATCTGTGACTGGTTCTGTGTGGTTACAGGCCATGGCCACATGCCACCATGTGTGGCAATGGTACGAGAAGCCCATCCAAGAATGCGTGTGTCCCAGCAGCCTGACCGGCACTTGCCCATCACATGTGCCACCACAAGCATGGGCTGTCAGGCACAACGTAGCAGAGAATGGGCTACACATGCACCACCACCACACATGGTACATCCCCTGGGAATACGTTCTCACAGCACAACACAACACAACACAATGGGACAGGCATGGCAGCCAGAGCACACATGTGGCCAGACACGTGTCATGTGCATGGCTACTTTCAGTGCCGTGATGGGCTTCCACCTGTATGGAACACCCCTCCTGGGACACCCTGCATGGCAGATCTGGCATTGGTTGCCATGAGGAGCTCCTCATGGGGACTCAGGTGAACATCAGCCTGTGGGCTACCTTCTCCTTTGCCCTCCTTTTCCCATCATTTAGATGCTTCCTGCACTCCAGGATGGCCCTGTTGTATGTTCCTAAGATGTTCACATGATGGGCCACATCCTCACAGCCCTCCACCCATGCCATACAGCTGCTACCCCTGCCCAACAATACAGCACGCCTCAGATGGCATACCTTGATGAGGTCCTGCTCTTCATCCTTTTTGAAGTTTGGCTGCCTTTGGCTGGCAGCACTATTGCCTTCTCATGTAGTGGTTTCTGTGGGAGAGTACAGACAGAAATTAGCCATGCACATGTAGAGGTTCCTGTGTGCCCATTACCAACATCTGTGAATGCATTTGGCCACCCCATCACCCGGCTGACAGGGCCTGCTGGCAATGCAAATGTGTTGGGGTGCACGGTGTGTCATGATGGTCAGTGCTGCATCTGGCACATTCAGCGCACCTACCATGGATGGCTGCATGGCCAAAGACTTGCCACCTGTGACACATGTCCAGATACACATGCAGCTGGTTGCTCATCACTCACACTATGCATACCTCACTGTTTGTGCAGGCACATTGGCCGACAGCTCTCCCCCCCACTGGAGAGGTCTGTGGGACAGTGTATGGCACACTATGTCATGCTACAGGTGTCCCTGCACATGGCCACACAACAACAGGCTGTCCACTGACCAGTTCATGATGTGGATTGGCTACACTAGTACTGAACTTGTACACAAATGGATGACTCTGTTTTACAGTCTATTGGCAGTCATCTGTATCCCCCCCCCCGGGTCATGCCTGAGTCTAGGCAGCGGTCGCCTTGTGTACTTCCCCAGTCCACTGCAACAGAAGTAATACATGTAGAAATGAAATAGTACTCACCTTCAAGGCTGTGAATCCTCTCACTCACTCAGTGTGGTGTGAGCTGGGAGCATGTATGGCTCAGGGCATGCAAATGAGGACTGGGGAAGTGATAATGAGATGCTAAACAGCTGAGATGCCCCTCGATAGTTATTAGGCTGATTTGGGAGCATTGTCTGTGAACTATATAATTGCCTTCAGCTCATCTCAATCAGCATGGCGCATCTGCTGAGTTGGGCACATCTCTACATGGCGCATGACCCGTGCATGCATGGCACATTCGGGGGAATCTTCCTGAATGGGGCACAAGTGCTTCGGTGCATTCAGCGTGCACGTGCTGTGTGTTGTACCCCTGGTGCAGTACCGCACTTGTGTGATTGCTCCAACACCTGCATCGTGGACATGCATATGGTGCACATCACACGGTGTAGTCTGTCTGCACATGCACGTCCCCCTGCATGGTGCACATTGTCACAGTTGTCAGTGATTGTCAGTGGATTGCACATTACATACCATTATGCAATGTTGTGCGACCACGCATCACAGGCGCTATGTGTGATAGTGCGTACCACACATAAGATGGTGTACAGCTATGTAATGCATGTGTGCCACATGGTCATGGCCCCCGACCCAGCATTCTCACCATAGCATTGCGCATTGTGCATGTTCCTGTGGGCGTATGCCTGATCAATCGCACAGCACATCGATGTTCACGGGGGGCATGCACGTGTTCCTGTAGCGCATGTGGCACAATTTACCATTTTCTCTATGCAGGGCCTACAGAGTGGTCACTCAGCAGAGATGCCCAGGGCAGCCAGAATAGAGGAGAGGGCCATGAACTGGATGGAGATCGAGCTGCTCCACCTTGTGGCACTTGTCCATCATGTGGAGGGCCAGTTGTTTGGCAGGGAGGGCCTGCAACTACCCAGGGCCACTGTCTGGGCCGACATTGCCTGGCACTTGGTGGGTCACATGGGGGTTCCACACACTGGGGAACAGTGTCACCACAGATATGGTGACCTGGGGAGGAGGGACAGGGCACGGCTGGAGAGGCTACATGTGCGTGCACGTAGGGATGCACTACTAGTGCCAGGTAAGTATCTCGCATACATGTGTGGCACAGGTGCTTGTGGGGTGGGGATGGTGTACAACACAATATCACACTCACATGGGCAATATACAACATGCACATGCACACATGTGTGTGGCTGCACCTTTCCTGAGGTGCCCTGTCATGCATGCCACATGGGGTGGGCCACTCTGCTGTGCTGTGTGGGATGGGTACACTGTGTAATGCATGTGGTGGGACCACTAGTTGCAGTGCATAACCATGGCTAGGCATTTTGGGGGCTCAGGCCAGAGTGCTGTGTGCAGCTGCACATTGGCAGGCCAGTCACTGGTGTTGCATTGGCTGTGTACACCATCACTGCATGCCCACACTGGTATTGGGGAGTGTTTGTGGCATGTCTTGTGTACTCATGGAAGTCTCTGTCTTTTATGTCCTGTAGGGCTGGGGGCCAGGCAGCAGGTTGCAGAGGCAACTGAGGAACACAGGCAGGGGGCCATGGACAGAGCATAGTGTGGTGGCCATATAAGTGCAGGTAGGTGGCTATCTTGTGTATGCAGTGTCTGTTGGGTGGGGTGGGCTTCTGCACCATGGGGTTGTGTGTCTGCAATGGCACCTAGTATCTGTTCTCTGTGTTCCTGCTGTAGGTCCCCCGAGAATGGTCACAGTGTGGCAGGACATGGACAGCCAATGGGACGCCACACCAATGTAGGGCCTGGTGTGTAGAGGGTCATCAGGGAGGCATTGCAGCCCACCCTGCAGCAACAGGGGTGGATGAGGACAATTGCAGCTGTTGTGCATCTTCTATAGGCATGTGGACGCCAGTGGGTGTGTAGACATTTCGTACATCCATGCCCTTAATTGTATATATTGTAAACAGTGTGTTTCCTACTGTTCGGTGTATTTCCAACCTCCCTCCCTACATATGTTGCTGTCCCTGTTCCCTATGCCCATCCCCATGTCCTGTCTGCTCCTCCCTATTTCACACCTGTTTTTGATGTATATAGTCCTCACACCCCATCTCTTGTTCCACATAGGTCTGTATCTAGTTTTGTTTACCTTTGTATCTATTTTTTTTGTTCTTATTGTTGGTGTTCATATATTTGTATTAAATATTTTCATATCTGACACATTGACTGTTGTCCTTCACTGTTCCCTGGGCCTGGGATTGTTGTTGTCTCCAGCTCTTCACTGTCCCCTTGCTACCTTACCCCTGTCTGCTCCCATGTTTGTTCGATCTGCTTCCCCCTGCCCCTCCCAGCTTCCATATGGACTCACTGTTGCCTGTGGCATGTGGTGGACCTCATGTCCTGCTCCTCATGTCTATGCACCTGGTCTGTGTGAGCTGCTTGTGGCATGCATACATTGCACTACTGCACTATTGGTCTGTGGCCCTGTGTGTGTGGTGTCCTGTGGTTGGGGGTCTGGGCTGGCTGTATGGCACTATGGTGGCACTGTGTGCCATGGTGTCAGCCTGGGTGGCTTCCCACACAGTCACAGTCTTGGCCACCTGTGGTGTTGGCTTGGTCCAGTGCCCACCACCTTGCTGCTTGCCCTCCCCCACTGTTGTGTGGCACCATGCCAGCGACAGTGTACCTGTTCTGTTGGCCTGTGAAGGGTGTGCTCTGTGCTTCTGGGTGTTGTTCTATATGCCCAGTCTTGGTATTGTGCCTGATTTGGCCACTGTTGTGCCTTTGGCCACTCTGGTTTCTCCCTTTGGTCGTGTGTCCCTCTCTCCTTTGTCCAACTGCCTTGTCCTCTGTTGCTCCCATATGCCTTGCTGGGTTGCTCTGTATTCACTGTTCTGCTTCCCTGGGTGGTTGTGCACATCCAGACTGTGCTGGCACATCTCCACTTGTGCCATACCCTTACCACGTGATTCACAGTAGGGTTGCACATGGTGCATCCCTTTGTGCATCGCTCTGCATTTGGTGGGTGCATCCTATTTGTGCTGGTGCATCTCATTTGTACCCATCACATCTCTTGTGAATCCTGCCCTATATATTTTTTTAAGTGAGATGCTTAGCAATATGCAGATGCATGTGACTAATTTGGTATACAGGAATGTGAGTGACCTCACAGCCAGCATCACCACAGAACTGTGACCTCACAAGCTGGGTGGGACCTTTTTCCCCTCATTGTCAAGCTGCAGAGGGAACAATATATACTTGTGTTTGGATTTTCAAGAGACACTTTACTTCTGGAGTCTACCAAAGTTAGATAATTTCAGCACCACTATTTACTAACTGAAACTGGGGTAGGATCATTTCTAAGTAAAAATACATTTGTTTTCTGTAATTTCCATTTCTTTATTTGACTGTACCATTAATGTTCTATGTTAAGTGTCTTGTATTTTATTTACTATTTTTAATTCTAGTAAACTCTGTTTTCCTTGAAATCCTTCCTGAGCCTTTTTCTCATTTTGAGTGTGAACTGGGACAATGCTAACAATTGTGACAGAACTGTTGAGCACTTACAGTGTGTTACCACATGCAGCAAGATAAGAACAATACCATGGTCTAAATTGAGTCAGAAGGGGGACTGTGAACCGGGTGGTGTGCCCTCTGGGTTAGGTATTGCTCTGCATTCCTGAAGAAGGTGTGATATTTTGACCTGTTTCCTGGGTGTGCTAGTGAAAAAGAGTTAATATTTGACCCCAGGACTCAAGACTAGCAGTGATGAGACCCAAAACAGACAGGAGGGTTACCCTGTTTGTCTCCTGTTCAGATATTGCAATTCAAGTTTGGGCACTGTGGGAGCAGAAGGCCTGACTGCCAGAGTGCATTTGTGACAGATCTGGTTGACAGCAGTGCAATCTAAAAGATTTGGTTTGCAGTGCTGCAATCCAAAAGATTTATTTGCATACTGTGAAATTATTTGGTGACAAGAACATTGACAGTCCAGTGTGTCAGATTGATAAGCTGTAATAGTTCACACACAAAATAAGGCAGTGATTTAAAGGAAAAAAAAAAAGAAATTTATCTTTGTGGTTACAGTCTACGTTCCCTACCTGTTTCATTTTTTTCGGGTGCAAGCTAGTGTAGCCATAGATTAGTAAAGAAGATGACTTCCACCTACAGCGAGTACACTGTAGAATACCTGAGGCAGTTGTGCCATGAGAGGGGAGTCTGTTGTGAGGGGAAAAACAAACAGCACCTCATGGAGGCTCTTGTGGCAGCTGATTCCCAAGACCTCAAGTCACTGTCGGTGACTGAAAGGGACCAGACCTTGGGCAAAGAGGGGCCAGGGTCCATCACAGTGTCCAGATCTGGGGAAGAGGTTAGCTGGACCAGTGTGAACTGAGAGCCACCGCAGCAGGGGAAGTTCACCACCATGCTGAAGCCAGAAGAGATCAGGCTACAGATAGAACTGAGAAGAATGGAGCTGGAATTTGAGCAGAGCAAGTTCCAGATGGAGATGGAGAGAAAGGAGAAGCGAGAGCAGCAAGAGGCTGAGTGAGAGGAAAGAGAACGACAGCTTCAGTGAGAGGCCTAGCGAGAGGAGAGAGAACACCAGAGGAAATCTGAACTGGAGAAGCTACAACTCCAAAGACCATCACCAGAACAGATAAGTGGCATGGGTGAACCTGGACCTCCAGGACTGGGTTACAAATTAAATTCTAAATTGATAGCAGAATTTAAAGGGGGGAAGGCATGGATGCATTTTTAAATTCATTTGAAAAAGTATGCATTCAGGCAAAAATTCTCAGAGAGTACTGGAGTTTCCAGCTATCCCCTCTGCATACCAATAAAGCTCATGATGTATTGGGTCAAATGGACAACTAGGACAGTAATGATTATGGCAAAATTAAAGCTGCATTGTTGAAAAAGTATGACTCGACAGCTGAAGCATACAGAGTTATGTTTCGTAAGCTCAGCAGTAGCCCTGACATGAGATACGAGGAGCTAGCCACAAAACAACATCAGTTTTTGAAATGTTGGTTGGAGGGGATACAAGCAGACTCTGTAGAGAAAATTGAGGATGTTGTACTTTTGGAGCAGTTCTTTTGGGCTTGCCCTGCAGAGCTGAAAACCAGGCTAGAGGACCGAGATCCAAAAAACGTGCAGGAGGCTGCTGAGCTCTGGGACAGCTATGCCAGGAGTAGGCCTGCTCTGAGAGGGAGTGGGATGAGTGTGGCAGTGCAGAAAGGGAAAAGCACATCTTCAGGGCAGCTAAACCCCTCACTGCATCCCCAGAAAGCAGGCAGCCCCAGGTTACAAAGAAAGAATTTGCCTGATAAAAGAAATAATAATTGTTGGTTCTGCAAACAACTTGGGCATATTGCAAGACAGTGTCCTAAAAAGGCACAGATCACACAAAGTGGTGCTGGGAAAGAGGTGTTTTTTTTGTGTATCCCTGAAAGCATGGCAGTAAACATGAGGGAGCACATATACCCAGTTACTGTGACTAGGGTGCAAACGCATGGTTTAAGGGACAAGGGGACATCCCTTACTTTGGTAAAAAGGGATTTGGTTGTGCCTGAACAGCTTATACCCAATCAATTTGTTACAGTACAGAGATTCATTGGGGAGGAGAAAACTCTGCCACTTGCTTGTGTTCTCTTGGACTGGGGTGAGACAGGTGAGACTGTGCAGAAAGTTGTAGTGGCTGAAAATCTTACCCTGGATGTGATTATAGGGAACAATCTCCAAGAGGGAGTGGTGTGTGCAGTTTCCCGCAGTCAGGTGGCAAAGGCAAATTGCGATTCCCTAGACCCCATGATGCCCCTGTGGAAGACACTAGGAGGTTGGTTCCCCAGCCTGTGTCTCTTGATATGGAGAATAGTGAAAGGGGGTTAAAAATTCTCCAGGTAGCAGTTAGTAGAACAGTTACAGAAGGTTACTGTGAAGAGGGAAGGGTAGCCAATTGTCAGAGAGCTAGAGACTCTAGTTTAGAAACTGAAGGGGACATGCCCCATGCCTTGGGAATGTGTAAAGAGTTTGCAGCTGCTCAGAAAAATTACTCTAGTTTGGACAGGCTGAGAGCTTGGGCAGCATCTGATGGGACATAGGGAGGTGCCGGGAGACATAGAATGTACTTGGACAGTGGACTACTGCATACGTAGGACATAAGGACAGAGGGAAGGGTGATGGTCAGATAGCTTGTCATTTTCCAGAGGTACCGTGAGCAGTTGCTCCAGATTGCTCATGATATCCCCATGTCTGGACATCTGAGAACTGCACACACTATGCAGCGATTGGCCCAGAATTTTGTATTGAACCAACTTCACTCAGCAGGTGAAGGAATATTGCAGGTCTTGCCATCGGTGCCAAGAACTAGGGAAGGAGAGTAGTGAAACCCAAGCTGCCATAACTCCCTTGCTTTTAGTGGAGGAGCCATTACAGAGGGTAGGAATATATATTATGGGGCCTTTGAATATCCCCAGCTCCTCTAGGAAGAGGTTTATCCTAACAGTGGTAGATTATGCCACCTGGTACCCAGAGGCAGTCACCCTATCCTCACTAAGGACAGACAAAGTGGCAGATGCCTTGTTAGGGATTTTCTCCGTTGTCAGGTTCCCACAGGAGGTTATCACTGATCAAGGGGGTTCCTTCATGTTAGACCTGATGAAGTGTTTGTGAGACAAGTGTGGGGTGGTGCAGATATCCTTATCACACGCAAGCCAATGAACTTGTGGAAAGATTTAATGGTACCCTTATATCGATGCTCCAAGCATTTGCTGAACAGCATGGGAGAGACTGTGAGACATACCTTCCCTACCTGTTGTTTGCATATAGGGAGGTGCCCCAAGATTCAACAGGGTTTTCCCCTTTGAGCTCTTATATGGACGCAGGGTGTGTGGTTCCCTAGACTTGATCTGGGAGAACTGGGATAGCAAGTTCATCACCCAGCAAACTCCCATAGTGGATTATGTCCTTAGGTTTAGGGAAAAACAGAAGGAGTTTATTGGAACAGCCCAGAGCAACCTGACAGGTGCCCAGAAAAAGCAAAATGTATGGTACGACCACAGAGCCAGAGTTTACTTGTACACTCTGGGTCAGGAGGTCATGGACCTAATCCCGGTCTGGAAAGATAAGCTGCAGACTGAGTGAGGAGGACCATACAAAGTAGCCAGACAGGTGGATGATATAAATTACATTGTACAACTGCCTGACAGGAGACATACCCAACAGATGTACCATGTCAACTTAATGAAGTCATATGCAAATAGGGCTGACATGGTCTTTGCAGTGTGTTGTCCTGAGGAGGGGATGGATGAGGAAGACCCCCTTCTGGACTTGCTGGAAGAAAGCAAGAGGGAGTCCTCTGTGGAGGCAATCAAAATGTCACCCCAGCTGACCCCATACCAGAGCCAGGAAGTAATGGAGATTTTAACAGACTTTGAACCATTATTTAATGCCAAGCCTGGACTAACCCACTTTGCAATGCATGATGTAGAGACAGGGATGCAAGTACCTATATGATGAACAGCATATCAGGTGTCAGAGGCCACCTAAAAGGACATTAGGAGGGAGGTGGAGAAAATAATGGATTTAGGGGTAATCCAGAAATCCCACAGCCCCAGGGCCTCACCCATAGCCCTTGTTCCCAAGTCAGATGGCTGTACTCATTTTTGTGTGAACTGTGATGGACTCAGTGCAGTCATGAAGTCAGTTGCCCACTCAATGTCATGGACAGGTCAACTACTGAACAAGTTGGAAGGGGCGACATACCTTACCACTATTGACCTGACAAAAGAGTATTGGCAGGTGAAGTTAACTGCCAGATCTAGAAAGAGGTCAGCCTTCATCACTCGAATAGGGTTATTTGAGTTTAAAGTAACACCTTTCAGAATGAAGAACACCCCTGACACCTTTCAAATGTTGGTGAATCAGGTGTTAAATGGTACCGAAGCATACACTGTGGTGTACCTAGATGATATTGCTGTCTTCAATGCTAGCTGGAAGGAATACCTGTCCCACCTTAGGGAGGTGTTGGGCAGGATACAGAGGCCAGGCTCACTGTCAAAGCTGAAAAGTGCCAGGTGGCCATAGCTGAGGTGGCATACCCAGGGTATGTAGTAGGACAGGGACAGCTCTGTCCTAATGAAGCAAAAATTGTGGCAACTTGAGGCATGGCCCAGATCTGAAACTCAGAAGCAGGTTCGAAGTTTTCTAGGGACTGCATGATACTATAGAAAATTTGTATCAAACTACAGTGCCCTGGCAACTCCCCTATCTAGCCTGCTAAAGAAAATAATGCCTAAAAAGGTACAATGAGAACCAACCTGCAGATAAGCCTTTATACAGCTAAAGGAGGCACTGTGTGGTGCTCCTGTATTAGCCAGTCCAGATAACAAAAACACATTTGTAATCCAGACCAATGCCTCAGATGTGGGTATTGGGGCAGTACTTAGCCAGACTTCTAACCAATGGAGAGATAACCCAATAGTATGCCTCAATTATAAATTACTTCCCAGGGAGCAGGCTTATTCTACAGTGGAGAAAGAATGCCTTGCAACAGTGTGGGCACTAAAGAGATTAGAGCCATACCTATACGGGTGGCACTTTGAGGTATAAACCGATCATAACTCCCTGGTTTGACAGGCACAGATGTGAAAAACAAATGGTAGGCTTTAAAATGGAGCATTGCCTTGTAGGGTTATGACATGACTATCACTCACAAGGCAGGGGCAGAAAATGTAAATGTAGATGGGCTATCGCGTCAGTTAGAGCAGTGAACTGAATTTGGGAAACTCATCCTATGCCTAGGAATAGATTCCCCCAAATTCAGTCTAGGAAGGACGAGTGTGAATGCAGCCATCTGCTTGTTATTATTTGTATTATATTTTAATATAAATATATGTTTAGACATCTGCTTAGAAACAGGCTAAGCAGCAGAGCCTCATGGGATATTGAATTTTTAAAAGAGAAAAATGCGCTGGCCTTGCTTGCTGTCACAGCTAACTTGTAAAAGCTGACTTCCTGGGACTATAATAAAACCAAGTTATAAAGCAACCACTGCTTTGAAACCTAGGAAACTGGCCATAACAGAATACATGTTATGACCTATCAGGAGGAAAGCAACTTCTGACAGATACCTGTGAAAATCCTCACACAGATAGGAGAAATAACTTTCAGGATGTCCTTCTGAAGATCAAAGGGGTAAATCTGACCTGTCATGAATCCTGCTCTGTCAGGCTCACTAATTAACAAGTATATGTATTTTTTTAAGAGGGATGCTTAGCAATATGCAGATGCATGTGACTAATTTGGTATACAGGAATGAGAGTGACCTCACAGCCAGCATCACCACAAAGCTGTGACCTCACAAGCTGGGTAGGACCTTTTTCCCCTCATGACTGTCAAGCTGCAGAGGGAACAAAATATACCTGTGTTTGGACTTTCAAGATATGCTTTTACTTCTAGACTCTTAAGAAGCACTTCTACCAAAGCTAGGTAATTTCAGCACCACTAATTGTTAACTGAAACTGGGGTACTATCATTTACTCAGTAAAAAGGCATTGCATTTGGTTTCTGCAATTTCCATTTCTTTGTTTGACTGTACCATTAATGTTATGTGTTCTGTCTTTTGTATTTTATTTACTATTTTTAATTCTAGTAAACTCTGTTTTCCTTGAAATCCTGCCTGAGCCTTTTTCTCATTCTGAGTGTGAATTCTGGGACAGTGTTGATAATTCTGACAGAATTGTTAAGCACTTACAGTGTGTTACCATATGCAGCAAGGTAAGAAAATTACCATGGTCTAAACTGAATCAGAATGGGGGATTGTGAACCAGGCGGTGTCCCCACTGGGTAAAGTACTGCTCTGCATTTCCAAAGAGGGTGTGATATTTGGACCTGTCATCTGAGCATGCTAGTGAAAAAGGGTTCATATTTGACCCCAGGACTGGTAGTGATCAGATCCAAAACAGACAGGAGGGTTACCCTGTTTGTCTCCTGTTCACATATTGCACTTTGAGGTTGGGCACTGTGGGAGCATAGGGCCTGATCCCCAGAGTGCGTCTGTGACAGGTAAATCTGCTGTGACCCGGTGCTGATTCTGACTCTGATTTGTTTTCCAAAAGGTTCTGATTTACTCTACTGAATTGTTCAACTATGTTATTCTATTTGCATATGAGACATGTATCAGTATTATTCTTTAAGAGCCCTCTGTTAAAAAAAAATAACTTTTTTAAAACAAAACTGTCTGTATTTTCATGTTGTTTTTTAAGTTCAGCAAGCAGTGGACAGTAATAAAATAAACAAATTGTTGTTCTTGCCAATCCTGTGTGTCCGCCACCACATGACATTCATAGAAAACAGTGGTCTGAATTTGCAAGACTCTTGAAAATACTGCAGCTGTAGAAAAAACTTGGTGCAAGTGGGTTGTCATTTGTGGAAAATGTAGAGCAGATTCTCCCTCGGTTCCCTTTTATCTTTTAATATCATCAAGTAATTGAATAGTGAAGGGAGAGTCTACCAGTCGAATCCAAATAGTGTAAATAATTAAAGAATGCAGACTCTCAACCCAAATTAGTTGTTTCAAACAATGTTTACTGGATGTAATTCATCTCATAAAAACCATTATAAAGTTCTTTGTTGTAATACAATTCTGAAGAAGCACTTGTATAATTTCATATACTTAAATTGGGTAAACATTTTCAAAACTAACGTGTTCCTTCTTCAGACCACAAAACCAAGTGCTGTATACAAAACAAAACAAACAAAATTACTATTAGAAAAAATAATTTCTACTCAAAATGAGTAATTCAGTAAATATCATTCTAAAAGGGGGAACACACCTGATAAATCTCTTATATTCACAAAACCTTAGTATTATATTCATATAGTTTCAGGTTGGCTCAGGCTAAACAAAGATATAAAGGAAAAAGTAATTCTTTAGTAGCTCATTTCTGGTTTGCAAATAAAAATTCATCACAGATACAATTGCGCATGGTAAATGAATTTTAAAATACCTAGGTCAGTAGAAATGCCATTATTGTTTCGGTCCGAGTCAAAAATGGATTTCTCTGTCTGCAACAATCTGAAAAATGTATTTTTTAACAAGGTTTATACCTCCAATATGGATGTTATAAATAAATAGAGAGATATTTCTCAAGCCTAAACAACCGAGAAATAGTATTGTCAAACTAAAAATGTTTTTCCCTTACCATCAATTTAGTGATGTGTTTCTCGGAAAGAAAATAGATTAAATTTATAATTTTTAGAGGACTCGTGATAATGGACTGACCGTAAAATACTTATTTAGCATACGCTTTTACTCTTTGAAACTGCTGCCATTGTCCAGAATGCCGAACCTCCTTACTCAGAGGGTATGATAAAAAAGGGGCTGGGTTGCTTATCTTGTTACCTGAAAGGAACGTGATGATGTCACAACAGTGACATGCTTAGCAACCCAGTCACTATGGAAATCAACAACTAGAATTGTGTTGATCCCCCTTCAATTTACAAGGGCTCACTAGGCCAGAATATAAAACTTATATATGCCAAAATACCAAAAGGGGCTATTACTCAAATCAGAACTTGCATGAAACTAAAAATGTAGTCAAACTGGAGATAAGGAAAAGCCCACATAATACATGCATATCAGTGGCCCTGGCGGGAATTGAAGTCAAAATCTTTTTTAACATGCAAACAAGTTCATTTTCAGGGAAACACATGGTGCTAATGACATGGAAACTTATTCTAAATACAAAATACTGAATAAATTAAATTATATGTGGATCATCACTGTGGATCATCCCTATGTTTGCATAGGTTGGTGTCATTGAGGCTCCCATTGCAGTACCAGTTATTTGGTGATAACTCTTATTCTCAAACTGAAAATAGTTGTTTTCCAAAACAAATTTAGTAAGTTGTAAAATGAACTCTTTATTGGGATTATTTTCACTCCTTAATGATAGAAAATAATTCATGGCTTCTAATCCCTTATCATGTGGAATACTGGTATATAAACTTTTCACATCCAGTGTAGTTAAAAAACAATTCTTTATTTCCAAATTCTGTGAATTCAATTCCTCCAGTAACTGTATGCAATGTTTAGAATCTCTTAGAAAAGATGAAACGGATGTTATGAGTTATTTACAGTGATGATCCACATATATTGAGAATGGTTCAGTGATAGAGTTAACTAGTTAACTCCTGAAATTATGGGTCTGCCTGGGGGATGTGTAGGATTTTTATGGATTTTTGGTAAGCAATAAAAAAGTGGTACTAGTGGGGATTTATTAATAAGTGCTGCAGTTATCCACTCTGGTATAAAACGGGGTTATACATCTGGGACTTTACCAAAAGCTGAAGCAAGAATGAGACAAACTGAACTTAGAACATTAGTTAATAGCACCACAAAGGAGAAAACCTTGTCAGAAAAACTCACATTTTCAACACAATATTCAATATATATTATGAAAAAAATCAAGAAAATCATTACTGGAAATTGGAATATTTTACAAAGTACTAATGATGGACACTCAATCTTTCAACAAAAACCATGGATCACAGCATGAAAAACAAGAACTTTGAAAGATGAACTTGTTCAAACTCAACATTGGAAACCCACTATACAACAGGGAACTTGGTTGAGAAGTGATATTAAAGGGGTTTTTTTTTTCCTGTGGTAATTGTACACACTGTAACAGTGCAATTAAAAGTAAGCAGATTAGAAGCCCATACCAAGAAAGGATATTTCAAATTAGAGATGTCATCACTTGTAACACAGATCATGTGATATATTGCATAATCTGCCCTTGTTCTTAATATTACATAGGTGAAACCACAAGATCACTGAAAATCAGGATAACGGAACACAAGAGCAATATTAGAAGAGCTAATGAGCGTTCTCCCCGGCAAGACATTTTTTACAACATAACCACCAAATTTCAAGTCTTAAATTCCTTGGGATAGAAAAAATAGGAAAACCTAAAGAAGGAGGAAATTGGGAAACCAAACTTTTACAGAGGGAAGCTTGGTGGATTTATACTCTACTTACTTACCAGAAGAAATATGGACTTAATGAAAATGTTATATGGACTTCATTTCGATAAGACTTCATGTTTCTATGAACTGATTTTGAGTCTTTATTTATCAAAAATGTTATGTTCTTTAATTTAATTTATTCAGTAGTTTTATATTCTGGCCTTGTGAGCCTTTGTAAATTGAAGGGGGATCAACACAATTCTCGTTGTTGATTTCCATAGTGACTGGGTTGCTAAGCATGTCACTGTTGTGACATCATCACGTTCCTTTCAGGTAACGTGATAAGCAACCCAGACCCTTTTTTACTATACCGTCTGAGCAAGGAGATTCAGCATTCTGGACAATGGTGGCAGTTTCAATGTGTAAAAGTGTATGCTAAATAAGTATTTTACAGTTAGTCCATTATCACGAGTCCTCTAAAAATTATAAATTTAATCTATTTTCTTTCCGAGAAACTCATCACTAAATTGATGGTAAGAGAAAAACACTATTAGTTTGACAATACCGTTTCTCAGTTGTTTAGGCTTGAGACATATCTCTCTACTTATTAATTTATAACATCCATATTGGAAGTATAAACCTTGTTAAAAAATACATTTTTCAGATTGTTGCAGACAGAAAAATCCATTTTTGACTCAGACCAAAACAATAGCGGCATTTCTACTGACCTAGGTATTTTAAAATTCATTTACCATGGGCAATTGTATCTGTGATGAATTTTTATTTGCAAACCAGAAATGAGCAACTAAAGAGTTACTATTTCCTTTATATCTTTAGCCTGAGCCAACCTGGAACTATATGAACATAATACTAAGGTTTTGTGAATATAGGAGATTTATCAGGTGTGTTCCCCCTTTTAGAATGATATTTACTGAATTACTCATTTTGAGTAGAAATTATTTTTTCTAATAGTAATTTTGTTTTTTTTTTGTTTTGCATACAGCACTTGGTTTTGTGGTCTGAGGAAGGAACACGTTAGTTCCGAAAACGTTTACCCAATTTAAGTATATGAAATTATACAAGTGCTTCTTCAGAATTGTATTACAACAAATAATTTTATAATGGCTTTTATGAGATGAATTACATCCAGTAAACATTATTTGAAACAGCTAATTTGGGTTGAAAGTCTGCATTCTTTAATTACTGCCATTTGTGGAACCACAATTTCTCCCACAGCTATGGCATTCTCAAAAGTGGAACCAGTTTACAACCAGCTCCATGACTTACAGAAGCTTGTAGGTGGTGCTGCCATGCAAATCACTCCAGCTATGAAAAAATGTTTGGGTTTGGAGGAACTAGTCGTAACATCTTCCACAACTGCTGCGGATGTGAACAGCAATTTCAGCAGCTGCGTAGATTTCAGTCCACAACTGGAGCTGAGGTGTGGGACTTAGTGCCAAAAACATTTGTGAATCCAGCCCAGTGTATGCAGGTTATTAGAGGCTTTGCAGTGAAAGGATGCAGTGTATCAAACATTTGTCAGAAAGAGAGATAGATATCAATGCATTTAACAGCAAAAAGACAACATCAGAGTACAGACCTTCACTGAGCCTAGTATGCTTTTTGGTGGGAGAGAGGTAGCATGAGCAGGATATGTGTTGGGGTGTCAACTATCCGTCTTGCCCTTTTGACGTCAGATGTTATTTTGTTTGTAATTATTTTGCTTGCCTGCTTGATGTTATTGCAGGCATCATGGGTCCCAAACCTTTTGACACACTCCTTCCTGATTTGTCAATTATTTTTTTATCACTTGTGTTTTGTAACTTATGTGGTTGACCTTGCCCCCCCAATATTGCAGTTTTTGGATATATCCTACACACTTCCACAACTAATAATTGCAGTCATTTTTTTTTTTTATATAGAGCTGTTTGGCCCTGACAGCCACCTACTTCTGCCATGAAACCCACCTTAGAGTCCCCAGCCATGTCACCAATCCCCCTGTCATTAAGCCAGCGGGGATCTGCATGGTGCAGGACCTGAGGACTGTGGAGGACAGCACTCATGGCAGCCATGCATGAATGTAGGTATTTTTCCTCTGAGTTGCCCCTTGGTCCACCCCTCCACCCTAGATGTCCAGCAATTCACTGCCTGTGCCCTGTTTGTATTTTTTACTTGCTGAATAAACAAACTACGCTCTACCTGGGTTTCCAAATTGAATGTGAAAAACACATACAGTAATACATACGATGTCATATACACCATGGGTGGCAATGGCATGCTATGTGAAAAATGAATCTCTGAAACCTCGTAAAATCACTTTAAAATATAGAATGCAGGATGAACTGCAGACATATGTATGCAATGCATCGTATATAACTGGGAAAATAAAGGGAGAGAGCATTTCAAAGTGCCATCCACAAACCAGTGACCGCAACCTTCCATGAAAGATATATCTTTTACAGTAGCAAAGATGAGGTAACGTTTAGGGCCAGGGCCACTGTCAAACAACAGAAATTGTTCCCCTACATCAGTCACTGTATATTTATGTGGAAGCACCAATTTGGACACTAATGCTAGCATAGCTGATAGTCGGCAGCACAAGGCACGAGCTTGCAAGATAGTCAATTTCAGGTACTGTACAGGTGGCAACCTACCACACACAGCACTAGACACACCCCCCTTGTACATGCCAATTTCACTTCAGAAGCAGACTCCACAGTGGTCACCGCTCGCTCCTTCACAATAGCCTCAACTGTTCCGACAGTGACATCGCCCACATCTGTCACATGATTATGACATAGTCTCAAGTATACCACCTCCTCCCTGACAGTATGCACTCTGGTCAAGCAGTGAAATCAGTGATAATCCACACACTTCCAATATGGTTTCTTACAGACTAATCTCTCCCTCTCCCTCTCCCTCTCTCACTCTCTCTCTCTCACTCTGTCCAGAATACATATATATCATGCAGTAGCAGAAAATCCCCCTTTTGGCTCCACAGCAACAGAAGTGACATAGTGAAGAAAAACATTCATTACAGACAAGAAACAGTGCAGCCTAAGCCACAATGTGCCAAACACAGCAGGAATAATCACTTTGACCCTGTCCTATAACAACAGGAAACACCTCAGCCCAACACCCCAACACAGAGCAGTCAGCAAAAGACACACAGGTGAAGTATACTACCACCTAACAACCTACCACAACCAGGCACACTCACCGAACTGCAGACATTCCATACTTGCAAGTAGCACAACACACAGAGACATCTGAGGATAAAACAGCATGCCACATGCTGCAACTTCCTTACATTGTAATGCAGGGGCTTTGCCCCCTGCACCCCCACAATACATATAAACAAACTCCAATCCGCACAGCACAGGACATAGGACAAGGTTGGCACATGGCAATATGACACATACATCATTATGACACATGCTATTTTCCCCTAACTGTTCTCCCTGTGCTGTCATTCAGTCGGAATGTTGACTGGTTACTGGCACAATGGTGCCACAGGAAATGGTAGTGCAATAAGGCATGTCTTTATACCATGGCATCTCGTGTGGTGCCTAAAGTAAGAGGGAGACAAAATGAAAAAAAGAAACACGTTTTAATGTCTTGGAAGCAAGGTGGAGGCCCCTCCTATGCGAATACAAAATCAATGGCAACTGTAAGGATCAGTACTGTGAAAAACAATGAAAGCAACTTACCTTAATTGGGAACTGGTATGCTGACCCACATGCACCCAAATTGGATGTTGCCAAAACTATCTTTTTTAGGTGGGAGCAGGAGTTGGAGGAGGCATGTACGTGTGAGGAATGGTTCCAATCTGCATCAATAAGCTGTCGATTATCTTCCTTCCCTTATATAAAAGAATTCTCCTGGAAATGCAGGTCAAGGTTTTTCTTATGCCGATGTGGATGGCTAAGTATAAGGATGCACAGTATGCCTGCTGTTGGCGGGGATGTGGAGAGTTGCAAGCTAATCAGATGCACATATTTTGGGGTTGTCAAAGGTTAAAGGTATTTTGGCAAATGGTCCAGAAAGATTTGTAAAGAATGTTAGTAGAACAATTAATCTTGCCTACTAAACTGGCACTAATTTTGGTTCCACCTGAGATTCCTATGTTATCTAGACATCAGGTTCGATTGTTATTGCTTTTGATATTGTGTGCAAAAAAAGCATTAACTAAATCTTGGTTACAGTCCAGGGTACCAACTCAAGATAATTGGTACGAGGTTGTCAATTTCATTTTTGGCATGGAGAAAACTTATTATAGATCTCCGGGTAAGGAACCACTATGTCTTGAGTATTGGAGGCCTTGGATTAATTTTCAGCTGGAGGTTAATCCTACTTTTGTGCCATAAATATTCTGTGCTTTGGTAACCTCCTGATCCTGGAATGTTTCCTGATATATTATGTGCTAACGGTATACAATGTTTTCCCTCCTTTAAGTGATACAAATTAGCTCTAGCCCCTTTTAACATATGTTTCTTGTCTAAATATTTTGTAGTTTATTTAAAAACAAATGTTTATTTGATAACTGTCCATGATTGCTTTATTTGGACTTCAGATATAAGTACTAGATTGTACTGCATTATTTATTTTTGCTCTGTTTATGTCTGGTGCTAAATGTTCGTTTAAGGCTTGTTCATTACTTATGCTGTTTTGTTTGTAAAATACAGTAAAGTATAATTGCAAAAAAAAGCAACTTACACATTACAGCAGGCAATCTTGGCTTTTTCTGGACTTTTGGTGTTGCTGCCTTGATGAGCTCACTGGCTGACTGAAGGCTGTGCTTGAAGTCTGCCTTGCTAGATGGTGGTGGGATGGCTGACAGGCTGGCTGGCGGGAATGCTGGCAGGTTGGCTGGTAGGCTGGCTGGTGGGATAGCTGACAGGCTGGCTGGTGGGATTGGTAGCAGAATGATTAACAGGCTGGTTGGTGGGATTGCTGGCAGGATGATTAACAGGCTGGTTGGTGGGATTGCTGGCAGGATGATTAACATGATGGCTGGCGGGATTGCTGGCAGGATAGCTGACAGGCTGGCAGGCTGGCCGGTGGGATAGCTGACAGACTGACTGGTGGGATAGCTAGCAGAATGATTAACAGGGTGGTTGGTGGGATTGCTAGCAGAATGATTAACAGGCTGGTTGGTGGGATTGCTGGCAGGATGATTAACATGATGGCTGGCGGGATTGCTGGCAGGATGGCTGACAGACTGGTAGGCTGGCCGGTGGGATAGCTGACAGACTGACTGGTGGGATTGCTAGCAGAATGATTAACAGGCTGGTTGGTGGTATTGCTAGCAGAATGATTAACAGGCTGGTTGGTGGGATTGCTGGCAGGATGATTAACATGATGGCTGGCGGGATTGCTGGCAGGATGGCTGACAGGCTGGCAGGCTGGCCGGTGGGATAGCTGACAGACTGACTGGTGGGATAGCTAGCAGAATGATTAACAGGCTGGTTGGTGGGATTGCTAGCAGAATGATTAACAGGCTGGTTGGTGGTATTGCTAGCAGAATGATTAACAGGCTGGTTGGTGGGATTGCTGGCAGGATGATTAACATGATGGCTGGCGGGATTGCTGGCAGGATGGCTGACAGGCTGGCAGGCTGGCCGGTGGGATAGCTGACAGACTGACTGGTGGGATAGCTAGCAGAATGATTAACAGGCTGGTTGGTGGGATTGCTAGCAGAATGATTAACAGGCTGGCTGGTGGAATTGCTGGCAGGATGATTAACACGATGGCTGGTGGGATTGCTGGCAGGATGATTAACACGATGGCTGGTGGGATTGCTGGTAGGATCATTAACACGATGGCTGGTGGGATTGCTGGCAGGATGATTAACAGACTGGCTAGTGGGATTGCTGGCAGGATGATTAACACGATGGCTGGTGGAATTGCTGGCAGGATGATTAACAGACTGGCTAGTGGGATTGCTGGCAGGATGATTAACAGACTGGCTAGTGGGATTGCTGGCAGGATGATTAACACGATGACTGGTGGGATTGCTGGCAGGATGATTAACACGATGGCTGGTGGGATTGCTGGCAGGATGATTAACAGATTGGCTAGTGGGATTGCTGGCAGGATGATTAACACAATGGCTTGTTGGATTGCTGGCAGGATGGCTGACAGGCTGGTTGGATTGCTGGTAGAATAACTGACAGGCTGGCTGGTGGGATTGTTGGTGGGCTGGCTGGTGGGATTGCTGGTAGCATAGCTGACAGGCTGGCTGGTGGGATTGCTGGCAGGATGGCTGAGAGGCTGGTTGGATTGCTGGTAGGATAGCAGGTGGGCTGGTTGGTGGGATTGCTGGCAGGATGATTAACACAATGGCTTGTAGGATTGCTGGCAGAATGGCTGACAGGCTGGTTGGATTGCTGGTAGGATAACTGACAGGCTGGCTGGTGGGATTGCTGGTGGGCTGGCTGGTGGGATTGCTGGTAGCATAGCTGACAGGCTGTCTGGTGGGATTGCTGGCAGGATGGCTGAGAGGCTGGTTGGATTGCTGGTAGGACAGCAGGTAGGCTGGTTGGTGGGATTGCTGGCAGGATGATTAACAGGCTGGTTGGTGGGATTGCTGGCAGGATGAGTAACATGATGGCTGGCGGGATTGCTGGCAGGATGGCTGACAGGCTGGTAGGCTGGCCGGTAGGATAGCTGACAGGCTGACTGGTGGGATTGCTAGCAGAATAATTAACAGGCTGGTTGGTGGGATTGCTAGCAGAATAATAATCAGGCTGGTTGGTGGGATTGTTAGCAGGATGATTAACAGGCTGGTTGGTGGGATTGCTGGCAGGATGATTAACATGATGGCTGGTGGGATTGCTGGCAGGATGGCTGACAGGCTGGTAGGCTGGCCGGTGGGATAGCTGACAGACTGACTGGTGGGATTGCTAGCAGAATGATTAACAGGCTGGTTGGTGGGATTGCTAGCAGAATCATTAACAGGCTGGTTGGTGGGATTGCTAGCAGGATGATTAACATGATGGCTGGCGGGATTGCTGGCAGGATGGCTGACAGGCTGGCAGGCTGGCCGGTGGGATAGCTGACAGACTGACTGGTAGGATTGCTAGCAGAATGATTAACAGGCTGGCTGGTGAAATTTCTGGCAGGATGATTAACACGACGGCTGGTGGGATTGCTTGCAGGATGATTAACATGATGGCTGGTGGGATTGCTGGCAGGATCATTAACACGATGGCTGGTGGGATTGCTGGCAGGATGATTAACAGACTGGCTAGTGGGATTGCTGGCAGGATGATTAACATGATGGCTGGTGGGATTGCTGGCAGGATGATTAACACAATGACTGGTGGGATTGCTGGCAGGATGATTAACAGACTGGCTAGTGGGATTGCTGGCAGGATGATTAACACAATGGCTTGTTGGATTGCTGGCAGGATGTCTGACAGGCTGGTTGGATTGCTGGCAGAATGGCTGACAGGCTGGTTGGATTGCTGGTAGGATAACTGACAGGCTGGCTGGTGGGATTGCTGGTGGGCTGGCTGGTGGGATTGCTGGTAGCATTGCTGACAGGCTGGCTGGTGGGATTGCTGGCAGGATGGCTGACAGGCTGGCTGGTGGGATTGCTGGTGGGATGACTGGTGGGCTGGCTGGTGGGATTGCTGGTGGGATGGCTGACAGGCTGGTTGGATTGCTGGTGGGATGGCTGGCGGGCTGGCTGGTGGGATTGCAGGTGGGATGGTTGACAGGCTGGCTGGTGGGATTTCTGGTGAAATGGCTGACAGGCTGGCTGGTGGGATGGCTGGTGGTCTGGCTGGTAGGCTGGCTGTTGGGATTGCTGGTGGGATGGTTGACAGGCTTGCTGGTGGGATTGTATGGGGGATGGCAAACTGGCTTGCTGGTTGAATTGTGGGCATGGTGGCTGGCATGCTGGCTTGTGGGATCACTGGCAAGATGGCTGACAGGCTGGATGGCAGTACTGTAGGCAGGCTAGCTGGTGGGATTGCTGGCAGGATGGCTTACAGGCTGGCTGTGGGATTGCAAGGAGGATGGCTGGTGTGCTGGCTGGCTGGATGTGTGGTAGGCTGGCTGGTGGGATTGCTGGCAGGAGGTGTGGTAGGCTGACTGGTGGAATGACTGGCAGGATGGCTAGTGGGCTGACTGGTGAGATTGCTGGCAGGATGACTGGTGGGCTGGCCAGTGAGATTGCTGGCAGGATGGCTAGTGGGCTAACTGGTGAGATTGCTGACAGGATGGCTGGTGGGCTGGCTGGTGGGATTGCTATCAGGATGACTGGTTGGCTGGCTGGTGGGATTGCGAGGAGGATTGATGGTGTGCTGGCTGGCAGGATGTGTGGTAGGCTAACTGGTGGGATTCCTGGTGGGATGGCTAACAGGCTGACTGGTGTTTTTTTTTGGGTAAGGTGGATGTCAGGTTGGCTGGTGAGATTGCTGGCAGGTTGGCTGATTAGCTGGCTGGTGAGATTGCTGGCAGAATGTTTAACAGGCTGGCTAGTGGGATTGCTGGAAGGATGGCTGACAGGCTGGCTGGTGGGGTTTTGGGTTAGGTTAATGGCAAGGTGGCTGGTGAGATTGCTGGCAGGATGGCTGGTTAGCTGGCTGGTGAGATTGCTGCAGGATGGCTGGTTAGCTGGCTGGTGAGATTGCTGGCAGGATGGCTTATTAGCAGGTGGGTGGGATTGCTGGCAGGATGGCTGGTGGGCTGGCTGCTGATATTGCTGGCAGGATGGCTGATTAGCTGGCTGGTGGGGTAGCAAGGAGGATTGCTGGTGTGCTGACTGGCAGGATGTGTGGTAGGCTTGCTGGTGGGATTCCTGGTGGGATGGCTAACAAGCTGGCTGGTGGGGTTCTGGGTAAGGTGGATGGCAAGCTGGCTGGTGAGATTGCTGGCAGGTTGGCTTATTAGCTGGCTGGTGAGATTGCTGGCAGGATGGCTGGTGGGCTGGCTGGTGAGATTGCTGGCAGGATGGCTGGTGTGCTGGCTGGTGAGATTGTTGGCAGGATGGCTGGTGGGCTGGCTGGTGGGGTTGCAAGGAGGATTGCTGGTGTGCTGGCTGGCAGGATATGTGGTAGGCTAGCTGGTGGGATTCCAGGTGGGATGGCTAACAGGCTGGCTGGTGGTGTTTTGTGTAAGGTGGATAGCAGGCTGGCTGGTGGGATTGCTGGCAGAATGTTTAACAGACTGGCTGGCTAGTGGGATTGCTGAAAGGATGGCTGACAGGCTGGCTGGTGGGGTTTTGGGTTAGGTGGATGGCAAGGTGGCTGGTGAGATTATTGGCAGGATGGCTGGTTAGCTGGCTGGTGAGATTGCTGGCAGGATGGCTGGTTAGCTGGCTGGTGAGATTGCTGCAGGATGGCTGGTTAGCTGGCTGGTGAGATTGCTGGCAGGATGGCTGGTTAGCTGGCTGGTGAGATTGCTGCAGGATGGCTGGTTAGCTGGCTGGTGAGATTGCTGGCAGGATGGCTTATTAGCTGGCGGGTGGGATTGCTGGCAGGATGGCTGGTGGGCTGGCTGCTGATATTGCTGGCAGGATGGCTGATTAGCTGGCTGGTGGGGTAGCGAGGAGGATTGTTGGTGTGCTGACTGGCAGGATGTGTGGTAGGCTTGCTGGTGGGATTCCTGGTGGGATGGCTAACAAGCTGGCTGGTGGGGTTCTGGGTAAGGTGGATGGCAAGCTGGCTGGTGAGATTGCTGGCAGGTTGGCTTATTAGCTGGCTGGTGAGATTGCTGGCAGGATGGCTGGTGGGCTGGCTGGTGAGATTGCTGGCAGGATGGCTGGTGTGCTGGCTGGTGAGATTGTTGGCAGGATGGCTGGTGGGCTGGCTGGTGGGGTTGCAGGAGGATTGCTGGTGTGCTGGCTGGCAGGATATGTGGTAGGCTAGCTGGTGGGATTCCAGGTGGGATGGCTAACAGGCTGGCTGGTGGGGTTTTGTGTAAGGTGGATAGCAGGCTGGCTGGTGGGATTGCTGGCAGAATGTTTAACAGGCTGGCTGGCTAGTGGGATTGCTGAAAGGATGGCTGACAGGCTGGCTGGTGGGGTTTTGGGTTAGGTGGATGGCAAGGTGGCTGGTGAGATTATTGGCAGGATGGCTGGTTAGCTGGCTGGTGAGATTGCTGGCAGGATGGCTGGTTAGCTGGCTGGTGAGATTGCTGCAGGATGGCTGGTTAGCTGGCTGGTGAGATTGCTGGCAGGATGGCTGGTTAGCTGGCTGCTGATATTGCTGGCAGGATGGCTGATTAGCTGGCTGGTGGGGTAGCGAGGAGGATTGTTGGTGTGCTGACTGGCAGGATGTGTGGTAGGCTTGCTGGTGGGATTCCTGGTGGGATGGCTAACAAGCTGGCTGGTGGGGTTCTGGGTAAGGTGGATGGCAAGCTGGCTGGTGAGATTGTTGGCAGGTTGGCTTATTAGCTGGCTGGTGAGATTGCTGGCAGGATGGCTGGTGGGCTGGCTGGTGAGATTGCTGGCAGGATGGCTGGTGTGCTGGCTGGTGAGATTGTTGGCAGGATGGCTGGTGGGCTGGCTGGTGGGGTTGCAAGGAGGATTGCTGGTGTGCTGGCTGGCAGGATGTGTGGTAGGCTAGCTGGTGGGATTCCAGGTGTGATGGCTAACAGGCTGGCTGGTAGGGTTTTGTGTAAGGTGGATAGCAGGCTGGCTGGTGGGATTGCTGGCAGAATGTTTAACAGGCTGGCTGGCTAGTGGGATTGCTGAAAGGATGGCTGACAGGCTGGCTGGTGGGGTTTTAAGGTGGATAGCAAGGTGGCTGGTGAGATTGCTGGCAGGTTGGTTGTTTAGCAGGCTGGTGGGATTGCTGGCAGGATGGCTGATTAGATGGTTGGTGAGATTGCTGGCAGGATGGCTGGTTAGCTGGCTGGTGGGATTGCTGGCAGGATTGCTGGTGGGCTGACTGGTTAGATTGCTGGTAGGATGGCTGATTAGCTGACTGGTGAGATTGCTGGCAGGTTGACTGTTTAGCTGGCAGGTGGGACTGCTGGAAAGATGGCTGATTAGCTGGCGGTTGGGATTGCTGGCAGGGTGGCTGGTGGGCTGGCTGGTGAGATTGCTGGCAGGATGGCTGGTTAGCTGTCTGATGAGATTGCTGCAGGATGGCTGGTTAGCTGGCTGGTGAGATTGCTGCAGGATGGCTGGTTAGCTGGCTGGTGAGATTGCTGGCAGGATGGCTGATTAGCTGGCTGGTGGGATTGCTGGCAGGATGGCTGATTAGCTGACTGGTGGGGTAGCGAGGAGGATTGTTGGTGTGCTGACTGGCAGGATGTGTGGTAGGCTTGCTGGTGGGATTCCTGGTGGGATGGCTAACAAGCTGGCTGGTGGGGTTCTGGGTAAGGTGGATGGCAAGCTGGCTGGTGAGATTGTTGGCAGGTTGGCTTATTAGCTGGCTGGTGAGATTGCTGGCAGGATGGCTGGTGGGCTGGCTGGTGAGATTGCTGGCAGGATGGCTGGTGTGCTGGCTGGTGAGATTGTTGGCAGGATGGCTGGTGGGCTGGCTGGTGGGGTTGCAAGGAGGATTGCTGGTGTGCTGGCTGGCAGGATGTGTGGTAGGCTAGCTGGTGGGATTCCAGGTGTGATGGCTAACAGGCTGGCTGGTAGGGTTTTGTGTAAGGTGGATAGCAGGCTGGCTGGTGGGATTGCTGGCAGAATGTTTAACAGGCTGGCTGGCTAGTGGGATTGCTGAAGGATGGCTGACAGGCTGGCTGGTGGGGTTTAAGGTGGATAGCAAGGTGGCTGGTGAGATTGCTGGCAGGTTGGTTGTTTAGCAGGCTGGTGGGATTGCTGGCAGGATGGCTGATTAGATGGTTGGTGAGATTGCTGGCAGGATGGCTGGTTAGCTGGCTGGTGGGATTGCTGGCAGGATTGCTGGTGGGCTGACTGGTTAGATTGCTGGTAGGATGGCTGATTAGCTGACTGGTGAGATTGCTGGCAGGTTGACTGTTTAGCTGGCAGGTGGGACTGCTGGAAAGATGGCTGATTAGCTGGCGGTTGGGATTGCTGGCAGGGTGGCTGGTGGGCTGGCTGGTGAGATTGCTGGCAGGATGGCTGGTTAGCTGTCTGATGAGATTGCTGCAGGATGGCTGGTTAGCTGGCTGGTGAGATTGCTGCAGGATGGCTGGTTAGCTGGCTGGTGAGATTGCTGGCAGGATGGCTGATTAGCTGGCTGGTGGGATTGCTGGCAGGATGGCTGATTAGCTGACTGGTGAGATTGCTGACAGGATTACTGGTGGGCTGGCTGGTGAGATTGCTGGCAGGATGGCTGATTAGCTGGCTGGTGGGACTGCTGGAAAGATGGCTGATTAGCTGGTGGCTGGGATTGCTGGCAGGATGGCTGGTTAGCTGGCTGGTGGGATTGCTGGCAGGATGGCTGGTGGGCTGGCTGGTGGGATTGCTGGCAGGATGGCTGGTTAGCTGGCTGGTGAGATTGCTGGCAGGATGGCTGATTAGCTGGCTGGTGAGATTGCTGGCAGGATTGCTGGTTAGCTGGCTGGTGAGATTGCTGGCAGGATTGATGGCTTGCTGGCTGGTGGGATTGCTGGCAGGATGGCTGATTAGCTGTCTGGTGAGATTGCTGGCAGGATGGCTGGTGTGCTAGGTGGCAGGATGTGTATTAGGCTGGCGGATGCAGTCTTCAGATATTTTACACTGCGTCTGTTGCCAAGACATTACATTTGAAAGGGCAGATGGTGTCAATCAGACTGAGTTATATAGATTTATATAACTGTGGCAAAAGTTGGGTAAAAATATTGACAAGAAATCAAAATTCAGTCATAAAGGAAAGGATTAAACTGATATAGAGGAAAGGAGGGATCTAAACCTTTTTATTTGATGGTCTGCTACCACCATCAGTGAGGAAGCAGCCATCACGGTCTTCCGCACTGTAATTGTCCCCACTTGGAAATTCTTTCTCCATAACTGCCTCATCTGTTTCACTGGAAGGCAATCTGCTGATACCACCACCACCATGCTGTTCTGCTTCTTCTTAATGACTGGTGCCATCCTGTGGTATGAACAAAGACGTACGTGCCTTACAGGAAATGTATACTTCATTCATTTTAATAAATGCTAACATGCAAACATTTCTAGGTGAAAGACTGGTATGCCAATCCCACACAGTGACCCTGTCAAAATGAATACCTTCTCTTTGCTGGCACTACAGGGTGGACAGCTCACATGTTTCACTGCTATGGAGGTCAGTGCTAGCCACTCACTCACCTTGCTACTCCAGTACAGCAGATGCTCTTCTAATATGTTCAGGTGTGTGGTGTCTGCCAAATATGCATCCACCATGTGCTGCGTTGCACGCAATCCTGTCGACTCATCAGTCTGCTCTCCTTTTCCTCCACATCTGCAATTCCCACTTTGAACAAAGTACCTCAAAATGGATTTTTTGACATTTTTCTTGTGAACAGCCCTGTTTGTTCAGCCTGCATAACTTAGATGGTAGCAACACCCAATCTGTCATTACGGCCATTCCGTGCCTTGCATAACTGTGACTGTGACATCTGTGCTCCATGAACCCATCTTTCTCGTTAATTTGTTAGATTTTGTACCTGATCATGCCCACCTTCAAGAATTGATGACAGGCCCCTTTCATATTGCGGGTCCAGCATGGTGGCAATATCAAAATAGGAAGACCGCAGAATGCTGGAAATATGGGTATTGAAGTTTAATATTTGCAGATTGTTCTCCATTAATAGACAGCTTCCCCTATCTCTGCCTGCCTCTAGCACCTGCTGTACATTTAAAAAGCTCTGCCACAGCACCATTAGAAGTGGGATGGACTGACTGATGCAGGCAGTATACCAGGGGTGGACTGGCTGGGTCACAGGCCAGGGTGCTACCTAAGGAGCACAGGCCATGGCCACCTGAGCCATCTAGCCTGGTGGTCTACTGCCACCCCCACAAAAGGGCATCTGACCCCCCCAACCCACCTGCTCAGTGCCCTCCTTCCCACACACATCCTTGCCCCAGTCAGATCACCTAAGCTTAACTACACAAAAAGTGATGGTGACTTGCACAGCACTCTGCAAAACACCTCTGTATGTCGCTGTGAATCACTGAGCAATTGAGAGTACTGTAGAAACAGCTTTACAACTACACATGTTGACTCTAAAGCTGCAAACACCATGCAAAACATTATGCGCACACTCCTTGGTGCGTCCAAAGTTAGCCATCCATGGCCAATGTCATGTTTCCCTAATCTGAGGATACAGCTACTTTTTCTGTGACTTCACATTTCATCTTCATAAACAACTGCTTGTTTGCCCTGAACACCTTTCCAGCTGGAGGTCTAGAGGCTTACTTTGCACCAAAACCTTATAAGAAAACATTAAGAGACATTCCAGCAACCTCCCCTGACTTGAGAGCTTCTGCTACCAGTGGCAGATCCAGGAATTTACAGAAGGGGGAGAGGCACACGTGGTTTGGAAAACCAAGCTTCTCTGGGGGGGGGCTGTGGCATGCCCCCCCCCAGGAAATTTTGGAAATACCATGTGTGAAATGGTGCATTCAGTGTATTTTAGGCCCAGTTTCAGGTGCACAAAAAAAAAAACAGCAACAATGCACAAAACAAACCAAATACCCTTACAGCTGAAAGACAGAGCCAAGTAATGTGAAGCGCTTTGACACTGAAATTGCGCTATACAATTAAAAATATTATTATTATTACAAACAGTAATCACTTCACACTATAAGCAAGAGTAATGTTGCTTTACAAATTCAGTTTTTTAACCTGTAACTTCTTTCCAGAGATGGTTGGGGGGCAGGGGGGGAGTTCAGGTAATCCTGTATTGTACTCAAAACTGTTGGCACTGTTGCTCCCCTCTGGATGGCATTGCTGCCTCTGTTACAGAATCATAAACCAAAATATGCAGTGCCACACCACACAAACAATGGGCCGCCCCCCATTTCAGTCAAATATGCATTAAGCAAATAATCACAATAGATTAATATTTTATACATTTACAACATTTCATTCTAACACATATAGAAGTTGGATGGCTTTTAGTTACAATGTTTGGGAAACATTGTGATAAGCCACTGTACCACATCAAGATAGACAGCCTGACAGAGGTCCATTCACACCAGCACTCATACATGCATACATACTAAATTGGGTCACAGAGAGGGTGTTTTCTAGCGGGAGGAAGGAGGTGATATTGCCACTGTTTTACTCACTAGTGCTGTGAAGCACAGAGATGGTGATTTCTACCTGGAGGAGGGAGGTGGTGTTACAATTGTTTTGCTCACTAGTGCTGTGAAGCACAGAGACGGTGATTTCTAACTGGAGGAGGGAGATGGTGTTGCCACTGTTTCGCTCACTAGCAAGATCCCACCTAGCGTGTTGTGTCCTGTTCTAGATGCCAGTGCTCTGAGAGGACATTAAAACAGGGTAAAAGTGGTCCAGAATAGAGCGTCAAGAATGGTGCAGGGGTGACATGATCTACATGAGGCGAGGCTGCAGAACCCCATCCTGTACTCCCTGAAGGAGAGGCAAGAAAGAGGGGACATGACTAAGACCCATACATTCCTCACAGGGAAGAAGACGCTGCACTTGGGAGACTTTCTTCCAGAGGAGCAGAAGCACCAAAACATGGGAGCATACAATGAAGCTTGGGGGGTTTAAGAGGGATGTGAGGAAATAATTATTTACCAAAAAGGGTGGTGAACACCTGTAAGGTGGTGGGGGTGAAAACAGAGCAGGTCTTCAAGCCTGCATGGGATAGACACACAGATATAATAGGTAGAGGAAAGACAAGCAGGAGGGACACTGGAGACCAAATTGGGGCCTGGTTGTTGGAATAGGTAGGGAAAAATAGGACACACCGGATGGGCCCACCGGTCCTTTTCTGGCAGGGCAATAAATTCTATATTTCTATGTTTCATGTGCCCACTTACAAGGAGTGACAGATGCACCCTACACTGGAGAAGAGCTTTGGGGCAGCTTGGTTACAGTTTTATACACCGCACAAACATAGTACCAAAATACACCAGATAACCACAGCATGTATCATGTATCATGTTCAGGGCATTGGTGTGAAGGTTGCAAGATGTAGGCACCTGCATAGTGTTCTCCGGTGGGAAGACTAGCTAACTTACTATTTTTTTGTTGTGGGCAGAAAAAGTAGGGATTGACTTGGGTGCTGGAGTGTGGTTGCAGTGAGTTAATCACCCCTATTTCATTCCTGTTAAACCCAAATATCAAGGACCTGAAATGTTACTGGCTGAAGTGTCCAAACCAAAGAGAAGACTGGGTGTCTGCATTAAAGTTGAACTAAAGTTGGTAATTTCATATTCATGCATGTAATATTAGCCCAATGTGGCAGCTGGTTCTCAATTAACTACTATAACTAAACAAATAAATAAAATGTTGTAGCTGTAACCACTGGGCCACAACGCCCTCACTTGACACGTTACAGTAAAGTGAAAGTCAGAAAGTTTGAAGATGTCTTTGCATCCGAAAGCCTAAACATCATATTTAATTAATTAAAATATTTTGTGACCAGGATTGGGACACTCAGCCAACAGTTACTTTTAGGTGTGACCTGATGGGGAAGGGGGAGCCTTCTGACTAAGGCCCTTGTGGTACCGAGTCCTGGAATGTTAACCCTCTCATCCTGAAGAGCAAGCCTGACAATTGAAATGTTTTTTCCACAGCACTTGGAGCAGAATTTCACTTCCAGGTGTGACCAGGTGGCCTTGAGTAGTCCTACTAAGATGACCAGTCAGTACACTTATAGGGTGTCATGTCATGCCATGCCATCTCCTCCAATCTGCAGTCTTGCCACATCACTCCTTGATGAGACCCTCAGCCAACTGCTAGTCTGTCAGTCTCCTCCCGTTCTGCACTCCGCGCTGTAATTTGCTGCTTGCAGTGGGAGTGGGAATGAATCTAATTAAATTACATCCTTGGTCTTGGAGCCTGGCTTGTCTGCAGCCACCATCTCTATGTTCCACTGCTGTTTGGGATGGGCACGGTCCAAATGAACAACTCATGTCCACCTCTGCGATGAGCGACCAATACAGAGCGACAGTTAGTACTGTTGCTTACCTGGTGCCTGCTCTCCTTGTTGCTGTGCAGCCACAAATTATGTTCGGGTGCCAATATCCCCAAGTATGCACAGGCAGTGAGCAAGAAGAGGAGCCTTAAAAGACAGCTCCCTACTGGGTATGAAGGAACTCAGTGATGTCACATGAACCCAGCCGGTGCTAGCAAGACACCCTCCCACCAAAAAACAAATGCAACCTAGGGACCACTGAATGGAAGGTATGTAACCAAAAAAAAAAAGTGATACTCTGAATCTGCAGTGCAGGCCAGGGTGCAATTAGCAACCCAGGCACGCTGGGCCAGTCTGCCCTGCAGTATACCCACTCACTGCCTGTGTGGCATGTTCAAGTGGCTTCAGAATCATGATCAAGCTATCCATTAATAGCCATTGCTCTGTTGTGAGAGACACTGGTGTTCCAGAACTGTCACTGGTTGTGTGCAGCAGCAGGTATTCAGAGATGGCTTTGTAATGCTTGTACAAATGCTTGATCATGCAGAGTGTTGAGTTCCTCATGACAACTTCCAGCTTCAGATGATGCTAATACTTCTTGTTCTGGATCTGGAGCAGTCTAGGTTGGCCGTGGGCCTTTTCAGAACAAGCAAAGTGGGCACAGATGTGACGGGCCACAGTCAACAATGATTTGATTTCAGGATATGACAGAAACTCCTGCACTACTATAGTAAGACAGTGTGCCATGGATGGAACCCAAAGAAACCCACTGTCGCTGATGCATTTCACCATATTAGAGCCATAAGTGTTTGCAATAAAACCTGCTTTCAGGGAATGTGGGTGCAGCCACACATCAGTTTCAGTCAGGTTCACTTCTAAAATTTTGACCCATGTGTGTCTTTACCAGCGTGGCATGCTATACCCCTTCCTTACCTGCCACCTGTACCATCACTCCCCTGAAGCTGCTCTTGGCCTGCTGGTCATGCTTAGTATAGACTAAACCATGTTAGACTAGCTGGAACCATCTCTATATGACTAGGAATGTACTATGTATGGTTGTTTGCCTAAGTTGTATTGTTTGCTTCCATGTGTTATGCTGTATTGTACTCTCCCGGGTCGTGCCTGAAAATAGTCACCTGTTGGCTAGCGCACTTACCCGGTAAACAAAAACTAAATAAATAAATGCTGGTGAATACCCAGAATGTTGCTACTAGCACTGTTGGTACAAATTGTTTTCCATTCCAGCATCAAATACTACCCCAAGTATCTGTGCCCAATGCACTGTAATACATAGCTACCAGCTGGTTTGACCACTAGTTGACATAACCATACTAAGGTGTATGCATGGTGATGCTAAATGCTGCAGGGCACTTATTACTATGTGTACCACAGTACTGTAAAGTTCCAAAATGGCATGGGTTGAGTAATAGGTTTGCAATGGAATCTGTCATTTTTGACAGGCATGCACCATCAACCCGCAGAATTCTACATTCTCCACAAAAGAGAAACATAGAAACATAGAATTTAATGGCAGAAAAGGATCGCTTGGCCCATCAAGTCTGCCCATTTCTCCCTACCTTCACTGTTCCTGCAGACTGTGCCAAATCTACAGCTCTTTCTCCCTCCCCCTTCCTTTCCATTATGATTCCTTTATGCTTATCCCATGCATTCTTGAACCCTACCACTGTTTCCACCCCTACCACCTCTGCTGGAAGGCTGTTCCAGGAATCCACCACTCTTTCTGTAAAGAAGTACTTCCTCACATCTCATCTAAATCTATCCTACTCCATCTTCGTAGCATGACCCTTATTCTTGAGCACCTTTTCTTCTGAAAAATAATCCCCTTCTGTACCTTTTTTTAACCCTGTGAGGTATTGAAAGGTCTCTATCATATCCCCCTCTCCATCCTCTCTTCCAGGGTGTACATATTGAGATCCCTTAGTCTCGTCTCATAGGGCTTTTGATGCAGACCATGCACCATTTTACATGTCCTCCTATGAACTGCCTCCACTCTGTCTACGTCCTTCCAGAGATGTGGTCCCCAGAACTGAACACAATACTGTATGATCTTACCAGCAATCTATACAGAGGCAACACCATCTCCCTCTTTCTGCTGGTGATACCCCTCCATATACAAGCCAGCATCCCACTCACCCTCCCTACTGCCTTGTTGTGCTGCCTGGCTATCTTTAGGTCATCTAATATGATTACCCCAGGTCTCTCTCTTACTCGAGGGTCATTAATACCATTACACCTATTTTGCACTCCACCCCTGGGTTCCTCTACCCTAAGTGCATTAATTTGCACTTTTTCACACTGAAACCCAGCTGCCATACCCTCGACCACTTATCTAGTTTTCTCTTATTTCTGGTTCTCCTTTCTACCCCTGGGATGTCCACTCTATTGCAGATTTCGGTGTCATTTGCAAAGAGGCAGACCCTCCCTTCTAGTGCCTCTGCAATGTCACTTATAAAGTCATTAAAGTGGAGTGATCCCAGCACTGATTCCTGAGACACCCTGCTGGTCACCCTCCCTTGGAGTGAACTCCATTTGCCACCCCCCTCTGTTGCCTATCCCCAGACCAATTTCCTATCCATTTTACCACCTTTGGACCCACTCATAAGCTTCCCAGCTTGCTTACTATTCTCCTATGTGGAACATTATACAATGGGTACAAAAAATAACTCAATTTGATTGGTCGACAGCAGGTTTTCCCGTGACTAAATCCCCCGGTGACTCACAGCAAAAGATCCAGTCCACCCTACTTTGTTTACCCCAGCAACACATCCACCAATGACAGCCCCTGAACAAAGCGTGGCTACTGTCAAACTCCTTAGCACCAGCTAAAAACCTGTCAAGACCCTCTCAGCATAAGTAACGTAGAGACTTCTGTTACTGCAAAGCCTTGTCACAACAGTGAGAAAAAAATGAACAACTTCAACACATTCTTCAACTTAGACTAATGAGATAGAAGCGCTTTTAAATAATTTGAGAGAATCGCCTACCTCTGTGATCATAGCCACCGAAGCACTGGAGTCATCAGAGCAGAGCGGTCACAGCAGTGGCTGAAACAGAACCCACAGAAACGGCAACGTCCACAGCAGAAGTGAAGGATGTTCAGATGGCCCAGCAGTCGTATGATATCGACAGTGCAGCAGTACCTGAAAGAGAAACAGAGACAGTAGCATTAAGTTATTCAACTTCAGTGAGACACAGCAATATAACTGACAATGAAATGTTAAATCTAGAAATAGATCGTAATGAGCCCCCTACACTGAAACAGATGAAGTGGGCAGTTAATGTATTCTTAAGCTGATGCAGGGAGAAGCAGGTTACAATCGATCTGAAACAAATACCATTACCAGAACTAAATTAGGTACTTTGCCGGTATTACAGTACAGGAAGGGAAAGAATATGGCTTGAGTTGTTTCATCAGTCTAAGGTCAGGCTTGAACCACCATCTGAATGACCCCCCAGTCAGCCGGTGCTTAAATGTAATGACCAACCTTGAATTCACCACCTCAAACAATGTATTCAAAGGAGTTGTCAAAAGGCAGCGTAGGGAGGGGAAAGACAAAGCCACACACCACCCCACCCCAATACAGAAGAGCTGCATTTTCTCAGAAACTCCCCATCTCTGTCACCTAACACTTCCCCAGGCCTAATAAGAAAAGTCTGGCTTGACCTGCAACTTCAGCTATCTAAAAGAGGAAATGAAGGTGTACGGTCCTTCAAACTTGACTCTTTTGAAATAAAAACCACACCTACAGGAATGAAATATCTGACAAAGACATTCAATGAACACATAAAGAACCACAAAAAAGTAACAGATCCAAACAAGGAAAACACACAAGGGTTCCTTTTTGAACAGCCATGAAACCCATTGTTTCCCATAATGAGCTACATTAAATATTTACGTAAACTCGCACCATCTGCTCCTGCCCTTTTCTGCCACCCTAAGTGACAGCAACAAGATGCCCTTGACAAAATGAGCCATTGGTACACATGTGAGCCCATGGGACATAACTATCTAAGTTCCAATCTGCCACGCATCTGCAAAGAATCTGGATTAGGCCAAGTGTACACCAACCATTCCCTTAGAGTCACGGCAGTCACCTTGTTGAGTTCAGCAGGCCTTTAGGCAAGGGAAATAATGTCAGTGACTGGCCATAAGAATGAGGCTTTACTGCAAGCTTACTGGCATCCAAATCTGACCGAAAGACAACAGTGGAGCTCAATTCTAGCCCCAAAAGCAGCCCATCCAAGTGAACTGTGTCCCAGTGCAGCAATCGAAACAGAAGTGGAACCAACTACGTCCAGCAGTGTTAAAAATCCAGTATCAAGCAAGCGGAAAACCCCAGGAACCACTGTGCAAAGTAACAAAATATTCACAATGCTTACAAACTGCACAGTGCAAGAAATAATTCTTCCCACAAAAGTACAGAAAATGTCACCTGCCGAACACGACCATGTAACCCAGCAGCATGAGCAGCAAAATGATAGTAACACAGCCGATGACCTCTTACAAGTTGAAGAGATGCAGACTGAAGACGAATGCAATCTAAATAAAGAAATGCAACGTTTTGCAACCCAGAGTGAGTCCTCCAATGAAACATGTTTCTTTCTGAGTGAAAACCAGAATACGGTTATTAGTGTCTGTGGCTCAGCAGGTAGCACATTTGCCTCTGAGGTTGGGAGATCAGTAGGTTGTGGGTTCTATCCCCACACCAGGCACTTGGGTTCATATCCCAATACTGACACTGTAGTGCAGCATGAGGGGGGTGCTGCACTCCTGAGGTGCCGTCTTTCGGATGAGACATTAAACCAAGATCCCATCTGCCTGTTCTGGTGGTAGTTCAGGTGGATGTTAAAGATCCCATGGCACTTCTCGAAAAAGAGCAGGGAAATTTCCCTGGTGCAATGGCCAAATTCCTACATTCACGAAAAATACCACCAACAGCTTAATCTGGTTCAAGGTCAGTTGGCATTCATCTGTATCCCCTTCCCCGGGCTGTGCCTGAAAATAGGCAGGATTTGTCTAGTGCACTTATCCGGTCAACAAAAACTAAATAAATAAATAAATGGCTACATTGAAATCTTACTCCACTGCGAAAGGACACCAGCCAATTGCAACTCCGCCTAGAGGAGCACTGCTGTCAAAGTTCATTGACCATGGTACAATCAACGTATATTTAAAGGAATAAGTATGAAATCTGTCTTGACTTATTCAGCACCAGTAAAAGTTATATTTTTCTAACGTTATGTAAGTTAAGTTATATGCCCATACCAATAGCAGTTAAAAGGGTATTTACTGCTAAATGTTTCTAAAGAATTGTATTTACAATACAAAAGTTAATAAATTAACTATGAATTACTTCTCAACTATAAATTGCTTATAGATTACTGCTTCTATATGTCTATCCTGCCTGTCTATTGTCATTTATTGTAAAACAAAAGGAACTATTTTTTTTGGCGGATGAATATTTTTACCTTAACATGGGAAAAAATAAAAACAATAACCTATAAACATTAAAACGTCTGACTTTTTCTTATACATGAAGTTCTTCCCATTTGTATAATCGCAATAATCCACTCCAGGGTGTGGGTTATACTGGGATTTACTCATGCCTTGTGTGAATTTGGCCACTCGGACTTCAGCCTTGTGAGTAAACCCCAGTATAACCCACACCCTGTCATGGATTATTGCTTAAGTATCGAATGCCTTACTGAAATCTTAGTAGGTCACATCCACCGCTCCACCCTGATCTAATACTCGGTCACCCAGTCAAAGAAATCTATCAGATTTGTTTGACATTACCTCACACCCCCTGTGAAACCATGCCACCTCAGGTCTTGTAACCAATTAGATTCAAGATATTCCATAATCCTTTCTTTCAGCAGTGATTCCGTTGACTTCCTCAACACCTATGTCTGGCTTACTAGCCCATAGTTGCCAGCTTCATCCCTCCTACCACATTCATGTAGTAGAACTACATTTGCCCTCCTGCAGTCCTCACGAACCACTACTGTTTCCAGTGAGCAGTTAATCAGAACTGTCTGAGGTGCAGCCAAAAAAATGACAATTGATCTACTGCCAGCATTTCAGCATTTGCTGCATTAAGTTCATGTGCAGTAGTATGATTAGGTGAGTATTTGGTATGATGCTCAAACATTCTATGCCATGTAGGCTGCACCTTTTGGGGTATTGGACTTGGAAGACCAAACAGCTGGAATCTGTGCAATGGTGGCATGGCTGGTAGAGAATGTTTTGGCTCGAGGGGGCACAGATGCTGAATGAATGAATGAATGAATGAATGAATGAATGAATGAATGAACGAATTACATGAATTTGAATGTTTTAGGAACTGGGGTCAGTGTGCTTCACTGACTCCGGCTGCTAATACTGAGACTACCATGGCTACTCTGCCAACTACTACTTGATCCCACCATTTCCTCCTCATGTCTGTGGTAGTCCTATGGGGTCACTTCTGACTCCACCAGGACTGTATCCATGCCACTTTGGAATTCCTTGCACAATGAGGTAACTAATGGAGAAGGCCCACCTGCAACAGCTTCATATTGGTGCTGAGTCCAGCGTAACAGGTGCTTGAACTTTAGGTGCGTGTGTGTTGTCCACCAATGCCTTGTTGGCTATCCTTTCTCCCACAGCTCACATGTACTCTGCATAGCTGACAGACAGCTGCTGTTTCCTCAGCTGGGTCCAGAATGTAAACATCTGAAACTAGAGATTTTGTAGGCTTTGTTTTTACATGGTGGTGGACCGGAAACTGAGACATTGGAGGGCTAGAAATGGATGTTATAGGGCATGACTTATGCACTGCTGCGACAGATGACTCATACTCTTTTTACTATTGGCTGAACAGTGCTAACACCTGCAGGACTGGGGAGGGGGGGCTTTAGTAATTCCCTGGCCTTTACTTTTCTTTTCCTCAGGTTCCCGTAGAGGGTCCAGACCATCATCTCTATCCCCACCTATGCAGATAACCTCCTGAGATCAGTCCTCCTCCTTCTCATCCTCACTTTCTCCATCCTGCATTTGCTTCTCAGCATCTGATTCCCAGTGTCATTGAACAGTCAGATCTGCCACATCAGACTGTGAGTCATGCTTAAGCTCAACACCAGTTTTGAGAGCATCAACCACCTCATCATCCTCAACCACATTCCCAGAGCAAAACATTTTTTTTGTAGACTTTATTTATATACCCTATCCCATTAGACTCTCCCCCCGGCATGGTTGTGTAACTTACCAGCTGATCCCATCCTCCTGAAGTCCTGATGCTCTCTTCTTGGTACTGTCTCCATCTCACCACATCTCCAACCCCGATCTGAGTCCCCCAGGAGAAAGGACTACAAACTCCAACCAGTGCTCTATCTGTCTGGTGGGGACAGATGAGGGGAGAACTGGGAAGACATCTTGGTCTGGAATTGGACATGATGCCAGTGTCACTAGACCTGCCTTCACCTACCAATGGGAAGTTTCTTTTTTCCATGTTCCTGTCCCCCCATAGGACCGGTGGTGCAATGCACTCCAGCATGGAGCATGAATGTTCCTGATCATACCCGTAAAAGCGCCACTGTGGCCAATCCCCTACAAGCTGGTTCCTGACTGCTGCAAGGTCCCTAGTCACCACTAGAAGCCACTAGATTCTGAAAACTTCAACCACCCTCCCTCCCAGTAAATGAGAGTTATCTTCCGAATGCTCAATCCTTTCCTCCCCTGCCAACCCCCCCAATAATCCGGGTCTGCTCCAAAACCTGGGTGGCTGGTGTGGTGCGAAGTGTGACTTCTAGTGCCTCAACCCTCAGTGCCATTGGGCCAGCCCCAGAGTAAGACATTTTGGGGGTTCTTGGACTCTCATATTGTCACCACCTCCACAACCAGCAGTGCCAGCACAAACACCCACCAGCACTGATGCCACATATGTCTCTGAGAAACATTTGGCCACACTAATGCACCCACCACTTGCACCAACTTCTCCTTTATGAGTACTACCAGCAGTACCAGCCCCTGATGAACCTGCATCAGAAGCACAGTAGTTACAGTACCTTTCTGAACATGTAAAGTACTCTCTTTGGACATTCCATGCAAATCCTCTTTTACCAGAGAATCTCTTTATGGGCATTTTTTTTAAAACAGTATGTGCAGATTTAGGATTTGGGAACTCAACACACAACGCACAACACAAGACTTTACTGAGCTACACAGACAGTATACAACTAAATATTTGGTAATTTAGAGGCACAAGGCATACTAAACACATTAGGGGGTGATTTGGTTGAAAACACCTTGAGCTCAATATTCAAAGTTTGCATGGGTGCTAACCAGTGTTTGCCTGTGTAAACTGGGTTTTGCACCAGATCCCGGTATTCAGAAGGGTTGGCTGCACCATGAAACAGGGTTTGCACCCACACAAACAACAATTGGTGGGGATATGCCACTGGAGGGGCAGGAATTGGAATATCACCGTAAGCTGATCTACAGTAGATTTGCTCCAGCAAACAAAGTTTCGTACGGTCCTTTTGTAAAGCCCAAATACTGCAAAACAAAACCCTCTCTTACTCTGTACAACCCTAGTGGCTGCCAAAAGTAATGAAATCAACTAATCAGTTGACTGTGGGGGGAAACACATCCATCACCTGTGGTCCATGGCACCCCCTCTCCAGTAGCCAACCCATAGTAAAAAAAAAAAAAAAAAGAACACCCAGGTGCCTAGGGCCTCCCAATTGCCAACCCATAGTAAACAATAAAACACTCCCTGGTGCTAGTAGTCCCTTCCCCCTCCAATCAGCAGCTCTTAGGAAAACTAAAACCCACCCTGATACTTGTGGTCCCACCTCCCTTTGATTGCAAACCTGTAGAAAAACATACAACCCTCCCTGGTGTCCAGTGGTTCCCCTTGAGCATGGATCCATGGTACTGCCAGTCACAATTTTGTAATCTCTGGAGTCTAATGCACTCCCCAGTGGCACCAAACATCCCCCTAGTCACCTTACTGGTATCCTGGGTGCCACAGGTGTGCATACGGTGACCAGTGCAGCCCTCCTCACACCTCCTCAGCCAGGCACTGTATGTCCAAGCATGGAGCATACATCTTATTTCTCCTAGAAATAAGATACGTGGTCCCCTCCAGGACATACAATGGGCAGACAAAGAGATGTAAGTAGGGCTTTGCTGGTTGCCGTATGCACACCTGTAGCACTGAGGATACTGGTAATGTGATTTGGAGGTGGTTGCTCAGTACTGTGGTGAGGAGGGGCCAATTAAATGCCAGGGATTACAGAATTGTGACTGGCAGTACCATGGACTGGTGCAAGGGGGCACCACTGGATGAGAGGGAGGATTGTAAGTTTTCCTATAAGCCGGAGAATGAAGGGTGGGGGGAACACTAGCGCCAGGAGGGTTTTAATTTTCCTATGTGCTGACGATAGGAGAGAGAGGGGAACAGTAGCACCAGTGAGTATTTTTTTTCACTATTACAGGCCGGAGAGCAGCGGGTAGGAAAACCCCTAGTCACCAGAAATATTTACTCATGTCTTGGACATGGGAAGGGAGGGGCTGCACTCTGCCTCTGCTAACCATGCAAATGGGCATACAAATGGCCCCTTAGTGCCTTGCATACCGAATGAGCTCATTTGCATATGCCCCTTTAAAAATTGCAGATAGCACTCCAGCACTATCCACTCTCGAGGCCCACTTTAAGCTATGTCTAGGCAGTGCTACTTGACTTAGCACTGCACCGACAAGACCCTATATTCAGTCTGATAGTACTGGTGCACTATCCAACTGCATATTGCATCCTCGGACACCAGGGTAATTGTAAAGCATAGTACAAACTTTTATAATCTGCTTTTGCTTTTCTGAATATTGGACCCTGTTTGTTTAAAATGGTTTAAAGGTTTTGGGGCACAGAGATTCAAAGCAGACTTAACACCAACTTTCTCTTCATAAGACTGCACTGAATTCAGCATACACATGGCAATACAGCTCATTGCAGCACCATGTAACCTGCAATACTATGGATCATTGCAAACTTCGCCTTGAGGGAGCACAATTCTCAAGCAAAGTTATCAAATTCACCATTCACAAAGTTCTAAGATGTGAAGCTGAACTTAGCATTGTAGATTAACTTTGCAAATGTGGTCAAATTTGTGAATTTCTCCATGGGCCGAAGTTTTTTAGCTTCATCCACCACTTCTAGTTAAACTGGACTTAGTAGCCATTAGTGAGACATGGTTCACCAGTAACCATACTTAGGAGACTTCAGTACCCGGCTATGTACTGTACTGTTCAGAAGAAACTGAAGTGCAAAAAGGTGTGTGTGGGGGGGGGAGTGGCCCTTTATGTCAATGAAAATATCAAAGCTACAGAAATTCGGAATACACATAAAGAGCCAGAAGAACTGTGGGTCACCCTGGAAACAGGAAATGGGACAGCCATACAAACTGAAGTTCTCTACAGGCCTCCAGACCAGGGGATGGCATAGACAAATTACTGTTAGAAGATATACAAAACTTGACAGCTAAAGGGGAGGTCCTGGGAATGGGAGACTTCAACATGCCAGACACAGATTGGTCAATACCAGCAGGAACATCTGCCAGAACTAGACACATGGTGGATTCCCTGCAGGGGGAGGGCCTCAAACAACTGGTACAACAGCCCACAAGAGACAGAGCAATCCTAGATCTAGTACTGGCTAACAGGGAAAGGATCACAGATCTCCAGGTAGAATGTCACCTGGGGGCCAGTGACCATCACATGGTATGGTTCAATTTGGCCACTAGAACTAAATCATCCCATTCCAAGGCAAAAATATGGGACTTCAGAGGAGCTGACTTTGATAACATGGCCAGCAGAGTTAAGCTAGCCCTGACAAAAAGAAATACAGGTGAGGGGGATTCAGGCAAAGAGGGCAAGCATTAAGGATGTAATACCTGAAGCAACATCCCATTGTGCTGGAGAGAAAAGCAAGAGCAAAAGAAGGAGTAAACCACTTTGGTTGTCAAAAACAGTAACAGAAAAGGTCAGAGCGAAAAGACTGGACTTCAAGAAATATAAAGGAATGCAGCAGGACAGAGATAGGGAGACATACTAAACTTCCTTAAGGGAAACAGGGAAGGCAGTAAGGCAGGCAAATGCCCATACAGAGGAAACACTAGCATGAACAGTAAAAGAAGGAGACAAGACTTTTTATAGATAATGAAAGGAAAAAGTCCAGAGGTGGTATTACTAAGATCAAAGGGGATAAGGGGGATTGTGTGGAGGAGGACCAAGGGAAAGCATCAATCCTATATAAATACTTCGGCTCTATATTTACTGAGGAGATGAAAGGGCAGGAACCACAGCTCAGCACCATGGACACAGGGGGTAGGAAGGTGTGCACAAGTTTCTTCACAAAATAAAGGGTCCTACAAGGGCTCAGGGTGGACAAGGCAATGAGATCTGATGGTGTACATCCCAGGGTGCTAAAGTAGCAAAGGTTGGAACTCGCAGAGCCATTATCAGAACTGTTTAGTGAATCTCAGAGCACAGGAAACATTCCAGAAGACTTGAGAAGGGCTCATGTGATCTTGCTCTACAAGAGTGGTAGCAGGAAGGAGGCAGGGAACTACAGACCAGGCAGTCTTACCTCAGTAATGGGCAAGATTATGGGGGCACGCCTTAAGGAAAGGATAGTGTAACAATTGGAATCCATAGGAGCACAGGATCCAAGACAGCATGGGTTTATAACAGGATGGTCCTGTCAAACTAATCTCGAAGATTTCTTTGACTGAGTAACCAAAGTGGTGGACCAAGGGGATGCAGTTGATATTGTCTACCTTGACTTCAGCAAAGCTTTCAATACTGTTCCAAATAGAAGATTGATTAATAAGCTGGGTAGGCTCAGGGTGGGTCAGACGTTGGTCAACTGGGTGGCAAACTGGTTGGCAGGCAGAAAACAGAGTGGTGGTAAATGGAATACAGTCAGAAGAAATGCAAGTCACAAGTGGGATACCTCAGGGATCAGTCCTGGTGCCAGTCCTCTTCAATATCTTCATCAGTGACATTGCAGATGGACTAGCGGGTAAGGCATTTCTGTTTGCAGATGATACCAAGATCTGCAACAGAGTAGATGATCCAGATGGGATGGGCAGAATGAGAAGATATCTGGATAAACTGGCAAAATGGTTGAAGAGTGGCAACTGGGGTTTAACACAAAGAAGTGTAAGATCATGCTCATAGGGAAAAGAACCCTGCAGCCACTTATAAGTTGAGAGAGGGGTTACTGGCGATCACAAGGGAAGAAAGAGATTTGGGCATCATCATCACAGATGACCTGAAATCATCCAAGCAGACCACTAAAGCAGTACGTAAGGCTAGAGGGATGTTGGGGTGTATTACTGTAACAGGGGTATCGCAAGTCGTAGGAGGGGGTAATAATCCCTCTTTACAAGACACTGGTTAGGCCCAATCTGGAGTACTGTATGCAGTACTGGAGGCCACACCTGCACAAGGGCGTTAACAAAATGGAGGTAGTCCAGAGAAGGGCAACCAAAATGGTGCAGGGACTGCATCAGAAAACATATGAGGACAGATTAATGGAGCTCAATATGTATACCTGGAGCAAAGGCAGGAGAGAGGTGATATGACTGAAACATTCAAACATCTTAAGGGCATTAAGAATGTGAATGAATCTAACATGTTTCAATATAAGAGGACACAGCATGAGATTAGAGGGATGCCAATTAAGGGGTAATGTGAGGAAGTTCTTTTTCACAGAAAGAGTGGTAGATGCATGTAACGGCCTACCCCAGGATGTGGTGGATATGAATAAAGTGCAGGACTTCAAACAAGCATAGGATAGGCATAATGGAGCAATACAGATGAGTTTGAATAGATAGGCCATTAACAGAGTACAGGCCAATGGCACATTCATAAATTAGAAAAAAATGGGATAGCCATCTGTACCGGTGGCCTGCTGGGGTCGTGGGTGGGGGTACTACCTGACGGGGGATGGGGGGTCTACTAGACACCAGAGAAATGAGGAATTTGTTTTTATTTTATACATTTGGCAACAAGGGAATGGGGGGTATTGCTGATGGTCTTGGGGGATACTTCATTCTGAACCGGTGATCGGCCAGGGGTGGGACCACTAGACACCAGGGAAATGAGGATTTCTTTTTTAATTTTATACATTTGGGAATGGGGGATCATGGATATTGCTGAGGGTCTGGGGGGGTTCTTCATTTTGGACCGGCAAGCAGCTGGGGGTGGGACCTCTAGACACCAAGGAAATGAGGATTTTTTTTTTATTATTTTATACATTTGAGAATAGGGGTATTGCTGAGGGTCTAGGGGGTGGGATTCTTCACTTTAGACTGACAATTGGCCAGGTGGGTGGGACAACTAGACACCAGTGCTAAAATATGTATTTAATGCTGACCAGGAGGGTGTAAAAGGTTTTTTTTCCTTGTGCACCGCTGAATACCAAATACCAGTCAAACAGTAGTCCTGAATATTTGGATAACCCATTATTCATGGTATTTAGAAAATACTGTTCGGTATTTGCACAGCCCTGTTATAGACCCCCCTTCTTGTGTGTTTTTCATACAGTATAGCAGGCTGTTCTGCTGTATCTTGCCAGCCTTGACATTCATCTTAGCAACATACTGGGGCATAAGTTCCTTTTTTTATCCTCTTACGTATTGTCTCTTAACTTCCTAATATAAATTTAAACTGAGACACTTAAGCTAGCTTCCATATTTGCTATCAAGTTTCTAATTATTTATGTAATTCTCCTAGGAAGCTACAGTGCTTGTAAGATGATGCACAAATGGATGTCATGGGATTTTTAACTAACTTTTAATTCCCATTGTTTTACCTTCTTCAACTTTTGTTTGTAAAAGGTGTTCTTTATCTGAGAACATAGCTTGTTGCATTTTAGGGCCTGTAACCAGAATTATAAATCAACTATAGCTATTTTTACTGTAATGAGTTGATGTTGACACTGTGACTTACAATGACAATTATATATTTGAAGGCACTGTGGTTAAGTGGTTAGAGAACTGTCTGGGAACCAGAAGATGACAGGCTCATCTCTCACTAAATTCAAATACTCACTGTATGAACTTGGGCAGGTCATTTAACCTCCAAGAGCCCCAGGCTGTCCTGCTATGGAAATTTTGCAGAAGCAGGACCCCACTGGAGACAAGCTGTCACATATCAACTGAACTATCCTGGAGGTAACCCGTCACATGAGCAAGGGAATATGGACGATTCATATGCGCTAGTAGAGAAGAGCGACTGGAATGTGAGTGACCATCACTAAATGCCGACAGTTATTTTAGCGATGCTGTGGGAGGCTAGGAAGGAAGGGGCTGATGAGGTGATGTTTGTAAGGGAAAACTGTGAGGGCAGAATCAAGCCAGCAGCATGGCTCAGAGGGTAGGAGAGCTGCCTGCGAGTATGGAAACCCTAGGTTCAGGATGGGATGTGGGCACTGTGCAAATTTGCTGGAAGCATATTTTTTTGTCTTAGCTGTCCAACACGTTCCGGAGTTGGTTATTTAATAGTGGGGGGTGTAGGGGTGATGCCACTCATGCGAGGGTGTGGGGGGTATAGTCCCTCACATAAAACATATTAATACATCAGCTGCCAAAGCTAGAGTATGCACCGGTTGGTGTTTGTGAGAGACGCCATTATGCTGATCTCCGTATTAGTTTGGGGCAATTTCTAGTTATGGTTATGTATTTTGGTGCAGCTGTTACCACATAGTACCATCCTGGGTAAATCAATTGTAAAACTACATAAAAATAAATTGTGCAGCCGGCCTGGTGATGCTGAGGGTTGAGGCGCTGGATGCCACATCTCATGCCACTCCGGTGACCTGGGTTCGGGAATGGACTCGGGATGCTGGGGCTTGGCAGAGGAAGGAGAGGACTGAGGATCAGGAGGACTGCTCTCCTCTTCTGGGGAGGGTTGGGGTGCTTGCCTCGCTCTGTAGCAACCCCCAGCAGAGACCAGAAGCACTGCAGAGCAGCACTGTAGACTGACTAAGAAAATGAGGGAAAAATGGCATCTCAGCCAACAGGATGATGGTCGTCTGGACCCTTGCAGCCACAGAGCCCCCGGACAGCCGGAAATTACCTCAGCAGCACCCAAGGCCAACAAAGGTAAGCCTCAAGCCACATTCTTAATGGAAGGAGAGGACCCATCTGACGAAGGGATACATTGGGTTACCTTGCAGAGTGGCTGCAATATGAGGCTGGAGTTGGCAGGGGTTCAAGGGGGAGGTGAGAGAGTCCCTGGCAGCCTGAAGAAGAGGTCGGTCAAGACATTGAGGAGAAGGAAAAACAAATAATGCAAAAATAATAAATAAATTGTGATATTTGCTTTTTCACTCCACCCTCTGTAGAAGCCATAGAGCAAGGCAAAGCAATGAGGAGTGTTGTTCTGTCTTTGAGAAAACGTAGGGCCCTATATTCAAAGGTCATGCTGAGTGAAGTGCAGGGGCAATGTGCTCACCCAACTGTATATGGAAAACAAAAGGAGGTACTTTATATTGGAAACTGCATGCTAAAGCTCTGTGCAGAGCTAACAGGTTTCCTGTATACTTCCTGTGAGCGCTGCAGCAAGCATCACACTCTCCTTTGTGTGAGCACAAACCACAGATATGACCACAAGCAAAGGCCTTACCTCTCAACTGCTATGAATTTTCTACACTATGAATTTTACACTCAAATTTTCCTTTGATCTATGAAGGTTTACTTATGTTCCTCGGATGTTAGAGCTAGGTCAACAACAAATAAATAAATACATTTCTAGTCACACAAACTACTAAAGCATTGAACTAACTTGATAGAAACATTCCTTAACACTTAGAAACATAGAAACATAGAAACATAGAAACATAGAAGTTGACGGCAGATAAGGACCGCAAGGCCCATCCAGTCTGCCCATTTCTTTTTCTACCTTATAAATGTGCCATTGGCCTTTGCTCTGTCAGTGACCTATCTATTCATAGTCATTTGTGTTGCTCCCTTATGCCTAACCCATGCCTGTTTGAAGCCCTGCACTGTATTCATAGCCACCACTTCTTGTGGTAAGCCATTCCATGCATCTACCACCCTTTCTGTGAAAAGAATTTCCTCACACTTCCCCTTAATCGGCTTCCCTCTAATCTCATGCTGTGTCCTCTTGTCCTGCTATTTTTCTTATATTTAAACATGTTAGACTCTTTCACCTTGTTTATGCCCTTAAGGTGTTTGAATGCCTCGATCATATCACCTCTCCTCCTCCTTGCTCAAGGGTATACATATTGAGCTCCGTTAATCTGTCCTCATATGTCTTCTGATGCAGTCCCTGCACCATTTTGGTTGCCCTTCTCTGGACTGCCTCAATTTAGTTAATGTCCTTTTGAAGGTGTGGCCTCCAATACTGCACAGTACTCCAGATGGGGCCTAACCAATGTCTTGTACAGAGGATTATTACCTCCTCTTACGACTTGTGATACTCACTAATACACTCCCAACACCCCCTAGCCTTACCTACTGCTTTAGAGGTCTGCTTTGATGATTTCAGGAACAGTGATGTGATGATGCCCAAGTCTCTTTCTTCCTTTGTGACTGCTAGCAACTCCCCTCCCAGCCTATAAGTGGCTTCAGGGTTTCTCTTCCCTATGTGCATGATTTGCACTTCTTTGCATTAAATCCCAGTTGCCACTCTTCTGACCATTCTGCTAGTTTATCCAGATCTCTTCTCATTCTGCCCACCCCATCTGGATCATCTACTCTGTTGCAGATCTTGGTGTCATCTGCAAACAGACAAGCCTTACCCTCTAGTCCATCTGCGAGGTCACTAATGAAGATGTTGAATAGGACTGGCCCCAGGACTGATCCCTGAGGTACCCACTTGTGACTTGCATCTCTTCTGACTGTATACCATTTACCACTCTGTTTCTGCCAGTCAACCAATTTGCCACCCAGTTGACCAACTTCTGACCCACCCCGAGCCTACCTAGCTTATTTATCAATCTTCTATGTGGAACAGTGTCAAAAGCTTTGCTGAAGTCAAGGTAGGCGACATCAACTGCTCCCCCTTGGTCCACCACTCTGGTTACCCAGTCAAAGAAATCTATGAGATTAGTTTGACAGGACCTTCCTTTTGTAAACCCATGCTGTCTTGGATCCTGTGCCCCTATGGATTCCAGGTGTTGCACTATCCTTTCTTAAGAGTGCCTCCATAATCTTGCCCACTACTGAGGTAAGACTGACCGGTCTGTAGTTCCCCGCTCCTCCTGCTACCACTCTTGTGGAGCGGGATCACATGAGCCCTTCTCCAGTCTTCTGGGACCTCTCCTGTGCTCAGAGACTCACTAAACAATTCTGCTAATGGCTCTGCTAGTTCCTCCTTTAGCTCCTTAAGTACCCTGGGATGTATGCCATCAGGTCCCATTTCCTTATCCACCCTGAGCTTAGCAAGCTCTTGTAGGACCCTTTCTTTTGTGAAGGGAGTAGTGCTCACCTCCCTCCCCCCTGTGTCCATGATGCTGAGCTGTGGGCCCTGCCCTACCTTCTCTTCAGTAAATACTGAGCAAAAGTATCTATTTAGGATAGATGCCTTTACAGGGTCCTCCTCCTCACATGCTCCCTTTTCTCCATTAAGCTTAGCAATACCCCTCTGGACTTTCTCCTTTCACTAATGTATCTATAGAAAGTCTTGTCACCTTCTTTACTGTTCGTGCTAGTGTTTCCTCAGTTTGGGACTTTGCCTGCCTTACTGCCTTACCTGCTTCCTTAGGGCAGTTTGCAGCCTCCTATCTTCATCCCGCTGTGTTCCCTTATATTTCCTGAAGGCCAGCCTTTTGGCTCTGACCTTTTCTGCTACTGTATTTGAGAACCAAAATGGTTTCCTTCTTCTTTTGCACTTCCTTTTCTGTCTAACACAATGGGATGTTGCTTCAAGTATTGCATCCTTAATGCTTGCCCACTTTGCCTGTACCTCCTCACCTGTGTTTCTTTTTGCCAGGGCTAGCTTAACTCTGTTGGCCATCTTATCAAAGTCAGCTCCTCTGAAGTCCCATATTTTTGCCTTGGAATGGTATGATTTAGATGTAGTAGCCAAATTGAACCATACCATGTGATGGTCACTGGCCCCAGGTGACCTTCTACCTGGAGATCTGTGATCCCTTCTTTGTTAGTCAGTACTAGATCTAGGATAGCTCTGTCTCTTGTGGGTTGCTGTACCAGTTGTTTGAGACCCTCCCCTGCAGGGAATCCACTATGAGTCTAGTTCTGGCAGATGTTCTGCTGGTATTGACCAATCTGTATCTGGCATGTTGAAGTCTCCCATTATCAGAACCTCCCCTTTAGCTGTCATGTTTTGTGTATCTTCTAACAGTAATGTGTCTATGTCCTCCCCCTGGTCTGGGGGCCTGTAGACAACCCCAGTTCTTATGGTTGTCCCATTTCCTGTTTCCAGGGTGACCCACAGTTCTTCTGGCTCCTTATGTGTATTCTGAATTTCTGTAGCTTTGATATTTTCATTAACATACAACATACTTAATGTAAGGAGCCCCACCATTCTTAGAAATTTGATACTAATCCTTATAATATGAACCTGCTACACATTTTAGCCATTTGCTTAAATTTTGAAGACTGGTAATATGCATTTTAATGCTGCGATATTGAGAGGTACTGTATTTACTGTTTGAGCCATGCTTTTTGTAAGGCACACACACCTTTATGCTGAAGCATATCTCTCAGCTGTCTCTGGATTTTAGGAACATTCCTGATTTTGTCACAGAAAGTTTCTCTGTCCCTCTTAAATCTGGCATTTCTGTCAATAATGACTGAGGATTTTAATAAGATATTTTCTACTAGTTTAATAGTTTAGTTTTTGCTGCGAAAATGCTTTTTAGCAAAGGCTTTGCCAGCAGCTCAATGGGTGGAGCAACCAGCCATGCCCATTGACTGAGCTATTTAAGACAGCTCTCTCCAGTGTCACTCAGAAGCATTATTTATTTGCCCCACCATCCTCCCCTGCTCCTCCAAGAAACATGTCTCTCTACTCGGGGTTCCTTCCTAAGGTACATTTAGTATAAAGGAATTTGTCCCCATAGTACCTGCAGGGATAGAACCCTCTACAAGATGGTTCCTTTGCCTTCATGGTAGCCCAACCAGATGGTAGTTCCTCATGGAACAGAGAGTGTGAATTAACAAAGTATTCCAATTACAATCAGCAACATATTCTTTCAAATACCTTCAGACTCGGTAAAGTCACACACTCACAACTTCTCACTGAGTTGCATAAGTCCACTGAAATACTAAACAGCATATTGTATGCAGTTTTTGGAGTATTACTGTTTTTAACTAATATAATTTTCAATTCACTGCAAAGAAGTGCAAAATCATGCACTTGGTGCACAGAAATCCAAGGGAGGAGTACAAGATGGGGGGATACTGATGGACACCAGTCAAGAGCGGGACCTGGGGATAATAATATCTGATAACCTAAAGGGTAATCAAACAATGTGAAATGGCTATGTTGGGGGGGAAGTGGGATGCAAGGGAGCATAGGGAGAGGTATCACCAGCAGAAAAAAAGTGGTGGTTATGCCACTGTACAGATCACTAATAAGTGCTCATCTGGAGTATTGTGTCCAGTTCTGGAGGATGCATCTCCAGAAGGGCATAGTTAAAATACAGTAGAGGCAGTCCAGAGAAGGGCAACAAAAATGGTGTAAGGACTACATCAAAAGTCATATGAGGAAAGGCTAGAGGACCTCAATATGTACTCCCTGGAGGAGAGGAGAGAGAGGAAGGATATGATAGAGACATTCAGGTACATCAGAGGTATAAGCATTTACAGGAGGGTAGCACCTTTCAGAAAAGAAGGTGTACAGGAACATGGAGGCATGATATGAAGCTAGAAGGGGGTCTGCTGAGGGGCAATATGAGGAAATACTTTTTCACAGAATGAGTAGTGGATGCTTGGAACATCCTCCCTGCAGAGGTGGTGTGGGAGAAACCAGTAGGGGAATTCAAAAATGCATGGAGTAGACATAAGAGTACTTTAGCAATTGGGAAGAGAGGGTAAACTGCAGATCAACTAGGGTCTGCAGTAATGCATTAGATAAGGAAAGGGGCAGATTAGGTGAGTCACAAGGTCCTTATCTGCCGTCGCCTTCTGTGTACCTGTGTAAAGATGTGTCCCTCATTTAGTCATTTGTTCTTAATATGTTTAAGCCCTGTCCCTGATTTGTGAAGCAGGAAGCTGAGAAGTATGTGCTGAAGTAGCAATCTGTGATCATTAAATGCTGATGATCCCACTTAATGTGCATGACCCAGCTACCTCCTTTCTATGCTAATGAGCAAACTGGTGCCCGAGTGGGACAGGCTGCAGCTCAGGCAGAACACCAGGAGGAAGGAGCTACTGGTATAACTAAAACTTCTCTACTGGAACTAAGAACTAGAACCCTAGTACTGGGACCTTCAATTCAGGGTAAAAAAAAAGTGTGTTTGTCAGAGGTAGTTGAAGTAAATTGTTATCTGTTATCTGTGTACTTATCTAGGTGCTTGTCACAGGTGTCAGAGGGGAACTGTTATCTGTGAAATTAACTAAGTGTAGAAAGATTTGCAAAGTAGGGGGAGTGGCTTAGCTAGAAGGAGCCCAGTTAAAACCAGATTTAAGCACTGCCCTAGATAGCTTTGCCAAAGAACAGACAGACAGAACACCAGGAGGAAGGAGCTACTGGTATAACTAAAACTTCTCTACTGGGACCGTATTACCCTCCTTCCGTCCCCTCCGCTCCCCCACCCTAAACCAGTTCTACTTTTATAGGCACAGGATTTAACTGACAACAGGAACTTCCTGTTTGGGAGCTGGAAGTGAGTGATCACAGAGCCACCAAAGACTCACCATCCTAGAAGGGCAAGAGTAGCTCTCCATCCCCCCCTAGCTGCTGGAGGTCTGACTCTGAGCAAGTAAGGAGACTACTGAGAAATATAGAAACTTCTTGTCTCAGAACAGGAAGATCAGGAGCTAAAAGGGCACAGAGGCAGTAAGTAAGTATGGGAAGAAAAAATAAATAAAATAAACAAACAAACAGGGGAAAGAGTAAGTATTCCAAACAACAGTTAGGGAGCCAGTAAAAAGACATGATAGGAGTGGTGCAGTGCAGTGGCTGTGGAGCAGCAGTCTTCCGGGAGATGTTCTGGAGGATGCAGTGTTGTCCCATCCACAGGCACATCTTTGGGCTGAGGGAGGAGGCTGCTCATCTCCAGGCTGAGTTGGCCGGGATTTGTGGGACCTCCACTCCCACCCAGGGACAACCAGGGTCACTGTTGTTGCCTCAGAGGTTGCCAAGAAAGAGGAGCGATTGGACCACAGTGGGCTCAGGGAGGGTGAGGGTGGTGGAACAGAGGCGCATCCCTCCAGTTGTACCTTTCCACAATTTCTATGCCATTCTGGAAAAGTGTGGTTCCTCTATGGAGGCATCCACAGTGGAGACCAAGGAGGATATTGGGAACCTCAACAAAGAAGACCCACAGAAGGGTGGCATGGGACCCTACAGGGGAAGGAACAACTCCTGGTGGGGGACTCCATTGTTAGGAAGGCAGAACTAGGGGAGGAAGGGGAAGGGAAGGTAAGGTGCCTGCCTGGCACCATGGCTTGGAGGGACAGGGAGTGAATCCTCAGGATCACAGGAGCAGCTGCACAGCAGAGGGAGCTGGATGTCATTGTCCAGCTAGGGACAAATGACCTGGCTAAGAAAGGGATCAGAGCAGTGGAAGAAGTGTTTGTGGAGATGGGGAGGGGCCTTAGACAAATAGCACACACGGTAACCTTCTCGGAGGTGCTGCCTGTCTATGGCATGGATGAGGCTAGGATCCTCCACACCATGGGATTCAATCAGTGATTGAAAAACTGGTGAGAGCTCAGGAATTTGGATTCACTGGGGACTGGAGGTCCACCTGGATGGATGCAGGCCTATACTGGAATCATGATCTGCATCTGTCCAGGAGGGGAACCAGGATCCTAGGTGATAGGTTTAAATACTTCATTGGCAAGCATTTAAACTAGCCAAGGGGGGGGATGCACTGAAAAGGAACAGAGAAATCCTACCCCCCCCAAAAAAAATCAGGGTACTAATTGAGGTAGACACCAACATAGAGATGTCAATAGGGAGAAGCACAGGGGCAAATGGAGAATGTGACAAACACAATAAGGACAGGGATGGGGCCAAAAGTGGTAAGGCCATCAAGAAAAGGAGGATAATGAGTACCAATGCCTGTAGTCTGGGCAACAAGCTCCCTGAACTGGTGGCCTTGATGGAAGAAGGATACCTGGATATTGTAGCAGTCATAGAAACATGGTACACAGAGAACCATGACTTGGACATTAACATACCAGGGTACACAACCTACAGGAGAGACAGGGAGGGCAGAAGAGGGCGGAGCAGCTCTCTATGTAAGGGAAGGGATAAAAGCAACTGAACAAAAGAGTAAACAGGGAGGAAAGGAGGCACTGTGGGGCACCTTAGAGACTGGAAATTGTACCACAATCTGCACAGGGGTTATATACAGACCCCCATGTCAGAGGGGAGGGAAGGGACAAGGATATGATAGAAGGCATACTTAGGACGACAAAGAAAGGGAAGATACTGTTGATGGGGGACCTTAATATGCCAGATGTTAACTGGAGCACCTTTACTGCAGCCACTCCAAAAGCAGGGCCATTCTTGATGTCCTTCAGGTGGCATGCCTCAGACAGCTAGTTTTGGAACCTACTCATGAGGGAGCAAACTTAGACCTCGTACTCTCAAATAGGAACAGTGAGAGGATGTCAGATCTTGAAGTGAGTAGCCATTTGGGAACAAGTGACCACCAAGCAGTGTGGTTCACAATAAACTCAGCTACAAAGTCAAGCCATACAAAAGTGAGGGTTCTGGACTTTAGGAGGGCTGATTTTGGCAAGGTGGGAGAGTGCCTTCGAAAAGCACTAGCAAACAGTCTAGAAGGAGGTGTGGAGCAACAATGGGGAAATATCAAAACTGCCATCACAGAGGCAACAAGCCTTTGTGTAAAGCAAATAAACAAATCAAAATGAAAGAAAAAGGCTCTATGGTTCTCAAAAGAAGTGGCGGTGAAGGTTAGGGTGAAAAAGAAAGCATTTAGGAAGTATAAGGAAATACAGAAGAAGCAAGACAGAGAACTGTATCAGTTAAGGCAGAAGGAAGCAGGGAGGGTAGTCAGAATAGCAAAGGTGCAAACTGAGGAAAAGATACCCAACTTGGTTAAGAAGGGTGATAAAACCTTCTATAGGTATATCAGGGAGCGTAGAAAGACAAAGGGAGGGATAGTGAGGCTGAATAGAATGGATGGTGGGTAGGCAGAAAGTGACAGTGAAAAAGCAGGGATATTGAATGAATACTTCTGTTCAGTACTCACAAAAGAGGAAGTGGGGCAGGTGCCTAACCCAATTAACAGAAGCACTCGGGGGGGGGGGTGATCCCAGTCCTTTCACAAAAGAAAGGTTCTGAAAGAACTCCTAAAACTGAAGGTGGACACAGCAATGGGGCCAGATGGAATTCACCCCAGAATTCTAAAAGAATTAAACAGAGAACTAGTGACACCACTGACTACCCTTTATAACAAATCATGGGAAGATCATGTGGTACCTGAGCACTGGAAGAAGGCTGATGTGATTCCCCTTCACAAAAGTGGGAGCAAGACAGAGGCAGGAAACTAAGGACCTGTCAGTTTGACCTCTGTGATAAGGAAAGTAATGGAATCACTTCTGAAGGAAAGAACTGTTGAGTACCTAGAGGCCAGTGGGGCACAGGACCCAAGGCAGCATGGTTTCACAGTGGGAAGGTCATGTCATATGAATCTAATTGATTTCTTTGACTGGGTGACCAAAGTAGTAGACCAGGGAGGAGCTGTGGACATGGCCTACCTAGACTTTAGCAAGGCATTTGACACAGTCCCACACAAAAGATTAATAGTCAAATTAACCAGCCTTGGAGTGGGTCCCAGGGTGATAGCCTGGGTAAAACACTGGCTGAACAACAGGACACAGAAAGGTAATTGTAAATGGAGTCCACTCGAAGAAAGAGGGGTTACTAGCGGGGTACCACAGGGTTCAGTACTGGATCCAGTCCTTTTTAATGTCTTTATAAGTGACATTGCAGAGGGACTGGAAGGAAAAGTATGCCTCTTTGCAGATGACACAAAGATCTGCAACAAGGTTGATACACAAGGAGGCGTGGAAAGGATGAGAAGGGACTTGGCAAGGTTGGAGTAATGGTCAGAAGTATGGCAGTTTGGATTCAATGCAAAGAAGTGCAAAGTAATGCACCTGAGAAACAAAACCCTTGAGAAGATTACACAATGGGAGGGGGGGAGGTAGTAACAACAGCAAAAATGGAAAGGGACCTGGGGGTAATCATATCAGGTGACCTTAAGGTTGGCAACCAATACAAGAAGGCAGTAGGGAGGGCTGGGGGATACTGGGATGAATAGGGAGAGGCATCACCAGCAGAAAACAGGAAGTTGTTATCCCCCTGTACAGACAGTTGGTGAGACCCTATCTGGAGTACTGCGTCCAGTTCTGGAGACCTCATCTCTGCAAGGACATAGGCAGGATGGAGGCAGTTCAGAGGAGGGCAACTAAAATGGTGCAGGGTCTGCAAGAGAAGCCATATGAGGAGAAGCTAAAGGAACTTAATATGTATACCCTTGAGGAAAGGAGGGAGATGGGGACATGATAGAAATGTTTAAGTACCTCAGTGGAATCAACAAAGTCCATGAGGGTAGCATCTTTCAGAAAAAGAGATGTGCAAGGACAAGGGGACACAATTTGAAGATAGACGGGGGATGGCTCAGGGGCAATGTGAGGAAGTATTTTTTCACAGAGAAGGTGGTGGACGCATGGAATAGCCTTCCTGAGGAGGTTGTAGGGTCTAAAACTGTGGGAGAATTCAAGAATGCATGGGACAAACATAAGGCAATTTTTGTGGGGAGCAGGAAGAAATACGTTGTTGGTTAAATAGGATCTGCAGCTTATCCTCTAGGTAGGGAAATGGGCAGACTATGTGGGCCAAGCGGTCCTTATATGCCGTCAAAGTCCACGTTTCTAGGTTAATTGAGAAAGCCCAAAAGTTGCTGGAGCTGCTTGTCATCTTGTCAGGTAGTTTATCCTGCTGTTTGTTCATCCTTCCTATATGTGGTTTCCTGAGAATGTTGTTTTGCAGCAGTGTCCGCTGGTGGCTGTTTACTTCATGGCGGAATTTTTCTATGATTTGGGGCAGTGTCTCTCAAATGACAGTGGCTATTCAGGTGAAGTAGAGTTTTGTGCAAGCACCCTTTGAATACACAATTGGAGTGAGAGCAATGGCTTTCCAGTGACTGGCCTCTTCTTCTGGCATTGTGGGAGTTTCCAGTCAGGACTGGTGTCTCCAGAAGCAATCCGTCTTAGTAGAGTAGGTACCTCTGAGCAGGGAGAAAGTTCTACCCAGTGGTGGATTCCCTTGGTGATAATGTTTGCTTCTCTTTAGCAGCTGTTCTGTATTAGCAGGCTCTGCTCTACCTAGGTGTTAGCAGGCTCCCATCTGTATATTCCCATTATAGCTGATCTACTGTAAAGTGCAGTCAGAAAAGAAAAAAAAAACTGTATATGTGAATATTTACTCTGTTTTATACCGTATATACTGGAAACACCATAGGTTTCATGTTTACATGTATTTTGTCATTTGTTTCAAGCTGTCTAAAAGTACATTGCAATTACCATGTAACTGACGTTTGTTACTCTCTGTTTTGTTCCCCTTCCCCCGAGCCTCATCTGGAAACAAGCTTCTGCTCATGGTGCCTTTCCCAGTTATCAAATTTTAAATAAATAAATAAATAACGTAGAGTTGAGCCAGGATTAGAGACTCTTCAGTGGTAGTTCATTAGTTAGAGGGAGACCATGACCCGTAGTGCCAAGCATTTTCACGTTAAATAACTAGTTTGGGTTCAATCTGTTTTTCCAGCCAAGACATTTTCTGAATTGGAAGGGGGTGTTTTGGGTTGGCAGAACAGAGAGAGGTGATCTGGCATTTGACTTGTGAATCTGGAGTTACAGGCCCCTTTTACTTCTTGCAGTTTCTTTGTGCACTCTGTCTGGACTCTCTTTTTGTTTAATTGCTTAACTGGATATTTGGAGGTGGGGGTGCAGCCTGGAGCTGGAATTGCAGAAGCTTAATTGTATTTTCCTTTTCTTGTTTGTTGTATGTGTAATGTGCTGGCTTTGGTTTGCACATCTACTGTATATGTGCTTTTTATTCTTTTTGAATTGTTTGAATTTCACCCACAACTTTGTCGGTTGTATTGCTCAAACAAACAGCAACAAACAACCATATCATTACCTGTCAATTCTCCATATATGTCATTATCAGGGCACATTGCTCCTCATCATGGGTGGATGCTGCAAGCTGAAGAGTACACAGAGCTGTCTAGTTCCGCATGTGAGAAGGGTGAGACATGGGGCTGCAGCACACCTCTTTCCACAGTGAAATCAATATAGTGTTCTGTTTAGACATGATATTTTGAACATTTATTCTGGTTTCAATCCCACTGATATGCACTGTAAGCTGTGTTAGAATATAAATCTATGTCAACTTTTGAATTACATGTAAGACTTGATGCAAATTTCATGCAATAAACTATACTGAAAATAATACAAATATAGTGCTCTGTTTAGGGATGCCAACATGTAATATTTAAGTGCTCATTCAAAGTCTGCTATACAGCTGTTGTATTATATGGAGGTCCATAGTTTAGGCAGGATACAAACCAAAGTACATCCCCACCTATCCACATGTAAGTAGTCCCTGACATCCAATGGCATCCCTTGTTCCGATATGCTGTAAATTGTGTCTGGTGTACAGTAACACACCTCCATCTCCATGTAAATTGCCCCTGATGTCCAGTAGCACTGCCCTCACTCTCACTGTGCCTGGTGTCTACTGGTACTTCAACCTACAGAACACCCTAGCCCCTCCCCAAGTCCCACAACAATGGTTGGCTCAAACCCTCCACTCACCACCTCAGGCAGCCACCATTTGACTCATACATACACTCCTATCCATATACCAGTTGCTATATCGATAAAGTAGTAGTGAGACATCTCTGACAATCACAGAATTAACCCAGGAAATTGGGATGAGGGAAGGGCTGCTACTGGATGCCAGGAACAATTTTTGTAAGGCTATGCCTCTGGTTTGGTAGGGCAGTTGACAACACTTGTCAAACAATGCCTTCCAACAATCATTGCTTAAGCTCACATGCCCAGGGATCATTTGGATGTTAGCTTTGGACTGCAGCTTTGCAACTGCTGGCTTTCTCCTGCTTGCCCTCTCACACTCATCTTACTTAGTCTGTCATGTTGCTGTGGCTCAGAACATCCCTGTTCTGGTTTTCATTTTGCTGTCTGTGTTCCTTGGTGGCCTTGCTGCTCCATCTATCTGTTCAGCCTCCACTGATGAACCACTCTGTGCTGACTGCTTCACCCTTTCTGCCTTCTAGTGCAAGTCCATTTTCTTTCAAGCAATGGTTCATTTCTCCTGTGAGTCAGTGTTATTCTGTGGTGTTCCATCCTCCTGTGATGTACTATTCCCCCGTTCCGACTGCATTTTGTTTGGTCCCTTGCATCCATCAGCCTTATGGCTTGGATTGGCTGCTCTGATCCTGTTTGGTCCCACATGTCCTCCTCCACCCTTACTGCCTCTTACCCCAAGGGTGTACCAGCCTCCTGCTGTCCCTGCTGTCCTGCCTGTTTCTTCCCAATCATCTGCCTCCAAGTTTTCTGGTCAGCCTTTCTGCTGGCTCTTGCTGCATTTGCCAGGGCTGCATTCAGCTTCTACATTACAAGTCATATTAAACTGTTCCTCCAGCTCACTGGGTAAGCATGCTGCAACTGGTTACTTAAAGAGCTGGCAACACCATTCAGGCAGGCAACTCATTTGGAAGTTGTCTGCCCGATTTGCTAAATAAACTTGTGCTTCATTTTTGTTTTTTTGTTTGAATAAATACTTAAATTTTAACTTACAATGCACGGCATGTACCTTCCATGTACAAACCAAGCAGCCATCTCAGCACTGCAGCCCCACCCTGAAAATCAACTTTTTGATGATGTAAGGTCTGGAACAGAGCTGCAGGTGCTCTATACAGTAAGTAATAGGATGGGAATAAGATTGGGGAGGGGGGGGACTGTCTAAATATACTAACATTATCTTTGATGGCGGTTATACATATATGGGGAAATTATATATAGGTTCAAGTTTCAAGTACCTAGGAGTAATACTGGACACAACCATGTCTTTCATCGCCCATATTGACCATGTAGCGAAAGCAGTTAACACCAGGCTGCAACTCCTGTACCAGCATAGACATTGCCTCATCCCAAATGCCTTCCACCTTGTGATCACCAGTTCTGTTCCCTCCATTACTGACTATGGTCTCATCACTTACTGAGCTGCATCTGATAGTACTCTTATGAGAATACATACTGCCCTAAAAAAATCTTGCAGATTAGCTACCGGAGCTCCTAGACTGACTCATACATGCAACTTGTATGCTCAGTCTGGTTGGCTCAACCTAAAGTGTCACATTACCTACCAGACTTGCCTATTTGCCAAGAAAATCTGCCTTGGACTAACTCTCCCAGCCCTACGAAACCTCTTCTCCTGGACCGCCAACCCCACCTTATAGAGGCATGACTAATCAGATATTTCAAGTTCCTCTGTGACGTATCTCCTCTGCTCAATGCTCCTTTAAGTTTAGGACTTCTCACTGGCTTTAACGTACTCCCCCCACTGCACGTGAACTTTCAAAGCTTGGACCTTATAAACTCAACCTCCATTACCCTCTCACTAACTCCAACAACTGTTCTTGTACTGACTAGAACCTACCCCCTCTACCTGCCCTCCTGTCTCCCTCCTCCTCTCTCTGCTTCTCCTGCCCTTACCTTCCCACCCCTATATCTCCTACCTCTTCACCACCCACCTCACCATTCCTAACAAAGCCTCCCAGGCTGCTTAATACCTCCTTCCTGCTCAGCAATTATTGTTACTCTTGTAATTTGGAGCAGCACTGAAACCCTGAAACTACTTACAATGTTTACCTGTGTATGCATCGTGTTTGTACTGTACTCATTTTATTGATGTGGAACCTTTGTAAATGAACCCTGGGTTCAAAGGTGTTGTAATCTGAGAATTAATAAATAAATAAAATAAATATCACCCCCATGCATGTATAACTGCCAGCAAAGATAATGTTAGTACATTTAGACAGCCCCCCTCATCCAATCCTATTCTTGTCCTATTACTTACTATATAGAGCACCTGCAGCCTCGTTCTAGACCTTACATCATCAAAAAGCTGATTTTTGAGGTGGGGCTGCAGCGCTAAGATGGCCGCTTGGCTCGTACACAGAAGGTACAAGCTGTGCATTGTAAGTTAAAATCTGAGCATTTTTGCTGAAAAAAAGAATTGCAGCATAATTTTATTTGCTAATCAGGCAGGCAACTTCCGAATGAGTTGCCTGCCTGAATCGTGTCACCAGCTCTTTAAAGGCTGCATTATTCATTGGTATGAACATTTAAAAGTTTCATTGTGGATTGCTTAAATCTTGTATTTAGCTGCAGTTTATTTAGAAATGCATTTCAGAAACATTGCACAAAAGTTTCGAAAACATTGCACAGCACTATGCACTGTACTGTATAGTACTATACACAGTAGTGTACACTCTTGTCAACCTTACAGTTTAACATTAGCCTCATTTTTATGTTTAATTATTTGCAAAATAGGGCTTTCTGCTGTTTACTTATGTATGGGTTTGTTTTATTATGTGCCTTTAAGAAAGTTTCCATCCTGTACTATACTATAATGGGAAGCAACTTGGAAGCAGGTGCTGGGCTCATCCTGATCAGTATTTTACTGTTACTATGCAATATACAGTACTGTATTTAGGCAAGAGTCAATAGCAACTCCTTTATAGTATGTACATGAACTAAAAAATGTGCTTTTAGCTCTGTAGGAGTCTATTTTCCTTTTTCTTTTGTATCGCAGAACTGTACCATACAGTAGTAGCACTACCAGAAGTCCTCACTCAGTGAGCTTGCAGTTCCATTTGCAGCAGACTGGTATTAAAGAGCTGCTGATGCTTCAAAGAAAACTTTGAGAAACACAATAATTAGGTACAATTCAGCTTGCATTCCAAATATATTCTATAGATTTCTCCTCCATATCTTTTATTACAGAGGAAAGTTGTACAGACACATGATCTTTATCTGTTAGAGTTCATCTGCCTTCATCTGCCTCTACAGCTTACTCCCTGCTTCATGTCATAATCCTCTGTTGTGACAACAAAATCTGTTGCCATAGGAGTAACTGTGATGTCACAAGCAGTGCATAATGACCTCAGGTGGGGAGAAAGCAATAGATTATTTGTACGAAGCCAGTTACTTGCTGATTTGTTGTAGAATTTCTTTTAATTCCTGTAACAAATGTTTTTTTTTATTCCCCGAGCTGCCTGCAGCCCGGTATCATCTGCCCAGTCATGGGCCATGAGCTTCCACTCCTCAAATTTGGCTGCGAGCTCTCCAAAGCCCCATGGCTTACCCCCCACGGTGGGGCTGCGGCACTCCCCCTTGCATGCCGCAGTCATTGGGATAGGTCAGAGGGGACTGGCCTGAGGAGCTAATTTGAAGCCATGGTGGGCTTCACTGAGGGCGGCAGGCAGCTACCTTCTTTTTCCGGCTTTTCTGGGGAGGCGGGGTCGTGCAATGACGCCTGCGTCTGCCCCACCTCCTATGCGTGCGAGTGCCGGGAGCTACGTGATCTGCTAGCCTCCGCTAGGGGTCACTGATGCTCCAGCCACTACCCCACCTTCCCCCCGGAGATGGAGAGCAGTCCATAGGATGCTCCATCCATCTCCCTCCGGCCGGCCCTCCAGCGACCCAGGTCCGTTCCCGAACCCGGGTCGCCGGCGTCGCATGCAGAAATCCAACTGCTGAGCTGACGGGCCGACTCCTCTAACAAATTTTATTTTGTGGCATGCTTGACTCTCCTGTGTCACAGGGGGTGCTTGTGGACAATGATAACAGATTAATGCAATCTTGTTTTGCTTTCTATAACCCAGTCATGTTGATCTTTATTGATTTAGACACTGAGAACATTAGTGTTCTCAATTATGTGTACAAGTAAGACAAGATCACTTTTCTACTGTACTGTAAAATCACAGCATTTAGGGATAATAGAAACTAAGCACTGTTTAGCAAATGCATTGAATAACCATTGAGAGAGAGCTGAAGGAATTTGCAAAAAGTGTTGCATTTGCATTGTATGTGAGCTGCTGATTGTTTGCAAAAGAGTTTACATGAAAAGAAATTAGAAATTGACACTACATTGCCATCATTAAAAAAATGGAAGAGCAGTGAGTTGAAAGAACAATTTAATATGACTTGTACTGTACTGCCCACTGACTCACCTTGATGGTCCTGAGGAAGGAAGGAAGGAGTAACAAGGAATGTCAGGAAGTAGTAGAAACAGAATGTACCCCTGGAGAAAGAAGCTTACTTATTCCCTGGTTCCTGCCTTGGGGGTGTGGGCATCAAAAATAGCAGTACACAGGTAATAAAGTACAAACATCGTTACACATATGTTTATTCAAATAATAAGTAAAACAGAAGACAAAATAATTGTTCGTTCTCAACAAGATGAAGTATTTTTGCATATTAATTCTTGTCAGGATAAAGTCTTTTGGCAAATAAATTTCACTTAAAACAAGCATTTGTCAATGCCGAATGTTGCTTGCTTCTATGTGCTGTTTAGGTATCTGGAAGTCATTGGAGTGCAAATATTGAAAATTCGCGAACTTACAAGCGTGCGTAGGAACTGCATAACACATGCTCGTAAAACAGTTGTTTTTAGGAATTTTTTCACCAGATTTTCAACATAGCCATTTTAAGAGCTCTGCTCATGAACAGTGTCACTGTGATTTTCTTAATGTGTCCCATACATTGAGTTCGCACACCGACTGTGCCATTGTGCGCTACATGGGCAGAATCACGTTTTGGGCAAGATGTGAAAAACGACAGCTGCACTGCTCATAAGGAGGTGTGGTAAAATGGTAATGTTGAAAATCTGGAGTGAAAATATTGAAAATTCGTAAACTTACGAGCCTGCGTAGGAACTATGCAACGCACACTCGTAAAACAGTCATTTTTAGGAATTTTTTCACCAAATTTTCAACACAGCCATTTTAAGACCTCTGCTCGTGAAAAGTGCCACTGTGATTTTCTTAACTTGTCCCATACATTGATTTCACACACTGACTGCGCCATTGCGAGCTACATGGGCGGAAACACGTTTTTGGCAGGATGTGAAAAATGACAGCTGTACTGCTCATAAGGAGGTGTGGTAAAATGGCAATGTTGAAAATCTGGAGTGAAAATATTGAAAATTTGCGAACTTATGAGCGTGCGTAGGAACTGCGCAATGCACACTCGTAAAACAGTCATTTTTAGGAATTTTTCCACCAAATTTTCAAAATAGGCTTTTTGAGAGCCCACCTTATGAACACTGGCAGTTTCATTTCATTAATCATTCTGGAAAGGTGATTTCATGAAGTGATTGAGAAATCACCCTTCGGGCCCAAATAACGCCATGACAGTGACAGCATTCATGAGAAGGGGTCCCAAAAACCCCATGTTGAAAATTTGGTGCAAAAATTCCAAAAAATGCCTGAGATATGCAACAAAGTTGGAAAAAAAACATTTATCCCATTATACAGCTTACCGGCATTTCCTCAGTTCGCGGTCGGCTTTGAAGAGTGCAGACGTCTTCCCGGTCCACTGATGATCATTGCACTGAGCTCCGGAGGTAAGTATGGGGTGGGGGTGTGGGGAGGCAGGGTGCACAGTGGGTGGGTGTGGGTTGTGGGAGGGGGGCAGGGAGACTATGAGGGACCATTTTTTTATTCACAGGTTTTTTTTTTTTTTTTACTAAGACGACACGGGACGTTTGCCACGCTGGGGTAGGTTGTTTGGGGGGACATGGAGCCTACAGGGGACTGGGCAGCCCCGTCCAGCAAAACAAGATTTGCCATGCTGGGGTGGGCTCCCAGTGTGGCACTGGGAAGCTTTTCGTGGGGGGCATGAAGCCTTGGAGCCGACGGGGGATTGGGCACACCTGTCGGCTATAACAGTTTTTGCCACGATGGGATGGGCTCCCAGCATGGCCCCTGGACAGCTGTTGGGGGGTGTGAAGCAGACGGGGGATTGGGCACCCCCATCGCCATACAGTGTGTGCGTGGGAGGGAGCGCATCAGCATGCAATATGCATGCTTGCGCGTGTGTGTGTGGGGGAGAGCTCTGGTCACTGAAGCGGAGCTCTCCCTTTGAACTGTATGCCACTGCAGCAGTGATTGGGGAACTGGGGCCACACCTGCAAACACACTGACTGCATTGGAAGATGGGCTGACACACCACCGAAAAGTCGGATGATGGCACTATGTTTCTTGCACATGCATGCAAGCAACATAAAAATAAGGCAGACTTCCTACTTAACTGTAAGGGTTGTGTGTCTTTTTAAGGTTAAGAACCTTTTCCTTGGTTGCTGTATATGCTGCTCTTGGTGAAATTCACTCAACTTTCCCTCCTCCTGTTTAGAACTCAGGCAGGAGATCCTTCTGCTTTTCTTTCTTTCTTTCTTTCTTTCTTTCTTTCTTTCTTTCTTTCTTTCTTTCTTTCTTTCTTTCTTTCTTTCTTTCTTTCTCTCTCATCTGTTCTGATCTAACTAACTTGATATGGCTCCCTTTGTATCCATCCCCAGGGATCAGGTGATCTGCCTTGTTGTACCTAATTAATACATTTTGTTACTTTTATAATGGTATTCTCTTAAGCAAGCATATGAAACTTTAATACATAAACAACAGTAAAATCACACATGTGCACACCTAAAAACATCTTCCTTATCATCAATGCTAAGATAACTATTTACAAATATGTCTATTTGAGGAGCAGATCTTGGCTATGAGCTCCTCATATCTTAGTATCCTCCCTAAACCAGCCTTCAATTATTCCAAATCTGTGGCTGACCATCCCTATGGAAACAGCACAAGCTGCAGGTGAGTGTACTGGAATTGCAGAAACCATGCACTAAAACAGTCTCATGTTTCTTTCACTTGCCATTTTGTTACCCCTGCTTCTCTGAAAGTGTCCCAAGGAACCAGACCACCCATCTGATTCAAAATGTTACCTTACAATGTAACATAAAATGATGGAGAGCCGGAACTCAGATGGAGGGGCAGAGCAGTAAGATGGCCACACTGCTGCTCTGCTCCACAAGAAGCCATGCTAAATGAGCACCTTAGATTTTAACTTTTTAAAGTCTCATTTGGCTCCATTTGGGATTTTATGAATTAAATTAATGTTATTTCAAGGCGGGAATTGCCCTATCTAGCATGGTAATTGTATTTTTTGTCAGAAAGTATTATTCTGACAAACACACTGTTCCACTTCCCACTGCTCTGTGCTTGTTATAGCATTTTCAAAGTCTTAGTTTTGGGACATTGCTCCCTTAGCTCTGAATTTGATGGAAAAAAAAATATCTTTATTTCATGTGTACTTTTGGCTCCTGGTTGATTGGGAGTTGCTGTCAGCTTTGGACACATACTGGGGCACTAACTGAAGTTTAGCGACAGTAGTTCTTTTTGCCGCTTTGTATGTCCCGGTTATAAATGTGCCTGATAGGCTGATGGAAACCCAGTACTGGGCATGAGAATCCTGCTCTAGGGATAAAACATGGAAATGACGTTTTTTGCTGTGATTGGAGACTGGAGGCCGACAGTTGTATTTCTCCCTGTTGTGTGCCAACCTCTGCCCCAGGCCCCACAAAGTCTAAGGCTGGCTCTGACAGAAGGAGGGGGACAGGGAGGCTTACCAAGAGGAACACAGGGAGGCAGGGAAGACAGTTAGAAATATAAAGGCACAGACGGAGTAAAGGATTGCCAAGTCAGGGACAAAGGGAGATAAAACATTTTTTAGATACATAAGTGAACAAACTCTTGTCTTAGAAACATAGACACATTGACTCTGATGGCAGATAAGGACCACTTGGCCCACCTAGTCTGCCCGTTTCCCTACCTATTTGATAAGCTGCAGATCCTAGTTAACCAACAGCCTACTTCCTGCTACCCCCCACTATAATTGCCTTATGTTTGTTCCATGCATTCTTGAATTCTCCCACTGTTTTTGATCCCACAACCTCCACAGGAAGGCTGTTCCATGTGTCCACCACCCCCTCCATGAAAAAATACTTCCTCACATTGCCCCTGAGCTGTCGCCCCTCTATCTTCAAATTGTGTCCACTTGTTCGTGTACATCTCTTTTTCTGAAAGATGCTGCCCTCTTTGACTTTGTTCATTCCCTTGAGGAACTTGAAAGTTTCTATCATGTCCACCCTCTTCCTTCTTTCCTTAAGGGTATACATATTAAGCTTGTTTAGTCTCTCTCTTCGTATGGCTTCTGGTGCAGACCCTGCACCATTTTAGTTGCCCTCCTCTGGACAGCCTCCATCCTGCCTATGTCCCTGTGGAAACGGGGTCTCCAGAACTGCACGCAGTAATCCAGATGGGGTTTCACCAACTGTGTGTACAGAGATAACAACTTCCTGTTTTCTACTGTTGATGCCTCTTCCTATGTATCCCAGTATTCCCCAGCCCTCCTTACTGCCTTCTCACATTGCTTGCCTACCTTAAAGTGATCTGATATGATTACCTCCAGGTCCCTTTCCATTTTTGTTGTTGTTAGTACCCCCCTTCCATTGTGTACTCTTCCCCTGGGTTTTTGTTTCCCAGGAGCATTACTTTGCACATCTTTGCATTGTGATTGTTTTATGTAATTTTGGGGTTGTTTTGTTTTGTTACTGTTCATGATATTTGTATTATTTTAATGGGCTGGGCCTGAAAATGGTCTTGTTCCAGTGCTCTATTCTGATTAACAAAATAAAATGAAAATGAAATTAAATGAATCTAAGCTGCCATACTTTTGACCATTCCTCCAAGCTTGGCAAGTCCCTTCTCATCCTTTTCACCCCCTTGTGTATCAACCCTGTTGCAGATCGTTGCATTGTCTGCAAAGAGGCATACTTTTCCTTCCAACCCCTCCACATTGTCACCTATAAAAACAGTAATGAGGACATGTCCCAGTACTGAACCCTCTGGTACCCCACTAGTAACCCCCCTTTCTTCAGAGTGTACTCCATTTACTATTACCCTCTGTGTCCTGTTGTCTAGCCAGTTTGTTTCCCAGACTACCACCCTGGGACCCACACCCAGGCTGGCTAACTTGTTTATTATTCCTTTGTGTGGGACTGTGTCAAATGTCTTGCTAAAGTCTAGGTAGGCCATATCAACAATTCCTCCCTGGTCTACTACTTTGGTCACCCAGTCAAGAAAAACTATTAGATTCATCTGACATGACCTTCCTGCTGTGAATCCATGTTGTCGTAGGTCCTGTACCCTGCTGGCCTCTAGGTACTCAACAATTCTTTCTTTCAGAAGTGATTCCATCATTTTCCCTACCACTGAGGTCAAAAGACCCAGCCCTAGCCCTGGATATTTTTCGATCAAAGGTTATCCCTGTTCAGAACAAACATGCCCTCCTCACGAAAAGGAGGGTTAAGGGTGCCATCACCAAATGGCTTCACGGGGGTCTATTCTCCCTAATGAAGCAAAGGGATAAAAGCTGGTGGACCTATAAAGCCTCCCTAAGCGACACCAACCTGCTTGCATACAGAAGGCTCAGAAATTCCTGTAAAAAAGCTATCCGGGCAGCAAAAAGTGAGGCTTGCCGATCGGCCCTGCTCTCTTCTGCCAGCAACCCAAGAAATTTCTGGCAGAGCATCAGAAATGCTGTTGGGATCTCAGCTAAAGTGCAATCCACTGACCTGCTCATAGATGGGGTCAGCTGTAATAACCCGCTCACAATCTCTAACGCCTTCAACGCTGCATTCTCTCAACTTCCAGCCCCCCCCCACCCCTCACTCACGCGTCCCTCCCCCTCACCTGGTCCCAAGTCCCACCCCCTCTTCTTCCTTCAGCTCGTGTCAGACACTATGATGCTGGGGCATCTTGCCCACCTCTCCCCCCACAGCGGGGCAGGGCATGACTGCCTAGAACCTAGATTACTCAGGCTTGGGGCCTCCCTTCTAGCCCGGCCGCTAGCACACATCATCAACTCCTCCCTAGCCATTGGCATTATCCCAGACCTCTGGAAAATTGCCAAGGTTACTCCTGTGCTAAAGCAAGGCAACCCCAGAGATCCGCTCAGCTATCGCCCCATCACCATCCTGTCGGCCACCTCTAAGATCCTGGAGAAGGTCGTGGCCACTCAGCTCTCCAGGTACCTACAAGAACACAACCTTCTCTCCCCCGCCCAACATGGATTCAGAAAAGGATACAGCACGTCTACCGCCCTTGCTGTTGTATCCTCGACGATTAGAACTGCCACTGATCAGGGAAACCTCACCGGTGCCATCTTTGTTGACCTTTCCGAAGCTTTCAACAGGGTTGACCACTCTCTTCCTAGTTCCACCTTCTCTCCTCGGTATCTCCATCCCTGCTCGCAGCTGGTTCCTCAACTACCTCTCCGGTCGGGAAGCAATACACCAACTTCAACCGTGCGCCTCCCCTCACTGATGTACTGTGTGGGTTCCCCAGGGGTCGGTCCTTGGCCCCACTCTCTTCTCCCTCTTTATCAACGAGCTGCCATCCATCACCTCCCATGGTCACACCACCTTATATGCGGATGACCTGGTTGTTCTGTCAAGCGCCCGTGACATCACCACCATTAACTCACAACTTAACTCCGACTTCGAGCAGATCCAATACTGGCTGGCCGAACGTAGGCTTACTACCAACCTCAAAAAAAACCAAGCGATGCTTTTTGGGTCCCACTGCAAGTTGAAATCTTGCCCTGCCCCGCTCAAAATCCTCGGGGCTGATGGCTCCCCACTGCAGACAGTAGCGGCTGTCAAATACCTAGGTGTCATGCTTGACCCTCAACTGGATCTCTCTCTACACATCCAAAATGTCTGTAGGGCCACGAATGGTAAACTGGGCCTATTCTATAGAGCAAAAAGTTGCTTAACCCCGTCGGCCCGTGTTGCCCTGGCTAAGGGGGGGTCCTTCTCCTGTCTCTCTGTTATGGGCTAGTCACCTTTGCCCGTATGCCCAAATCATGCCTATCAAAGTGGGATACAGCCTACAACAATATCTGTCGCTTTGCGCTGCGGCTCCCCCCCAACCCATCGATGTGACCTCTACTTAAGCTTACATTGGCTACCCCGAGAAACACCGCACCTATGTTAGGAACTTCATTGACAACATTGTCAGGGCTGGTACTCCTGTATCCTTGCCCTCCCCTCACCGACACCTCCTCCCACCCCTCCGATTCGAGCAACCCCTGATCGCCTGGTTCCCAGAACCCGTACCCAGGCGGGTGACCGCGCCTTTGTCGCCTATGCCCCAAAAATCTGGAACTCGCTCCCGGCCAGTACTCGGTCCTCCTCCTCCCATCTGGGCTTCAAATCCTCCCTATGGTGTTACCTGAGGGGTCTCTCCACTTGTTTATGCTTCTCGGTCTAATTCGCGCTTTGACATGTTATGACAGGCCCTCCCCTTGGGGTACTACTTAATGTTTTCTAACCCCTGGCCCGGGCCCTGTAATTGCTACATGCCTCACCTGAGCCTGCTCTACCCTCGGGTGGTATGGTCCCCTGCCCCCCGTTGGCACTTGTACTTGGTTTAGTTCTACTGTCTGGCATAAGGTCAGTCCCCCCATGCACCGACCTGCAATGTGGTATATCCAATCTGTTTCCTGGTGTACTCTCCGTGGGGAAACTGTATCTCTGTTGTTATGCACTATAGGTTCCTCCTACACTGTATTGTCTCCACGTGTTAGTTTTCCACGACAGCCCTGTTCAAGCTGTCAAGTATACTGTTGTAAACCTTAGCCTATAACTTACTGTTTTTGCACTCAACTCTCTCTCTCCTGTGTATGCTTATCCCACTTCTCGATGTAAACCTCACTTATGACTGTATGTAAGCTCTCTGTAACCTGTTTTGTAACCCTCCCGGGTCTCACCTGAAAATAGGCACTTGGATGTCTAGTGTGATCTACCCGGTTAACAAAAACAAATAAATAAATAAATAAATAAATAACAGGTCTGTGGTTTCCTGCCTTTACCTTGCTCCAACCTTTGTGAAGGGGAAGCACATCCACCCTCCTCCAGTCCTTGGGTACCACACCATCCTCCTATTATTTGTTAGAAAGGGTAGTCAGTGGTGTCACTAGGTCTCCCCTTAGTTCTTTTAGAATTCTGGGGTGAATCTCATCAGGGCCCCATGGCTTTGTCCACATTGAGTTTTAGGAGTTCTTTCAGGTCCCTTTCTTCTGTGAATGGACTGGTATCGCCCGCCTGTCCAGAGTGCTTTAATTGTTTGGTTTAGGTACCTCATCCCTCTTCTTCTTTTGTGAATACTGAGCAAAAGTATGTGTTCAGTATCTCTGCACTTTCACTGTCACCCTCTGCCCATCTCCGCTCCCCTCGCCTCCCCTACCCTTTATTAAGCCTCACTATCCCTCCCTTGGTCTTTGTTCACTCCCCAATGTACCTATAAAATATTTTATCCCTCTTCTTAACTGAGTTGGCTATCTTTTCCTTGGTTGGGGCCTTCACTATTCTGATTGCTTTTCCCGCTTCCTTCTGCTTTAACTAAAGCAGTTCTCTGTCCTGCTCCTTCTGTGATTCCTTATACTTCCTGAATGCTATTTTTTTCTCCCTAACCTGCCCACTACCTCTTTTGAGAACCATAGTGTTTTTTTTACTTTGTTTTGTTTTGTTTATTTGCTTAACACAAAGTCTTGTTGCCTCTGTGATGGCAGTTTTGATTTTTCTCCATTATTCTTCCACCCCTCCTTTTTGCCCATTTGCTAATGCATTCCTTAGGCACTCACCCATTTTGCTAAAGTCAGCCCTCATAAAGTGTAGTACCCTCACTTTTGTATGGTTTGACTATACAGCTGTGTTTATCATCAACCATGGTGTTTGGTGGTCTCTTATTCCCAGATGGCTACCCACTTCTAAATCTGTGATACTCTCTCCATCCCCATTTAAGAGTACTAATTCTAAGATTGTTCCCTCCTGAGTGGGTTTCAATACTAGCTGTCTGAGGCATGCCCCTGCAGGGCATCGAGAATGACCCTACTCTTGGATGTGACTGCAGCAAATGCGTTTCACTTAACATCTGGCATATTCAGGTCCCTCATCAACAATATCTCCCATTTTTCTGTCATTCTAAGGATGCTTCTATCATTTCCTTGTCCTTTTCCTTCCCCGAGACAAGAGTCTGTATATAACCCCCTTCGTATTATGGTGCCATTTTCTGTCTCCAAGGTGACCCAGTGTCTCCGCTCCTCATCATTTACCTTTTAGTTCCATTGCTTTGATCCCTTGCCTTATGTAGAGAGCTACTCCTCCTTCTCTTTTACCCTGCCCATTTCTGCTGTAGATTGTGTACCCTGGTATGTTGACATCCCAGTCATGGTTCTCCATGTACCATGTTTCTGTGACTGCCACGATATCCAGGAGTCCCTCTTCCATCAAGGTCACTAGTTCAGGAAGCTTGTTACACAGACTATGGGCATTGTTACTCATTGCCCTCCCTTTATTGATGGCCTTACCCCTTTTGGCCCCATTCTTGCCCTTACTGCCTTTTGCTTTTTCTCCATTTACCCCTCTCCTGCTCCGTACTGACGCCTCTAACTTGGTGTTTACCTCGCTAACTACCCTATTTTGTGGCGGGATGCTGGGAATTCCCTGCCTCTTATCAGTGCCCCTCCACCTTGGCTTGTTTAAAAACTTGCCAATGAAGCATTTAAACCAACCACCTAGGAGCCTGGTTCCTTCCCAGACAGATGCAGACAAATTGTGCCAGTATAGGTCTGTATCCTTCCAGGTGTACCCCCGGTTCCCAATGAAGCCAAAACCCTGTGCCCCACAGCAGTTGTTCAACCATTCATTGAATCACATGGTGCGGACTACCCTAGCCTTTCTCATGCCATAGACAAGCAGCACCTCAGAGAAGATTACCATGCATACTACCTGTCTATGGGCCCCTCCCCAACTCCACAAACTCCTCCTGCACAGCTCTGATCCCATGCCCAGCTAGGTAATTTGTCCCTAGATGGACAATGACATCCAGCTCCCTCTCCCGTGCAGCTGCTCCTGTGATTCTGAGTCTTCATTTCCTGTCCCTCCAAGCCATGGCACTGGGCAGGCACCTTACCTCCCTTTCCCCCAGCTCTACCCCCCCAGCAACTGTCCCCCACCAGGAGCTTCTTCCTTCCCCTGTGGTATCCCATACCACCCATCTGTGGGTCTCCCTTGTGGAGGTTCTAAGCATCCTCCTTGGTCTCCACTGTGGGTGCCTCCATAGAGAAACCATGCTCTGGCAGAATGGCATACGAATTGTGGTCAGAGCCAACATGGTTACTTCAGAGCCATGAGTCCAGGTGAAATGTATTCAAAGCTCCCGCCATGGCTGACGCCATACTTGCATGATACTTGCACAAGCGTAGTGACCGATAATCACTGCACATGTGTGAAAAAGAGCCTGCTGTGCCCAAGATGGATGCTGTGACAGAATTGTGCATGCACAATATTTGCACATGTGCAGTGAACTCACAGTGGCCATCTTGGGCACGGCTGGCTTTTTTATTTCACCTGCAAATGCAGACATTATGGGCAGAAAGAAAACAGTGCCCCTGTGGAGGGAGGGGTTGTGTGGCTCACAGCAGGGAGGGGTGGCATAGAACCAACACCACACCACTGACTGCAGCACTGTGGAAGTACTTAGAAGAGGTTTCTGATCATGTACTTCCACAGTCCCTTTTCTCTTCTTCCCATCGCTGTGCATCAGCATGGCTCCGTAAATGGTCAAATCCCATCATTGCCACCACTTACACACTGGGTGACTCTGAGCAAGTCACGTAACCTCTCAGTTCTTCTGTCCACCCAGCTGTAAAAGTGGGTATTACTGTAGCAGAATCCCAGTGAAAATTATGTATTATAGTTCAGCAAGGCTATTCTGAGTAAATAAATTGTGATAATAAAAAAAGTCTAGTCAGTTTCATCCATTCATTCCCCCACTTGAGTGTATGGGGAGGGGATAGACAAAAGTACCATTATGGCTGGTCTCTCTCTCTCTCTCTCTCTCTCTCTCTCTCTCTCTCTCCTTTAACTGCTTTGCTAAGGATACTTCTAATAGCCATGAAGTAAGTCATCTGGATAGGACACAACACAGACCCCACTTCACTATTTGATTTGCTCATTCTCAGTAACATAATTTTTTGATCTTCTGAAATTTCCCATCTAATATATTTTTGTAAAACAAAAAGAAATAGAGAACACAGCTTCTCTAACACACACACCCTTGTATATTTCATTTCTAGAGTGTAATGGAGGATCAAACCCAGTGGCCCTGGTTATAAAACAAAGCATAATTGGACGAGATGGTGTGAGAAAGAGGACAAAGACCATTTAAATGGCCTGTTCTAGCAGTGGCATTAGGTGGCTGCTGCACCAGGTGTCCAATAGGCTCAGCCTGAGTGAGCATCATCAGAATAAAATAACACACACACACACACACACACACACACACACACACACACACACACACACACACACACACACACACACACACACACACACATATGATGACCTCTAGAAAGAGGCTTCAGCTCCTTGGGAAACAATATACAAAAAAATATTCCCAGACTGAACAGAATATTTTCTTCAAAGAACAGCCCAGCTGCAGATCTCATTTTATGCAGCAGGCAGCAGTTCTGAAATTTATTTAATTAAAAATCACATCTTACACAAAAACAGGCAGAGTGGCAGTGTGGTGAAAGACAGAGCACAGTTGCCAGACCTGGAGACCCAGTTCAAGTCCCACCATTGCCACTTACTCATGGAATGCCCTTTCCTCACATCAATTCATATTATCCTGGTGCTTCAGCCTACTCAGTTAAAAATCACTCAATGTTTAAACTGGATCCCACTAAAAAAAGACACATATTGCATCTAACAGCTAGGCTATCCTGTGTAATTAAACTGGTTTGATGGGCTTTATTCAACTGAATATGGAGTTATGCTTATGTGACTTGGAACATGTATGGCTGTTTGCCTCTCTATCCATGAGATATACCACCCTGTAAGGGTATGATGGTAAGGAACCCTAGAGGAGGATTCCACCCCTAGAGATGCTGTGGAATGATTCCCTTGGCTAAAGGTAGCTTAGAAAGAAGCCCACAGAAGAGAGAGAGGTGAGCCACTGGATGAGGATGGGAGGATGGTGGGGCAATGCAAAACAGCTCGAGAAAGAAGGTGGAAGGTACTGTCTTAATGTCCTGAGTGGGAGGAGTGGTTAGTTGCTCCACCGCATTAAACTTCTGGCAGTGCCTTCCAATTTGATGGTTTATGCAACTTAGAACATGTGTGGCTGTTCACCTCTCTATCCATGAGATATACAGTACCAACCTGCAGGGGTATAATGGCAAGGAACCCTAGACGAGGGTTCCACCCCTAGAGGTGCTGCAGGAATGATTCCCTTGGTTAAAGGTAGCTTAGGAAGGAGCCCAAAAAGAATACCCAAAAGACTGTCAAGAATTGCAATGGATGATGAACGTAGGTCAGAATGGAAGATTGGAGGTCAGGAGAGGCAGTACGGCTAGGAGCTGGAGTAAAGTAGCAGGACATGAAAGAGGAATTGAGACAAGTACGTAGGTTTGAATGAGGCATGAAGGCAGGACTTCCTAAGGAGAGAGAGAGAACAGCCATGGGGACACCATCCATCTCCATCCAACAGTGGAACCTAGCTAGGGAACCTATGGAATAGTACTAAACTATCTAGATATTATTACCATCGGCATGTAGGAGAGGTAAAAAACCCTTGAGGAGGAAACCTCTGGGGATCCAAAGCCTAGGTCACCTTTCCTCCAAGCTTAAGGACATTTTGGTTAGTGATGGCTCTGCTACAGCAATTTAGAACCAGAATAAGGGAAGTGGGAAATATTCCAATTTGAAGGAAGCTCTCACTCTTCCTGGCTAATGGGAATGCCCTTGAGGGTTGCGAGCGATGTCTCTGTAACTGGATGCCCAAAAGCAAAGGAGGAGAGAAACAATCACAGAGGCATTCAGTTAGCCTACTCAAGCCTAAAATTAGACCAGGTGAACCAGCAGCAATGTCAGTGAGAATAGCGTAAAGGGTGCCACCAAACTCACTTGAGCAGCTGAAGGAGTCCTGCTGGTGTGGGCCACACCCCTCACAGCTGAAGTTGTAAATTCTACATCAAGAGGTGTCCCCAATAGGGTTGACAACTGAAGGTCCTCCCAGACCAAAGACATTCCCACTATGGGCCAGATGAGAAGGATCCTTCTCCTAGGTTCACATGCTCAAGATGTAGACTTTGAGGGTGCAGAGTGAAACCGTCGGCTGCAGGTTAGGCCCGAGACAGGAGGTAATGGACATGGTTGGCACATTTCTGAGTGGAGAGAAAGTAAATTTTAGAGGTAGCAGGAGACCTGCACTTGAGTCATGTTCAGATATTTGATCATGATGAGGATGGGATCTCAATGAGGAGACTTTCTAATAGGTCAGACTGAGCAATGAGGACCCCGGCATGGGTCCAGAGAAGGCAAGTAATGAATGAAGCTGCAGGAGTGCATGTCAACTAGGTCCATTAAAAGCCAAATTAGGGGTGGATTGAAGAGCATGAGTGTGAGGGAGGGTAATGGCCAGGCGAAGCCCACAGCTAATGGTTGAGGTACAAAGTACCAGGAGCACAGGTAGGTAAATGATGTCATGAGGGGTTCAAGAGGAAGGTTAGGCCACTAATGGATAATGATGGGAGCAGACAGAGATATGGTCCTACAGGTTGGAGCGATGGTGCCCACCACAACAGCGCAGTCCCTCACTATGGGAAAAACAGAGAAGATACAAGCCAGGCACCATAAGACCAAAATAGGAATTGAATCAAAACAAAGTAAGGAAATTGAGTAAAATCCAGTAGCTGGAAGCTGGGCTGACCTATGGAAGGTTTGCCAAGAACTAGACAGCAAATGGGTGACTATCGCTTTAAGAGTTGAGGGTATGGACTACTGGAGTACTGCAGGCAAAAGAGCATCTTTTTTTTTTTAATTAATTATGCTTTATTCAGGGGTCAACCTTAACTTTTTTTTGCAGTAGCCAGCTGGACAAGTTGATTAAAAATTGCTCTAGCCCGCAGATGGTTGCACTAGCCCACAATAATAATAATAATAATAACAGTCAATTTTGATCGGTTATACAGTAAAAATGCAAGCCAAGAAATACTCTGATTATTGCTTATTTATCCTGCTCCCACATTGCTTCCTGCCCCAGCAAAAAAAAAATAAAAAGACTGCAGTCCAATCACACGCACTATACCCCCATTGTTTTATTTTTTCACCATGTGCCCCTTGCTTCCTCTTTCTTCACCCCCTCCCCACCAAACTAGAGAATACCATAATAGCAACTGTTCAATCAGACAGCTCTAGCTCTGCACACACAATAGCCAACATCATCACGTATACGAACATACGAACATACGAAATTTGCCAGCAGATAAAGGCCTAGAGGTCTATCAAGTCTGCTCGAATGTGCAGCTAGCACCCCTTATTCTGCAGCTGCCCCTCCCTTCCACCCTTCCCCTTCATTAACCCTCCCCCTTGTCCTGTCCCATCTTCGTTTGAAGCAGTCCACTGTTCTACTGCATACCACTTCTGCAGGTAACGCATTCCACCCAGCCACCACCCTCTCTGTAAAAAAGTGTCTCCTCATCTCCCTCCTGAACCTTCCTCGCTCCAGTCTCATATCAGGGCCCCTGGTGGCCCTCCCCTCCCTTACTTTGAACAGCCCCTCTGTACCTGTCTTGTTTATTCCTTTCATGTATTTAAAGGTTTCAATCATGTCCCCCTGTCTCTCCTCTCCTCCAGTGAGTACATGTTCAACTCCTTCAACCTCCTCTCATCTGATAAGTCCCCCAGACCCTTGATCATCTTTGTCGCCCTGCGCTGCACTCCCTCCAGTAACTTAATGTCCCTCTTCAGATACGGACGCCAGAACTGCACGCAGTACTCCATATGTCACACATACATGTCAGTATGTCACCAAAGTCCCACCCTGACCTGCAGGGCAATGTACAGAATCAGGCAGAGAAAGACACTCTTATCCCCCACCCTGTGGTTAACCAGAACTGCACTTCTGGAAGTTTTCTTACACTGTGAAGTGAGCCAAGGGCAGTTCTAGGATTTCTTTGGAGAGAGTTAAACAAACACAGGGGGCTGGGATATAAGAAATGTTTTGACATATCTGTTTATATATACCAGGCACAAAAATATTGATTTAACATGCTCTGCCCTAACAAAAACAGATTTTTCATAAGTGTCCTTTCATCAGTCAAAGGGGAGCAGTATACAGGCATGATGCTGTACTACCTCTCTTTCTATATGGGATGATCTGTGCACACCAGGAATGCCTATTTTAACCTTTCAAATTATATATTTTTACTAAGGTTTTGCTTTGTACCATACATTCTCCAAAGCATTGTTTTTAGGATAAAATGACATGCTGGGTGGTACTGCATTGATGGCATTGACTGGCGTGATCCATTAAGAGGAGCTTTGAACCATACACCAGTCAGTAATGGCAGCTATGGGTCTATGAATGGCCACTTCAGAGCCTAGTCTGCAGTGGTGTCCAGAGAAAGTATAGAGTGGACAGACCACCTGGCTGGGCAGACCGTGTATAAATGATAGCATTCTGTCACTGCAATGTTGGATACAGGCACTCAAAGGTTGGGAAATGAGGCACACTGGTTTTAATATTGTGGGACAAATCAAAGACTAGTTCAGCAAACTGGAAGCTAGTTACTTAACAGCACTCTGCCATTGATCACAGCATGCACACTAGCTGAATGTCCTAACAATTGAGTGGTAATGACTCACATTGAGTCTTTTGCTGGATCCCCCTCTTAAACTGCCAGATAACTGCAGCTCTTAATGAGCTGTTAATCACACCAGGCCACCTGGAACACTGAGGGAGATTAGCAAAAGGACTACAGTCTGCTAAAGTAGGGACTTTTTCAACTTCATTAACAGCCACGAAAAACCTGCACTAGTCCAGACGGACAAGTAGAGGGTTAGCTGCACTAGCCCTGGCCAATTTGCACTAGGTTTAGGGCTAGTAAAACAATGTTAAGGTTGAACCCTGGCTTTATTATAAGCCAGGAATCTCAGTACAGTATACAAACTTGAGAGTCAGTGGTACAGAGATACAAGCTGAGAGATCACATATTAGGAAATTTTGTTGACTGCTTAACAAAGTATTTGGGAAAGGGACATCTGGCTGAGCAGGAAGAGCCCAAAGAGAACTACGGAAGAGCCAGGGGAATTCAGCAAACAAAGCCAGAAGCAGAGACTGAAGAGGAAAGCAAAAATCAGGTAACAAGAGCGAGCCACACAGACCCTATGCCAAATGGGAGTGCTGCAGAAAGGTCCACCATGGGTGAGCCAGGGAGCCAGAATGCAGAGCCAGCATGGAGCAAGTGAGTCAGGGCCAAGAGGAGGCAGGTGGAGGAGTACCAGCAGGGGAAACCCTGAGAAGAAGTGCAGAGGACATGGGAGGAGCAGGGGGAGAACAAGACAGCTAAAGTATGGGAACAGCCACCAGGCAAGTAGCAGCAGAAGAGGGAAATGAAGGAGCAGGAAGAGGTGGATTGAGACAGCTCCGGGGAGGAGAAACAGAGACAGGAGGAGTAGAGAGAAATGAACAGGCCACAGAGTGGCAATTGAAACACAGGAGGGGTGGGACAGCGAGAAGCAGCAAGAGGACAGGAGACAAAGGGAGGGGAATGGGGAACACAGAGAGAAATGTGGAGGCAGCCTTAGGCAGTAACAAGGATGAAAGGGAAAGGAGCAGGGAGACGTCTGGGCAGCCAATGGAGCCTCTGGCCAGCAATGAAAAAATGCTCAAGGAAGAAGTTTGGGGGTGTGGTCTTAATGGCCTAAGCTGGGGGAGTGATTTGTTGCTCCACCCCATCTAACTTTAGGCACTGCCTTCCAACTATGAACAGTATAGAGGCTGATGAAAAGGAGATAGAAGTGGTGGTGACGGTGAGGTGAGGGCAGGTTGCCACACAGCAGGTCAGTTTCAGGTCAGTTTCTTGCTGACTCTATCATTGTCGTGCTTACTGCAAGCAGCTGCCAGCTTTGCTCCTATATACTACTGGTCCAGCGCATCCTTCGCTCCCCACCTCCCTGAGACTGGACAGGCTGGAACATGATTCCATTGTGCTCAGGTGATGGGAATTTTGAACTTGGAAGCCATGGGGTGAACAGCACGAATGCGAGGAGAGAGAAACACCCAAGAAGGGGAAAGGGACTCTGCCTCCTCTTCCTGGCACAAAAGGGGGCTGAAGGAAGGGAGATAGTCCATGATCCATTGAGATTATTGTGACAGGTGAAGCAGTGGAGTGATGAGGGTATTAAAGTTGTGCACCGTGGGTGTTTGTGCAATATGGACTGGTGAACTGATGTGCTTAGTTACATGAAAATGTCCTGAATTTTAAACGCATTGCTATAATCTGACTATTTAACCAGGACCATGCTTACTGTGCAAGCCACTCCCCCTGTGGAAGCCTCACCTCTAAGACTGGAATAAGTGCCATGCTGTTTCAAAAAAATGTTGGTTTTTACTCATTTGTGCATATTTCATTGTTTTTGCTGCTGAGTGCTGTCATGATTGTGTTTTTCTTTTGGTCCCTTGAAGTTCGACTAGCACCCTCCTGATCCTGCATGATTTGTGAATTATATTGGGTGGATGAAATGTTATCACATTTCATTTTATAGCTTACTGGATGTCACAAGCCCAATTCCATGGGGTAGGATTCTCTGCATTACAGTGAATCCCTCTTGTGACAGGGGCTTAGGGATACCCTTCTTCTGTCCTTTTAGCATACTCCCTGTCTCACAACTGAATGTATGCCAGAGGATCACAGGGCACCCTCTCTCCATGCGAGGGGATACAAATACAGTCTCGAGTCTGTGTTCCTGGGATAGAACCCTCTCAGACACTGCACAAGGAACCAAAAGCCATGCGCATGTACAGACTTCGGGGGGCCCGATACACCATATTATGTATCTTTCCCCAGAAATGCAGAGACCGGTTTAAACCCCCACAGACTCCCCCCTCTGTTCGTCCACAGAGGCACTGGTGGTACTTCACTTTAGTAGTGTTTGGCCCTTGAAACAGTCACACACTCATAGCATAGTTTGAGCAACCCTCCCCAAGGCAACATACACAAAACAACACTGGCAGAATTATCTGAAAAGTAGGCCAAAGACTTTCCTAATTAACTAATAAATGCAGTAAATAACATAAAGACAAATAATTGTAGCCTTTGGTTACAGGATATTAAAAATAAAATGGAAAATATACATAAAAACCTACACTTTAAAAGTCTGAGATTAAAATTCTACCTTAAGTCCTTAGTTGTTGAATTTTTAAGTACAAAGTGTCCTTAGAAGTGGTAGTTGAAGTCTTAGCTGTGGTGGTCCTGGAGAATGTCTTGAAAATAAATTGTCTCTGCTCTCCTAAGCAGACAGGGCCCCCAAATGCAAAAGGCTCAGATACAGTCTTTCACCCTTGTTTTATGGGGTTTAATTAAACTCTAGTCCCTGACCAGCAGCTAACAGATTATCTGCCTAGTAACAAGAAATTACATCATTTTTTTGGGCCCATGGCTTTTCCTTGTACCCGTGATCCCTTGCAAGTTACACCGGGCCACCATGGCCATCTCTTATGCATTTCTCACATAAAATGCCATGAAATATGATTAGAGCAATAAGGTATGGCCTTATCTTGCCACACTAGACTCAACTTGTGCAAACATGGGAATAAGATTTTATAACCATACTTGCCATGGCTTACAAATGGATTTGGAGGATGTTGGTGTTCTGAGCCCTGGCAGTTGATAAGGTTGCCTGATCCCCACCTTATTGCAGGTTTGCTTACATAATTGTCGTGCTCTGTTTGAATTACAAACAATGCTAAATATATAAAACTACATACTGCTCTGTGGTTTGTTTCTCATACTTTAATAATAATAATAATCATACTAAAGCTGCCATTCAAAAATGAAATTGAAATCATTAACAGAATCTGAATGACTGTGAACAACAGAACTGTGGCTGTGCACTTAAAGGGGACTGAAATTTGGGTTCCATGCCTAATGAATGTACTTTGGGACACTAGTGTAGAGTACTGTGAAATGGGCTCAGTATGGATCAGTGTTTATGCAAGTTTAATAAAGAGTTTTATGTGACACAGTTGTGCAGTGCTGAGTTTATTTTGTGAACTGTTTTAGTGGTTCATGCAGGAGAACCCAGAAGTGCAGTTTAGATGATGCATAGCCATGGTTAGTGTGTGTTTTTAATAGTGCTATTGAGTGTGAGAAGTGACTGTGCTGCTTTGCACATACAAATGGTGTCTTTGTAGTGCATGTATCATAAAAACTCATAAATGAGTGGTTTTATAGTTCTGAAATTGTTTTCTGAATGGGGGCAGACTTATGTTTTTTTCTAGTTCTGGTTGATCCCTTACAAGCCACAATGTTAATACAGACAGGCAGCTAAATGAGACGTTTGCCAATAAGTCTGATGTGACAGATTTTATCTGGGCATACAGACGTAATGACTCTGGACAAAATAGTGCGGACATAATGCTGTATGGACAACATCTTGCCAGACAAATAGTGCAGACATGTTGACACAACAGTAGCAGTCTGCTAAAAACAATCAGTTGGTTTTGCAGATGCAAAATAAAGTTCCAGGTAGCAAGGAAACAGTATACATACCACTGAAAAGCTTTGACAGTATTAAAGCCAAAAAAAGTAAAATATCCGCCAGTATTTTTAAAAGTGCTCCAATAGGATGCCAAATATACAGCTAGTGCACTCCCATCTATGATGTGTCATACAATAAAAACATTTTTAAGGTCATGGATATAGGAGGTAGGCATCCTATTTATTAAGTTATTTAACAACAGGTGGTTTGGGTCACTATTACATTCTGTAACACTGAGTGTGGGACCAGCCACGTCACTTACAGCTTTACTTCACTTGATTGATATTTCAGGTGAGTACCAGACTATTCTTTCACACTTTACTGTGAGCCCCCCACTTCCTGTATTTCTGCTCTATTTTTTTAGAGTGCATCTGTTCTTCAGTTTTCAGCCCACAGATTCCTACCCTCAGTCACTCCATCCATATCACATAAAAGAAAGATCAGTCATGGTGAGCACTGACTTTTACTTGCTGAGAACAAGAGAACAACTGCTTACAAAATGGAGTGGCAGAATAAGGATTGTTGTGTCACAGTGAGGAGGTAAGATTGAGGGGGTGGCGGCCCGGTGGTGCTTAGGGTTGAGGTACTGGATGCCACACCTCATGCCACACCGGTGACCCTGGTTTGAGAACAGACTCAGGCGCTGGGGGTCGGGTGAGGGACAGGAGAGGATCAAGCATCTGAAAGACTTCTCTCCTCTCCTGGGGAAGGAGGTTGCTGCACTATGCAGCTATAATGGTCCCTGGAGGAGGTTGTCAACTGCAAGCCCAATGTGGAGCACATACAAGGAGCAGGGAATGATGTCCTGCGGGCAGGTGTGGGAATTCATCTGTGCTGCACTGGACATCATTGCAGGTCCGTGTTCCTGAGGGGTAAATATGTAGGAAACCCCTGCCTTGGGGTATGTAATGGTGAACTCAGTGGCCATGGCCCCGTGCCCAGTGCTGGGCTTTCCTCTCAAGTGCTCCCAGTTTCTCTCCTCCTCCTCCTCCCTGGTTGCTTGTCAAGATTCTAGACAAAGTGCTGGTAGGAGATAGTGGTCCTGCCAGGGGAGGGGCTTAGATATGAGGTGTTGGGTAGCTGGGTGAGGTGGGGATTGTGTGCTCATCCAGGAGTGTAGAATGGGGGCTTCAGGAGGGCAGCAGAGCTGTGAAACTGAGCAGCTACACCTGATAGAGGACCCACGAGGTAGGAGCTGAAAATAGAATTCAAAAACAAAAAAAATTATTTAGTGGGTGGGCAGACTGACTAGAGTAAAAGGATGAGCTTTAGATACTGTAGGTAGGTTAGTTGGAGCAAAAAGTCACATGAGTCAGGGAGCGGATCATTCCCTTGCAGTCCTAGTTTGTTGCGTTATTTCGTCCGGCAACATATTGTCCAGGCGACATTATTTCTGTACTATTTTGGCTGACAACATATCATCCTCACAACATTATGTCCACATTATTTTGGCCACAACATTTTGTCTGATGTACATGTTTACCTGCTACCTCATAAAGTATGAAGTCTGGTAGCTCTTCTGAGTATCATGATTTTCTTTTTGTTCACAGGGTATGACAGTTTTTTTTCAAACTGAGACAGATGCTGATGGATTGCTGTGTCTACTGCTCCTCAGCAGAGATAAAGATTTGCTTTGTAGTGTATACTGACTGACTCTTCAAACTAGCTGATACAAAAGAAAAGGTTAAGGAATACATGACCTCAGCAATATCTTGCAGGCAAACCAGAGTGACAACTCAGCCCACACAATTTAACAAAGCTTGCATAAGAAACAACTACTGTCTGACTGCAAAGCTTACTTATTTACTTGGATTACTTGGAAGTATTAGACAAGGTAGGCCAAAGGTCCATTTTACTGTCTCCCACTCCTAGTGGGGGTAGTTCCATTAAGCAAAAAGGAATTTGTCAACCCATTTCTGAATGTCTCAAATAATGTGGAATATACCAATTCACTTAGTAAAGAAGTCCATAGTCTCACAGTTCTGACAGTATAAGTTATGTCTCTTGAGATTTGTTGTGTTACTCCTCTATGGGTTCTTTCCAAAAGATTTACATCTTTCCTTAAGTAGGGGTTCCATAGTGATGAACTGACGTCCAAGTGTGGAGTAATGCATGTTTTATAGAACTTCATTATACAGCTTCTATTTCTACTAATTAATGTTCTTTTTTTTTTGAGTAAATCAACCTATTTGCTGTTTTTCTTACATGCTGACATTGATCTATTGGTGATAGGTCACTATGTACAATTATACCTAAATCCCCCTCTCTGGTTGATGATTTTAGGAATTCCCCACCTAGATAGTATGTGCGATTGTGATTGTTATGGTCAAAGTGAAGTACTGTTCAGTTGGATGAACTGAATTTCATTTTAATTTTTTGCTGCCCACCCATCTGTCAATTCCAAATCATGATATGAGGAAAGATATTTTTTGTTTGTGAAAATCTGAGACAAATCTATTTGACACAGAAAAGAGTGCACGTCTGGAAAAAACAGCTTGCAAAACTATCATTAACAGACAAGCTGCATGCAATTTTATTACCATGAAAAAGCTCACATTTTGTTTACAAGATGTACAGCCACGTAGAATGATGTAGTCTTTATGGTTTCAATTTGGCACATACGAAACCAGAAGTGTGACAGTAATTAAAAATATAAAAGGACCATTGCTGCTTATAAATAAGTGACTTCACATGTCAAATGCAGCAAATGATCATTTGTTTCCTTTACATACACACCCCGTTTCACAGTTTACCACTGACAGGTGACTAACTGTGAAATTTGCTAGGTGACAACTTCTGGTGCCAATCATGGCATGAAGTCAGATGTACTGCATGAAACCACATGCACCTATCAGCAAACAGGATACAACAGAGCCTGACACACAGTGATGTACATGATTGAAAAAATAACAGATAACCTAAATTATAAAACTAAACATTTTATTGAAAGGGAAATCATTGTCTGACAATAACAACATTATAATACTGTAGCTGTTAAATGAAATTCCTGACCCCTTTAACTTGGGATATATTGTATAAAATGAACAGGCAACATGCAGGGATATACATACAATCACTGGCATCAAAAAGGAGCCACAAGGGTTTATTTAATTAACTACACACCATTGTGCACAAGCCTATATTGCAGTAGTATCTTTGGCAATGCAGATGAATCAAAATAAGGCACTGCAATACTCCCACTGCATTTGATGCAGTGCTCTACAACCAAATGTTATACCACTGGGCTTCTTTCTCTCCACACAACACATCTGTTTATTTGTTTACCTACCAAAATTACTTACCTAAGAGTAAACTAGCACATGTATATGTATTCGAGGATGCAGAAAACCCTAATATGAACAGAGGTACTGTTATGCATACATTCTGATTCAGACTTTCTTGGTATTTCCCAATCTCATCATTACACATGGGACACCTTTCAACATGTTACAGCTTATCCATCAGCTGGACCTGACAGTTACTTTAGTCAGGTCAGACTTAGTGCCACTACACAGCTGCTTTGAATAAGTACACATTTGGCACTTAACAGACACCAAGCAGAGAGCAGCATGACTTAAAGAGATAGCGTAAGTCAATTCAGAGCACTACTCAATGCAGTATTGGTGTGCTGGAGAGAGCTGAATGCAAGAAAGGAGAGCACTGAACAGAGACCAATGAGAGAGCAGTAGGATTTGAAAAGAGAGAGATCAAAAGTCCATTCAGAGTAGCAAAGAGGTTCATTTATCTATCTATCTATCTATCTATCTATCTATCTATCTATCTATCTATCTATCTATCTATCTGTCACGTGCAACATCAAGATACAACAATGTCTACATGCACACTTTAAAATGAATGGAACTTAGCTATTGTATTCATGGAAAACCACTTAATTTCTTCCACAGTTCAAGAACCAAAATACTAAATAGCTGCCACACACAAATACCAGTTTTTGCTGTGCAACGCTGCATACAAGATGTGTAAAAAAACATTACATCGAGGAGAACAAAGTTCAGTCATTTTACTCCTTGGGAGTTTTGATGGCTTAATTGTCTAATCCACATCCTTCTGGTTTGAAAACAAGTTTTCTGGCATCAATGTTTTTCTTGCAAAAGCCCAGGCATATCAAACTCTTGATCCTCAGGGAGCAGATGCTAGACACCTGTCAAGCTTCCATGGCAGTTAGGATATGTTGCAAGACCACATTGTTTAGTTGTCCCAGGCTAGGAGCTGCTCCACTTGCTTCTTGACTTGAACTTTTTCTCCTTGATACAGCATTGTTTGCACATCTTGTATGCAGTATTGCACAGCAAAAAATGATATATGTGTGTGTGGTGGTTATTAAGTAATTTGGTTCTTGCACTGCTGAATAATTTAAGTGGTTTTTCACAAGGAAAATGCCTAAGTTACATTTATTTTTTAGTGTGCTTGTAGACATTGTTACATCTTGATGTGGCATGTACAATATGTTTTCCTTCCTACTTAACACCATCATCCCTCTGTATAGTATGAATTATTATTAGTGAGTCCAATAGAAATCCGTCTCATTTTTACCGGGTTTATTTATTTATTTTTTCATATTTCAAATCTACTTTAGTAACACTGAATTTAGTTTCATAAAGGAGCCTGTGAGGACATGAGGATGAGAAAGCGCATTGGCAAAGTCGATTCAGAGTACTACTCAATACAGTATTCATCTGTTTTTTTTGGGGATACTCCGCCAAGTATCCACCCTGGTCACTGTCCCTAAGGTCCCTCTCACCCATTGAATACCCCGGTCACCCCTGGCTTGCCCCCCAGAGGATGGGACCGCGTAGCTGGCTCCCCACATTCCAGCCTGCGGTCCTGGTAACTGGTTGGGGGATCGGCGACATGAAGGGACCCCGGGAGGGCTTCATAGAGGCGGAGTCCCTATTTTTGTGTATTGTGTGCCCCTGGAGAGCCGGACGTGCAGTGACATCAGCGCACTACGTGCAGACGTCCGCCGGCTTCTCCCCCCTTGTCCGATGAGTGCGCTGTTATACACCCAGCCTCCACTGGGTGTCATTGCAGCGCCGCATGCATCCCTCACCCACCCCAAAGGAAGGAGAGCTGTTGCAGGATGCTCAATCCTTCCTTTCCCCTGCCAGCCCCCGGCGGCCCGAGTCCATTGCCAAACCCGGGTCACCGGCGTGGCTTCGAGGTGTGGCGTCCCACGCCTCAACCCTCAGCGCCACAGGGCTGGCTAGTATTCATCTATTTAAAGCTTGCCATAAGGGTTATAAACATAAATGCTTACATGCTGTACTGTATACAATATTGTGAGGAAGGAAACCCAGGCACAGTGTTCAAAACCAACCTTACTGCCGTTGAAGCAAGTGTCACTGGGAGGACAAAAAAAGAGTGATTTGCTAAGCTAAGACAAATAGAAGTGTTTCTGTCTTGGTTTCAGTTTTTAAAATGTTATTTAAATGGAAAAAAATGGTAACACTATACATGGTATGCATCCCCTACCGCGACATTTCTACAGCGACCGACACTGCAGTGACAGCATAGAACCATAGAAACATAGACTTTGACGGCAGATAAGGACTGCATGGCCCACCTAGTCTGCCCAATTCCTACCTATCTGATAAGCTGCAGTTTCCAGTTACCCAACACCCTACTTCCTCCTACTCTTCATTAAAATTGGATTATGTCAGTCCATGCATTTTGGAATTCCCCCACTGTTTCTGACCCCCACAACCTCTCCAGGAAGGTGGTTCCATGCATCCTCCACCCTCTCTGTGAAAAAGTATTTCCTCACATTGCCCCTGCGCCATCCCCCTCTATCTTCAAATTATGCCCCCTTGCTCTAGTACATCTCTCTTTCATAAAGATGATCCCCTCTTGGATTTTGTTGATTCCCTTGAGGTACTTGAAAGTTTCTGTTATGTCCCCCTCTCTCTCCTTTCCTCAAGGGTATTCATATTAAGCTCCTTTAGTCTTTGTTCATATGGCTTATGTTGAAGACCCTGTACCATTTTAGTTGCCCTCCTCTGGACTGCCTCCATCATATCTATGTTCCTGCAGAGATGGGGTCTCCAGAATTGTATGCAGTACTCCAGATGGGGTCTCACCAACTGTCTGTACAGAGGGATAAAAACTTCCTGTTTTCTACTGGTGATGCCTCTCCCTATACATCTGAGTATCCCCCTAGTTTGGTTTTAATCGTGTTCCATAAGGACTTGACTAAGGGACATTCTCAGAGCATTTGATATACTGTACCCTCACTTACGCCACATCTATTACATCTGGGATCATGTATTTTGCCCATGGTAACTAACCTGCTCGAGTAAAATACATATTATGTATTATGTAGAATTGAATTAGACGCAGTTTACCATTAGAAGTATAGGAATGTACTGCTTTCCAAATACTGTCCCAGCAAAGTTTTTTATCCGAGAATTGGGTTGTCCACAATAAAAACATTTTTAAGGTCATGGATATAGGAGGTAGGCATCCTATTTATTAAGTAATCTAACAACAGGTGGTTTGGGTCACTATTACATTCTGTAACACTGAGTGTGGGACCAGCCACGTCACTTACAGCTTTACTTCACTTGATTGATATTTCAGGTGAGTACCAGACTATTCTTTCACACTTTACTGTGAGCCCCCCACTTCCTGTATTTCTGCTTTATTTTTTTGAGCTCATCTGTTCTTCAGTTTGCAGCCTCCAGATTCCTACCCTCAGTCACTCCATCCATATCACATAAAAGAAAGATCAGTCGCTGTGAGCACTGACTTTTACTTGCTGAGAACAAGAGAACGACTACTTACAAAATGGAGTGGCAGAATAAGGATTGTTGTGTCACAGTGAGGAGGTAAGATTGAGGGGATGGCAGCCCAGTGGTGCTGAGGGTTGAGGCAGTGGATGCCACACCTCATGCCACACCGGTGACCCTGGTTCGAGAACAGACTCAGGCACTGGGGGTCAGGTAAGGGACAGGAGAGGATCAAGCATCTGGAGGACTGCTCTCCTCTCCTCTCCTGGGGAAGGAGGTTGCTACACTATGCAGCTATAGTGGTTCCTGGTGGAGGCTGTCAACTGCAAGCCCAATGTGAAGCACATACAAGGAGCAGGGAATTATATCCTGTGGGCAGGTGTGGGAATGCATCTGTGCTGCACTGGACATCATTGCAGGTCCATGTTCCTGAGGGGTAAATATGTAGGAAACCCCTGCCTTGGGGTATGTAATGGTGAACTCAGTGGCCATGGTCCCATGCCCAGCGCTGGGCTTTCCTCTCAAGTGCTTCCGGGTTCTGTCCTCCTCCCTGGTTGCTTGTCAAGATTCTAGACAGAGTGCTGGTAGGAGATGGTGGTCCTGCAGGGGGAGGGCTTAGAGATGGGGTGTTGGGTAGCTGGGTGAGGTGGGGAGTGTGTGCTCAACCAGGATTATAGAATGGGGGCTTCAGGTGGGCAGCAAAGTTATGAAACTGAGCAGCTACACCTGATAGAGGACCCACGAGGTAGAAGCTGAAAATAGAATTCAAAAAGAAAAAAAAATATTTAGTGGATGGGCAGACTGACTAGAGTAAAAGGATGAGCTTTAGATACTGTAGGTAGGTTAGTTCGAGCATGAAGTCACATGAGTTAGGGAGCGGATCATTCCCTTGCAGTCCTAGTTTGTTGCATTATTTTGTCCGGCAATATATTGTCCAGGCTACATTATTTCTGCATTATTTTGGCTGGCAACATATTGTCCTCACAACATTATGTCCACATTATTTTGGCCACAACATTTTGTCTGGTGTACATGTTTACCTGCTACCTCATAAAGTATGAAGTCTGGTAGCTCTTCTGAGTATCATGATTTTCTTTTTGTTCACAGGGTATGACAGTTTTTTTTCAAACTGAGAGAGATGCTGATGGATTGCTGTGTTTACTGCTCCTCAGCAGAGATGAAGATTGGCTTTGTAGTGTATACTGACTGACTCTTCAAACTACAGTAGCTAATACAAAAAAAAGGTTGAGGAATACATGACCTCAGCAATATCTTGCAGGCAAACCAGAGTAACAACTCAGCCCACATAATTTAACATAGCTTGAATAAGAAACAACTACTGTCTGACTGCAAAGCTCACTTATTTACTTGGATTACTTGGAAGTATTAGACAAGGTAGGCCAAAGGTCCATTTAATTGTCTCCCACTCCTAGTGGGGGTAGTTCCATTAAGCAAAAAAGAATTTGTCAACCCATTTCTGAATGTCTCAAATAATGTGGAACATACCAATTCACTTAGTAAAGAAGTCCATAGTCTCACAGTTCTGACTGTATAAAAGTTATGTCTCTTGAGATTTGTTGTGTTACTCCTCTATGGGTTCTTTCCAAAAGATTTACATCTTTCCTTAAGTAGGGGTTCCATAGTGATGAACTGAAGTCCAAGTGTGGAGTAATGTATGTTTTATAGAACTTTATTATACAGCTTCTATTTCTACTAATAAATGTTCTTTTTTTTTGAGTAAATCAACCTATTTGCTGTTTTTCTTACATGCTGACATTGATCTATTGGTGATAGGTCATTATGTACAATTATACCTAAATCCCCCTCTCTGGTTGATGATTTTAGGAATTCCCCATCTAGATAGTATGTGCGATTGTGATTGTTATGGTCAAAGTGAAGTACTGTTCAGTTGGATGAACTGAATTTCATTTAATTTTTTGCTGCCCACCATCTGTCAATTCCAAATCATGATATGAGGAAAGATATTTTTTGTTTGTGAAAATCTGACACAAATCTATTTGACACAGAGAAGAGTGCAAGTCTGGAAAAAATAGCTTGCAAAACAGCTTACAAAACTATCATTAACAGACAAGCTGCATGCAATTTTATTACCATGAAAAAGCTCACATTGTGTTTACAAGATGTACAGCCACATAAAATGATGTAGTCTTTATGGTTTCAATTTGGAACATACAAAACCAGAAGTGTGACAGTAATTAAAAATTAAAAAGGACCATTGCTGTTTATAAATAAGTGACTTCACATGTCAAATGCAGCAAACAATCATTTGTTTCCTTTACATACACACCCCATTTCACAGTTTACCACTGACAGGTGACTAACTGTGAAATTTGCTAGGTGATAACTTCTGGTGCCAATCATGGCATGAAGTCAGATGTACTGCATGAAACCATATTCACCTATCAGCTAAACCAGATACAACAGAGCCTGACACACAGTGATGTACATGATTGAAAAAATAACAGATAACCTAAATTATAAAACTAAACATTTTATTGAAAGGGAAATCATTGTCTGACAATAACAACATTATAATACTGTAGCTGTTAAATGAAATTCCTGACCCCTTTAACTTGGGATATATTGTATAAAATGAGCAGGCAACATGCAGAAATATACATACAATCACTAGCTTCAACAAGCATTTGTCAATGCCGAATGTTTGCTTGCTGGCATTGGCAGTGGTAGTATAGAAGTTACAGAGGTGCGTAATAGGAATGGCAGTGAAGTACTGAACTGAAGCCAACCCCACCACCACCCTGCAGAGAGTGACAGGCATTGGGGTGTGCGTTTGGGTCGTCAGGCATAACGGCCACGCCATTTCACCACACCCCACCTTGCAGACACTGACAAGTGTCATGGTGTTCCTGGGGTCTTTGGTCTTATGCGCACCCCATTCCATTCGAAATATGGTGAGATGGGTGTGATATAGGAGAATGGGGTGCGTTTAGGTCAAGAGTCCAAGGCATACCTCGACGCCTTTCACTGACTGCAGGGTGTGGAATGGTATGAGCATCACAGGCAAGAATCCCAAGTCACACCCCTGATGCCTGTCATTCTCTACAGGGTTGGGCGTTATAGTTGGAAACCCTAATACCTCAGGCATTCGTTGGTATTTCACTCCAAATCTTCAACATGTTTGTTTTGTGACCCCACCTCATGAACAGGGGGAATATCACTTTGTTAGCTGAAAGCTGCTTATGCACAGTGACTATGGCATTTAGCACCACAGGTGCAAAAACATTCCGAACAGGATGTAAAAAAATGACAGCTGTACGGTTCATGGGGAGGTGTAAAAAATGGCAATCTTGCAAATCTGTACTAAAAATATTAAAAAAAATGGTGAAGTCATGAGCGTACATAGAAACTGTGCAGCGCACACCCGTAATATAATTAGGTTGGGGATTTTTTTACAGCAGATTGTCAACTCAGGCATTTTGGTGCCTCTGATCATGAACAGTGTCACTGTGTTTTTCTTTACCTGTGCCGAACAATGATTTCCCACAGCGACCACGCATCTCTGCACTGAAACTGTGAAAATACACTTCAGCCATGTTGTGAAAAATGACAGCTGTACTGTTCATAAGGAAGTGTGGAAAAATGTCACTGGTGAAAATCTGGACTGAAAATATTACAAAGTCATGAAGTAACAAGGGTGCATGGAAACTGCGCAATGCTCACTCGTATCACAGTCATTTTATGGACTTTTGTCACCAAATTTTCAACATAGCCATTTTAAGACCTCTGCTCATGAACAGTGTCACTGTGATTTTCTTAATTTGTCCCATACATTGATTTCGCATACCGATTGCGCCATTGTCGCTACATGGTGGAAACACATTTTGGGTGAGATTTGAAAAATGACAGCTGTACTGCTCATAAGAAGGTGTGGTAAAAATGCAATCTTGAAAATCTGGAGTGAAAATATTGAAAATTCACGAACTTACGAGCGTGCGTAGGAACTGTGCAACGCACGCTCATAAAACAGTCATTTTTTGGAATTTTTCCACCAAATTTTCAACATAGCCATTTTAAGACCTCACCTCATGAACAGTGTCACTGTGATTTTCTAATTTATCCCGTACATTGAATTCGCACACCGACTGCGCCATTCTGCGCTACATGGGCGGAAACACATTTTGGGTGAGATGTGAAAAATGACAACTACACTACTCATAAGAAGGTGTGGTAAAATGGCAATGTTGAAAATCTGGAGTGAAAATATTGAAAATTCCCGAACTTACAAGCTCATGAACTGCACAACGACGCTTAGAACATGCATTTTTGATATTACTCAATATGGTTTAGATCTTCTTCACGATGTCATTGTCATGGTGTTATTCATGTCTCGGGTGATTTCACAGTGACTGCGAAATCACCCTTTGGGCCCGAATAACGCAATGACAGTGACATCAATCATGAGAAGGGGTCCCAAAATCCCCATGTTGAAAATTTGGTGCAAAAATTCCCCAAAATGCCTGAGATATGCAATAAAGTTGAAACCTCCCTATCTAGCCCATTATACAGCTTACCGGCATTTCCTCAGTTTGCAGTGAGCTTTGAAGAGTGCAGACGTGTTCCCGGTCCACCAAGATTGTCGTGCTGGAGTCCGGAGGGCATGGGGTGAGGGGGGTGTGGGAGGCTGGTGCGCAGTGGGTGGGTGCGGTTGTGGAGGGGTTGGGAGACGGGCCGGGACAGTTTTGTTTTACAGGCTTTTTTTAAAAAAGACGTTAGGATGCTGGCCACGCTGGGGTGGGCCTCAGCGTGGCACAAGAAGGGTTGGGGGTGTGCCTCAGCTGATGGGGATTGGGCACCCCTGCCACATTCACTTGCCACGGCGGTGGGCCTGTGGCACTTACTACTGGGGTTAGAGACAGTGCCGCCGATGGGGATTGGCAATTCTTCAGCTATTTCATTATTTGCCATGCTGGGGTGGGCACCCAGCGGCATTTTAGAAGGGTTTTGGGGGAGTGGGGAACGCAGCACAGCCGACGGGGATTGGGCACCTGTCGTTATACAGTGCGTGGCAGGGGCGCTGCACGCCTGTGGGCTGCCTGTCTGTGGGGGAGGCTGTGTGAGCAGCCTTATCTTATTGCTGCTCACTCAGGCGTAGCTCCCCCTTTCAACTGTATGCCACTGCATTTTGGAGCTTGTCATAGACAGCTCCAGAATGCATTGGCTTACAGGGGCCGCGCCTCCCAACACACTGACTGAATTGGAGGAGGAGGTGACACACCTCCGAAATCTCCAATTATGGCACTATGTTTCTTGCACATGCATGCAAGCAAACATAAAAAGGAGCCAAAATGGTTTATTTTCTTAACTACACCATTGTGCACAAGCCTATATTGCAGTAGTGTCTTTGGCAATGCAAATGAATCAAAGTAAGGCACCGTAATACTCCCATTGCATTTGATGCAGTGCTCTACAACCAAATGTTATACCACTGGGCTTCTTTCTCTCCACCCAACACACCTGTTTATTTGTTTACCTATATGATAAGAGTATACTAACACATGTATATGTATTCGAAGATGCAGAAAACCCTAATATGAACAGAGGTACTGTTATGCATACATTCTGATTCAGACTTTCCTGGTATTTCCTGATCTTATCATTACACATGGGACCCCTTTCAACATGTTATAACTTATCCATCAATTGGACCCGACAGTTACTTTATTCAGGTCAGGCTTAGTGCCACTACACAGCTGCTTTGAATTAGTACACATTTGGCACTGAACAGACACCAAGCAGAGAGCAGCATGACTTGAAGAGATAGCGTAAGTCAATTCAGAGCACTACTCAATGCAGTATTGGTGTGTTGAGGAGAGCTGAATGCAAGAAAGGAGAGCACTGAACAGAGACCAATGAGAGAGCAGTAGGATTTGAAAAGAGAGAGATCAAAAGTCCATTCAGAGCAGCAAAGAGGTTCATCTATCTATCTATCTTTCTATCTATCTATCTATCTATCTATCTATCTATCTGTCTGTCTATCTCTCTGTCACGTGCAACATCAAGATATAACAATGTCTACATGCACACTTTAAAATGAATGGAACTTAGCTATTGTATTCATGGAAAACCACTTAATTTCTTCCACAGTTCAAGAACCAAAATACTAAATAGCTGCCACACACAAATACCAGTTTTTGCTGTGCAACACTGCATACAAGATGTGTAAAAAAGCATTACATTGAGGAGAACAAAGTTCAGTCATTTTACTCCTTGGGAGTTTTGATGGTTTAATTGTCTAATCCACATCCTTCTGGTTTGAAAACAAGTTTTCTGGCATCAATGTTTTTCTTGCAAAAGCCCAGGCATATCAAACTCTTGATCCTCAGGGAGCAGATGCTAGACACCTGTCAAGCTTCCATGGCAGTTAGGATATGTTGCAAGACCACATTGTTTAGTTGTCCCAGGCTAGGAGCTGCTCCACTTGCTTCTTGACTTGAACTTTTTCTCCTTGATACAGCATTGTTTGCACATCTTGTATGCAGTATTGCACAGCAAAAAATGACATATGTGTGTGTGGCAGCTATTAAGTAATTTGGTTCTTGCACTGCTGAATAATTTAAGTGGTTTTTCACAAGTAAAATGCCTAAGTTACATTTATTTTTTTAGTGTGCTTGTAGACATTGTTACATCTTGATGTGGCATGTACAATATGTTTTCCCTCCTACTTAGCATCATTATCCCTCTGTATAGTTTGAATTATTATTAGTGAGTCCAACTGAAATCCTTCTCATTTTTACCGGGTTTATTTATTTATTTTTTCATATTTCAAATCTACTTTAGTAACACTGAATTTAGTTTCATAAAGGAGCCTGTGAGGACATGAGGATGAGAAAGTGCATTGGCAAAGTCGATTCAGAGTACTACTCAATACAGTATTCATCTGTTTTTTTTTGGGGATACTCCGCCAAGTATCCACCCTGGTCACTGTCCCTAAGGTCCCTCTCGCCCATTGAATTCTCCGGTCACCCCTGGCTTGCCCCCCAGAGGATGGGAACGCGTAGCTGGCTCCCCACATTCCAGCCTGTGGTCCTGGAAACTGGTTGGGGGATCAGCGACATGAAGGGACCCGGGAGGGCTTCATAGAGGCGGAGTCCCTATTTTGTGTATTGTGTGCCCTGGAGAGCCGGACGGTAGTGACATCAGCGCACTACGCGGCAGACGCCCCACCGCTTCTCCCCCTTGTCCGACAAGTGCGCTGTTATACACCCAGCCTCCACTGGGTGTCATTGCAGTGTCGCATGCATCCCTCACCCACCCCAAAGGAAGGAGAGCAGTTGCAGGATGCTCAATCCTTCCTTCCCCCTGCCAGCCCCCGGAGGCCCGAGTCCATTGCCAAACCCGGGTCGCCGGCGTGGCTCGAGGTGTGGCGTCTCACGCCTCAACCCTCAGCACCACAGGGCTGGCTAGTATTCATCTATTTAAAGCTTGCCATAAGGGTTATAAACATAAATGCTTACATGCTGTACTGTATACAATATTGTGAGGAAGGAAACCCAGGCACAGTGTTCAAAACCAACCTTACTGCCGTTGAAGCAAGTGTCACTGGGAGGACAAAAAAAAGAGTGATTTGCTAAGCTAAGACAAATAGAAGTGTTTCTGTCTTGGTTTCAGTTTTTAAAATGTTATTTAAATGGAAAAAAATGGTAACACTATACATGGTATACATCCCCTACCGCGACATTTCTACAGCGACCGACACTGCAGTGACAGCATAGAACCATAGAAACATAGACTTTGACGGCAGATAAGGACTGCATGGCCCACCTAGTCTGCCCAATTCCTACCTATCTGATAAGCTGCAGTTTCCAGTTACCCAACACCCTACTTCCTCCTACTCTTCATTAAAATTGGATTATGTCAGTCCCATGCATTTTGGAATTCCCCCACTGTTTCTGACCCCCACAACCACTCCAGGAAGGTGGTTCCATGCATCCACCACCCTCTCTGTGAAAAAGTATTTCCTCACATTGCCCCTGCGCCATCCCCCCTCTATCTTCAAATTATGCCCCCTTGCTCTTGTACATCTCTCTTTCATAAAGATGCTCCCCTCTTGGATTTTGTTGATTCCCTTGAGGTACTTGAAAGTTTCTGTCATTTCCCCCTCTCTCTCCTTTCCTCAAGGGTATACATATTAAGCTCCTTTAGTCTTTGTTCATATGGCTTATGTTGCAGACCCTGTACCATTTTAGTTGCCCTCCTCTGGACTGCCTCCATCCTGTCTATGTCCCTGCAGAGATGGGGTCTCCAGAATTGTATGCAGTACTCCAGACGGGGTCTCACCAACTGTCTGTACAGAGGGAAAACAACTTCTGTTTTCTACTGGTGTTGTCTCTCCCTATACATCTGAGTATCCCCCTAGCCCTCCTTACTGCCTCCTCACATTGCTTACCTACCTTAAGGTCATCTGATATGACTGCCCCCAGGTCCCTTTCGAATTGTGTTGTTTTTAGTACCTCCCCCCCATTGTGTACTCGTCTCCTTTGTTTTTGTTTCCCAGGTGCATTACTTTGCACTTTTTTGCATTGAATCAACCTGCTATTTTTTTTATCCTTTCTCCAATCTTGTGAAGTCCCTTCTCATCCTTTGTACCCCTTGTTGTGTATCAAGCCTGTTACAAATCTTTGTGTCATCTGCAAAGAGGCATATTTTTCTTTCCAGACCCCCTGCAATGTCACCTATAAAGACATTAAAGAGGATCAGTCCCAATACTGAACCCTGTGGTACCCCACTAGTGACACCCCTTTCTTCAGAATGTACTCCATTTATTATTACCCTCTGGGTCCTGTTGTCCAGCCAGCTTGTCACCCAGGCTTCCACCCTGGGACCCACCGCAGGCTGGCTAACTTGTTTATTAATCTTTTTTGAGGAATTGTGCCAAATGCCTTGCTAAAGTCTAGGTAGGCCATATCCTCAGCTCCTCCCTGGTCTAATACTATAGTTACCCAGTCAAAGAACTCAATTAGATTTGTTTGACAAGACCTTCCTGCTGTGAATCCATGCTGCCTTGGGTCCTGTGCCCTGCTGGCCTCTAGGTACTCAACAATTCTTTCTTTCAGAAGTGATTCCATCATTTTTCTTACCACTGAGGACAAACTAACAGGTCTGTAGTTTCCTGCCTCTGTCTTGCTCCCATATTTGTGAAGAGAAATCACATCCACCCTCCTGCAGTCTCCTGGTACCACACCATCCTCCCATGATTTGTTAAAAATGGTAGTCAATAGTTTCACTTGTTCTCCCCTTAGTTCTTTTAGAATTCTGGGGTGAATCCTTTCAGGCCGCATTGCTTTGTCCACTTTGAGTTTTAGGAGTTCCTTCATGACCCTTTCTTCTGTGAATGGACTGGTATCGACCCCCTTGTCCAGAGTACTTTTATTGTTTGGTTTGAGTACCTCCTCCTCTTCTTCTTGTGTGAATACTGAGCAAAAGTATTCATTCAGTATCTCGGCCTTTTTACAGTCACCCTTTGCCAACCCCCTCCTCTTTTATAAGCCTCACAATCCCTCCCTTGGTCTTCCTTCGCTACCTGATGTACCTATAAAATGTTTTATCCCCCTTCTTAACTGAGTTGGCTATCTTTTCCTCAGTTTGGGCCTGTGCTATTCTGACTGCCTTCCCTGCTTTCTTCTGCTTTAACTGATACAGTTCTCTGTCCTGCTGATTCTGTGATTCCTTGTACTTCCTGAATGCTAGCTCTTTCTCCCTAACCATGTCATTGTAGTGTCGGTGTTGGACCCCGACACTGCTTTTAGGGGGTCTTTCACCCCCGACCCAAATCAACTCTGACTCGGAGTTAATTATTGTACGTGGGTGGTGTGCATGGGGCACAGTTCTCCACATGGGGGAACACACAGCAGACAGTGATTGCCGTTATGCCTACCACAAATGCAGTTGACATAATGGTGTCACTGTAATACCGGTCGACTTTGAAACTGTCAAACTCTGGTCGTAGGTCCAGTATACAATACTGTAAGTCAGAGCATTCTTCTGCAAGCGGTTTAACAACAGCAGAGCAGAGTCAGAAAGTTGGAGCTGAAATCTGTTGCAGGTGCAGTGTCACTTTTTGTAAAAAAAATACTGTTGGCAATGAAAGAACTGTGCAGCAATGCAGGCAAACAGAATGTGTGCTGGGGAGAGGTGTATGCTAGAAAGGAGAACACTGACCAAATAGAAAGTAGCACAACTTCAAAAGAGAGAGCAAAAGTCAATTCAGAGCAGCAGAGGTTTATTTATTTTGTCATATTTCAAATCGATTGTAGTAACATTGATTTAGTTCAATAAAGAATCCTGTGAAGACATGAGGATGAGAGCACACACTGGCAGACAGTGCAGATTATGCAGTACAGTAGCTGCATTGTAGTTCTCAACTGACTGCCCTCATTTAACCTACAGTATGGTGCTTCTGCAGGGCATCAGGGCATAACTGAGGAGTGTCCACAAAATAGTGTACCTACAGGGGAAGGGGGGGTTGCAGCTGGCTGAGGGGAGGGTGGCAGAAAAGCAATACCGTGGACAGGACTGTAGCACTGTGGAAGCATACTGAAGAGTGATCTGGTCACATGCTTCCACAGTCCCTTCACTCTCCTACTTCATAGGAATAGGACAGAATGGCTCCACCCATGCACCCTAGAAAAAGAAGGACAAAGGGGAGAGTAAGACTGAAAAGGGAAGGAAGGGTAGAGTGGAAGGGGACCACCAAAAAGAGGATTTATTTAACAGCTATTTCTGCTCAGTATTTATGGAACAGGGGGGAAGGAAATGGGCCAAGGATAAAAGGCAAGAGTATAAAGTGATGGGAAGTGGACAGAAAACCATTTACAGAAGAAGGAGTGCTTAGGGAACTATCAAAGATAAAAGTAGACAAAGCAGTGGGGCCAGGCAGGGTGCACCACAGGATACTGAGAGAACTGAAAGAGGAGCAAGTTGCACCTCTGACAGTCCTTTTCAACATGTCTTTAAAAACAAGGCTGGTACCGGGGGGACTGGAGGATTGCAGATGTAGTCTCACTCCACAAAAGTGGAAATAGGTAGGAGGCAGGAAATTACAGGCCAGTCAGCCTGACATCAGTGGAAGGCAAGGTAATGGAAACACTATTAAAGGAAAGAACTTGGGAATACTTAGTTACCAATAACCTGCAGGATCAGAGGCTGCATGGTTTAACAGGGGGGAGGGCCTGACAGACAAATCTGATTGAGTTATTTGATTGGGTGGCCAAAGAAGTGGATGAAGGGGGAGTGATGAACGTGACCTACCTGGATTTCAGCAAAGCCTTCAACACCATTCCATATAGAAGGCTGTTAAACAAACTGGAAAGCATAGGAGTAAGTCCTAAGGTAGTAAAATGGGTGGAAAATTGGCTGAGCAATAGGAGTCAGAGGGTGGAGGTAAATGGCAGTCTCTCAGTAGTAGGCGAAACGACCCATGGAGTACCACAGGGATCAGTTTTTGGGCCAGTTTTCTTCAGTGTCTTCATCAGTAACATTTCAGAATGGCTGAATGGGAAAGTATGCCTGTTCACAGGTGAGACAAAACTCTGCAACATAGTAGAAATAGGAGTGTAAAAAATGAGATGTGATCTAGAAAATTTGGAAGAACGGTCAAGGGCTTGGCAGCTGGGTTTTAATGCAAAGAAGTGCAAAATAATGCACTTGGGGAATAAGAACCTGGGAGCAACATACCAACTGGGAGGAGAGGTATGAACAGTTACAAAGCAGGAAAGGGAACTGGTGGTGATCAATTCTGATGACCTGAAGGTAGTGAAGCACTGTGAAAAAGCAGTGGGGAAGGCTGGAAGGATGCTGGGTTGCATAGGAAGGGGTATCACCAGCAGATGGAGGGAGGTAATACTACCCCTATACAGATCATTGGCTGGGCCACACCTCGAGTACTGTGTACAGTTCTGGAGGCCCCACCTCTGTAGAGACATTGAGAGGGTGGAGGAAGTACAAAGGAGGGTAACCAAAGTGGTACATGGCCTGCATCAAAAGCCCTATGAAGTAAGGATCAGCATTTTATGCTTGTTATGTATTCTTGTCATATCTGATACTGGTTTAATACTGTATATGTCATATCTGTATTACTGTATATACTCTGTGTAATTATTTGTATGTTTTACATTTTGAGACCACATTGAAAATGAGCTCCAGCTCAATTGGGTTAGCCTCTTCTGAAAAATGTCAGAATAAAACCTTTACTACTACTAACTTAGCATGTACTCCCTTGAGGAAAGGAGGGAAATGGGGTATATGATAGAGACATTCAAATTAGTGTTGCTCAGATAGCATCCTAGAAATTAGGATACCAACAGACACCTCCCATTTGGCCAGATAGTTGCTGTGGTAGGATAGTAGTGCTATCTGACCATGGATCCTACAAATGTGGATCCTGTGGATCCTAGCAACAGATTCAGCTTGGATCCTAAGTATCTGACCTAAGATTCCTGGATCTGATCTAGGAACCATCACTATTTGACCTCAGATCCTAATGATCTGACCTAGGATCCATCGCTATCTGACCCCGGATCCTAACTATCTGACCTATGATCCCTGGATCCTAACTAGGATCCATCGCTATCTGACCCTGTATCCTACATCTGTTTTTGGTAGGATTTCTAGTAGGTTCCTACTTAGGATAACAGCACTATCTGACAGATAGTGGTAGCATTCACAAAAGCACTATCTAAGCAACACTAATTTAAATAGCTCACAGGCAAAACAAGTTACAGGAAGTAAGCATTTTCGACAGAAAAGATGCTCAAGGACAAGGGGTCATGCTATGAAATTAGAAGGGGGAGGCACAGAGGAATTGTGAGGAAGTATTTCTTCATGGAGAGTGGTGGATGCATAGAACAGCTTACCATCTGCAGTGGTGGGGGCAGAAATGGTGATACAGTTCAAGAACACATGGGATAGACACAGAAGAATCTTAGCAATGGGGGAGGGACTGAAAACCTAGTAGAGTCTGCAGCAACATGATAGGAGGGAAATTGGAGCATACTAGGAGGACCATTAGGAGTTCTATGTCATAATGGTGAATGCAAAATGGCGATTGCTATTATGACAAGTGCATATCGCCAAAAAGCAAATCGGTGATATATACTTGCTGGCAAACAGACATCCTGTAAAATAAAGTGTTTTGTGGGAGAGCTTTGCCTCCCCGTACCCCCCCTCACAGGAGACTTTGCCCCCTGCACCTCCCTGAATTAAGATTCTTAAATGCAGGGGGGTGCATGTAAAATTCTTACCTCCCGGTAGCCCCAAACTCAGTACCTACTGCACCACAGCTAGCCTCCCTCACCACCACCCCACACAGCTGGCTCAGCAGCAGCAGGCAGACTACTGCCCAATAACCCTCTCTCCTATCCCTCCCCTTCCGCTTGCCAATCCCCTTTTCCGGTTGCCTTCCCCTACCCTCGCAGTAGCAGTAGTCACTCCCCTTGTGGGTTGCCTATGATAATATCACCAAATATGAGTCGCTGTTTTGATGGTCACCCATATTCAGTTGCTATTATGACAAGATACCACCATCAGGTCCTCATCTGCCAACAGATTCTGTTTCTATGTGTAACCCTCCCTGTTACCCAGGGTTACTAGAATCCCAGTAAGACCTAGTGGTAGGCAGGGAAGGCAGCTTGTGAAACTCCAGTTAAATGGATTCCCCACTGTCTCACTCTGTTCTCAGTCTCAGCTGAGACTGAGGGATGACATCACCATAGAACTATCGCAGCTGCATGAGCCACATTGGAATCTGCAGAAGGGAGTTAGATTAGAATGTTGGGAGTTTTGAACAGTCTGTTGGAGAGTGTGGTGTGAGCAGTCAAGAAGTGAGGAGAACAGCAGTTCTGTTCCAGGCTCTTGGGGCCTCAGCTCTGAAATAGAGCTACTTTTAGGGAAAGGTGTGTGTTTCCACCTAAAGAGGGACACAGTAAGCTGTTCTTTAAGTTGTGGAGAGCGCTGATTCGGGTCTCTGTGTCCCATCCCTGAGGGGATGGGGGTGGAAGGTTTGCCTGCTATTCCAGAGGTAACCCCCTGACTACTGCTAGAGAAGAAGCTGCCTTATTTTTCCATGTGTGTGGGGTACACGAAAATTTCAAGATTTGCATGAGGGGCACCTGCAACCAAAGGGTGAGTTCTGCTCTTACCAAAGGGCCCATGTTTCACCTGAACTGTGTTAAAGTGGGGATTGGACTGCTGAAGTAGTGGGAGGCCTAGAGTAATAGGCTTAGCCAAAAGTAAAAGTATGTTCAAGTCCAGCAAAAGGGGAAAGTCAAGACATGTAGAGGAGATGTGATATACGTCTACCCTGTAATCTACATTGCCAAGCTTTCAAAAAGAGTTGTTTAGTGTCCAGAGAAATGGTCGGGTATGGATTGTGGGAGGTGGGAGACCCCCCATCTTTAGTAACCAGGTCCACCTCTACAGATTTGCTCTGTGGATTTCTACTTTGCATCATGCACTTGGCCAGTGATGAGGGAAGTACCCAGATGTAAGGGATGGAAGGAAATTTCCCTTAAGAAGTCGAAGGCTCTAAGGTGGTTTGGGGAGCCACCAACAGGAAATTGGTTCACTGCCATATGGACCGCAATCAAGTGGCCGGCAGGAGCAGACAGGGAAAACCGTGGTGTGCGGAGGCTGTGTACCCAAAGCTGCGTGCAAGTCCGGGCTGTGTGCCTGGTGGGTTCAGAGCCTGAGGTCTGAAATAGTGAAGAAGAGTTCTGTTGCTCTAATCTGCATTACCAGGAATGTAGCCCTGTGGAGGTCTGTCTGTGCTTTGTTTGTTCAGTTTAGATGTGAATAAAAGCCACACTTTAGAATCCCATTCCTGGTTTTGGACATTACAGTTATTGCTTCCTGTGTTCGGATTTACTTGGGTGCCCCTGTGCAGAGCAGCCAAACCTAGGCTCCCTGTGCCGAGTAACCTAGTCCTCCCCGAACCCAGTCCCCACCAGGTACTGCTGTCAGCTTCAACAGCATGCCACCTGTCATTTGCAAAAAGACAGGGGTCTGGGAGTTACATATGTTTCTGTGTTTCTATGTTTAAAGCACTTTGACAATATCTGTGCAAAGTAAGCATATACAGAGCATGATGATAAATAAGATATCAGAAATACATTTCTTAAAGTATGTGATTACATTTTTATCTGACAATCAAATAATATTGTACTGTTGCTGGGGCTACAACTAGTAATGCTGTTTAATTTTCTCTCTGGGACAGTCTGTGTTGTCAAGCACTTTAGTACACATAACTGCCAAGTGCAGTATATAAACGTCTCACTACTGGAAATTTGCTCCCAAACCCAAAATCAGTAATGCTGGTAATACACTGCTGCTGGTGACTCTGCAACTCTGAAACAGAAGATTCAATAAGACACTGAAATTCCAACTGAGAAAAGAAGTGTTCCAAATCTGTGAATTCAGTTGTCAGCCAAAAGTGATAATATAATATTAAGTATAACAAAAAAGTGAGTGACAGAACACCTTCACATTAAGACAAATCTGACTAAAAAAATCTTTGGAAAACAATGAAGAGCCATTTCTTCAAACAGTGTTACACCATAAAAATAAGTGGCGTGATTGTGAGCAAATGATGTGAAATAGAAGATTTAGGAAAGAAATACTGGTTATATCCAAAAATTAAGTGCTGTGATTTATGATTAAGTGACTGAGGTGAAACAGAAGATTTATTAAAAAGGATGTAGTGAAGCCACAGTTCATCAAACAGGGCTGCATCCTAAAATTAAGTGGCAAGATCATGAGCAAGTAGCATGAAACAGAAGATTCAGGGTTTCACCCCAAAATGAAGTGGTATCAAACAGATGAGTCTCGTTTATTTTAATAAATGTTAGCATGCCACGTTTTTGGGTGACAGATTGGTGTGTCTGTCCCTTATAATGGAACCAGCAAAATTGGATACACATTCCACACTGACACTTGAGGATGAGCAGCTGAGGTAGTGGATAACCAAGGTCAGTGCTGGCAACTTAGTGATTCTGCTGCCCCAGTATAGCAAGAGCTTGTCAGCAACGGCAAGGTGCCTTGTTCATGCCAAATATGCATATACCATGCACTGCGCTGCATGCAGCCCTGCTGCCTCATCAGCCTCCTCCTCCTCCTCATTTTCCTCCATCCTGTATCTGTAACTGCCACCTGACATAAAACCTCCTAAATGGGATTTGTCTTTTTTTTACGTTGCATGTTTTTTCAGCCCCTTCCCATGTAAGGAGGTGGTAGTAACACCCTGTCTATATGCAGTTTCATGTTGTGCCTCTGCCTTGAGTACATGTGTCCATAACATCTGTGTCCTGCGTGCCCATCTTATAAGACCAACAGTGAAAGAACCCCTTTTGATCTTTTTATACAGCACAGGGATCACAATAACGGGTAACAACAGTGACAGAATTCTTTTTCACAAATAAACAGCACAGAGATTGCAATGACAGGGGTACCATAACAACAATAACGGTACCCTTTTGTTCTTTTTACACAGCACAGGGATTGCAATGATGGGGGTGCCAACACTGATAGGATCCTTATTTTATAATAAACAGCACAGTAATTGCAACAACAGGGGTACAATACCAACAGTGACAGAACCCTTTTGGTCTTTTTACACAGCACAGGGATTACAATGACAGGAGTACCAACAGTGACAGAACATTTTTTACTAATAAACAGCACAGGGTTTACAATGACAGGGGTAACAAAAGTGACAACAGGACAATTTTTTTTAAACAGCACAGGGACTACAATGACGGGAAGCAGCAGTGTTAAAACAATTTTTTAAACAGCACAGAGATTACAATGACAGGGGTCACAGGGATTATTAGTAATTAGTAATTTGGTATGACACACAGAAAAAGAACACTCATTTTAAGGAAAATAACACTAAAACTACTACAGAATGGTGACAAAATGGCTTACTTAAACATAAGAAACTCAAATGAAAAAAAAAAATAAAAATGAGAAAGTACAATACAGATTTAAAAAAACAAGTAAGAACGAGGAAACAAAAATCTAATAAAAATCTCCTGCTTAAAAGAAAACAAGCTGCAGATCTTTTTGGGCTACCTTGCTATCTTGCTGCTACCCTCCACCACACCACTTATTCACAGACTGCTAAAACTGAAACCATTACTTTACAGTAGTCACAGATAAAATGAACAAACAAAAAACACAAATCTAGGAGCACTAGGCCCTCTACAACAAAGTGGGAGCAATTTGGAATCAAAAAGCTTGGTTTTGAAACCAGTTTAAAGGTTGAACAACATGTGACCTCAAATCCCATAGTACAGTGCAAACGTCACCTTTGTGACAAACTTTGCTGGCAAAGCAGCAAATTCACAGATACGTGAGACTTTACATCTGTGTCTAACTCCACTAGTGAAGTTGTGACTTTGCATTTTCTCTGAGTCATCACTTCACCACGCAAGGCCTTCGATTTAGTGCTGCATTGGAGGTTGGGAGAAAGTTGAGAGACGAGGTTGTGGGGACCAAGATGGTTAAACGGATTGAGAATTGACTAATGCCAGATTGCTTTACATTGATGAGATTGAGAGATCAAATGTGGAACCGATATAATTCTACAAAGGATTGGAATGAGTTTCAAAATGATCACAAACTAAGAAATGAGTGTAAAATCAAATTGAAACAAGTTAAATCTAATTACTACCTAAAACAACAGGAAACTAATTTTACAAAATTCAGGCAGGTTTTTGTCATCAATAACAGCCTTGATTAATCCACCTATGAGGGATCAGACAAATGATTTCTGAATCAATGGAAGTAATACAATGAATGCCCAAGAAATCGCAACTTTTTTTTTCACACAAATGTTTGGCTATGAGCAAATATACCTAATAAGTGTTCCGCTTACAAAAATGATTAATTTCTCAGTGGAAGAACACAGTTGTGATTCCAATCAGTAATGGTGGTGATTCAGGGGGTATGGGCAATTAACACCCCATCTCCCTGCTCCACCCTTTAGGGAAGATTCTAGAAAAAGTAAATAAATGAGCAGCTTTCCTCACACTTACAGCAGAGTGGGTTAAGGGCTCCTAAGCAGCATGGCTTTAGGAAATTTCATAGTACCTGGATTGCCTTGGTCAGGTTCATGAATCACACCTGTGAGGCCATGGATAAAGGTGAACTCACTGGTGCTGTCTTCGTGGACCTGTCCAAGGCATTTGATCTGGTAGACCATTGCCTGCTGCTCAGGAGCCTTATTGAGAGGGGATTATCTAATTCCCCTCTGGACTGGGTTAATAGTTAGTTAACTTAAAGGAGACTTTGAGTTTACTATGGCGGAACTCTTTCTAACACGATGGTATTACAACAGGCAGCTCCCCAGGGATTCATATTGGGGCCCTGTTTCTTCTCTATTTTTATTGATAGTATTCCAGAGAAATTGAAAAAAACTCAAAAACTCTTATATGCTGATGATATCATTATATACACTAGTTCAAATTCAGCTGGGAGGGGTACAGCTAAGTTCCACTGAGGAGGAGGATAATGATCAAGGGTGGTTGTAATGAGGAAGATGAACAATACAGAGCAGTGTAGGAGGGTGGCAGTGAAAGCCAACAGGATGCTGGGTTGTATCATGAGATGGATCTCCTCCAGGGGCAGGGAGGTGATCCTGCCTTTCTATAAGGCACTGGTCAGGCCACACCTGGAGTACTGTGTGCAATTCTGGTGCTCATATCTGAAGAAGGATGTGAAATTACTCAAAGGTGTACAATGCGGTACCCAGCTATAAGAGGGCTACCAGAATAACGCCAGTCAAGTGAGCACTAGTCTGGATAGCGCTGCCATGGACAGTGAGGGGGGATTTACAGCGCTTGCTGTAAACTCTCCCCTGGTCACTGTCCTCAGTGCTGAACAAACTGAAGAGCATCAGATCCTAGAGGCTGGCCAAGCTGTCCCCATGTCATGGAGGGCTGGGGCATCAAGCAGCTTGGCCCGCACCATTGAAAACCAGGGTTCTAATCCTGGTCTCCAGAATTTTAGTGCACTCAGGACTTAGACTGTGTTACATGGGGCCGTGGAAACAGTATCCCATGGCCCCATGATTTTTAACTTCCCCTGGTATCTGCTCCCCCCAGAATTAGAACACTTTAATCTGGGGAGTGTCGGGGGGCACAGACCCCCTGCAAATGAAAAATTGGCGCTGTTATTCCTGCATGTTTCTGGACCATGCTATTGATGTAGGCACTCACCTGACCCAGTACCATGCAATGCAGTGTAACAAGGATGATCCAGGGAATGGAGGACAGAGCATACAAAAAGAGGCAGAGAGAGCTGAACATGTACTCCTTGGAGGAGTGAAGGGACTGGAGGGATATGATTTTTTTTTTATTAAAACATATTTATTCGTTTTCAGTAAATCAAACAACAAACATACACACAATACACATTCCCGGCCAAGCCAGGGACACAACCCAAAACTGGCTGTGTAAACTATGTACAACCCCTATATACTAGCACACTGGGGAGCCACCCCACATTATAGCCAACTTCAGAATCAATAGTATTTTAACATAAGACATTGTCGATTAGTGAGAACACCATCCCTTCTTAACTCAATCCTCCCTTATATGTCCACTCGCAGGTGTGCTGCATCCTAGGGCCCCCATGAAGCCTGAGTTGTCCCGGACGACTTTCCAGTGTGTCCCCTGGAAAAAGAGAGAGAGTCCCCATCCCCTTGAGCCCTCACAGACCACAACTAGTCCCCTGTTATCTTAATAATAGACCCAGACTGACCCAGATTTAGCCAACTAAAAAACTTGGAGTCTAAACATCACACAGAATGTAGGGGAAAATACAAGAAGAAAAAGCATATTACACATGGCACAATACACTATAGACATTAGACACTCCAGCATGTATCCCTTTGCTAATCATTATCGGACAGACAGATCTGGGTTCCAGTGCCTGTATGTTGCTGAGAATAGATCGCATCTAATGTTGCCCATCTTTTAGAGTATAGCTCCTGTCTCCCCTCAGAGAATAGGTGTCTCTTTATCTTAGCCAATACCCCAACAATTCTCTCACCCATTGTTCATATGCAAAAACCTGGTCATCTTTCCAGTGCTTTACTATGAACGCCTTGACTACCAAGACCATTAAAGAGAGGTGAAATCTGGGTGTAGACCCCCTAATCTGAGAGAAGTCACCCAGAACGATACTTCTGGGGTCATATAAGCAGAATAGTCTAACACTGGATCCATGCCCCGCTTAATCTCCTCCATAGGGAGAAATTTTGCTGCAGCCCACATGACATGCAACAGGTCACCCACTTCTATCCCACACCGGAAACACAAATCTGTCTGTCTCAACCCTCTAGCATATAGCTTACAGGGTATAATATATGTTGTGAGCCACAAAGATCTGCATGTTCCTATATTTGGGAATCACATTATATTTAATGGCCTTCCAGATAATTTCCCACCTTAAATTAGGAGCCAACACCTTGTCCCAGTAAGGGATTAAAGTAGAAGTATTTGGGCCCAGGGAATCCAAAAGAAGTTTATAAACTCGTGAGAGTGGGTTAGTTCTCTGAAAGGCTTCCTCTAAGCTCCTCCATGGGAGGAAGCTGTCTGAAAAATCCCCCAGCCCCTTCCGGGATCCTGCTATCATTTGTTTAAGCTGTGACCTTTGAAAAAAGGACATTCCCTCACATTGTGGTGGTAGAACTATTTTATCTCCCTGCTGCATATCATTCAAACTTAAACCTCCCAGATAATTAGCCCACCGATGTCCAAGTACCCGGCCCCCTATAACCAAGTTAGGGTTACCCAGTATGGGCTGGTCTCTGGACCTCATTTGACAGCACCTTTGTATCGGAGTGAGAAAGGACCACCAGGCCTCCAGGGTTTTCCTAATTGGGTTCCCATACCTCCCTAAATAAACCTTTTTAGGCCCAGCATATAGCATTGATTCAGGGAACAACTGAACTCATTAGCAACTGCCTCTCGATTTGCAGCCATGCAGGTAAATAATTTCCCCTCCACCACTTACCGCCCATTGAGCCATCAGGCCTAACTGGCCTGCCACATAATAAGCATGGCGATCAGGCAATCTAATGCCCCCCTCCTCATATGGCAAACGTAGGACCTTATGTTTAATCCTGGTTGGTTTGTTATTCCACAGGAATCCTAAAATCAGTCTTCTAATTAAACTGAACCACTTAACTGGGATGTTATATGGAGCTAAATATATCGGATATATCAACCTAGGTAAGACATTCATCTTGATAATGCCCAGGCGTGCCGTAAAGTTCAGAGGTAACTTATTCCACCTTGTGATGTCCCCTTTAATCGCCGATATGATCCCCCCCAGATTGGCATCAACCCCAGACTCTTGGTTTGCTGTAATCAAAATTCCAAGATACTTCAATTTGTCATTGTTCCACTGCACTCCCAAGGATGAGAAGTCTGCCTTAAATACATGTGGGGTCAAAGGTAGAATTTGTGTTTTGGTAAGATTTAGCTTGTAATTAGAGACCTTAGAGAAATGGTCTATTAAGTCTCTAACAATCTCAAAGCTGGATACTGGGTCTCGTAAATGAAGGAGTATATCATCCGCGAAGACTGAAAGTTTTAGCTCCATTCCCCCAATCCTGATCCCTTGGACCCTAACATCCCTATTGATAGATCTTAACAAGGGTTCTAAATAGATGTTGAACAATATCGGCGAAAGAGGACATCCTTGACGAGTCCCGTTATTAAGTTGGAATTCCCTCGAGATATAACCATTACATAGAATTCTAGCTGTTGGAGCTGCATATAGATTCTTAATACCTCTAAGGATACCACCAGGGAACCCCATTTTCTCCATTGTAGCAAAGAGAAATGGATGTGAGACCCAGTCAAACGCTTTTTCAGCGTCTAGGGAAATCAGGGCCAGGGGTAGCTGAGAATCTGGAGCAAAGTTTATAATATGATGAATTTTCCTAATAGCGCCTTTCGCCCCTCTCCCTGGCATAAAGCCTACTTGCTCCTGACTAATTAAACTCAGAGCAACAGTCAAGACCCAGTTTGCCAAGATTTTGGTGAGAATCTTGATATCTTGGTTTATTAATGCTATGGGCCTATAGTTACCTAATACGTCCCTGGGCTTATCTGGCTTAGGTATTAAAGTAACATACGCCTGGTAGAGCGGTGAGTGGTGGATTCCTTCCCTCATTATAGTAAGGAAAAAGTCATGAAGTATAGGGAGTATAGTCTGGATATGGGTTTGGTAAAATTTAGCCGTAAGACCATCAGGCCCTGGTGATTTACCTAGAGGAAGAGACCGCACCGCATCGACAATCTCAGATGCTCTTATTGGGGCATCCAGTTCCTTAACTTGGGTAGAGTCCAAGATAGGTAGCTGGATTCCTTCTAAATAACTATGAACCTCTTTCTCCCCCACTAAATCACTCACTTGGTAAATGTTTGCAAAGAATGATGCAAATGCCTCAGCCATTTCTTGAGGGTCTGTAACCAGCTTCCCTCCATGCTTAACTGATATAATTGTCCTACTTGCCTCCCATTCTTTAATTCTAGCTGCTAGGAGGCGCCCTGGAACATCACCCTGCAAAAGGAACTTGGCATTAATCTTATTTAACCAGAACTCTGTCCTCCCATAAAGAATTTCCGACAGATCCCTTCTCAAACTTTTAAGTTCCACGTCTATTTCCCCCGAGGACCCTTCATACTGCGACAGAAAGTTTATCGCCCCAACCAAGAATTCCTCTTTGGCCCTTCTAAGCGACCTATCCCTTGCAGCTAAAGCCCTGGCTGCCTCCGCATAGAGGAACTTACATGTAGGCCAAGCTAGCCTTTTATCGCTCAGTGTGGGAAGCTGGGACCTAATGATTTCCTGCAGAGCCCCCTCTAGTTCATCCCTTCTCTTATCCTCTGTTAAAAGCCAATCGTGAAGCCTCCACCTATAAGGTCTAGGCGGCATAGGTCTTGGTTCCCATTGCAACTGGATGAGAGAGTGGTCTGAGAGGGTCCTACCCTCAGTCAGCACTTCTCTGGTCTCTGCAAGAGCCTCTCTATTTACCAAAAAAAAATAAATTCTAGTATGACTTTTATGTGCTGCCGAGTAAAATGTCATGATAGGGCCCCTATTAGGAAGGATCTTAACTGGGTCAACTAAAGCTGCTGACTCCAAAAACTTAGCCAGGGCAGACTGGGCCTTGGACCTCAGCCCGCTGTGTGGAGGTATCCTATCCTCCTTGTTATCAAAATATATATTCCAATCCCAGCCAAGATGAGTGAGAGTGAGGAAAGGTAGCAATATCCCTTCTATCGAGGTGAAAAATTCGATCGGGGAGTTGGCCATATATGGATGCCACCGAGACTGCCTTACCATGCAGAGTGCCCATCACATAAATCCCCATACCATCCTGCCTGGTTAACACTTAGGTCACTTCAAATGGGCAAGATTTCTTGATTAAAATTGCAACCCCCCCAGAGGCCCTATCCCTACCCACTCCATATACCTGCCCCACCCATCGCTTCCTGAGACCATCTAACCCGTCAGTCAATAAATGCGTCTCTTGTAATGCTACAATGTGAACCCCCCGTTGCTCAATGTACTGCAGAATAATTAATCTCTTACGCTGACCCCTGAATCCTTTAACATTCCAAGAAATTATTTTAAAGCATGCCATCAAAAACATCAAAGTTTTTCACGTGAATCCAGATATTGTGCCTCTCTAAGGTCTGCATTCCCATAGTTCCCAATCTTGGACTCTCTCTCTTTCCACCCCATCCCCCCCCCTTTGACCCCCGGTCCTTAGACCGACCAACCACCTGATGTTGAGTCATGGATGAACCCGTTCCCTTACCTCCCCTCGGTCCCAACCATTGGCATCAAACCCCAGAATCTGGCCCTTGAATCCCCCAAAGATATAATAGTAAAGGCCCCATCTTCTCTATAGTCCATCGCCCCCTTATAATTCCCAAATACAAGAAGAAAAAGTAAACAACAAGGAAATTAAGGGAGACCCCCTCAAACCCTCCTTAGAAAAATATATCTCAAACTAATATTACTCCACTCTGGGATCTCTTGTACTCCAGAGTGGCACCCCTCCCCTAACTAATGCTGAAAAAGTCCCAATCCCTTAGACCACTTCCCTTATCCATCCTTCCCCAAAGCTGGCAAATGCCCGCTTTATAACTAATAACGCCCATTTGCAAGTAAAACCTTAGCTAATTGACCCTATTTATCATAAACAAAATCCCTTTTCACCCCCTTATAGCCACTTCCTCCAGTATTTCAGGGACTAGAAAGTATTCCTGAGTCTGGTAACTCAGATAATATAATTAACAAATCCCCTTCCCCCTTGATCACTAATTAATACCCTAAAGTCTCATAATTTGACTTTATGTGACCCACCGCAGGTCCAAAAACCCAACCCTTGCAAATCCCTAGAATGTCCAGAATCAGGCCAGAAATAGTGGTACCACCATCCTTAAATATAACAACCCCCTTGTCTTTCTTCCATCACAGCCCTCAAAGGGGCTCAACCTCCTTTGCCAGCAAACAGTCATGTTGGGGGTCTAAATAGGTCTGGAAGCTCAACCCGTAGCCCCTCCAGCGCATCCTTCACCGTGAGAAACTTCTTCTCTCCAGTCTGGAGACGCACCATCAAAGTAGCAGGAAACTGAAGCCGAAACTTTATCCCAGCAAGATAGAGCTTCTTCTTGATATCGGCGCATCTTTCTGCTTTTTTCTAATCGCTGGCGTTTGGTCTTGGAAAAACCATAATGAAGCACCATTCCATTGCAGAGGCCTTTTTTGTCTAGCAACCAGCAGCACGTGGGATTTTTCCTTATAATTTAGGAATTGCATGATTATGACTCGGGGCCTCGCCCCCGGCGGTGGCATCTCCCGTAGTGCCCGATGGGCTCTTTCTAAATTATACCCCTCCCCAAAGGGTGTAGGGCCTAACAGTTTTAATAAAAGCTCCTGCATAAAGGAGACACAGTCTGGGCCTTCAGCCCTCTCTGGGAGCCCCGTCAAAATCAAGTTGTTCCTGCGATTTCTTGATTCCTGGTCTTCCATCCTCTCCTCCAATTTCTTCAGCTTTTCCGAATCGTCCCCACCTCCTGATCCAACACCGACATCTTCCTCTTGCGAGGAAACTGGCTCAGATCACCCATTCTTTGTGCCAAAGACTGTAGTGCCGGTTTAACCTCCAAGAAATCCAACACCAGCCCTTGTAGAAGTGCCTTAATTTCCTGATGTCGCTCACGTTTGAGCCCAGTCCCCTTCATTCACAGATTTCTCGCCTGATCCAGTATGGTGGGCTGACTGGGATTGAGGCATTTGGTTGCTGGGCACGCCCACAGGGGTTCCCCAAAGTCGGCTTCCATCTTCCGGCAGTGGAGGCGGTCTGAGCTTGCCGCTGCGCTTCTATCAAGAGTAGACTCGCCGGTTTTAAAAGAATTCGCGGTCCTGTTTTGTCTGACCAGGAGGGATACCCGCGACTTTCCCGGAGCACTTAACAGCTGAAATTAACACTTTTTACCAGTCCTGGAGCGGAAAAAAAACTTTAATTTTGTGCTACAGGCCTCGGAGACGCTCGGGACACGTCCTACCCGGTCAGCTCATCATGTGACCCTCGGACTGGAGGGATATGATTGAAACCTTTAAGTAGGTAAAGGGGATAAACAAGGCAGGAACTGAAGGGATACTCAGGCTGAGGAGGGGGAGAGACAAGAGAGGGCATGGCCTTAGATTGGGGGGAGAAGATTTAGGATGTAAATGAGGAGACACTTTTTCACAGCAGAATAGAATTCTCTACCAGAGGTGGTGTTAGCCTGCAAGACAGTGGGTAGTTTCAAAAGGGGATGGGACAAGGTGAAAGTAGGGGGTTAATTGGGAAAGGGATGGCGTGGGGCAGCTGCAAGGTGAGGGTGCTAGCTGCACACTCGAACAGATTAGATAGACCAGGTAGCCTATTTCTGCTGGCAAATTCATATATTTGTAAGTTCTGACTACACATGATGGATTAATTTGCCAAATGAGGTGAATTTGAGAATTAATCCGCTAAGAGAATTTTCCAACTTCTCACATCACTACTGAAAAGTACTGAGGATAAGCACAGTTGTTGTATATTAGGATGTTTGAATGACTCTGCTTTTGCAAGACAGATTTGATGTAAAAACAGCAGTGCAGTTTTTTGGTTGTGTAGTTTGAGTACTTGTGCATGAGGTGCATGGTCTCTCTGTCAACTTTAAGGGACTACCACCCATTTGAGGTACCATGAAGGCACAGGAACCTTCTTTAGGAGGATTCCACTCCCACAGGCTCCTCTGGGATGAGGTCCCCTTAGACTGAAGATATCTTTGAAAATAAAGTCTCAAATGGTGAATGAACAACACATACAGTACAGAAACACTTACAGTACTTTCCACAAGAAGAGAAGAGGCACAGTCAAGCTGTATTTGCCCTGGTAAAAAGCTAGTGCTGAGGAATTACAGGACCACCATTCAGGCTGTACTCTTTGGAATTATAATTATTATATTGTGACCTTTTTTCATACAGTGGAGGAAAACCCCTAGTGAAGGAAACTTCAAAGCCTTAGATCGCCTACCTCAAGGCTTATCATTTATTAATAAAAAAACAAAAATAACTCCAACAGAAAAGGACTCCTTCGAGTGCCTTTTATAGTGCATGTATTTTTGAGTGCACCTCTTCAGGTGTTGTGCCCCTACAAAGCACCCAGATCCCTGCCACCACATATGCATAAAATTTACTGCTGGCCAAAAAGGCCTACACTCCCCTCCCATATTTCCAAAAGTGATCTGGTACCTGCTTCAGGTTGGTGTTTTATCAATTATTCTCTGCTGTCTGCTCTCTGTTTTATTGTTTTGGCCATGAATGTTGAGTGAACACATTCTGTCAACCTTTCATTTTTAAACATCATTACTTTGTTCACAAGTTATGTTGAGATTCTTATTCACTATAAGCATGTCCAGAAAGCAACCTGCATTATCTCTGCTCACTATCAAGTTCCTTGTTTCTAAATGCTGCTAGCAACAGACCACCACATCCTTTTGAGCCCACATACCCCCTGAATTGCTATGACATAATTTTTGTTTTCCTTAGATACTTTTTTCAGTTTTTTTACTTTGTCCCAGTATCAAACCTCATGTCCCCAGTGTGATGCAAGCGTGTGGAGGCATGTGCACATCGTGCCTTGCGGGATGCCCCACCCCTACCAATCACTCCATTACCATCTGCACCAGCCACCAGACCTCCTTCCAGTGGCAGCAGGACTACAGATGGGTCACCCCCTTTCCTGGGAGAGGAGAGCCAATGCTCAATCCTGCTCCCACCCTCTCCTGTGTGCCAGCACCCTGGCGATCCAAGGTCATTCCCAAACCTGGGCCACCAATGTAGCATGAGGTGTGGCATCCATTGCCTCAACCCTAAGCACCACCAGACTGGCCTATGACATGGTTTCATCATGCAACATGCATGGTGGTGCATGCTCAGTAGCATTAGTAGCTGACAACATATTTAAGCAAGTGCTCATAGTATGCAGGAGTTCCCTGAGTGCACTAAACATTTGCCTTTTTACTCCACAGCAGTACCATAAACTGCTAGAAATCTTTCAACAGTGCCTACTAATTGCTGCTAAGACTATAATGTGGTCAGAACAGTCCATGGTAAGGAAACCAGAGAGCGGCAACTTTTACTGGACAACTAAGGCTGGGAATGACACCATGCGGTAATTACTCAGTTTGTGAGCACACAAGCTGAAAAACATATTTTGAGCTCCCCTAACTAATTAAAAGTTTGATATGAAGAAATAGACTATACAACTACAGGTGTTATATATGTGTTCTAATTCCTGTGTGTTCAGATATTTGTGGGAACAACCTTCTGTTCCTTAAAAATATGGATACATGAACACAAGGGTACCATAAGTGGGCAAGATAAAACATTCCCATTCTGTGCTGTAGCACTAATACAGCACTCAAGTGGTGGCTGGCCGTAGAGATGAGAGGTGGCCTGTGCCAGTCGCTGGCTGGGGATGGGTGTGGGAGGTGCTGGGTGGGCTGGCATGGCTGAGAGGGGGGTGGGGTGCCACTAGACTACCAGGGAATTGGGAATTATTTTATGATATGGAAATGTACAGTTCAGGGGAGGCACTAGACTACCAGGGAATCAGGAATTATTTTATATTCTGGACATGTACAGTTCGGGGGGGCACTAGACTACCAGGGAATTGGGAATCTAATGTTTTTTAATGATTTGGGAGGCACTGGACTACTGGGGCAGGTGACGTGCCGCATACGCAGACGTTGACCCGGGGGTCAGGGCATGGGTGGGAGCTGTATTTGCAACCTGTGGCAGAAGGTTGCAAAATGCTTGCTAGTATGCCCTCTGTGTGTGTACTTGGCCGCAGGTTGCAAGTCACAGGACTTGTTGAAGACCCTGCCCATTCTAGAATAGGGCACAGGGCTCATCACCAAAGAGCTGAGGGTGGCACAAGTTGCTCCAGCGGCAACCTGCGCCACCCTTCTAGAATCAGGCCCATAAACTGTAAAATAACCTTTATGTTCTTTGCAGAATATGTGAAATGAAATGAAAGCTAAGCACCTACATGAACAAAGACAAGTAATCATGAAATATGTATGCAGAAAATCACTGATGCAAGTATAAAAGTTTAACTTTGCTGAGAGGGGTATCCCTTTCACTATGTATTTTATTTATATTTTGAAATATAATGCCCCACAGCAGCAGGAAGCAGAGGCAGCAAAGCTACACTGAGGGAGAAGCCCAGCAGAGTAGAGCAGGGGTGTGGAGCAGAGTCCTTGAGGGCAGATAGGATAGAGCAGGAGCATAGTAGTCATAGGGGCATATCCCCAGCAACTGTAGGGTGTTTGTAAGGCTAATACCTAAGCCACAGGGCAACTAGCAGAAGGGGGTGAAGGCTGATGCAGGCAGCAGGAAGAAAAAAGAACGTAAAGATGTGACTCCTTTAAAGGAAATTGGGCAACAGAGCACAGCATCAGGAAATGCAGGGCAGGGTACTTGACTTGACCCAGCTGGCAACATGAAGTCCAGTGCATGGAGGCTAGAAAAAGTAAGGAGGAATATCAACACCAAGATACTAAGGAATTGCAGTGCAGTTATATGGCCCAGGAGTTAGAGGAAGTGCAACCAGGGCAGGCTGCTCAATGCATTAGAGTGGTAGGGTGAACTCCTCACTGGAGTAGCTGAGGGTCTATTGGCACAGGGCACTGAAAATCATTCAGAAGCAAGCAGCAGTAAGATATTCGGAAGTACCACAGGCCAGCAACTGAGAACTAGGGGCCTGAAATCCACAGTGCATAGAGCAATGGTCAGCAGAACTCAAGAGATAGATCCGAAGGGGGAAACAAGACTGAAATAAGGATGCCAGAGACTTCTGGCAGGCAGGAACAAGCAAGGGGAGCAAGGGGAGCAGGCCCAGATAGTGGTGGGAGGTAAGGATCCATCAGCATTTGCAGCAACAAAAATGGCATCTGATGGGTGATGGAGCATATGTGATTTTAAACACCACTCATGGTGGGGGGGGGGGGTTGCATGGGAAATGACACTCACTCCCAACATTAGACATGCTTGACTAGCTAAGGATGGGTCTTGCATTTCTGTCTCAATGTTCTAGTCATCTTTGAGACTTGAGTTTTTGCCCATGTTGCTGATTTAGATTTGGTACCTCAGTGCTATATGGTTCACAGACTGGACTGTGTCGGAAGCAGGATGGTAAAGTACGGAGTCATCCATGTCACAGCTATAAACTACGATGTCATTGTTTAAGCCATTGCCATCTATTTCAAATAACTTATTCTGTGTAGGCCGTCCTTTCCTGCCTTTCTGATTATTTTCATCAGTGACATCTACTCCTCTCCTAAAGTCGGATCTGAATCCCTCCCTTATAGTCTTTCTTCCCTTTCCTTCTGCTCTGTTTCAGGTGAGCAATTGATCCCCAGGGCCTAAATGTGAGTTGATTATCAACTCAGTTAAAAACATCAACCATACAATCAAATACCTCATTTTCCTGCAGCTCTTCTCTTAATCTTTCCACCTAAACCTTCACTGTCCCCACCAATCTCTTACTGCCTGCAGGGTCTTGTCACTACTACCTTACCAGATTGTCTTTGCTTGCAGTGCTTACACCTTTCTTTATTCTTTATGTGATACTCATATGGTATACAATAAACAAAAGCTCTTCCATGTCAAAGCCATCCCCCCCCCCAAAAAAAAATTGTCTGTACAAAGTTGTTCAAGTCCCTGGACCTCTTTACCCTTCTAGATGATCTTCATGCCATGACTAGTCATTCCCCACTATAAACACATACAAAAATGCTGTCTCCCATTTCTGATCCAAATTCACTGCAATGTGGGACACACAGCCCCCCCCCTCCTTTTAGGGGTGTAAAGTATGTGGATTACACCTTCCCATGATCACAGCAGGACTCATTGCTCCTTTAATTGCCCATGACTGTGCCTGGTATCTCCATAAAGCCTTGTGCTCTATTGTGGACTTGTACAGATACAAACAACCCTGAAACATTAGCAGCAGTGCCACTAGGGAGGCCAAATTATGTATTTTAGCTGCCAACCTGCAGAACAGCCTTAATACCCCTGATAAGTTCTCAAAGGTTGTTTACTTTCTCTTTGACCTCCATACCCAGTCATTCACCCATGTCCTTAAGATGAGAAACACATCTACCTCTGATCCTCCTGAGCTTGCCAAAGCTTTCCATTAGTTCTTTACCAAATGTGCTTTCTCCTTCTCCCTACTCTTCTCTTTCTCTGCCTCTTCTCAGTCTCCCCTCACTCCTTTTGTCCCTCATTCCCTCCCCATTTTGCTGCTTTTACCTTCTTCCCCATTTCAGTGGGTCCACCCTAGCTGATCTAAATATAGTAAACCCTGCCAAAGGGTTAACATTAAATGGCTTGGACCCAGACTCATTCATTTCTCTGCCTCTGCTATTGCTGCATTGCTAACCACTCTTTCAACCTCTCTTTTTAGCTCAGGACTGTCCCCTGCACCTAGAAGCAGGCTACATTCTTTCTTCTTCACAAATGACCTACCATCCAAACTCCATCTTCCATATCCTGGCCAAGGAGCAAAAAGCATTCACCATTTTTCAGCTGTCCTTCTATACTCATCTTCCTTTCTCTCTTCCAGTCTGCTTTCTGCAAATAATTTTCAACTGTCTCTTTTCTCTTCCTCCCTCTTCTAGTTCACTGACTTACTCCTTAATGGGATGGATCAGGACAACATCACAGCAGATGTGTTTTTTTTTAAGTTTTTTAATTTTTTTCTGGATCAGATATTTTCAGGCACCTTTCATCATCTGTTGTCCATCACATTATACGGTCTAGCTACAGCATATCATCATTACTATGTGGTCCAGGCATTATATATTTATTTTTTCCTAATTTCATTATATTTAGCTAAGGTCTAATTAATTACACTACCTTTTCTAATATATATTATAGTATTCCTTGTTGTATTATGTCTTGTAAGGGGGCACAAATTCTTTCAAATGTTTCCATTTTATTTAATTTAATGTAGTGTATTTTCTCCAATTCCATGGAATCAATCATGTATTTTACACACATTTCCACCATTGGTGGTACAGTGTATTTCCACTTGATCAAAATACATTTTTGTGCAATCTTTATGGCTATGGTGACAAATTTTAATTTTTACTCCTTTAATTTTGTAGTTGGTAACATCAATAAGGTTAATCATGGAGATATTTTCATCTAAATTTTTATTACCTTTTTTATTATGGTTGTTATTTTTGACCAGTAGTTTGAAAGATATGGGCAGGAGTGTAACATATGTATTAGTGTAAAAGATGTTCAAGCACATCTTGGACATTTTTCTAACACTGTGTTGTTAAAATGACATAATCTCAGAGGGGTATACAGCATGTTCTGTATACATTATTTGTTGCATTTTACTAGCCATTTTATTAGTGTTAAATGTATTAATAATTTCTTGCCAGACTTCTTTTGTAATATTAATACCTAATTCTCGGTCCCAGTTTTTAATATTTTTTTTTGTTGTTCCTTAGTTTGTGTTGTCTTGAGTAGTTTGTATATGTTTGAAATCAGTTTAGTTTTATCTGTTTTTTCCATCAGCATTTTAAGTATGGTAGATTTAATATTATACTTTTGTTCTTTTAAGATTTTATTTATATAACTACTGATTTGTATATATTGAAATGCATGTGTAGTCAGTAAATTATATTCATTTTGTAATTGTTGAAAAGTTTTAAGTTTTTGCCAACACATTATATCTTTAATCTCTTTAATACCTTTTTTATTCCAGTTTTGATATGTTTTGTCAGTAATTGATACTATAAAGTTATAATTCATGTATACAGGTGAGAAGGGGGATAGTTTGATAGTTTCCTTTATTACCTGATGTGCCTTATATTATGCATTAATTTTGGAGTTTGTAGTTATACTTAATTTATGGTATTTTTTTGTGTTATGACTATTTAAATACAGTAGTTACATCATATTTGCATATGAATTTACACTTTGCTCAGTTTAATTTGAATTGGTTATTTCCTTTGTTGTATTTAACCATTCCTATGTTGTGGCAACTTGGGCTGCAAGGTAATACTTTTGCAGATCAGGGAGTGTGAGACCCTCCACTTCTCTTTTTGATTTTATTAAAGTGGCATAAGCTATTCTCGGTAGTTTATTTAACCATATGAATTTATTGACTATGTTTTTTATATTATTAAAATAAATTTGTGGTATCTGTATAGGTAATGATTGATATATTTATATATAGTGTATCATACTTAACAGTTATTATTTTTGTAAGGTCCCCAGGTATTTGTACCCCTAAGTATTGGATTTGTGTAGATATCTGCTGACAGTTATATCCATCTGGCATTTCTATATTTTGCTGGTTATCTAGTTTTAGTATAATACTTTTTGTCCAATTGATCTTGTATCCTGATAGTTTACCATATTGTATTCTAACTGTAATTAACTTTTTTTTTTTTGCAATTGTTTAACCAGGAGTGGCACACTAAGCTGAAAGCTTGTTTTCAGGTGCAACCTGGGAGCACAAAAAAATTAAGTGACTTGCTCAGGGTCACACACTATGCAAGTGGGGGCTGTGGGATTCAAACCCAGGTCTCCATATTTGCAACCCAGAGACTTAAACCACTGCACAATACTGCCTCCCAACTCTATGATTGATGTTGCAGGTCTGGTTAGAAAAAGTAGCATATCTTCTGCATAAAGACTTACTTTGTTTATATTACTGATTATATTATTTTTAATATTGATGTAATGAGGGGGCATGGCTAGCTAACAGCCTGAGAGGATGCACTTCCAGAGAACTCCCTATCTAGTGTCTGCTTTAATTGAATATTTCATCAACTAGCTACTAGATTTTAATTCAGAAATCACTCTCCTGGCTTTCAGGTTTTCTGCTGCTTCTAAGGACACCAAATTTGCCACAATGGGGTGTAAGAATTCAGAACAAAAACATAATTATTTTGAGCCTCATGGTGGGGCTTCTAGGCAGCCACCTCTGCCTACTACAACATCTGCATCCGAAGCATCGATCGGGGAACCTGGCCCGGCCACCTTGGAGACACTGCAAGCTGCATTGTTTAATCTAACTAAGTCTGTCCAGTGCACAGATGAAAAAACTAGCTGCAACACTCGAATCATTCAGGCAGAACAAAAATTAGACAGCCTAATTGAAACGGCACAAGAAACTGAGTGGTCTTCATCCTGTACCCAAGCTACAGCTGCTACTTGCGTGAAAGAACAGTCCTTGCTGCGATCAAGAATGGAGCACTTAGAGAATTTAACCTGAGCGGCCAATATTCATATAATTGAGCTCCCAGAAGGTGTGGAGAAAGATGACCTATCTCTTTGTTTGTTGCAATGGCTACAGGAGAACTTGGGGTTGGACTTACATGATCAGATAGTACAGTCCTACAGAGTGAACATTCGGAGTCCACAATCTGCTGAAGGGGCCAGAACTGTAACACTTATCTTCACATCGGTAATGCTACGAGACCAAATCCTACAGACGATGAAAATGAGATGCAATATCACTGCAGAGGGATCTAAGGTCTTATTTTTCCCTGATCAGTCTTATTCTATCCGCATGTGGAGGAAAAGTTTTGATGCGATCCAGAGACGCCTACAAGCTATGGATGTCCCAAACAACTTGCTGATGCCAGCTAGACTTCATGTCACTGTGGGTAGGAAATCTTATATATATATTCGGACCCTAAAGAAGCTTTGAAAATGGTTGAGAAACTAGAAGTTGAACGAGCAGCTCAAGAAGGCGACCCTGCCTCCGATTCTGAAGGGGACACTTGAGCCTGAGTAAAATGACTCAATTTCCACTTTGTCTAAAGTTATTAAGTAAATTCAGTTACTATTTTAACCAAAAATGTTTTGCAGCAAGTCTCGACCTCTTTGGGAATGGCGAGGTAATTATTACCCTAATACATAAGTGTTGGTATTACTAGGTAAGGGACACAAATTTGATAAGCTTAGTTTTCACATTTAGAGATGTCTGAATACTGTTAAGCTAAGGGGAAAGCATTCCTTTTTATTTTGTTTTGGGCAGAGGAAATGTTCTTGAACAAGAGCAGGGGGGAACTGAGTCCATGAAGTTAATGTGGAGAGATGATTTTGTAACCTAGCATTAAGTTTTCCCCTTGAATTAGATGTGGAGGGGGGCATTTTGGGACATAAAAAAGGAGTGTACTAATAATAGAGTATCTAACAATTATAGGGCACCTTAGCCCTGTCTGTATTTTATATAAGTGAGGTATTATACTGCATTTTAATCATTTGCATTGATAGCACATAGCCAAATCAAAGAACTTTGTATTAAGTAAGCTATTGAGAGCTGGAATTCACCCTACTCTTGTACCATTTGTTACAATGGATTATACATCTGCATATCCTTTTTATGTTGCTTATTTAATGATGTACTGCATTGTACAGTGAATAGTAATGCTATGTATATGCATAGAATACATAAAGAAAAAGTTTAAAAAATATTGATGTCATGAATATTTGGATGTTTTCTAATTCTAGCAGCTAGAACTTCTATTACTACTGTAAATATTAAGGGATGTAATAGGCACCCTTGTCTGGTGCCCCTCTGCAATTGTATAGGGTGTGATAAATTTTGATTAGTTTTAATTACTACCATTGGTCTGTTGCATATAAGTTATAACCATCCATTGAGCTGTGCACCAAACCCCATTTCCCTAAATGTTTTAATCATAAATGGCCATTTGACATGATTTAATGCTTTTTCAGTATCGGTAGTTAATATATTGCATCCTCTCTCTCTCTTAAAGCTATTATATTTAGTGTATGTCTTATATCATCTTTTAGAGATCTTCCTTTAATAAAAATGTTTTGATCATTATTTATTATTATTGGTATTACCTAAGATGGTGGCCGCGCTGGGCTAGCTAAGGAGGAGCAGCAGAACAGCAGAGCAGATTGTGCACATTGTGCAATTTTAATTGGTTTTGTCTAGTTTAATTCATTTTTGTGTAGCTTTATTTATTTTAGATAATTTAGTAGTAGTGAGTGAGGGTCTTTGAGTGAGAAAGCTAGAGAAGGTATGTCTTCAGGTGTAGTGAGGCTTGTTTTTTGTGTTAATACTCTGCCTAGTTAATTTGGCTGGGGTTAACTCGTTTTCTGATCCTAAGTTTTTAAACTCATTTTGAGATCCCAGTGTTGAGGTGGAAAGTCCTACCTGTTTGATTTATGTCATATTGTGGAGGAAGGAGCTTTGGATGTGGTCGAATTGAAGATGCCAAGGGCAAAAATCTCCCTACGGAGGAACTGCAAAGTGAGCGTTGAGAGTGTTGCTTTCTGGAGGAGGTTCTCTGGTGGCTGACCGCTACTGGAAATCTGCCAGTGTCCATTTGGCAAAGGACCAGATTTTAGTCCGAGGAGTTCCTGAGTCTGTGGACCTGCATTTTCCAAGAACATTTTTGCTGGTAGTGTGAGGGGTCCCAGCTGTCTTGTTGAGTGAAGGTAGGTGGGCCTGTGAACTTTGCAGGAGTCCGGGGTCTGGGTCTGCTGGAGAGTGGACCAATTCATCTGGGTCTCCTTGGCTACCTGCGGTATAGGTCATAAGATTTTGTGCCATTTGGTGGCTGTAGTGAAGGGCATGAAAATTCCTAGCAGAGACCTCCTGGGGGGAATTGCAGGTGGGGTCCCTCCGATAGCTTTGCCTGAAGTGGTACACATTGGAAGAGGACCTTTCTAATTCAAATATGGTATCATTTTACTGTATGGGCAGTGAGAGTGCCTGCTAGATTCTTTAATATTTGTGCTACACCATGTTGAACATATTGTCCTATTGAACTGATATGGACCTTCTCCTTTCTAAGTGAGAGGTGGCTGGTGAAGGACTGTGGTTTTGGTTATTGTCTGAGAGGTGGGAGCTCTCAGGCTCACAATACAAAACTTGGACACTTTAGAATCTGTTCTACTTGATATTGATAGACTGCTGTATCTTTATTAATAGCCTTATACTCTGCCATAAATATTTGTTTTTATTTTATTTTTACTTATTTTATTGTTGTTTGGTTAAATTGGGTTTTAAGGGGTGGGAAAGTATATATAAAGTATATATATAATTTTATGGTCTGCTTTATTGTTTGCGATAGCATTAGAAAATGTACTGGGAAGGTTTAAAGACTGTCAGGCAGTATTCCCCCACCAGACTCTGGGAATTGCATCCTTTTGAATGCCCCTATTTAAAAACTGAGACCTAGAAATCATGTCAAGCCTTAGGGATTGTCAGGAGGTGGAGAAGAAGGGGGAGAGCAGGGTTTGTTGGAGAAAGGGAAAAGGGAGGGCAAATCGAGGTAGTGTGGACCAGGATATGCCCTGGGGTGAAATGGTGTCAGGACAGGGGTACTCCCTGTCTTGTTCCCATACCCAAGGGCTCAGAAGTTGCTGGGCAGGAGTCAAGGTCCTCCTCAACATCCCATCCTTCTCCGGTGGTGTTCTGCAATGCCAGATCCTTTGGGAGCAAGATGGCTATTATAGCTGATCTTGTTGGAATGGTGGATCTGGCATGCATCACCAAGACCTGTTTGGATGAATTTTCTGGCCCTGTATTGCTTCTGCTGCTCTGGCTAGGTTCTCGGTGATACACCGCCTGACGTTGGATCATAGGGTCGGGGGAGTAGCCATCTTTTTTAAGACTGAAATGGGCCTTATGGATGTTCCAGTGGGGTCTACCAGATCTTTTGAGTGTATCATGGGAGAAGGAATAGGTTGCAGTATACTCCTCATTTACCATCCATCAGGTGATGGTGGAGAATTCCTGCAGGAGATTGTGGACTTCATCGTCAACATGGTATTGGGGTTCTGCAGATGGATAATTCTAGGGAACTTCATTGCCTGGGTCGATGATGAACTCTCTCAATTTGGTCAAAATCTCCTCCAGCTAATGACAATGCTGGGCCTCACACAGGTGGTTACCTCCACTATCCATATAGGGGGCCATTCACTGCATCTGGTGTTCCTCCTGGGGATGAAGATCTTTGACTTGGGGGTGGAACCAGTCAGTTGGTCTGATCATCACACTATAGGGTTCAGTTTTGGGGCTCCCCACAATGGACCTGCCCCTATGGAGATGGTTCAGTACTGCCCTTTAAGGGGAGTTACCACAGATGATCTACAGTGGTCCTGGACCTATCAGGATTGCTGGGTGAATGCATGAGTCCAGGGGATCTAGTACTAGCCTATAATAAGGTGGTGGGAGATGCCCTAGACTTGATTGCTCCTGTTCATGTTCGGCCACTCACTCTTTGCCCAAGGACCCCTTGGTTTGATGGGTCCTTGAAGGAGTTGAGGTGAGTTGGTTGAAGAATGGAAAGAGCATGGTGGAAGTCCAGCCTGGATGCTGACAGGCTTAGATTGATGGAACATTTTAAGGACTATCAATCAGAAATCACCCATAAGAAGGCAGAGTTCCTGTCCAAGGAGATTTCTCTGGTACAGAATTGCCCGGCTCAGCTTTTTCAAACTGTCGACGGATTGTGCAATCCAATCTGTCTCCAATCAGGAAAAGCCTTTTCTCAGGCTAAGTGTGGTGAGCTTGCTTGATTTGTTGCAGATACTGTAAGGTTGGCAGCATTAGATCTGGTATCAGCTCAGCTCTCCCTATGAGGGATTGTGCAGCTCAATAGGAGGTGGTGAGCACTCGGTCTATCTGGACAGATTTCAGCTGGCCAGAATTCATGGACATTGTGAAGATCATACAGGCTTTGCACCCAACCAGTTATAGTTTGGATCCAGCCCTACCCCCCTTTTAATGGGTTGTGTAGATGTTATCTGCCTGATCATAGCTGAAATTGTCTGGAGTTCATTGGGGGGTCTTTCCTGATCCCATTAAGGAGGCAGTCATATAACCACTCCTTAAAGAGGACAGGAAATAATTTCTAGCTGAAAACTATTAATAAACTTCTTATTCTCAGAAATGATATGCATTCCCTAAACTATCCATATTTCAGTGTACCTGAATAAAAAGTGATACGAAAAACTGTATTTTACATTGTTTTGTTTTTATGGACAGCATTCTGTTACAGTTCTCGTCATGGAACCAATAATTTGGAGTTTTAGCTATGTCATAGTTTGTGGACAGAACTCTAAACAGGGTTCTAATAGGCCAACTGCTCATAATAAGAATTCTGTACACAAACCGTGACATAGTAAAAACTCCAAATTACTGGTTCCTTGATGAGAACTGTAACAGAATACTGCCCATAAAAACAAAACAAATTAAAATTCAGTTTTTCACATCACTTTTTATTCACATATAGTTAAATATGGATAATTTAGGGAATGCTTATCATTTCTGAGAATAAGAACCTTATAAACAGCTGCCAGTTAGAAATGATTTCCTGTCCTCTTTAAAAAGCCTTTCTTGGATCCCAACTTTGCAGCTAACTACCATCCTGTCTCTAACCTGCCCTTTGTGGGTAAGGTTATTGAGAAGGTGGTTGTGTTGCAATTGGATGATCACCTTCTGACCCACAATGTCTATGAAGCTCTCCAGTTTGGATTTAGGAAGAGACATAGCATGGAGACTGCCCTTGTCCAAGTATTAAATGATCTCCTAATGGTGAGAGATCGAAAGGCTTGTACCATTCTGGTCCTTCTTGATCTTTTGACAGTGTTTGACACTGTGGACCATGGTGTGCTTTTGAAGTCATTGCAGATCCTTTGTGGGCTGTCAGGTACAGTCCTCAAATGGTTTCAGTCTTTTCTCATCGGCAGGTCTCAGAGTGTGGCCACTGGAATTTATTCCTCTGATGCCCTCCCCCTGTCCTGCAGGGTGCCGTAGGGCTCCATTCTGGTGCCCATGTTGTTTGCATTGTATATGCTGCCATTGAGAGACATCATTAGGCAATATGGGTTGAGTTTTCACTGCTATGCAGATGATAGTCAGCTATATATGTCCTTTTTTACCTGGACAGGTTGATGCAGTCTCTGTGCTTAACAACTGTCTTGCCTAGATCAAAGACTGGATGAGCACTAGCTGGCTGAGACTGAATCCGGACAAGACTGAAGTGTTGGTAGTGGACCCAGGTCATCCGGGGATTGGGTTTGGGTGCTGGGCAGCCATCGGGCCTATGGCTTAATGATGTTCAGCTCACTACCTTAGATCGGGTGCGTAACCTGGAAATTATTTTTGATGATGGCCTAACCCTGAAATCTCAGGTGTTGGCCATGGTTAAATCCTCATTTTACCATCTGAGGAATATCACCTGGGTGAAACACCTGGTTCCTCCGGATGACCGTCCAACATTGATCCATGCCTTCATTACCAACTGTCTTGACTACTGCAATGCCCTCTACCTAGGGCTTCCTGGGGTTGATATCCATGACTTGCTGCTAGTGCAGAATGCTGCAGCCAGGTTATTGACTGGTACATCAAGGACCAGTCACATTGAGCCTGTTCTGCATGGACTGCACTGGCTGCTGTTCAGTGGTGGATCACCTTTAAGGTTGGCTTGCTAACATTCAAAGCCCTACATGAACAGGGACCCAACTACCTGAAAGATCTCCTGACTTCCTACTCTCCCCTTCAACATCTCTGATCCACCGATGAGGGATTGCTAGAGATTCCCAGGGTTCATTTAAAAACTTTTGGTGCTCGTGCTTTTTCCTTTGTAGCTCCAACCCTGTGGAATTCTCTACCTTGTCGGTTAAGAGAGTGCCTGACTGTCAATAGCTTTAAATCCATGCTAAAGACTTATCTGTTTACCTTAGCCTTCCCAGATTATTTTTAATTATCTCTGTATTCATTGTTTTACTATAAGCTTTTAGGCTTGTTTGTGTATTTTAAAATGTGCAGTGCCTTGGTTTTGGAAAAGCACTATACAAATAAAGTTTTACTTTACTTTATTATATTTTCCAGTCTTTTGGATATAATTTTAGTAAATTTTTTATAGTCAACATTAAGTAGGGAGATGTGGTGATATGATGCGCAGCTCAATGGATCCTTATTAGTTTTAAGAAATACATTTATTACTGCTTCCTGAAATGAATTTGGAAGTTCTTTTATTGATTTAAATGAGCTGAAAAGATCTTCCATTATAGGTAGGAGTAGTTGTTTATATAGTTTGTAAAATTCAATTACTATGCCATCGGGCCCAAGTGATTTATCCCTGGTAAGTCATCTATTGCATTTTCTATTTCAAGTATTGTAATATCTAAGTCTAATTTTTGTTTTGAAGTTCTATAGGAATTTTATTTATTTCACTTTGTTATAAGTAAGTATCTAGCTCTGTATCCATAATTAATGCAGTGTAAGTTTTATACAAGTTTGTGTAATATGTTTCAAAACAAGCATTTATTTCTGTAGGCCTCCTGATGAAGCTCATACGAGGAAGATGCCAAGGCTGCTGGGATCGGTGACACCAGGTTGGGGGTCGCTAGCACTGGAGTAGCTGAAATAATGAAAACAACATTTAAAGTTGATGAGAACTGCTTCTGTGATATTTTTTCAAGGGTTCAGCTACACACCATATCCTCTGGAGTACATTACTGCCTACTGTCTTTTGTGTTTTTCCGTTTGGGTCCAGCCAGATTCAGGATTTTCACCATGCTCTTCTGGTGAGCTCTGTTGCTGGTTTGGTTTGTGGATTTATTTCTGTCAGGTTTTCTGTTATATTTCCATTAGATGTTTTGATAGCAAGTATACTGTTTTTTGTTGATCTTTCCTAGTTCGCCATGTTAACAGTTTTAGTGGTTTGTCTGATAAATATAAGTAATTCAGTCTTGTTTGCATGATTTGTTTTTCTACCCTCTATGTTTGTATTGTATTGTTCTTTTTTGCAATATGTTTATTAAACATTTGTGTATCTAATGTTCTATGATGAATATTTTGGAGTATTAATATTTCTCCATCCAATTATTTTATTATTTGGTTCTGTCTTTTATGTCTTAATTGTTCTACCATAATCATACAGTATGTCCCCAGATCCAAGTTTTAAACACTTCCCATATTATGTTTACGGAAGTGTCTTGTATAGTGTTATTTACAAAAAATTCTTGTATTTCGTGTACTAGACTGTTTTTTATCTGAGGGATTTTAAGAATGAGATAACACATTTTCCATATAGTGCTATTTATTTGTTTATTTGAGATTGTTCTCTTAAAATGCAGGGTGACTGGTCTGAGATCATTATACCTGCATATTGAATATACTGGGTGGGATATTCAAATGGATTGCACCATGCAGAACCCACCGATGCAAACTGGTGTGATATTCAATGGGGGAATATGCACAGCACAAATCCCCATGGGCCGGAGTGCATCAGTAATATATGCAACGCAGGTAAGGGGGGGCGTGCCCATGCATATTCTGCACATTCCGATATTCAGCCCAGAATGTGCTGTGAATATGCAGGCGCAATCCCTACATGAGCCACACACAGTTAAGCCAAAAAATAATGGAGCAACAGCTGGCCACCCATAGGTGAGCTGCCATAATGCAGGGCGCAACACGGCAACTGCCAGCTGTGGGTGGCCACCCGAGCTCTGGCAGCACCGTCTAGTGGCATTGCACCCCCCCATGCCCAATCGCAGGCTGCAAAAATGAAGAACCTCCCTGATGGTCCAGTGGACCTATCACCATGCCTGATCACGGGCTGTAATATTATAAACACTCCCTGGTGGTCTAGCGGTACCCGTACCCCCCTCCCAACCCACTCACTCATTCCCACCACCCCACTCCTCACCCAGTCAGCAGCGGGCAGCAGCACCCCCACCTGCAAGCTGACCAGCCACCTGCCAACTGACGGCGTGCAGTACGGCTGTACGCCCATTGGTCCACAGCATGGGCCAATGGGCATGCAGACCATACTGTACTACACAGTCATGATATGTGAATGGATCCATTCACATATCAGGACTGTGTAGTACAGTACGGTCTGCACGCCCATTGGCCCATGCAGTGGACCAATGGGCATACAGCCGTACTGTACGCCATCAGTTGACAGGCGGACAGGTGGCCAGGTGGCTTGCAGGTGGGGTGCTGCCACCCACCACTGACTGGGGGGAGCAGGGTGATGGGAATGAGTGGGTGGGTTGAGAGAGGGGTACAGGTATCACTAGACCACCAGGGAGTGTTTATAATATTACAGCCCATGATCGGGCATGGAGATAGGTCCACTGGACCACCAAGGAGGTTAGTTAATGTTACAGCCCACGATCAGGCATGGTGATAGGTCCACTGGACCACCAGGGAGGTTAGTTATTGTTAAAGCCCATGATCGGGCAAGGAGAGAGGTCCACTGGACCACCAGGGAGGTTCTTCATATTTACAGCCCATGATGGGGCAAGGGGATAGGTCCACTGGACCACCAGGGAGTTATTAACTATTTACAGCCCACGATCGGGTGTTGGAGTGCATTGCTGGTGGGTGCAGGCGGCGTCAGTCCCCAACGGCTGCTGCCTGGCAGGGCGCAGGCACAGGTCACCGGGGATCGGCACATCTACATGCAAATGGGGCCATAATGACATGCAAATGGCCCCATTTGTGCCTTGCATGCATTATGGCCCCATTTGCATGTCCACCACTGAATAATGTGGTTGATGCACCTAGCACAATGGCACCTGCGCTAGCGCATCCCCCAGATCATCTCTGGCCACTTGCGCTGGTGCAGTGCCACTGCACCATGCGCTATCTGAGTGGCCAAGGAGCGATATTCAATGGTGCTGAGCCATGGTGCAGCACCATTGAATATCACACTGTCAGTGCCCTGGCACATCCCAGTTGTGCTGTGCCCAGGCTTGCGCCACAACCTGGCGCAGTCTGAATATCCCACCCACTGTATCATATGTTTAAGAGTTTCTGATACTAAAAAGCAATCAATTCTAGAGTAAGATGTTTGAGTAAGAGAGTAAAATGAGAAGATCTATTTTATTTGGGTATATCCAAATCCAAGGATCAGTAAGTTTAAAGTCTTTGATATCATTCTTTATTACCCTACGTGCCGAATTGTGTGCTTTTCTATAGTTGATGTTTTATTTTGGCATAAAGTACCAAGTTAAAGTCACCACTGATTATATAGGAGGCTTATAAGTTGCTAAAGTTAGAAAGAATTGTGTAAAGAAATTTGGATTATTAATATTTGGAGCATAAACTGTAGCAATTGTTGCTTTGAAGTTAAGAGTATTTACTTCCAATATTATCCATCTCCCTTGTGTACCCATATCAGTTCCATTTATTTTTGTATCAGGCATTTGTTTGTTAAAGTTTATTGCCACATCCTGTGAGTTATTTGTGTAGTCAGATGTGACACCTCTGCCCCACCGATTGTTGAACCATGATGATTCTTTACTAAGAAAATGTGTTTCCTGTATAAGGCTAATGATAATTTTCCTTTTCTGCATACATTTTAGAGTTTTTAGCATCTTATTTCTATTCTTTAGTCCTGTTATATTCTAAGACATTATTTTCAGTTGGTTAACAATTTAAATTGAAATAGTTGCATATTAAACTATATTCTCCTTTAATTCTATTGTCAGGAGCCCATCTATTACCAATGTTTTTGTATTTATTCATTTTAATATATTTTTTGTATATTTTGTTGCATTAAATCTCTTTAAAAGAACCTATTCAAATTTAAATTATCTTTAAAAGATCCCCACCCAGCTATCACCTCACCTAAAGCCAAAAAGGCTCTTATCCTCCCCCATACAGTAATGACCAATATTGTCATCACTGAACACTGATGGCAAAGCCATAGCTTGCTCCTTTTAATTTATTTCTCCATTATATAGGATACCAGAAGATTAGATCCATAGGAGGTTTAATCCCCCTTTTTTCCATTCATTCCTTTATCCACAGCAAACCTATATTTACTGTTCATAATCCTTGTTCATTTTAACTGTCATTTGAGCTAGGCTGGTACAGCTGTGACTTTTTGTGCTCATGTCAGGCTGCATTTTGTTCTGCTGATTCTCCATATTCTACTTCAAAAGCTTCATTTTCTTTATCTGGGTCATCACAAGTATGTAGTTTTTTTTCTTTTTTTCATAAAAGAATTTATTCAAACTTCAATGCACACATATAATCAAGTCCACATAAAAGTTCACCTATTACAATGTACATGGGTTATGTCCTTAGTTTATCCAATCAAACATGTTTGGTGTTGAATCTTGAGTAACCCAATCAACACATATTTATGTACATACATGTGGTACATTACAAGACCTTATCATTCTTAAACAGGTTAATTCATTAATAGATAATTAAGGTGCTCAGGTGCCCTCCAAAACAATACCCTTATCACCTATATTTCCAGACCATCCCAAAGAGCCATGATCTCCTGCTGAGTCAAATCCGTCAAGAGAGGAGCCCACTCTCTAGTAAACTATTCCAATTTATCTTTCATAAGGAGAGAAAGCTTTTCCAAAACTAAAGTATGCAGGACAAACATGTGCCAGCTCTATACTGTGGGAGTTACACAAGACACCCAGGTATTTTGTATACAGTGTCTGGCTAGGATCAATATGATTCTTACCCATCTCGGGAGTGGTTCCCATTCCTCTTCTCCATCCACCTCCACCCCAAAAGACATACTAATGGATCTAGCGAGACCACTCTACCCCACATCCTCCCTACCTCCAGAGGCACCGATCTCCAGAACTGCTGTAGGAATCAACAGGCCCAAAAACAGTGCATGTAGGTGCCTGTCTCTTGCCCACAATACCCACAATAAGGTGACTTAGCCGGGTGGTATCTATGTAGAATAACAGGGGAACTGTATACTCTGTGGACAAACTTATAAAAGGCATCCTTAAATTTATTACAGAGCAAGATCCCCATGTGCATAGACAACAGCTCCGCCCAGTTCCAATCCCCTATCTGGATACCCATACCCCTTTCCCAGAGTCTCTGGGTTTTACCCAAAAGGTCTGGCAAACCCTGATGGGTATCTCTCACCACTTTCCCTATAAAACCTTTAGGATCCCGTCTGGACATTTGAATAATTTTCTCAATTTTCCTAAGTTCCCCTATCCCAGGGCCTTTCCTACTTAACCCTGCCACATAGGCCCAGATTTGGAAGTATCTAAACATGTGCCCTCTCTCTAGATTTAACCTCTGGACTAGGTCTGAAAAAGGACAAATCCCTATTCCGCTATGTATATCTTCCAGGCTCCTTATGCCCCTTTTCTTCCACATCTTAAATCTGGGATCTTCTCACCCTTGCAAGAAGTATGGGTTTCGAGCAATCAGTACTAAATATGTATCTAACTCCTTCACCCACCTCCACTTCAACAGTCTACTCCAACTACCCAGAGTTGCTTCCACCAATGGGTCCTGAATCTCCTGCCTATGATATGCACCCCTTTCCCTTCTATCAAGATATGCCAAAAGCCTTGCTACACATCCCCATTGTTTGAGATCAAGCCACCATGTTGACAGAGGCAAATATATCTAGTCAGTGATATACTTCAGTTAAGCTGCTAGATGATAGGATTCTATATCCAGAAAGTTTAACCCCCATCTCCCTGTATCCATTTTGAGACACTGCAAACTCACCCTGGGGTGCTTCCCTTTCCAAATAAATGAGGAGAACAATCTCTCCAACCTTTTAGTGTCCTTCCTGGTCAGTCCCAAATGTAACATCTGCAAGAGATATACCAATCTGGGGAGGATGTTCCTTTTAATTAAATTTTTCCTCCCAAGCCATGAAATGAGGAGAGATGCCCACCGTCTCAAACCAGTCTCTATTGTCTTCAGGGCTGAGCCATAATTCAGGCCATAAAGGGAGCCCAGGGACCACCCAGTCTTAATGCCCAGGTAGGTAAAATGCCCTTCCACTCTTTTAAAATCCCAGCCCTGATTCCACCCCCGTACCTTTGGGAAGCCTCATAATTTCAGACTTATCTAAATTAAGTTTATATCCTGAGAACTGCACAAATCTCTCCACCAGCTATAGGAGGGTGGTCATAGAACTCTCGGGTTCTGTAATAAAAAGCAACATGTCATCGCATACATCACAAGTTTATGTTGTTCCCCCGAGAACCCTCTCGCTCCTCGGATATGCTCATTCCTCCTGATGGCTATTGCCAGTGGTTCTACTGCCAAGGCACAGAGCAACGGAGGCAGTGGGCACCCCTGCCTTGTGCTCCTGCCCAAACCAGAGCACCTAGAAAGTGTGCCATTTACCAAAACCTTCACACGGGGAGATCTATACAATGCACGCACCCATCCCACAAAAGTTTCACTCAGACCAAACTGGGTCAACAACTCAAATAAGTAATCCCATTCCACCCAGTCAAAAGCCTTTTTGGCATGCATAGAAATGACACAGGTATCCTCCTTCTGCTTTTCTGCCCCCCAAATCACATTCAGGAGTGTCTGCACATTGTGATAGGAGAGACGCCCCTTGATTAGCCCGGTCTGGTCTGGGTGAACAATATTGGGCAATACCACTTCTAAGTGACCTGCCAATACCTTCGCAAATATCTTAGCATCACAATTCAAAAGTGAAATTGTACAAAAAGAGGAACACTCTAAGACATCCTTCCCCATCCTTGGAATCAAACAGATCACTGCATTAGAAAAGGCATCTGGCAGTCTCAAAGCCTCCCCCTCCTGCTGCTGAAAGGTATCACACAGCGGTCCAACTAACTGTCCACCAAGCACTTATAATACTCCACTGGGTAGCCATCCGGCCCACTCACCTTACCACTCTGGAGCTTCTGTTTGGCCCTCAGCACTTCTATCTTCATGACAGGACCATTTAAGGAGTCTCTCTGCTCCCTCATCAATTTGGGCAACCTCAGGGCCTTTAAAATGGCTTCCCCATTCCCTTTCCCTCCGTCCGTCATACACAGTGTTTTATAAAAACTTTGGAAACATTCCTGTATCTGCTGAGGAGACTTATGCAACACCCTCCTTCTATCCTTGATTGCTGAAATATGGGTTGTGCTTTTTCCACCCTTCATCAATTGAACTAGCAGAGAACCGGGCTTATTTCCCCATTCATATAATTTTCTTTTACTGAATGTCCAAGCAGTTCTAGCCAATCCACTGAGTAATGTATTCAAGGCCTCCTTAGCCTCCTTCAACCCACCTCATACCACTTTGTTCTTCCCATTCGCAGCCCAGCTCTCTAATTCCTTTACTCTGGCTTCTAGCTCCACTATCCTGGCTTGCTTCTGCCTTTTTACTTTAGCTACATATTTTATGATCATCTCCCTCATATACGCCTTTCTGGCTTCCCATATAGTTGCCCTACTAGTGGGAGAGTTTATATTAGCTGTTATATAAGTTTCCCATTGCTCTCTTAAGTATTCTTTGAAATCTTTATCACCCAAAAAATATGTTGGGAACTTCCAGGAGGGTGGGCCCTCCCTCGGCTTATTCAGTGTCAACGAGATAATCACCATGGCATGGTCCGAGATATGGATAGGACTATGTCGAGCCTCCTACACCCACCCATCCATACCATACCTGCGGGAGAAACACATAGTCAATCCATGACCAGGTGGCAGGTGGATTAGAGTAGAAGGTGTACTCTCTTGCACCAGGGTTCGCCTCCCGCCAACCATTCACTATCTCCAATTCTGCCACCCCTTATGCTACTGGCAAATTGCCTCCTGGTGTCGGCCTCTACTCTGGGAGTGGTCTAGGAGGGGGTCCAGGGTGCAATTTAAATTGCCCCCTAAGATCAGGCACGGAAATTGCTCCTTTACTAAGAGTGAAAGAAGTATGGTAAAAAGAAGCCTCAAATATTGCTGGAGCATATACCGAACCAAATGTTACTTGCTCCCTCCCTAATTGTCCCACTACAAAAATGTACCGAGCCCCCATCTGATCTTTAACCACTTGCTGCACATGAAATGGGAGGTGCTTATGCAGAATGACAGTGACCCCTCTCTTGTGCACCTTAAATGAGGCTGAGAAACATTTCCCCACCCAACCCCGTACTAATTTTACATGTTCCACCACCATGAGATGTGTTTCCTGCAACAATGTAACTTGAACCCCATGTCTCGGTAAAGCCGTAAGGAGTCTGGCTCATTTCACCGGGGTTGCTATCCCTCTAACATTCCAGGAACATATACTTAAATCTTGTTTGTTAGCCATTAGGAAAAGGCAGTTTTGTCACAGTATCCCCCCAACAGCCATAGGATCCCTCCTCTCCACTCTAAAACGTTGGGTAAATGCTCTCCTGCAGTTGGTAATATCTCCCTAACGCACCTGATGTACCATAACCTTGTGATCGTAGCTTTGTGTGTAACAACATGTAAACAGTAAAACAATATCAACTATCCAACTATTTAAAAAAAACATTCAAACATACCCCCAACCTCTCTAATAACCAACCCCCTTCCCCTTATTTCCCATTTCCACTGTGATTTGCCAATCTTGTCCCCAATTCCCTTGTTTTAAATACAATCCCAAACGTCCCATCTCCGACACTATATGCCAACACTGCTTAAGTTCCAATAATCTCCCTCTATGCAATTATGCCCTACCCTCTACCCCCCAAGGTATATGTCATAATTGCCCATCCATACTCCATTCCCACCTGAGTCTCCCCCGGTATGGAACTCAGAGTTCAAACCCATTTTCAATATGTACCCAAGACTTCCTATTTGATGTCTTTTATGCATGGAACCACTCATATGCTGTCACAAAGACATGCCATATGAACGTGCATAGAGGTAAACCAGACTCTCCCAAGCAGATACCCCCGCGAGCAACCCCATGGCTGCCAGTGAGGATCTCCCCGGATAATAATAGCCAGCACAATGGGGACATCACTCTCCTCCTCTGACAGCGGCTCCTAATATAAGGTCATTTCAATGCCTTTAATGGCAAATATGCCCAAGTCCCCCAAGCCCCCATCTCCCAACCATCAAAACAAGCCTTCTCCATGCTCTCCCCCATTCAGTGCTGTTGTGCGTCAATCCCCTTCCCCCAGCAGCACCCTCAGAATGTCTTTTTTATTTTTACAAGTAATCCTTTAACTTTGTCTATTATTAAAAATGTAACACCCAAAAGAACAGTCTCAGAATGGACCACGGAGTAACCATGCCGAAATCTTCTTTAATTCACCTTCACACAGACCCAGCACCCTCATGCACCAGAGAGCGGGAGAAGGATAAAGAAGTCCATCCCAACAGGAGAAAACAAAGAGGTGTTCCTCACCATGATGAGAAGACAGTACATTTTCCCTGACCAGGTAATTAAACTGTTAACTAAATGGAGCTAGTCCAGTCGACTAGCCTCCCATACACCTATAGGCCCAGAATTTTCAGCACTGTCCAGGGCTTATACTTCACCCATTCTTTTTACGCAGATCCTCTATGAACTTCACTGTTTTGTCTGCTTCCCAGAATGAGTATGTTGCACCCTCATGTTTCACTTTGAGAGTTGTTGGGTAAATCAGAAAGTTCTCCACTCTGAGTGAGCGAAGAATAGCCACTGACTCATTGAACTTTTTATGCCTATTCAAAAGCCTTGTTGAGTAGTCCTGGGAGAGAAAAATGTGATGGCCCTCCATTGAAAGCTGGCTTTTCTCCCTGTAGGCTCGTAGTACCGTTTCATGGTCTTGATAATGATGGAACCGCATGATGAATTGGTGAGGCGGTTGCCCCACTGGAGGTCTGGGCATAACAGTCCAATGTGCATGTTCCAACTTCAGCCTTCTATTTTTAATTGTAAGGCCCAACAGTTTGGGCAGAGTTTCCACACAGAATTCCAACATATTCCCTCCTTCCATCCCTTCTGGCAGACCACACAATCAGAGATTAAGTCTTAGATGGTAGTTTTCTTGGTAATCCGCCACCTCTTTCATTTCTTCTAGCTCTTTTTGCAGGGCTAGGATCTGCCCTGGTACCCCCTGCAGTTCATCCTCCATTCTGGATATGGACTCCTCCGCCTCCGTTAAGCGTGTCCCGTGAGCTGCCTGCTGAGTTAATACCTCCTCAAAACACATGATACCTCCTGGAGCCTATCATCAATTCCATTTTCTAATTTACAGAGTCGCAGCTCCAAGGCCACTAGGACCTGGCCCGTCAGCTCTCGACCCAATGCACTCACTTCCGCTAGTGAAAGGGAGACTATTTGATGACTCTCAGCCTGCAAATAGGCCACATTTTTCTTGGAAGTTTTGCCTGCCACTCGCTGACTTTTACCAGCCCCCGATGTCAGATATTCATCCATACCAGCTTAATGCATGGTCTTGTCACAAAATAAACCCTTGAAAAGGGCAATTTAATACTTTTTTAACTTTTGATAACCCCCAGTGAGGAGGAGCAAGGTGCAGACATGTCTGTTCTCTTCAAGTGCTCATTAGCCAGTATGTAGTTTTGATTTCACAACAAATCTTAATTTCACTGGATATAGCATTGAGAATCTTATGCGTTTTGACAAAGCTAGGTCTTCACTGGGTTAAATAATTTTTGTTTAGAAGTGGTTTCCATAGACATACCGGGGAATATATTGAGTTTAATGTTCTCATACGTGAGCCCTTTTTAATTTCTGGCCTTTTATCAAGAAATTTATGTGGCTTTATAAAAACTGTTCAGGGAAAAGAGTTATTAGCAAATCTGCTTCCAGCTCGATGTGCCCTATTAAGGCAAATTTTCTCCTCTGGATATTTCCTGTTCATGGCTATTGTAATGATTTTTTTCTAATCTTGGGAGGGGGTTCCCTGTCCCTTCCATGCCTTCAGGTAGTTTACTAATATGTAGGTTACCCCTTCTTGCCCTATCTTCCTTTTCAGATACTTTGTCCTGTAACTGCTGTAATTGTTTTTCTAAGCTTTTCTACCTTTTTATCCATGAGTTTCTGGTGTCTTCCAATATTGAAATTATTTTTTCCGTTTCATGAGTTCTGATTGATATTTGTGTCATTTTAGTTGTTAAGTCAGTCATGGAAGTGGTTAAACTTGAAATTGCGCTTTTTATATTGCCTAATGTTTCAAAAAGCTATTTTTATAAAGCTCAGCATAGCTGTGAGCATTTCTTTTTTAAAAGCCTCCAAGTCTGAAGGAGAGGCCTTGGGTTTTTTCCTCTTTAAGTGTATCTCTTGTGTTTCTTCCATGACCTTATCTTCTCTCAGCTGTCTATCCTTTTCAAGTTTTCATCTTTTCCCCCTGTGCTAACCATTTTAACCACATTCTTTGATTGGGCCACTATTTCCACACTATCTCTTTCAATGGTTTCCAACATTTTTCCTATATCCCTTCTACACTCTCCAACATGCCTTCTACACTTTTGTTTCAGAGCTTTCTTTCTGTGACCCGCTAATTTGTAGGTTCTCAGTGCTACCTTGTGTTCTTTGAAAATAACTGAAAATGTTACCTGTGCCAGTTTTCTTTCCCCCCTTCTTACCACCTGGAGTTATGGGTAAAGGAGATATCGGTGGCTCCAGCAGCATAGTTACATCTGGAAGACTCAGAGAGTGTCTTGGCGGATTTCAGTTTAGTTGGTATCGTGCTCACGGCTGCTTTGCTGCTTCTGGTGTTTCTCTTCTCAGCAAAGTAGGTTTTTGAAAATTTGTGGACAAGCCGAACATCTTTGGACATATCGCTTCGATGTACTATACTGCCTGAGTCACATGAAACGATATTGCAAATGCCGACTGACTTCACCAGCTGCGGGAAACTTTCTGGAGATACAAAACCTGTGTCTCGTTGTTCAAAAGAGCTTTAGTCCATTCTTCTGTTAAGCCATAGAGCAAGATCACACCACACCAGCCTGCTGAGTATAATCTCCACCGGGCCATCTTGGAGCTGACATCACACTGCATGACGCTTCTCACAGGTGCCTCCATGTTTTGCTCATACTGTCTTCCTCTCTCCACAGCAGATGTTTTTATTGATTTGCTGAAGGTGTTCGATATAGTGGCCCACTCCCTCCTTCTGTATAATCAGATCTGGCAATTAGTTGGTTCCAATCCTATCTTTTGACCAGTACCAATCGGTCCAGGCTGGTAATACCTTATCCCCCCTGCAATTATCTTTACTGTGCCTCAGGGCTCCATCCTTTGCCAGATACTCTTCTGGATCTTTCTAAATGATATCCCCTCAGTCTGTTTTTCCTTCTTCATTCACATGTATGTGGATGACACTGTACTAATTGCTGCTGGGCCCTCTGTACCTGAGTTGTAACTGTCACTGTTGTGCGACTGTGAAAAAGTTTGACAAGGTCTAATGCTGTTTTCACTCAAACCAACTCTTGCTATTGCTAAAAAGACTGCCTCCTTGACTTGGAAAGCAAGGATCTAATGTACCCTGGTCTTCAGGACTTTTGATGGCACTTCCCGTGAAGTTGTTGTCTAGATCAAACCATCTGCAGTGCCTTTCACATCAACACTTCACACACAAACTTTGCCCTAAGCTTATATAGTACATGCTACTTCAACAAATCCTACCTTCCACTCCTGTCAACTGTGAGCTTGTCTTCAAAATTATACTCTCAGTGTTTGACTATGAGAATGGAGTTTACAGCTCTGCCCCCAAACCCACCCTGGCCAGACTTGATCCATTTTTGCACTGCTTCTTAGATTTTGCCTTTACCGCCCTTCCTCTTACCTATCACTCTTCACTTTGTTCTGGTCTTTCTGTCCCTACCCATTAAGGCCCATTATGTCTCTAACTGCTCCTCATTTCTATCTTAATTTTTCCTAGCTACATAGCTAGAGCTCCCACAACAAGGGACCAGTGGCACAGATAAATAATGACAGAGTAGACAAGAGAAGGACAGGACCAGAATAGAAAAAGAGGGGTAGGGGCCCAGAAAGTGGCAGCAGGGGCTGGGGGGGATGAGAAGAATAGGACAGAAAAACAGATAAGAGGCAAAGAACTGTAACTGATGGGGGCACAAAAGGCAGGTGGAATGTGATTTAGCTAAAATCCTGGAGCTTAGGACACATGTTTAGCTCCCCCAACCATACACAGAGGTTCAACACCCCCAACACAAGATTATACAGTTTTAAGAACACTTAGATATTCTGAGAGTCTGCCACTATTATATATTAATAACTTAGATAGAAACATAGAATCTGTCAGCAGATAAGGACCACATGGCCCACCTAGTCTGTTCATTTCCATACTCACTACTGCAGCCGCAGATCGTATTTGAACTGTGGCTCTCCTGCTCTGCACATCTCCGGGGTACCCTTATGTCTATCCCATGCACTCTTGAATCCCCACATTGTTTTCATACCAACCACTTCAGCTGGAAGGCTGTTCCATAGCTCCACCACCGTTTCATTGAAAAAGTACTTCCTAACATTACCCCTGAGCCTTCCACCCTTCAGTCTCATATCATGCACCATTGTTCTTGTGCAGAGTTTTCTCTGAAATATGTTTTCCACCTGTACCCTGTTTATTCCCCTAAGGTACTTAAAAGTCTCCATCATATCTCCCCTCTCCCTTCTTTGCTCCAGTCAATAGATATTAAGGTCTTTAATTCTTTCCTTGTAGGGCTTCTGGTGCAGTCCATGTACTATCTTCATTGCCCTTCCCTGGACTGCCTCTGTGCTGGTAAAGTTCTTCTGGAAATGTGGTCTCCAGAACAGGACACAGTGCTCCAGATGAGGCCTCACCAGTGATCTGTACAGTGGCATCACCACCTATCTCCTCCTGTTTCTTGTGCCCCTCCCTATGCACCCAAAATTCTGTTTGATCTCCCCACTCCTTATCACACAGTTTGTCACCTTCAGATTGCCAGATATGACAACCCACAGGTCTGTATCCTGACTTGTGTTAGCCAGAATTTCCCCACCATTCCCTGACTCCCCCCTTAGATTTCTGTGACCCAGGTGCATGATCTTACACTTTTTAGCATTGAAACTCAACTGCTAGGCACCCGACCACTCCTCTAATAGGCTTAGGTCCTTTCTCATTTTTTCCTCCCCCTTCAGTGTGTCCATTCTGTTGCAGATCTTGGTGTCATTTGCTAAGAGGCACAACTTTCCCTTCAGATGCTCTGCAATGTCACTTTTGAAGATGTTGAATAGGACTGGCCCCAGCACCGACCCCTGTGGCACCCTGCTGGTCACCTCCCTCTCCTTAAATTTCCTGCTATTTACCATCACCCTCTGAGTCTTGTCCCTTAGCCAATTCTCAACCTACTTTACCACCGTAGGACCCACTCCCAGGTTCCCCAATTTATTTAGCAATCACCTGTGTGGGACGCTGTCGAAGGCCTTGTTGAAATCCAGGTAGGATATATCTGCCACCCATCCCTGGTTCACCACCCTGGTTACCCATCAAAGAAATCTATAAGATTTGTCTAACAGGATCTTTCCACTCAGAATCCATGCTGCCTTGGATCCTGTGCCCCGCTATCCTTCAAAAACTTCATAATCCTCTCCTTAAGTAAGGACTCCATTAAATTCCCCACTACTGAGGTCAGGCTTAGAGGCCTGTAATTGCCTACCTCCTCTCTGCTTCCACTCTTGTGGAGAGGGACCACATCTGCCATCCTCCAGTCCTCAGGTACCTCCCTCATCACTAGTGATGCACTAAAAAGGGCAGCCAGTGGTTCTACCAGCACTTCCCTGAGTTCCATTAGTACTTTGGGGTGGATCCCATCTGGCCCCATTGTCTTATATGCTTTTATTTTCCTGAGTTCTTCTAGGACTCTTTCCACCATTAATGGGCTGGTGTCTACCTCCCTCCCCTGAATACCTCTCTAAATGAATCTTGGTCCCTTACCCTCCCCTTCCCTGGTGAATACTGAGCAAAAATGCTTGTTCAGTATCTCAGCCTTTTCTAGGTCTTCCTCCACCCTTCTCCTCATTCCTTCTTTAGCCTAATGATCCCCTTTCTGCTCTTTTTCCTCTCGCTAATGTATCTGAAGAAGTTCTTGTTGCCTTTCTTAGTAGCCTGGGCTATACCTTCCTCTGTATTTGCTTTAGCCCTTCTAATTATTTTACCAGATTCCCTCTGCTTCTCCAGATATTATTCTCTGTCCTCATCCTTTTGTGTTTCCATCTATCTTCTGAAGGCTCTTCTCTTTTCCCTTACATTCTCTGCCACTACCTTCAAGAATCGTAATGTCCTTTTCTTTCTTTTACTCTTGCTATGCATTTAGACACAGTGACCTATTACTTCTGTTATGACTCGTTTGAGTCTAGACCACTGTTTTTCCACATCTCCCCCTGTACCTTCTACTGCTAGGGCATTTTTGAGATTTCTACCCCTCTCCTTAAAGTTTGCTTTCCTGAAATTTAGGATGTTTATCTTTATATGGCTTGCCTCCTCCACTGTGGTTACCTTAAATCATACTGCCCTGAGGTCGGTGGTATCAAGGGCACTTCCCACCTTCACCTTTATGGTCCTATCCCCATTGGTCAGGACCAAATCCAATATAGCCTTCTCGTGGGTTGGTCCTGCTACAAGTTGTCTTAAGTTTGCCCCATTCAGAGAAGTTATGAAGTCCCCGCCTCTTGTTGTACTTGTAGTCTGAGTGCTCCAATCTACTTCAGGCACGTTGAAGTTACCCATTAGTAGCAGTTCCCCTTTGTCTATCATTGTGTGAATGGTTTCCACAAGAGCTTCATCTTGATTCCTCCCCCTGGGGTGGAGGCCTGTAAATCACTCCAGTGTGAAAGGCTGTCCTTTTTCCCACCTCCAGGGTGACCCACAGTGCCTCTGCTCCTTCTTGTAACCCTTGAGCCTCTGTTGCTTTAATCCCCTCCTTCACATAAATAACAACCCCACCTCCCCTTCTCTCTTCCCTATCCTTCCTAAAAAGTATGGTCCTGGTATGGCTATATCCCAGTCATTGTTCCCTGTGTACCATGTTTCTGTAACAGCAACTATGTCCAGGTTTGCATCTTCCGTTAATGCCAGTATGTCTGGGATTTTGTTCCTCAGACTGTGGTCATTTGTGCACATTACTTGCCAGCTTGTGTGCACACCATCCCTTACCCTTTTTTCAGCTCTGTGACATTTTTGGGTTCCATCTTCTGTCCTCCCACAACTGCATCTAATTTATTGATCGGGTTTGATAGTGCCTTAATACTAACTGGATTCTCCCTTATTTCAGATATGTTATGTAGGGAGGGCTACCTTTGTCCCTCTGACTGCTTTTGCCTCCCTCCCTTGGCTAGTTTAAATGCTCATGGAGGAAGCATTTGAACTTTTCAGTGAGGATATCTTTGCCCCTCCTGGATAGATGTAGGCCATCTGGTGAATACAGTCCTTCATCCCTCGAGGTGAGATCCCAATCCCCAATAAAGCCATACCCTTCCTCTCCACACCAATTCTTCAGTTATGTGTTGACTTCCATGGTGCAGATGCCTTGACTCTCTCCCTAGTAATGGACAGGTAGAACCTCTGAGAAGGTAACAGAGTGTGCTATTTACCCAAGACACCGCCCCAGTTCCCTAAATTCCTCCTGCACTTTTACTACATCTGTCCCCTTACCAGCAAGGTCATTTGTCCCCATGTGGACAATGATGTCCAGCTCCCCCTTCCTTGCCACCATCTTAGTGATCCCTAGGATCCACCTGACCTCCCTCTGAACTGATCCACCAGGCAGGCACACCACCTCTCTCTCCCCATTGCTGCTCACTTCCAGCTCTGTCCCTCTAATGATGGAGGCTCCAAACAGGATTTGCATCCTCCTCCTGTGCTTTCTTCTTCCCCCGGGCCTCCATTATGGATGAATAATAGATACTGGTAAGGCACAAGATGTATGACTACAGACAAACAGAGCAGCATTTATGCACCATGTGCTTGATTTTCAAAGCCCTGAGAATGTCACAAGCCCCTAGAGTGCTGATCAGGTGGCACATGGATCTTATGGCTTTCTCCTGGCCAGCAATCATGATTTTCAATCCCGAGCTCTAAATGCTGCAAGTTAGACAAGCTTTTCCCTGGTTTACCTTTTGCTATTTGGGGGACCCTTTTTACAGGGCTTGCATCAAATCATTGATGCATGCTGCCATAAATTGTGGAAACTGTCACAACTGTGGCAGATTTACTAGAATAAGGTGCAGTTGTCTCAAAGCAGTTTGGTACAGCTGCACATAGAAACAGGTATGATGCAGTGGTTGATGCAAATTCTGTGTCACCATTTGGAAATCAAACCCCAGATATCACTGTTACATTTCCATTGATATCAGTACTACATCCAGCCTCAGTTTTAAAGATTTTTTAATGCAGTACCCATACGAAGGACTTTGATGCAGTAGCATTGATTTTCTCTAATGCTCCCTATATCATACACAGTGTCTTCTAAGCTCCCTAACTCCAAACAATCACAGCCCCTGTCCCTTCCAAGCACCAGACCTACTTTGCAGCACTCACCAAAGCACTGGACATACAGATTACATCTTTTCACTCCAACTTCAGACACACTTTTAGGCCATCTCTTCTCACTGTATTCACAGGCTTGACACCCTAACATCAGGCACAGTGTAGCTCCTACAAAGTAGCAGATCCACTTATAGTCCCTGAAAGATTGGATCCACCATTTTCAACCAGCCCGCCAGCTTCAGACACACTTTTAGCTCCTCCCAACCATACACAGAGGTTCAACTCCCACAACACTAGATTAGACAATTTTAAAAACACTTACACAATTCAAGAGTTTGCCACTATTATATATTAATGACTTAGATACTGATAAGGCAAGAGCTGTATGACTACAGATAAATGCAGAAACATTTATACACCATGACTTAGATATTAGTAATATAACAACTTTAAGCAGAGAAACACTGCAGTCATTATAATCAAGCAATTTGATAGTGGTTGTACAGGAACCGCATGTAAACCTACACCACTTCTGATCAGTAATCTCATTAATTACTTCCTTTCATGTGTACACATGTACAGTGAAGGCCCAGGGTGAAATGAGTACGTGGTAAAAGCAAGTAATGTTTCACACACTGATTCCACAATGCTGACTACCGATATTTTACAGTATGTCAGATCATGGAAAATGTCCACTGCCTTTACATACACACACACACACACACACACACACACACACACACACACCAAAACACAACACCGCCATGACAATATCCATTAAAATATGATACCATCCACCCAAACATGCATCATACCCACACCTAACCTAACACATAAGCACCATACTCAACCTACACCCATCCAAGCACATGTGTACCATGCTGACATCCATCCAAATACAATGGCACCATGCTCTTATCCCCAAAGTGTTACACCTACAGCCAGCCAAACACCACATCACAATGCTCTCAGCTACTTGCAGCTTCTTACCACCTGTTCACACAAGCTGCATCATACTCCCACCTATGATATGGATCCCATGATACCAGCTACCAGCACAAACCATCACCATGCTACCAAGTACCCATACACACTGGTATAGTACCTTGCTGCCAGCTGCCAGTATATGCCTGCATCACTTGTTGTGCCTTAGAAGGGCCCCCAAAAATAGGGGCACTGGACTGCAAAGACAGCACAGTCTCTGGACAAATGCCCAAAGGAAAATAGACCCAACAATTATTTTTTTTTTATTTCAGTGTCCCCAGTTCAACAAGTTTGGATGCTCATACAAGTTCAAAAGAAAGTATTTTCCATTTATATGCCATGTAAATAGGAGTGTGCATATAAAAGATTAGGAAAACAAGTTGGCAAATAGACTTATAAGTGAAACACAATGTATAGAAAACTGTACTTAACAAGCATTTGACAATGTCGAATGTTTGCTTACTGGTGTTAGCATTGGAAGTGCAGGAGTTAGACAGATGCAGAGTAGGAATGGCAGTGAAGTGTTGAACTCATGCCAACCCCACCTCCACCCTGCAGAGATGGATAGGCATTGGGTGTGCCTTTGGGTCATTAACTATAATGCTCACACCATTTCACCTCAACCTTTCCTGCAGATACCAACAAGTATTGAGGTGTGCCTTGTGGTGTTTGGCTTTACAGTCACTCCATGCCATAAGGACATACACTGAAATGGGTGCAGTATAGGAGAATGGTGTGAACTCTGGGTCTGAAGAGTCCAAGGCACACCTCAATGCCTGTTACTGGCTTCAGGGTTGGGGTGGGGGTGGAATGGCATGAGCATTACAGCTAGCAATCCAAAGGCACACCCCTGACGCCTGTCAGTCTGTACAGGGTGGGACGTTATGGTTAGAAACCCTAAAGCCCCGGGCGTTTGTATTTGCACTACAAATTTTCAACATGGCCTGTTTGTGACCCCCACCTCATGAAAGCATTTGGGACCTCTGCTAATGAACAGTGGCGCTGTGATTTTGTTAATCTGTCCTGAACGTTGATTTTTCACAATGACCATGCCATTCTGAGTCAGATGTGCCAAAACACAGTTTGGGCAGGATGTGAAAAATGACAGCTGTACCATTCATAGGAAGGTGTGAAGAGATGGCAATGTTAAAAATCTGGAGTGAAAATATTAAAAATGCTTGAACTAATGAGCGTACGTGGAAACTGTGCAACACACACTCATAACCCAGTCATTTTGTGGAATTATTTCACCAAATTTTCAACATATGCATTTTGTGACTGCTCATGAACAGTGTCACTATGATTTTCTTAATCCATCCCGAACATTGATTCCCCACAGCAACTGTGCCATTGTGCGCCAGATGTGCGAAAACACATTTTGGGCAGGATATGAAAAATGACAGCTGTACTGTTCATAAGGAGGTGTGCAAACATAACAATGTTGAAAATCTTGAGTGCAAATATTACACATTCTCGAAGTTACAAGCATGCGTGGTAACTATGCAATGTACACTCGTAACAGAGTCATTTTGTGGACTTTTGTCACCAAATTTTCAGCATAGGCATTTTTGGGACCTCCACTCATGAACAGTGTCACTGTGATTTTCTTAATCTGTCCTGAACACTGATTTCCCACAGCGACCGCACTATTTTGCGCCAGATGTGCCAAAACAAATTTCGGGCAGGATGTGAAAAATGACAGCTGTACTGTTCAGAAGGAGTGTAAAAAAATGCCAATGTTGAAAATCTGGAGTGAAAATATTACAAGTTTTTATTTATTTATGTATTTATTTATTTGTTCTAGGATTACAAGTTAACCTTTGAGCCCAGGGCTGTTTTACAAAGGTTCCATGTCAAAACATTGGTTTGACATCATAGGTTACAATAACACATGTTGCATGGAAGAGACAGGGTGAAAATCGGAAGGGGGGTAGGAGGATAAGAGGGGCAGTAACAGGAGTACAAGGAGGAGCAGGGAGGAGAGGATGGTAGGGTAGGGGGGAATTTGGAAGGGGGGCATGGGGTGGGTGAGAGGCAGCCAGGTGGCATTGTCAGTTGCAGAAGTGCGGGAGGGGCAGAGGCCTAATAAGGCAAGTTCAATGGGCAGGGGGCCCGGTAGAGGAGAGCAGTGGAGGAGTGGTGTAGTGTTGTTATCCATGGCAGTCGCAGGTGCTGGAAGTGACAAGGGTGTTACGGAGCCTGGATTTGAAGGCACCTAGACCAGTGGTAGTGTTAGTATCATAGGCAAGACCATTAAACCAAGTGGGGGCCCTGTAGGTGCAAGATCGTTGGCCAAGGGTTGTGTGGCAGCGGGGGATGCGAAACAGTTGTGGCTTTGATCCCCTGGTGATTCTGGAGCTGGTTTTTGTTTGAAGAAGTGAACAGACTCCAGGAGGGGCAATTCCAAACTGGATTTTCTTTGTAACCACACAGGCGTGGTACAGGATTCTGTTTTCAAGTTGCAGCCAGTTTGCATGTGAGTAGAGGTCACAGGTGTATGTGAGACGCTTAGCCCCAGTGATGAGTCGACAGACCTTGTTTAGGGTGGTGGTTATCCTTCTGAGTGTCATGGTAGTGGCAGTGCCATAGATGACAAGGCCATAATCAATCTGGGAGATGATGGAGCTTTGAACAGCGGCAGCGAGGGCCTCTTTTGTCGGGTGCCACCATAGGCGGTAGAGTAGACCCAATCTGGAGTTCACTGTTTTTGTGACATTGGTTATGTGGGTTGCATAGGACAGGTGAGGGTCTAAGGTGATTCCTAGATATTTGAAGGAATCAACCTGCCCCAGGGAGCTGCCTAGGCAGGTGTATAAGGAGAGTTGGAGATGTTTATGCTTGTTTTGGTGGCTGGTGAAAATCATGGTCTTGGTTTTTTTCTGGTTAAGGATTAACTTATGTTCTTTGAACCAGTTTTCGACTGAGGTGAAACCATGTTGAAGGGTTTGTTGCAGGTGGCTTGGGGCATGATGGGAGGCAAGAATCACAGTGTCATCTGCATAGAGTATAATTTGCTGAGGACTGGAGTTGGGAAGAGAGCTGAGGAACAGGCTGAAAAGCAGTGGGCCCAGGATGGAGCCTTGGGAGACACCAGAGCGTACCTCTTTAGTGTCAGAGAGCATGTCTGCTATTTTTACACATTGGGTCCTGTTGTCAAGATAGCTATTGAACCATGCCACAGATTCCGTGGAGAGGCCAGTGTTCAGTAGCTGACGAAGCAGGAGGCGATGGTGGACAGTGTCAAAAGCCTTTGACAGGTCTATGAATATAGCTCTGATTAGGAGACCATGGTCAAGGGAGTTGGGTATGGCTCCCGTGAACTCAAAAAGGGCCGTGGTAGTGCTGTGTCCTTTTCTAAAACCATGTTGCTGCTGGCAAAGGATGTTGTATTTGCCCAGATGGTGGGTGAGCTAGTCCGCTACTATCTGTTCCAGGGCCTTAGAGAGGGGGGTGGAAGGATAGAGATAGGGCGGTAATTCCCATGGGTGGTCCAGTCACTGCTTTTATGGATTGGTGTGACTGTTGCTGACTTTCATTTATCTGGGAACTGGCTGAGAGAGAGGGAGAGATTAAAGATCCTGGTGAGAGGCACCAGTACTTCCTCAAGAGTGAGGGACAGAAGTTTGAGGTCCAGTGTGTCAGCACTTGCTCTGGTGTTGCTGATGGCTTTGGAGATGTATTTTCTGACAGTATTTTTGTTTACTGCTCTGAAGTAGAAAGGGGGGCAGTTTTTGGGTGTAGTCTGATGGGTGGGAAGAGGAGTGTCACTGTCGTTGAAAAAGTCAGGGGGTAGGACGCTGCTGAGGTCAGTGAAGGCATCATTGAAAGTGTTGGCTATGACTTTTAGGTCCAGTGTAGTTTTCCAGTTTATTTTGAGAGCAGTCGGGGGTGATTTGGACTCCTTCCCAGTGACATTTTTTATGTTATTCCAGAAAGCTCTCACATTTCCCCATGAGTCGGTGAGTGCTTTCTTGTAGTATTCAGATTTCTGTTGGCGTATGGATTTGGTGCAATCATTCCTTGGTCTTTTGTAATTTTGGGTGTCTGCCTGGTTTCCAGCTGTTCTGGCCAGTTCCCAGAGGTGGCCCCTGTGTTTCAACTTCTTTAGGAGGGAGCCCGTGAGCCAAGGGTTGCAGAGGACTTTAATTTTGCGCTTTTTTAGCGGGGCAAAGATGTTACAGGCTTCACTGAAGATGCACATGAATTGGTCAAGGGCTGTGTTCATGTCTGTGGCCCAGTCGATGGGGGACCAGTCTTAATTAAGTAGGCGTGATTTTAGGTGGATTAGCTGCCCATGGGGTAGGACTCTGCTAAGGATGACTTTAGGTGGCGATTTCCAGAATTTATTTGACCAGGTGCAGCTGATGGGGGAGTGATCTCTGAGACAGTCAGGCAGTACGGTGTAGCTAGAGATCCGGGAGGGGTGAGTAGTCAGGATTCAGTCCAGTAGGGTGCTGGTGCCAGTTTTATAGTTCCTTCTGGTCGTGGAGTCCAGTATCTGGGCGAGGTTAGCCGATGTGACCATTTTCCTGGCATCGCCTGCCTCAGGTCCTAACCAGTTAATGTTGAAATCACCAAGTATGATGATTTTGGAGTCGGGTGGGAGTGTTTTGATGTATTCCAGTACCGCGTGGAGGCCTGGTTCCTGTTCTTTAGGAGGGATATACACGGTGATGACCGAGAGGGCTTTATTCTGTGCTCCAAGTAGGATTTTGATGTGCAGTAGTTGGGCATTTGGTGTTGGTAGGTTAGTGTGGACAGTGTGCCCCATCAGATTGTCTTTTAGATATAGGGTGCAACCTCCTCCTCTTTTGGATTTATGATCAAGCCTAAAGATAGTATAGCCAGGGAGGGAGATTGTTTGATCAGGAACGGAGGAGGTGAGCCAGGTTTCTACCACTGCCAGAATACCGGGCTTGTGGGCATTTTGCAAAGGCTTGCAGTTGATACAATTTAGGTAGTAAGCTGCAGATGTTCAGGCAGATAATGGAGAGGGAGCCAACATGCTTGGTTTGGGTGGAGTTCATAGCTGACTTAGGGCCTGGGTTGGGGTGAATGTTTCCTGATAGCAGCAGGAGTAGGAGTAGGAGTTTCAGGGTGGCCAGTTGTAATTTTCTGTGGGAGAACTTGCAGTTCTTTATTGAGGAGGAGTTGATTGAGGTAGTTTTGTGTGTGTACAGAAGGAGCATTGTAAGCTGGGGTGACAGCAGGGCCCACCACACCCTAGCATGAAGGTGTAGGTACATTGTGATGGGGTGACCCCTAAGGGCAAGAATGTTTTCAATATGAAGGGTGACAGTGTGGCTGTATGAGTGATTGAGCTTGTAGCTTTGGAGAGGGGAAGGGAAGCAGGATGTAGGGAGCTGGAGCAGTGGGGTGAAGGCAAATAGGAGGAGTGGTAAGTAGGGGATAGTGAGGAAGGTATGCATAATTTAAGAAAAGGGAAAAAAGGAGCTGAAGAAGGCAGTAGAAGCTGCAGTAGAAAGATGAGCTGAAGGGGCGGCATGGTGGGAAAGAGGAGGAGAGAGGCAGGGCCCAATGGTAGTAGAAGGGGGGAGTGACAGGTACCAGGGGTGTGGCGAGAGGGCAATTTAATAAACAGCGGAGGTGGAGGGGGGGCAGGCAAAAAACTTCGGCAGAGCTCCATTTAAGTCAATGGGCGCAATGGCCCTGAGCTCAATCGGAAAGTCAGCAGGCACTGCAGCCAGTCAGGGCCCAGCAGAGTGGTCAAGGTCCAATCAGGGTAGAGCCCTGAGCGTGCTGGGCCAATGGTGGCACACATGGCTTTCTCGGTCCGAGGAGGGCTTCTTACCTGTCACAGAGGATCCAGGTAGCGGCCAGGAGATGAGTTATGGGGTGGCAGGTTCCATAGCCCCTGCTGCACCTTTGGGGCAGGTGCAGCCCGAGTCAGGGGCTCAGGATCTGGGGAGGGAGGAAGGAGAGAGCAGCGTTTAAAAAGGGGGGATGAGAGGAGAAAACAAAAGGCAGTGACGCAGTGCAGAGCACTGAATCAGGGGACGTGGAGCTGGGGCTACCTGGAAAGAAAATGCAGGAACTTGGCCTGGCATCTGTGGGGGGTGGGGTGAGAAGAGACAGAGAAAATTAGGCAGGCGAATGAGTGAAAGGGAGACTAGGCAGAAGGAGGAGGAGAGGAGCAGTTCAGGACCCGAGTGCAGAGAATAGGGAGAGTCACAAGAGGGCTGTTAGGCAGGATTTCTAAGCCAGCATGTACAGTAATCAGATTCAGCAGCAAACAGTAAATCAAACACAATTATATTCAGCCTCTGCTAGGCAGCTACTTCCAAGGCAAATTACACACAAGCCCCCGGGTCTGCAGGAGACAGAGAGATAGGAAAGCGGATACCGAGAAAAAAAACTTCAGCAGAGCTCCATTTAAGTCAATGGGCGCAACAGCCCTGAGCTCAGTTGGAAAGTCAGCGAGTGCTGCAGCCAATCAAGGCCCAGCAGGGTGGGCAAGGTCCAATCAGGGTACAGCCCTGAATGTGCTGGGCCAATGGTGGCACACACAACTTTCCCGGTCCAAGGAGGGATTCTTACCCATCAGAGTGGATCCAGGTAGTAGCCAGGAGATGAGTTGTGGGGCGACAGGTTCCGTAGCTGTGGCCGTGCCTTCGGGGCAGGTGCAGTCCGAGTCAGGGGCTCAGAATCCATTAGAGTGGATCTAGGTAGTGGCCAGGATATGAGTTGCGGGGCAGCAGGTTCCGTAGCTGCAGTCGCGCCTCTAGGGCAGGTGCAGCCAAAGTCAGGGGCTCAGGATCCATCAGAGTGGATCCAGGTAGCGGCCAGGAGATGAGTTGTGGGGCGGCAGGTTCCGTAGCCACGGCCGCGGCTTCGGGACAGGTGCAGCCTGAGTCAGGAGCTCAGGATCTGGGGATCTCGAGGTTATGAGGGGTGTATGGAAACTGTGCAATGCATGCTTGTGACACAGTAATTTTTTGGAATTTTTTCACCAAATTTGCAACATAGGCTTTTTTGGGAGCCCACCTCATGAACTGTGACACTGTCATTTCGATAATCAGTCCCGAAAGGTGATTCCATGCAGTGACCATGAAATCACCTTTCAGGACTGAATAACCAGATGACAGTGACTGAATTCATGAAGTGGGTTCACAACAACCCCATGTTGAAAAGTTGGTGGCAAAATTCGCAACAATGGCTGGAGATATCAACCTAAGTTGAAAAAACATTTATGCCATTATACAGCTTATCGGCATTTCTTCAGTTTGCGTTGGCTTTGAAGAGGCAGACATGTTCCGCTCCACCAAAGATCATTGCACCAGGCTCCAGAGGTAAGTATGGGGTGAGGGTGTGTGTGGGGAGGTGGGATGCACAGAGGGTGGGTGCGGGTTGGGGGGGGCAACAGACATGAGGGATGGTTTTCTGTTATCCTGGGTTTAAAAAAAGACCTTGTAGGATGGTTTTTCTACTTACAGGGACAATGGGCATGCTGGGGTGGGCTCCCATCATGCCACTTGGGTGTTTGTTGGGGGGGGCTGGAGCCGACAAGGATTGGACACCCCGTCGGCAGATACAATGTGTTTGAGGGGGCGCATGAGCCGAGGGGGATTAGCACCCCACTCGGAACACAGTGAATGGAGGGGACATTATGCTGATGGAGATTGGGCTCCCCCTATTGGCAAATGAACTGGGGAAGGGGCATGCCGACAGGGGGACTGGGCACCCCCATCAGCTATCATGGGGACCATGAGAGGCGGACAGAGACAGCCTCCCCCATGTTTATTGAAATGTGACACCAGACAAGGCAAGCTGCTATTTGCTGCTGCAATCAGGTACCACCCCAGCATCAGACTGTTCAGGAAAAACAGCTGATTCTCCAATGATGGGGTGCTCCCTGATTAGAGCGGCAAATTTATTTCAGGTTGGTGGCATACTTCAGAACTGCTGTCATTGACAGCATGCTCCTCCATTGGAGGCGCAGAGATCAGCCCCAAAATGCACTGCCGGCATTGGCCACAACACTGCCACACTTCCACAACCCACTACTCAAGCAAGCTGTCACAAAATATTACTTGTGCATGCATGCAAGCAAACAAAAAATGGCAGCAAAATAAAAAAGTAGAGATTTTAAAATGCCCATCTGACTTTTCTTGGTCATAGAGCATGCTGGAACTGGTAATTTTTTCCACTGGTAATTTTTTCCAGGTATTAGGTTGGGGTAAATGCACATGTGCCAGCCTGCCACAGCCAATCAGCAGCCAGGATTCTGCCAGCCCATTTTATAAATGGTTAATTCAAGACAGGATGCGTTCATTTAAGCAATAATGACCAAACATTCAGTCATTTCCTGGGGATTAAGGATTGGCTGGGTGGCAGGGTGGCAGTCATTAATATCCAGAAAATAAAAGGCTGCAAGGTCACTACTGTGATTATACGTCTAGTAATGGGGGGAAATGACTTATTTAAATTAAGTTTACATAAGCGCACACTACTTTAAGCTGTACTGGGCATTTTTAAAGGAGTAATACATTGTACAGCAGCCAATCTGTGCACACTTTTGCCTCATGAATAATTATTTAGACTTGGAATGAGAAATATAGGTATTTTCCTGTTGTGTACTAACTCAGGAGTCCAGAGCTGATTGATTAATGTATTGATGATGTCATAATAGATAAACTGACATGCATTTCAGACTTGATAGTGTGTATCACATGCTGGTAAACATGTAGTTTTCCTAAACGGAAAAAGGTTTAATCATGTATCATAGATAGATAGAAAGACAGACTGACAGACAGACAGACAGACTACATGAAAATAAATTACCAAGCTAAAAATATGTAAAGGGTATATTGATGTTCCTAGAGTGGAGATATCAACCCATGTGAACTCTTAGGTAAGACTCATGACAGCACATTTGAAATTGTCAGGCATTTAAATTATTATTATTATTTTTATTTTTTATTTTTTATGGATTTAACTTTTGGTGCTGTCACAAGCAAAAATTGTATTTTTCTTACATTTTACTCACTCATATATATTGTATCAATATGCAATATATATAGATGACATATACATACAGCTATTCAAACAATGAGATTAAAGTAGGCTTATAGCCCACCAAGACCATCTCCAACATTCAGAATGTTTAATATCTGTAAACAATTGTTTGTTATATACAAATGTTAAAAAAGGGTATGCTTAATCAGGTTTTTCATATTTGGGGTAAACAATGACAATTTTGAATTGTCTGTGGGCAAAGGTCCTAGAATCTCCAGTATATTCTGCTTCAGTCAGTACCGCCTCTCCGAACACACACACACACACACACACACACTCAATATGCATCAACACTTTCACTCAGCAGCTGTTCTGAATTTTATTAACTGGGGTATGCTTGTAGTGAAGAATTTTCTGACAAAATTTCAAACTCAGTTCTGCTGTGGTCACTTACTGTATTCAACAGCTTCCCATTCCACACTGCCTTGATAACGTCATCTCCACTATGCAGCAGCAGTTCCAGAACTGCATTCCCTCTCATCACATTCTTGACATGCTGAAGAAGGAAATTCCTGCACAACATACTGGACATTTCTCCCTGCTTTCCCAAAAGTTCCCTCTGTCTCCTATTCAGAATAAGACAGGTTGAAGTTCCCTGTGAAATCTAAGGGCTCTAAAGTGGTTCTCCCGAGGCTGTGTTTGTCAACTCCAAGTCTTGGTCTCTTGTTATGCCCGGTGGTGTGCAACATACTCACAATATTGGCTTATAATAAATGAGTCTCCCTTTTTTCCATAGGGAAACTGTGGCATAATTTGCCATTATAAGGGAGCTTTTATAATGGCAAACACGCGTACGATTTCCCTTGCTGTGCGCATGCTCACGCAGCAGCACGATTAGTCAAGACCGCTCACTGCTTCCGTGTTGCCTGAAACAGAACCACCACAAGAACTCGGTAGTAAGTCCTTTTCTTTTCTTTTCTCCCCCCATATACCCTAGAAACACACAAAGACCTGCAAAAAAGGAAAAAAAAAACGTTTTAAAATACGAAAATCATGGCACCAGACTAAAAGGACCGGCCATAGGTTACACTGGGAGGATACAGTAGGACCTGTTTATTTTATATAATTGCTGAGGTGAAAAAGGGAAACCCAGCAATTATATAAAATAAAAAACAGGACGGGGTGTCAAACTCCATTTTACAAACACCCACGCTGTGGGATGCTTTTCACAAACCCCTCGGGCTTCGCCCTCGGGGTTTATGTAACATCCCACAACTCAGGTGTGTGTAAAATCTCGTTAAACACCCCGACCCATACTTTATTCTATATTTAATTCAGCCACAGGGATTCCAGGCTGCTATCCTCCTGAACCCACTATTTCCTGCTTATCTCTGTCCCCTCCCCGACATGAAACCCCTTCTAACCTTTTCTGTCCCTCTTGAAGACTCCCTTGTGTTCCAAGTAATTCACTCTATCCACCAATTGTGTTTGTTTCACTCAGTTTTGTAAACTGAAGCATGAAGTTCAATCTCCAATTTACCCATCTTGTTCGAGGCACTCCTCACATTTAGTAGACCATGGAGTTCATCTTCCCTTCTTTAGGTTTTTCACAGCTGATCTTTTTACCCCTTGTTCCTGCCTAGGAATTTCTGTTCTCTGACACCTACTTTCTGCAACTCCTGTTCTTGTTTAAAGTCTCCACCTCCCCACCCAGTCTGGGCTCAGAAGAAGTCAGTTTGTTGCATATACTGGCTTCCAATGAGCCAAAAGTTTTCTTCATTTGTAGAGAACAGACATCCTTGATCCCTCCACCAAACTCTTCACCAAATGTTTCCTTCGTAATCTCCTGCTGCCTCACTAGCCTTGTGCATGCTACCCTTATCTTTGAGAATACCCCCCAGTGTTTCTGTTCCTAAGGCTGCTGCCTGACACATTAAATGTGCATGTAGGGCATCATGTCTTTCCCTGCCTTCATCATAGTGCCAACATATAGTACAGTGTTCAGTTCTTCTTCCCCCTCCCATGTAAACTTGATGTGAGGTCTGCTACCTTTGCATGAGGTAAGCAGGTAGCCATGCATTCCACATTGTTTGAGTGTCCTAGCACTCCACCCTCCTTACAAACAGTACCTCACAGTAGAGTTTACTACAAACACTGCCTTCCTTCTATCCTGCAGTGCTTTCCTTCTCTTTCCATTCTGCACTGTAGCAAGGCCCACACTTGAGCCCCCAGCAATAACACCTGCAGTCCTGAAGTAACCCTCTACCTTTGAAGACCATGTCTGGTATTGGTTTCACCCAATCACCTGCAGTGGACCCTTCCTTTGCTCAAGATCAAGTCCCCTAGTCCATGTCCCCAACTTACCCTAACACAATCGCCATTTGTAATACTTGCAGCCACTGTTCCAGTGCAATTACATCTGGCTGACAAAACCCATGCATTTTCAATTTCCACTGTGATCCAGTCCATGACTCGTCTACCTTTAGGTACCTAAGTACATCCAGCTGCAGCTTGAGTATGCCAGTTCTTGCCATGACTGCTGCAACCAGTTTGCATCAGTTGCAAAAGAATCTGTCCATGGCCTCTGTCACAAATGTATACATTCCACAATCCTTGCAATGCATGGAGTGGACAGCTGGTCTGCCATGAGCCTGGCTCACAACTCCCCCTTTCTACTCAAAGAAAATCTTACTTGGTTAATATCAAACAGCAAAAACAACATTTTCCACACAGGAAGCTAGTTTATCTTACTTCAGCAGTATGTTTCCTGCACCTATTCTAAGCCTACTGAGTTGCTAATATGTCCCAGCCCCTGCTTTTTCCTGCTTTAGTACTAGGGTATTGTTGCCTCTCCAACTCTTGTTCTCTAACTTTCTCCAATTGCTTCACTACCAGCTTATGACTTTATCCACTAGCTTCTTTATTTATTTATTGAAAATTTTGGAGAATTACCTTTGAGTACAGGTGCTCATTTTACAAAGGTTCCACATCAAATACATAGTCACAAAAAACATTACAAGTGCAATAAGCAGTTCCAGAGGAAATGCAGTCAAGTCAGGTTCAACGCATTTAAGAAAGATTAATTGCATACAGTTTTGGAAAAATCCATACAGATCATTGTATACAAAGTCACAGGATATGTGCAGAGAGAAATCAAATAGAAGCCTTTAACAGTTACAACTTCAATGGACTGTAAGGGCAGACTGCAAAGATCTCAAACTAATTAATCCTGAAGAGATTCAGCAAAGCATCGGGCAGTTTGCTTAACTAGTTAGTGGCCCTGACAGCAGATAATCATTTGCCTGCTGTATCTGAGTACACCAGAATGGACTCTAAAGGGCATTCCTGGTCATGTTCCTGATGCTATATTGATTGTAGATGGTACCGAAACAATTTGTTGAAGCAGGGTGTGCTAGGCCCAGGAGCGTCATTTTCGCTAACAAACAGGTCTGTAGCTTTATTTTTTTTTTTTCTTTCCCCCAATTGTTTAACCAGGTGAGACACACTAAGCTGAAAGCTTGTTTACAGGTGCAACCTGGGAGCACAGGGAAGTTAAGTGACTTGCTGAGGGTCACACAATATGCAAGTGGGGGCTGTGGGATTCAAACCCAGGTCTCCCAATTTGCAGCTCAGAGCCTTAAACCACTGCGCTATACTGCCTCCCTATTTGGCAGGGTAAAGGTAACTAGTTAGTGAGTGTATAAGGGGGCATAACTATGAGTGCAGTTATCTGCACCGAGTACAAAGTGGCACCTTATTACATATCATCTTTACTCTGTTTAGCCATGTGTTGCAGGCAGCTGGATAGACAGGGAGGCCATGATCTTTAAGTGACAGAATGGAGCTGTCCTGGTTGAAGAACTTGCACAAGCTGCTTCACTTGCATTTATCCACATCACACTGTTGTACGCTTCTTGTCACTGGCTTGCAGATACCTGACTTAAATACCCTGGCCCCTGTTCAGTGAGTCACTGCTGTATTCAGTAAGTGATAATACAACAGGGCATATGGTAATGCTTAACTGATGCTTACCCTAGTAGCCGTGAGGCACAAGGAAAAGCACATCAGTTTAGCATTACTGCACACCCTACAGTAAGTCATTGCACTTATAAAGTGGATCACTTCTTATTTGCATACAAAAATAGATTAGTTGCCATATTGGTCCTTGTAAGAACAGATCTAGAAGCAACTGGTTTGACACCTTTTATTGTACCAACATAGGTGTTACAAAAAGAAAACTGAGAAATTTAGTTCCTTGGGGGTTTTATACAGATTCTTAAGACTGTTTCTGCACATATAGTCAATTGATTATATACTAACTCTTTACTGAACTTTGAACATTTTAAGATTCATGAACTCATTTCCTAGGTGGTCCTTGGGAGATTTATTTTTTATTATTTTTTATATGGCAATATTACTGACAATTGATATTATCTTGTTAAAAATATTGGTACAACACTGTAGGTTTTAATGTTTATGGAGTGTGTTAACTGGCTGAGAGTATAATTTAGAAAATTTCTCCAGATAAGTTCAATTCTGTACGAAAGTTTTACACAGTTGTTCATATAAGGTGCATTTTTCTTATTCCCCTCTTATTACCATACGTATATTTCTGATGTATATTTTTTATCATACTATACTATCAAGTTTTAACCTGGACAATTGTGGTATTAAATCTAAAGGTCTTGCTTTTAATTTTGTATGTATTCTCCTGACACACACATTCATTAATAATTTCAGTTACAGGCCTTGCCTGCTTGAGTGTTCAGCTTTTCTAAGGCTTTGACCTTGAAAAGATTCTCTGTAATAGCAAGGGAAAGGGGAAATCGTTTAACCAGAAAAAGCACACTAAGCCAGAGCTTGTTTCCAGGTGTGACCGGGGAGCACAAGGAAGTTAAGTGACTTGCTCAGGGTCACATAGTGTGCAAGTGGAAGCTGTGGGATTCAGATCCAGCTTTGGTCTGCTGGATGCCTCCAGATTTGCAGCTCAGAGCCTTAGACCACTGTGCTATACTGCCTCCTTAGCAAGCTACAAGGATGCTATTCTTTCCATTTAAATTTGTGATTTTTTGAAATAGGTATTTTTAACCAATGAGCATTTTTTCTGAGTTTTTCATTTTTATGTATGATATGGACATTAATAGATTGTGACTCTCTGAACAGTTGCTTGTTTTGCAGTTAGCCACCCTCTTGATTGCTGACCACCCCAGCCTCACTCCTCCAGGACTCATGTTCATGCCATGCTGCATAGCTTGGTTGTTTGTCAGGGTCAGCAGCAACTTGGGAAACTATTTCCACATTTTTTTCCAGAGGGGTGGCATGTAATGCCATCCAGATGTTTCCCCTCACACTTCTGTGCATGGAGCATCAGCATCTGCCACTCCCCTATCCCTAAGCTGACAGTCCCCAACTGCCTTGCCCTTGGCTGATGCTAGGGACCAGGTGAATTCCAGGCACTGAAACCCTCCTTCCCAAGAGAGGAGAGTAGTCCTCTAGGTGCTCTATCCTCTTCCTCCCCAGCTGACCCTTGGCAGCCCGAGTCATCATCCAAACTTAGGTCCCAGCATGGCATGAGGTGTGGTGTCCAGGTCCTCAACTCTCAGCAACACCAGGCCAGCCCTTGGCTCACTGCTTTTTAGCCAGTGTTTTTCTTTTGTTTGCTATAAAAAGGAGAACCGAAACTTGACAAAACATTGATGTGAAATTGCTGCAGTTATGAACTCTGTATCAGCCGATCAGATTTATGTATGTGTCCACTATATCCTGAAGTCTTAAAATATGAATTTCCTGTACCACAGTTCACACACAGAAGTTAAAATCTGAACATGCCTCCTTCTTCTGCCAACCATGGCAAGGTACAGGGAACTGCTAATTGCAGCTGATTGGGAACTGAGAAGTAAACAAGACTGGAAAGATTTTGCTGTGCAGTACCTGTGCTAACTGTGGGATCAAGAGGCAGAGCAGTAAATGCAATTGGTAAGATATTGATTTGCAGAACCTGTACTGATTTGGGGATCAGGAGGGATCAGGAGTAATCCCCCTAAATAAGGAGTCAAGTATGAGGCATCAGGTGAGGTGAGTAATGCCTTTATTAGGGGTGTGTGAGTAATGAATAGTATTTCACGAATAATGCATTTTTTGTTATTCAGTTCCAAATAATGAACAATGACACCATATTTGAGTATTTTATTAAGGAAACACACGCATAAATAAATAAATAAATAATAAAGGAAATAATAGCCCTTACCCTCCTACCCAGTTCAGTCACTTTGAAAACAACCCCCCATCTCCCCACTCTCTGCAGTGAGTCTGCTTCTACCCCATTCACCCCAGCAGCCCCAGTTTCAAGATTAACAAGAAAATTGCGTTATGGGCTACCGGCAAAATATGTTCACTGCCACGACAGGCAACCATCTCCTCTTGCCATTAGTTGAGTTACATAATTATCCTCCCCACTCCAAAACCAGCACCCAAGTCCCACTCTCTTGTCCCAGCCCCCACATTTCATAAAATTAGTAGCAAGTCTGAATCCCCCAAGCATGAGAATGCGACCTGCACAACCTCCCACCCTCCACGGCTGTCTGCCTTCTTGCGAATGGTGCTCCTGTACTTGCACCAATAGTAAAACAGCTGATCATGTGATTAGCCCTTTTACTATGTGAGCAATCATGGGAGTGCCCTTCACAAGAATGCGGCTGGCTGTGGTGGAGAGAGGATTGTGTTGGTCACCTTCTTGCACAGGGATGGGTATGACTTGCTACTAATTATAGGAAATGTGAGAGCTGGTTGAAGAGAATGGTGGGATTTGGGCACTGCTGCTGGAATGGGGAGATGGGTGATAATTTATTTAATTCAACTAACGGCAAGAGGATACATTGGCTGGCTGTTGAGGTGGGCGTGTTGTGTGAGTTGCTCATCATTGGAGTTTTTTGTTAATTTTTAAATCATGGGTGCTGAGGGCCAGGAGGGCGGCAGTTGTCTCGATCCAGAGTATGGGTGGGCAAGGGATTGTTTTTAATGCAATTTTGCCAGGAAATATGGTGGGTGGGCAAATTTTGTACATTTACTTCCCACAAGTACATGAATAATTAATCCGAATACCGAATATCTCAATATTTGGGGCCACAAATATGAATATTTAGTCAAATATTTGAAATAAGGTATTCACCCACCTGTAGTCTTTATACAGATGCAGCTACTGTCATGGTCAGATATTTTCTAAAATTTCCATCCTATTTCTGCCTGCCTGCAGTACTGCTTTAAGACAACCAGAGAGAAACTCTTTAGAAATATCTCGAAATATCTGACCATGTCAATGGTTGCAGCTGTTGTGTTTGACAAACTAGTTGAATGATCATGTGACAGGAGGCAGTTTGCAGCATGTCACAGGGGCAAAAAGGAGCCTGAAGTGTCCACTACATAGGGGTAGCAGAGTGCTGTTTAAATGGAATTTTCAGTATTACAGACATAGGTTTTGGCTTTTGGCAAGATGGATCCATCCGTTATAAAAGGGTTCCACTGTATTTTTATTGCAATTTTATATTTCTAGTTTACTCCTCTTCCAATTACATATCTAGTTGCTGCTGTACAAACTGCAACAACTAGTCATCCTGGACCAGAAGAGCCACTAATATGGCAGCCTATTTTAGATTTACAGTACAATGTTCACTCTAGTTTAATGAAGTACCTTCACCTGCACTGCCACATCGGCCACAAATCCCTTCCGTTTGCCTTCCCTTGCTGCTCTACATCAGTCTTAATTAGTATCTGCTCACTCGATGTTCACAAGGGGAACAATGATAATCCTAATGGATTTATATCCTACTGCTAACTGGTGAAGCCATTAAAGGCAAAATCTGCTTTTTTGCAGATGACACAAGCTTTATGGGAGGGTGGACACAGATGAAAGGTTACAGGATCTAAAGGAAGACCTAGCAAAGCTGGAAAGGTATTCTGGCATGTTACAACTTTAAGAACCCAAATACAGAGTACAGTTTAGGGGGATCAAGGTCACTGAATCTGAGGAGGAAAAGGACTTGGGGATAGCCATCACCAGCTACCACAAGCAAGCTGCGCAGTGTAGAAAGGCAGTAGCCAAGACTAATAGAATTCTGGGATGTATTGCTAGAAGGATCACAAGCAGAATGGAGAAGATTATACTGCCACTGAATGTATCCTTTGTAACAGAGCACCTGGAATTTGTTATGCAATACTGAAGCCCCTACCTGAAAAAGGATATCAACCAGCTCAAGGCAGTTCAAAGGAGGACAACAAAGATGGTTCAGAGACAGCAGGGCAGGGCATAGGAGGCATGTGAGGACAGGCTGAGAGGGCTTAACATGTACGAACTGGAGGAGAGGAGAAAGACAGGGGATATGGTTGAAAGCTCCATATAGCTGCAGAACATGGAGACAAAACGGGGACAAGAAAAGACAGCTTTAGTCAGGGTGTACCAACAACCCGAGGTACTGCCACAACATACTGTACAGTGGTACTTATGCAGTTGTTTATCTGTACTGCTGTAGAATACAGTGCTTGTGGCTGCAAATATATGCTATTCATAGAAACATAGAAACATAGACTTTGACAGCAGATAAGGACCGCTTGGCCCACCTAGTCTGCCCATTTCCCTACCTAGAGGATAAGCTGCAGATCCTATTTAAACAACAGCCTATTTCTTCCTACCCCCCACAAAAATTGCCTTATGTCTGTCCCATGCATTCTTGAATTCTCCCACAGTTTTAGACCCCACAACCTCCTCAGGAAGGCTGTTCCACTGTGTCCACCACCTTCTCTGTGAAAAAATACTTCCTCACATTGCCCCTGAGCCGTCCCTCCTCTATCTTCAAATTGTGTCCCCTTGTTCTTGCACAACTCTTTTTCTGAAAGATGCCACCCTCTTGGACTTTGTTGATTCTACTGAGGTACTTAAATGTTTCTATCATGCCCCCCTCTCCTCACATGCCTCCTATGCCCTGCCCTGCTGTCTCTGAACCATCTTTGTTATCCTTCTTTGAGGGGGAGCTATTCAAGAGCTAACACAAAACCTTGCCACATTTTCAGCTGCAAAAACTGTGTATTGTATCACAATACTGGTGAATGTTTGTGTAAGTATAACTCTACATGTGGAGGGAAAAGGGCATTGGTATCTAAGTGTACTGGATGACTGTCTGAGATACTGCAGCAGAAAAACAAGGTATTTGATATACTGTAGTGCTAGAGGAGGCTGGCTGGTGTCACCGCTGTCAATGGTTTTACATGCGGAACAAGAAGACACAAGGGGACAGAAAAAGGCTGCTTTAGTTTAAGGGCAATAACAGCCTGGGGACCTGTGGAGGGAAACTAACATTAGTAATAATGTATGCTGGTAACAAGACTGTAGAACTCACCATCAGAGTGGTTGAGGACGGTCTTTAGGGTACACCCTCCAGTGCTGGAGGAGGTTTTGTTGCTGGCTGGCCATCTCTGCCGGTAGCTACACTGGCACAAGAGGCTGGGTTTGCACTGATGAAGGGGGATGCTTTGCTATTGGTCAGAGGAGGCTTAGGTACCAGCTGGTTGTTGAGAACAGTATTTATGCTGGCACAAGGGAAAAGACTGAGTTGCTGGAGAAAAGGCTTTTTTGGCTGGGCATTGGCAACAGGTCTTATGCTGGCACAATAAGCCAAATTGCTGGAGGGAAGTTCATTTTGGCTGGCTGGCTGGCTGTTGGCAACTAGTTTTATACTGGCACAAGAGACCGAGTTGCTGCAGGGAAGTTCATTATTGTTGGCTGGCTGTTAGCTAGCTGTTGGCAACTGGTCTTATGCTGGCACAAGAGACAGAGTTGCAGGAGGGAAGTTCATTTTGGCTGGCTGACTGGCTTGCTGGCTGGGTGTTAACTGGTGGCTGGGTGGTGACCTGTTGGCCACGGGTTCTATGAAGGCACCAGAGACTGTGTTGCTGTTTGGTGGTTCTGGCTGGTGTTGCTGGCTGTTGGCCAGTTGGCAGCATTGACTGGTTGCTAACCTGGCCCAAAAGTCCAGGTCAGAGGAGACCTTTGGGAAGCTGATGTTTGCTTTGGCTGGCTGGTGGCTGGCTGGTGGCTGGCATTGACTGCTTTCCACACTGGCCCAAGAGTCTGGGTTAGAGAAGGACTTTGGCTGGCTGCTGTCTGGCTTTGGCTAACTGGTAGCTGGCTGATATTGACTGGCTGCTACACTGGTTGAAGAGTTTGCATTAGAGGAGGAATTTGACTGGCTCTGGCTAGTGGCTGGCATTGGCCTGATGTTATGCTAGCCCAAGGGTCCAGGTTAAAGGAGAACTTTGACTAGCTGTTGGCTGGCTTTGGCTAGCTGCTAGCTGCTGGCTGGTGGCTGGCTTTGGCTGGCTGGTGGCTAGCTGCTGACCAGCATTGACCAGCAGCTACACTAGCACAAGAGTCTGAGCTAGATGTGAAATCTGGCTGGCTACTGGCTGACTTTGACTCATTGCTAGTTGGTGGCAAACTTTACTTCTTCTTCATCAAAAGCATAAACCAAATTGCTGTTGTGGGGGAGGAGTTAAAATAAGCTTTGGACATTTCAACTATCTTTGAAAAATTTGGTTTATTCTTTTGATGAAAAAGACATTGAGCTCCCCCTTCCCCAGGGAACCTGGTGATTGAAGGAGTCAATAGGGGGCAGCATACCCAACACAGTTGACTTGAATGCTGTTTCCTATAGCACTTTTGGACAGTGGTTGTACTGGTGGCTGGCTTTTGCTGGCTTCTGGCTGGCTGGTGGCAGGAATTGTCCAGCTGCTATGCTGACCCAAGAGTCCAGGTTAGAGGAAGACTTTGGCTGGCTGGTGGCTGACTTTGGCTGGTTGGTGGTGCCAGCTAGTGACTTGTATGCTGTAGTTCCTACACAGGTGCCAGAGACAAAATTGCTGGAGGTGGCTGGCTGGATCATTGTGCTGACTAGAGGTGCTGACTGGTGGCTTGTTGGCCCTGGCTCCCATGGTAACACCAGAGACTGGGTTGCTGGAGATGGCTGACTGGATGTTGGTGCTGACTGGTGGTGCTGGCTGGTGTCTAGTTGGCCATGAGTCCTATGCTGGTCCCAGAGACAAGGTTGTTGGAGGTGGCTGACTGGTGGCTCATTGGCCACAGGTCCTATGCTGGTGCCAGAGACGGGGTTGCTGGAGATGGCTGGCTGGATGTTGGTGCTGACTGGTGGTGCTGGCTGGTGGCTAGTTGGCCTTGGGTCCTACATTAGTGCAAGAGACTGGCTTGTTGGATGTGACTGCCTAGATGATGGTGCTGGCTAGTGACTAGCTGGCCACAGGTCCTACACTGGCACCAGAGACAGGGCTGATGGAGATGGCAGGCTGGATGGTGGTGCTGGCTGGTGGCCAGTTTGCCATCAGTCATAAGCTGGCATCAGGGACCGGGTTGCTGGAGGTGTCTAAATGGATGGTGGCTGGCTGATTTTATTAGATGCCATGGATGATTCTGTTTTCCTGGCTGTGTGGAACAAAGTGACAAATGTTAAAGATCTTGCATCTCATTTCATAAAATATAAATTATACAGCACAGTACAGAAAAAATATTCATAGGTGTAGAATAGACACACTCACCTTTGTAGTGTACATGGATGACACTGTGGTGAAGTTAGAAGAGGTATCCAGTTGCTTGAGTGACACCAGCTGTACAATGCAACATTCTTCTCAGATGATTAGAGCGGAGGAATTAACAACAGTACATAATTTGTCGGCACAAAAGTATTTCTGTTGCAGTGGAAATGCAGCATCACGACATTCAATATGCCACCTGTCAGACAAGCCAGCTATTAAAAAAACCACCATAACAAATTGTTTTCAGCACCTCACAGTAAACTACTAGGGCACCAGCCAATTGCAACTAAAATGTTCACCTTGATGAGTCAGTAAGTAGCTAATTCATCGCTTGTCGTTCACAAGATGATTCTACAGTAAAGAAAATAATGAAATGGGATTGTTTGTAGGTGTGTATGGAAAAAAGACTGTGTAAAAACAAAATGTGCGGATGGGTTCTAAGATGATGGATGCACTAGTCAGCTAAGAGGACTTTGACCAAGACCGGGAGGAAAAACAGCCCTGAATCTCATGTAACAGCTGCTATCCGAAGTCTGGATGAATAAACAGTGAGTCACAAAACATCAATCTTTTATTCTGTAACCTGGAGCAGAATAAACAAGCATTTGTCAATGCCAAATGTTTGCTTGCTGGAATTGGCATTGATAGTATAGGAGTTAGAGAGCTGCATAATAGGAATGGCAGTGAAGTATTGAACTGAAGCCAACCCCGCCACTGCTCTGCAGAGACTGACAGGCATTGGGGTGTGCTTTTGGGTCATCAGCCATAATGGCCACACCATTTCACCATACCCTACCCTGCAGACACTGACAAGTGTCACAGTGTGCCTTGGAGTCTTTGGCCCTTAAGCTCACCCCATTCCATCAGAAAATATGGTGAGATGGGTCTTGTATAGGAGAATGGGGTAAACTTTGGTGCTGAAGAGTCCAAGACACACCTTGATGCCTCTCACTGGCTGCAGGGTGTGGAATGGTATGAGCATTACAGGTGAGAATCCCAAGTCACACCCCTGATGCCTGTCAATCTCTGCAGGGTGGGGCGTCATGGTCAGAAACCCTAATGCCTCAGGCATTCGTTGGTATTTTCACTCCAAATTTTCAACATGGGTTTTTTGTGACCCCCACCTTATGAACAGTGGCAATATCAGTTCATTAGCCGAAAGCTGATTTTGCACAGCGACTATGCCATTTGGCACCACAGGTGCGAAAACACATTTCGAACAGGATGTGAAAGATGACAGCTGTACTGTTCATGGAGAGGTGCAAAAAATGGCAATGTTGAAAATCTGCAGTGAAAATATAAAAAAAAACTGGTGAAGTCATGAGCTTGTGTAGAAAATGCGCAATGCACACCCATAATGCAATTAGTTTGGGGATTTTTTACAGCAGATTGTCAACACAGGGATTTTGGAACCTCCACTGAACAGTATCACTATGATTTTCTTAATCTGTCCCGAACAGTGATTTCCCACAGCGACCACGCATTTCTGTGCTGGAAGTGCTAAAACACATTTTGGCCATGGTGTGAAAAATGACAGCTGTACTGTTCATAAGGAAGTGTGGAAAAATGGCAGTGGTGAAAATCTGGACTGAAAATATTAGAAATCCATGAACTTATGAGGGTGCGTGGAAACTGCGCAATGGTCGCTCGTAACACAGTCATTTTTTGGAATTTGTTCACCAAAATTTTAACATAGCCATTTTAACACCTCTGCTCATGAACAGTGTCACTGTGATTTTCTTAATCTGTCCCAAACATTGATTTCACACACTGACTGCGCCATTGTGCGCTACATGCTCAGAAACACAATTTGGGCGAGATGTGAGAAATGACAGCTGTACTGCTCATAAGGAGGTGTGGTAAAAGGGCAATGTTGAAAATCTGGAGTGAACATATTGAAAATTCGCAAACTTACCAGCGTGCGTAGGAACAGCGCAACACATGCTCATAAAGCAGTCATTTTTGAGAATTTTTTCCCCAAATTTTCAACATAGGGTTTTTGGGGCCTACCTCATGAACTGTGACACTGTCATTCTGTAAATTGGTCCCGAAAGGTGGTTCCGCGTGGTGACTGCGAAATCACCTTTCAGGCCTGATTAACAAAATGACAGTGACAGAATTCATGAGGTGGGGTCCCAAAAACCCCATGTTGAAAATTTGGTGAAGTAATTCCCCCAAATGCCCGAGATATTCATCAAAGTTGAAAAAACCTTATTTATTCCATTATACAGCTTACAGGCATTTCTTCAGTTCGCGGTTGACTTTGAAGTGTGCAGACCTGTTCCCGGTCCACCGAAGATCATCGTGCTGGACTCCAGAAGTAAGTATGGGGTGAGATGGGGGTGTGGGGAGGCAAGGTGCACAGAGGGTGGGTGCAGGTGGGGGTAGGGGGTCAGGTCAGTCAGCGAAGGAAGCTTTTTTGTTCAGGTTTTTTTTTTTTCTCTTAGATGACGCGGGACTTGTGCCACGCTGGGGTGGGCTCCCATCATGGCAGCTGGAAGGCTGTTTGGGGGGGCAGTGGAGCCGACAGGGGATTGGACACCCCCATCAGCTATATTTACTGTTGCCATGCTGGGGTGGGTTCCCAGCATGGCACCCGGTAGTCTCTTGTGGGGGCAGTGGAGCCGATGGTGGATTGGGCACCCCCAATGGCCATACAGACTGTTGCCATGCTGGTGTGGGCTCCCAGCATGGCACCTGGAGCTCTGTTGGGTGGCAGTGCAGCAGAGCCAATGGGGGATTGGGCACCCCCATCGGCCATACAGTGTGTGCATGGGGGGGGGAGCATGAGCACGCAATATGCGTGTGTGTGTGTGTGTGTGTGTGTGTGTGAGAGAAGAGCATGAGCAAGCAATATCTTATCGCAGCTCACTGAAGCATAGCTCTCCCTCTGAACTGTATGGCACTGCATTTTCAACTGCTGTCATAGACAGCTGCAGCATTTATTGGCGAACTTTGGCCACGCCTGCAAACACACTGACTGAATTGGAAGACAGGGTGCCACACCTCCGAAAACTCGGATGATAGCACTATGTTTCTTGCACATGCATACAAGCAAACATAAAAATCAAGCACCTGGGTAAGTTACTATTATATTCTATTCTTACTGTGTTATGTTTTGAAACACTACAGCCCAAATCTTGGATCTCTGCTCTTCTCCACCCCCAAGTTACAAACTGTAATGTCTAACAAATTCCACCATGCTGCAGAAGCTAAAGCACAGTTCAAAGGTGAAAACTCTGTAAAGTCAAGATATAGTATCAGAAATCTAAAAGGCATTACTCATTCAGCTGTGAATAAACAGGAAACTGGGATCCAGTTGCTGGTAGATGAGCCCCCGAGCATCTCAGAGATGCAAAACGCTGATAAGAACACCTTGCAAATTTCAAAGGAAATTGATACTGAAAATGCAGAAATGCTAGAGGAACCAAAGACCTCTGCTTTTGTAAGCTGGCAGAAACAGAGGGGAGAGAAAGCAGAAGAATCAAAGCAGGTTATTTAAAATGTACAGCAAGCCTGCAAGCAAACCTCCCAGAAAAATTTTTTGGCACAGGTGCTGGGAATTCTACATCAACTAAAAATCAAGGATCTGGATCCTAGTAAAGGAGCTAAAAGGAAGCATGTAGACAAACTAGCTACAAAACCTTTCACATCTCCAGAAAGCATAAGTGCAAACACTGAAAGCTACAGTGAAAGTAACACAGTTAGATATAAAACCACACATACCCCCATAATGCAAAGCACCATGGGCTGTATATGCAAATCACCACAGAATATTATGCTGGTTCAACGTTAAGCAGAAATGTATGGTACCAAAAGATCTCTCACACATCTGCAAAGGGTTCTAACAGAAGACACATACACGTGTTTCATTCTACCAGGACTCAACAGTGAAATATAGTCTCCCAAAATATCAAAAAAGCAGCTAATTCTGGACTTCTTGCATAGCAGTGGCAAAGCTCAAAATGAAAATAGCTTATTTGTTGTAGCCAAATCAAAAATAGCAACCAAGGAAATGGCTTGTAATAAAGCAAAAATGCCCCAAAATATTGATTCTGCTGCTGATTTTATGAAAGAGAGTCAACATCCAGAGATTATATCTAACTGGTGTAATGTGATATTAAAATCACCTGTTATTAAATATGGACCTGGGAATTGAGCAATGTCCAAAAACAACTTGATGAATAATTTTGGGTTATCTTCATTTGGAGCATACACACATGCTAATGTCAGTTCTAATAACTTTTGTTTTATTATAGAGCATCTACATCCTGTGTCAGAAAATTGGTCTAGAATTGCTAATTTGGTTTTATTTCTAATTAAGGTAGCATGATATAATAGCGCTAGGGATTGGGCACCTACAGTAATGGTGACCCAATCCCCAGTGCATGTGTCAAGGGCTACTGTAGGGTAAAGCGGCCAGATGGGGGGTCGGCGAATATAGTGAAGGGATGTTGCTATACGTATGTGTGTGGGGGGGGTGAGCATACACAGCAAGGGGTGGGAGGGAATGTGAGGGGTGGTGCCACAGTGGGTTGCTGAGCTGGCCCTGTGGCATGGAGGGTGGGTTAGTGGCGTTGGTCAGCAAGGTACTGGGTTTGGGCCTGGGCGCTGGTGCATTTTTGTTGTGCCCGCACAAACCTTTTTAAATGTTTTCACTCCCCTGACATGCACCTCCGGAGTTGAGAATCCTATAAAACATTAAAATCTAAGTCCCCGGCGCCATTATGCTGTGTGCCGGGGTGTGAGAGTGCTGAAATAAATTTTTGTCACTCTTGACTTCTGGATAACGGTGATTGCCTTTAGGCTTTCACTGTTATTACATAGATTCCTAATTAATATAGCTGTACCTCTGGATACAGATGTATAAGTAGAATAAACCCACTTTGATCTGAATAAATTTCTAAAATATTTAAACTCTTTTTCCAAAAATGGTTCTCTTGTAAATAAAGAAAATCCACATTATGTCTATTGCATTGATTAATAATTTCTCATATTTTATATATTTGGCTCCCTTTACATTCCAGATTAATATATCTAAACATAACATACATTTTTGATGTTAGCTGTATACTATTAGTGCAATATACCCTCCATAGAGTGGTGGCCCGACCCAAAGACCTGCCCAAATAGACCATACAATTTTATGTTTTGTTTTTTGGGTATACTCTTTAACAGTATCTCCATGAAAATCTGATTCCTGATTATTACCCAAAGTGCATACCCTCTAGACTCTCTGGCCTTGATTCTCAAAACATGACACAAGCTGCACCAATTGCAGGTTGTGCTGATTGATGGTGCACCAGCGACCCTGTGCCCAGTCCTCTATCAGGTAGGTTACTGGTGGCAAAGTGCTGCAGCTCGTGACAACTGTGGCCCTGCACCAAACAGACGGTGCATCTCAGTGGTTGCCACAAGCTGTGGGGCAGCCCTGCACCACTCTAAGATGTCCCTGGGAGCTAGTGGGCCCCCTAGTCCTGATCACCTTTTATTAAAAGTAAACACATCCTTGGTGATCTAGTGGAGCCCCCCACCCTGATCCCTGTAAATTACAATGGAACATGTCCCATGTCATCCAGTGGAACCCCACCCTGATCTGCCCATACTAAAATATGTATCACCTTCCCTGGTGGTCTAGCAGACAACCCTCCCTATTCTCAATCTGACCTTTTTAATATAATAATCACTTTCCCTGGTGGTCTAGTGGACCCCCCAACCCCAATCTGTCCATATTAATATAATCATTACTTTCCCTGGTGATCTAGTGGATCCCTCACCCCCCCCAGCAGGCTGTGCCCTGCCATCTTGCTCCCCACCATCCCATCCCCAAGCCAGCGACCATCACAGCCCTCTGTTCTCCAGCATAGCTGGCTGCTGACTGAGCTGTCAGTGATCGTGTACTGCATACAGTAAATGTTCATTCACTGACAGTGAGTTGCCAATCTTTGAGCGTGTGCTGTATCCATAAAACAAATTTCACATTTATCAATAAATATGAAATGTAGATATTTGGGAATTATAATAACTCAAAATAGAGGAGATCTATACATACAAAATTATGAACCTTTGCTCCAACAAATTTATAAAGATTTGGATAAATGGTCACTTTTACCATTAACCCTTATTGTGAGGGTAAATATAATTAAAATTAATATTCTGCACAAATTGTTATTTTTATTTCAAATCCTCCCAATTTGAATTTCCAAAAAAGTTTTCAAATTTCTGGATACTAAAATAAAAATGTTCATTTTGCAAAACAAAAATACAAGGTTAGCTCTACAAAAACTTGCATTGTATACTGACTTAGTAAAAAATAATAAGCTATGTTCATGCCTCACCACAAAGAGGGTTGCCCAACTAAATGGGCAGAACCCATTGTCACAAGGCCCTGACAATAAGTGTGGGGAAGCTCAGGGAGGGAGAGGGGGTGAGAGGAGGAGGGGGACCCGAGAAGGCCATGAGGTTAGGGAAGGGGAGGGCCTTATGAGGTCACAAAAGGGGCAGGCAAAGGAGAGTGGTGGGAAAAGTGACATGGTAGCAGATGAGTAGCCAAGAGAGCCAAGGGGCAGGTACTAAGGGGGCCCCTTATAAGGGACTGCACAGCAAGGGGAGCTCACAAAATTGCTCCAAGACTTTTTTGCTCTGGAAGCACATCAGTTTGGCGGAATTTTGAGCCATTGGGAAATTGCAATAGTCAGGTATTTGGAGTTCTAAAAAAAAAACCAGCAAGAGGTAGATAAGGTAATATTATAAATTAAAAATATCGCAGGAGATCTGAGCTGAAGCGAACAAGAAAGGCTGAGAGGAATCTGAGGTAGTTTCAGTGAGTAACCCAGTTTATTCTCAGAGCAAGGTAAGCAACAAACTGTGAAATGCTGTAGCAGCCTGGGACTGCACTTTGTGTAGAGAACAGCCTTAGGCTACAGAGGGTGTTGCCGGACAAAGCAAACGGTGCAACATGCAATGGTTTTTCCCTGGGGGAGCTGTTATTTATTGTAAAATCAAGTGGTGTCTGTGAACAGCATGTGGCAGAGAGAGTAATTCTGGCACACGGCAACTCTGTGGTGAACCGTGAGGTTTCAGTGTGAGGGTAATTTGAACGAGGACTGCAATTCGTCGGTTGGGTGTTGTGCCAAAGGAGTCAGCAGAGCAATGGGTTAAGAAATGCCCGTTTGTGACGTTCATCACATGGGTAATGCAAGGCAAGTCCGGGGGAAGGCAAGAATAAGAAGGATGAAAAAGGCTGGGAATCGATGGAAGCTGGGCCAAGTGTGTGGGATGGCATCTGACGTCATTGCCATGTGGTACAGGGCCATGGGGAGGGAAGGACACAATCAAGCAGGCAGTGTTGGTGGTCTAGTTGGTTGGTTACCAGCACCTAGTTGATGGTACAGGGTTTAATCCAGGAAAGGAGCACAGTGCTTTGGCAAACAAAACAGCTATGTTAACGTGAGGAAGGAGCCTGGGCCTACCATGTGGGATGGCATTTGATGTCATCGCCATGCGGTGCAGGACCATGGGGGACAAACAATGAACAGAGGAAAGGGGGAAACATGGTGCAAAGGGCTCCAGTCCACAGCAAGGTTTTGCTTTCAATTAAGGGGGTGAATTGGGATGGAAATAAAAGAAGATCACTGGCACTAGAAACAGAGCTGAGGAAGGTGAGCAGGAAAGGGGATTTAAGTGGGAAGGATGACTGGGCCCACCACGTGGGGTGGCACCTGACATCAGCACCACACGGTGTGGGGCTCTGGAGTGAAAAAGCAAGTGGCTGAGAGAGGACAGCAGGGGAACAGAGAACTCCCGACTTGCAGAAAGGGTCTTGTATTGCATTTGGGGGACATTTTGGGAATAAGGATATATTTCTCTTGAGAAGGGCCCAGGGTGAGACACCACGTGGCATGGTGTCTGACGTCATCGCCACGTGGTGCAAGGCCTAGCATAACAAGACAGCAGTTAGGGTCACCAGGAGAACAGGATACCCAAGAAGGGGGGAGAACCATTTCTGTTCTGCAGCGGAAACTGATTGTATTGGGACAGTGTTTGCCTCTGGGGGGCAGGTGGTGGCGGTGCTGCCCAGCGAGTGAGGCCAAGAGAGATGGCCAACTGGGGCAGTGAGGGGTGCACAGGCTGCAGGGAGTAAATCCAGGTAGGGCCCATCCAGTCTGTTGTGGTACCTTCAAGGCTCAGAAGGTAGAGCTACAGGCCCGGAAGACAGTGCAGAGTAAATCATCAGGGTTCGAGTCCCATGCTTTATGTGTATTTTCTCCCTCCCACAGCATGGTGACTAAAGGGGTAATGGGGGGGTCGAAGAAAGGTATCAAGCAAGAACAGATACCACGGCATGAGAGGGAGCTGGGCCTCATCAGCTAGTGCTGAATTTAATAGTTTCAATTTCTTTTAGCAGGTACAACAGAAGGGAAAGGATGGCACCAAAGAGAGGCAAACCTAACAAAGAGGAATGCTATCGGGGAGTGATGGACCTGGTTGAGAAAGTGAACTGGTTACTGGAGGTGGTGGAACCGGACAGGGGGGAGAAAGGCACCAAGCAGAAGGGGAGGTCAGGGAAGGAGCAGGACAGGAGTAAGAGGGTGCCCAGAAGGCAAGCAGTGCCAGAGCCTAGGATTGTGATACTAGTACTAGTACTGTTGCTGATGCCGGTGGCCCCTCTGTTTGCACCTCCCTGTGACCCAATCCCTGAACCGAACCCAGAGCCAATCCCAGTATCGGTGCCGGATTCTCTTACGCACGTGATTCCACTGCCCCTGCCAGTACAGGCACTGCCACCACAGGTCCCGATCGCCATACCTGGCCCAGCAGGAGTGTCCCTGCTGGGGCCTGGCACACTACAGCCAGGCATAACAGGTAATCAAGTGGTGACACTGGAAAGCAGTGTCAAAGAATATGTGGAAAAGATGCTAAAAGATATGGGAGAGAGAATGGTTTGGGACAGCTGGAGAAGGTTTTAGGTGAAATCAAAGGGGCAGGGACAGAGGAGGGGACAGGGTGTCAGTCAGGGCTCCCATAATGGGCTGGGAGATTGGGGCACCAGGGGTCTGGTTGGCGGACCACGTCCCCATGTCTATGAAAGAGAAGATTTGGAAGGGGGAATATGTTGACATCTTCACCCTGGCAAATGTTGATGAGATGGAGAAGTATGAGGAGAAGGATAGCTTCAAGAAGAAGGATATGGCAGTGGCAGTAGTTTTATTGGGAAAAGGGGAGGAAGACAAAACAGGGAAAGGTAAAACTTGGGACAACTGGTCCACAGGGTTTACTTATTTTATGGCCATAGTCATTGAAAAGCGGCCAAAGTTAGCCCCCTCACTCCTTACCTATTCACTCATTATTAAGAATGCGTACAAGAAGGGGGTCACAGCTGGTTAAGGTATGAGAAATTTAGGAAAAGAATGGCACACTTTGGGGATGTGAAATGGGATGCCAGGCAGATAGACCTGTGGCTCGAAATTTACACCGGGCCAATGGAGAAGGAGATGGAGGGAGACAGATGAGGGGGGAACAGCGGCAAAGGCCTGCTCGGGATACAATACAGCCTTTTGCTCCTGACCAAACTGCTGATTCTGGCACATCTGTTCTAAGTGCGGAGGACATCACCCGACTTCTAAGTGCGGGTACAGCTGGGAGAAAGGTACCAGCAGTCAAGAAAGCTCATACCAGCAACCCTTTCGGGCCAATCCAGGCTCCTTTTTGGGGACAGCAGTGGGGGATGGGCAACAGAGGGAGGGCAGCGGGAAGGGGGAGAGGGCAAAGCTATCAAACCCGACACCAGGACAAGTGAAGAACCAGTGAGATTGGAGGTCCGGCAGGCCCGGACACCCAAAAGGGCGGAGGCAGTAGAAAAGTGGGTGGGGGGCTACTAAAATAAAAATGGTCATTTTGCAAAACAAAAAAACAAGGTTAACCCTACAAAAACTTGCATGTATACTGACTTAGTAAAAAATAATAAGCTATGTTCATGCCTCACTACAACTAAACTTATGACCAAGATTTGGCAAGAGGTCCATAGATTTTTACAGTAGAATAAGAAAGTGTCACCCTGTTCATTTATTAAATATATCAGTAGAATTCAAACTACTAAAAATAATCTCTTTGTGCAAATATGGGGGGAAAAGGAATATATCAGCTCAAACACTTCTGCAATAATGGACAATTTAAAAATTTCAAAGCTTTAAAAGAAAAGTTAAATGTAGGAGAGGGACATTATTTAACTTACTTACAATAGGGGAATTTTTTAAAGATATTCCACTGTCACAAATCGAAGATGTCCTGGTTAACAAAATATAAAAAAAAAAATTTATAGGGAATCTTTACAATATATAAGTGAGAAAACACTCTGGACTTCTTGATTAAATATACCTTGCATGACAAAGTGAGGTAGCAGCCAGGAAGAGTACCACTATAACAGCGTGGTCAGGAGGGGCCGAGTCAGGAAGAGTAGGAAGTCCCAAAGATGCAGAAGAGCAGTACAAAAGCGACTGCAGCTGCAGCCTCATAAGGGCGACGCCTGGAGTGGCAACAGTCCTCCCAGTGACCACAACAAGCCCATGTGGCATGGAAGCAAGTGCCAGGTGCGGGCCGCAGAGAAGGCAAAGCCATGTGGACAGAGGCCATGGAGGGCATGCACACTGTGTGGCATGGACCACTGTGGCCACCTGTACTGACTGCCGATGCTCCCCCTTTTCAGCACACCACCAGCACCACCAGAGCAGACCCCCCACCAGCAGGACCATGGACACTCACCTGCAGCTGGTCCATGGGCCAGTTCAGTCCTTGTGGCACCTTACATTGCTACCATCACATATCTGACCCCCCCGCCATGTGCTGGCCAATGCAGCCCTGCCACGGCATTCTGCCACTAGCATGGGCATTGCTGCACTGTTGCCATCCACCCCTTGTGTCCTGTGCACCCCGCCTAGCTCTCCACATCTACCTCCCCACTGCAGGGTGCCCACTGCATGGCACTGTGTGCCACTCACCCCATTCTGTCACCCACCACACAATGCTCTCATCCAGGTGCATCCTTGTACATGATCTGTGCCCATGTTCACCGTACCCGCCTGCCCTGTGGCATGGTCGCACATTACGATGAGGCCATTCAGCCTCTGCTTCCTGCCCAGGCTCATTCCACCACTCGCCGTATTTCCCCCGTTGCCCTTCCTGCGTTCTACATCCTGCATTCGCCATTTGGGGACTTACTCACACGGAGTCACCATATCACATAAATCCCAAAGAGGTATAGATGAGCAAAAATTGGAAGAAATTAAGAACAATATATTGGACATATCTAAAAATAATAAAGTGAAACAAATACAATTGTGGCATTTTGGTGTTGGTCTGCCACAAAGAACCCTTACATTCTTTTCTTCAGGCCTGCCATGCCCATCTCTTGATGCTCTGGTGGATGCCTCACTGGACTGTGTGAATAACAGATGGACACATAAAATAAATGTGGGAAGAAAAGAGTTTATTCTCAGACTACAGGGACAGCAAACCCACAGAGACTGACTGCCCACTGAACATTTCCATGGATTCCAAAGAATCCCCTCCTAACAGAGTAACACAGTTATAAAACAGCAATAAAACACCACATCTGTACAGAGCTCTTAAAGGGATGGCAGCTGGCCTTAAGCCTCATGCTTAAGTGTACTCCACACCACCCCCAGTGCAGTGAATGTGAGCACCACTCAAACAAGCAAATATTAAACAATACGAGAAAAAGTAAAAAACAAAATTGTAATCAGGGCATGACAGCAGTTTATTGAAAAGTAGTCAACTGTGATGGATGGGGGGGGGAGGATCTGAACCACAATGGTGACCAGTGAGAGATGTACTAGGGGAAGGTCAATCACCATAGCAACTTGTTTAGGGCACCCTGTGCTACAGTACAGGGGAGAGGAAAAGGACAAGAGGGAATGGGTATCATCTGGAGAATAGCCAGACTCAAGATATGAATATTGCCATAAACAATTGCAGAGTAATAAAATATGCATGGAACTGTGCATTTGAAGAGACATTCCTGCAAGGAAAAGGTTAATGCTGTGCATGCAGTATCATGAGCAACAGATGGACTGAAATGAGGTACCAGAAAGCTTTTACTGCAGGAACTATTAAAAGAGAAAATACCACTAAGAATTACTGAGTCCGGTTACATAAAGTTTGAGACCTTCGTCAACTTTTCCGGTCAGTGGGAATAGAAGAATGTGTTCCCTGAACCAGTTCTTGACAGGCTGGGGTTAGGTCATCAAAAGCAACACAAGAGTTCTGTGAGCTGTCAAAGTCACACCACTTGACTCTGTAAGTCCAGGATCTGTTTATGAATTTCTTTCTTAAAATCTTCTCAATCTGGTAAACTGGGGTGTGCACAAGACAGTCCTGAGAAGAGGAAGAAGGCTAAGATGTCCCAGGAAGTTCATCTGGCTGAAAATCAGGCAAAACAGAATCTGGCAGGAGATTGTCGGGAGTGTGAGGGGAAGAAACAACTGGTTGCAGGTTATCGGGTGGAATTTCTGATTCGGAAAGGATAGCAGGCTCAAGTGCAGCTTCATTACTGAGTGGACTGGGAAAATCTGGAATGGTGTTATTCAAGTACCCATGTTTCAGACAATCGATATGGACTTTGTTATGTTATGTACATGTTTTCCATTGGACTGTCGTGGAAAAACAGACGTGGACTGGAGGAAGCTTTTCCACGATGTAGAAGGGACCAGTCCAATGGTGGAGCAGTTTCTTTGAGGTGCCAGGAACTAGGACAGGTCAATACAGGTAGACAATGCCTCCCACAGAAAATGAAGGCTCGAGACTTGACTGCTGACATCTGCTACATGACAGATTTTTTCTGTCCCAGTGTGGTGATTGCCATATGTCTAGCCAGTTCAAGCTGTTCCAGTACAGGAATGATGAATGAAGAAGCTTACTTGGACCTTCTAACAGTGAGAGATCCCCGTCCAATGGAGTTCTTAGATTGTGTCCATGGTCCAAGAAAAAGGGGAAACGGATGAGAGGGAATGGGTATCAGCTGAAGAATAGCCAGCACTCAAGCTATGAATATTTCCATAAACAATTACAGAGTAATATTCTGTACTGTTAATAAAAGGGCTGGTATTGTAGGCAAATTGCACAAATGGAACAAAGTGGCCCAAAGTATCATGAGTTTCATCCAGGTACTTGGGAAGTGTGTTTAGAATGGTAGACATAATTCTTTCACTTTGTCCATTGCATTTCCGATGATAATAGGTGTGTGTCTTAATGTAGAGATGTTTGCAGGTTTCTCAAACAATTGTTGAAAGGTAGTTAGTGCCTCTGTCTGAATGTAGGTACGAGGGCATACTGTAAAGACAAATAACAGTGTTGAGGAAGGCATTTGCTACTGTAGTGACTTTTATGTCTTTTAGGGGAATTAGTTCCAAGTACTTTGCAAGATAGTCCACAAAAACAAGAATGTATTTGTTGCTAGAGTCAGAGCATGTTGGTAACGGTCCCAGAATGCCTGTGCTGAGTCTTTGGAAGGGTTTGGTAGCTACAGGCATTGGAATGATTCATGCCTTTGTCGATTTGGCAGGAGGCTTTCTTTGGGAGCAGGGCTGGCAGGATTTGACAAATTGGACAATGTTCTCGTTCATGTGAGGCCAGCAGATGTGAAGCCTTGTCATTTCAAGAGTTCTGTGGATTCCCATATGACCTCCAGAAAGTGCAGAGGCATGAGTGGAGATAAGAACTTCATTGACTAGAGAGGCTGGCACAGCTAACTGTACATGAGTTCTATCTGTGCAATGACCCTTGCCTTTCTTGGTCCAAATGTGAAAAAGCACACCGTCATTGAGGAAGTATTGTGACACAAGGAGAAGTACATCTTGGCGATGTTGCTTCGGTTGAGAAAAGATTCCAGATTGTAAGTAAGCGAGTATGTCTGTGAACTGAGGATCTGCCCTTTTTTGCATTTGAATTGTTGCCAGGAAGAGATCAGAAGCAGAGGAGGTGAGAAGCTCTTCTGCTGCTTGCCGCAGGTAAGGATTTGTGCTGTTTTCTGAAGAAGCAGGTGGTAGCAGCAAGGCAACTTGAGGTGCTGTAGCAGTGTCCACAGGAAGCACATCTGTGGCATGGAAGGGAAGAGCTTGTAAATAGGAGTCTTCGTCTGTTGAGGATGATGTGGAGGGATACTGTCTCCAGCACTGTAGTGAACTCAGCCTGGTCTGTACTGAATTTCAAAGTTGTAGCATTGCAACATGGCAATCCATTGGGTGAACTTGCCTACTGACTCCTTCATCTCAAACAACCATCTGAGGGCTGTGTGGTCAATAATAGCTTTAAAGGAGTAGTAGCAAAGGTAACAGTCAAATATCTTTACTGCAAATACCATGGCTAGACATTCTTTTTCTGTGATGCCATTGTTTTGCTCAGCTAAGGAAAGGGAGTGCCTGGCATAGGATATGACTCATTCTGTTCCATCTTGTACTTGACATAGCACAGTACCCACTGCCAAATGAATTAGCATCTGAGTAGAGTTTTAAGGGTTGGTCAAACCCTGGATAGGCCAGTACTGGAGAGGAGATCAGGTTGCCTTTTAAGGTTTCAAAGACCTCTTGGCATTCAGAAGTCCAGGAATATTCACACCCCTTTTTGGTGAGGGTGTAAAGCGGAGCTGAGTGGGCAATGCAAAGTGCTCACTCTGCCTTGTCATTACTACTTCGCATTAAGGCGGAATAGCAATCTGATAAGCCCGAAGTCATTGTTTTAATGGACTTTGCGTTCCTCATTATGATTCTAAGTGATCCCTTGGTGTTTCAGATTTGGCAGCCCCCACATCACATGGCTTACAGTACTGTAAGTCACATGCTCTTTAGCTAGGCAGGAAGAAAGTGAATCATACAAGCAGACACTTTTACGTTCTCCTGTGCAGACGGAGAGAGAGAGGAGTGTGTTTTGTGACTGCTGATACTTTGAGATCAGAACGAGGAGGAGATTTAAACTTCGATTTAGACCCAACAGCTTTTTTAAAAGCTACATTTTTTTTGTCTTTTCTGTCTGTACTCTTTTTTACTTAATTTGTTCTTTCTGTAAATTTTATTATTCTTACATAGAGGGACATCAGTTGCAAATTATGTCCATGCTGGAACTGCTGCTGGATCACCATGGGATCCCACATTAGTTTTTTTTCCTCACACCATGTGCCCCCTCACACCTTCCTTGCTGTGTTATAAAATATATTCCTCCACCATCCCCGACCCTTGTATGTAATTATGCCCTTTTTTTTGTTGTCTTCCGTATGTATTCTGAGCAGTGGAAGTATACTGTGCTAAACTGCATGGGTGCAGTTTTCTTTCCAGTCTGTGTATGTACTGCAGACACTGTCCAACTCCCTGACTTAAAAACACTTATTAATGAGTACAATGGTGGGATGGTGAAGCCTGGAGATATACTACAAAACAGTCTTACAATACATCCAAGTAACTAGTTAAAATATTAATGCTGTGATTCGTGATGTAATCGTAAATCATGATTTGTGACTGCATTTGTGACCGTGATGATAAAGAAACGCAAATGCCTACAGCTGCACTTCCCCGGGCCCTGATGAGGTGTGGCACAAAACTCCCCGACTTAAAAACACTCATTAATGAGTACAATGGTGGGGTGTTGAAGCATGGAGAGATACTACAAAACAGGCTTACAATACATCCAAGTAACTAGTAAAAAAAATTACTGTTGTGATTCGTGACGTGATCATAAATCATAATTTGTGACTGCATTTGTGACCGTGATGATCAAGAAAGTGATTTGTATCACGAGTGACTCCTGATGATGGTCCCGACTTAAAAACTCATATTAATGAGTACAATGTTCATACTGAATTATGCACCACACCTGTCCAGTACTCTGAAGGGAAGCCAAAGAAACAACTGTGACTTAAGTTAGAGATGGAGATTGGGCCCTAAAGAGATGCAAATGTCCAGACAGATTAAGATTGCGCTGCGCACTGAAGAGATGCAGATGCAAAGGCACAACACCTAACCAGTGCTCGCCATCAGAAATTCAAATCTGGAAAATAATATCTCTGCCGGTTGGGGCTGGGGCTGGGGCCGCGGGGGGGTGGACAGTGTACTGCACTGCTGCAGTAAGAGTCACTGGTATGAGTACCAGTAAAGATACCAAAAAGAAGTACAAGAAATTACACAGCTTCAGTGGATAGCAGGTTCACATTGCTGAAATTATGGGGCACAATAAAAGGTGTCTGATTTGATGAGACGCGTCACACACATACTCACACACACACTGAGTAATGCGTAGCAAATTGAAAACTTCAGTAATATAACCACATATTTTAAACAAACTAAAATTATGCACTGCTGCACCACAGCAATCAGCAAAAAAACTGGCAAGAATTATTGAAAATATTACTGTGTGTACATTAACACAGTTATACAAGAAAACTATCACCAAAACAGAAAGCACTGTCTTTTTCTCCAAGTTAATCTACCTACACCACAGATACGCCTCTCCCTGAAAGCACACTTCCACTGTCTCTCAGTACACAGACTGAATGTTGTACATTAACATTCAAAATACACACACAAACAATAAATGCTCGATATGAGCAGAGTATAATCGATGAACTAAAGTTTCAGCAAAAAAAAAGACTCAAAAAGGCTTTTTTTAACAGCTTTTAGAAGGTTTGAATCACAGAGAGCTCTCAGAGAAGATTGTATCCTACAGCTTCCTACACACACTACCCCAAACTGAGGCTGTGCAGAACAATCTAGAGCCCATGTGACCTGAAATCTCATGAATCACTGCAAAATTCACCTTTGGAGCTTAAAAACAAGGTGAAGTAAGGAGAAGTACATTGTTTTCAATGTACTTCACCTTAAGAATTAGTAGAGTAGTGGTTTGGAAAGGCAGAGTAATGCTAAGTCATTGTTTTAAATGGACTTAGCGTTACCCATCAATAACGCAAAAGTATTCCACTTACTGGAGTGCTTCACTGTGGAGCACTCCGCGAAATTCACTTTCACCGTGTTCTATCAGAGACAAATTGGGGCCACTACCATCTCTAACTGGGATGCACCTCAATGGTGTGTTGCAGGATATCACAACATCTACGTTTGCTGTCTGGATCAACAGACATTTGGGTAGCCCTCCAGGAATTTTAAAAGTTGTTCTTTCTCTGGTGGGGATGCTGGGAGTTAGGAAGAGGGTAGTCACTTACTGAGGGGTAACTCTGGTGACACTGGGGTGGTTGTGATAGATTTGACTGGACTAGAGTTGGTAGAACCAGGCTGAGGGTCTTGCATAAGATGAATCTGGTCCCCTGTAGACAAGCAAACAAACTTTCCAATAGTGGCACCTTTGGAAATGACTACTGGCTCATGTGAGAAGTTGCAGCATTTCTAGAAGACTGTTACGGCGTGCACAGAAGACCTGATGAATGCAGAGCAAGGGATCCCGTGACGATGCCAACAACTCCTTATGGGAGAGGTTCACCTCTGACCTTGGCAATCAGAACCATCTCAGTCTTAGCAGGCACAGTGACAGAATCATACTAGGAGTCATATTAGAAAACAATAGATGTACAGAAAGCATTAGCCCATATATGTACTGTACATCTCCCAAGAATGGGATTAGGTCCATTCTATTTGATGACTTAAGTACCCGTCTAGATTTGTTTTAAACATGGTTAGAGATTTTCCCTCTACCACATCTCTGGGCATTCCATATTTGTATAATTCTCTGGGTGAAATAACTTCTTCTGTTGTTTCTCTTTGAGATTGCTGTTTATGCTATTCTTGTCTATGTAATAATACTTGTATCCTCATTTGTATGACCACTCAGGTCTATCTTGTAAATGAGCTTTGCTCAATGATGTTCGCCTGAATAAATAAAGATTTTGATTGATTGATTGATTGAGATAGTTAGCATATGTTGAAAATTGTGGCTTCTAAGTGAAATTCCCTTTCTGTTAAATATAAGTCGCAGATCAGTGATTAATTGAGTATCCTTTGAAACTATAAATATCAGCAACAGATCACCTCTTGTTCTTCTTAGTTCCAGAGAATAGAGGTTAAGTTCCCTCATCCTATCATCATAGTTTATTTGTTGTAGGCAATTAATCATTCTCATGATTGTCCTCTGAACCCCCCCCCCAATTTATTAATGTCTCTACGTAGGACTGGATTCCATAGAGAAGGGCAGTAGCCCAGGTGTGGCTGGATAAAAGCTCTGTATAATGGCATGATATAGGCCCTATTTCTAGTTGTAATTGACCTCTTTATGCAGCCAATGATCCTGTTGGCTTTAGTTGTTACACCTATACAGTGCTTACTAAACTTAAAGGGTCTGTAGTGATTAGAATGCCCAAGTCTTTTTTGCTGTCCACTGATTTAAGGTCTATACCAGCCAGTGAGTATGTACAATGTGGATTTGTCTCTCCTAAGTGCATTACAGTACATTTACTAGCATTGAAAGCCATACCATTTTTGTCCACCCAGTGTTCTAGTTCTGCAACATCCTTCATGAGGCTAGTAATCCCTTGATCAGTACTGACATCTGCTACTAGTTTTATGTCATCAGCGAATTTGATAGTAAAATTATTAAAATTTCTACTGAGGTCTGAAATGAAAATTGAAAATAGTGCAGGGCCCAATACAGACCCTGTGGTACCTTGCTGATCACATGGCCTCTATCAAAGATGTGGCCCTTTATTCTTACAACTTGGGCTCTTTGCTTAGCCAAGAGTCGACCCAATTGATAAGTGTGTTATTTATACCCAAGTTCTGCATCTTATCAAGCAATATATCATGGGAGACCTTGTCAAAAGCTTTACAGAGGTCCAAGTAGATAATATCTATGGGCCTTTCATCATCCAAAAGAGCATGTACTTTTTCATAGAATACTAGGTTTGTGGTTAAACAAGACATCTGATATTTAAATCTATGTTGAGTGTAGTCTGGACTGTTTTTTATTATATGATCATAATCAAACCTGTCCTTAATGATGGGCTCCATGGCCTTCCTTAGAATGCTGGTCTGACTAATGAGTCTGTAATTTGCAATGTTACCATGGTGCCCTTTTTTGCGGCTGTGGGCGGAACCTACAGTCATCATGCTGAAGCTCTGTTGGAAAATGGCTTATCGTGGGACACGTTTTGGACTTCTCAGTGTATCCTTCCACTAATGTAAATCACTTTGGCGTTTGAATTAAATAATCACTTCTTTGTGTTTAAAGATCATGTGGAATACTTTATTGTTTACTTCTAATGGTAGTATTAATAAAGAAATGCATCTAAAGCAGTGACCTAGTTGTTTTTTTTATCCCTCTGCTTAATAAATATTGTAATTCTGCTTTCATGTTCCTAGCTCTGTTTTTCTCAGAGGGCTGTAATTTGTTCCAGATGCTCTGCTGAACTGGGCTGCCAGGGTCTGCAGTGTCATGACATCAGTGGGTGGTCTGTGACATTACCATCTGTCAGAGATGCTGTTACTATTTCCTGGTCAGCAACAGGCTGCAGTCAGGGCATTTTTGGTTTGATTTAACATATGCTTCTTAAACTGAGCCCTTCATACTTTATTTTAAGTTGTCAGATTTATATGTCTAATAGTCTATTATTGCCATTGCAGGGTTTGTCTGTAATCTCAGTACTGTAGTGGCCTGTGTTAGTGTTTGATCTAATCTCAAAATGTATTGTGTTTCCTAACAGTTTAAATAGTACTGCCAACAGTTGCTCAGCAACAAACAGTGTGAGTTCTACTGCCCTATTTACCAATATAATCATTTTATTTCCCTGCTTTTATAATGCCATCAACTTGTTAACAAAGTTTATTACAGTCAGTGTTGCTTGAAATCAAATGCATGTCCCACCATTTTTTTTTTCATTTTAACAAGAAAAAACAAAATGCCAACGTAATGTCATTTAGAATAGGAAAAGGATTGAGGCAAATAATAAATATGATATGCTATATATTTTTTTTTAACCAGTAGAGACACACTAAGCTAAAAGCTTGTTTACAGGTATGACCTGGGAGCACAAGGAAGTTAAGTGACTTGCTCAGGGTCATACAGTATGCAAGTGGGGGTTGTGGGATTCAAACCTAGGTCTCCACATTTGCAGCTCAGAGCCTTAAACCACTGTGCTATACTGCTGCAAAATTTATCCTGTATTACAACTGTCATAACTGAACTGCTGCTGAATGCTAACAGTGTGTCTGCAAAAGTGACTGAAAGAGACATATATTTATTTTACTGTTACTGGCAATGTAGTGTATGTGTTTATGGGCTCATGATAGTGTTACAAATGTGTGCATTGCTGTCTCCTTTTGCTGGTTAATATTACATAGGTGTGTATGTTTGCAGTACGTTATGAGCATGGATTTCTGTGACCGGTGATCTTACATGTGTCTGTTGTTGCAGGGTACTTTTGGATCACTTTTCAAAGTCAGTGGCTCGCTACTCTTACGTCAGTGTGTATGGCTGAACGATATGCCAATATTGGTGCATGACAGTTATGCCTGGTTTATTGTGCACTGCTCAGTAATATATCTTTATGGGTGAAGTATTCTATTATGGAGTAGTATATGGGTGAAGGGCAACAGTACAAGTGTGTGTCAAGTTGCAGGACACTGTTATCTGCACTGATGTTTGTGCCCAGCATTCTTGTGAATGTCTGTATGGGTGCACAGTACTATTATAAAGGTGTATGTATAGGTGCAGGGCAATGGTGCAAATGTGTATATGTGTGCAGGGCACTTAAGTACTGTTATTTTAGTCCAGGTCATGGTTGCATATATTTGTATTGATGCAGGGTACTGTTATGTGTGTCTATGGGTGGAAGGCAATGGTACTAATGTGTGTATGGGTGCAGCACACTTATGCCTGGTTACTGTAGTGCAGAACACAGTTATATATCTTTGTATGACTGTGAGTTACTTCTACATCACTGTGCATGGGTGAAAGATCATGGTATAACTCTCTGTATGTGTGAAGGGCACTGCAATGTCTAGGAATATGTTGATGCACATTGATACATATCTATATAAGGGTTTTTGGTAATGTGTTATTGTACATGGCTGAGAGGAAATATAGAAACACAGAACTTGACTAAAGGGAGACTGAATATCTATCTACTCTGCCCTTGTTATACTAACTCACTCCACTGAGCTACTACACTGTTGTACTGTACTCCTTCCCACCACTACCACACCTTGAACCCTTACTGCCCTTCTTGGGGAATATGATTCTCTTGCTCTGTCCCAGTCCCATTTAAACCCTGGAAGGGAATTTGCATCCTGTCAGCCTCCACTCATGCTACTAGTGACTGCATCCCAAGTTTGTACAAA